>CM060913.1:142187309-144687309 GCA_030737875.1 Allium sativum | reverse complement strand
GATCAACCCTAGTTTTGAACCATATTGAAAGGTATACGGCCTAGTTAATTTTCAACTGTTTTAACACCTTTAAACTGTTGCAAACTTTGAAAAATCATATCTTTTTCGTTTCTTGACGAAATTCGGTGATACAGGAAACATCGTGACCTTGTGGTCGTCTTCTACATTCTAGAAGAGACTGCATATTTTTCTGAGCCTTCTGCTATTTTTGGTGGAGTGGAACCCAATGTGAGATTTATAATTTATAAACGATATGGAAAACGACGATGTATAAATTATATAATCGATGTATGAGTTATATAAGCATTGTACACCTCTTGTATAAGCGTTGTATAAGTTGTACGTTCGATGTATAAGTTGTATATGCATTGTAAAAATTATATATGTGTTGAAATAGAAGTGAAATGCTATATATATATATATATATATATATATATATATATATATATATACGCCCCTCGTCCACAAACCATGGATGGTATTTATTGATTGTGATTGGTGCGAAAATTGATTGATAGCGAATGGTTGATTGAAATTGTTTGTGGTTGGAATTGATTGATTGTGGTTGAAAAATACCCATTTGTGGTTGAGAAATATTTGGTTGAAACCACATAGGATTAGTTTGTGGAAATGAAAAAAATATACATGCCGCCTGCGTGTGAACTAGATGCATGAATCCCCATTGTCAAAAGCTGTGAGGCTTTAAGGTAGAGCGAGAAGCCGTACTAGGGACGGCCCCGGTTTTAACTACCCTGCTGTTATGCTGTCGAAATTTTGAATAATATTCATGTGTTAGAATTATTTTCATTTGTTGAAACTATATTTATTCGTTGAATAGAAAACCTTCATGTGTTGAATTGAAACTCATTCGTTGAATAGAAATTCATGTGTTGAATGGTATTCGTGTTTTAAATATAAAAATCACATTTTTACTCTATATATATAAACTATAGAAAACCTTCATGTGTTGAATCGATATTCATTCGTTGGATAGAAATTCATGTGTTGAATGGTATTCGTGTTTTAAATATAAAAATCACATTTTTACTCTATATATATAAACTATAGAAAACCTTCATGTGTTGAATCGATATTCATTCGTTGGACAGAAATTCATATGTTGAATGGTATTCGTGTTTTAAATATAAAACTCACATTTTTACTCTATATATATAAACTATAGAAAACCTTCATGTGTTGAATCGATATTCATTCGTTGGATAGAAATTCATGTGTTGAATGGTATTCGTGTTTTAAATATAAAAATCACATTTTTATCTATATATATAAACTATAGAAAACCTTCATGTGTTGAATCGAAATTCATTCGTTGAATTGAAATTCTTGTGTTGAATGGTATTCATATTTTGAAAGAAATTTTTTTATAATGAAAATCCAATTTTCATCATCGATATGAACTATATAAAATAATCTTGTTTTGAAAGAAATTATTTTACAATAAAAATCCAATTTTTATCACCTATATTAACTATATAAAATAGTCGAATTTTGAAATAAACTATTTTACATTAAAAATCACATTTTTAGTATATACATGAATTGTTAAAAAAATAGTGAAGTGTTGAAATAGAAAACAGTTGGATAAAAATATCATTTTTATCAAATGTATGAAATTCATATAGTTTTGAAATCGAAGAATCAATATATATATAAATAGAATTGAAATATATCGAATAACGAAACTGCAGTTCGTAATTTGAAACTGTGATTTCAAACGATTAGTACGGGAGATCCGACCATCGGATTTTCCCGAAACCGCAACCTTGGGCTCGCTTTGGAAATATCTTTCCAACGGCACCAACTTTGTAAAAATCCAATGGTTGGATTGTCTGGAATGTTTAATTCAAATCTGAAGAAAAACAGCGCTAGAATCGATTATATATATATATATATATATGATTATATTAAATCAAATAACGACGCTGCAGTTCGTATTTTGAAATCGAAACTTCAAACGATTATACCGGGAGATCCGACCGTCGGATTTTCCCGAAACTGGAACCATTGGATTCGATTTGAAAAGATCCTTCTAATGATGTAAATTTTGTGAAGATCCAATGGTTAGATTTTCAGACATGTGTAAATCAAATCTGAAGAAAAACAGCGCCACGGCCGCGTTATGGCCCGAAGCGTCGTTTTGAATAAATCGGCTATTTTAAAATAAATAAAAATAGCGATAAATCATTATAAAATATTATAAACGATATGGATGTGAAATTTAGAAACTAACTAAAGGTTGGCTAAGTCGAATGGTTTCTTGGGTATTGATCTGATGTTGGTTTCGGCCTTCGGGGTTAATATTTGGGAAATCGTTCTCTTACTGATTGATGGTCAGTGACTAATGAATTGAAATGATGCGTAGTAGTGTTTGTGTAGCGCTTGTTTATTATATACGCGAGTTTCTCAGAATGACCAGGTTTATCCCATTCTGAATAACTGAATTGACGATAAGAAATCGAAGATGAAGACGGTGGTCGAAGATCAGAGATCTTCACCTCATTTGGATGGTAACCGAGGTCCTGATTGCACTACAACAAAAACACCTTTTAACAACGTCTGATTTACAACGGGCACATAATGCCCCTTGTAATAGTGACGAAAAACAACGGTTCTCTAGAGGACCGTTGTAATAACAGGCCTGTAGGAGGACTTTTTGACAACGGGCTTCTCACGCCCCTTGTAATAAACCCTATTACAAGTGTCATTAGCAACCCGTTGTAAAAGGCTTCAGGTTTAGATCACCATTTACATATTTTACAGCGGGCACTTCTTGCCCGTTGTAATAGGATTATTTTACGACGGTCTCCTGCCACTTGTAATAGAGTTCTACGTAATCTCATTTTGACATCGGGCTTCTTTTGCCCATTGTAATAGGGTTCAGTTTGACTACTAGGATATATATACTTTTACAACCTATTATACCTAACCATAATTAGATGTCCGTTGTAACAGATGTATGCTATCAATTTTGATAGCCAATAATTTATTTTTACAATGCTTTATTAATTTTTTTTAAATAATTAATCATTAATGATATTATATTAATTAATCATATGCTACTAACTGCTAATTATATTATTTTAGTACTTATGACTAATTAATAATATTATATTAATCGTAGGTAATTAATCGCTAATTATATTACTTATATTAATCATAGGTTATTAATCATTAATATTATTATTTTATTATTTAATAATATTTTATAATTAATCATTAATGATATTATATTAATCATATATGTTATTAATTGCTAATTATAATATTTTAGTACTTATTACTTATCATTTATTATATTATATTAACAAATGTATGCTGTCATAGTTTAATTATGGTGTTAATTAATTTATACTTATAATTAAGTAATACTTAATAAGTAATAATCATATATATTACTAATTTTAATAGTTTTGTTTGATATCACTGTGGTAATTTTATCAGGTAGGATATATATTTATCAAAGTTTTTACCTAACTATATTTTTATATTTTTATTTTTTTTTAAAGAAACAGTACTTAATCAACACTATACAATAGTTGAAATTTGGCCTCTTCGCCACCACTTACAACCACATTACTCATCGCTCAACCTAAAACTTTTCAACTGAGCCTCCCTCCATGCCTTTATAGCCCTACCCTCATAGCTATCACCACCTCCGATTGCCTTAGTCCCCTTCCGTCCAATCATTGGTTAGTTTCTTAGCCACCGTAAGCTTCTGTTTCACCACTGGAAGGTAACGTACCAACATTTGATGATCAAATGTATTTCAATTCTTAGTCTATGCAGTAGCCATCCATTTCAATTCTTAAAATATTATGACATTCTTAATTAATTTACAATATGATGATCAAATTTTAAGTGATTGTTATTAGTTTGAAAGGTTACACATAGTCAACACTTAACATAATTTCGTGCTCGTTGTCGCCATTCATTTCCCCATTACTGTCTTTCGATTAACACATACCGTATCCCGTTAACCAAAACATAATTTCCTCTCGAAAATCAATCTTCCCACAAAATCGATCATGGCGGCTCCAGCGTTTTGATTTTTCCATAGCAACCGCATCACTTCTCCGAATCTACAATCCAGATCTACTTATCTCGCTTCGAAGTTAGGGCAAACGAAATCGGGATCCAGATCTACTTCTCTCGCTACGAATAGGTATGGTTTTAGTTTAGTTTTCTATCTATTGATGATGTGATTATGTGATTTAGGTTTTCTATCTGTTGATGATGTGATTATGCGAAAAGTTAGGGTTTCGATTATGTGATTAAGGTTTTCTATCTGTTGATGATGATTCTTGTGCTTTTGATATCGTTTAGCTTGATTTATTTGCATGTGAGTAAATCGAACCAAAACCATTGCATGGAACTATATTACCTTGTCAGCGTTGTACTGCAATTATGTGGCAAATTCGTTGCATGGAAACTAAATATGAGGCTTTGTCATTTAAATTGTATGCTTTAGGCCTTCTACCGTGTTGGTGGTGTTGATAGTGGCAATCGTGAGCCACTCTATAGTTAGGGTTTGGATTTTGATCAAATTAAAGAGGAGTTACGTAATTTTGAGTGTGCAGATGGATTGGTTAATGCTTAGAGCTGTTGTGGTAAGGTTTTGGGTATATCAAAAGAGTGGTAGAGAGGACGAAGGGGAAAACACATAGGAATATATATATATATGATCTTTTCTTCTTTTCTGCTTTAATAATAACTATTAATACAATCAAATTATTCAGTCAATCGTATAGCTCTCAAAATATCATTGGATTCCAAGTGAAATAAATGGTTTGTATTGAATAGGATCTAGTGACATTCTTTTTTAAGATGTTAACTTATATTTGTTTCCATGGGTGGAACAGTGATAATAAAGACCAATGGACGCTGCTAATCCCAACAATCAAAATATGATGTTGACTTATTGCCATGAACAATAGTGTTAACGAAATTGAACTCCTTTGTGTACAAGTCAAATTTGAAAATGTTATTCAACATCATCCGTCTCTATCACTAAAATCAAATCCTAATGACAAAATACAACCGACATAATTAAGTTGAATTTATAGATTATATATATTATATAGCAGGCGACTTGGAAGACACCGTAAGCTATTAGTGATAATTAAAGCTGAACTATTGAGCTTATAAAATATATATTATAAAACAGTACATATATTGTGAAAATTGGTTCGCACTTTTCCATCGTGCATGCGTATGCAAATCATAATAGACTAGTGTAACTGATCCGCAGAATATCTTAGGGGATACAGTTAAAAATTTGCAGAGAGTTAAGTTGTTGTTGTTCTTTTATGAAGGGGCATATTGTACACAGTCCACCCCTCACGCCAGGTTATTTAAAGTGATATCGATGGGTAGGTTTTGGAAATAAAAGGACTGTACGCATATATAACAGTAATAAGTTAATTAAAATCTATCATACAAGCCAATGTATGTTGTTGAGTAAGAGAAGGACCTAAACAGGCGTTGCCGATCTTAGTACAGTATCTACATTAATACATATAATACTTAAAAAAAAGATAAAGATAAACAATTAAATACCTGGGTATAAGGATATTCAAGAATTGTCTGAAAATATATGTTGTTGAGTAAGAGAAGGACTTAGACAGGCGTTGCCAATCGACCTTGTAGTTTACAAAAAACAGCACCTGCATCTGGAAATAATTAGCCCAACTGGTATGAATTAATAAGTTGAGGTCATTTTGGCAGGCATAATTATTAACAAAGTAAAGTTATGTCTTTGTTATAAGACATAGCTGGTGCATGCTTCCATATATTAGTTTTCATTGAGGGAAAAAGTGAGTGAGTTGGGGTGGAGTGAAGATCCCACTCTTTTGGGTTCCAACATGTAGTTTAAAGTCTGCAGTGAGAATAATTCAGAGAAGAAAGGTTATAAGAGTAATTAAAAACTAAGTGTAATTAGTGAAATCTTAGTGAAATAATTGTAATTAGTGAAATTTGATATTTAGTATGAATTACCAATTAAAATTATTTTTCAAATAGTTAAACATTTTGTCAGCGTAACAACCATACGTATGATTTGTTCTATATATAATTAAATAATCAACTGCGTGTTTGTATGATAAAAAACTTCTAAATTTTTTTAAAAGTTCCAAAAGAATTAGACATGAATAAAAAAATAGCTAATTAGACATGAATATACATATATATAGGCATTTGCAAAGATTTTTAACCTACGATTATAATGTTGTTAATTCCGTGAAGCATCAACGACTCCAAGTGTAAGAGTTGGAGTGATGTCTAAAGTGATATTCCATCATGAGAAGGACTCATAATTTTTTGGACATAACATCTTTTCATTAGGTTTTGACATCAGAGGATTATCAAGATGGACAAAGCATGGATCCACCTACCAAGGTTTTGTCAATTTTGATTATTAGTTTATACTTGTAATTATTTGTATACTGATTAGTGATTCGTTTGTGTCATAGAATGTCCGAAGAATATAGACAAGCTGTTCGGAATTTTGTTTATGGGTATGCAGAAAGGAAGGGAAATCCAGAAAAAATTGTTTGCCCCTGTTCAAAATGTAGGAAACTTATCCGCCATCCGTCAAGAGATGTCGTATCACACTTGATTATTTTTGGATTTGACCCAACATATGATGTATGGATTTTTCACAGAGAAGCACGCCGTTCAGGAAATGAAGGTAATGGGAGACAAATGCATATAAAATGTACTTAGACACACAAATGTGTAATGAAGAAATGGAATATCATGGTAATGTAAGACATGGGGTAGAGATTAAGGAGATGATAGAAAATTCTGAAATTCCTTTGTACCCTGGTTGTGCAAGCCACACAAAGTTATCAGCGACAATACTTCTTTACAGGCACAAGGCTCGAAATGGTGTATCTGATACGGCTTTTACCGAACTCCTTAAACTTCTCAAAGATATGCTACCTATGGAAAACACGCTTCCTGATTCTACATATGCAACAAAGAAGCTGTTGAAATCATTTGGTTTAGGCTATAGACAAATACATGCATGTGTAAATGATTGTTGTCTTTTCAGGAAAGAGCTTGCAGATAGTGATTTTTGCCTAAAATGTGGAAAATCTCGTTGGAAAAAAAATAAGACGAAGGAAGATGGAAAGCAAACCAAAGTAGCTGCAAAAATATTGAGATACTTTCCAATAATACCAAGACTGAAAAGAATGTTTATGTCTGTAGAAACAGCAGAGCAATTAAGATGGCATAGCACTCATAAGAGTGAAGATGGTAAATTACGTCATCCAGTAGATTCTTCTCAGTGGGCTACAATTGATAGTATGTATACTTCATTTGCATCTGATCCACGAAATTTAAGGCTTGGTCTTGCAAGTGATGGCTTTAATCCCTTTGGAGATTGGAATTGTAAATCTTTACCTCGTTTTGATGGTAACTGATGTCCTTATTGGGAGGCATCCCGAAATATGGATAATGAGTGGTGATCGTCTAGATGTACGTGGTGATCGATGGGTTTGCGAGGTATATAGTGCCTCTGGTTTCATTCAGACCCAGAATGGACTTGCAAATGGATGGTGTGTCTGACATTGGAATTTATTCTGTGTGATTGATAGCTATCAGCTGTACGGTGTGAATTGCCTGTGTGGCATGCTAAGATGCAGTGATCGAGGCTTTTGTTGAAAAGCAAAGTCTTGTGGTGATGATCAAAGCACCGCCTGTGTGGCGTAGCTTTGTGTATAACGTGAAATCGCGAGCCTCACACCCTGGTATGAACCAGAAACGGGAGAGGACCTCAGGGGGGACATGCGTTTCTTCCTAGCTGGAAGTGACGTCAATGGTTTTACATGCCCTGACGAGTTTAACTTATGTGGTTGTTACAGTTGCGAGGCGCCTCGGTTAGTTCGGACGATCCGGGTCCGATGGAGTCATTCGTTGGCTCATTTATGCCCCATAGGGCAAGGAAACGCATTGTTCAGGCATTTTAATCCACATCGGTGGGTCGGCCCTGATGATCCAAGGGTCACACGAGCTCTGATCCTGAGACTCGGGCTAGGCAGTCTCGAAGTCGGTAAGGACTATCTTTTTCCTTGGTTCATGACGGAAATCCAATTTCCAAATACGTGACCGTGCGGTTTTGATTGTATACCTACATATGGCGACATAGTGGTATGGGGCATTAATGCCGTCTATGATTGATACTTATGATTTGAAATAGTTTTCGAAACATGTAAACACTAGTAATAATATCAAATGCTTTTGTTTTATTCGTATCAAGCATATCTTGGCTATTATAAGGTAAAACTCTATCCTCCGGTTTGCGTTGCATTGTGTGATGGGAACTGAGTCTTATAATGGCTTCATTTTTATAAAAAGCATTGCGATATTTAAAAGATTTATCTGTTTTAAAGCACTGGCAATCCAATGGAGTAAACCTGTTCCATGAAAGTGGCATGGTCCTGTGATTAGCCATATTTTAATTGTGTTGAGTAGATTTCTCATACCAGTCCCATGACTGACTCGTAGTTTGTTTCGCTTTCAAACTCGGGTGCCCCTTTTTCTACACGGGCAGCCTTGTATTCAGGTTTAGCAGGCTTTATCTGGATAGCTGGAGCTGAAGATGGATTCTATTATTTATCTCTTTTTATCTTGTTCAGCTCCTGTTGTACATTATGTTTATTTTTCCGCTATAGACATATATGTGTAGCTGAACTGTATTTGTACTAAGTATGATCCCATATACTGTGTAACTCTGATGATTACGTTTATCCAGTATATTCTATTGTGCATTATCTGGTGTATTTATTTATTTCTATTCTGCTGTTATCTATTTATGTGTTATATTCCAAAGGATTACCCTTGCCACCATTAGTACGGGATTTGGGGTCGTCTCATTAGCAGTCTAAGATGAACCAAAAGGAAGGAAGAAACATCGTATAAGGCACATGTAGAATGTTGTCCTTAAGGAATTATTCGCCTCCACTAATTTCAGTGAAGAAGACAGCGAAATTCCTCTAGAATCCAACAAACAATAAGTCTACAGAAGCAAAATTCAAGAAGGGAGAAGAGGAGCTGCTAGAGAAGATTATTCTAGGGTATTGAAAGTAGGTGTATATATAAAGGTTGAACGGATATGGCCGATGGAGATAGTTGCACGTGACTAGATGTTGTCGTTCATTCAAAAAACATTATTTCTTATGTTCATATAGGTGTTCATTCTTTCCATCCTTTTTACTATGGGCAATTGATCACCACAAAACGTAACAATACTAACATTAATATTCAATGTTTATTATTCACTTTTCTGCAACTTATTCTTACCCATTAGACCTAGAATAATATAAGGTTTTGTTTCCATTGCAGGCGATTAAAATGCTTTCAGACCCATTACCTTACTACTAGTTTCCACCATTTCTCTTGGCTTTCCTTTAGTCAGTGGGTATGCTAGATTTTCCTTTGATCTAACAAATATAATAGTAGTGAAACCATCTACAATTAATTTTATGGTATATGCATGTCTTAAACTTATATGTTTAGACTTTCCATTATATATCTTATTATAAGCTCTAAACAATGTATATCGCTATCACAATACACAGAAATAGCTGACATTGGTTTTTCCACTACTCAATTTCTAATAGTAAATTTCATATTCATATTGTCTCCTTACCCGATGCATCTAAGGCGATAAATACTGCTTCCATTGTAGAATGTGTTATAACCGTCTGTTTCTTGGAGGCCCAAGATATAGCACCTCTCTAAGAGTAAAAATCCATTTAGTAGTTCCCCTATTATCATTTTCAAGTGTTGCACCACTTGCATTTGAATATCCTTCCAGAACTGCTGGGATACCAGGAACTCTACATATTGCTTTCGAATGTGAAGTGTTTTGTTTATGCGTATATCAAAATAGTTTGCACATAACAAAACCAATATTCGGATGAGTGCAAGCATTGCGTACACGAGACTTCCAGTAATGCTTGCATACTATAGTTGAGCTATTGCCCTTTTAGAATTTGCAAACAATTTAATAAAAGAATCATAAGGACTACTTGCTTCTTTAACATTTAATTGTTTCTATCTAAGAAGCAAATTTTCAATATAATGAGAATGGCATAATGCATAGTTATGTTTCTTTACTTTGATTCCTAATACTATGTCAACTTTCATTTCACTACAAGAAAAACACCAAATAGCGACGGCCGAATCCGCTTCTAATCCGTCGGTATATCGGCTTTAGCGACGGATTTCCTGCATAACATGGTGATTGGTAAAAACCATGATGGTAATTGTGTCAGATTTTAGCGACGGAATTTAGCATGAGTTTTCTGATAGTTTTCCGTCATTTTACTATTTATATAATAAATATATACTTTATTTATTAATTTAATTTTAATTTATTTACCAACTATTTACTAACGGATAAGTATTTTCTAATAATTTATTATTTATACAAAACATCGGTAAAACCTTACTAATTAGCAAGGGATTAGCAACAAAATATTTTTTTGATCAATCTCCTTCTGTAGGTATTCCATCACTATTCTCTTTCTATTCTGCCAATAAACATTCTCTCATATTTCCTGGTTACAACTTTACCAAATACTATCCTTTAATTGTCAACAGTAAAATAAATAGCATAACCCAACAAAATAAAATAGAGAATGTAGTTATGAGTACAATATATAAATTTGTTACTATTTAACACAAAATAGTATAATATAATAAACATGTTTTTGGATTTTGGTTACATGCAAAATCCGAACAAAAACATAAGGAAATCTAAACTAAAACTGTGAAACATTCGAAATCTTTGAACATATCTTCTGAGGTAATTGTAAAACTGTACATCAAAGTACCAACAAATGAAAATCCTATTTCTTTTCCAAGTTATTGGTAGACTTTGCTTCAATCAACAACTTCGAACATATTCTGAATCCTATTTCTTTTCCAAGTTATTGGTAGGCTTTGCTTCGATCAACAGCTTTGAACGTATTAATAACAATCAATGTAAAATTTCATGTTAGACTATTAATAATCAAATCCAATCTTTATGAATGTGATCAGTAACATAAATAAAAAGTTTATTTGAATGGATAACTCATATGCAAAATATTTGTCTCATCTACTTAGTTGCAAATCATACAAGAGCTAACAATGAACTTTGTAAGAAATTTAATAGATTAAGGTGCTTTTTGCATTATGTAAAATGCTTAAGTAATGAGCATGATAGAACATTGATATAGTGAGTAAGTGAACTAAACTAAAGAAATACTAGACGTTTTTTTTTTTCACTCAGCAAACTATTGCATATTACCACAAAGCTAGTTGATAAACATAATTTCATGGTACCAACCTCAAGTAGCAATAAAAAAAATAAACATTACCTATACCAATCTAGCATTGCGTCGCAGCCAGACTACACTGGAACATCGACATCCCAAGCCACCGTCCTTGCATAGCAACAAATTTCCAATTCCTGCACAAAGGCATCAGTGACAATCCGTCACAAGGCACAACAACAAGAAGCATAGAAAAAAGGCAGCAGTAATAATGAATGGAAAACAAGGAGGGAAGCAAGCTAACTAGCTCAAGACAAACCAAAGCCAAAAACTGCTATCAACCAAAAGTATCTACCAACAAACAAAAATATCCTTATCGAAAGCATATAAAAACATTTAACAAAAACACTAGATCAATGGAAAACAGCCAACCCACAACACAAATAGCAATCCAAAACAATCATGAGCCGTTGTCGAGAGGAAAAGAACAAACAAATTCCCAAGCTCAAGCAGAAATAAACTGTTTACAGCTACCCAGACCTAAACATTGATTTGAATTTACAAAAAATGATCCCTGATATTATATAAATTCAACATTTCAACGAAAAAAATACTTAAATATAAACATATCTTCGTGATTATAAAAACCATAATATTAATTGGAGTTTATAGAAAATTAATAGCACACCTTTAGGTAGGTCCTTCTTTTTCATTCCATTTTAATGTCCAAAGCTGGTCCATAATCGATGAATCATGAAAAAGATGAATTAAAAACTGAAAGGCTTCTGCCTGTAGCTTCACTTGTCCTCGTCCAAGTACGAGACTCTGACTGAAGGTGAAATTGCTCAATTGGGTCGTTGTTGAGATGTCGTCCCTGAAGTGAATCGTTGCGATTATGGTGTGTCTCTATCAGATTCCTATCAGTTGCGCAGTTATTAATTTTCCTCTCCGTGTCGGGTTAACAATCAGATTTCTGTCAGTTGCCATTATGGAAGTTATGAGGAGTTGATGAAGGAAAAAACAAAAAGGGAATAGAATCAAAGAAAGTAGAGTAAGAATAAAGGCGGCGGAGAGAAAGGATACTAGGACTTAAGCGGGAAACGAAAATTTGGGGGAAACAAGGGAGGGAACGAAAATTTGGGGGAAACGAGGGAGGGAAGCCAATAAACACACCGAGCAATAACAAATATTATTAAAAGGTTTAACATTTGAATTTTAAGAAAATTCAGATTTTATTTTCAATTATTGTGAATTTCTTTTATTTTATTCTAGAAAAAAGTTATTTTCGTTTTTTTGGTAATATTACATGTAAAATATAATTCTTAAATATCAAGTTCTAAAGAAGAAATATTATTATTTTTATTTGTATTTCAACTTTATTTAAAAATTATGAAAAATTCTTAAGTTTATATTTAAACTTTATGATTTTTTTTTAAGTATATTTATTTAAGTGTGTAATTGCCAATTATAATTATTGATTTTCAGATATTAGATAATAAATATTAATTGTTTAGATTTATTCAATACCCTACTTCATGTATATTCTGATTCAAATGTCTATAAATGGGAATAAAAAAAATAACTTGTATGTTAATATTTGTATTCTTTGAATTTCAGAATTCTTTAGTATTTATAAATTTTCTTATTTTTGAATTTTGAACACTTTACAAAATTTTATATTTATTTCAAAATTATGAAAACTTCGAAAGTTTATATTTAAACTTTATATTTATTTTAGAAAATACGAAAGTTCTAATTTTTTGAATCAATACATATTAAACATAATTATCAATTATAATTATTAAATTTCAGATATTAGGTAATAAATTTTACTTCTTAATTAATAAAAATTGCCTATTAATTATTAAAGATTACTTATTAATCTATATTATTAATTATTATTATCTCTTAATTCTTTAGTAATTATTAATTAATCAATACTAACTATCTAACTTTATTTACTATTAAAAATAATTATTTATTTTTTGTTATTAGTATATTATTTTTAACATTAGTTATTTAGAAATTAGTTTTACTTATCAATTACTTATTAGAAATATAAATGTAAATCATTTTGTGAAGAATCCCTTGCAGATCCCTTGAAAATCTACTGCAAAATAGCTTCAAAAAATACATGATGGTAAACTGTCTCAAATTGCGATGGAATTCAGCGGAAAAAAAACGATGATGGTAAAGCATTGCAATTTGCTACGGTTTAGCAACGAAAATCATAACTTGATGGTAATATTTTAAAATAAGATGAAATAAAAAATCCAAGATAATATCCCTTACAGATTCCATGGAAATCAATCGCTAATTTACGACAAAATTTTCCGCCGCTAAAATCTGCAGTTATTTGCGCTTTTTCTTGTAGTGTTTAAATCTTTCATTTTAAAACATAAAGTCAAATATTTCTTTGTCTCATTAATACCTTCCATATTTGTACCAAATATTAGCAGATCGTCCACATATAAGCATATTATAATACGATACCTATCAGTGAATTTAGAATATGTACATTTTGTCTGCATTATTATGTTTGAAACCGTTATACAAGATCATAGAGTTAAAATTCTCATGCCACTGTTTTGGTGCTTGTTTTAATCCCTATAACGATTTAACAAGTTTGCAAACTTTACGTTCATTTTAAGGCATAATGAAACCTTCTAGTTGTTCCAATTATACATTTTCATCCAGATTACCATTTAGAAAAGCTATTTAACATCCGTTTGACATACATGCAACCCATGAATAGAAGCAAGTGCAAAAAGAACTCTAATGGATGTTAGTCTTGCAATAGGAGCTTATGTATCGAAATAACCAATACCTTCCTTTTGCATGAAACCTTTGGCAACTAGCCTTGCCTTAAAAGTTTGTATTGATCAATCAGTATTGTATTTTCCATGGAATAACTATTTACATCCAATTGGCTTTGATCCGCTAGGTAAGTCAGTTAATTCCCAAGTGTTATTAGATAGAATTGAATCCATCTCATCATGTATTGCTTCTGCCCAAAAAGAAGCATTGTTAGAAGCCATCGCTTCTTTAAAAATTTTGAGATCGCCTTCTGTACCTAAGACATAAGGTATATCATCAATAATATTCTTCTATCACTTATGACGGGATGAACTACATTATCAGGTGAAACGAAATCAGACCCTAACTCTTTAGCTTTCTTTGTCCTTTGACTTCTTATAGGCTCCCCTGGTATATTAGAAAAAAAATTTGTTAGAAGTTTTTTAGATTTTTCATTATCTTTGCCGTGAACAATTTGAGTAGGAATTGTGACTCGATTGGAATCACATATAAACATATTTTAAATAAATTATATGTCTTTTGATTCTATAATGACATTAGAATTTAAGTCTAGCACCCGAAATGCTTTGGAATTATCAACGTATCCTGCAAATACACCGTTAAAAGCCCTTGGTCCAAGTTTAATCCGTTTTGGATCTATTACTCGATAAAAGGTTAGACAACCCTAAGCTTTCAAGTATTTCAATCTTGGTTTTCTACCTTTCCATGATTCATATGGAGATACTTTTGTTTTCCTCGATGGAATTCTATTATGAAAGTGACATGATATTAAAAGTGCCTCCCCCTATAAATTTAATTTTTGTTTGGAATTTAAAATCATAACATTAATCATTTCACCAATGTTCTATTTTTTTGTTCAGCCAAACTATTATGTTTTAGGGGTATTTGGAGCAGTTGATTGATGTATAATTCCATTTTCCTCACAGAATAAGGAAAGCTCTGTAGAGAAGCATTCTCCACCTTTATCACTACATAATATTTTAATTTTTCTTTCTTTTTGATTTTCGACTGTGTTTTTAAAACGTTTAAACATATCAAAAGCCTGATTATTTGTTTTCATTAGGTAAACATATGTATATCTGGAATAACCATTTATAAAAGTAACAAAATATCTATTTCCTCCTCTAGTTAATATACCATTTAATTCACATATATCAGAATGAATTAACTCAAGCAACTTTGTATTTCTTTCAGATTTAGGGAGTGGCTTTTTGCACATTTTGGCTTCAATACACGTCTACCATTTTAATATTTTTATTTTCATATGAGACTAAACCTTCATTAAACATGAACTTTAAAGATTTAAAATTTAGATGCGATAGTCTACTATGCCGTAGATCAATAGAATCAAAAACATAAGCAAATTCAGTCATTTAATTGATACTTAGTTTGAACATCCCATTATAAGCATATCCTTTTGCAACAAATGTTCAAAGTTTTATCAAAATGAGTTTGTTAATATAAAGTACACACTTTACATCTTTACTACAAAGAAGACTTGCCAAAACACGATTCTTTCTAATATTTGGAACGTGCAAAACACTCATGAGTATGAGTTTCTTTCCAGAAGCAAAATCCAATTCTGCGATCCCCTTTCCAACGACATTGGATGTATTATGGTTGCCTATAAGCACTTTATTGTCATTTGAAACTGTCTCATAGAACATAAACAAGCATTGATTGTCGCATACATGTGTAGTAGCACCAGAATCATAGCACCAGTCGGTATCCTTGGTGTTATCGTCCATGTTTCGTTTTGTCACCATATAAATATTTAATTTTGATATCATTGCCACAATCCAGATTCATCATGTTTTACCATGTTTGCAGAGTCTAGATTATTTTTTCCATGATTGGGGTTCCGTCCTTCATCTTCTTTTGCCTTTCAAAGAATCTACAGTCCCTTTTGAAATGCCCTGGCTTTCCGCAGTAATAACAATCCTTTCCTTTGTTGTTGGTAATGTTCTGGTTGCTTTCCCTTTTCCGCTTTCATGTTTCCTTATGCCCTTTGTTGTTGTCGACCATAACATGTATATTTAAATAAGATTGAAAAATCTTCTTTTCACGGCTTCTGGTTTCCTCTTCGATACAAAGATGCATCTGAATATGTTCCATAGAGAAATCCTCTTTTGAGTGCATAAGTTTCTTTTTGTGATCACTCATATTTGAGAGAGTTCGGCAATAACAGCCCCAACTTGCAGCGGTTCAGGAATATCAATCTTAACGTTCTTTAACTTGTTAAATATAACATGTAACTGGTGGACCTGATCTAGAATAGAAGCATTGTCAAGCATTTAAAATTCAAAAAATTCATATATTAAGAAATTATCTGCGCCTTGCTTTTTCTTACTGTACTTGGTCTGCAACGTCTTTCATATCTCCCTTGGTGATTTAACATAAGCAAAAAGATTGCACAACCGATCTGACAGTGTGTTGAGAATGTAGCCCTCTGCATACAATTTCATCGTCTTCGCGTTTCTTTCATCAAGTACATAAGCAATCTTCAATGTAATAAGATGGAATATGATTTTGTCTTGCCAACAAGTGTAGTACACGCCATTAAAACGACCAAGTATCATGAATTCCTGGTTCACAGTCTTATAGGTGGATTTCGATGCAGCCATGATAACTCCTCCAGGATACAACAAACAACGTCTACAGAAGCAAAATTCGAGAAAGAAGAAGAGGAGTTGCCGGAGAAGATGATTCTGGAAGACTGAAAGAAAGTGTGTGTATATAAGGGCTGATCGGATATGGCCGGTGGAGATAGTTGCGCAGGAGTAGATGCGACCATTCATTCAGAAAACATGACTTTTCGGAACAGTCAAACCCTCTCCACTTTCCTTTGTTGTTGGTTTTATTCTGGTTTTTATCCCTTTTTCACTTTTCTGTTTTCTTGTGCCCTTTGTGGTTGTCGAACACAACATGTATATTTGAATTAGATTCAAATATCCTCTTTTCACGTATTCTGGTTTCCTCTTCTATACGAAGATGCTTTTGAATCTGCTTCATGGAGAAATCTTCTATTGAGTGCATACGTGTATTCCTGTAATCACTCCATGTTTGAGGGAGTTTGGGCATAACAACCCCAACTTGCAGCGGTTCAGGAATATCAATCTTAACATCCTTTAACTTGTTAAATATAACATATAACTGGTGTACTTGATCTAGAACAAAAGCATTGTCAAGCATTTAAAATTCGAAAAATTCATAGATTAAGAACTTATGCGCCTTGCTTTTCGTTACTGTACTTAATCTCCAACGTCTACTATATTTCCCTCAGTGATTTAACAGAAGTGAAAACTGTACAACCGATCAGACAGTTTATTGAGAATATGGCATCTGCATACAATTTCATCGTGTTAGCGCTTTTTTCATTAAGTACATAAGCAATCTTCAATGTAGTAAAAAGGAGCACAATTTTGTTTTGCCAACGAGTGTAGTTCGCACTATCAAAACTGTCAAGTTTCATGAATTCCTGGTTCATAATCTTGTAGGTAGATTCCGTAGCAGCCATGCTAATTCCTTAAAATTGTTGATAATTTAACAGTAAAAGATGAACCAGAAAGATGGAGGAAACGTCATTTGAGGCACGTGCAAAACGTTGTCCTTAAAGAATTATTCGTTCTCACCACTTTCAGTGAAGAAGGTGCGACCGTTCGTTCAAAAAACATAGCTGTTCGAAATGGCCAACCTGCTCCGTACGGTCATGCACGCGCCCACATGCCCATCTTTGACCCATAATAATATTTTATAGGTCCAAACCATTTTAGCCCAAACCATCATTGTGTATTTCTAAGCCCAAGTTATTGATGCGCAACATCATATTCAAACTCTTCATATATAGGATGAGTTACACCATAATACTTGCGGATGGGGGATAAATATTTATTGCAATCTTCCCAGTACATCCTTTAGTCATTGCCCTTAATACATAATAATTTCTAGCACTAGAACTCATCTCTTTTGTGGAGAGCAAATCTTCTGTACCTAAATTTCTATATTTCCCTTTATCTAGCCAATCAACCACGGTCCTAGGTCGAGGATTGCCCTAGGCGAACTCATGTTGTTGATGCCCCAAAAAGATCATTAAAAAATAAGCGGTTTTTGCTGTTGCAGAAATGATGAGAATAATTTCATGGTTAAATGTCCACTGCAAGGATTATACTTGTGACCACTCACTTCCAATTTCAATTACATTACCAACCTTACCAAGTTGGCCTTTGTTTTAATTGCATGTAGTAATCTACATATTCTAATTACCTAACATGTCAACATACGTCCTACCTACCAGAGGTTGCCCCGTGCAGGTTGAGTTTCCCAAGGCCATTGCCTCACAGGCCTTGGCCTGAGATCGGACGTGTGTCCAATCAAAATATCTGATTTTTCATCTTTTTGTAATTAAATCAGAAAAAGAAAGGAAACTTAATTACAAAAAATAAAAATAAAAATTTGGAGGTTTTGATTGGTTGGATATTGGAGGATGGAGAGTGTCATTGTACAAAGTCAAGTATACAATCATGAAAAAAAAAAAAAAAAAAAAAAAAGACACAAAGAGTGCACAGAAAGACTGTTTATTCCGCATTATTTATAATCATAAGCCAAACGAAAACAAGTTATGACACATGCGTCCCGAAGCAAAACGAGATCTAAAAGAGATCAGACAGAGTGGGCAGCTTCATCTGTCCTTTCTTGTTCACAGGAAGCGTGAAATTTCCTACAACTGGAAGATCGATAGTAAGCCCGACGTACAATTCATAGTCAATATCCCAGTCTCGTCCAACGTCCTTCATTACGCTTATCAGAAAATCGTAGGGCACTTTCATTGGTACGTCCATCTTCGTTATCTCGTTTTTCTTCAGTGATCCTGGGTCTGGAATACTGCCTGATACAATCTCCCTGTAACACCACATCTGTCAATCACTTGAACCATGCATCAAAACATATATCAAGGATGGCCCTGGGTAAGACCACTAAGGCGGCTGTCCTCCGATCCAATATCACACATAATTGGACATGTTCTGATAGCTTAGGACCCGATATTATGATATGTATGCTTAGGGTTTTCGATATTTTATTGTGTTTTAGAGCCGGTTATGATGATTATATAGTTATATATTATGACAGGTTGAGGCTAGGATGGTTTAACTAGGTAAATCATTATATATTCGGATCTTAGATCCCATTTGACTTAAAACCTAAGGATGGTTTTTCTCTTCTAAACGATCGATAACTGCAGTGTATTCTAAAACTCAGACTAACATGTAAATTTAATACTCCAAAAGAAAGAAAGAGTATATTACCTGCCGGCACTTTTGAGAGTGTAGGCAATATCACAAATAGGAATAGAGTGATCGTATGGGTTGGTTATGCTCAGTTCACCATGAAAATTGACGGACTCGCGACTGAAGTCCTTTACGGAAACATCACCGAGGTCAGCCTCTGGTTTCTCGACGTGAGCTACTTTGTCCACTATAAACTCTTTCGCTTTCCCTATCAACTTAGACATGAAGGTTATATGGTACTGAGTGATGATGTTGGAAGCAGTGGGTGATTTATAGGGAGGACGGGGGTAGAAATCTGAATGAAGGGATGATGAGAAGAATAAACATATATATACACAGGTGTTCTTTGTTAGCGGCATCATATGTCGGCAGTGGGCCAAGTCATCGTATTCGTATCCTATGTATTTAGTTTTTGTTGAAATATCTAGCGTAGTGGGAATATCTAACCATGTCGGCAGTGGTATTTTATTTGAAATTACTCAACGTGTAAAGTCAGAGGTGCTTTGATAGTTACGCATGCGTTATATTCGCAGTCGGACCAAAAAATGAATTTCTATTCCAAGTGGTTGTGTACTTGTGTTGCATATTATGATATCCCTATAAATTCAGTTACATTGTTTTTATATATGTTTAAAAGTTATTTAACAAGGTAATTTATTATTAACTCAAATCACATTTACTGTATATAATTTTAACTTTAAATACAAAATATTTAAATAATAATTATGATCTTATTATGAACTTAATATTACTTGTTAACGTTTGAATTTCATATATTATAATTATATTATACATTTAAATGATTGTAATTATAATCCGTTTTAATTTGGATATCAAATAATCCAATCAAATAATTGTTGTTTAAACCAACTAATAATGATTAATTATGACAATGGGTATGTTAAAGCAAGATATTTCAAATTTGGTAACGTTAGCTTCACTCATCATATCAATAGAGCTTTATGTTGAAGCAAAATTTTACAAGTCCATCAAATATCAATAAATGAAAATCACATTGAAGACATTAACATCATGGGACTGTCCTCATAGCTATAACATGTTAAAACTCACAAGGTTCTTTCCATGTATTATCGTGACCTTAAAGATATTAAAATAATATTTAGCTAATATCCCAAAATTATTTAATATTTTAAAAATTAAAAAGAGGCTTGGCAAAAACTGAATTTTTTTTTTATGTACATAGGGGAACCAATGAGGTACAGGTACTGTTATACAACGGAGAGCAAATCACCAGTACCCAAATCCCCTATTTTTTTTGTACCCAACCAATCAAAATTCTTGATTTTCACATTTTTGCAATTAAGTCCGTACAAAAAGGTGGAATTCATGAAGCCTTAATTGGTTGGGTATAGAAGGACAGAAAATATTGGGTACAGGGGATTCATTCCTATGTAATGACGATCGGAACAAATCTCCCATTCTTTCTGGCATAGTGCGCACGCATATAAGTTGATACACGCATCCTTATAATAAAAGGAATTCTTGTTGCTGCGTGTCTACCCACTCATATTTGTATTACTTCAATTTATTTTGTAATGTGAGGACTTTATATTTAAACTCGTCATTTCTTATTAATAACATGCGAGACAATCCTATCAGGTACACACCATTGGATTCAAAATAATTTAAAATCCTAAGGCTACAAAGATAAATACTCATTAAACTCCAACATCAGGTTTTTGATTAATTTAAATCCTGATATCATAATTTTTTCAATTCAAAAATGGTTCTAAGTTGTACGATTTTTGTATTCGAGCCAACAAGTCGGTTGTTTGAGATACACTTGCTATTGAGATTGTCTATATTATGAGATTGTGTGATGATTCTGAGATTGTAATGACATGTCTAATGGCTTAAACACT
The DNA here is from genome assembly GCA_030737875.1 of Allium sativum. NCBI lineage: Eukaryota > Viridiplantae > Streptophyta > Magnoliopsida > Asparagales > Amaryllidaceae > Allium > Allium sativum. Next base: position 144,666,039 of record CM060913.1, on the reverse strand, counting down.
TCAAACACAGTCCTCCAGATGACGATGGAGTGTTAGTTTGTGAAAAATCAGAATGAAGATTTTAGGATTGGATATTAGACAATGCCCCCAAACCCTCCCTCTAGCCGAAAAAAGAGGACTGTGACGACGGCGTGTGCTTATTTATTTTTCTTTTACTTTTCTTCTACAGGTCGGTTCAATTTAGTATATTATCCAATTAGCTTAGCCGTATATAGTACAACTAGATTTCGTTAAGTGGAGTTCATTCATAAGCCTTAACATGATGAATATTATTTAAAATAACATATATAAGCATTTTTGTTAAGTGTCTATCCATTACATGACCTTCACTATTTATTGAAAGCAATTATTGTTTTTGGTCAGCCGGAAATACTATTTATATTGAAGCATACAGTCTTCAGATATAGAATGCCACACAAACTTAATATGTTACGTCTACTGCTCCATTAAATACTTAGACCCCTGATCATAAGGCCACTACAAATATCTCATAAGTAATGAATGTTTTATCTTGTTCTTTAGATTAACATAACTTTACTAGAGTTAAGATTTGAAAAATGCATATACATCATTTGGCACCTACTACAAGTTACACACCACCGCACAAGTAATTTAAGCAATTCAGAATCTCTATATTAAAATAATAATAATAAAAAATCTTATTTTAAAGTTTTAAAATGAAAGAAAATGAATATATATTAGATATGTGCCCTTGAGTTTAATATATCACTCACAGGCTTATTGGATTAGAGAAAAACCAAATCTGGATTTGATATTGTATGAAAGAAATAAACTTATTGAGAAACAAACTTATTAACCAATATATGGGAAATGAAAGTACTAGCTATCGAAAAGGCTAGCGATACAACTAAGCGTTAAAGAGTTAGTTGGTAATCCAATGGCATATGAATTAAATTTGCACACAATTGAAAAGTAAAATCAGCAAAAGAAGACTATCACATTCCAAGTGGAAGAAGATTGCGAGACTAATGAAGATTAAGTGACCTTCATTGCAAAATCTATACACAATTTAAGAAGAAAGTAAGAAATAGAACTAAATACAGCAATAACAACACTAATTCTATAGTAGATGGTTCGTATGCAATAAGTTTGGCCATACACTAAAGGATTGTCTAAATTAGAATAATGGAAAAATAGAGTTCAATGGCAAGAGCAAGTATGAAAAACACAATGAGAAAATGAAGTTTGCTTTTTAAGGTACATGGCGCTTGATCGTATTCCTCGTCTTCTTCATAAAGTGATAGTGATCTTAAGCAAGAAAATATCAACTTCACGGCTATTGAAAATGATCTACAATCTTATTTAACGTAAAATCATTCTTTTGACCTCAGCATAGAATTAGGAAACAAATTTTGATATCTAAGGAAAACTCATACGGAAATTATAGTAAAATAAAGCAAAGTGGGAGAAAAACAAACATGTTTAAGGCCGAGGAGACTTTTTTACAAGAAGTAATTAGTCAACAAAAAATGTTTTAAAAAAAAACTAATTCTCAAAATTAATTTTACAGTGAAATTTTCAAATCTTGATATTGTCAACGTAGTTTGATATTTTTATTTTCTAAATCATCCTTTATTTCTTTTAAATAAGGAATTCCAGAATTTAAATTATTGTCTTACAAACATTAAATATTTATCTAGATCTTTTAATAAATTGCTTCAAATAACCCTAACTTTTTTTTTAAAAATAGTGTATATAATTTTTTTTATTGGGCTAGCCGATTTGTTAAGTTTGAATTTAGGATTCATATCATTACGTATACCTAGTGTTATTGGTAAGAAATTCAAAAACAATTACGCAGGTCCAGCCCACTAAGTATTATTTTTAGAGTTTAATAAATGAAATAAATTTAGCAAGATTTTAATTATATTTTGTATATATAAGAAAATTTGCACAACGAAGCATCTATTTGTTAGGGAATGACACTACAAGAAAACAGGCTATTTCCGACGACTGAAAACTGTCGGCGACCGTCGGAAGCCGTCGAAAGCCGTCGGAAATAACCGTCGCTTTTAGAGGCGTCGAAAAACAGATTTTGCGACGGTTATCGATGTAGCCTGTCGTTCGTTTTTACGACGGCTTTCGACGCAGCCGTCGGAAGCCGTCGGAAAACCTGCATAATTTTTTTTTTTGTAATTCAGCTGCTATTGAGCCTTCCAACTACATTTTATACTTTTGAAAATGACCCGATACAATGATAATAGATCATTCTACGGTAAATCCTTGAAAGAGATAACCACTCGCCAACAATAGTTGAAAAAAAAGTGCAAGATGATTGTCTAGAAGTTCATACGACTAGAACATCCAAGGACGAGTCCATCAAAATTCGACAAAAATAATAATTAAACCTTTTAATATATGTTAGCAATATCAAAATATTCAATAGGATAAGGAAAAAGCTGAAGAACAGACATAAAATTACCATATGTTGCTTACGAATGCAAGCTAGCTTATTATGTAGAACAAATTATCCTTCAAGTTAAGACAAAGTACACTATATAAGCTATTGGGGGAATTACAAGGTTAGCACGATAATTGTGTAAGCTAACATCCATAAAAAATAATTAACAGTAGCAAAAGACCGAATTCATACCGCACTCTCGGGGACTTCAGGCGATGGCAAAGGAAGATTTCGTGGAACCGATTTATTAGTATGCGATCTTTTATCAAACCTCTATTCTCTAATTTTACCGTAAGTCAACTTACCCTGCAAATTGTTCGAAGTACTGTCACAATTTTTCTAAATTAGATTTAATTTATTTCAGTGACTATTTTTTAAGGGAATATCTTACACTCGTATCATAGTCACAGTCATAGGTGTAGTGAATAATGTAACTCTTACCAATTTCCAAGTCTCATGGAGGCTACAATTAAAAATAGGGAAAAATAATAATTAAATAACTATTTAAAATATAATAGTGATATATGCTTAGAAATGACTTGATGTCGTACCCGAATCATAAAATCTTTCCGTAATATGTTGCCCACTCCATGCAGTGCAAACGGGATAGCATAGGCATACCTACATATCAATATATGTTGAACATACAAAACCGATTAGTGCAAAAAGATCATGTGTATTAATCAAGGTTTAGAGCAAAAAGATCATGTGTATTAACATAAGAAACGTAGAAAATAACAAAATACGTAAATTGTATAACAATGTTTTGTAATGCTATAAAATGTACATTTTGTTCAATAAATTAAACAAGTATAACACACACACGGTCTTACCTTACATATCCAATTCGAACGGACTAAGGTATATGTTATGGGTAATATTTTGGGCCATAACACATTGTCATTTGACAACATATACTGATCAAGTATAAAACTTACATTTTAAGTACCTAACCAAATGCCTTATCAGCTTCGGGATCTTTCTTCATTGCCAGTGAAACATTCAACCATGTGGGCGCTATCATTTGAAGAGAAGCCTAATGTGGAAACAAAGTTAATGTTAATGAAATACCAAAAAAGCTAATGATACTAAAAAAAATCATATCTAATACCTTTTCGGTTACAACGGGAGAATTTCCAATAGGATCTATGTCAGTAATTGGCCCCTTTCCAACAGGAAAGAATTTTCGTAGAGTTGTCTCATACTTTTTGGGGTCGATGTAAACAAAAGGGAATGCAAATATACGTTTCCACTAGAACGCTATTGGAACCAATTGGAATCAATAGATAACCCTAAATTTCCAATTTAAGCAAATAAATATTTAGGTAAAAACTTGATTTTTATGCAAAAAAAGAGATCGTACCTCAAATTATTTGCTCTAGACATCTGAATTGAAGCCGGGAAGGTTCCTACTCGAAGAAAATGGTGTTTGAAGGTAAAAAAATCGGATTTGGGGGTGATAGGGTTTAAAATTCGTATGTTGTAAGAAAAAAGAGGAAGAAAGAAATGTGGAAGAAAGAGTGCGGCTGGCAGTTTATCACGATAATTTCCGACGGCTTCCGACGGCCGCCGACGGCCCGTCAGAAGCCGTCGCAAATTAACCGTCGCAAATAGCCTGTTTTCTTGTAGTGTGATAATGCTCAATTATTATCATTTATATCTTGATTTGTCTTGCTCACCTCGCTAGAATTTAATTTTAAATATAACTTTTTTAGAATTAATTAGTTTAAATAAAGATATTCATTGGTAAAATATTCTTATACAACAAGTTGATTTTATATGAGTATAAATCGAAATGTGATTTGTAAAAAAAAGGCGTTTTAGTTGGAATTTCAGAATTTCAAATTGATGATTAAGAACAAGATAATCCAAGTTTTGGAAGAGATAATAATATTGTTTTATACTATTCATGAGTACAAACTGATTCTAAAAGATTTTTTTAAAGGCACTAAACTCATTTTGGTTACAAAAAACAATTCCGATGATCACTACATCATCATTGGTATTTATTTTCAAGATTCTAAGAGTAGATTTACTATCATGGGAATTTGTTTAAATAAAAAGAATTAATTGTTCTTAATTTTAAGAAAAAATATTCGACAAACAAAAGGGGTTATATATATTATTCATTATTTTTATTTCAGTTTGGTTTTACATGAAAATCTAGGTTTTGAATTATGAAGTTTCAGCTAAGTTAATATATGGATGCATGTAACATGTACATTAGAGAAAATTGGTTTTGCATATCATTTCGATATATTGTTTGATAGGTTTTATTATATTTAAATGGAATGGAATTTCTGACGATATCAAATAATCAAAATTTCAAAGTTAAATTTGAAAATTTAGCTTTATCTTGATAAAACTTAAAAAGTTAAGTTTATAACTGATAAGTTAAGAGTAGTAAGTTAGAAAGTGAATTTGTTGAACTTATTTTGTTAAGCACTACAAGAAAAACCACTTTCAACCACAATCAAAGACAGTATTTTGGGTGCAAAAACTGTAAAATTTTGGTCTCGCTAAACTCACTACTCGACGAAACGCTTCCGATGAATTTACTACTCGGTGAAACGCTGAAACAACACGTATGATAAAATATCTCGCCTACTCAGCACGCATGGGTAAAACATCCCGCCTCCAGGTTCATTTCCCTCTGCCAATTTTTTTTACTTTCCCTCTTCCTGCAGTTTCATTTCCCTCTTTCGATTTCATTTCCCTCGTTCGATTTCATCTTGCCCTAAAACCCAATGTTTTCATTTCATTGTTCCTTATTTCCCTGATTCCAATTTCATGATGCCCTAGTTCCCCTTGTTCAGATACTTCGATCCATTTAGTTAAAATTTGTCTTCTGTACATTTAGTTCGATCGATTTAGTTTTCGATTGATTTAATTATTTGTCTTTCAATTCGATTGATTTAATTACTTAGTTCTTGTACGTTTAGTTCGACCGATTTACACTTATTAGTGAAATGGTATAGTATTGCTGCGCTAACACCATCATTACCAAAAATTTGCTTTGAGCTAGCTTGATTATGATTTATGGATACGCTTATGGTTTACATAATTTTTTTCCTTGATTTATTAATTAGAAAGTGAATCAAGTGGGATGATGTTGCCTGTAGATTTAATTTTTTGGGTATTATCGTTATAAGTGCAGTTTGGCTTAAGTTAGGATGCATACAACATCATATCATCCATTTATAGTATATTTTCTCTAGTAGCAGCAGCATTTTCTAAATACCATATTTGATTTATGTCTTGTGTTTCCTTTAAGTTGTAAATGTTTTTCAAATTTATAAGTTGTAAGCTCATGAGTAATGCACTCACATTATTCAACTCATCCGAAAATGAATATTTCTAAGGATAATTACACCTTTATACAAATATATTATTTGATTGGTGGTAGGTAATATGTACCTCCAATATCATTAGTAGAGAGGTTAATTGATCTTATCTAATGTTTGAGTAAAAGGTTACAAAACTGACGATTATAACATGTTGTGATACTCTATTAAATTAATGCATCTAACTGCAACAAAGAATATGCACTAGTATAATGCAACAATTAAAATTATGGGAATTTATTTGAATATGCCAAACTTAATGTAGGCAAAAATGTTTATTAGAGCTGTTAGTTCAATGAACTACTGCAACTTGCAACTGAGTGATATATGTTGTCATATTTTTCTTTTACAATGATTGATAACAAAGTTCACAATATGGAAACCTAAAAATTCAGAATTCTAGCATGTTGGAATTCTGTTATGGTCTTGTTGCCATTTTCAATTGTTCCGTGTTCTTTTTTTTTGTTTTTTTTTTTGTTTGAGTTCTTCTCCCCCATTTGTACTTGATTCATGTTACGCATTTAAATTAAAATAAAATAAAGTCAGGTAATTGTTTAAAGATTTTGATTTTGATAGTCATATATCTATGATTTTTGTTCTCTGTCAGTGTTAAATCGTGTTATTCTCCATCAGTATTGAATTCTTGTTTGTTAAGTGATTCTTTTTGTCAAACCATTTGTCTATTGGTTTTTTTTTATTGAGTTGACATTTTATACTTCCATGATTTAAGAAATGTTCTAAGTTATTGATGTCTAGTTGTGGTTGATTACTTTATCAGGAATTTTGTTATACGATTTTTGATAATATAACATGCACAATGTTTGACAACAGTGTTCACTTTACTCTTTTACTGTTTAACTTTGTTATCACTAACATAGGTTAAGAAACTATGGCTTCCTCGCAGTAGTATACGTCGGGCAACTTAAAAAAAATCAAGAATAGATACCTCTATATGTTTTTTATGTGCTTTCTTTCACATATTTGAAGCAACAACCTTCCTGGTTGAAAATTGCTATGTACATATATAGCTGGCTGAAAATTGCTCTGACATATATAGTTGCTTTTGTACACATATTGTTGGTTGTATACATGTATATATCTTGTTTAAAAATGTTATGACATATATAGCTGCTTGTGCACATATTTACCTGCTTGTGTACATATATCGCTGGTTGAAAATTATTGTGGCCAATTAGAGAATATGTTTATATTTTACACGCATGGACTGCCATGCTTGTCCATGTCTTTTTTTTTAGAATATATATGTATATGACAGTAAAAAAAATCTGCCAATATGCCTGGCAGGTAACCAAAAGTATACAACCAACTCAGACTAGGCTTGTCCATGTCTACTTTGTTATCTCAGTTCCTAAGTTACTGACTTTTTGAACTTCATAGGCTACGGTGGTTTCGTGAATAACCGTGTACTAGAAATAAATCTGTGTTTCTCGATTAATAAGGACGCAACACAAAAGATTTGGTCAACTCTAAATTTTGCCATTCAAAAGTATGAAGTAGATATGTCAATAGACAGGATGTCTTAAAATCCAGATCTAACCCTGGTTACAGTGGTCAAAATCCGAAGGTTAGTTGTATTCATACCCAATTTAACCGGTTGTAATGAAAGGAAAAAATATAGAAAATTCATCCTGCATTATTATTAGACCTATTTTTGTTTTTAGTATAAACTATTTGTGATTTAGAAACTCTGTAATAAAGTGTTCGCATAGCAGAGGACACCCTAACTGGGCTCTTTTGCCACTACATAATGTTGTCAAGAGGGAAAGAGTAACAAGAAGTAATGATTTGAGTATGTGTGAATTGCAACTAGGGAGTTGTGCACATGAGCTATAATTAACCATTTGTTTATAACCTATTGCTATTTGTATTTTAGATACTTGATTTCATACACATTGTATATGACGATGGAGAAATATTGGTTGCATAAACGTAGGTATTAGTTGCTATTTTATATCAAACTTTCGATTTGACATACTTTGAATTCTAATAATATAGAGTATCACTTGTTGTTTTCAATTTTAGTTATAGAACAAACAGAGAGTATGGCCTAGATGCTCGAAATTTTGTGCTTGATGCCAAAAAAAGTTTAGGAGATGTGGAAAAGATTTTGTGTCCTTGTATAGACTATTGTAATCTTAGTCGTCACTACAGAAAAACAGTTGTTGAGCACCTGATTATAAGGGGAATGGATCCTAAGTATGAAGGTGGTATGTTGTATAATGATTGCGAGCAAGTGACTGTTGAAAAATCGGTTAAAATGGGCGAGACGTATGATTTACTCAAAGCAATTCACTATGAAGATGAAGACTATTTCAATCATTCTTTTTTGATGATGACAAAGATAAGGACGGTGCATAAAAACGACATGATGATTTACATAAAAATTTGGAAGACGCTGAAACCCCATTTTATCCAGGTTGCATGGACCATACAAAGTTATCTGCCATTACTACTTTGTATAATTTTAAATGCGATACTGGATTATCTGATACTAGTTTTGATAAACTTCTTAATGTCCAGCATATGTTTTTGCCAAAGAATAATGTACTCCCCAAGACTTTATATGAAGTAAAAAAATTTCTAAAACTATTGATATGGGATTTGAAAAGATTCATACTTGTGAAAATGATTGCTGTCTTTTCCGTAAAGAGAACAAAAATTTAAATAGCTGTCTGAAATGCGGTTCTTCACGATGGAAGATCAATCGGGATACATATGAGATTATGTAAGGTATCCTAGTTAAGGTGTTGAGATATTTTCAATAATTCCAAGATTGAGAAGAATGTTTAGATTTGAAAAAAATGACAGAAGAATTAAGGTTGCATTTCAAAAATAAAAATAGTGATGGAAAGATGCGGCATCCTGTAGATTCTGCAACATGGAGCATGATTGATTAAAATTGGAAAACATTTTCAGCCGATCCACATAATATTAGATTTGGTTTTGCTACAGATGGTTTTAATCCATTTTCTATGTTAAGCACCAGTATAGTTGTTGGCCAGTAATGCTTATGACTTACAATTTATCGCCTATGTTGTGCATAAAGAAGGAAAATATCATGTTAACACTTCTAATTCCAGGTTCAAAACAACCAGGAAATGATATTGATGTATATCTGGCACCATTGGTAGAAGACTTGCACTACTTATGGAGTAATAGAGTAGAGACATATGATGCACGAAGTAAGACACTTTTTAACTTGAAAGCTATTTTATTGTGAACTATAAATGATTTTTCAGCTTATGGTAATCTTGTTGGATGCCGTGTAAAGGGTAAAAAAGTGTGTCCATCATGTGGTGTCAACACTTATCATCGGTGGCTGAAACATAGTCGAAAGATTGTTTATATGGGTCATAGAAGATTTTTATCCACTACAAATCCATTAAGGAAAAAAGGCATGGTTTGACAACACCGTAGAGGATGGGAAAATGCCCAGAATTCTAACTAGTAAAAATATCTCTTTAAGTTTGAAAGACTTTCCAAATGATTTTGGAAAAGGCACCAAAAGCGAAAAGAAAAATAAGGACAAAGGTAAAAGAAAGAAAGATTGACAACGACAGTGAAGATGACGAAGAAGATAATGATCCTATTAAAAAAGAGCTATTAAAGTGGAAAAAGATATCAATCTTTTTTGATTTTCCATATTAAGAGTTTAGCATTTATATTTCATTTTCCTTTATTGGCCTGTTACAAGCAAAATGTGGGAAAACTGTAAAGCTTAACTTTTACTTTTTATAGGAACTTCCATTACGACATAATTTAGAATTAATGCACGTTGAGAAAAATGTTTGTGAAAGCACACTTAGTACAATGTTGCATGACAATAATTCAAAGGATGGGATTAATTGTAGACATGATCTATAGGATTGGGGAATTCGACATAGCGTTTATGATACACTTGACGATTCATTTTGGGAGGGAAGCTCGGTTGTGTGGACATATTCTTTTTCGTTGGATGTATCTCTTTGAAATGTATGTGAAAATACTTAAAGATTACGTAAGGAATTATGCACGCCCAGAGGGATGCATTGCGGAATCCTATATCACAGAAGAATGCATGAGATTTTTTAATGAATTTCGGAGTAAATCGACAAACTTGAGAAAAAATATTCAAGATGAAGAGTATGAAGATATTGCAATACTTGAAGGACATCCAATTTCAATGTCCGAACCAGTTATGTTGTCTGCCAAGGAAAAAAAAATTGCTCACTTAGTGGTGTTAATGAATATGGTCGTAGTGGAACCGCTTTTGGAGTAATTTAATATCATGTTATGTTTCCATTGATTTTTTGTAGTTGCGTTTGTGATTACAACTTGACATTACTTTTATTATACTAGTTTGCATTTGGAAGAGTTGCAAAATTCAAACAAGCGCTTAGAAAGAAATGCGACACTACTTTGAAAATATCATGGAGATAATTTTGCTAGTTGGATTAAAAAAAAGGTTTGTTACAAAAAATTCAACATTTTCCTATACAATTTGTAAATACTATTTTGAAATACTTGCTTTTTCTTTTTTAAGATTCTTATCGACTCAAAAGGTCTTGATAAAATGTTAAAATGGATTGCATATGGCCCTAAAAATACCATGTTGTCCTGCAAAGGATATATTATTAACGGACAACGATTCCATATAGAATATGTTGATAGACAAACTCAGAATAGTGGAGTAACCTATGATGTGATCACCATGCGTAGAGCAAGTGTAAAAGGCAGTTCTCAAGTGTTTAATGTGGTCACTTACTATGGAATATTTACTGATATATTTTTATTGGATTATAATATTTTTTATATTCTTATTTTCAAGTGTCATTGGGCGAATATAGGAAATGGGACAAAATATGAAGATGAATTTACTCTTGTTAATTTGCATCATAGTCAGGTTTCTTTTTCAAGAGACCCTTATATTCTCACATCTCAAGCGAAACAGATTTTTTATTCAAGAGAAAATGATTCTTCAAATTGGTATGTTGTAATAGAAGCGCCGCCAAGAGGTTTTCATGAATTAGAGTAGATGATTTTATTGAAGAAAACAACTATGTTGTAAGAGATTGGGAAGAAATCTAGGACTTGGCCGAGGATGCTAGATTAAGTTAAGGAGGATTGCGAATGCATAATTGAGTAGTTCTATTGTCATGTTTTATTTTGGGTAGTCAATTGGAAGTTTTGATTTAGACTTGATGTTTTATGTAATGTTGAATTGTAAAACCTATTGATTTGGAACTTAATGCAAGTCATTTAGGCTTGGCATGTTAGCATTTAAGCATTTGAACTTGGCAGTACCCTAATTTTCTGTTTTGATGCCTCACATTTTGAGTATTTTCTTATCAATTTCATATTTATGTTATTGGCAAATAATTTAACTTATTCACAAAGTATATTATCTAATCGTTCTCCTTTTTGGCATTTATAAAGGTTATGTAGTCAAAGGTGTTCGAATAAGTAATTAAGTGGAGAAAGAAAAGGGGAAGACTGTGTTGTTGCTATTTCTCTTCTTTTGCCTCACCGTACAAGGTTTGCAATCTTTCATATATTCAATTTATTCCAGCACTGCATTTCCAACATTGCATATAGGGCATCATCCTTGATTAGCTCTTGCTGCATGGTTATTTTTGTTCATAGATACACAATAATACTTCTCATTAAAAATGACATATAGCTATACGCCAAACTGATGATGGATGTCCTTTAAGAAGTGTTTGCCTAGTAAAATATACATCTCCTCTGTTATATAAAACAACGATGAAAAAAGATTAAGGTATTAAATGAATTTAGTTGTTGAGTAATATAACCTGTAAAACACACACATATGCTTGCGCACATAGAGAGTTTTTGTATATTACTAGCAGGCCCTAAGTACAAAAAATATGTGCAAAAACTCTCTTTTGTGTGTGTGTGTGTGTGTAGGCAGGCAGATTGTCCTTACTTTATCTCAGTGAGTAACCCTGATGACTGCTGCAGTGTGTTCTACAATGCACAACCATGAGTTTATGTGCCGATTTGACTGTCGGGAATATAAATTTTCTCTTAAATAACCGAAAAGGCTTCCTCTATTATTTTATTTATAGTTAACATGAATATTATTTACATAATCCCCTTTTAGTGTCAAGTTTATGGTACATGCTTGTTTCATTTTAATCATGTTTCTATTCATCTGGATTTCTTGTATAACTGACATAAACGTAATATAAGATTTAGGATATGAAGTTTCTAGCTTCATGTGGTATATACTTATAACACCGGAAAGAACGTTACTTCATTTCAGCTTTATTGTTTTAGTAAATTACAACTTACCATCGTAGGCAATTTTGTGTATAAAATGAGATAATGCATAGGAATGGTGCAACCAGTTGAAAAATATAACAATGTAAATAGAAGTGGTATATTCCCACTTGTTATTGATGTCAGCTGCATATATTTTAACTCGGGCCATTATTACATGATGGGATACTACACTTAATTCGAAGTGTGTCATCAGCCGTTTTACAGTATTTTCATGTAGAATGGCTCACGGTACTTTCAGCATATGTTTGATTTCTTCATTTGCTTTGAAATTTGTATGCTTATAGTATTTTCATATTGTATGCTTGGTTACTATAATGGAAGATCTGAACTGCATGAGTGGCACTATATAACAATGCCCATTGTGATACTGGCCTACTGCCTTACAGTTTTTTATATAATTACATCATGTATATAGCATAAAAGATAGGATACTATACACACATGCATTTGTTGAAAGCAGTCTCAAGCATTTTTACTATCATTGTAGCAGGCGCTAAATATTTATTAGAGCTACGGAAAATGGCTAGAAAAAAGCAAACGACAAGGAAAATGAAGCTTACTCGCAATAAAAAAAAACTGAGGAATCCAAACAAGGATCCGACGAATCTAATGCAACAGAAGAGCATATCGAACCACTTTCAGAATACATGGATGTTAGAAATGCAAACATGTCCGTCACATGCACTAATAGGGATGAAAATCCTTGAACGACAGTGGAGATAGGTAGAACGATCGAGGACATAAATGCAAATCAGGTTTCAAAAAAGATAACTAGAGGACTAACTAAAGTGAAAAGGCTTCCTTCAGATGTTGCACGTCGAATTGATGTCTAGTTTAATTCATTGGGCGTACTAATAGGAAAATGATATGTGAAATTATCGTCTGATTTATGGCCACTTATTTGTGAGCACGTTCCATTTACACTTAACAACTGGAGGAAACACAGTGATGACTTAAAAGTGGTCCTGTGGGAATCCGTTGGGATAATTTTACATGTTTTTATTTAATATTATAGCAATTTATTTTCTATTTGCAATACTTTGTTTTTTGTACATATGAACAACATCATAATATTAATGTTGTGCTAGCCTGTTATAATTTGATTAATGTTCCAGTAAATGTTATAGGTTAGATTTAAACTTGATGAGGAATGGCAAAAGACTCCCATTTTTCAACAAATGAGATGTATCTGAAGGTGTTCGGAAAGCAATATCGTTAAAAACATATTACAAGCAAAAAAACAAGGGTGAGTGAAACACCCCACCTCCGTTAAGGTCGCTCACAAAGAGAATGCCTTAACTTCGATGGAGCATTATAGGTAAAAGATGCAGATAAATTATAAGACAGACAAATACAGCAGCGGAAAATAAAGTCATTTTATAAAGAATCTTAATTCAGTCAAGCTTTTACAATAATAGTCTCAATCATACTTAAAAAGTAATACATAGAATCTGTCTTGATTCAAAAACTTCCAAGTATAAAAGAAGCATAAAAATAACAATGATATTCCCTAATAAAGCGTGAACCAGCTATAGCAGTGGAAGAGAGAGAGTCCAAAGCAATACATTGACTATCTTCGAGCTTGGAAGGAAAACTGAGCTAAGTGGTAACATTTCCTCCCTGTGAACCTGTGGGGAGGGGGAGAACGGAAGAAAAGAGGCAAAAAAAACTAGATCAGACATAAGTCTGGTAAGTCCAGTGACTTTCAGCATATAAACAGGCAAAAGCATCTTGACATGAATAAGCTGAATATAAGACAATACCGTGATAACAGGAATAACATAGGATAAGCATAAGGTATGATAAGGCAAAATAATCTGAATGTGCTTCTACTCTTTCTCTGCTTCGCTACTACCATGTTATTCTGACTTTTATATGTATATCTCTGCACCACCTAACTAATGTCCCAACTAGTAATCTGTATAAAATGATAATATGATCACGTGATCCCAATCCCCGCAATTGTGGTAGCCTTCAGGTGTACATCTATCGTGAGGATTTCACCTCAATCTGCCTAATTGCCATGAACATGTTAGATGTACCCTTACTACCCTATCGATCGGCTCCCTACTTTTATTAATGTTTCATGTGTCTGTGTCAGTCGGCCCTCTCTTGTGTGTAGATACCCTGTGCTGGTGCCACCATAAGGTGTATCAATCCTTATGAGAGCGACCCGACACGATTCAAGATGCACAGTGTATAACTACTGGTACCCAATGCCTGCATTTTCCCACTCCGGAGTACGTGCACGTCCATAAACCGTCGGAACCTACACTGACGTACCCTCTGCCGTTGTTTTGACTGCTTATAATCAGCCTAGTAATCGTGCCCCACCCTGCCTAGTTTCAGGGTACCATGATACATCTATGTGGGTTACTACTGAAATGGGTCCCCGTTACTAGGGTTTCCTATTGCTTAAGATTATGGGCCTATATATACAATATTACCCACCTACACGAGATGTACTTAACCCTCCCACTGATTCTAGCATGTTTACTTAACAGTTAAGTTTGTGGGCCTATATATACTAATATTACCTACCTACACGAGATGTACTTAACCCTCCCATCGATTCAAGCATGTTTATTTAACGGTTAAGTTTGTGAGTCTATATTTACTAATATTACCCATCTACACGAGATGTGCTTAACCCTCCCATCAATTTGAGCATGTTTATTTAACGGTTAAGTTTGTGGGCCTATATGTACTAATATTACCTACCTACTTATCATGTTACTTTGGTTAAGTATTGCCTTCTTGTGTTAACTTAACCCTACCACAAATCAAGTTATATTGGTTAAATGTTGCCCTCTCTTGTTAACTTAACCTTACCACAAATCAAGTTATATTGGTTAAGTGTTGCCCTCTTATTTTAACTTAACCTTACCACAGATCAAGTTATACTGGTCAAGTGTTGCCCTCTTGTTTTAACTTAACCTTACCACAAATCAAGTTATATTGGTTAAGTGTTGCCCTATTGTTTTAACTTAACCTTGCCACAAATCAAGTTATGTTGGTTAAGTGTTTCTTATTACTTAACCCTACCCATTCATCATGCTATACTGATTAA
This sequence comes from Allium sativum, assembly GCA_030737875.1. NCBI lineage: Eukaryota > Viridiplantae > Streptophyta > Magnoliopsida > Asparagales > Amaryllidaceae > Allium > Allium sativum. Next base: position 144,650,897 of record CM060913.1, on the reverse strand, counting down.
GTGTTTCCTATTAACTTAACTCTAGTCATCCATCATGTTATATTGGTTAAGTGTTTCTCATTAACTTAACCCTAGTAATTCATCTTGCTATATTGGTTAAGTGTTCCTATTAACTTAACCCTAGTAATTTCTTAGCATGTCTTGTTCATTAGCATTAATTGATTTATTAATGCACCAACCTCTCACATTAGATATGTGTTGTTGTGGTTACTGGATGTGCCGGGTGGTTCCGGGCAGTTTTACACCACAACTCAATCTAACCTCGGGTTTTTCTTGGGCATGATGCACTAACCTCTCACATTAGATAGGTGTTGTTGTGGTTACTGGATGTGCCGGGCTGTTCCGGGCAGTTTTACACCACAACTCAATCTAACCTTGGGTTAGGCACATTCGTCTTTTCACTAATTTAAATATTTACAGTTTATATGCAAATTATTCACAATTGTTGTCAATTTCAGATTATGACACATTTTCCATAAATGTCCAAGTCTAGATTTATATGCTAACTATCCCAACCAATCATATTCCAATTCTCAAGTTATGCCCAACAAAGCTAATTGCAAGTTATGGCCCCCAAATTCAATTTCAAGTTATTACTCAAAATAGGCTACACCTAATCTTCCCAAGTTTGTAATAATAGACATGCCCCAAAATTACAATATCCATTATACTTGGCGTCCCAAATCAATAGTTAGGCCAAATCTAGATTTAATGTTCCAATTTACATTTTACGCCCAATTTAGATTTAATGCTTAAGTTACCCTAAATCCGCAACAATAACAATTATGCCCAAAACTTGATTTATATGCCAATTTCATACTTTGTCGTTCATGCCAATTCTAGGTTCAATATGTCAAATTACATATTCATGTTAAATTACCCCAAATTGCATCTTAACAGTAATGCCATGCTACATATGTTGTATATAACGATGTTGTATACACAATTATATGATTTTTGTTTGATGATGACAACCAAATAAATATTATTTTAATGTGTTTGATATTGTACTGTTATTGTACATCACAGACTGGAATATAATATTTATATTTAAATAAAATACAACTGTACAGAAATTTAAATATTCACAGTATTTTATTTGAAAGGAACTTTTTATTTCAATTTCAAACAGTACAACTATTTATAACTCCACTATTTGAATACATCACTGATATATATTTCATTTCATATATACATTCACAGAAGATTGTACTTGTAAATAAACTGAATACGATAGACAAGTTTGTTTGACAACAATAAAATGATATCTTATTTCAAACAAAATTTGTTTATTACAAACATCAGTACAATTCATATATACACACCTCCTCACTGCAACACTCATACATTCACTCAATTTACATTTGCAGTATACATTTTTTTATTGACACATTCATACAAACATTTACATTCACTGACACTGTCTCTTAGTCTTCTGTCTTCAGTCTTCACAGCACTTCACTGTCAGTCCAGTCATCACCTGCTTACCTGTCACATGAAACACACACACACACACACACACAGTATACTGCAATAGAAATAAATCTGAACACATGCAAATATAAATTTTATTTTTAAAATTCTATTTGCCTCAGTTTTCTGGTGTGTTTCTCATCCTTTTTCATGACTTGATCTGATTTATAAAACCATCAATCTGTGTCTAGACAGCTTTTGATATTCACAGTGATACACTGTAAATACCACAAGGCAGACAACATATATATCTCAAGCAGGGACAGGGACAACTCGTCTGATGGCTGCATGTACACACGTGTACATGTGTGCACTGCCACGCCAATCAGTACGCAGCTGAGGAGTAGCCACTAGGACTGTCTCGACTCAGTGAAATTGAAAACAAATATACAAAACCAAAGTGGTCAAGCACACAGCAAAGAAGTGAAATCATGGTGCAGCAATGTACATGGAGCAAGTGGGCACAAAGTTAAAGGCAGCATGGGCCGAGAACAAAGCATAGACAGCTCCAAGTGTCGAACCAAGAAGTTCAAGCCAAAATAAAACACACAACAAATTCAAAACAGTGCAAGTAGAAAATTGAAAAATGTCCGAGCCATTTCATACAGCGAAGAAGCCTTGCTCATATGCAAGAAGTGGTGTATGGTCGAGACTGAAAATAACAAGTGTAGCAAGTACAAGGAGAGCATGGCATAAACCAAGTAAGCGGCATGGTGATTGAATAACAAAGCATGCTTTACACAGCAAGTAGTCAAGCAAGTGAGTAGTGGCATATGAACATTGGCATACTACATGGTGCAGCCAAACAAGCAAGGAAGAACATGACAAGCTAGTTTTATACATGTGTGTACACTCAGCATGGTGTATAAATAAAACAGCAAACATGAATGTTTACTGATGCAATTCAACAAGACAGACCACAAGTTCAGCTGCATGCATAAACACAAGCATATGGGAACAAAACAATGCAGGTAAATGGTATAGCACTTCGGCAAAACAAATCAAGTGGTCGTGCACAAGTCAACATGGATCAGAAATGATGCAAGGAAGTCAAACTCCAGACTAGGGGACAAAGCATATATGCAGTGGGTCAAGACAGCAAATAAACAACATAGCAGCTAAGTGAATCAGGGCACAAAGCTTAGCAATACAGGGGAGTGTACAAGATAATGCATGGCAGGCTTACAATATGCATATACTCGAATACAGGCTCAAGAATAAAAAGGCAAAGTGGCAAATTGTACGAAGTATCAAGAGTGATCAAACAATATGCAGCAGAGTTTGTCAAGTGATGGCAAGTACCAAAGTCATAGTGGTCCAGAGGATAAACAACCAAAATTCAAGTCTTTTAATGGTTCCAGAATTGACACAACATTTTGAACAAGAAATCATGTGTCATTATTTGGAAAGAATTCAAATGTTAACAGCTTTTGATAAGCAAAGTTTTGACAAAGTATTTTCTGGCAAGAAATATCTCAAAATAATAAATCATTCAAGGGACAATGGAAAATCTCTCACAAGAAATCAAATTCATACCATTTCCAGCAATATTCAATCAAGTCGATTTTATCAAGGAAGTATAAAAGAGGATATCAATTCTTTCCAGTATTGAACAAGACAGAGCAGAATTTATGCAATGGGGCCACAATTGAATTCAATGTATCATCTAAATTCATCAAGGAAATCATGCATTCCTTTTTTTTCAATCGAAGAATGTTAAAAGGGAAAGCAACAAAATCTCTCATATTTGTTTCCATTTTTTTTGTCTCGGCTGAATTCAAAATCAAGGCAACCAGAGGGACCAAAAATAGGAAATCACGCAGCATTTAAAAACCAAGGGAATCGATTTCAAACCGCTGTATCAAAAGAGGAAACACGCATTCAAACCAGACCAAGTCAATAAGTGAAATCAGAGGGTTTCTATGGTTTTCTAAATCCTATATAACACCATTTTCATCATCGGCAGTAAAAATGATAATCCGACAAAAATCGAAATCCAATAAATACAATTCAAAGAATTCAAAAGAAAATTACTCACAATTTTCAAGATTTCGATCGCCTGAAAATTTCCCCAAATCAGTGACGAGCCAGAGATAAACATCACAAATCGAAGAACCAAATAGCCGCAGGAACTAGAGCTTCAGAGATTAACGTTTTCGTCAAGCAACAAAACGATTTGGGGATTCAATATTGAAAACCCTAGGGCAGCCGCCATTTTTGATTTTCCAGAGAATAAAAACTGTGATAAACCCTTTTCACCCCCCCCCCCTCTAGGGTTAATCTAGATCCAACAATTGGTATCAGAGCAGGTATTCCATTAACTCTAGAGTAATGATGATTCCTAGTTGTCAACTGATAGAGAGTCAGTCCAGTTCATCTCCAACTATTTTCACTGGAACAGATTTTTTAAACTGGAAATCCAAAATGGAGTTTTATTTAAAATCTGTTAATATTAAATGTTGGGATGTTGTTATCAATGGGTACGATATGGTAGATAAAGTTTTTAATTCCCGTGCTACACATATTCTTTATTCTTATCTTGATGATGATCAATACAGTCTGATCTCACATTGTTTAACTGCGCAGGAAATCTGGGATACTCTCAATACGAAGTATGGAAGATCTGACAACAGTAGCTCAAAACCCAAGAAAGTCAACTCAGATTCAGAGTTCTATTTAACAGGATTTACAAATGAAACTTCAGATGAATCAGATGATGGAGAATCAACAAATGCTGAAACAGAAAATTTCTCATATGAAGATCTGGTTTACATGTGTCTTGATTTAACGAAATCTGTTGATAAACTCCAACTGAAAAATAAGTCTCTGAAATCTAAGAATTTTGAGTTGACCAGAAAAATTGATGTTTTGGAATCACAACTTGAATATGTTAAAAATTCTTCAAATTCAGTTTGCAAAAATTGTTTGAAATTGAAAACCAATCTTGTTTATCTCAATAAAAATATTCAAAAGTTTGAAGATGAAATTTTGATCTTAAATGAGAACAAGACTGAGTTATCAAATTTAAATAACCTTCTGCAAAAGGAATTTGAAAATTTTAAAACAGATATATATTCCAAATTTGAAATTGCTGAAAATGAAAATTTGGTGAAAAGTGGTTTGGTTTTGGAAGAACTTGAAAATGAGATTGAAAAATCCAAGAATTTTGAATCTGAAAAACAAAAACAATTTGAACTTAAAATTTCCGAATCCCAAGCCAAAATTGAATTGCTTGAAAATGAGAATTTGTTTTTGAAACAGTCCAATGCTGAACAGAAGATCGCTATAAATAATTGCTCAAATTTATTTAAAGAAAATAGTGATCTAAAGTTCAAAATTCAACGATTAGAATCAACTTTGGATAAATTTTCTAATGGGGAAAAATCGTTGAATATGTTGTTACAAAACCAAGTTTCTATTGGAAATAAATCTGGTCTTGGCTTCGGGAAAAATGATGTTCTTGGAAAAACAAATGAGTTTGAAAAACGGAATTCAATTGTTTTTAAAACTCCTTCAAATCACTTTGGAAATGTTTGTTTTGAAAATTTGAACTCTAACATTCTCAAAGGATTCTTAAATAAAAAACGTGATGTGAATTTGACTGATAACAAATCATTTGAACAATCTTGGATCCCAAATAAAAATAAAACGGCTTCGACTAAATTCAAACAGATCTAGGTTCCTAAGGGTACAAAGGTTTATTCTGATGGTTTGTTATATAAACAGGTTTGGGTACCAAAACGAACAAATACAACTGTGAGTGGTTTTACTGCTTTTGTTAGACCACTCAATCCTCTAAACAGTTAGCTACCAAAGGAGGCTGAGGAACAATTGTGCTGAAAAGAGAAACTGAATCAAACTGCTTCACATCATTGAGTCATCTATTGTTCCTTAGCCAAGTCTGATGAGTTAGAGATCCACAACATCTTCTATGACTCAGGTATGATTTCTGACCTCATCCTTGTAAATTTTTTTTTGTTTATTTCTGCTTCTTCTACCCCTTTCTATTTTATTTTCTTCTATTTGTTTTTATTTGATTTGTCACTGCCATATCTCTTTGTTTATTCTGTGCTTCTTAAACTTCCAATTGCAGTTCTCATGATTTTCTGGAAATTCATTTTATTTGAATAAAACTCTCTTATTTATAATCATTTCCAGATTCTGAATTTAATCTTGTGCTTATCTGCAATTGTTTAGAAGTCTATTTTATTCTTGAATTCATAACAGTGCTGAAACATTCATGTCATATCTTGAACACTGTTAATTTGAATTCTAATTTTTTTTGAAGATCTGAATATTTAATGAAATTTCACACATCTTTGCTGTTCTGAGTTTATTCTAATTCATTTTAGAAAAGCTGAAAATATTATACTCATTACAACACTCTATTATTTATCAGTTGTGATAATTTCATTGATTTTCGGATTGACTTGAATCAGTGATACATCCTGAATTCCATCTTTATTCATGATCATTATGGTTAGAATATGTCTGTTTGAAATCATCTGAAATTTCTGATATTTTGAATATCACACACCTCTTGAATTTGAAATAATCAATCTTGTGTGAATAATTCATTATATCACAAACTTGACATTGATTCAAGTGATTTCAAATAAATTATTTATTTATGGATCATGAATATCTCTTAATTATTTGATGTAAATGATCTGAAATCATTCTTACAAATTTTGTGAAAAATACCTTTGAAAATCTGGTCTTGAAATTCACTCCTATTTCATGATTATTTGATCTAATTATTTGTTTGTTTAAAATCATTTGAAATTATTGATTTATTGAATCTCACACATATCTCAAATAAAAAATTTATAATCTGGTGTGATTGATTCATTAAATTCTGATATTTTCATATTTCTCAAATGATTTCAAGTAAACAGTATTTTAATCATTAGATCATGAATCATCATATGTGGCCATCATCTTGACAAGTATGATTTGAAACTATGTTCTGTGTTGCTCTGATACTGTTTTTGAAAAATGTTTGTTCTGGAATCACATGCTTGTTGCTCGGATACATGTGCATAATCTATTAACTGTCTGTTTGGGCTTGGTACTTAATAATTTTTTTTTGACATTCTTGTTCAGTATCATGTTAAAATTCCTCGATAAGCGAGAACATTTGGTATCAGTCTTTTTTTTCACTCATCTGTTTTTTGAATTATCACCCTGTATAGGTTCAATTTTTTTTAATCTGTTTAATTTCTTCTTGTAATTGTTTTTCAATTTTAAAATTATTTATTTTTTATTCATTCAGAAATTGAAATCAATATCCAATTTGTGCTGTATTTATAATTCATCAAAATTATTATCAGTTTTTTGAAATTGTGATGAATTGTGACTGCAGTGTATTTCACAACAAGAGGATATTTTATTTGGATTTTCATGATGGTTGAATATTAATTATAATATCTCTGAACTGGCAAATATTTCACGACCATCTCCTTTATCTATCACCCGTCTGCCATCCATCATGATTTTATATTAATATGGAGAGTTTATTTTTAAAAAGAAAAATCATCTTGTTTTAAAACAGTGAGAATTATTTGTGATAGAAATGGGACTATACTATTTTTCAGAATTAGTGATAATTGAAATTTTCAATAATCCCGGTACAGTCAAGCTTATTTCATAATATAATTAATTTAGAAATTTATTTTCACAGTCCATCTCTGTACCTACCCCATTTTCTATCATTCATATATTGGTTTTACATACTAAGGAGTTTTTTTCCTTTAAATGCTGAAAATAATAAATATAATTAATATATAAGTGTGTCTCTGACCTCATTTAAAAATCCAAGCTCTGGTCATGCATGGTTAAGATACAACTTATAATTTAAGCTGCGACTGACCTCATTTAAAAATCCAAGCTCTGGTTATGTGTGGTCAGTGTGCTCTTAAATAAAATAAAAAGAAAAAGGAACTATTATCCTATGAATTAAAATTAATCTGAAACTCTCCTCGGTGTATAAAAACCAGCCTATCAATCCATCTTTCTATTCTGTGAAATATGTTGAAATTTTATGACGTATTATGATTTGTTGATTGATAGCTACTGTGATCTGAGACTATCTGATTTTGTCACTTAAGTTGAATTTATAATTATAGTCCAAATCCATCACTATATTTTGTGATTTATCTTTTATAAAATTCTTTTGGAAAATAATTGAAAAATATTTTTTTAAAAAACTCTCTCCATAATATATAAAATTCATCGTAAATTCGTCATTTTCTACAATGTGAAATATGCCACCTGTTCTTAGAATATTATGATTTTTTTTGTTTGACTGATTGAGATTTATGATGACTGTTCTTCCTCTTAAGCTGATATAGTATTTGTTAGTCATTTTTCATCTATATTTTAAATTCTGTATTCTTTTGATGATAACAAAAAGGGGGAGAATGGATAGAGATTTTGATTTATGAGTGAATATTTTATAAATATTTTTAATTTTGAAAATTTATTATTATTCATACATTTCACTCATGCACAGTTATAGGGAGAGTTGTCTGTTGTAGGGGGAGCTAATAAATAGGGGGAGTTCAATATTCATTGTCAAACACATCTATTGTATACAAAATCTTTTATTTGTTTTGTCATCATCAAAAGGGGGAGATTGTTGTATATAACGATGTTGTATACACAATTATATGATTTTTGTTTGATGATGACAACCAAATAAATATTATTTTAATGTGTTTGATATTGTACTGTTATTGTACATCACAGACTGGAATATAATATTTATATTTAAATAAAATACAACTGTACAGAAATTTAAATATTCACAGTATTTTATTTGAATGGAATATTTTATTTCAATTTCAAACAGTACAACTATTTATAACTCCACTATTTGAATACATCACTGATATATATTTCATTTCATATATACATTCACAGAAGATTGTACTTGAAAATAAACTGAATACGATAAACAAGTTTGTTTGACAACAATAAAATGATATCTTATTTCAAACAAATTTTTTTTATTACAAACATCAGTACAATTCATATATACACACCTCCTCACTGCAACACTCATACATTCACTCAATTTACATTTCAGTATACATTTTTTTATTGACACATTCATACAAACATTTACATTCACTGACACTGTCTCTTAGTCTTCTGTCTTCAGTCTTCACAGCACTTCACTGTCAGTCCAGTCATCACCTGCTTACCTGTCACATGAAACACACACACACACACAGTATACTGCAATAGAAATAAATCTGAACACATGCAAATATAAATTTTATTTTTAAAATTCTATTTGCCTCAGTTTTCTGGTGTGTTTCTCATCCTTTTTCATGACTTGATCTGATTTATAAAACCATCAATCTGTGTCTAGACAGCTTGTAATATTCACAGTGATACGCTGTAAATACCACAAGGCAGACAACATATATATCTCAAGCAGGGACAGGGACAACTCGTCTGATGGCTGCATGTACACACGTGTACACGTGTGCACTGCCACGCCAATCAGTACGCAGCTGAGGAGTAGCCACTAGGAATGTCTCGACTCGGTGAAATTGAAAACAAATATACAAAACCAAAGTGGTCAAGCACACAGCAAAGAAGTGAAATCATGGTGCAGCAATGTACATGGAGCAAGTGGGCACAAAGTTAAAGGCAGCATGGGCCGAGCACAAAGCATAGACAGCTCCAAGTGTCGAACCAAGAAGTTCAAGCCAAAATAAAACACACAGCAAATTCAAAACAGTGCAAGTAGAAAATTGAAAAATGTCCAAGCCATTTCATACAGCGAAGAAGCCATGCTCATACGCAAGAAGTGGTGTATGGTCGAGACTGAAAATAACAAGTGTAGCAAGTACAAGGAGAGCATGGCATAAACCAAGTAAGCGGCATGGTGATTGAATAACAAAGCATGCTTTACACAGCAAGTAGTCAAGCTAGTGAGTAGTGGCATATGAACATTGGCATACTACATGGTGCAGCCATACAAGCAAGGAAGAACATGACAAGCAAGTTTTATACATGTGTGTACACTCAGCATGGTGTATAAATAAAACAGCAAACATGAATGTTTACTGATGCAATTCAACAAGACAGACCACAAGTTCAGCTGCATGCATAAACACAAGCATATGGGAACAAAACAATGCAGGTAAATGGTATAGCACTTCGGTAAAACAAATCAAGTGGTCGTGCACAAGTCAACATGGATCAGAAATGATGCAAGGAAGTCAAACTCCAGACCAGAGGACAAAGCATATATGCAGTGGGTCAAGACAGCAAATAAACAACATAGCAGCTAAGTGATTCAGGGCACAAAGCTTAGCAATACAGGGGAGTGTACAAGATAATGCATGGCAGGCTTACAATATGCATATACTTGAATACAGGCTCAAGAATAAAAAGGCAAAGTGGCAAATTGTACGAAGTATCAAGAGTGATCAAACAATATGCAGCAGAGTTTTTCAAGTGATAGCAAGTACCAAAGTCATAGTGGTCCAGAGGATAAACAACCAAAATTCAAGTCTTTTAATGGTTCCAGAATTGACACAACATTTTGAACAAGAAATCATGTGTCATTATTTGGAAAGAATTCAATACAAAATGTTAACAGCTTTTGACAAGCAAAGTTTTGACAAAGTATTTTCTGGCAAGAAATATCTCAAAATAATAAATCATTCAAGGGACAATGGAAAATCTCTCACAAGAAATCAAATTCATACCATTTCCAGCAATATTCAATCAAGTCGATTTTATCAAGGAAGTATAAAAGAGGATATCAATTCTTTCCAGTATTGAACAAGACAGAGAAGAATTTATGCAATGGGGCCACAATCGAATTCAATGTATCATCTAAATTCATCAAGGAAATCATGCATTCCTTTTTTTTCAATCGAAGAATGTTAAAAGGGAAAGCAACAAAATCTCTCATATTTGTTTCCATTTTTTTTGTCTCGGCTGAATTCAAAATCAAGGCAACCAGAGGGACCAAAAATAGGAAATCACGCAGCATTTAAAAACCAAGGGAATCGATTTCAAACCGCTGTATCAAAAGAGGAAACACGCATTCAAACCAGACCAAGTCAATAAGTGAAATCAGAGGGTTTCTAGGGTTTTCTAAATCCTATATAACACCATTTTCATCATCGGCAGTAAAAATGATAATCCGACAAAAATCGAAATCCAATAAATACAATTCAAAGAATTCAAAAGAAAATTACTCACAATTTTCAAGATTTCGATCGCCTGAAAATTTCCCCAAATCAGTGACGAGCCAGAGATAAACATCACAAATCGAAGAACCAAATAGCCGTAGGAACTAGAGCTTCAGAGATTAACGTTTTCGTCAAGCAACAAACGATTTGGGGATTCAATATTGAAAACCCTAGGGCAACCGCCATTTTTGATTTTCCAGAGAATAAAAACTGTGATAAACCCTTTTCACCCCCCCCCCCCCCTCTAGGGTTAATCTAGATCCAACAACATATTCCAAATTATGCAAATAATGTCAGTTTCATGTTATACCCAATTGCTCCTGCATTCATAACGTACGTATTTCAAGATTTAACTCAAGATTCATAAAATAAGGGGAGAAGCAAGATGGAACATCGTAAGGATGGGCATAATCATATGATGATAAGAACTATTGCTCCAATAAACTTGACGTACTAAAAAGACAAGTTTTTGCATAGAATACATCGCAGGCATATAGATATGATATGAATATCATCAAGAATCATCACAGGCATATGAACTTAAAGAGGATTACAATTCCGATATACAATAAGGAGAGATATGATTGGACCAATTTCATAGTCTAAAATGATTCCCAAAGATATTCAAACATAGATTCAATGAAAGAATAGCTTACATTAGGCATATTCTCATATTCATTTTATTACATGTCACAATTAGATTTAGGAGTTCAAATCTAAAATGTAACTGACTTACAAAACTAAGACAAAAAAATTTTTTCTGCGATCTTTTTTCTGAAATTGAATAGCTCTCCTTTGATGTAGACTAATTGTTCTTCTAATTTAGATTTGATTTGATTCTTAGCTTCTATCTTGCTTTCAAGTTGAAGAAGGAATGGTGGCTAAATTAGAACGATCATGGATGGCATGGTGGCTCTTGGTATCAATTTGTGTGGTTTAGGGTTTAGATTTAGGTTCCTTGTATAGAAGGTTTGATTTAAGAGCTGTTAGATCATCCTAGGACCAATCAAAGCCAATCTAACCTAAGAGAACCAACCAGTATTTGCCACACAAGCCCTAATGACTTAGAAAATCGTCACACAAAGAAATATGTCAGGTTTCATATCTAGCCCGGGGGGAGCTCGACCCCCTGGTCGACCAATATACCCAGGTCAACCCCCTGGTCGACCTGGTCTCTGGGCGGGAAATTTCGCGCCCAGCCTGCTTCAGGGATTTTGAATTTTGAAACTTAAATTTGAATTTCGGGTTGGTTTCACTACAACAAAATTGCCTTTTAACAGCAAACATTCTCGGCGTTTTTATACATCCCGCGGTGAGAAGTCTTTAGTTAGCTGGTATTTCAGATGTGAACGCTAATATTCCAGCGTGTATGCAAAATATTTGATGTTGCCTCTCTTTTTATTTCACTGTATAATTTTTTCCTCTTTCCCTCGCTTATTTCCTGTCATTTTCATTTCCCACGTTTTCCCATTTCGCCCTGCCCTAGTTCCCTCGTTCTTCTTCTTTGCCCTGCCCTAATTCCCTCCTCCTTGAATTCTATCATACCCTGATTTCCTCATTTAGGTAACTCGATTGATTCAATTCTAATTCAACTTGTTTGTTATGTTTGGCTTCACTAATTAAATACCGATCTATTTTTTTGTCAGAAGGTTAATTCCAGAATTCTTCAATTTTGGTTCAGATGTTTTGATTTAGACATGGGTTTTTGGGCTTTGATTCAGACTTCAATCTTAAGTTTGGTAAGTCAAACTGTATACACTTTTTAGGTTTTGGTACTAATAGTCTCCGAAACCAAATCACCTCATGAATTTAAATGTCTATTATATTTTGGTGATTGTTTTAAATATAATTATTGAACATTATTTGTTCATAAAAGTTGGTTATTACATAGATGGAGAAGATAAATTTTGGAAGTATTAAGCAGACTAATTTGGAGTAGCATGCAAGACTAACGTGATTTTTTAGGATTATTTCAAAATAGCATTAATAATCAATAGTTTCCTGCTCGCTCTAAGTTTATACTCAAATGGGTTACAGTGCTTTGAAAACAAATTTAGTGGAGATAATGTTTCATATTATTGGATCCAAATATATATAAACTTAATACGTAGTGGGATTGATTTATACATGTATGGCATAGATTAAGATAATCAATGTGCCTTTGAACACATTGTTTTTGAAATTTCAAGAAAGATATAAGAGATGCTTCCAACCAAAAAATATGTAAAATGACCATTTTAGTTTTCCAACAACAATGGACAATGAAATTTTAAGTGGAATTTTTTTGCTGTTTCTGATTTAATGAAAATGTTTAGGGTAGGCAGAACAATCCACATGCCCTAATTTACTTGACTGACGTATTTTACCGTTTCATCAACATATCCCAGTGTTTTCCCTGGTTAATAGTGAATTGATTGAGAAAAGTAAGAACTTGTCAGATCGAGTTATTATATGCGACAACAAAAGGAATTAACGTACAATACTTGGTTCCTTCTCTTAGAATGTTTTTAAATCTAAAAAATTATGTTATGGGACATGATGTCTTTGGCGCAAGTGTGTCTCTTTGTTTGAAAGGATTATCTAAATGTATAGGAGGTTCCTTTTGTGTTTAGCTTGCAATGATATTGTATATTGTGTCCGTTTTATTGATAAAGCTAATTTATCGCTGATAACGCTGATCAGTTTGTTGTCTTACGTGAGTTGGAGACTTATTTAGAAGCTCTGGAAGCACTGAATGTAGTTTGCAAGCGAATAATTTGCTTTATTTTTTTCTTACGTTCCAGGCTAGTGCATTTGATGCATGACATGATTTCTTTGCCTCTGGTCAAGTGTTTTGTCGTGGGGTAGCCTTGTTAGTTTTAGCTTGAAGTGATTATTTTGGCTTGAAGTAGTCCTTTGTTTATGCGCTATACTAGTGTAGTTTACTTGTTATTGCATTGAGGAAGTAGACTGCTGGTCCATTATTTATCTCATGGTCAGTTTCTGGTCAGGGTATGGATTTACCTTTAAGCATATCAGTTTCTGCCTGGTATTCTTGTATCAGATGATAACGTATGCTATGTATGGAATTGTTGTCTCTTTCCAAGAGAACGGAAACTAGTTTGTCGATCTCACAATTGCGATTGGATTTCTTTACGTTAGTGCTCATTGTTCCAACTGTCTAGTAGCTGTTGAACTCAGATAATCTATTACTTATCGATGTATTGCGATGATGAGGTTTCCGGTATGTTGTTGCTGCATGTTGATAACATATCGAAGCCAACGCTCTCCTTTGGATTGTCAGTTTTGCGACACCCAATTTGGTTTTGTTGAAGATGATGATTTTGGTTAGTGTTCTGCAGATTTGAGATGAGGATCTGCATATCTTGTTTGTTGCAACTTCTTTGTTATTTTAGGAATGTTTCTATTTAGTGAGTTTGTGTGGTTGTATAAGTATTATAGCGTACGAAGGGTTGTTTTGTTGGTGCTGTTTGTGTTTGTTCTGACCTATATTTTCATTGTGTTTTTGTTTATTTCAGGAAAAAAGGAGTCATTTCACGTCTACCATGCTATTTCATTCAAGTTTGCTTCCAAGTCTCATCACTACCTTATTTTACCTTGTCCTAAATCACTTCAACGCACCATCAAAAGCCCCAAGTTAAAACTGCCTTCATCTTTAACCATTGAGGTATTATATATCTTCTCTGCAATCTATTAATGCAAGAATTTAGTGCCATTTTTTAATAAACCAAGATATCTAATTTACTTACATATTTTCTGTTCTGTTTTGTAGAAGCCATAGAACTTTCTTTTCTTGAAGCACACTTGGAATTATTAGGCTCTCCAAGTTTCAAAAAAAAAGGCAGAATTGTACATGTTTTGCCACACTAATAAGGTTTGTAGTCAGTTTTAAAACTATAGTTCTTTAAGTTTATTATCTAAGTCTGCTAGTGTTTTTTCTATGTGTGGATGTAACCTTATACTGCATGCTCTAACTTATATCATTTATGCTTCATACAAACAATTTAGCGAATACTTTGAGCCTGATCATCGCTTTGAGTGATATATGTATTTCATTCAAAACATGGAAATATCTAAGGTTGTAGACATTACCGTCTACACACCCTCAATAATTGTTAGTTGATGTGGATGTGTACCAAATAAGTGATATACGCTTTCGAATTTTTCTGTCATGCTCATTCCCATTTCTAAGTCCAGAATCTATCTTCCAGTCATCTTTTCATCCTACGTCTGTCTTTGCTGCTCTCATTGTCCACAATTACCAATCATGTTGGGGGATTACACACACTTAAGAGTTTAATTTTTGGTAAGCCTTTGAATATCTATACATTTCAAAAAAATTGCCCAGTTTTCATTATAGTTAGGTTTCTATGCCAACTGAAGTTCAGTTTCAAACTGTGTATTATGTTGTTTGAATCTGTTTTTTTCCTGTTTAATTGCTCACATGGATATTTAATATCGGTGTCTCTGTAGTGACTAAATATCGTGTAAAGGGATTTTTGCAACTTCAATTTCTTTATAGGTTTCATTTTTTAAAAAATAGATTGAAACTATTTGTTACCTGAAAAAATAGGGTGAAAATTTCAACATGTTTACTGGCTTAATGTTTCCAAAACTGTTGTGCTTATTAACATCAGACTTTTCAACCAACTTCATGATGTTTACTGCTTTTGATTACAGGAAAATAGTGTGAAGGACAAAATTAACATAAAATTTGTACTAATGCCTTAGGTTTTGGAGAAATGTTACCATGATTGAATTCGACATTTCAAATGGTGATAACCTAGGTTTCACCACTAAACCTCAACTTTTGAGTGAAACGGCCTTTTTTGTTCTTAAATGCAATTCAGTATGGAATATACATGATTTATATACTCAGATATTTGATATTTTTCCAATGTTAATCGATTTTGGTTCAAAATCTTATGTCTTCATCTTCTGTTCATGTTCCTCGACATAGCACTTTTTTAAGCAATCATGCATTAACTAAATACAAACTTAGAAAATAACACTAATATTGTATTTTTAGAAATAAATTGCATCCATCATGTTAATTCTGAATTGAAACATATTTTTAACAAACTAATGACCATAAAGTGGGAAAAATGTTGGCATTTTTATCTTTCGGTAGTATCTTGTTTGAGGTTGTGATAGTTTTTATTATAACATTTTAGTTTTTTTATAAATTAAAATTAGAACAACATTTGGATTGATAATGCACGTTGAAATTAATTCTTCTGAGAATAATTACGAGTTTGGGTTGGTTGTGAATGTACATAAGATAATTTGTTTCCTCCACCATAGATGATAAGAATTCAACTCTACATGTGTTGCTTTAAAAATGAATAAAGGATATCATACTAATGTCTAAATTCAACCGAGTCTACTAAATTTTCGTGCACTCCCACTATATGGACAAATTTATTTAGCAGTGTTCACAATTAGCGCATAATGAATAAAGAAAAGACTCACCTTGATCGAATAAGGAAAAAAATGCTGTCCAAAATTATTAATTGCTTCACAATTGAGTGTGTCTGTTAGGAAATTAGATTTAAAAGGCAAAGCCAGATTTTGAAGAGCGTTTTGAATAAATTATGTACTTATGACGGAATAGGAAAGATAATTTTCATATGGAAGGAGGTTATCTTTCATTAAATGAAAATGTAAGCAGCAAATTCTGTACCAATTAGTTTTCCTTCTAGAATGCTATAATGGAATTAATTTTTTAGCCATATTTGATAATGGTCAGCTACGCTTAGGTGATAAGAAGATCGAATTTTCTATTAATGTAAGTATTCCTTTCTTCCATCAATATTAGTATGTTAGCCATAAATTAACTTTCGAGTGGATATAATCTAATTAATTGCGATGAATAAAAATACATATACTGTAACTTAGAGAAATTGAAGTGAATTTCATTTGCCGAAACAACATTAAATCCATTAATGTAGTCATCTGCAAATTTTGAATCATAAATCTCCTTCCAATGGAAGCATTCCCTTTTTCAAATATATGTTAAATATACCTTTGAATAATTTCCAGTTTTATTTTCCTAAAATACATAGATGCCTAGGTTTTTTTATATTATATTTTGTTTCAAATTTCCATTTGTCTTCATAGATACTAATTTCTTTTTGGTTATTTTCAGGATTAATTGGACAGCTTGCCATTGTCAAAAAGATAAAATATAGGTCATATATCGAAACATACTCACATACTCATTTATCTTTCGACTGTAAAAATATAATTTGATTTGACTATTAATTTAATTGTTTTTTGATTTAGACATAGTCTGAATACTCTAATCATATTACTTTAATTTCATTGCAATTGAATTATTTATTGCTTGAATTTCACTAATTTTATGCTATTTGTTTGAAAATGTATAAGTTGGTACAATTTCTCCTTCTCCCTCATGTTATTTGTCTGATAATCAAAATTGTTGCTTAAATTCCCTTATAACTAGAGTTTATATTTTACCTCATCTAGATCTCCCCCCCCCCGAAAAAAATTTAATTATTGAATGAAGGTATGAAATTAGGTTCGTTGAGCATAAAAGAAAATATTTATGTAATCTGAATTGTTCACAAATACTGGGAAATGGATGAAAGAAATGAGCTGGGTAGGTTAGAGTTTGCTTTTCAAGATAAAGATGTTTTTTCAAATTGTTGTTTGACATTCTCTGCTTCAAAATTTTCCTAACCGATTCATATTTGGTATAATTTGATTGCTAATGCATGTTATATGGATCAGAAATTGATAAGTCAATTTTACTGCCTTAATTTATTTATAATTTGATTGTTAATGCATATCTACATGGATCAGAAATTGATACAGTCATTGTATTGCCTTAAATTGTTTAATTGATTTCCCAAAATTCATTTAGATTAGTAACCCATATTATACTATATTATTAATACCAGGTTTTCCAAATTCTCAATGATATTTAATTTGATGGATCTGTGTAGACTAGTATACTACTATATTGACAGTTCCTTATCTTCCCTTGAAATATTTCTTCATTTCGTTCATCCTCCCAACTCCTCTTTTCATCATTGCAATTTCATATATTGTTGTAGTGCTAATGAAATATCTTAATTCTTGATTGAAATCCAGGCCAGAGATTCTTTTCATCATCTACAAATTCACTTACAGAAAAAGAGTTGATGCATGTGATGTTGTTCTTACCAATAGTACTATTATGCCTCCATAGCATTCGCAAAGGCGTTGTCTTTTCCATTCGCAAGTGCTTTGATGTTTTGAATAGATTGAACGCATTGAAGAAGAAGAAAACAAACAAGGAAGACCATTGAGGGTTCTGGTATGGTTTTGAAATTCACTTTTTTTGACGTGTAATATGGAATACTATCGTACATGATAAATTATATATTTGAGACTTATGATTAATAATACCTTGAACTTAAAAATGAAGCTAAAATAATCACTGATGTTGAAATGGCAGTGGTAGTTTATTTGACTTTTCTAAGTGAAAGATGAAATTTAGAGCATTGATAAATTTATGTGAAAGCTAACATTTAGAATGTGACCTAGAATAATATGTAGCAATTCAGTTATTGATCAAAAAAGGTGTTTTTGAGGTTTCTGACTGCAATATGATAAAATCATGGAGCCTTGAAATTTTGAATCATTATCAACTCATTTATAAGTTGTGCAGTTATCATTTAAGGCACACATATATAGTACTGTCATGCTCAGTACATTTTTTATTTAATTTTATTAGGTGTTTGTAGAATACCTTTAGTTTTATCATGGACTGCTTAGTGTGTTTAAACTGAGCAAATGAGATAGGCCTATTAAGCAAATGGAATTGGATTCGTATTTGATTACTTAGAATCAATATCGAGTTCTTAAGGTTATTTAATCTGTGTTAGATTCAAAGTTAAACAAATTTATAATACATGCTTAAGTGATGAGTGTCGAGCATCAATTATCGATTTGGCATTGTCCAACTATTATCTATATTTATCGTTACCCTATTAAGCCTGATAAATGATAGATAACGTATACAATTTTTCTTTCCAATCAGGGATTTTGGATGTGGTTACATCGATTATGTTTACAGCTATTGTTTGGAGGAAGTAATGAAAAAATGTTTTCTGGTTATATCACAGAGGAAGTAATGAAAATCAATTATATTTGTATTAGTTATTTATAAATAACTCTTATATAGGTAGGTTTTAGAAACAAATATGGACTCAAAGCAGACAAAGATCAGTCGGGGGAAGTTTTTGACTGATTAATTTAATGTACATTTTCATAATATGATTAATTTTCAATTTGTATAAACACGCTTTCATATATTTTCATTACTTTCATTGATGCTTTTGTAACATAATTCTTCCTGTTTCTTTTTAAAACATCTGCAACGTGTTGATTAATTTGCTATAACCTTACGCAAAGGTGGCAAGCCAACCTTCCTCAAACAATGCTATACCACCTCCATTGTAGTAGTCAGCATGTTAATCTAGATACAACATGTTGCTCTTAAATCTTAATACACATGCTGCACTTTGTAAAATTAATTGAAATGCATGCATTATTGAATATGTACCATTTCTTTATTTACTTCACGAGTGTTAACTAAAACCTATAACAGTAGGATACATTTCTTTTACCATCTTTTTATAACAACTAGATTCAAGTTTTTATATGATTCTTCATGATATCTAAGTTTGCATTTTTTTTATATTGTTACATACAGTTGGGAACTGCAGAATAGTGTTTTCAGAAATATGCGGTTTGTACATGTAAATATATGTTGTTTACACAGCAAATATTAGCAAAAATTGCATCAAAATTTTAAACTTTATACTTAATTGGAATATATGTGAAGAAAAAGAATGAAATGAAGAAACAAGTGGTATAACATTTTTTCTTCATTATTTAGATTTATTTTGAATGTAATCTAAACGTTTGTATTTACCAGAGAATTTAACCTACATTTTGTCCCCTCCCCCTTTTCCTTTTTTTAAAATGTAGGTACTAAACTGATGAACACTACAGATTAATTACTTTTATGCATCTAGCCATTTGAAGTGTCTTTATTTGTTGTATCTTGGCAGATTTAGTGTTGTTGTGCATTTCAGTCAACGTCAGTTGCTAGAAACTGTTGTCAAAAAGATCTAGCCTATTGTCGTGTACAAGGTAGGATAATGGTATTTGCTGCACACTAATGGTTCCAACAATTCTTTAGTTACAAGAGATCCAAGCCTATTAGAATATCCATTTGAGGTTGAACGTGGAGTTGGATTGCTACATATTTATATTGGCTTTGCTTTATTGTCTATAGTTGTGTTCAGTGAAAAAAATAAGAGTATAATGCCGAGAGGATTTACTTAGGATTTACTTTACAAATATATTAATTCCTTTAAAACATCAGTGAATTAGCGATGTGATATCTATACTAGATACATGTTTCCATGTTCATGTAGCTCATAACCTGCTTTAGGTTGTTGTACCGCATAACATGAAGTGTGATAACTTGAAGTTTGATAATTTTGTATTTCGTAGGGAAAATCATTAACGTAAATACATGTGCGCAAATGTGGTTGCTATTAAAGGGCGTTTAGTAAACAAATTATTTTTTCATTTTAATGAGTGTTTTACCTCTATTTTTTTAGTTAGTGGAATCTTTGTTACCACTATTTTATCATTTTATGTACTAATTATTTAGTACTGTGAACTTATGATTTGTTTCTTTTATTTGACAGGAAGTGCAAAAGCTAACCATGGTTAGACCTTTATACAATATCTTACACTTAAGGTAATTTTTTTCTCCAGAATTCCTTACAGTGACGCATGAAAATAGTGTAGTTTATGTAGTTCATATTAATATAGTGTGGTGTTTTGATCGGTTAGATGTAATGATGCACATTAATCAGTAACTTTTGATGATATGTATAAAATTTTCTATGTTTAAACTAGATAATAGTCAAACAACTTCATATTGGCATGTAAAATTTAAAAACATGATGGTGCAACTAATTAAAAAATGCAGGGACAGAAAAGAACTTTTCTTATTAAGGATGATTAACAAAACAACTGGATCTTAATCAGTTTAGACATTGAATTGGATTGTTTTTCAAACTGCAATCATGACCAATATGAACTGCATTTAAAAGACAAGTAACCAACCTTGTTTGTCCATAATGAAGAGAGAACTTTATGGTTGCTGGCCGATTCAGATCTGCTGCCAATATTAGAAAATTCAAGCGGTAAACATTAATGTAATGATACGAGAGAAATTATGTTTATCCATCATTTATTTATGAAAGATAGCTTGTCTACTATATGTTCTTGTTATCATCACATTGAATTAACCCACCATCTATTATTAGCCTGGGATTATATGGGCTTGAATAGGCTGACTGGCTACAAATCTACTTCATCTTAAAGTGTCACTCAATTGTTAGTTCCAGCTGATGATATTAAGCACTGCTTTACAGATGATTTCAAGGTAATCAACTTAAATGGAAATCTTGACTAAGCCATCTAACTTCGTATCTTCTCCATGTTTTAATTTCAGCTATGGCATTTATAGAACCAAGAGTGTGTGTGTGTGTGTATTTTGATTCACCTATTAAAATACCAAGCAAAAAAAGAACTAATTTAAAAACACTTACAGTAGATAAATGGTTATCTCTTATACATGTTATTTAAAAATAGTGTGTTTTCCAAATTTGGTATGGTTTACAGTCACTAATTAAGAGCATAATTGGTATTGATGTACATGCTCGTTAATTGGCTAGTCATGCAACTCTCAAGATGCTGGAAGCTAAAAGTAACAGCATAAGAGTAAGTCGAGCAAGGGCGCTAGCTAGCTTTGTCCGCGGTGCAACATCGCCCTTGGCCTTGAGACCAGTTCCTCTATACATAAAAAAATAAAGTGAAAATTTACGCTCAATGAGCAATGAATGTATGTTTACTGTGCATGTGTTATTTGTATCGCATGTGTTTGGGGAGAGTATTTATAAGTGAATAAATGGCATGTTCTCATGTATTTTGAAGCTACTTATTGTTTTGTGTGATTAACTTTGCTTCTGAATGTACTAACAATAGTGAGATTTTTTATTTTTGCTTTACAGGTAGATAAACGATGCTGATGGAAAACATTGTTGCGATTAGCTATGGGTTGAAGTTACTCTTGCTGATAAGACTATTTTGGTTCGTAAGAATGTATGAACTACTATTTTTGATCTCTACTACTTTGTGTATGTGTATGTTTGATGTCTCACTGCTATTTTATGAAATATTGTGGACGTATTGTTTATGTTTGATGTAAGAATATTGCATAATTTGATTATATAATTTTACTTGTTGGTTATGAATTATGTGATCAGTATAAAATGTGTTATTAATATGATGCATTGATTATAAAATATGGTATCGGTAGAATATGTTGACTTTAAATAGCCATAAAATTATTGTGATTGATTTTGAACATTTTACGGCGTTTTTAAAATGCTATTGAAAATTTTCATGCTGATTTTTCAATGGCGTTTTTAAAATGCCATAGATAGTTTATTCAAAATTTGACATATAAAAACTTACAATAATTCATAAACGCTGTAATTAAATATCACAACAAAAAATAAACGCTATAAACAAATCATTCTAAATGCCATGAAATGTATCCATAGCACAAAAGAAACGCCATTGGATAATACATTTTACAGCGTTTCATTACCGCTATAGTATGGTCCTGACTTTTAACTGCATGTTGGTACACAGCGTATGTAAAAACGCTGTTAATACCTTTTATGGCATTTTTAAAATGCTGTAAAAGGTCTTATTTGTTGTAGTGTTTTATTATTTACATTTTGGAATCTTCTGAAGGTCATAACCCTTCATACGGAGTCCGATTTACGTAAACTCGGACTCTATCTCAAGTAGAATTCCGAGACGAATGCAATGGCGTAACCCGTTTCCCTTAATTCTACATTTAAAAATTAAGTATACTTTAATTTGTTAGTCTAATATTCTTAGAAAATACGGGGTGTTACATTCTCACCTCCATAAACGATTTCGTCCCTGAAATCTCTAAGTTAAGAAGAATGCATATCTTAACATCCAACATCCATCTACTTAACCATTTAATCACAGATGTCCATTGTCCTTAAAAAGATTTCTAATTCTTTCATGATCATATGCATAGTGTGTGTACATGTCCTTATCTAATGCCAAATCAGGCGGTCTACTGATTCAGTTGACCTCCTTAATGCGGATTATGTTTGTGCAATGAGTCCATCATGTATGCAATTATTCCTAATAGTACTTTATAACATCTACATGAGTGCACAGTCATTCATACAAAGTCAACATCCATATGATAACACATCAAGTTTCAATCCATATATCTAAAAGTTCACTCATGCATATGCAATATGAAAGTAATTGAGCCGATCTGGTGCCTAATGTGTGTATATGCATCCACGAGCAACCACTAGCAAACACTTGCAACCACTTGCACCCACCAAACATAACATGTCTCAAACACATATTTACATCCATTGGCTTCTACCTAAGGATCGAGGATAGGACCGAGAGGATATACTTAAAAGATAAAGACTAGCAGGCAAATAAACTTTACAGAAAAAGTGGAATCAAGGATATTCCCTCAAAAAAAAGGGTATGATGCGCGTATCTAGTCTTAAGTCTTCTATGTCGCATCTTCTTGAGCTTTACTCCACTGTATCTTAACTAATTTAGCTTCACGATTACGAAGCTTCGTGACCTCCATTTCCAAAACCCACTAGTAAAGATAGGACCTCGATCACTTATTATGCTAGAGTGTATCCAATGTAGTCGAACTATCTTTCCAAGATAAACAGATGTTAACAATGATGACAAGTGTATATACTAAGATGATTAGAGGTCTCTCCTATACTTAGCTTATCCATCATGTTACAAATCTGAGGGTTTAAAGCTAAAGGTTGCTATGTATTTCTTACCACAACCATTTATCTCTCACACAAACCATCCTAGTCGAACTCGACATCCCTCAAGTACAAGCCCCAAAGGCCTAAATCAATATCAGACAAGCGCCCAAGGAATACCTCCTCCGAATTTGGACAATCTACGTGAGATGATACTAGAAAAACAACCAAACAATTGAGCACTTAACCGACTCTGGCTACCCTTTCCAATCTTGCTCCAAAACTATCGTTGATCACATAACTGGCTTTGCATTGTCAACTAGATATATGCGAAAGTCTATCTCGAGTTTTAGGGGAAAACCCCTAACCTAATCAAAAACATCTGTGTGCTCATGGACTACTTTAACGGATTGCAAATCGTCGATAGATGCATCAAGTATTCTAGGTAGCTAAGTCTAACTGATCCCTTAGGATTGCACGAAATCTCGAGGGTATTCCCGAGGCAAGTCGAAAGTCTAGCTACCCTCCTTTCACAATTACTAGCTAACCAACCCATGCTTAGAATCAACCCATAGCCCATGGAACCAAAAACATAAGCATTACATTTAAACTCAATACTTAATACAGATATTTTCAAATCCTTGTAAACCAAAGATAAATGAGCCGAACCACCAACCGGATTTGAGACAATAATGGGATCTTCTATTTTACTAGTACTAAGGTGCAGAGATTCAACTACAGAAGCAGATATAAGCGAATGTGAAGCACTGAAATCAAAAAAGAGTACTAACAGGATGATCAAAAAGAAAAACTAAATTTTACTATCTTTCTCTGAGGTACGCTAGCGGTGAAAGCATGCACTTGCCTTCCTGAAAATCCTGTCCTTGTCCTACGGGCAATCCTTGATAAGATGCCCTGCCTCACCATGCTGAAAACAACCACTTGTCTTTTACTTCCTATAATTAAATAACCCGCCATACTACAGAAAAGATAATTCCTCTTGTTGCGGGATCTATTATTTCCTCCGCCCTTCTTATATTCCAATCCCTTGTTTGTGATTCTTCCCCTTTTGCCTCTTCCTTTTTACCTCCTTTGTGAACCATGTTGACAAGCCTTTCGAACGTTGCCTTCATCGCACAGGAAACCCTACAAAGCTTGGAAGAGAATTAGCCATAGGTGAAACTACTACGACTATGGATGGAGGTTGGGCAGTTCTTCGCCCTTTGAAAGGTGTCGTAGTCTCATTGAGCCTACAGAACCATGTCGCGATGAGGTTACCTCCCAGAAAGCTAGGAGCCCCGGAGACTCAAGAAAGAAGGAAACAAGGATTCAAACAGAGGATCAAAATATAGTGCATATGGCTTTGGGGAATATGCCATTAAAACAAAACATTTCTTTTGAAAATACTTCTTTTAAAACCATTTTGAAAATAATTTTCCAAATCTTTTATCTAATCCGGTAACCTTCAGCTCTGATACCAAGTGAAACACCCCACCTCCGTTAAGGTCACTCACAAAGGGAGTGCCGTAACTTCGGTGGAGCATTATAGGTAAAAGATGCAGATAAATTACAAGATAGACAAATGAACATCGGAAAATAAAGTCATTTTATAAACAATCTTAATTCAGTCAAGCTTTTACAACAATTGTCTCAATCATACTTAAAAAGTAATACATAGAAATTCTGTCTTGATTCAAAAACTTCCAAGTATAAAAGAAGCATAAAAATAACAATGATATTCCCTAATAAAGCGTGAACCAGTCATAGTAGTGGGAGAGAGAGAGTCCAAAGCAATACATCGACTACCTTCGAGCTTGGAAGGAAAACCGAGCTAAGTGGTAACATTTCCTCCCTGTGAACCTTGGGGGGGGGGGACGGAAGAAAAGAGGCGAAACAAAACTAGATCAGACATAAGTCTAGTAAGTCCAGTGACTTTCAACATATAAACAAGCAAAAGCATCATGACATGAATAAACTGAACATAAGAAAATACCGTGATAACAGGGATAACATGATAACATAGGATAAGCATAAGGTATGATAAGGCAAGATAATCTGAATGTACTTCTACTCTTTCTCTGCTTCACCACTACCTGTTATTCTGACATATATGTGTGTGTGTGTGTGTGTATATATATATATATATATATATATATATATATGCACTACCTAACTAATGTCCCAGCTAGTAATCTGTATAAAATGATAATATGATCACGTGATCCTAATCCCCGCAATTGTGGTAGCCTTCAGGTGTACATCTATCGTGAGGATTCCACCTCAATCTGCCTAATTGCCATGAACAAGTTAGATGTACCCTTACTACCCTATCAATCAGCTCCCTACTTGTATTAATGTTCCATGTGTCTGTGTCAATCGGCCCTCTCTTGTGTGTAGATACCCTGCACTGGTCCCACCATAAGGTGTATCAATCCTTGTGACAGCGACCCAACACGATTCAAGATGCACGGTGCATAACTACTGGTACCCTGTGCCTGCATTTTCTCACTCCGGAGTACGTGCACGCCCATAAACCGTCAGAACCTACACTGACATACCTGCTGCTGTTTTGACCGCTTATAATCAACCTAGTAATCGTGCCTCACCCTGCCTAGTTTCAGGGTACCATGATACATCTATGTGGGTTACTGCTGAAATGGGTTCCCGTTACTAGGGTTTCCAATTGGTTAAGTTTGTGGGCCTATATATATCAATATTACCCACCTACACGAGATGTACTTAACCCTCCCACCGATTCTAGCATGTTTACTTAACAGATAAGTTTGTGGGCCTATATGTACTAATATTACCCACCTACACGAGATGTACTTAACCTTTCCATCGATCTAAGCATGTTTATTTAATAGTTAAGTTTGTGGGCCTATATGTACTAATATTACCCATCTACATGAGATGTACTTAACCCTCCCATCGATTCGAGCATGTTTATTTAACGGTTAAGTTTGTGGGCCGATATGTACTAATATTACCCACCTACTTGTCATGTTACTTTGGTTAATTATTGCCTTCATGTGTTAACTTAGCCCTACCACAAATCAAGCTATATTGGTTAAGTGTTGTCCTCTCGTGTTAACTTAACCCTACCACAAATCAAGTTATATTGGTTAAGTGTTGCCCTCTTGTTTTAACTTAACCTTACTACAAATCAAGTTATACTGGTTCAGTGTTGCCGTCTTGTTTTAACTTAACCTTACCACAAATCAAGTTATATTGGTTAAGTGTTGCCCTCTTGTTTTAACTTAACCTTACCACAAATCAAGTTATATTGGTTAAGTGTTTCTTATTAGTTAATCCTACCCATTCATCATGCTATACCGGTTAAGTGTTTCCTATTAACTTAACCCTAGTCATCCATCCTGTTGTATTGGTTAAGTGTTTCTCATTAACTTAACCCTAGTCATTCAACTTGTTATATTGGTTAAGTGTTCCTATTAACTTAATCCTGCTCATTTCTTAGCATGTCTTGTTCATTAGCATTAATTTATTTCTTAATGCACCAACCTCTCACATTAGATATGTGTTGTTGCGATTACTGGATGTGTCGGGCGGTTCCGGGCAGTTTTACACCACAACTCAATCTAACCTCGGGTTTTTCTTGGGCATGATGCACTAACCTATCACATAAGATAGGTGTTGTTGTGGTTACTGGGTGTGTTGGGCGATTCTGGGCAGTTTTACACCACAACTCAATCTAACCTCGGGTTAGGCACATTCGTCTTTTCACCAATTTACATATTTACAGTTTATATGCAAATTATTCACAGTTGTTGTCAATTTCATGTTATGACACATTTTCCATAAATGTCCAAGTCTACATTTATATGCTAATTATCCCAACCAGTCATATTCCAATTCTTAAGTTATGCCCAACAAAGCTAATTGCAAGTTATGGCCCCCAAATTCAATTTCAAGTTATTACTCAAAATAGGCTACACCTAATCTTCCCAAGTTTGTAATAATAGACATGCCCAAAAATTACAATATCCATTATACTTGGCGTCCCAAATCAATAGTTAGGCTAAATCTAGATTTGATGATCCAATTTACATTTTATGCCCAATCTAGATTTAATGCTCAAGTTACTCCAAATCCGCAGTAATAACAATTATGCCCAAAACTTGATTTATATGCCAATTTCATACTTTGTCGTTCATGCCAATTCTAGGTTCAATATGTCAAATACATATTCATGTCAAATTACCCCAAATTGCATCTTAACATTCATGCCATACTACGTGTTCCAAATTATGCCAAATAATGTCAATTTCATGTTATACCCAATTACCCCTGCATTCATAACGTACGTATTTCAAGATTTAACTCAAGATTCATAAAATAAGGGGAGAAGCAAGATGGAACATCGTAAGGATGGGCATAGTCATATGATGAAAAGAACTATTGGTCCAATAAATTTGATGTACTAAAAAGGCAAGTTTTTGCATAGAATACATCGCAGGCATATAGATATGATATGAATATCATCATGAATCATCACAGACATATGAACTTAAAGAGGATTACAATTCCGACATACAACAAGGAGAGATATGATTGGACCAATTTCATAGTCAAAAATGATTCCCAAAGATATTCAAGCACAGATTCAATGAAAGGATAGCTTACATCAGGCATATTCTCATATTCATTTTATTACATGTCATAATTAGATTTAGGTGTTCAAATCTAAAAAGTAACTAACTTACAAAACAAAGGCAAATCTTGTTTTTCTGGGATCTATTTTCTGAAATTGAATAGCTCTCCTTTGACGTAGACTAATTGTTCTTCTAATTTTGATTTGATTCTTACCTTTTATCTTGCTATCAAGTTGAAGAAGGAATGGTGGCTAAACTAGAACGATCATGGACGGCATGGTGGCTCTTGGTATGAATTTGTGTGGTTTAGGGTTTAGATTTAGGTTGCTTATATAGAAGTTTGATTTATTAAGAGCCGTTAGATCATCCTAGGACCAATCAAAGCCATTCAAATCTAAGAGAACCAATCAGAACTTGCCACACAAGCCCTAATGACTCAGAAAATCGTCACATAAAGAAACACGTTAGGTTTCAGATCTGGCCCGGGGGGAGGTCGACACCTAGGTCGACCCCCTGGTCGACCCCCTGGTCGACCTATGTACCCAGGTCGACCTGGTCTCTGTGTGGGAAATTTCCCGCCCAGCCTACTTCGAGGATTTTGAATTTCGAAACTTAAATTTGAATTTCGGGCTGGTTTTATTATTTAAATTTTTGAATCTTCTAAAGGTCATAACCCCTTCATACAGAGTCCGATTTTCGCAAACTCGGACTCTATCTCAAGCAGAATTCCGAGATGAACGCAATGGCGTAAGCCATTTCCTTTAGTTCTGCTCTTAAAAATTAAGTATACTTTAATTTGCTAGTCTAATATTCTCAGAGAATACGGGGTGTTACAGTGAGAAACTTCAACTAAAACAAGAAAACGTTAGAAGTATGAGGGAATGGAAGTAGTTTATTGAGTCGAAAACGAGCAAATAATTTAAAGTAATTATAATGTAATTTTTAACTTTTCATATATTGGACATAAGCATACATAACATGCAATTTAACTAACCAATGCGATAAAACCATTAGTCTAGGAACAAAGCGAAAGATTTAAATCCATGAAGGAAAAGCAAATTCCACACACATGTAGCCATCGAGGAATGGCCCAAGTAACTGAAGATTTGGTGAGAAAAATATTTGATATATCATTTGGTATCTTATAAATTCAGATGGACTTGGTTTTATGACGTGTAATAAGGAAATAACTTGTAGTGTATAGTATGTGCGGTATCTTATATATTCAGACATAATCACAGTTTCAGAATGAAGATCCATTTTGTTTTCACAATAAAGCTGTACTATGTCCGAGGCATCCGCATCAATAATAAAAAGGGCGCATTCTGTTTTGACATTTTATTATGAATAACAAAGACTCATTCATTATTAGTACATCACTAAGTTATCCTTACCCTCCATTGGGTTTACCTAGGATTGAAACTGGAATTCAGATATATCATTTAGAACTTAGTACACAAATCTTATATGAGTAATTGTGCCCGTCATTTTACTGATGTGTAATCCAATATAACTTTATATGACCTGCATTGTGATAACAAACTGTCATTTTGGATTCCCAATATTAAACAAAGATCGTGTGGCTGGAACAACAAATGAGTGGTAAACATATCTCAATTGTAGTAAGTGTAATTTGTTAGTTTTGTTCTATGTTATGTTTCTTTAATGCAGAAAGAGGAAAGTTCTGAGCCCTCTTTCGTTTCTAGAGTTAAGGTTTGGATTAAATCTCATACTCAAAAAATGGCGAACCAGTGAACACGCATGTTGTAGATGCTATTGTAAGTGTAATTTATTAAAAATGATATAATTTAGGACTCTTCTATGAAATATAATTTGTATTCACTTTTATAGGAGAAATTGAAAAATGTAGAAAATGACCAACAGCCCAGCTCCATATGTAAGGTCAAAGAAGATGCTCTCGCACTAGTGTTGGGAGAAGATGGGCCGGGACAACTTCGAGGATTGGGAAGGGGTATGACCAATACCACGACAGTTTTGTCAAAAATTAAAGATAAGGAAATTACCCATTGTTATCATAGAATTTCCGAGCTGGAGCAGTTGGTTCACATGTTTGTCAAACATCAGGTATGATTTAGTTTATGTTTAATATTTATGGAGATTGCTTACTTTTTGGTACTTCTAGACAATATTGTCTCTACAACTAAGTATCTATAGTCCAAGTCTTTAATGTTTTTCCAATATTATTGACTTACCAAAGTAAAGAAAGTTGTGGAGAAGAAAACATATCTCAGATGGTAAAAATATACCATATTAAGTTTGCAACATTTAGACAAAACTAATATAGTATTTTTTTTTTATAATTGCAGAGTACACATAATCAGATAGGTGATTGTTGTACTTTTCTAAATTGGCATTGGAATACCGATGAGGTTATCGCCGAAGGAAAAATTGTGTCGAGTGATCCAAAAGAACTTTTCAATGGAGTACCTTTAGGTCTAAAAGCCTTGAAAGTTTTGATAGTCTGTCCTAGAAAACTCGAAGCTTTTTTATGGAGGCCTTCACCTGGTTTGGTGTACATAGGAGGTGCCAAGAACAAGACGGTGGCATAGCCAGTGGATAGAGTTGTTATCGGCATAAGAGAGAAGTCTGGAAAAGAAAACGAGGTACAATATTTAACTGGTCTAACATAGCATTTCTTTTTTCCACATTTTGTTTTTTATGAATGGTTACAAAGAGCAGTTTATTTGATTGCTTAATATTAAACTAATACACATAATATGCAACTATTGTATGTATTTCTTCAATCGACTGTATATGTTAAGCTTCAATTTTATGTTGCGTTATGTACTTTCAATAGGTCGGTCAAATCATATTTACTTGATCCACTAAACTGAACAATTTGTTTTGATAGAGTTAAGATTAATAATTTATTTTGTACAATTAAACCAGATAGAGTTTGTTTTGTTTCCTCCATACATCATCTGTTATAATGGGTGTGATTAGCATATAATTCAATAAAACCAGCTTGAATTTTAGTTCAATAGCACATCTTCAATTCAAAAATAAAAAATGCAACGGAAACCATGTGATACTAAGATATATTCCTGCATATGGACTGATGTTGTCACTATGAAACATTGGAAAAAAGCTAAAACTGATATCCTATTACAGTGCTACTAGTTGTGTGTGTGTGTGTGTGCACGCACGCTCAGCAGTGTATCACAATGCATGTCATTAGCTTACTTGCAAATGAGAGAAAATTATAAGTAATTTTTTTAGGTTACAAAAGTCTCTTGAAAATGTAACAACCCGTAAAATCTGGGCCAGTTTAAAATTTTTATTTTGGCAATTATAGCGAGTTTTGATTATTTAAAATGAATTATTTTAAATAATATCGACGAGGAAATTTATTTTGAATAGAATTCGACGTATATATTATATACGTCGTCGTTGGAATATATAATATTTATATATAATTATAAATAGAATTGAAAATGGCGCGGTAGTTCGAAAATTCGATTTCTAATTTCAAATGAATATACAGAATTCAATATAAGTCAGAATTGAACGAAACAAGAAATATTTGAATCTGTATAACTATGTCTTTGTAACAAAGTTAACAAACTGAGATTTCATCTTAGAAATGATAAGATATGTCCAGTTTAAAATTAGAAATAGTCGCTGTGGAATTTATATATATTTTTATATATATAAAGCCCTTAAAAATAGCAATTTTGCAAACGACCTCGGATTCCGACGAAACCAGTTTTGTTGGGTCCGCAGTGTCGAATTATTGCTAGATTCCAAATTTCATAATTTTTCGATTCAATATGTGAGCGTGGCAAAGGAAAACGCGTTTGGCATATTTCAGTCAATTCTGATCGACCAGAAAAGGGCCATTTTTCAAACGATCTCAGAATTCGACGAAATCAGTTTTGTTGGGACCGTATCGTCGATACGAGGCTAGAAATAATTTTTCTGGAATTTTTCGGATCAGTATGTGGCCCCGGCAATTTGAAATGTACGCTTAAATTCAAATTTAAACGTGTTATATTTTAATTTGTAGAAAAACTGACTGAAACAGTCGAATTGGCCTACGAAACATATCTCATTGTGTCCGGGATGAGGGTAATTAGCTAGGGGCGGTAGTCGTTGGATTTAGGATGGAGTTCAAACGTTAAAATTCAAGATTTAAAGAGTAAATGAATTAAAATATTAATATAATTATATAAATAAACTCCCACTTTCATTAAACCCTAATTTCGGGTCAAACCCGTTCCAGCGCCTCCGAGGGCGATTAACGGCCAAAATTCTTCAGAAATTCATCCTCAAATTATTCCCAATCCACTTCGAATTGATTCCCAACTCCAGAACGAAATTAAAGAGCTTTCTTCAAGCTTTAAATTCGTATAAGTATGATCGGATATCATGTGGAGTTTTGGGTGTTTTCAGCACCAAAAGGCGCCGCCTTCAGCTCGGATTTCGAGGCGCTTTAGGGTTTCGAACTGGGGCCCACGCCTGGGGTAGGACGGCGACGCCAAGGCGCTTCTCGTGGGGGGCGACGATCTTGATCTGGTCAACCCTAGGCGGAGCGGTGGGGGGTTTCAAATCGAGCACGATGGGGTTCGGATAGAAACTGGAAAAGGAGGATGCGACCGACTTCTTCTTGGGGTAATTAAGCATGGTGATTA
Source organism: Allium sativum (assembly GCA_030737875.1). Taxonomy (NCBI): domain Eukaryota; kingdom Viridiplantae; phylum Streptophyta; class Magnoliopsida; order Asparagales; family Amaryllidaceae; genus Allium; species Allium sativum. The sequence continues at coordinate 144,618,042 of CM060913.1, read as the reverse complement.
GTGTTTAAATTCAGTTTTAATTTATAAAACACATTGTTTAAATTCAGTTTTTAATTTATACAGTAGCATTTATAAAACCAGTTTTTAAAATGTATAAAATAAAATTATGGTTTTTTTTATTTATATATATATATACTTTTAAAATATGATTTTCATACATATGTTTTTGAAAATAAAATAGCATATGTTTTTGAAAATAAAATAGCATATGTTTTTGAAAATAAAATAGCATATGTTTTTGAAAATAAAATAGCGTATGTTTTTTTTTAACAAAATTTGCTTTGCTTTCAAAACAAAATTTACTTTGTTTGAAAAATATAGAAAATTTGCTTTGTTTTAAAATAGAAATAACAATATAAAAATATAATTTTTATATATATAGTTTTGAATTAGAAACCTGATTTTTGAAATATATAGCGTTGATAAAAGTATGATTTTTATACAGTAGAGAAATGAAAAAAAATGGGATTTTTATATATTGAACTTCGATAGAAAAATAGAATTTTTATATATTGAACATCGAAGTAAAATTCGATTTTTATATATTGAATACCGAAGTAAAAATGTGATTTTTACGTATGTAGTGAAAGCAGCAATGAAGGTGACAAAAAGGCGAAACGACGAAGACTTCTGCAAAAGAAGAGCCGTGGAGCTAGGATAGCTATATGTGAGAATTTCTCACCTTTCAATTTCATTTCTATTTATATATATACTAGGATGCAGACGGTGCTTAGTAGCACCCGACACAATCGTCCACAAACCATGGACTTGTTTGTTTGGTTGCATAGATTAGTTTGATTATGTGATTGAATTGAATTGGTTGGGTGAAATTGAATGGTTTGATTGATGTGTGAATGGCGTGGGCCTTCACTAGACCGGGGATAAGGCTAGGCCTTGTCCCGTTTTTAGTATCGTGCCGTTATGCCGCCGAAATTTTCTAAAATAAGTTAGAAAAATAAAAATATCATTTTTATTAGAAATGAATAAAATAACATATTCATTTACAAATCAAAACGATTTGTTGATGTACACCCATTTGACTGATATGGATTGGGACGATAAATTTTACACATCGCCCAACAGCACAAATAAAATAGGTGTTTGATTGTTTGAAACCCCACACGGGTGTTGGGATGAAATTTGAAGTTCACTCATCCTGATTGATTAATATGTCGATCGATCGATTGACAGGCTGTTATAAGCGTTGAATATCTATATTTGATGCTTATACAGTGTAGTGCACTTTGGTTGATGGTTGATTATTTTTCAATGCTATGATATACATGTGTTGTATGAAAATCCATATAATTAACTTTATATGGTAATTGATTGGGCCTCATTCCAATTTGAAAAATAAAGAATATTATAAAATAAAAGTTCATGTGTTGACAATACTCATTCATTGAGATTGGTCATGTGTTGAACGAAATATTTTGATAATAACAACTATTTTGAAAATAGAAATTTATGAAGCCGTGTTGATTAGAATGACGCCATTTTGACGTGAACGATATTTATGTTGAATTGAAAACGATTTCGAAATGAAATGAATTGAAAACGATTTCGAAATGAATTGAATTGAAAACGATTTCGAAATGAATTGAATTGAAAACGATTTCGAAATGAAATGAATTGAAAACGATTTCGAAATGAATTGAATTGAAAACGATTTCGAAATGAATTGAATTGAAAACGATTTCGAAATGAATTGAATTGAAAACGATTTCGAAATGAATTGAATTGAAAACGATTTCGAAATGAATTGAATTGAAAACGATTTCGAAATGAATTGAATTGAAAACGATTTCGAAATGAATTGAATTGAAAACGATTTCGAAATGAATTGAATTGAAAACGATTTCGAAATGAATTGAATTGAAAACGATTTCGAAATGAATTGAATTGAAAACGATTTCGAAATGAATTGAATTGAAAACGATTTCGAAATGAATTGAATTGAAAACGATTTCGAAATGAATTGAATTGAAAACGATTTCAAATTAAATTGAAAACGAATTCAAATTGAATTGAAAGCGAATTGAAATGAATTCAAATTGAAATTTGGATTGAATAGAAATGGATTTTAAAACGAATTTATAAAGAAGAATTCAATTTCGATTTGAATTGAAATGGAAGTTGAAAATGTTTTTGAAACGAATTCAAAACTATTTATATAATTCGTTTTAAATAGAAATCGACGATATATATATTATATATATTATATATATAATATAATGGCCTGAATAGAACGCGCCGCGCCGCGGCAGTTCGTGAATTTCGACCATTTATTTCAAACGGACATTACGGGAGATCCGACCGTCGGATTCTCCTAAAACCGGAACCGTTGGGTTCGTATCGAAAAGAGCTTTCTAATGAATGTTAGAAATTTGAAATCTAACGGTTGGATTTGGAGTTACGTCCAAATCAAATTTGAAAAAGGTCGCTGTAAGTGCAGTTCGATGGCCATTGATGGAAATCGACTGTACGGGCCTTGATAAAATTATTAAAAATAGTAATAATTTGTGTAAAATCATAAGAAATGATTTAGAAAGGATTGGGATGAAAAACTCCATATTTGAAAAGATAAAAATAGATTTTTATCGAAATGAACTAGTTTTGAACTAGAATTATAATTCTATTTATTTTTAAATAAATAAATTGAATTCGAAAAGGGTTTTAAAAATAACCAAAATTCCAATGATTGCATTGGAGTGGATTTGAATCGAAATTGTCTTCGGAATATTTCGATGTTGGAATTCGTGATTATACAGGTGTTGTTATGGAAATTTGAAAGATATATATTTATATCGTTATTTCCAATACGACATTTGTTAGTCGTAGAATTCGATATTGAATATAAGCCGATATATTTTCTATTCAGAGCCTTGTATTGAATATCAAATGTGATTTGGGTTTGTCGTGAATGGTGTTTTCACTAACACTGTTCTTGAACCCAGTTGAGAAAAGATTAAATCTTTTTATTTAGATTTAATGAAGCGTACCAATTAAATAATATTTAATTGGAATAGAATTGATATTGATTTTTGGGTTTATCGTGAACAGTGTTTTAAATAACACTTGTTCTTTAACCCGATAATTAATGGATTGTGATTTTGGGTTTATCGTGAACCGTGTTTTAAATGACACTGATTCTTTAACCCAGTTAATGATTAAAACTAAGTGGAGTTTTAATGAATCTTTAATTAGATTGAAATAATCGAGAATGGAGTATCACCAGTTTTGCTCCAGGCGATAGTTAAATCTTTAATTAGATTTGAACGTGAAATGGTAATTGAATTTACCGATAACACTGTGGTGTTAGATATGAAGTATTACCAGTTTTACTTCATGGGATGAATAGGTTGGGATTGGGAAATTAAAACAAATGATTACTTCGGTAAGGTTCGTTAATCCCGACTAGTTTGAATTGATATTCAAAAATAGATTAAAGAATAAATTCAAGGAATTTATCTTGGATAAAATTAATGGGAACCTTTCCCTATGAATGTGAAATTTAGAAACTAACTGTCGGTTGGCCAAGCAGAATGGTTTTTCTGAATATTGATCTGATGTTGGTTTCGGCCTTCGGGGTTAATATTTAGGGAATTATTCTCTTGATTAATTTACGGTTAGTGACTAATGAATTGGAATGAGGCGTATGTTGTGTTTGTGTAACACTTATTTAAAATATACGCGAGTTATTCGGAAAGACCGGGTTTATCCCATTCTGAATAACTGATACGACGATAAGTCGAAGATGAAGACGATGGTCGAAGACCGGAGGTCTTCACGTCGTTTGGGTGATAGCTGATGATCTTGATTGGGCTGTACACCCAAGAAGATGGAAACAGTTGGTGATCGTCCAGACGTACTTGGAGATCGATGGATATGCGGGGTACTAGGTGCCTCCGGTTTCGTTCAGACCCAGAACGGACTTGTAAATGGACTGTGTGTCTGACATCGGATTTCATTCTGTGTGACTGATATCGGTTGCATAGGATGGTTTGCCTGTGTGGCATGCTAAGATGCAAATGATCAAGGCTTCTGTTGAAAAGCAAAGTCTTGTGGTTGATGATCAAAGCACGGCCTTTGTGGCGTAGCTTTGTGTAACGTTTACCTCGCGTGTTTCACACCAGGTATGAACCAAAAACGGGAGACGGACCTCAGGGAGGGCATGCGTTTCTTTCTAGTTAGAAGTGGCGTCAGTGGTTTTACACGCCCTGACGAGTTTGACTTATGTGGTTGTTGCTGTTGCGAGGCGCCTCGGATTGATCGGTCGTTCTCGAACCGATGGAGCCATTCGTTGGCTCGTTTACGCCCCAAAGGGCGGGGAAACGCAGTGTTCAGGCATTTTAATCCACATCGGTGGACCGGCCCTGACGATCCAAAGGATTGACAGAGTACTTGCCTGAGGCTCGGACTAGACAGTCTCGAATCGGTTGAGGACTATCTTTTGCCTCGGTTCATAGACGGAAATCCAATTTCCAAATACGTGACATTTGCGGTTTTAATTGTAATCCTATATATGGCGACATAGTGGGATGGGGCGCTTATGCTGCCTATGATTGATACTTATGATTTGAAGTTGTTTTATACACTATGCACTTATAATAGTATCAAATGATTTCTTTTAAACGTATCAAGCATTCTTTAGCTGTTATAAGGGAAAACCCTATCCCCCGGCTTGCGTTGCATTGTGTGATAGGACCTGGGTCTTATAACAGCTTCATTTTTCTTTATTTAGCATTGCGCTGTTTGTTTTATGCCCTGGTATTCTTGGGAGGAAACCCGTTCCGTGTTATACGGCGTGGTCCCTTGATTTACCTAATGATTTAAAATAAAGATTAACTGTTTTAGTTCTCACACCAGTCACATGACTGACCTGGAGTTTATTGTTTTAACCTAAACTCTGGGTGCCCCTATTTTGACACGGGCAGCTAGTAGTTTTGGTTTTGCAGATTTATATTCACAGGAACCTGGTTTACAGCTGGAATGATATCCGGAAAGCTTTGTATCCGTATATCTCTTCTAGTTGTGTGTTGTATTATTTTCCGCTGCTATGTATTTAAATGTAATTTAAATCTCTGATATTTCTGTGTAATATTCATTTTTACTCTGTATATTCTTGTAATCTGATGCATTGTTGTAATATACAATGAAATGTTCTTCTGTATGCGTTCTGTTTTGTCGTGTTCTCAAACGATAGGGCATTTCGAACGGCCTGGGCCGGTTTAGCGACTGGTTCGGACCGAGCGAAATTCCTTGCCGTCACAGTTGGTATCAGAGCTTTGGTTTACAAAGCAGAGAACAAGGCACATTAGAACTATACGAAAGAATTCATCAGATATTGGATTAGTAATATCCAATTAGAATGACTCGTTAGAGATAGGATCAGTAGAATCCTAGAACGGGTGTGAAGAGTATATTTTTCAAATGAAAACAAATTTTGTTTTGAAAATTTAAATCAATTATTCGTATTTGATTATTTATTTTATATTGATTAGGACAATCCAAAATATAAAGATTTTTGCGTATGCGCCTAGCTAGCGTGTATTCGAAGTTTTGATATATTGGATAGACATAGAATTACACTCTAATCGCCCGGAGATGATTTTGAAGATGGAGCTCCATCATTAGAATTTATATTCGAGTGACGAACGTGTAATATCTATATACTTCCTATTGACTGGTGTGAGAACCAAAATTAGATAGGGCTTATTGTTGTGGATTGGCATCAAAAACATGATTTTTGTATATGTATCAAAATTTATGGATTTGAAACTCTAATTCACTAATTGATTGATGTTTGTGTTGTTTGTTTAATTGTTTGGTAATTTTGAACCATTATGCCTAATTGAATCAAATATTAAATTGTATTGAAATTTGGTCGCATCTGCTTGCATATACATGTATATCATTGAACAGGTCATAGCAAGGAGGCTAGAGCTAGAGGATAAAATTTGTTTGCCCGACAAATAGGTACATGTTTACTACATAATTTCCTGTTTTGTTTGGGTGATGATGATTTTGTGAGCCTATTGGCTAGCCGCTTGGCTTTTTCTTTTTCTTTTTGAGATCTGAAGGACCGGGGAAGCTATTTGGAATTCCCCGATGCTCCCGGTGCAGGGGAGGTTATGGCGAAATTTTTCGAAAATTTAGGGTGTTAGCCAAATTTTTGAAATTTTGAAAATTCTCAGAAACTAAAGAGTTGGAGAGTGAAAGCCTGATCGATCGTAGAGTTGAATAATCAAACCACTTTCGACTTTATTCCTTTTCGGGGACGAAAAGTTTTAAGTGGGGGAGATTGTAACAACCCGTAAAATCTGGGCCAGTTTAAAATTTTTATTTTGGCAATTATAGCGAGTTTTGATTATTTAAAATGATTTATTTTAAATAATATCGACGAGGAAATTTATTTTGAATAGAATTCGACGTATATATTATATACGTCGTCGTTGGAATATATAATATTTATATATAATTATAAATAGAATTGAAAATGGCGCGGTAGTTCGAAAATTCGATTTCTAATTTCAAATGAATATACAGAATTCAATATAAGTCAGAATTGAACGAAACAAGAAATATTTGAATCTGTATAACTATGTCTTTGTAACAAAGTTAACAAACTGAGATTTCATCTTAGAAATGATAAGATATGTCCAGTTTAAAATTAGAAATAGTCGCTGTGGAATTTATATATATTTTTATATATATAAAGCCCTTAAAAATAGCAATTTTGCAAACGACCTCGAATTCCGACGAAACCAGTTTTGTTGGGTCCGCAGTGTCGAATTATTGCTAGATTCCAAATTTCACAATTTTTCGATTCAATATGTGAGCGTGGCAAAGGAAAACGCGTTTGGCATATTTCAGTCAATTCTGATCGACCAGAAAAGGGCCATTTTTCAAACGATCTCAGAATTCGACGAAATCAGTTTTGTTGGGACCGTATCGTCGATACGAGGCTAGAAATAATTTTTCTGGAATTTTTCGGATCAGTATGTGGCCCCGGCAATTTGAAATGTACGCTTAAATTCAAATTTAAACGTGTTATATTTTAATTTGTAGAAAAACTGACTGAAACAGTCGAATTGGCCTACGAAACATATCTCATTGTGTCCGGGATGAGGGTAATTAGCTAGGGGCGGTAGTCGTTGGATTTAGGATGGAGTTCAAACGTTAAAATTCAAGATTTAAAGAGTAAATGAATTAAAATATTAATATAATTATATAAATAAACTCCCACTTTCATTAAACCCTAATTTCGGGTCAAACCCGTTCCAGCGCCTCCGAGGGCGATTAACGGCCAAAATTTTTCAGAAATTCATCCTCAAATTATTCCCAATCCACTTCGAATTGATTCCCAACTCCAGAACGAAATTAAAGAGCTTTCTTCAAGCTTTAAATTCGTATAAGTATGATCGGATATCATGTGGAGTTTTGGGTGTTTTCAGCACCAAAAGGCGCCGCCTTCAGCTCGGATTTCGAGGCGCTTTAGGGTTTCGAACTGGGGCCCACGCCTGGGGTAGGACGGCGACGCCAAGGCGCTTCTCGTGGGGGGCGACGATCTTGATCTGGTCAACCCTAGGCGGAGCGGTGGGGGGTTTCAAATCGAGCACGATGGGGTTCGGATAGAAACTGGAAAACGAGGATGCGACCGACTTCTTCTTGGGGTAATTAAGCATGGTGATTAGTGTTTAAATTCAGTTTTAATTTATAAAACACATTGTTTAAATTCAGTTTTTAATTTATACAGTAGCATTTATAAAACCAGTTTTTAAAATGTATAAAATAAAATTATGGTTTTTTTTTATTTATATATATATATATATACTTTTAAAATATGATTTTCATACATATGTTTTTGAAAATAAAATAGCATATGTTTTTGAAAATAAAATAGCATATGTTTTTGAAAATAAAATAGCATATGTTTTTGAAAATAAAATAGCGTATGTTTTTTTTAACAAAATTTGCTTTGCTTTCAAAACAAAATTTACTTTGTTTGAAAAATATAGAAAATTTGCTTTGTTTTAAAATAGAAATAACAATATAAAAATATAATTTTTATATATATAGTTTTGAATTAGAAACCTGATTTTTGAAATATATAGCGTTGATAAAAGTATGATTTTTGTACAGTAGAGAAATGAAAAAAAATGGGATTTTTATATATTGAACTTCGATAGAAAAATAGAATTTTTATATATTGAACATCGAAGTAAAATTCGATTTTTATATATTGAATAGCGAAGTAAAAATGTGATTTTTATGTATGTAGTGAAAGCAGCAATGAAGGTGACAAAAAGGCGAAACGACGAAGACTTCTGCAAAAGAAGAGCCGTGGAGCTAGGATAGCTATATGTGAGAATTTCTCACCTTTCAATTTCATTTCTATTTATATATATACTAGGATGCAGACGGTGCTTAGTAGCACCCGACACAATCGTCCACAAACCATGGACTTGTTTGTTTGGTTGCATAGATTAGTTTGATTATGTGATTGAATTGAATTGGTTGGGTGAAATTGAATGGTTTGATTGATGTGTGAATGGCGTGGGCCTTCACTAGACCGGGGATAAGGCTAGGCCTTGTCCCGTTTTTAGTATCGTGCCGTTATGCCGCCGAAATTTTCTAAAATAAGTTAGAAAAATAAAAAATATCATTTTTATTAGAAATGAATAAAATAACATATTCATTTACAAATCAAAACGATTTGTTGATGTACACCCATTTGACTGATATGGATTGGGACGATAAATTTTACACATCGCCCAACAGCACAAATAAAATAGGTGTTTGATTGTTTGAAACCCCACACGGGTGTTGGGATGAAATTTGAAGTTCACTCATCCTGATTGATTAATATGTCGATCGATCGATTGACAGGCTGTTATAAGCGTTGAATATCTATATTTGATGCTTATACAGTGTAGTGCACTTTGGTTGATGGTTGATTATTTTTCAATGCTATGATATACATGTGTTGTATGAAAATCCATATAATTAACTTTATATGGTAATTGATTGGGCCTCATTCCAATTTGAAAAATAAAGAATATTATAAAATAAAAGTTCATGTGTTGACAGTACTCATTCATTGAGATTGGTCATGTGTTGAACGAAATATTTTGATAATAACAACTATTTTGAAAATAGAAATTTATGAAGCCGTGTTGATTAGAATGACGCCATTTTGACGTGAACGATATTTATGTTGAATTGAAAACGATTTCGAAATGAAATGAATTGAAAACGATTTCGAAATGAATTGAATTGAAAACGATTTCGAAATGAATTGAATTGAAAACGATTTCGAAATGAAATGAATTGAAAACGATTTCGAAATGAATTGAATTGAAAACGATTTCGAAATGAATTGAATTGAAAACGATTTCGAAATGAATTGAATTGAAAACGATTTCGAAATGAATTGAATTGAAAACGATTTCGAAATGAATTGAATTGAAAACGATTTCGAAATGAATTGAATTGAAAACGATTTCAAAATGAATTGAATTGAAAACGATTTCGAAATGAATTGAATTGAAAACGATTTCGAAATGAATTGAATTGAAAACGATTTCGAAATGAATTGAATTGAAAACGATTTCGAAATGAATTGAATTGAAAACGATTTCGAAATGAATTGAATTGAAAACGATTTCGAAATGAATTGAATTGAAAACGATTTCAAATTAAATTGAAAACGAATTCAAATTGAATTGAAAGCGAATTGAAATGAATTCAAATTGAAATTTGGATTGAATAGAAATGGATTTTAAAACGAATTTATAAAGAAGAATTCAATTTCGATTTGAATTGAAATGGAAGTTGAAAATGTTTTTGAAACGAATTCAAAACTATTTATATAATTCGTTTTAAATAGAAATCGACGATATATATATTATATATATTATATATATAATATAATGGCCTGAATAGAACGCGCCGCGCCGCGGCAGTTCGTGAATTTCGACCATTTATTTCAAACGGACATTACGGGAGATCCGACCGTCGGATTCTCCTAAAACCGGAACCGTTGGGTTCGTATCGAAAAGAGCTTTCTAATAAATGTTAGAAATTTGAAATCTAACGGTTGGATTTGGAGTTACGTCCAAATCAAATTTGAAAAAGGTCGTTGTAAGTGCAGTTCGATGGCCATTGATGGAAATCGACTGTACGGGCCTTGATAAAATTATTAAAAATAGTAATAATTTGTGTAAAATCATAAGAAATGATTTAGAAAGGATTGGGATGAAAAACTCCATATTTGAAAAGACAAAAATAGATTTTTATCGAAATGAACTAGTTTTGAACTAGAATTATAATTCTATTTATTTTTAAATAAATAAATTGAATTCGAAAAGGGTTTTAAAAATAACCAAAATTCCAATGATTGCATTGGAGTGGATTTGAATCGAAATTGTCTTCGGAATATTTCGATGTTGGAATTCGTGATTATACAGGTGTTGTTATGGAAATTTGAAAGATATATATTTATATCGTTATTTCCAATACGACATTTGTTAGTCGTAGAATTCGATATTGAATATAAGCCGATATATTTTCTATTCAGAGCCTTGTATTGAATATCAAATGTGATTTGGGTTTGTCGTGAATGGTGTTTTCACTAACACTGTTCTTGAATCCAGTTGAGAAAAGATTAAATCTTTTTATTTAGATTTAATGAAGCGTACCAATTAAATAATATTTAATTGGAATAGAATTGATATTGATTTTTGGGTTTATCGTTAACAGTGTTTTAAATAACACTTGTTCTTTAACCCGATAATTAATGGATTGTGATTTTGGGTTTATCGTGAACCGTGTTTTAAATGACACTGATTCTTTAACCCAGTTAATGATTAAAACTAAGTGGAGTTTTAATGAATCTTTAATTAGATTGAAATAATCGAGAATGGAGTATCACCAGTTTTGCTCCAGGCGATAGTTAAATCTTTAATTAGATTTGAACGTGAAATGGTAATTGAATTTACCGATAACACTGTGGTGTTAGATATGAAGTATTACCAGTTTTACTTCATGGGATGAATAGGTTGGGATTGGGAAATTAAAACAAATGATTACTTCGGTAAGGTTCGTTAATCCCGACTAGTTTGAATTGATATTCAAAAATAGATTAAAGAATAAATTCAAGGAATTTATCTTGGATAAAATTAATGGGAACCTTTCCCTATGAATGTGAAATTTAGAAACTAACTGTCGGTTGGCCAAGCAGAATGGTTTTTCTGAATATTGATCTGATGTTGGTTTCGGCCTTCGGGGTTAATATTTAGGGAATTATTCTCTTGATTAATTTACGGTTAGTGACTAATGAATTGGAATGAGGCGTATGTTGTGTTTGTGTAACACTTATTTAAAATATACGCGAGTTATTCGGAAAGACCGGGTTTATCCCATTCTGAATAACTGATACGACGATAAGTCGAAGATGAAGACGATGGTCGAAGACCGGAGGTCTTCACGTCGTTTGGGTGATAGCTGATGATCTTGATTGGGCTGTACACCCAAGAAGATGGAAACAGTTGGTGATCGTCCAGACGTACTTGGAGATCGATGGATATGCGGGGTACTAGGTGCCTCCGGTTTCGTTCAGACCCAGAACGGACTTGTAAATGGACTGTGTGTCTGACATCGGATTTCATTCTGTGTGACTGATATCGGTTGCATAGGATGGTTTGCCTGTGTGGCATGCTAAGATGCAAATGATCAAGGCTTCTGTTGAAACGCAAAATCTTGTGGTTGATGATCAAAGCACGGCCTTTGTGGCGTAGCTTTGTGTAACGTTTACCTCGCGTGTTTCACACCAGGTATGAACCAAAAACGGGAGACGGACCTCAGGGAGGGCATGCGTTTCTTTCTAGTTAGAAGTGGCGTCAGTGGTTTTACACGCCCTGACGAGTTTGACTTATGTGGTTGTTGCTGTTGCGAGGCGCCTCGGATTGATCGGTCGTTCTCGAACCGATGGAGCCATTCGTTGGCTCGTTTACGCCCCAAAGGGCGGGGAAACGCAGTGTTCAGGCATTTTAATCCACATCGGTGGACCGGCCCTGACGATCCAAAGGCTTGACAGAGTACTTGCCTGAGGCTCGGACTAGACAGTCTCGAATCGGTTGAGGACTATCTTTTGCCTCGGTTCATAGACGGAAATCCAATTTCCAAATACGTGACATTTGCGGTTTTAATTGTAATCCTATATATGGCGACATAGTGGGATGGGGCGCTTATGCCGCCTATGATTGATACTTATGATTTGAAGTTGTTTTATACACTATGCACTTATAATAGTATCAAATGATTTGTTTTAAACGTATCAAGCATTCTTTAGCTGTTATAAGGGAAAACCCTATCCCCCGGCTTGCGTTGCATTGTGTGATAGGACCTGGGTCTTATAACAGCTTCATTTTTCTTTATTTAGCATTGCGCTGTTTGTTTTATGCCCTGGTATTCTTGGGAGGAAACCCGTTCCGTGTTATACGGCGTGGTCCCTTGATTTACCTAATGATTTAAAATAAAGATTAACTGTTTTAGTTCTCACACCAGTCACATGACTGACCTGGAGTTTATTGTTTTAACCTAAACTCTGGGTGCCCCTATTTTGACACGGGCAGCTAGTAGTTTTGGTTTTGCAGATTTATATTCACAGGAACCTGGTTTACAGCTGGAATGATATCCGGAAAGCTTTGTATCCGTATATCTCTTCTAGTTGTGTGTTGTATTATTTTCCGCTGCTATGTATTTAAATGTAATTTAAATCTCTGATATTTCTGTGTAATATTCATTTTTACTCTGTATATTCTTGTAATCTGATGCATTGTTGTAATATACAATGAAATGTTCTTCTGTATGCGTTCTGTTTTGTCGTGTTCTCAAACGATAGGGCATTTCGAACGGCCTGGGCCGGTTTAGCGACTGGTTCGGACCGAGCGAAATTCCTTGCCGTCACAGTTGGTATCAGAGCTTTGGTTTACAAAGCAGAGAACAAGGCACATTAGAACTATACGAAAGAATTCATCAGATATTGGATTAGTAATATCCAATTAGAATGACTCGTTAGAGATAGGATCAGTAGTATCCTAGAACGGGTGTGAAGAGTATATTTTTCAAATGAAAACAAATTTTGTTTTGAACATTTAAATCAATTATTTGTATTTGATTATTTATTTTATATTGATTAGGACAATCCAAAATATAAAGATTTTTGCGTATGCGCCTAGCTAGCGTGTATTCGAAGTTTTGATATATTGGATAGATATAGAATTACACTCTAATCGCCCGGAGATGATTTTGAAGATGGAGCTCCATCATTAGAATTTATATTCGAGTGACGAACGTGTAATATCTATATACTTCCTATTGACTGGTGTGAGAACCAAAATTAGATAGGGCTTATTGTTGTGGATTGGCATCAAAAACATGATTTTTGTATATGTATCAAAATTTATGGATTTGAAACTCTAATTCACTAATTGATTGATGTTTGTGTTGTTTGTTTAATTGTTTGGTAATTTTGAACCATTATGCCTAATTGAATCAAATATTAAATTGTATTGAAATTTGGTCGCATCTGCTTGCATATACATGTATATCATTGAACAGGTCATAGCAAGGAGGCTAGAGCCAGAGGATAAAATTTGTTTGCCCGACAAATAGGTGCATGTTTACTACATAATTTCCTGTTTTGTTTGGGTGATGATGATTTTGTGAGCCTATTGGCTAGCCGCTTGGCTTTTTCTTTTTCTTTTTGAGATCTGAAGGACCGGGGAAGCTATTTGAAATTCCCCGATGCTCCCGGTGCAGGGGAGGTTATGGCGAAATTTTTCGAAAATTTAGGGTGTTAGCCAAATTTTTGAAATTTTGAAAATTCTCAGAAACTAAAGAGTTGGAGAGTGAAAGCCTGATCGATCGTAGAGTTGAATAATCAAACCACTTTCGACTTTATTCCTTTTCGGGGACGAAAAGTTTTAAGTGGGGGAGATTGTAACAACCCGTAAAATCTGGGCCAGTTTAAAATTTTTATTTTGGCAATTATAGCGAGTTTTGATTATTTAAAATGATTTATTTTAAATAATATCGACGAGGAAATTTATTTTGAATAGAATTCGACGTATATATTATATACGTCGTCGTTGGAATATATAATATTTATATATAATTATAAATAGAATTGAAAATGGCGCGGTAGTTCGAAAATTCGATTTCTAATTTCAAATGAATATACAGAATTCAATATAAGTCAGAATTAAACGAAACAAGAAATATTTGAATCTGTATAACTATGTCTTTGTAACAAAGTTAACAAACTGAGATTTCATCTTAGAAATGATAAGATATGTCCAGTTTAAAATTAGAAATAGTCGCTGTGGAATTTATATATATTTTTATATATATAAAGCCCTTAAAAATAGCAATTTTGCAAACGACCTCGAATTCCGACGAAACCAGTTTTGTTGGGTCCGCAGTGTCGAATTATTGCTAGATTCCAAATTTCATAATTTTTCGATTCAATATGTGAGCGTGGCAAAGGAAAACGTGTTTGGCATATTTCAGTCAATTCTGATCGACCAGAAAAGGGCCATTTTTCAAACGATCTCAGAATTCGACGAAATCAGTTTTGTTGGGACTGTATCGTCGATACGAGGCTAGAAATAATTTTTCTGGAATTTTTCGGATCAGTATGTGGCCCCGGCAATTTGAAATGTACGCTTAAATTCAAATTTAAACGTGTTATATTTTAATTTGTAGAAAAACTGACTGAAACAGTCGAATTGGCCTACGAAACATATCTCATTGTGTCCGGGATGAGGGTAATTAGCTAGGGGCGGTAGTCGTTGGATTTAGGATGGAGTTCAAACGTTAAAATTCAAGATTTAAAGAGTAAATGAATTAAAATATTAATATAATTATATAAATAAACTCCCACTTTCATTAAACCCTAATTTCGGGTCAAACCCGTTCCAGCGCCTCCGAGGGCGATTAACGGCCAAAATTCTTCAGAAATTCATCCTCAAATTATTCCCAATCCACTTCGAATTGATTCCCAACTCCAGAACGAAATTAAAGAGCTTTCTTCAAGCTTTAAATTCGTATAAGTATGATCGGATATCATGTGGAGTTTTGGGTGTTTTCAGCACCAAAAGGCGCCGCCTTCAGCTCGGATTTCGAGGCGCTTTAGGGTTTCGAACTGGGGCCCACGCCTGGGGTAGGACGGCGACGCCAAGGCGCTTCTCGTGGGGGGCGACGATCTTGATCTGGTCAACCCTAGGCGGAGCGGTGGGGGGTTTCAAATCGAGCACGATGGGGTTCGGATAGAAACTGGAAAAGGAGGATGCGACCGACTTCTTCTTGGGGTAATTAAGCATGGTGATTAGTGTTTAAATTCAGTTTTAATTTATAAAACACATTGTTTAAATTCAGTTTTTAATTTATACAGTAGCATTTATAAAACCAGTTTTTAAAATGTATAAAATAAAATTATGGTTTTTTTTTATTTATATATATATATATACTTTTAAAATATGATTTTCATACATATGTTTTTGAAAATAAAATAGCATATGTTTTTGAAAATAAAATAGCATATGTTTTTGAAAATAAAATAGCATATGATTTTGAAAATAAAATAGCGTATGTTTTTTTTTAACAAAATTTGCTTTGCTTTCAAAACAAAATTTACTTTGTTTGAAAAATATAGAAAATTTGCTTTGTTTTAAAATAGAAATAACAATATAAAAATATAATTTTTATATATATAGTTTTGAATTAGAAACCTGATTTTTGAAATATATAGCGTTGATAAAAGTATGATTTTTGTACAGTAGAGAAATGAAAAAAAATGGGATTTTTATATATTGAACTTCGATAGAAAAATAGAATTTTTATATATTGAACATCGAAGTAAAATTCGATTTTTATATATTGAATAGCGAAGTAAAAATGTGATTTTTATGTATGTAGTGAAAGCAGCAATGAAGGTGACAAAAAGGCGAAACGACGAAGACTTCTGCAAAAGAAGAGCCGTGGAGCTAGGATAGCTATATGTGAGAATTTCTCACCTTTCAATTTCATTTCTATTTATATATATACTAGGATGCAGACGGTGCTTAGTAGCACCCGACACAATCGTCCACAAACCATGGACTTGTTTGTTTGGTTGCATAGATTAGTTTGATTATGTGATTGAATTGAATTGGTTGGGTGAAATTGAATGGTTTGATTGATGTGTGAATGGCGTGGGCCTTCACTAGACCGGGGATAAGGCTAGGCCTTGTCCCGTTTTTAGTATCGTGCCGTTATGCCGCCGAAATTTTCTAAAATAAGTTAGAAAAATAAAAATATCATTTTTATTAGAAATGAATAAAATAACATATTCATTTACAAATCAAAACGATTTGTTGATGTACACCCATTTGACTGATATGGATTGGGACGATAAATTTTACACATCGCCCAACAGCACAAATAAAATAGGTGTTTGATTGTTTGAAACCCCACACGGGTGTTGGGATGAAATTTGAAGTTCACTCATCCTGATTGATTAATATGTCGATCGATCGATTGACAGGCTGTTATAAGCGTTGAATATCTATATTTGATGCTTATACAGTGTAGTGCACTTTGGTTGATGGTTGATTATTTTTCAATGCTATGATATACATGTGTTGTATGAAAATCCATATAATTAACTTTATATGGTAATTGATTGGGCCTCATTCCAATTTGAAAAATAAAGAATATTATAAAATAAAAGTTCATGTGTTGACAGTACTCATTCATTGAGATTGGTCATGTGTTGAACGAAATATTTTGATAATAACAACTATTTTGAAAATAGAAATTTATGAAGCCGTGTTGATTAGAATGACGCCATTTTGACGTGAACGATATTTATGTTGAATTGAAAACGATTTCGAAATGAAATGAATTGAAAACGATTTCGAAATGAATTGAATTGAAAACGATTTCGAAATGAATTGAATTGAAAACGATTTCGAAATGAAATGAATTGAAAACGATTTCGAAATGAATTGAATTGAAAACGATTTCGAAATGAATTGAATTGAAAACGATTTCGAAATGAATTGAATTGAAAACGATTTCGAAATGAATTGAATTGAAAACGATTTTGAAATGAATTGAATTGAAAACGATTTCGAAATGAATTGAATTGAAAACGATTTCGAAATGAATTGAATTGAAAACGATTTCAAAATGAATTGAATTGAAAACGATTTCGAAATGAATTGAATTGAAAACGATTTCGAAATGAATTGAATTGAAAACGATTTCGAAATGAATTGAATTGAAAACGATTTCGAAATGAATTGAATTGAAAACGATTTCGAAATGAATTGAATTGAAAACGATTTCGAATTGAATTGAATTGAAAACGATTTCGAAATGAATTGAATTGAAAACGATTTCAAATTAAATTGAAAACGAATTCAAATTGAATTGAAAGCGAATTGAAATGAATTCAAATTGAAATTTGGATTGAATAGAAATGGATTTTAAAACGAATTTATAAAGAAGAATTCAATTTCGATTTGAATTGAAATGGAAGTTGAAAATGTTTTTGAAACGAATTCAAAACTATTTATATAATTCGTTTTAAATAGAAATCGACGATATATATATTATATATATTATATATATAATATAATGGCCTGAATAGAACGCGCCGCGCCGCGGCAGTTCGTGAATTTCGACCATTTATTTCAAACGGACATTACGGGAGATCCGACCGTCGGATTCTCCTAAAACCGGAACCGTTGGGTTCGTATCGAAAAGAGCTTTCTAATGAATGTTAGAAATTTGAAATCTAACGGTTGGATTTGGAGTTACGTCCAAATCAAATTTGAAAAAGGTCGCTGTAAGTGCAGTTCGATGGCCATTGATGGAAATCGACTGTACGGGCCTTGATAAAATTATTAAAAATAGTAATAATTTGTGTAAAATCATAAGAAATGATTTAGAAAGGATTGGGATGAAAAACTCCATATTTGAAAAGACAAAAATAGATTTTTATCGAAATGAACTAGTTTTGAACTAGAATTATAATTCTATTTATTTTTAAATAAATAAATTGAATTCGAAAAGGGTTTTAAAAATAACCAAAATTCCAATGATTGCATTGGAGTGGATTTGAATCGAAATTGTCTTCGGAATATTTCGATGTTGGAATTCGTGATTATACAGGTGTTGTTATGGAAATTTGAAAGATATATATTTATATCGTTATTTCCAATACGACATTTGTTAGTCGTAGAATTCGATATTGAATATAAGCCGTTATATTTTCTATTCAGAGCCTTGTATTGAATATCAAATGTGATTTGGGTTTGTCGTGAATGGTGTTTTCACTAACACTGTTCTTGAATCCAGTTGAGAAAAGATTAAATCTTTTTATTTAGATTTAATGAAGCGTACCAATTAAATAATATTTAATTGGAATAGAATTGATATTGATTTTTGGGTTTATCGTGAACAGTGTTTTAAATAACACTTGTTCTTTAACCCAATAATTAATGGATTGTGATTTTGGGTTTATCGTGAACCGTGTTTTAAATGACACTGATTCTTTAACCCAGTTAATGATTAAAACTAAGTGGAGTTTTAATGAATCTTTAATTAGATTGAAATAATCGAGAATGGAGTATCACCAGTTTTGCTCCAGGCGATAGTTAAATCTTTAATTAGATTTGAACGTGAAATGGTAATTGAATTTACCGATAACACTGTGGTGTTAGATATGAAGTATTACCAGTTTTACTTCATGGGATGAATAGGTTGGGATTGGGAAATTAAAACAAATGATTACTTCGGTAAGGTTCGTTAATCCCGACTAGTTTGAATTGATATTCAAAAAAAGATTAAAGAATAAATTCAAGGAATTTATCTTGGATAAAATTAATGGGAACCTTTCCCTATGAATGTGAAATCTAGAAACTTACTGTCGGTTGGCCAAGCAGAATGGTTTTTCTGAATATTGATCTGATGTTGGTTTCGGCCTTCGGGGTTAATATTTAGGGAATTATTCTCTTGATTAATTTACGGTTAGTGACTAATGAATTGGAATGAGGCGTATGTTGTGTTTGTGTAACACTTATTTAAAATATACGCGAGTTATTCGGAAAGACCGGGTTTATCCCATTCTGAATAACTGATACGACGATAAGTCGAAGATGAAGACGATGGTCGAAGACCAGAGGTCTTCACGTCGTTTGGGTGATAGCTGATGATCTTGATTGGGCTGTACACCCAAGAAGATGGAAACAGTTGGTGATCGTCCAGACGTACTTGGAGATCGATGGATATGCGGGGTACTAGGTGCCTCCGGTTTCGTTCAGACCCAGAACGGACTTGTAAATGGACTGTGTGTCTGACATCGGATTTCATTCTGTGTGACTGATATCGGTTGCATATGATGGTTTGCCTGTGTGGCATGCTAAGATGCAAATGATCAAGGCTTCTGTTGAAAAGCAAAGTCTTGTGGTTGATGATCAAAGCACGGCCTTTGTGGCGTAGCTTTGTGTAACGTTTACCTCGCGTGTTTCACACCAGGTATGAACCAAAAACGGGAGACGGACCTCAGGGAGGGCATGCGTTTCTTTCTAGTTAGAAGTGGCGTCAGTGGTTTTACACGCCCTGACGAGTTTGACTTATGTGGTTGTTGCTGTTGCGAGGCGCCTCGGATTGATCGGTCGTTCTCGAACCGATGGAGCCATTCGTTGGCTCGTTTACGCCCCAAAGGGCGGGGAAACGCAGTGTTCAGGCATTTTAATCCACATCGGTGGACCGGCCCTGACGATCCAAAGGCTTGACAGAGTACTTGCCTGAGGCTCGGACTAGACAGTCTCGAATCGGTTGAGGACTATCTTTTGCCTCGGTTCATAGACGGAAATCCAATTTCCAAATACGTGACATTTGCGGTTTTAATTGTAATCCTATATATGGCGACATAGTGGGATGGGGCGCTTATGCCGCCTATGATTGATACTTATGATTTGAAGTTGTTTTATACACTATGCACTTATAATAGTATCAAATGATTTGTTTTAAACGTATCAAGCATTCTTTAGCTGTTATAAGGGAAAACCCTATCCCCCGGCTTGCGTTGCATTGTGTGATAGGACCTGGGTCTTATAACAGCTTCATTTTTCTTTATTTAGCATTGCGCTGTTTGTTTTATGCCCTGGTATTCTTGGGAGGAAACCCGTTCCGTGTTATACGGCGTGGTCCCTTGATTTACCTAATGATTTAAAATAAAGATTAACTGTTTTAGTTCTCACACCAGTCACATGACTGACCTGGAGTTTATTGTTTTAACCTAAACTCTGGGTGCCCCTATTTTGACACGGGCAGCTAGTAGTTTTGGTTTTGCAGATTTATATTCACAGGAACCTGGTTTACAGCTGGAATGATATCCGGAAAGCTTTGTATCCGTATATCTCTTCTAGTTGTGTGTTGTATTATTTTCCGCTGCTATGTATTTAAATGTAATTTAAATCTCTGATATTTCTGTGTAATATTCATTTTTACTCTGTATATTCTTGTAATCTGATGCATTGTTGTAATATACAATGAAATGTTCTTCTGTATGCGTTCTGTTTTGTCGTGTTCTCAAACGATAGGGCATTTCGAACGGCCTGGGCCGGTTTAGCGACTGGTTCGGACCGAGCGAAATCTCTTGCCGTCACAGAAAACATCTAATGAAGTGCTAAATTAATTATCTATATAATATTCAGTAGTGCCCAACTAAATATCTACTATATATACTTGCAAATGGTTGTTAGTGGCCAATTATATTTGACTTTATCAATAACATCATTAGACTTGCTTGCTTTAATTGGACAGTCATCAATTAATATATGTCATTTTGATAGAGCATGACCAACAACACATAAAGCCAATGTAAGTTGTATGATTGGGATGGAAGCAAATAATTGGTTGCCGAAGGACAAGTGTAATCGACTGATTTAAATGTAGTTATCAGTGGTTTTCCTCTTGGACCAGAAACCTCCATAGTTTGGGTGGATAAAGCGATAAAAGAAGATGCCTTTTTATGGAGGCCCATAACATGCATGATATGTATTGAAGAAGCCGTTGGTAGAAAGATAACTTAGCCGGAGGAAAAATTGGTATTTGAAAACATTTCAACATCTACCCCGTGAGCAATGTTCACAAATCTGTTATGGGTTTTGAAAACATTTCAACATCTACCCCCGTGAGCAATGTTCGCGAATCTGTTATGAATTTTGAAAATAGTCCAACATTTACCCCCATGAGCAATGTTCCTAAATGTGTTATGGTAATACGTTTATATTACTAATATCTCTTCTTAAGAATTTTTGATTATATATCAACAAATATTTGTTATATGATAGAGTGCAAATTTCCCAGTGAATGCCAAATGCACGCTATTTGATGCAGAGAGCACTTGAAAAATAGTAGCCGAAGGCACTGTGTCTTCAACCGATCCTATTTCTTTGGTTCATTCTATCCCGTTGGAACTAATTGCAATAAAAGTTTGGGTGGATATTGTAAAATAACCGAATGCACCTCTATAGGGGCCTACCTCATTCATGGAATGCTTATCAGAAGCTTTTGGTTCGACAGTAGCATGGTTTGTTGCGAATGTTAGACTTGGTTCAACTTTTATTTAAGTTTCACAACATCTTGTGTGTATACGAACCCGTCACTAACATTTAAATTTTCAGTTCATTACGTTCTAAGTATCAATCCATCTAAAACCTCATGTTTAATCCTCCGTGCACTGTCTATCTGTTAATCATTGAAAATAATATGAAAAACCTGGGCAAAAAGCTTTCGAGTTTTACTCTATCATTCATCTTTTAATCATAATTAATTTATTTACTATTGTACGGACTTTTATCCCATTTTTAATGATAGATACTACGAATGACAGAATTGTTGCATCCTATTTTATCCCATGTATCAACCTCTTAATCATTGACATTAGAGAATATGTTTGTGTTTGACTACATCACTTTTTTGTGATCAATTAAATAGCCACAAACATCATGTCTCTTATTAGGTTATACTGTCTTATTGAAATTTGTCGAATCCATTTTCTGATCAGATATTTTGATGTTTGCAAATATTCTAATGTAAGTAAATGTTTCATTTACATTTTATTAGTTGTGCGCAGGTTGTAAGGAAAGGGTTGAATTGTGGTGTTTTTATTTGTTTGCAGGTCGTTTGCATGTTGTTGAGCCAAGAGTGGATGTATCTATGTATTGCTGCTCCGAAACAGCAAACCTGCACTTGTTGTTTCAAAGCAGCAAGTCATGGCTTGCTGTTTCGAAGCAACAAGCTCAGGCTTGCTGTTCTAGCAAGCCATGGCTTGCTGTTCCGGAACAGCAACCCACGAATACATCCACTCTTGATCACTATTGCGGATATAGTAAAAATAGATGCTGAATTCATATTATTTTGTAGTAGGTACGATAAGTTAAATATGTTAATTTTAAATTTATATTTGATCACTTACCATTAAATTTCATCCTTGTAGGTAGGTGAAGAATAATGTTGACGCAAGAAATGCACAAGATGTGTTCTTGAAGTTTATTTTGGTATTGTAAGCATTGTAGGTAGGAAAGACTTTTGATTGTATATTTCATCTAATATTTAGGTATTGTGTCTTTGTGTACTGTAGTTTAAGTACCGTCTTTGTTTACGAACTATGTAAACTTTGTTTATGGATTGTGTTCAATTTCACTAATGGAAGCGACTATTAGTTGTGTTTTTATATAATTATTTTTCATTTGATTGCATACGTGAAGCAGTTGTACTATGATAATAGTATAGTTTAGGGTAATGATATGTGTGCAAATTTAACAGTATGATATGGATGCTATAAAGTTAGCATCAATAGACGATAACATAAACAAATTGCTTTGCAAATATTAGTGATAGCGTTTCATAATTGCTGATAAAACCTAGTTAACCTTTTACAGCGCGTGACAAACGCTATTCAAAAATTAATTACAGCATTTAATATATGCTATAAATAGGTCGTGAACCCTGTGCATATTTCTACAACATAAATGATATGTTGTGCAAATATTACTAACAGTGTTTCATAATTGCTGATATTCAAAAGGGAAATTTTTTATAGCGTGTATAAAACATTGGTATAATAATAGTAACATCGTTTATAATTAGTTGTTGAAAGTCTAAGTGTGAAATTGTACATTTTATGATAACATGTTTCAAATGTTGTCTATATTTTAAAACAACAACTAAAAAACATAGTGTATACCATATTAACAAGTAGATTAAAACGATGTAAAACATTAAATGTAACAACATATATTTTGCCACTGTTGAAGAAAAGGAGCCTACGACAACATGTCATTATACAACGTTCATCAAAACATTGTAATATCATACAATAACATTTTTGAAATGCTGTTAAAAGCATTTTATGGTGTAGTGAAGAAAATTTAAAATATGCAATAAACATAATTGTGCTCGATATTAGAACAAACTTGAGCATGGAAGTATTATAGAAATTTGAAAGTGTAGTTAGGGTTGAAATAAGTTAAACTTGAGTTATAAATAAGCATGACTTAAGTCAAAAAATATACTAAATGAGAATGAATGTGAATAAGAAGAATATTGGTGTAATTAAAAACAATTTGTAATAAGTGCATAACATGTACATAAGTCGTTTTATTCACTTAACTAATTTAACTAAGAATGCATGATTTTGAGATGATTTACATTAGTTTGAATAAGCATTTTTCACTCGACCATTTACCAGAACAACAGGATACAGATTCTGATATGATTCTTGATTTGTATATCATATATATGGTTATGCAAGCAGAAAACATTTTTTTAATCAAGAAATTAGATTTGAGTCTACACTAGAGTGTTGAGAAAGAGATACAAGTTTGAAAAGGAAATCATGTGATTTAGCAAATGCTTAGACTTGACATACGTATGAATGGCACGTACACATGGTATGAGCATTTAAACAAAATTGAATGATTTTGATATTAAGGGAAAAAAATTACGTGATTGATTATGATATGTTTCGATATGTTAATTAGCTATTTGTCTGTTAGAGTGCTTGGTTTCATGTTTGACGTTGCATATGCTATCATATTATTTTGTTTTATCACGTTTAACTCTATTTAGGTTACCTAAGTAAAAATAGGTTGATAATGCAAAAGTCGATAGTAGCTCTTGATTTCGTAATTAAAGTTTGGTTGTTTGACAAATAGGCACTATTATATCATTTTTTGGGATAATGGTTTTTGTCATAAATATAGATAACCGCTTGGCTTTTGTTTTCTTTTTTATTAATTTAAGATGTAGTGGTAAGTTGTAGTTTCTAAAATTGAGTCGTGCAAAGGGGGTGCTGCAGGATTTTTTCGTAAATTTAGAGACCTGGAAAATTACAAAACTTTCACAATTATTCGGTTTTGAAAAGTTAATTTGTTAGGAAATATTCTCTTTCTCTTACTTTGCAAAATTTAAAGACTAAACTATTTCAAGGAGGAAGAATATAACAATCTGGATTTTCATGATTAAATATTTAATAAATTTAAATATGGAATCATTGAGTTAAGGAATTAAAGGCTTAAATTCAAAATATATGAGTTATTCATTTTTATTGTGAAAGGAAATAGTAATTTAAGTATTAAAGTTATGTTGATAGATGGAATCTTGAAAGTACCATGAACTTACATGGTTTTGAAAAACTTATTTAAATTTTGTTTAAATACGAACGATAAGAATGTATTATTATCTTAAAATTGAAGTGGTAGAATGATTTAATAGTAATTCATTTTAATAATTAATGATATTATAATTATGGGACACTATCTCGGATTTTGACGAAACCTATGTCATTAGATTCAAAGTAGCATATTGTTGTATGCCGACGGATTCCACGATGGTCTGACATATTGTATAGTCATGCAAACTCAAAATACATAGGACTAAATTTAGAAAATTAAGTTATTCTAATTTGATTTTAAAGCTAACTTCTTTATATATTAGAATTATCTCTTGATAGGTTGGAATAAGGGTATTTTGTATAGGAAACCAGTGAACATGCCCTAATTGAAGTTTGTAAATTCTGATGTAATGATGGTAGGATTGCCTTTATATAGGATTTTAAACTCTAGTTGTCAAACATTAATCCACAATACAAAGTAGTCACTTCCTTTTAATCACATTTTATGGTTCACCAACATTGAAGCCAAACACGGCCATTCCTAATGGAGGTCCCAGTTGCAATAATGTTCATCTTTGATTGATGGAAATTTTGTATGATTGGATCATGATAATTTAACCAAAAACAGAAACCTTCTTAAAATATAAATAATTTGTTAAATTGTAAAGAAACATTTATATTGGTGTTAAATATTAATAGATTATTACCGATAAGAAAGTGACCCAGTAATCTAAATGATACCTAAATAAGTATTGTTAGCTAAAAAATATGTTTAACTCCCCAAACAGCGTATTTCATGTAGAATCCTTTACTTGTGAAAGGGTTGCTTAGGTTATGCTACCATTTCTATGATAAAATTCTTGTACATTGCTTCCGTCGATTTTCGAAACTAAGTTCCTGTAGAAAATAGGAGATAATGATCAACTGTTAGTAGAATAGAGTGTGAAAGACCATTCAGAAGAAGCTTCATGCTTTGATGTGTTAGGTTCTAAGGATGATTTCCTATAGGTTTCATAGTAGACCTTTCAGTCAGGCCACTTACGTCCCTTTTGTAATGCTTCTGAACTCTAAAATTTCTTATGGCGGATTTTCATGTAGATCAGTTAAATGTGGTTCTGGTTGGACTGATGAAGGACCCATCGAATCCTTGATGGGGACTTGGAATTCTAACTCATCTGCATTTAAGGAACCGTTGATAGACTATAAGCCATGTGGTTTTGGGTATTCCATTCTCAAATATGGTATAATTTCCTAATTTTGAAATTTAAGACCCTTCATAAACGAAAAGGACAGTTGTTGTAATTTTATCTTTCAGATACTTTTGATGTTGAACTGGAAAAGTTAAAAATAATAGCGATATAATAATTAATAAATTGCGACTCTATTATCTCACTTTCCGGAATAAACCTCTTTATTTAAAGTGTTGATATTATTAGACTTTTCCCCAAATTGATTTTCAAATTAGGGTTTACAACTCAAACTTATATATACAAGATTGTTTATGAGAATTCTCCTCCTGATTTTGGACTCTTAGGGCTGTATTTGTAGGTTTGGCTGGCTCTTCCTTCATCATATAAGCTTTTTCCAGCTCTTTTGCGGAAGCGCATGCAAGGACTTGGTGAAGGTGCCCTCCGTTATCTTTCGAATATGAATCATAGTTTTGCTACAGGGCTTTTCAAAGGTGCTCTTTTGGAAACTTTGGCTATTTGGAGGAGAACAGAACTTGTAGGAGCTCCCGATATTTGATGTTGCTTATGGTATCATCTTCTTTTGTATAAAAGGTTTGTTTGCGATGCTTATTTTGATGGAGGCTTTAGCTTTTTGATATGCTTCCTTTAGGCTGACACAAAGACATACCTTGCATCTTTACATATGCTCCAAGACAACTATTTTAGAGATTATGCCCTTCGGGTTTCACCGACAGAGGTTTTTCTCATGGTAGAGAATCCTTTGCCTTTTCAATTCTAGATTTGGAAGCAATTAATTGAAAGAACGGTTTGGACTACGTCGAAGGCTTTCTATCATAAGCATCCCTTCACCTTTGCTTTGGCTTTCGGTTTCTCCTGGTTATTGTGACGAGAAGGAATTTCGCTCGGTCCGAACCAGTCGCTAAGCCGACCCAGACCGTTCGAAACGCCCGATCGTTTGAGAACACGACAAAATAGAACGCAAACAGAAGAACATTTCATTGTATATTACAACAATGCATCAGATTACAAGAATATACAGAGTATAAATGAATATTACACAGAAATATCAGAGATTTAAATTACATTTAAATACATAGCAGCGGAAAATAATACAATACACAACTAGAAGTAGATATACGGATACAAAGCTTTACGGATATCGTTCCAGCTGTAAACCAGGATCCTGTGAATATAAATCTGCAAAACCAAAACTACTAGCTGCCCGTGTCAAAATAGGGACACCCAGAGTTTAGGTTAAAACAATAAACTCCAGGTCAGTCATGGGACTGGTGTGAGAACTAAGACAGTTATTAATCTTTATTTTTAAAGTTTGGTAAATCAAGGGACCACGCCGTATAACACGGAACGGGTTTCCTCCCAAGAATACCAGTGCATAAAACAAACAGCGCAATGCTAAATAAAGAAAAATGAAGCTGTTATAAGACCCAGGTCCCATCACACAATGCAACGCAGCCGAGGATAGGATTTTCCCTTATAACAGCCAAAGAATGCTTGATACGTTTAAAACAAATCATTTGATACTATTATAAGTGTATAGTGTATAAAACAACTTCAAATCATAAGTATCAATCATAGGCGGCATGGGTACCATATATCATGTCGCCATATATAGGTTTAAAAATAAAACCGCAAATGTCACGTATTTGGAAATTGGATTTCCATCTATGAACCGAGGCAAAAGATAGTCCTCAACCGATTCGAGATGCTCTAGCCCGCCCCTCAGGACCCAGACTCAGGTGGGCCCTTGGATCCTCAGGGCCAGTCCACCGATGTGGATTAAACTTAAACCCTGAACATGCATTTCGCCGCCCTATGGGGCGTAAACGAGCCAACTAAATGACTCCATCGGTTCGAGAACGACCGATCAATCCGAGGCGCCTCGCAACAGAAACAACCACATAAGTCAAACTCGTCAGGGCGTGTAAAACCACTGACGCCACTTCTAGCTAGAAAGAAACGCATGCCCTCCCCGACGTCCTCTCCCGTTTTTGGTTCATACCGGGTGTGAAACTCGCGAAGCAAACGTTACACAAAGCTACGCCACAAAGGCCTTGCTTTGATCATCACCACAAGACTTTGCTTTTCAACAGAAGCCTCAATCAATTGCCACTTAGGCATGCCACACAGGCAATTCACTCCATGCGTTTGATATCCATCTATATATAACCCCTGAGCTCGTATGTCTCAGAGAAGGGCGTTAAGCAAGAGAATAAATTCTCCGCCGCCAAACAGATATATATTTAATAGAGATCAATCACACGGGCTAAATTCCAATGTCAGACACACAGTCCATTTACAAGTCCGTTCTGGGTCTGAACGAAACCGGAGGCACCTAGTACCCCGCATATCCATCGATCTCCAAGTACGTCTGGACGATCACTAACTGTTTCCATCTTCTTAGGTGTACAGCCCAATCAAGATCATCAGTAATCACCCAAACGACGTGAAGACTTCTGGTCTTCGACCACCGTCTTCATCTTCGACTTAACGTCGTATCAGTTATTCAGAATGGGATAAACCCGGTCTTTCTGAATAACTCGCGTATATTTTAAATAAGTGTTACACAAACACAACATACGCCTCATTCCAATTCATTAGTCACTAACCGTAAATTAATCAAGAGAATAATTCCCCAAATATTAACCCCGAAGGCCGAAACCAACATCAGATCAATATCCAGAAAACCGTTTTGCTTAGCTAACCGACAGTTAGTTTCTTATTTCACATTCATAGGGAAAGGTTCCCATTAATTTTATCCAAGATAAATTCCTGAATTTATTCTCTAATCTTCCTTTGAATTTCGATTCAACTAGTCGGAATTAGCGAACTTTACCGAAGTAATCATTGGTTTTAATTTCCCAATCCCAACCTATTCGTCCCATGAAGTAAAACTGGTAATACTTCATATCTAACACCACGGTGTTATCGGTAAATTCAATTACCATTTCACGTTCAAATCTAATTAAAGATTTAACTAACGCCTGGAGCAAAACTGGTGATACTCCATTTCGATTATTTCAATCTAATTAAAGATTCATTAAAACTCCACTTAGTTTTAATCGTTAACTGGGTTAAAGAATCAGTGTCATTTAAAACACGGTTCACGATAAACCCAAAATCACATTCCATTAATTATCGGGTTAAAGAACGAGTGTTATTTAAAACACTGTCCACGATAAACCCAAAAATCAATATCAATTCAATTCCATTTAAATATTATTTAATTGGTACACTTCATTAAATCCAAGAAAAAGATTTAATCTTTTCTCAACTGGGTTCAAAAACAGTGTTAGTGAAAACACCATTCACGACAATCCCAAATCACATTTGATATTCAATACAAGGCTCTGAATAGAAAATATATCGGCTTATATTCAATATCAAATTCTATGACTAACAAATGTCGTATTGGAAATAACGATATAAATAGATATCTTTCAAACTTCCATAACAACATCCGTATAATCACGAATCCCAACATCGAAATATTCCAATGACAATTTCGATTCAAATCCACTCCAATGTAATCATTGGAAATTTTGGTTATTTTTAAAACCCTTTTCAAGTTCAATTTATTTATTTAAAAATAAATAGAATTATAATTCTAGTTCAAAACTAGTTCATTTCAATAAAAATCTATTTTTATCTTTTCAAATATGGAGTTCTTCATCCCAATTCTTCCCAAATCATTTCTTATGATTTTACACAAATTATTACTATTTTTAATAATTTTATCAAGGCCCGTACAGTCGATTTCCAACAATGGTCATCGAACTGCACTTATAGCGACCTTTTTCAAATTTGATTTGGACATAATTCCAAATCCCACCGTTAGATTACAAATTTCTAACATTCGTTAGAAAGCTCTTTTCGATACGAACCCAACGGTTCCGGTTTTAGGAGAATCCGACGGTCGGATCTCCCGTAATGTCCGTTTGAAATAAATGGTCGAAATTCGCGAACTGCCGCGGCGCGGCGCGTTCTATTCAGGCCATTATATTATATATATAATATATATTTCGTCGATTTCTATTTAAAACGAATTATATAAATAGTTTTAAAATTCGTTTCAAAAGCAATTTCAACTTTCATTTCAATTCAAATCAAAATTGAATTCTTCTTTATAAATTCGTTTTAAAATTCATTTCTATTCAATTCAAATTCCAATTCAATTTGAATTCATTTCAATTCGCTTTCAATTCAATTTGAATTCGTTTTCAATTCATTTCGAAATCGTTTTCAATTCAATTCATTTCGAAATCGTTTTCAATTCAATTCATTTCGAAATCGTTATCAATTCAATTCATTTCGAAATCGTTTTCAATTCAATTCATTTCGAAATCGTTTTCAATTCAATTCATTTTGAAATCGTTTTCAATTCAATTCATTTCGAAATCGTTTTCAATTCAATTCATTTCGAAATCGTTATAAATTCAATTCATTTCGAAATCGTTTTCAATTCAATTCATTTCGAAATCGTTTTCAATTCAATTCATTTCGAAATCGTTATCAATTCAATTCATTTCGAAATCGTTTTCAATTCAATTGATTTCGAAATCGTTTTCAATTCAATTCATTTCGAAATCGTTATCAATTCAATTCATTTCGAAATCGTTATCAATTCAATTCATTTCGAAATCGTTTTCAATTCAATTCATTTCGAAATGAATAGAATCGATATAAATCGTTTACGTCAAAATGGCGTCAATCTAATCAACACGGCTTCATAAATTTCTATTTTCAAATATTCTATTTCAAATATTTCTTTTTCAAAATAGTTGTTATTATCAAAATATTTCGTTCAACACATGACCAATCTCAATGGATGAGTACTGTCAACACATGAACCGTTATTTTATATTGATAAGATGTAAATTTTATTACTAAATATTTCGTTCAACACATGACCAATCTCAATGGATGAGTACTGTCAACACATGAAATTTTATTTTATAATATTCTTTATTTTCTAAATTGGAATGAGGCCCAATCAATCACCATATAATGTTAATCATATGGATTTTCATACATTACGCACATATAATAGCATTGAAAAATAATCAACCATCAACCAAAGTGCACTACACTGTATAAGCATCAAATATAGATATCTAACGCTTATAACAGCCTGTCAATCGATCGATCGACTTATTTAATCAATCAGGATGAGTGAACTTCAAATTTCATCCTAACACCCATGTGGGGTTTCAAACAATCAAACACAGATTTTAGTTGTGCAGTTGGGCGATGTGTAAAATTTATCGACCCAATCAATGTCCTTCAAATAGGTGTACATAAACAAACCGTTCGGTTTGTAAATGAATATTTTATTTTATTCTCTTCACGTTAAAAATTATATTTTTAACGATAAAAACATTTTATTCCAACATATGAATTTCTATTCAGTTCATTCTTTAAACAAAATGATATTTTTATTTTTCTAACATATTTTAGAAAATTTCGGCAGCATAACGGCACGATACTAGAAACAGGACGAGGCCTAGCCTTATCCCCGGTCTAGTGAAGGCCCACGCCATTCACACATCAATCAAAATCACCAAACAACCAAATTCAAATCACATCATATAACTAATCTATGCAACCAAACAAACAAGTCCATGGTCTGTGGACGATTGTGTCGGGTGCTACTAAGCACCGTCTGCATCCTAGTATATATATATATATATATATATATATATATAACTAGAAAAAGAAATTGAAGAGTGAGAAGTTCTCACAGATAGCTATCCAATCATCTTGACTCTTCTTTGATAGAAATCTTCACTGTCCTCGTCTCATATCACTTTCTTCGCCCGTAGCCACTACCTATGTAAAAATCGAATTTTTATTACGCTATTCAATATATAAAAATCATATTTTTATTTCGAAGTTCCATATATAAAAATCATATTTTTATTTCGAAGTTCAATATATAAAAATCATATTTTTATTTCGAAGTTCAATATATAAAAATCATATTTTTATTTCGAAGTTCAATATATAAAAATCATATTTTTATTTCGAAGTTCAATATATAAAAATCATATTTTTATTTCGAAGTTCAATATATAAAAATCATATTTTTATTTCGAAGTTCAATATATAAAAATTATATTTTTATTAGTTTGAAAATCGAATCTTTTCTAATTTAAAAATCAAATCCTTTCTAAAACTAAAAATCGAATCTTTTCTAAAACTAAAAAATCGAATCTTTTCTAAAACTAAAAATCGAATCTTTTCTAAAACTAAAAATCTAATTTTTACTATTATGAATACCCTACAAAGATCCAACTTTTATTCATATGAATACCCCATAAAAATAACATTTCTAATCGATATTATATAATAAAATCTCATAACTAAATCTAAATGAGTGAAGAGGAAGAAAACAAATAAAATAAAAATAAATATATAGGCTTACATTAGAAATTGGGAGAAGGATGCGGATTTTCGAATGGGGGAAAGGCTGAAGGGTTGCTCGCGGGTTTAGGGGAGGTCGGAGGGGGCTGGAGTGGAGGCCGGAGGTTGCTCAGGCGGACGGTGGGCCAGTGGTGGGCGCGTCGGGATTTAGGGTTGGGGGGGATTGGGGTTTTCTGGTTCGCGGAGGAGGTGAGAGGGAGGAAGAGGGATCGGGGAAGAGGCGGAGGCGGGTTGGGCGGCTGGGGAACCGGAGCGGTGGTGGGTGGCGATGGGTGACGGGCGCGCCTCCGTCCATTTTTTTTTCTTTTTTTTTATTGTTTCTGTGAATTCGATTGAAAATGAAAAGGGGGGAGGGCCAAAGCGAGATTAAGGGGAAGAAAGGTTTTTTTTATTTAATTATTTTATTTTCTAAAAAGTTGACTTTTACATACGACATCTAAACGAGGCCCACCGCCTGTCGTCAATAGCATTTTACCCCGATTCCGAACACAATGGGATATGTATCGCAAGCTGATTCGGCTGTTACAATCAGTTTCCATTACATTTACATTTAAATCACTATATTGAATTTTAAACGTACATTTCAAATTACCGGGGTCACATACTAACTAGAAAAATTCCTGAAAAATATTTTCTAGCTTCGTATTGACGATACGATCCTAACAAAACTAGTTTCGTCGAATTCTGAGACCGTTAGAAAAATGGCCATTTTCCAGTCGATTAAAATCAACTGAAACTGGTCAAACACGTTTTCTTTTGCCACGCTCACATATTGATTTGAAAAATTATGAAATTTGAAACCTAGCAATAACTTGACATCACGGACCCAACAAAACTGGTTTCGTCGAAATCCGAGGTCATTTGCAAAATGGCTATTTTTAAGGGCCTGAATTCCGTAGCGACTATTCAGAATTTTCAACTGGACATATCTTTTGATTCCCGCTATGAAATTTTGATTTTTCGGATTCGTTGGAAAGATATTACCAATTAGATCCCATCATTTTTGGTTTCACTAAAATCCGGATTGTTTTGCACCCGGTACATTCAATTGAAGTTTAAAATCGAATTATCGAACTACCGCGCCATTTTCAATTCCATTTATAATTATATATAAATATTTATATTCTAACGACGGCGTATATAATATATACGTTCTAAATATATTCAAAATAAATTTCTCGTCGATATTATTTAAAATAATTCATTTTAAATATTCAAAATTCGCTAAAATTGCCAAAATAAAAATTTTAAACTGGCCCAGATTTTCGGGTTGTTACAATCTCCCCCACTTAAAACTTTTCGTCCCCGAAAAGGAACAAAGTCGAAAGTGGTTTGACCATTCAACTCTACGCTCGATCTGGCTTCCATTCCCCAACTCTTTAGTTTCTGAGAATTTTCAAAAATTTCAAAAATTTGGCTAACACCCTAAATTTTCGAAAAATTTCGCCATAACCTCCCCTGCACCGGGAGCATCGGGGAATTTCAAATAGCTTCCCCGGTCCTTCAAATCTCAAAAAGAAAAAGAAAAAGCCAAGAGGCTAGCCAATAGGCTCATAAAATCATCATCACCCAAACAAAACAGTAAATTATGTAGTAAACATGTACCTATTTGTCGGGCAAACAAATTTTATTCTCTGCTCTAGCCTCCTTGCTATGACCTGTTCAATGTAAGTATATGTATATGCAAGCAAATGCGACCAATTTTCAATACAATTCAATATTTGTTTCAATTAGGCTAAATGGTTCAAAATTATCAAACAAATAAACAAACAACACAAACATCAATCAGTTAGTGGATTAGAGTTTCAAATTGATAATTTTGATATATATAAAGAAAATCATGTTTTGATGCCAAATCACAACAATGTATTCTAGCTATATTAGTTTTGGTTCTCACACCAGTCTAATGGAAATATATAGAAAATCACACCTTTGAAACTCGAACATAAATGTTTATGATGCGATCGCTATCATCAATATCATCTTCGGGCGACTAGAGTGTGATGCTATATCTATCCAATATATTAAAACTTTGAATACACGCGGATCAGACGTATACGCAAAATCTATATAAACTGGATTGTCCACATCAATATGAATCAATAACCAAATACGAATAATTGATTTATATTTCAAAACAAGATTTTGTTTTCATTTTAAAAATATACTCTTCACACTCGTTCTGGGATACTACTGATCCCATCTATAACGAGTCATCCTCATTGGATATTACTAATCCAATATCTGATGAATTCTTTCGTATGGTTCTAATGTGTCTTGTTCTCTGAGCTTTGTAAACCAAAGCTCTGATACTAACTGTGACGAGAAGGAATTTCGCTCGGTCCGAACCAGTCGATAAGCCGACCCAGACCGTTCGAAACGCCCGATCGTTTGAGAACACGACAAAATAGAACGCAAACAGAAGAACATTTCATTGTATATTACAACAATGCATCAGATTACAAGAATATACAGAGTATAAATGAATATTACACAGAAATATCAGAGATTTAAATTACATTTAAATACATAGCAGCGGAAAATATTACAATACACAACTAGAAGTAGATATACGGATACAAAGCTTTCCGGATATCGTTCCAGCTGTAAACCAGGATCCTGTGAATATAAATCTGCAAAACCAAAACTACTAGCTGCCCGTGTCAAAATAGGGGCACCCAGAGTTTAGGTTAAAACAATAAACTCCAGGTCAGTCATGGGACTGGTGTGAGAACTAAGACAGTTATTAATCTTTATTTTTAAAGTTTGGTAAATCAAGCGACCACGCCGTATAACACGGAACGGGTTTCCTCCCAAGAATACCAGTGCATAAAACAAATAGCGCAATGCTAAATAAAGAAAAATGAAGCTGTTATAAGACCCAGGTCCCATCACACAATGCAACGCAGCCGAGGATAGGGTTTTCCTTTATAACAGCCAAAGAATGCTTGATACGTTTAAAACAAATCATTTGATACTATTATAAGTGTATAGTGTATAAAACAACTTCAAATCATAAGTATCAATCATAGGCGGCATGGGTACCATATATCATGTCGCCATATATAGGTTTACAAATAAAACCGCAAATGTCACGTATTTGGAAATTGGATTTCCATCTATGAACCGAGGCAAAAGATAGTCCTCAACCGATTCGAGACGCTCTCGCCCGCCCCTCAGGACCCAGACTCAGGTGGGCCCTTGGATCCTCAGGGCCAGTCCACCGATGTGGATTAAACTTAAACCCTGAACATGCATTTCCCCGCCCTATGGGGCGTAAACGAGCCAACTAAATGACTCCATCGGTTCGAGAACGACCGATCAATCCGAGGCGCCTCGCAACAGCAACAACCACATAAGTCAAACTCGTCAGGGCGTGTAAAACCACTGACGCCACTTCTAGCTAGAAAGAAACGCATGCCCTCCCTGACGTCCTCTCCCGTTTTTGGTTCATACCGGGTGTGAACCTCGCGAAGCAAACGTTACACAAAGCTACGCCACAAAGGCCTTGCTTTGATCATCACCACAAGACTTTGCTTTTCAACAGAAGCCTCGATCAATTGCCACTTAGGCATGCCACACAGGCAATTCACTCCATGCGTTTGATATCCATCAATATATAACCCCTGAGCTCGTATGTCTCAGAGAAGGGCGTTAAGCAAGAGAATAAATTCTCCGCCGCCAAACAGATATATATTTAATAGAGATCAATCACACGGGCTAAATTCCAATGTCAGACACACAGTCCATTTACAAGTCCGTTCTGGGTCTGAACGAAACCGGAGGCACCTAGTACCCCGCATATCCATCGATCTCCAAGTACGTCTTGACGATCACTAACTGTTTCCATCTTCTTGGGTGTACAGCCCAATCAAGATCATCAGTAATCACCCAAACGACGTGAAGACTTCTGGTCTTCGACCACCGTCTTCATCTTCGACTTAACGTCGTATCAGTTATTCAGAATGGGATAAACCCGGTCTTTCTGAATAACTCGCGTATATTTTAAATAAGTGTTACACAAACACAACATACGCCTCATTCCAATTCATCAGTCACTAACCGTAAGTTAATCAAGAGAATAATTCCCCAAATATTAACCCCGAAGGCCGAAACCAACATCAGATCAATATCCAGAAAACCGTTCTGCTTAGCTAACCGACAGTTAGTTTCTGATTTCACATTCATAGGGAAAGGTTCCCATTAATTTTATCCAAGATAAATTCCTGAATTTATTCTCTAATCTTCCTTTGAATTTCGATTCAACTAGTCGGAATTAGCGAACTTTACCGAAGTAATCATTGGTTTTAATTTCCCAATTCCAACCTATTCGTCCCATGAAGTAAAACTGGTAATACTTCATATCTAACACCACGGTGTTATCGGTAAATTCAATTACCATTTCACGTTCAAATCTAATTAAAGATTTAACTAACGCCTGGAGCAAAACTGGTGATACTCCATTTCGATTATTTCAATCTAATTAAAGATTCATTAAAACTCCACTTAGTTTTAATCGTTAACTGGGTTAAAGAATCAGTGTCATTTAAAACACGGTTCACGATAAACCCGAAATCACATTCCATTAATTATCGGGTTAAAGAACGAGTGTTATTTAAAACATTGTCCACGATAAACCCAAAAATCAATATCAATTCAATTCCAATTAAATATTATTTAATTGGTACACTTCATTAAATCCAAGAAAAAGATTTAATCTTTTCTCAACTGGGTTCAAAAACAGTGTTAGTGAAAACACCATTCACGACAAACCCAAATCACATTTGATATTCAATACAAGGCTCTGAATATAAAATATATCGGCTTATATTCAATATCAAATTCTATGACTAACAAATGCCGTATTGGAAATAACGATATAAATAGATATCTTTCAAACTTCCATAACAACATCCGTATAATCACGAATCCCAACATCGAAATATTCCAATGACAATTTCGATTCAAATCCACACCAATGCAATCATTGGAAATTTTGGTTATTTTTAAAACCCTTTTCAAGTTCAATTTATTTATTTAAAAATAAATAGAATTATAATTCTTGTTCAAAACTAGTTCATTTCGATAAAAATCTATTTTTATCGTTTCAAATATGGAGTTCTTCATCCCAATTCTTCCCAAATCATTTCTTATGATTTTACACAAATTATTACTATTTTTAATAATTTTATCAAGGCCCGTACAGTCGATTTCCAACAATGGTCATCGAACTGCACTTATAGCGACCTTTTTCAAATTTGATTTGGACATAATTCCAAATCCCACCGTTAGATTTCAAATTTCTAACATTCGTTAGAAAGCTCTTTTCGATACGAACCCAACGGTTCCGGTTTTAGGAGAATCCGACGGTCGGATCTCCCGTAATGTCCGTTTGAAATAAATGGTCGAAATTCGCGAACTACCGCGGCGCGGCGCATTCTATTCAGGCCATTATATTACTTATATATATATAATATGTATAATACATATTTCGTCGATTTCTATTTAAAACGAATTATATAAATAGTTTTAAAATTCGTTTCAAAAGTAATTTCAACTTTCATTTCAATTCAAATCAAAATTGAATTCTTCTTTATAAATTCGTTTTAAAATTCATTTCTATTCAATTCAAATTCCAATTCAATTTGAATTCATTTCAATTCGCTTTCAATTCAATTTGAATTCGTTTTTAATTCATTTCGAAATCGTTTTCAATTCAATTCATTTCGAAATCGTTATCAATTCAATTCATTTCGAAATCGTTTTCAATTCAATTCATTTCGAAATCATTTTCAATTCAATTCATTTCGAAATCGTTATCAATTCAATTCATTTCGAAATCGTTTTCAATTCAATTCATTTCGAAATCGTTATCAATTCAATTCATTTCGAAATCGTTTTCAATTCAATTCATTTCGAAATCGTTTTCAATTCAATTCATTTTGAAATCGTTATCAATTTCAATTCATTTCGAAATCGTTTTCAATTCAATTCATTTCGAAATCGTTTTCAATTCAATTCATTTCGAAATCGTTATCAATTCAATTCATTTCGAAATCATTATCAATTCAATTCATTTCGAAATCGTTTTCAATTCAATTCATTTCGAAATATAGAATCGATATAAATCGTTTACGTCAAAATGGCGTCAATCTAATCAACACGGCTTCATAAATTTCTATTTTCAAATATTCTATTTCAAATATTTCTTTTTCAAAATAGTTGTTATTATCAAAATATTTCGTTCAACACATGACCAATCTCAATGGATGAGTACTGTCAACACATGAACCGTTATTTTATATTGATAAAGATGTAAATTTTATTACTAAAATATTTCGTTCAACACATGACCAATCTCAATGGATGAGTACTGTCAACACATGAACTTTTATTTTATAATATTCTTTATTTTCTAAATTGGAATGAGGCCCAATCAATCACCATATAATGTTAATCATATGGATTTTCATACATTACGCACATATAATAGCATTGAAAAATAATCAACCATCAACCAAAGTGCACTACACTGTATAAGCATCAAATATAGATATCTAACGCTTATAACAGCCTGTCAATCGATCGATCGACATATTTAATCAATCAGGATGAGTGAACTTCAAATTTCATCCTAACACCCGTGTGGGGTTTCAAACAATCAAACACAGATTTTAGTTGTGCAGTTGGGCGATGTGTAAAATTTATCGACCCAATCAATGTCCTTCAAATAGGTGTACATAAACAAACCGTTCGGTTTGTAAATGAATATTTTATTTTATTCCCTTCATGTTAAAAATTATATTTTTAATGATAAAAACATTTTATTCCAACATATGAATTTCTATTCAGTTCATTCTTTAAATAAAATGATATTTTTATTTTTCTAACATATTTTAGAAAATTTCGGCAGCATAACGGCACGATACTAGAAACGGGACGAGGCCTAACCTTATCCCCGGTCTAGTGAAGGCCCACGCCATTCACACATCAATCAAAATCACCAAACAACCAAATTCAAATCACATCATATAACTAATCTATGCAACCAAACAAACAAGTCCATGGTCTGTGGACGATTGTGTCGGGTGCTACTAAGCACCGTCTGCATCCTAGTATATATATATATATATATATATATATAACTAGAAAAAGAAATTGAAGAGTGAGAAGTTCTCACAGATAGCTATTCAATCATCTTGACTCTTCTTTGATAGAAATCTTCACTGTCCTCGTCTCATATCACTTTCTTCGCCCGTAGCCACTACCTATGTAAAAATCGAATTTTTATTACGCTATTCAATATATAAAAATCATATTTTTATTTCAAAGTTCCATATATAAAAATCATATTTTTATTTCGAAGTTCAATATATAAAAATCATATTTTTATTTCGAAGTTCAATATATAAAAATCATATTTTTATTTCGAAGTTCAATATATAAAAATCATATTTTTATTTCGAAGTTCAATATATAAAAATCATATTTTTATTTCGAAGTTCAATATATAAAAATCATATTTTTACTAGTTTGAAAATCGA
The DNA here is from genome assembly GCA_030737875.1 of Allium sativum. NCBI lineage: Eukaryota > Viridiplantae > Streptophyta > Magnoliopsida > Asparagales > Amaryllidaceae > Allium > Allium sativum. The sequence goes on along the minus strand of CM060913.1, from coordinate 144,578,128 downwards.
ATCTTTTCTAATTTAAAAATCAAATCCTTTCTAAAACTAAAAATCGAATCTTTTCTAAAACAAAAAAATCGAATCTTTTCTAAAACTAAAAATCGAATCTTTTCTAAAACTAAAAATCTAATTTTTACTAATATGAATACCCTACAAAGATCCAACTTTTATTCATATGAATACCCCATAAAAATAACATTTCTAATCGATATTATATAATAAAATCTCATAACTAAATCTAAATGAGTGAAGAGGAAGAAAACAAATAAAATAAAAATAAATATATAGGCTTACATTAGAAATTGGGAGAAGGATGCGGATTTTCGAATGGGGGAAAGGCTGAAGGGTTGCTCGCGGGTTTAGGGGAGGTCGGAGGGGGCTGGAGTGGCGGCCGGAGGTTGCTCAGGCGGACGGTGGGCCAGTGGTGGGCGCGTCGGGATTTAGGGTTGGGGGGGGGGATTGGGGTTTTCTGGTTCGCGGAGGAGGTGAGAGGGAGGAAGAGGGATCGGGGAAGAGGCGGAGGTGGGTTGGGCGGCTGGGGAACCGGAGCGGTGGTGGGTGGCGATGGGTGACGGGCGCGCCTCCGTCCATTTTTTTTTCTTTTTTTTTTATTGTTTCTGTGAATTCGATTGAAAATGAAAAGGAGGGAGGGCCAAAGCGAGATTAAGGGGAAGAAAGGTTTTTTTTTATTTAATTATTTTATTTTCTAAAAAGTTGACTTTTACATACGACCTCTAAACGAGGCCCACCGCCTGTCGTCCATAGCGTTTTACCCCCATTCCGAACACAATGGGATATGTATCGCAAGCTGATTCGGCTGTTACAATCAGTTTCCATTACATTTACATTTAAATCACTATATTGAATTTTAAACGTACATTTCAAATTACCAGGGTCACATACTAACTAGAAAAATTCCTGAAAAATATTTTCTAGCTTCGTATTGACGATACGGTCCTAACAAAACTAGTTTCGTCGAATTCTGAGACCGTTAGAAAAATGGCCATTTTCCAGTCGATTAAAATCAACTGAAACTGGTCAAACACGTTTTCTTTTGCCACGCTCACATATTGATTTGAAAAATTATGAAATTTGAAACCTAGCAATAACTTGACATCACGGACCCAACAAAACTAGTTTCATCGAAATCCGAGGTCATTTTCATAATGGCTATTTTTAAGGGCCTGAATTCCATAGCGACTATTCAGAATTTTCAACTGGACATATCTTTTGATTCCCGCTATGAAATTTTGATTTTTCGAATTCGTTGGAAATATATTACCAATTAGATCCCATCATTTTTGGTTTCACTAAAATCCGGATTGTTTTGCACCCCGTACATTCAATTGAAGTTTGAAATCGAATTATCGAACTACCGCGCCATTTTCAATTCCATTTATAATTATATATAAATATTTATATTCTAACGACGGCGTATATAATATATACGTTCTAAATATATTCAAAATAAATTTCTCGTCGATATTATTTAAAATAATTCATTTTAAATATTCAAAATTCGCTAAAATTGCCAAAATAAAAATTTTAAACTGGCCCAGATTTTCGGGTTGTTACAGTTATTTTGGTGCTATAAATTGTCCCTCTCCCTGCCAGTGAAGGGATGTTCTTGAATTTTCAAGGCAACTGCTCCAAATTCTATAGTATGTGACATTCTTCTCGCCTCTTAGTATTCTTATTTGGACTCGGATCTAGATCAATAATTATCCTTACTTCTCTCCTTTTCCTTGTTTCTATAAATAACATCTTTTCTCTTTATTCCTTTTCTGCCTGCAAATATTATATCAAAACCTCAAAATAAAAGTTTACCAATGAATCTTAATTTCTTAGAATCATTTTAACTATTAATTTAAGGTATATATTCTATCTTTTGCTCTGGTTTCATAATTGACCCATGGGTTTCGATTTTTTTATGGTTTTAGACCCTTTGATTTTGTATGTGGAAATCAACAACTGATTTTGGTCTAAATCAATCGATGAAGTTGATTATGAAAACTTAAAGGACTCGTTAATTTTAATCGTGATTAGACATTACAATTTCAATCCTAATTTCTTTAGTTAGTCATATTTTTATGTAGTTGACATGCCTCTTCAGATTGAAACCTATTTGGCGTAAGTAGGATTTAACTGAATGACTTTGACATGTCCAGGTCGCATGGTCCAAGGTTAATAATCATAATATATTAAACAATTTGTTATTAAAGCCTAAAACATGTTCCTTTCGGTTTTTTTGATCTCCTACTCTTTCGTTTGTTCGTGTAAAAGCTCATTTTAAGGTTTCGACATATGAAAGAGAAAGGATTTTGTAACAAAACAAAGGATGGTTTTAAACTAATAACCACTTAATCAATGGTTTTCGCCTTGCATTCTCGGTTACCATTTCTTTTAGGAGCACTTATGTTTAATTATTTTATTGATTGTCTCATAGTGCTTTCAGGAGGAATGGTACACAAGGCCCTTTCCTTTTAAATTTCCAAGTATTATTAGCACTTTTATAATCGTGAAACAATATCACCTGACAACATCATGGATAACAAGGAACCTGCTGATAAGACCACCTCGAAGATAACCCCTATGATCGGTTAATCTTCTTCATCCCCTCCAAAAGGTAATAAAAAGGGCTGAAAAGGTTGCAGCCTTTACCAAAAGGTCACTGATAACCACCCAAAAGGAGATGGATGCTATTCTTGAAGACTTTCTTATCTCCGACGTTGAAGCCATTCCACCGCTGGAGGGATCTTCCATTGATAATCCCTCGAAGGGATTTTTCGCTTACATCGTTGTCTATATCTGGCACGACGGTTTCTTACCTTCCCCTAATTTTCTTCCAAGCTTTCTCCAGCACACTCATCTTGCTCCAATTCAGTTATCTCCAAGAAGATATACTTATATGGTGTATTTTGAGATGATCTCTCTCGAATCCTAAGGCCAATCCATAATCCCTTTATCCCTTTACAACCTTCTCCACTTTGATAAAACTGGCAAGGCCATCCCTACTCTATATCGAGCTATCCCCGAAAATGCGTTGATTGTTAACCCTATCGATAAGTCAAAGGATTGAGAAACCCAATTCTTTTTTATTTGGTACCCTTCTAGAATAGGTGGAAAATTTATCAAACCAGGTAAGAGCTTATTAGTTTCATTACAATTGTTATTATTCATTTTGCTAAGTGTTTCTTCTCATGCTAATTTATTAGAGGACATCCCGAAAGCCAATGATGACAGTACTGATAAAGTTATCATAAATATTAAGGAGGCTTCGGAAAAGATGAGGGAGAGGGGGTCAGAACAACACTCCTGACCACCGCCAATCTTTTAAAACGCCATCTCTTTCCTCAAAACCAAAGAATCTTAGGGGCGCCTCCCATGATGACTTCTTCAGCAAGAGGCGTTCCCTATTTGGCTCGAGGTGACCCTCTGAAGCTTACTTTCACACCGCCCATCCTATTTAGTCGTAAAGGTGAGTTCTGATTTTGCTGTTTCATACTGATTTTGCTGTTTCATACTCACAAAGTTCCCATTTCTCATTGTATATTGTCAAATCATTTCATTAGGTCCTTATAGACCTTTATATGCTCCTCTCATTATTAATGTACCTCTTCCTGCTTCTTTAGAGTCTAAAGCTTCTTTTATGGCATATAGTATCTATAATGTCCTAAAGCTTGCCAGGAAAAGAATTTGGAATGACTCCTCTGATGAAGCCACCTAAAAGAAGGTCATGCTTTCTTTTGAATCATCGATTTATATCTTGAACGAAGAGGGTGGTAGGAAATAAGCTTCCTTATCTCCAGGAATTACAACTGCTTTAACTAGCAGTGTTGCGCTATCTCCCAGAGGTATAACGATTGTATATTTTCTTTTAAAAGGCATTGTTTTTAGGTTTTAATTTTTAATGTAAGGTATTGTTTGAGAAGGGTCCCCATCTCTTCCTCTCGTCTCGACTACCAAAGCCACTACTATTCCTTCTGCAAGCCATTCGGTTGGCTTCTTCAGTTTGGTGAAGCCAGTTTTGGAATCCGTCATGCTTTCATCTTTCGATAAATTTCCTGCTTCCTCTTCAAAAGATAAGTGTGTCATTTTACAAGACCTTAAAGTACACTTTTTTTCCTTATGCTTTACTTCTTTACCTTTACCTTATGTATACATACATACATATATATATATATTTTAATTTTCAGCATTTGAAAAGTTCGTATGCCTTCTGCCATGCATCCTTCATATCCAAAGACGAAGCTTCACACTTTAGGAAGGAGGTTGATGCACTAAAGAATCAGAATGCCACTTTGGTTGTCATGGTTGACGAAGCTTTTAATGAAGCTTTCGTGGCTAAGTCATCCGCCCAGGTTATTCTTGATGAAAACGTTGCTTTAAAGGCGGAATTTCTAGAGCTAATGTAACACCCCACCTCCGCTAGGGTCACTCACAAAGGGAATGCACTAGGTTTGGAGGAGTATTATTGGTAAATATGCACAGAAATATTACAAGACAGAACATATATAAAATAGCGGAAGTAAAATCAAACTTTCATAACATGAATAAATAAGGTCTAAAGCCTTTTACATCAGAGTACATCAAAACTTGTCTTGCAATAATAAAGAAGCATAAAGACTTTTTCATAAATTATTCCCCAAGAAAAAGCAGTAAAGTAGCCATAGCCAAGAAAAATCCAAGCCATCCATGATGACCTTCAAGTAGAAGAATTCCGAACTAAACAACAGTATTTCCTCCCTGTAACCTGGGGGGGGGGAACGGAATAAAAGAGGCGAAACAAAACGGGTCAGTCAAAAAGACTGAGTAAGCCCTATCTACTATTAGTATAAAAACTAGTAAAGTTAACTGACATGAGAAACTGAGATGAACATAAGCATGATAACAAGATAGATAAGCTAAATCAAAATAACAGGATGAACTACTGAACTCAGATAAACTAGGGTGTCGTGATAAACTACGGTGTCAAGATAAAACAAGGTATCACATTGTCAGGTTTCTATCAAGTATAATATCCCAAGATATCTATCGCGTATAACGTCCCATGGCATCTATCCTGTATATCCGCTCTGCACCTACCGTACTAGTACCCCAACTGTATTACGTGTTATCCGTGAATGACCCTTACTCAAAAGTCGTGTAATGGTCCATGTCAACCTAATATGCCGCATATATAGGTTACTCAACTCATATGTTTCTTTCCATGTATAAGTTCAGTCCTTTGCCGTAGGCTGTACGGGCTTTCCCATGTAAACGGTTTATCCTTGAAGTTGTTTTGGACTGCAACCCTTGATCTAGTTGTGTTTCCTTACCATGAACTATCGCGCGTCCACTTAGGATTTATGCCACCTAGGACCGCTAGGGATTATGCTACCTAATGAACGTTTCTGTGTCTCGGTTTGGGTTTTGGCCACCTAGGACCACTAGGGATTACGCCACCCGTCAACCGCGCCCTTGATCCCACGTATGTATCGTGAATCGTTTCCCATGTCTAGATGGACATGTTCCCCAATGTGCCATTCGAGTTCCGTGCCAGGGCAAATCAAGAAATACGGAACTCGGTCGGGAGCTTTAAATCGTCTGCCGATGCAGATATCAAGGTCTGTTTTTGTACCCGTGGCTATGGTCCCACGTGACCCCTCCCTCAACTACTGAAAGGCAATCCAAGAAAAATCATGTATAAGAACCACTCCCCGGCCCCACTATAGCCCACTTTCCTACGGGCCAACCTCACCCATGACTCGATAGCAAGCACATGGTCTGTTGGGGGTTCCCTGCCTTTCCGCACGTACACGATTGACTAAAGATGGTAGGTAGTCGGCGATGTGCTATCCAGGGCAAAAACAAGAATCGTCGACTCCACGCTAATCCATCCCAGTCTTTAGGTTGCTCGCATAGCAACCAAGGCATACTCTTGGTCCTTCTAACGCAGACCTTAACCTCTCATGGGCCTAGTATAATTACCTGGAAGCCGACAGAGGGATCCCAAGAATATCCTCACGTCCCCCGAAGCTTCCACTTCGGCACCCAGTGCGCTGGAGCTTTTATCCAAGTCAGATAACTTGCTCCCCCTCGTATACTAAGCGATGACCTACCGTATCAGGTTACTCATCGTTTTGAGAATTAGTCCTATATCCTTAGCTAAGAATTATTACTTAGTTACCCTTAACTAAGGTTTACCACTTGGCTTCCTTTCCCTTTATCCTTGATTAACCACGGTTTTCTACCTAGTTCTTCTAGCTAGGGTTTGTCTATTGGGTTAAGTGTTATCATTCAAGTCCATGACTTAACCCGCCCACGAATCACGTCAAAGATTGGCTAAGTATTTAAGTTCAAGACTTAGTCCCACAAGTTGGTTAAGTGTACCCAGAGGCTCATGACTTAACCCTATCAAGTCAAATTGGTCAAGTACTAGCTTACCTTAATCCTATCGGATTATCTTGCTAGATCGATTAAGCATAGATTATCTTAATCCCATCAAATTATCGAGTCGGATTGGTTAAGTATAGGTTGGCTTAACCCCATCCTCTAATCGTACTACAATGGTTATGTATATTCTAAAAAGGTCTTGTGACTTAACCTTATCAGGTCCGCGTATTAGATTGGTTAAGTGTAAGTTACTTAACCCCATCAAATCATCATGTATAATTGGTTAAGTATAAGTTGTTTAACCCCATTAAATTATCACGTTAAGTTGGTTAAGTATTGGTTACTTAACCTCATTGAATTACCGAGTTTAAATTGGTTAAGTGTTTAACTTAACCCCATCGAATTACCGTGTTTAGATTAGTTAAGTGTGGATTACTTAACCCCATCTAATTACCGTGTCGGATTAGTTAGGTGCAAATTACTTAACCCCATCCCCTAATCATCTTGTATGGTTAAGTGTCATTAAGAAAACTTACTTAACCTTGCCAAATTATCATGTTGGATTGATTAAGTGTTGGTTAACTTAATCCCCGTCCACTAGTCGTATAAAAATGGTTAAGCGTCATTAGGCAAATCAAATCACTTAACCTACCCAACCTTGTCATGTTTTGTTAAGTATCATTAGCCTAACCAATTTACTTTACCCATTTACCTATGTCATATTTGGTTAAGAGTCATTAATCAAATTAACTTAACCCTATCATGTGGCATTAATTACTTAATGCACCCCAACCTCTCACATTAGACTTTGTTGTGGTTACTAGTTAAGCCGGTCGGTTCCGGGTAGCTTTACACCACAACTTGGTCTAACCTCGGGTTCAAGCACAACATGACCAACTTCTCACATTGGGTCCTATTGTTTGCAACTACTAGTTAGGCCGGTCGGTTCCGGGTAGTTTTACGTTGCAAACTCAACCCAACATCGAGTTGGCCACTTTCATGTTTAGTCTAGTGTCATGTTCATAGTCAAGTTTTCAAGCAATTGGGTAGACCTAACTTAATAATTAAATTCCCAATGGGTAGACCTAACTTAATAGGTAAATTCCCAAGCTTATGTTTTTTTATGCATATTTACATGTCAACTTCCATGTTATCTTTCAACTCGTGTTTTCAAGTATAAACACATGTCATATTTAACGTTACATGTTGTCATGTTTATACCCAAATCATATTCACGTCATTATGTTTCCCCATAATGTGACCCCACCGCTTTTTAAACTCGCATATACGTTTGTAACAACGTGATGGATTAAAAGAAGAGACTTGGCAAAGGCATGACAAAAATGGATATTAAGCCACAAGTTAATCATGGTGGCAAATGAGGCACACATGTGTTCATTAACTTGCATGTTACATTCTTACACCTCAAAAACATGCATAAACCCAAACTTGGCACATAAGCGAATCATGGTGACAAAATACATGGAATGATGACTAGTAACTCGCATATATCATCATATAAGGGTTATGACCTCATATGCAAGTTGACATAAAGATTATGAAGGTTCTCATGTTGCATAATGCAACATTTCAACATAAAGGTTCTGGCTTTTTGCTCATAAGATCAAGATAATGACTTCATAAACTTGCATAACATGATAGCATGCATCATTCTAATTAATCAAACCCAAACTTTCAACATGAACATTTAACTTCATAGTTAATATCTAAGAGTAGGGAAGGGCTTACATTGCTATGAAGGCACAAATCGATTTAATTTAAAGATTGTGATGAAGCCTATGCATGCCATCACCCAAAAACCCAAAGATGAACACTCCGAATCAATCAAAACCCTATCTTTATGAACAAAGATCAAAGCTTTAGCCTTGAAATCAACTTGAGAGGCTCTCATACTAACATAGAAACTCTCTAACACTCTCATGATCATGAATCTCTCATAGGAATTTACTTAGGAATTTTAGAATGAGGGTGGAGGCCATGAAAGTGAAAATTTTGCCATAGTTTAGTTGCAAGAATGAATAATGAGGGTTTAGGGTAGGCTTAGGGGTGTTTTTATAGAGATTAGGGTAGTTTTAGGCCCTTAGATTAACCCTAGGATAGATCCCAGCCCTCAAAAATCGTCACAAGCCTCCAAAACAAGACCAAGGGCCAAAACAGGTGCACCAGGCCAGCCAGGGTCAAGCCAGAAGGCTGTGCAGGTTTCTGGCTCGACACGGGCGCACTTCCCAAGTGCGCCAGTGTATTTTTGTGCTGGCGCACTTCACAAGTGCGCCAGTGCATTCTGGTCTGTTTTCGGTTTTTCTGCCTAACTTCGTTCGTCCATATCTTCTTCATACGAACTCCGATTTACGAAATTTCGGACTCTATTTCGCGTATTTTTCCGAGACGAACGCAATGGCGCAACCCGTTTATCCTGATTCAGATTTTATAATTTAATTCTGCCTTGATTCTTGTCTTAACACGTTGCTAAAAATTCGGGTTGTTACATCCTCCCCAACTTAAAGGATTTCGTCCCCGAAATCTCCAAGTTAGGAAGAACGTATCCTACCATCCGTCATCCATCTACTCAAAACATCATCCATAAGCAACCATTGTCCTTAGATGATTTCTAATGCTGTATGAATATATGCAAAACGTGTGTGTACGTGTTCCTTAACTAATGCTAATGATCAGGCCTGAATAATCTTTCTAATGCAAAATATGTATAGTGCCATGAATCCAACATGTATGCAAATAGTCCTAGCCATATAGGTACTATATGCATGCACAATCATTCATTCATATGCAACAACCGCATGATAATACATTCGATTTCATCCATAAACAAGTATAAATACTCGTGCATATGCAATATGAAATGTGACCGAGTCGAGCTAGTATCTAATGTGTATTCGCGCATCCACAAGCAACCATTTGCAACCACTTGCAACCATATCAATCATAACATGTTTCAAATACATGTTTACATCCATAGGGTTCTACCTAGGATTTCCTGGAACAGGGTCGAGAAGAAAAACAAGACAAACTCCTTACGGGGTTTGTAACAGAAAATAGGACCGAGAGGATGTCCACAAAAGATAGCCTACAAGTAAGCTCTACAGAAAACAGGGATCAAGGATATACTCCCAAAAGAGATATCATGCGCGTATATAGTCTTTGACCATCAGAGTCGTATTTCCTCGAGTTTAATTCCATTGTGCCTTGACCGTCTTTTAACTTCGCGATTTCGTAGCTTCCTATTTCCTGTTTCCATAACATGTGCTGGAACTCATTTCTTCATCGCCTCTCGTTCCACTTGCACATTTGGCGCAAACATGACTGCGTACTCATGATCTCATGCAAGCTTTCCAAAATTCACTAGTGAATCTCGGACCTCGTACAACAAGGTATTCCACGTAGAAGAACTTTCTCTTGAAAGTAAACAGATGCCAACCAGGTTATCAAGCGCACTTACTAGGGTGATTTCTATAACCCACGCATAAGTGAAGTAAACCATCCGTCTTATCGGCGAACACCACTCGATCGGGCTTCAAATTTCCAATAAAGGCATCAAGGGATTCTAAGTAACTAGTCATGGCAGAACCTCAAAAAGGTTACACGATACTTCGAGGGTATTACCAAGGCTAGTCAAAAGGTCTAACTACCCTCCTATCAAAACCGAGAGTGGCATCCCCTACTGTATAACCACTTCATCCCTAGAATCCATCCATGGCTTATAAACATAAGCATTATTTCCAAACTCAACACTTGGCATAGACATTCTCAAATCCAAACAAGTCATGTATAAATGGACTGATTCTCCAATAGGACTTTGAGACAAAAATGGGATTCTCTATTACGCTAGTACTTAAGGTGCAAAGACTCGACTATCGAAGCAGACTTAAATGATACGAACAACGAAGTCCTAACGGGATGGTAGAGAAGAAAAGCTAAACCTTTAACGAGATCGTTACCCTCCTTCCGAGGTATTCTAGAAATGAGAGCATACTACTGCCCTCCCGATGATCTTGTCCTTGTCCCATGATACTTAACTATCCGTCCCGTTCCACCATGCCAAAGGTACTCTCTCGTCATGGGTTTCATTGTTCATCTTTCTCTCTCATTCTGGGTTGAGCCATACCAACAAGTTGTTCACCCTTAAACTCGCATCCTTTATCCTCTTTCTCACTATCCTTTCTTATAACGCGGCCATTGGTCTCTCGAGAACCACCTCCATCGCATGGAAAGTACTTTCGTAGATAGAAAAGACTAGTCGCAGTTAAAACCACTGTGACTACAGATGGAGGAAAGAAAGGAAAAGAGATTTAATTAAGGAAACAAGGATAATGCTAATGGCCTTTGGGGAATAGCCTTTTCTTTTTAAAAGAAAACTTTCTTGAAAAATGCTTCTTTATAAACGATTTTCAAATAGTTTTCAGAAGGTCTTTAAAAACTTTTGCCCAGTCTGGTAACCTTCTGCTCTGATACCAAATGTAACACCCCACCTCCGCTAGGGTCACTCACAAAGGGAATGCACTAGGTTTGGAGGAGTATTATTGGTAAATATGCACAGAAATATTACAAGACAGAACATATATAAAATAGCGGAAGTAAACTCAAACTTTCATAACATGAATAAATAAGGTCTAAAGCCTTTTACATCAGAGTACATCAAAACCTGTCTTGCAATAATAAAGAAGCATAAAGACTTTTTCATAAATTATTCCCCAAGAAAAAGCAGTAAAGTAGCCATAGCCAAGAAAAATCCAAGCCATCCATGATGACCTTCAAGCAGAAGAAGTCCGAACTAAACAACAGTATTTCCTCCCTGTAACCTGGGGGGGGGGGGGGAACGGAAGAAAAGAGGCAAAACAAAACGGGTCAGTCAAAAAGACTGAGTAAGCCCTATCTACTATTAGTATAAAAACTAGTAAAGTTAACTGACATGAGAAACTGAGATGAACATAAGCATGATAACAAGATAGATAAGCTAAATCAAAATAACAGGATGAACTACTGAACTCAGATAAACTAGGGTGTCGTGATAAACTACGGTGTCAAGATAAAACAAGGTATCACATTGTCAGGTTTCTATCAAGTATAATATCTCAAGATATCTATCGCGTATAACGTCCCATGGCATCTATCCTGTATATCCGCTCTGCACCTACCGTACTAGTACCCCAACTGTATTACGTGTTATCCGTGAATGACCCTTACTCAAAAGTCGTGTAATGGTCCATGTCAACCTAATATGCCGCATATATAGGTTACTCAACTCATATGTTTCTTTCCATGTATAAGTTCAGTCCTTTGCCGTAGGCTGTACGGGCTTTCCCATGTAAACGGTTTATCCTTGAAGTTGTTTTGGACTGCAACCCTTGATCTAGTTGTGTTTCCTTACCATGAACTATCGCGCGTCCACTTAGGATTTATGCCACCTAGGACCGCTAGGGATTATGCTACCTAATGAACGTTTCCGTGTCTCGGTTTGGGTTTTGCCCACCTAGGACCACTAGGGATTACGCCACCCGTCAACCGCGCCCTTGATCCCACGTATGTATCGTGAATCGTTTTCCATGTCTAGATGCACATGTTCCCCAATGTGCCATCCGAGTTCCGTGCCAGGGCAAATCAAGAAATACGGAACTCGGTCGGGAGCTTTAAATCGTCTGCCGATGCAGATATCAAGGTCTTTTTTTGTACCCGTGGCTATGGTCCCACGTGACCCCTCCCTCAACTACTGAAAGGCAATCCAAGAAAAATCATGTATAAGAACCCCTCCCCGGCCCCACTATAGCCCACTTTCCTACGGGCCAACCTCACCCATGACTCGATAGCAAGCACATGGTCTGTTGGGGGTTCCCTGCCTTTCCGCACGTACACGATTGACTAAAGATGGTAGGTAGTCGGCGATGTGCTATCCAGGGCAAAAACAAGAATCGTCGACTCCACGCTAATCCATCCCAGTCTTTAGGTTGCTCGCATAGCAACCAAGGCATACTCTTGGTCCTTCTAACGCAGACCTTAACCTCTCATGGGCCTAGTATAATTACCTGGAAGCCCACAGAGGGATCCCAAGAATAACCTCACGTCCCCCGAAGCTTCCACTTCGGCACCCAGTGCGCTGGAGCTTTTATCCAAGTCAGATAACTTGCTCCCCCTCGTATACTAAGCGATGACCTACCGTATCAGGTTACTCATCGTTTTGAGAATTAGTCCTATGTCCTTAGCTAAGAATTATTACTTAGTTACCCTTAACTAAGGTTTACCACTTAGCTTCCTTTCCCTTTATCCTTGATTAACCACGGTTTTCTACCTAGTTCTTCTAGCTAGGGTTTGTCTATTGGGTTAAGTGTTATCATTCAAGTCCATGACTTAACCCGCCCACGAATCACGTCAAAGATTGGCTAAGTATTTAAGTTCAAGACTTAGTCCCACAAGTTGGTTAAGTGTACCCAGAGGCTCATGACTTAACCCTATCAAGTCAAATTGGTCAAGTACTAGCTTACCTTAATCCTATCGGATTATCTTGCTAGATCGATTAAGCATAGATTATCTTAATCCCATCAAATTATCGAGTCGGATTGGTTAAGTATAGGTTGGCTTAACCCCATCCTCTAATCGTACTACAATGGTTATGTATATTCTAAAAAGGTCTTGTGACTTAACCTTATCAGGTCCGCGTATTAGATTGGTTAAGTGTAAGTTACTTAACCCCATCAAATCATCATGTATAATTGGTTAAGTATAAGTTGTTTAACCCCATTAAATTATCACGTTAAGTTGGTTAAGTATTGGTTACTTAACCTCATTGAATTACCGAGTTTAAATTGGTTAAGTGTTTAACTTAACCCCATCGAATTACCGTGTTTAGATTAGTTAAGTGTGGATTACTTAACCCCATCTAATTACCGTGTCGGATTAGTTAGGTGCAAATTACTTAACCCCATCCCCTAATCATCTTGTATGGTTAAGTGTCATTAAGAAAACTTACTTAACCTTGCCAAATTATTATGTTGGATTGATTAAGTGTTGGTTAACTTAATCCCCGTCCACTAGTCGTATAAAAATGGTTAAGCGTCATTAGGCAAATCAAATCACTTAACCTACCCAACCTTGTCATGTTTTGTTAAGTATCATTAGACTAACCAATTTACTTAACCCATTTACCCATGTCATATTTGGTTAAGAGTCATTAATCAAATTAACTTAACCCTATCATGTGGCATTAATTACTTAATGCACCCCAACCTCTCACATTAGACTTTGTTGTGGTTACTAGTTAAGCCGGTCGGTTCCGGGTAGCTTTACACCACAACTTGGTCTAACCTCGGGTTCAAGCACAACATGACCAACTTCTCACATTGGGTCCTATTGTTTGCAACTACTAGTTAGGCCGGTCGGTTCCGGGTAGTTTTACGTTGCAAACTCAACCCAACCTCGAGTTGGCCACTTTCATGTTTAGTCTAGTGTCATGTTCATAGTCAAGTTTTCAAGCAATTGGGTAGACCTAACTTAATAGGTAAATTCCCAATGGGTAGACCTAACTTAATAGGTAAATTCCCAAGCTTATGTTTTTTTATGCATATTTACATGTCAACTTCCATGTTATCTTTCAAGTCGTGTTTTCTAGTATAAACACATGTCATATTTAACGTTACATGTTGTCATGTTTATACCCAAATCATATTCACATCATTATGTTTCCCATAATGTGACCCCAACGCTTTTTAAACTCGCATATACGTTTGCAACAACGTGATGGATTAAAAGAAGAGACTTGGCAAAGGCATGACAAAAATGGATATTAAGCCACAAGTTAATCATGGTGGCAAATGAGGCACACATGTGTTCATTAACTTGCATGTTACATTCTTACACCTCAAAAACATGCATAAACCCAAACTTGGCACATAAGTGAATCATGGTGACAAAAGACATGGAATGATGACTAGTAACTCGCATATATCATCATATAAGGGTTATGACTTCATATGCAAGTTGACATAAAGATTATGAAGGTTCTCATGTTGCATAATGCAACATTTCAACATAAAGATTGTGGCTTTTTGCTCATAAGATCAAGATAATGACTTCATAAACTTGCATAACATGATAGCATGCATCATTCTAATTAATCAAACCCAAACTTTCAACATGAACATTTAACTTCATAGTTAATATCTAAGAGTAGGGAAGGGCTTACATTGCTATGAAGGCACAAATCGATTTAAATTAAAGATTGTGATGAAGCCTATGCATGCCATCACCCAAAAACCCAAAGATGAACACTCCGAATCAATCAAAACCCCATCTTTATGAAAAAAGATCAAAGCTTTAGCCTTGAAATCAACTTGAGAGGCTCTCATACTAACATAGAAACTCTCTAACACTCTCATGATCATGAAACCTCTCATAGGAATTTACTTAGGAATTTTAGAATGAGGGTGGAGGCCATGAGAGTGAAAATTTTGCCATAGTTTAGTTGCAAGAATGAATAATGAGGGTTTAGGGTAGGCTTAGGGGTGTTTTTATAGAGATTAGGGTAGTTTTAGGCCCTTAGATTAACCCTAGGATAGATCCTAGCCCTCAAAAATCGTCACAAGCCTCCAAAACAAGACCAAGGGCCAAAACAGGTGCACCAGGCCAGCCAGGGTCAAGCCAGAAGGCTGTGCAGGTTTCTGGCTCGACACGGGTGCACTTCCCAAGTGCGCCAGTGTATTTTTGTGCTGGCGCACTTCACAAGTGCGCCAGTGCATTCTGGCCTGTTTTCGGTTTTTCTGCCTAACTTCGTTCGTCCATATCTTCTTCATACGGACTCCGATTTACGAAATTTCGGACTCTATTTCGCGTATTTTTCCGAGACGAACGCAATGGCGCAACCCGTTTATCCTGATTCAGATTTTATAATTTAATTCTGCCTTGATTCTTGTCTTAACACGTTGCTAAAAATTCGGGTTGTTACAGCTAAAGGATGAGCGCTTCCGGATGATTGAAAGGAAGAAAATCTCTGGAAGGGGAGTGCAACTAGAGAAGTAAAGAGAAGAGGGTGGTAAGGTGAAGGTTTTGGTGGAGTTTGGGGGCGGTGATGTTAGCTATGGTGGCTAGAAATTGGAGTTGAACGGAAATTGTTTGTTTCGTTTTCTGACGACTTATCTCGATGATGGGGGTCAGGATTGGTTGCATGGGTAGCCGTAAACATGGGGACATCGATGGTGGTAGGCGACAGAGCTCGATAATGGGTTTGTGAATGCCTGTTTAATGAACGACGGGGGAGGATGATTAACGCAAGTTAAACATAAGTTTAGGTTAATTTTTTTTTGAGCTACAAGGTAGTGGAAAGTCAACAGAGTTCCATGCCATATATAAATACTGCAAATAAGAGTTCACAACAGCAGCAAAAACAGTCAAAATATTATAGCCCAAAATGCTCACGTAGGAGCCAAAACAAAATAAGCATCATAAATCCGCATGCAGGAGCTATCATAACAAAATAAGCAGTAGTAAAGAAGCTCATACAGTAAACATAGCAAAATAAGAACTGCAAGCCTGCCAAACAGCAAGGAGCCAATCACATCCAAGCTCCACTGCTATATGCAATGTAATCAACAAAATCCCAACTGTCAATACCACCATTTGTACAAAAAAATTCAGAACTTAGAATAAAATTGCATTCAAAGACTTAGCAATATTCTTAAAACATCTATTATTTTGTTTATACCAATGGACCCAGCAAAACGGAAAATTAAGATACGCAAGATGGTTTAAAGGAACATGTTCCCAAAAAAATGGTCACATATTGAATCTTTCCATGCAAGATCAATGTTTGCGTTGACTAAACTCTTGTTACAAATATAGAATGCCATATCACATTCACAGAACAAATGAGTACAGTCTTACACCTCCAAACCCTGCTGCAAGCTTTTCTTTGTGTTGAGGGTTCCTTCCATGTGATTGAATTTGCCGGCCCCTAGAATAAAATGCACTCAAGCTTTCACATTCGCTTAGTATAAGCTCCTTCCAAAAAGGGGTTAGTGCAAGCAACCCTGAATGAACAACTATCGGCTTCTCTTTATTTATTGCCATTTTTACTTTGAGCGACTTGGTATGAAAGCTCTTCAAATATCCATTAAGTGATTCTTCTGAACCCTTCTTAATAATGGTTAGATCATAAATGTTAAGTGTTGGGTTCTTCCACACATAGAATTTGAGCTAAATGCAGTAGATAGTTGCTTCCAAATTGTGATGGACGGGCCATGATAATGTCTACACCACATGTTAGCTTCCTTATGAAGGGTTGTTAGGAAAATTTTGCTACGCAACGCTTCAGAAGTGTTAACAAATCCATGTAACTTCAAAAAATGGAGAGATGCTCTTTTAGTTCTGTAGTCCCATCATATGCAAGCTATGGTATTTTAATATCGAAGGGATCTTTAGATAACATTATCTCATTAGAGAAGGAGAATCCTCATAAGTCTCTATTTTCTAGATGACTCTGGGATTCCTCTTTCTTTCGAATAGACCATCTCTCTTAAGGTATGATTGCTTCTTTGCAAAACGAGACTGTCTTACGAACTTAGTATTGTCCTAATTTGACTATTAAGCTCTTGAGGTTTCATTGTCCTTAATTCTGCTTCACAGGGTTCTGCTTCGGAAGACCATTTAACTATATCTTCTTAAATAAATCTTCTTGTCATATCTATTCGTGAAGCTAAATGCAATACCTCCATCTCATTACTTTCTCATTCTATTAAGCTTTAAGGTTCCCCAATTTGCAAATTTGCTAAGTTGAAGTATGAAAGTATACCATCTTCTAGGGTGGATGACGTGCTAAAGTCTTGTTCATGATTCCTTCTTGGTCTAACAATCTTTAACGAGTATTGTGAGCCTCTTTTTGCAATCGAGAGTGGAATTGAGGATGAAGGTTTTTCTTCGATAAGGATGGAGGTAGGAGATATAAGGTTTAACTACAAGGGCGGAAGTATAAGAAGTTAGGCTGAAATTTCAAGGTTATACTATTCTTCAAATACCTTAAACCAATGATGTTTTAAGCGATTGATTGGAATCCAGAAGTTCCTTGTCGAGATTCTTTATTCACAATCTTTCTTCTTCAAAGCTTAGTCCATTCCGGGATGGAACAACACAGGGATATGGTAAGTTGTCCAAAATGTTAAAGGTACGAATAGGGGACGGAGGTTCAAGTCCTGCTTCTAGCACCAAAATGTTAACGATATTTTTCGTTAACACCGAAATAAGGGAATAAGGATATGGTCCTATGGGTACTTAGGGATTACTTAGTTCCTACAAGCTTGAGTTAGTTCACTATTTCCTAGATATCAAGGTCCTAAGCTCGAAGATTAGTCACTCTTCCTTCAAGAGATGAGTACCACGCTTACGGTACTTAAGGAACAATAGTTACCTTGGGATAAGAGTTTCATAAGCTCATCGCAAGTGGAAAGCTAAACAGTGTAGGAAAGGTTATTTCGATAATTCAGAAACATAGCAGAACACATTCAGAAGCATATCAAAGTACACTATAATATGCAAAATAATAAAGACACAACGATTTTTAGTGGCTCGGTTCGGATTGAACCTAAGTCCGCTTTAAGGGGTTTGATGATTTTATTAATGGAGGAGGTAACATAAGAAATCCCCAAATTGATTTACAAATTAGGGTAACTTCTCTTAGAATTGAGAACAAGACTGTGGAATGAGAAAAGTCCCATAAAATGAGACCTTTGGGGTCTTATTTATAGGCAAATCGGGCCTCCTTTTGTTATTAACTCGGCAGAAGCATCTTTCAGATGCGGTAACGTGGTTTCGGTCGTTGTTGAATCTTTCTGTTCCAACAACACGGTTTTGGCTGCCTTTATATCTATTGGGCATTGTTATTGGGTTTATCTCGCCTTCGGAATGTTGATCTCGGTTTTAGGAGCTTACCATGATTCTACTCTTCATATGTATCGATGCCAAGTTCATTGGTGCAAATGGCTTTGGGAGTTGCTTTTGATCTACATCGATAGGCTCTGGTTTCGGCTTTAAGCCTTCAGAGTGTTGCCCTTATTCTCTCGATTCCTATGACTTCGGAGCCTTCATCCCTTTCGGTGCCGATGCTATGTAAATTAGTATGGATAGCCCTTCTTCTCATGGCTTCAGATTACTCAAGTGAACTCTCGGATTTTGTATTAACAAGCTTTCGGTACATCTTCTGATGATTTTTGAAGTGGTTTCCAGGTGTCGAGAGCCTTGTTCTTAGCTTGGCCATATGCCCTTCTCGTGGTTCTGGGTTTTGAGACACATGCTCTCGGTTCTAGTTGACATTGTGTCTCGATGTCGGTTTCATGCTTCTGAATCATTCTTCTTCAATTGGTTATGATTCAACACTCCTTCACTTGTATCCGGTTTCGGTGTTGAATTTGGTTGTAGCACTATCTATTTATATACTTGCTTTCTCGGTTTTTCCGTCACCAAACCAGGAATCCATTGTATGCTGGTGCAGATACCACACTTTTTTCTTGCCTTCCCTATTTCCTTGGCGTTATCATCGCTGCTTCTAACCTTCTACTATCGGCATCAGATCGATACCCATGTACTCTAGTACCGGCCTTGAGCCTTTCAGGTCTGTTTTTTGATGCTAATGTAATGTTGGCATTGTCCTTTTAACTGTACTAACTGTTGAAGCCTAATTGCAACCAAAACCTTTTGTTGTTGCTACTAACTTCCCAGCTCTTTGCCCTTGGTGTCGGTTTGACATCTTCCAGAGTTTACATTCGGGACTCCTCCCACTTGGTTTCAGTTTCGCTACCCAAAACCTCTTTTCTTGTTTTGGATCTTTTGCTTCTTTATATTTGGCTGGTATAAATTTTAGTATTAACAAGATTAAGCCTACATCCACTTTGAACAATATTATTATATTCCTTGCTATGCCAGATAATATACAATATAGAAGATTACAAAGATCCTCAAAGTAGAGAAGAACAAACAATCACAAGTACTAACGGTTATCCGAGAATCACGATAACCAGCCTAGGTGACTTGATGTAGCCATCTCTAGAGAAGAATCTTTACTATTGTAGGAGTTTAATGGATGCTTGAGATGAAGAAATAACCTGGCAGAGTTTGGCAGAGCAAGGAAGTAGATCCCTTTTAATGTTGGAGCTAGGAGGGTATTTATAGGAGTTCTGGGGTGAGTTGGGCCAAGCCCACTTGCATAGAGCATTACATCCACCTGCCTATCAATCATGGAAAAACTCCAGCCAAAATGCATTAAGGGTGAGGGCAGGTAACGACCCTTCATCAGTCGGTGCCAACCCTCTGCCTTACTATATTTTTGGCATCGAGTCTTATGGCTTCAACTACATTCCTTGTCTATTTCGTGTGTGTATCTTGGTATGGATTAGACTCAATTTAATGCTATGTTGAGTCTGTCTTCATATTTCCTTGATCCTGTCTCACAATTTACCAACCATCAATGTTCAACTAGGTCCAAAAGGATTGAACATGCTTGTATGGCTTCCTATACGTGATACGAATAAAATAAGAGAGGCGGCGAACCTATATGCTTCGTGCATGTAGGTCAGTGTCGACCCATGGAGGGTCGGTGCCGACCCTCACACATAGTTTTCTTTGGCATCATTCTTCAATGAGCAGCTTCAATATGTTTTCTTGTCTTATTAGTGAAGTCCCATTTGATTCCAATATTATTTCACTCAGGTCTCCTTAACGATCCTGTGTGTATATTCGTCGGGGTTATACCCGGGTTAACATTTCCCTCTAGAGTACGTTCGTGTTGATAACATGATGTGCTTTGGAATGACGACTGTGTGTCTTTGCTAGAGAAATGGCCTGGAATTAAGCAGCTAACTTTCTTGAAAGTCGATTATTGATAAGGAAATCACTATTTAGTACTGCCCGGCTGGCATTGCGTCAGGGTAACTTATTATAGCTTAATACCTTCCTCGTGGGATCGAGAGCATGTGGATGTACGCGATAAGGAAGAAAATTTGCTTTTCTGTTCAGGCAACGAGGGTCGGTGTCGACCCATGACGTAGGTTGGTGTCAACCTTTGTACTTAGAGAAACTTTTTCTTTTTTCTCTTTTATAATATACGTGCCTTGCCTCTGACCTTCATTCCTTACCTGCTTTGAAAGAACTAAGGTTTTTGGTCCTGTTACTTTCCTGCTACTGACTTGATCTCCTACCACCGTCGTTGACATCCAGCGCCGCCGCCGATTCTGAGGAAAATCTGCTCCTACCACCGATCTTGTGGCTACCTCCATTTAGCTTTAGGTCCATCAATTAGGGTTTTCGGCTTGAATCTACTTGATTTAACCTTGAATTTTTGTAGCATAAAAGTTTGTAAACATCTCCCTATTCGAATTCGATTATTTCCAGCCCTACCTTGCTTCTAGGTGGTGATTCTTACTGATTTGGGACAAACCCTAATTGACTTTGTGCTCTTTGTTTTATGCGGCTCCAATTTTAAGGTTTTGGCGACTTACCTGAACTAGTTAAAGTGTATAATCCATATCCAGACTTTTTACTGATCAGGACAATGAACGTACGAACTTAAAGTTGAATGAAATCGTCTCGAATTACTGGACATACACGCTTTTAATACTAACCCACTAATAATATTGTTTGCATGAACTAGGTCAATTTAATTTAACTTAGTCATGAATGAACATACTGACCATACACATGGGCTCTAAATTGTTGTTGACGCGTATATGAACTTCCTTGAAGATAGATGACAAAATAGCTTCATGCATCAATTCGCATGATGCGGCTGTTATGGGCAACTAAAATTGGCGATAGATAAAACCGCTTAAACGAAGAGAAAATGTTGTCGGCTCTTTTGACATTTATATGAATCATGTTTGTAGACTTGTCTCTTTGAGTAGTTTATAAACCGCGGGACATGCTTCTATGGTGATGTAGCTTTACTTTTGTGCACGGACGACATTTTAGTTCATGCTAACTGACATACACTGGTTTTAGGCCTCAAGCGTCGTCCCCTCACACTACACTAACACATTTATAGGTTGTGCTTACCCGATCGTTCTGAATACGAGGTTCACTTTGTAGAATGGCTTTTCATCCCTTAAATCATCTTCAATCCCAAGAAGACGATCTTCTCAAATCCAGATTCAATCTACATCCGGAGTACGCAAAGGATTTTAGTTGTTGCGTCGTTCTGTAGGTCAAACGTTAGTCCCCTTGCCCGGACGCGCTTAGCTGTGGTAAGCGATCGCAACAAGAATGAGAGGTTCTTTTACCGCAACTATGGTGAGGTGCCCCTGGCAGAACTTTACAGGGTTTGCATCAATCCATAGGGCGAACATCGGCCCCCTTAGCCGGATGCGCTTAACTGTGGTAAACGATCGTAGCAGGACCGACGTCCCTGTGGCCCCTTGGGCGAAACTTGCAATTTCTAGTTGTTAAATCCGTGGCTGCTTGTTGTGCTTTTCACCATTGGGCTTGTTGTGACTCTTTTCCATTCACTTTTCAAGGCGGTGCTTTTCATCCTTACATTTATACATATTGACGGTTGTAGCACTCAACTCTTGAAGTGGTATTGTTGGGGTCCTCACATTGTGCCAGACTATGAAGAAGCAAGCGCTCGTCCTGTATGCCCATAGTGCAAGTGGTAGTTCATCGACCCAACCACCTTGAGCTTTCTCGAGTCGCTTTTTGATGGTTGATTTGATGATCTTGTTTACTGCTTCCACTTTCCCATTTTTCTGTAGATGGGCTACTACAGCAAAGCTCTTTCTGATCTTGTACTTGGCATAAAATCCTTTAAATTCTTCACTTTCAAATTGTGTCCCATTGTCTGTGATTATCTTCTATGGCACATCGAACCTGCAAATTATGTTCTTTAAAACGAAGTTGATGACTTTTTTGAGGTGACAGTGGCCAATGGCTCTGCTTCAGCCCACTTCGTGAAGTAATCGACGACTATAATGGCGTATTTGAAACTGGACTTTGCGGTAGGTAATGCCCCAATTAGATCGATGCCCCGGACAGCGAATGACCATGGACTGACCATTTGAGTCAATTATATATATGGTGCTCTTGGGATTTTTTAGAATCTTTGGTATCTATCACACTTCTTGGTATAAGTTGCGGAATATTGGTTCACATCAAGACAAAAGTAATCGTATCGCATTATTTTCTTGGCTAGTGTTTGACCACTAGTATGACCTCCACACTCTCCATCATGCAGTTCTGCCAAGATTGCTTTAAATTCCTCTTTGGTAATGCAGCGGAGCTAAGGCATAGACAAGCCTAGCCTATATAATCGACCATCCTGGATGAGATACATAGAAGCCTTTCAGAGTAGCTTCTTTCACTTCTTCGGATCATCTAGGAGTGCACCATTGAGAAGCTAATCTTTGATTGGAGTCATCCATGAATCGGGCTTTGCGGCAGCTTTCATGATTCAATACACATCTTTGTCATCAGTACTGGGATTTGGAAGGGCTTCAACTGGCATTAATCCAAACAACTGTGCATATCTTGTACTGGCGAGCTTTACGAGTGAGTCAGCCTTAAAATTTTATTCTCGCGGAATGTGCGAGATAGGGTAGTAAGCTATTGACCAGTCCCAAGCTTTTGATAGGTAAGCTGGCAAATTTCCACCCTTAGCCTGAAATTTCTTTTAACTTGGCACACCACTAACTGTGAGTCACTGAAAATGTGCAAGGCTTTCAATTGTTTCAATCTAGCAATTAGAGCATCATATTCCGCTTCGTTATTCGTTGATGGGAATTCTAGTCTCAAGGCATAGCATAGCGAATGTCCTTCAGGAGTCTCTAGCACTACTCCTGCCCCCGACCAATATGATTCATGGCTCCATCAACGAATAATTTCCATCTAGTGATTACTTGATAGTTTCTACTTTATAATCTTCCCTATCCATAAATTCAACAATGAAGTTGGCTAAAGCTTGTCCATTGATTACCCTTCGTGGATGGTAAGTGATGTCATATTGATTGAGTTCAATGTTCCACTTCAATAACCTTCCCGAAGTCTCCAGACGAAATAGGACTTGTTTTAGAGGCTGATCGATGAGAACCTTGATAGGATGAGCTTGGAAGTATGGAATTAGCTTTTTCGAGGCAATGAGCAAACAATATGCAACCTTTTCCAATTTTGGGTAGTTCAGCTCTGGCCCGGTAAGTCTCTTGCTAATGTAGTATACCGGCCTCTGAACCTTCGAATCCTCTCTGACCAATGCAGCACTGAAGGCATGGCATGGAACTGCCAGATACAGAAACAGATCTTCTCCATCTCTAGGCTTTGACAACATGGTTGGAGCATCCATATGCCTGACTAACTCCTTAAAGGTCGTCTGACACTCTGGGGTCCATTAGAAGTCCTTCCTTTTTTTCAATGCTTCGAATAGTGAAATGCACCTATCTATTGCCTTAGAAATGAGGCGACTGAGTGCAACAACTTTCCCATTCAAACTTTGTAGCTCTTTCTTTGTTTTGGGAGCTCGCATCTCTCTTAAAGTAGAAATCTATGTAGGGTTGGCTTTAATGCCCCTAGAATTAGACATAAATCCAAGGAACTTCCCTGATGCAACTCCAAATGAACATTTGAGTGGATTGAGTTTCATGCCGTACTTTATTAGAATATTGAACATCTCGGTCAAATTCTCTTGATGATCATCTTCTCTTTTGGACTTCACTAACATGTCATCTACGTAAACCTCCGTAGTCTTGCCTATTTAAGATTTGAACATTGTGTTGACGAGGTGCTGATAAGTCACTCCAGCATTCTTTAACCCATACGACAACACTTTATAGCAATACAAGCCAACATCTGTAATGAAGCTCGTGTTTTCTTGATTCGGCTCATACATCAAGATCTGATTATAGCCCAAGTATGCATCCATGAAAGATAAGAGTTCGTGCCCCGCTATCGCATCAACAATCTAATCGATTCTGGGCAGTGGGAAACTGTCTTTAGGACATGCTTTATTAAAGTCAGAATAGTCGATTCACACTCGCCAGTTCCATTGGGTTTTTTTCACTAAAACATGATTCGACACCCAAGTAGGATACGTGGACTCTCGAATAAAGCGATTTTCCATAAGCCTATCCACTTCTTCCTTCAGACCATTGACCTTTCAAGGGCCCGAATTCGTCTTTTCTGCTTTACCGGTGTGATTCTTGGGTTGATGTTTAATGCATGAACTGCCACTTCGGGTGATATGCCGCATATGTCAGAATGACTCCAAGAAAACAAGTCAAGATTAGCACTAAGAAACATAACCAAATCCTTTTGCAACCTTTGGCACAACCGAGACCCTATCTTCAGCACTTGATCAGGATCTTTAGGATGAACAGATATTGGAATGGTAATCTCAGCTGGTGTCGCTCGTTCATCCCCTGCACTGGCTTTACGTGGATCCATTTCTTTGTAAGCCCTATTATGTTCTCCAGTGCAGGGGCCGCTCCCTAATTGCTATAGGGTGGGCTCTTAAATGTAGAGGGGAGCCTCTACATTCTTCCCTTTGTCTTTCTTTTTAGCCTCTCGCAACTCTGTCATATAGCATTTCCAAGCAGTCTTTTGATCTCCTTTGGTTATTCCGACATCGTTCTTAATAGGAAACTTCATGGTTAAGCACTAAGGTGCAAGAGCAATTCTGAAGTCAGCTAGAGCTGATCATCCGAAGAACGCATTATAGGCTAATAATTCATTAACTATCATGAAAGTCTACTTCAAGATGGCCACTTTGTCTCCCTCTCCTAACTCAACTAGAAAATCAATGGTTCTAATTGGCTGCTTGGGCTCCCCCGTGAACCCTTGGATTTTCATTTGACATGCTCGGATGTCTATCATTGAGAGCTTCATTTGGTTGAACGTGTTACGGAATAGAACATCGCATGAGGCGCCGCAGTCTACAATCATTCTCTTTACCATTGCCGGGCCTATTCCAACTGTTACAACCATGGGATCTAAAGTGGGTTTTATCACGCCATCTACATCTTTTTCCTTGAAGACGAGTCCTTATAAGCAATCTTCTTCTACTTAGCGGGAATTGAGTTGCTTAGAATCAAACATCTCTCCTCTTTTGGGACGTATTTCAGGGCTCCAACATATCATTCTATATGCCTCCAACTTCTTTTGACTGGATGAGGACCTCATGATATGGTGTTGATCACAGGTCGCTGATTGCTCTGCACCATAGCTCTATTACTCGGACCTGATTGATCTGCAGACGCACCTTGCCTCTGAGGGGTTGGAGCAGAGTTCGGAGCTTATGGCTTCTTCATGTACTGCTGAAGTCTATTCTTTCTAATCAGTTCTTCGATCAACGTCTTCAAATGCTTACATTCGTTAGTGTTATGATCTGGCTGATTATGGAATCGATAGAACTTTCCCGACTTAGCTACGTGATTGTTTATCCTCATCTTCTTCGGTTCTGGATAATCCTTTGCATCTTTCATTGTGAAATAGATGTTCTCAGGATTATCGGTCAGGGGTGTCAGTTCTGCTGAGTCGAAAGGGAAAAACTTCTTATTACACTTGTTTCCTTTCCCATCATGTACTCGCTTCTGCCCCAGATTACTCTTCTTATTAATTTGAGTATCAATATTCTTTTAAGCTTCAACAATGTTGTTCCCTCCAACATTCTGACTAGGAGTAGGATAGCCATCGACCCTCATGTAGTCCTTCGCTTTCTTATAGAATTGTTCGAGCGTATTTGGTTTACTCATCTTTATCCATCACCCAAACTCACTCTTCTTATCTATAGCTCCAATTAGAGACATGAGGATCATGTGTGGCTCCTAGTTTCCCACTTTGGACAAAGCAGCATTGAATCGATTGAGAATAGCCTTAACAGATTCCCCCGGATTTTGCTTCGTTGATGTTAGTGATATAACATCTTTGGCCATCGCAGCTTGCTGCCTAAACTGCACTTTAAACTTCTTGGTCAAGTCAGCAAACTAATCTACAGACACAGGTAGTAACTTTGTAAACCACAGCGATGCCATGCCCTCCAAGTAAAGAGGAAAGTATAAGCATTTGATCTCGTCTGTCGCCTTTGCTGCATTCATGTGCCATTCGTACTTGTACATAAAGAAGTTAGGATTAGCAATTCCATTGCAGGAAGGCAAAGTAGGATGAGTGAACTTTTTAGGGAACTCTTCTTTGCGGATCCTTTTCGATGAATGGATTTTTGCTGGGAGAAAAATCCCATTCCCTTTTGTCGTCATTGCGAGCCATGCTATCCTTCATGTTTGTTTTTTTATCATGTCCAAGATATATTCCTCAGTGTTGTGTTGTTCCACAGGGCGGACTTCAATCTCTTTGTCGGATGCTCATCTTGGCCAACGATCATGGTTAGGGGATCGAGGTCTTTTACCCGCACTATGGGGAGGTGCCCCCTTGGACGGACTGGCAACCTTGCAAGTAGTATTTTGGTCGGAATGATTTCTGGCCTTTGGCTTTCAATCTTCAACATTAGCTTCGTCCTTATCACTCACCCGATTGTCAAGATCTTCCATGTTATCATTGTGATTACGATCAAAAGCCAATGAATTCACATTCTCCTCAAGGTCGATATGGACACTTTGAGAAGGTGCGGGATTGGCTTGAGCGGTTCTACAGGCATTTATCTTGTCCATCAAATCCTGGTTATAATCAATCAAGGCCTTGTTAAAAGTTTCCATCTGTTGATTCAAGTTAGCAACAATGGCATCCAACTCATCTCTCGTTACACCAGCTCCACCTATAGAAATTCGGCCAACTTCAAGGTGGTTGGTTTGTGACGTAGCTTCATTGGCGACATTATCGAAACCTCCTCTAATAGCCTTACTTCCAGTCTTCTTTGCTGGAGCCATTATCTCAGACAGGCTTTTAAACTTTGAAGAAAATCCTTCAACTGGCCTGAATTTTAGATTTCGTGAATCTATCGTAGAAAATAGGCTTTAAACTTCGACGTCCCCTGCAAAGCACTTGACCATTGGATGTGGATGTGGCCCCACGGTGGGCGCCAAAAATGTTAATGTCTAAAATGGATCACTAACACACCAGAAAGTGTATGAACACCTTCAAACAATTTAGATCTACATTATGGGAAACCACAAATACAGAAGTAGTAAAAAGGCAAAGATTTATAGTGGTTCGGCCTAGATCTGGCCTACGTCCACTTTGAAGAGAGATTCATTATCATTCTCAATGTTACAAGGTACACATTTTCTATAACTCTGCTTATCTTTTCTCTTTACACAAATTATCTGTACTTCTTCTCTTCAATCTCTTGATTCTCTCAGAGTCACCATGGAAATGCTTGGATCTCTTTGATTGCGAAGATTGTTTGAGTAGATTTTCAACAATTGAGCACTTAGACAATCTTTGACGATTTCATGATAATTGAGATGTTGAATCGTAGCTCGAAAGAAGTTTAGAGGGTTTGGAGTTGTCCAGAAGTGAAAACGGCAGCACTTCATGGTTGGAGAAATCGATCCTTTTCATGGTGGAAATTTAGGGGTATTTATAGGTGTTGTAATTGTTGAGTCAAGGATTTCATAGAGTTTTGATTTCTGATAAAGAGATAAGCCATGATCGACAAGAAGAAGATATTCATTGGTTTGAAGAGACACAAAGAGCTACATATGGTATTTTACATTAGAGGTTTATTATTTGGTATTTTAGTAGTATTAGTCATGTTAAAATCTATCTCCAAATAATCACATACCTCAAGATTATCAATATATATATACAAATATATATGTGTACACATTAGTTGTGCACATTGAGTAAAACCAGTCGACTGACCGGATTTCCACCAGTCAACCGTTTTTGCCCAGTTTGCACAATAAACGTGTACACATAAATATAACGTATATATATTCAATTTCCTGTCTACCTGTCCTTTTTAACCTGTCGACCGTTTTCTTCCAGAAAGCAACCTTTCATATAGACACTTCCATTTCTTCAATGGTTGCTTCTCTTTATCTTCACCAACAATAATGACCATTGTTTGTAACTTCTCACAAAGGGTTACAACTATTTATTATTTATATAAACAAATGAGATCAACATTTCTATCATACTAACTTGACTTATTGCTATCTATATTCTTGATCTCATTTCTATACTCTCAAGAGCTCAGTCGCTCATATTTAGTATAATATCATTTGAATCCTAGAATCTATTTAATATTCTTTTGATTCAATACGATATACATTTCCAAATCTTTATATGCACAAATATTCTATTTGAGGATAAGACTATAGGAAGGTTCTACCACAACTGACAAATTCGTGTTATCAAGAACACATATTGTCAACAACAAATATATTCATCTTTGTTGAAGTCTGTGACGGCAAAGAATTTCGCTCGGTCCGAACCAGTCGCTAAACCGACCCAGACCGTTCGAAACGCCCTATCGTTTGAGAACACGACAAATCAGAACGCATACAAAAGAACATTTCGTTGTTAATTACAACAATGCATCAGATTACAAGAATATACAGAGTATGAATAAATATTACACAGAAATATCAGAGATTTAAATTACATTTAAATAAATTGCAGCGGAAAATAATACGATACACAACTAGAAGAGATATACGGATACAAAGCTTTCCGGATATCGTTCCAGCTGTAAACCAGGATCCTGTGAATATAAATCTGCAAAACCAAAACTACTAGCTGCCCATGTCAAAATAAGGGCACCCAGAGTTTAGGTTAAAACAATAAACTCCAGGTCAGTCATGGGACTGGTGTGAGAACTAAAACAGTTATTAATCTTTATTTTAAAGATAGGTAAATCAAGGGACCACGCCGTATAACACGGAACGGGTTTTCTCCCAAGAATACAAGTGCATAAAACAAATAGCGCAATGCTAAATAAAGAAAAATGAAGCTGTTATAAGACCCAGGTCCTATCACACAATGCAACGCAAGCCGGGGGATAGGGTTTTCCCTTATAACAGCCAAAGAATGCTTGATACGTTTTAAAACAAATCATTTGATACTATCATAAGTGCATAGTGTATAGAACAACTTCAAATCATAAGTATCAATCATAGGCGGCATGAGCGTCCCATGCCACTATGTCGCCATATATAGGTTTACAAATAAAACCGCAAAGTCACGTATTTGGAAATTGGATTTCCATCTATGAACCGAGGCAAAAGATAGTCCTCAACCGATTCGAGACGCTCTAGCCCGCCCCTCAGGCACAGCCGCAACCGTACCTTGGATCGTCAGGGCCGGTCCACCGATGTGGATTATAATGCCTGAACAATACGTTTCTCCGCCCTTTGGGGCGTAGGTGAGCCAACTAAATGACTCCATCGGACCCGGATCGTCCGATCAAACCGAGGCGCCTCGCAACAGCAACAACCACATAAGTCAAACTCGTCAGGGCGTGTAAAACCACTGACGCCACTTCAAGCTAGAAAGAAAACGCATGTCCCCCCTGAGGTCCGTCTCCCGTTTTTGGTTCATACCGGGTGTGAAACTCGCGAGGTAAACGTTACACAAAGCTACGCCACAAAGGCCGTGCTTTGATCATCACCACAAGACTTTGCTTTTCAACAGAAGCCTCGATCAAATTGCCACTTAGGCATGCCACACAGGCAATTCACTCCATGCGTTTGATATCCATCGATATATAACCCCTGAGCTCGTACGTCTCAGAGAAGGGCGTTAAGCAAGAGAATAAATTCTCCGCTGCCAAACAGATATATATTTAATAGAGATCAATCACACGGACTGAAATCCAATGTCAGACACACAGTCCATTTACAAGTCCGTTCTGGGTCTGAACGAAACCGGAGGCACCTAGTACCCCGCATATCCATCGATCTCCAAGTACGTCTGGACGATCACTAACTGTTTCCATCTTCTTGGGTGTACAGCCCAATCAAGATCATCAGTTATCACCCAAACGACGTGAAGACCTCCGGTCTTCGACCATCGTCTTCATCTTCGACTTATCGTCGTATCAGTTATTCAGAATGGGATAAACCCGGTCTTTCCGAATAACTCGCGTATATTTTAAATAAGTGTTACACAAACACAACATACGCCTCATTCCAATTCATCAGTCATTAACCGTAAATTAATCAAGAGAATAATTCCCCAAATATTAACCCCGAAGGCCGAAACCAACATCAGATCAATATCCAGAAAACCATTCTGCTTGGCTAACCGACAGTTAATTTCTAATTTCACATTCATAGGGAGAGGTTCCCATTAATTTTATCAAAGATAAATTCTTTAATTTATTCTTTAATCTACTTTTGAATATCAATTCAAACTAGTCGGGATTAACGAAACTTACCGAAGTAATCATTTGTTTTAATTTCCCAATCCCAACCTATTTATCCCTTGAAGTAAAACTGGTAATACTTCATATCTAACACCACAGTGTTATCGGTAAATTCAATTACCATTTCACGTTCAAATCTAATTAAAGATTTAACTCTCGCCTGGAGCAAAACTGGTGATACTCCATTTTCGATCATTTCAATCTAATTAAAGATTCATTAAAACTCCACTTAGTTTTAATCTTCGACTGGGTTAAAGAATCAGTGTCATTTAAAACACGGTTCACGGTAAACCCAAAATCGCATTTCATTAATTATCGGGTTAAAGAACAAGTGTTATTTAAAACACTGTTCACGATAAACCCAAAAATCAATACCAATTCAATTCCAATTAAATATCATTTAATTGGTACACTTCATTAAATCTAAATAAAAAGATTTAATCTTTTCTCAACTGGGTTCAAGAACAGTGTTAGTGAAGACACCATTCACGACAAACCCAAATCACATTTGATATTCAATACAAGGCTCTGAATAGAAAATATATCGGCTTATATTCAATATCAAATTCTACGACTAACAAATGTCGTATTGGAAATAACGATATAAATATATATCTTTCAAATTTCCATAACAACACCTGCATAATCACGAATTCCAACATCGAAATATTCCGAAGACAATTTCGATTCAAATCCACTCCAATGCAATCATTGGATATTCAGGTTATTTTTAAAACCCTTTTTAAATTCAATTTATTTATTTAAAAATAAATAGAATTATAATTCTAGTTCAAAACTAGTTCATTACGATAAAAATTTATTTTTATCTTTTCAAATATGGAGTTTTTCATCCCAATTCTTTCTAAACCATTTCTTATGATTTTACACAAATTATTACTATTTTTAATAATTTTATCACGGCCCGTACAGTCGATTTCCATCAACGGCCATCGAACTGCACTTACAGCGACCTTTTTCGAATTTGATTTGGACGTATCTCCAAATCCAACCGTTAGATTTCAAATTTCTAACCTTCATTAGAAAGCTCTTTTCGATACAAACCCAACGGTTCCGGTTTTAGGAGAATCCGACGGTCGGATCTCCCGTAATGTCCGTTTGAAATAAATGGTCGAAATTCACGAACTACCGCGGCGCGGCGCGTTCTATTCAGGCCATTATATTATATATATAATATATATAATATATATTTCGTCGATTTCTATTTAAAACGAATTATATAAATAGTTTTAAATTCGTTTCAAAAGCAATTTCAACTTCCTTTTCAATTCAAATCAAAATTGAATTCTTCTTTATAAATTCGTTTTAAAATTCATTTCAATTCAATTCAAATTTCAATTCAATTCATTTCGAAATCGTTTTCAATTCAATTCATTTCGAAATCGTTTTCAATTCAATTCATTTCGAAATCGTTTTCAATTCAATTCATTTCGAAATCGTTTTCAATTCAATTCATTTCGAAATCGTTTTCAATTCAATTCATTTCGAAATCGTTTTCTATTCAATTCATTTCGAAATCGTTTTCAATTCAATTCATTTCGAAATCGTTTTCAATTCAATTCATTTCGAAATCGTTTTCTATTCAATTCATTTCGAAATCGTTTTCAATTCAATTCATTTCGAAATCGTTTTCAATTCAATATAAATATCGTTCATGTCAGAATGGCGTCAATCTAACCAACACGGCTTCATACATTTCTATTTTCAAATATTCTATTTCAAATATTTCTTTTTCAAAATAGTTGTTATTATCAAAATATTTCGTTCAACACATGACCAATCTCAATGAATGAGTACTGTCAACACATGAACTTTTATTTTATAATATTCTTTATTTTTCAAATTGGAATGAGGCCCAATCAATTACCATATAAAGTTAATTATATGGATTTTCATACAACACATGTATATAATGACATTGAAAATAATCAACCATCAACCAAAGTGCACTACACTGTATAAGCATCAAATATAGATATTCAACGCTTATAACAGCCTGTCAATCAATCGATCGACATATTTAATCAATCAGGATGAGTGAACTTCAAATTTCATCCCAACACCCGTGTGGGGTTTCAAACAATCAACCGCATATTTTATTTGTGCAGTTGGGCGATGTGTGAAATTTATCGACCCAATCAATATCAGTCAAATCAGTGTATATACAAACAAATCGGCCGATTTGTTTATAACTATTCATTTATTCACATTCACGTTAAAAATTATATTTTTAACGATAAAACATTTTATTTCAACCTATGAATTTCTATTCAATTCATTTACACAATAAAATGATATTTTTATTTTCTAACATATTTTAGAAAATTTCGGCGGCATAACGGCATGATACTAGAAACGGGACAAGGCCTAGCCTTATCCCCGGTCTAGTGAAGGCCCACGCCATTCACACATCAATCAAATCAATTTCATCTCACCAAACAATTCAATTCAACCAAATAATTCAACTAATCTATGCAACCAAACAAACAAGTCCATGGTCTGTGGACGATTGTGTCGGGTGCTACTAAGCACCGTCTGCATCCTAGTATATATATAAAACTAGAAAGAAATTGAAAGGTGAGAAATTCTCACCTTTAGCTATCCTAGCTCCACGGCTCTTCATTTGCAGAAGTCTTCGTCGTTTCGCCTTTTTGTCACCTTCGTTGCCCAAGGCCACTATATATATAAAAATCGAATTTTTACTTCAAAGTTCAATATATAAAAATCGAATTTTTATTTCAAAGTTCAATATATAAAAATCGAATTTTTATTTCAAAGTTCAATATATAAAAATCGAATTTTTATTTCAAAGTTCAATATATAAAAATCGAATTTTTATTTCAAAGTTCAATATATAAAAATCGAATTTTTATTTCAAAGTTCAACATATAAAAATCGAATTTTTATTTCAATGCCATACATACAAAAATCACATTTTTCCATACGATGTATATATTATAAAACAATGCTAACTTTATAAACTACGCTAATTTTATTTCAAAAACCAAACTATTTTTATTTTAAACACTTATGTTTATTTCTATTTTTAGAACCCATGTTTTTAAAACAAAGCGATTTCATATTTTAAAACTAAGTATTTTCAGATTTAAAAACAAAGTATTTTCAGATTTAAAAACAAAGTGTTTAGATTTAAAAACAAAGTGTTTTCAGATTTAAAACAAAGTGTATTCAGATTTAAAACAAAGTATATTTTCAAAGCAATTCTAAACTGAATTTAAACTGTAAAAAAAACTGATTTTAAAAACTTAAGAAGAATTAAATAAAAATAAAACCTTTTCTCTGTGCTTCAGGCCGTCGAATAGAACCCACCCATTCATCAACGTCGCCTTGGAATCGCACGCCACCTGGATCGTCGGACCCCCCATCAACCATCACCACTCCGACCAGCTTCGACTTCCGCCCCCATGCCATGAACGGTTCCGAACTCGAACCCCCCCAGCGCCAAGGAAGAAGCGCTCGAAGATGGCGGGTTAGAGGGGCAAAATTGATCGAAGTATAGGAGAGATAGACGAGGTGTAGAGGAGAGAGGGAGGCGGTGGGTTTGCACTAGGAGGCGGCGGCGCGTTCGTCTTCGACGACGGGGAAAGGCGGCTCTGGCGATTTGGGGGAACGGGGTTTTATTTTATAATAAATTTTTTTCTGGTTTCCTTTTGAACGGGGGGGGGGGGGGGGGCAGAATAAAAGGGGGAAGAGATAAATCTTTTTTTTTTATTTAATTATTTTGTTCTGCAAAAAGTTAACTTTTACTTACGACCTCGAAACGAGGTCCACCGCCTGTCGTCCATAGCGTTTTACCCCCATTCCGAACACAATGGGATATGTATCCTAAGCTGATTTGATCGTTACAATCAGTTTCCTTTTTAATTTTCATTTAAATCACTATATTGAATTTTAAACGCACATTTCAAATTACCGGGGTCACATACTAACTCTAAAAATTCTCGAAAAATATTTTCTAGCTTCGTATTGACGATACGGTCCTAACAAAACTAGTTTCGTCGAATTCTGAGATCGTTTGAAAAATGGCCAATTTCCAGTCGATTAAAATCAACTGAAACCGGTCAAACGCGTTTTCCTTTGCCACGCTCACATATTGATTCGAAAAATTATGAAATTTGAAACCTAGCAATAACTCGACACTGCGGACCTAACAAAACTGGTTTCGTCGGAATCCGAGGTCGTTTGCAAAATTGCTATTTTTAAGGGCCTTATATATATAAAAATATATATAAATTCCACAGCGACTATTTCTAATTTTAAACTGGACATATCTTATCCTTTCTAAGCTGAAATCTCAGTTTGTTAACTTCGTTACAAAGATATAGTTATACAGATTCAAATATTTCTTGTTTCGTTCAATTCTGACTTATATTGAATTCTGTATATTCATTTGAAATTAGAAATCGAATTTTCGAACTACCGCGCCATTTTCAATTCCTTTTATAATTATATATAATTATTATATATTCTAACGACGACGTATATAATATATACGTTCTAATTATATTCAAAATAAATTTCTCGTCGATATTATTTAAAATAATCTATTTTAAATAATCAAAATTCGCCATAATTGCCAAAATAAAAATTTTAAACTGGCCCAGATTTTCCGGGTTGTTACAATCTCCCCCACTTAAAACTTTTCGTCCCCAAAAAGGAACAAAGTCGAAAGTGGTTTGACTATTCAACTATACGCTCGATCTGTCTTCCATTCTCCAACTCTTTAGTTTCTGAGAATTTTCAAAATTTCAAAAATTTGGCTAACACCCTAAATTTTCGAAAAATTTCGCCATAACCTCCCCTGCACCGGGAGCATCGGGGAATTTCAAATAGCTTCCCCGGTCCTTCAGATCTCAAAAAGAAAAAGAAAAAGCCAAGCGGCTAGCCAATAGGCTCACAAAATCATCATCACCCAAACAAAACAGGAAATTATGTAGTAAACATGTACCTATTTGTCGGGCAAACAAATTTTATTCTCTGCTCTAGCCTCCTTGCTATGACCTGATCAATGTGAGTACATATATATGCAAGCATATGCGACCAAATTCCAATACAATTCAATATTTGGTTCAATTAGGCATAATGGTTCAAAATTAGCAAACAAATAGACAAACAACATAAACATCAATCAATTAGTGAATTTAACGTTTCAAATTGATAATTTTGATATATATTCAAAAATCATGTTTTTGATGCCAATTCCCAACAATAGGCCCTATCTAATTTTGGTTCTAACACCAGTCAATAGGAAACATATAGATATTACACGTTCGTCACTCGAATATAAATTCCAATGATGGAGCTCCATCATCAAAATCACCTCCGGGCGATTAGAGTGTAATTCTATATCTATCCAGTATATTAAAACTTCAAATACACGTTTGCAAGGCGTATATGCAAAATCTTTATATATTGGATTGTCCTAATCAATATAAAATAAATAATCAAATACGAATAGTTGATTTAAATTTTCAAAACAAAAATTGTTTTCACTTTAAAAATATACTCTTCACACTCGTTCTAGGATACTACTGATCCCATCTCTAACGAGTCATTCCCATCGGATGTTACTAATCCAATATCTGATGAATTCTTTCATATGTTTCTAATGTGTCTTGTTCTCTAGCTTTGTAAACCAAAGCTCTGATACCAACTGTGACGGCAAAGAATTTCGCTCGGTCCGAACCAGTCGCTAAACTGACCCAGACCGTTCGAAACGCCCTATCGTTTGAGAACACGACAAATCAGAACGCATAGAAAAGAACATTTCATTGTTAATTACAACAATGCATCAGATTACAAGAATATACAGAGTATGAATAAATATTACACAGAAATATCAGAGATTTAAATTACATTTAAATAAATTGCAGCGGAAAATAATACGATACACAACTAGAAGAGATATACGGATACAAAGCTTTCCGGATATCGTTCCAGCTGTAAACCAGGATCCTGTGAATATAAATCTGCAAAACCAAAACTACTAGCTGCCCGTGTCAAAATAAGGGCACCTAGAGTTTAGGTTAAAACAATAAACTCCAGGTCAGTCATGAGACTGGTGTGAGAACTAAAACAGTTATTAATCTTTATTTTAAAGATAGGTAAATCAAGGGACCACGCCGTATAACATGGAACGGGTTTTCTCCCAAGAATACAAGTGCATAAAACAAACAGCGCAATTCTAAATAAAGAAAAATGAAGCTGTTATAAGACCCAGGTCCTATCACACAATGCAACGCAAGCCGGGGGATAGGGTTTTCCCTTATAACAGCCAAAGAATGCTTGATGCGTTTTAAAACAAATCATTTGATACTATTATAAGTGCATAGTGTATAGAACAACTTCAAATCATAAGTATCAATCATAGGCGGCATGAGCGTCCCATGCCACTATGTCGCCATATATAGGTTTACAAATAAAACCGCAAAGTCACGTATTTGGAAATTGGATTTCCGTCTATGAACCGAGGCAAAAGATAGTCCTCAACCGATTCGAGACGCTCTAGCCCGCCCCTCAGGCACAGCCGCAACCGTACCTTGGATCGTCAGGGCCGGTCCACCGATGTGGATTATAATGCCTGAACAATACGTTTCTCCGCCCTTTGGGGCGTAGGTGAGCCAACTAAATGACTCCATCGGACCCGGATCGTCCGATCAAACCGAGGCGCCTCGCAACAGCAACAACCACATAAGTCAAACTCGTCAGGGCGTGTAAAACCACTGACGCCACTTCTAGCTAGAAAGAAAACGCATGTCCCCCCGGAGGTCCGTCTCCCGTTTTTGGTTCATACCGGGTGTGAAACTCGCGAGGTAAACGTTACACAAAGCTACGCCACAAAGGCCGTGCTTTGATCATCACCACAAGACTTTGCTTTTCAACAGAAGCCTCGATCAATTGCCACTTAGGCATGCCACACAGGCAATTCACTCCATGCGTTTGATATCCATCGATATATAACCCCTGAGCTCGTATGTCTCAGAGAAGGGCGTTAAGCAAGAGAATAAATTCTCCGCCGCCAAACAGATATATATTTAATAGAGATCAATCACACGGACTGAAATCCAATGTCAGACACACAGTCCATTTACAAGTCCGTTCTGGGTCTGAACGAAACCGGAGGCACCTAGTACCCCACATATCCATCGATCTCCAAGTACGTCTGGACGATCACTAACTGTTTCCATCTTCTTGGGTGTACAGCCCAATCAAGATCATCAGTTATCACCCAAACGACGTGAAGACCTCCGGTCTTCGACCATCGTCTTCATCTTCGACTTATCGTCGTATCAGTTATTCAGAATGGGATAAACCCGGTCTTTCCGAATAACTCGCGTATATTTTAAATAAGTGTTACACAAACACAACATACGCCTCATTCCAATTCATCAGTCATTAACCGTAAATTAATCAAGAGAATAATTCCCCAAATATTAACCCCGAAGGCCGAAACCAACATCAGATCAATATCCAGAAAACCATTCTGCTTGGCTAACCGACAGTTAATTTCTAATTTCACATTCATAGGGAGAGGTTCCCATTAATTTTATCAAAGATAAATTCTTTAATTTATTCTTTAATCTACTTTTGAATATCAATTCAAACTAGTCGGGATTAACGAAACTTACCGAAGTAATCATTTGTTTTAATTTCCCAATCCCAACCTATTTATCCCTTGAAGTAAAACTGGTAATACTTCATATCTAACACCACAGTGTTATCGGTAAATTCAATTACCATTTCACGTTCAAATCTAATTAAAGATTTAACTCTCGCCTGGAGCAAAACTGGTGATACTCCATTTTCGATCATTTCAATCTAATTAAAGATTCATTAAAACTCCACTTAGTTTTAATCTTCGACTGGGTTAAAGAATCAGTGTCATTTAAAACACGGTTCACGGTAAACCCAAAATCGCATTTCATTAATTATCGGGTTAAAGAACAAGTGTTATTTAAAACACTGTTCACGATAAACCCAAAAATCAATACCAATTCAATTCCAATTAAATATCATTTAATTGGTACACTTCATTAAATCTAAATAAAAAGATTTAATCTTTTCTCAACTGGGTTCAAGAACAGTGTTAGTGAAGACACCATTCACGACAAACCCAAATCACATTTGATATTCAATACAAGGCTCTGAATAGAAAATATATCGGCTTATATTCAATATCAAATTCTACGACTAACAAATGTCGTATTGGAAATAACGATATAAATATATATCTTTCAAATTTCCATAACAACACCTGCATAATCACGAATTCCAACATCGAAATATTCCGAAGACAATTTCGATTCAAATCCACTCCAATGCAATCATTGGATATTCAGGTTATTTTTAAAACCCTTTTTAAATTCA
The DNA here is from genome assembly GCA_030737875.1 of Allium sativum. Classification (NCBI taxonomy): domain Eukaryota; kingdom Viridiplantae; phylum Streptophyta; class Magnoliopsida; order Asparagales; family Amaryllidaceae; genus Allium; species Allium sativum. The sequence goes on along the minus strand of CM060913.1, from coordinate 144,539,049 downwards.
ATTTATTTATTTAAAAATAAATAGAATTATAATTCTAGTTCAAAACTAGTTCATTACGATAAAAATTTATTTTTATCTTTTCAAATATGGAGTTTTTCATCCCAATTCTTTCTAAACCATTTCTTATGATTTTACACAAATTATTACTATTTTTAATAATTTTATCACGGCCCGTACAGTCGATTTCCATCAACGGCCATCGAACTGCACTTACAGCGACCTTTTTCGAATTTGATTTGGACGTATCTCCAAATCCAACCGTTAGATTTCAAATTTCTAACCTTCATTAGAAAGCTCTTTTCGATACAAACCCAACGGTTCCGGTTTTAGGAGAATCCGACGGTCGGATCTCCCGTAATGTCCGTTTGAAATAAATGGTCGAAATTCACGAACTACCGCGGCGCGGCGCGTTCTATTCAGGCCATTATATTATATATATAATATATATAATATATATTTCGTCGATTTCTATTTAAAACGAATTATATAAATAGTTTTAAATTCGTTTCAAAAGCAATTTCAACTTCCTTTTCAATTCAAATCAAAATTGAATTCTTCTTTATAAATTCGTTTTAAAATTCATTTCAATTCAATTCAAATTTCAATTCAATTCATTTCGAAATCGTTTTCAATTCAATTCATTTCGAAATCGTTTTCAATTCAATTCATTTCGAAATCGTTTTCAATTCAATTCATTTCGAAATCGTTTTCAATTCAATTCATTTCGAAATCGTTTTCAATTCAATTCATTTCGAAATCGTTTTCTATTCAATTCATTTCGAAATCGTTTTCAATTCAATTCATTTCGAAATCGTTTTCAATTCAATTCATTTCGAAATCGTTTTCTATTCAATTCATTTTGAAATCGTTTTCAATTCAATTCATTTCGAAATCGTTTTCAATTCAATATAAATATCGTTCACGTCAGAATGGCGTCAATCTAACCAACACGGCTTCATACATTTCTATTTTCAAATATTCTATTTCAAATATTTCTTTTTCAAAATAGTTGTTATTATCAAAATATTTCGTTCAACACATGACCAATCTCAATGAATGAGTACTGTCAACACATGAACTTTTATTTTATAATATTCTTTATTTTTCAAATTGGAATGAGGCCCAATCAATTACCATATAAAGTTAATTATATGGATTTTCATACAACACATGTATATAATGACATTGAAAATAATCAACCATCAACCAAAGTGCACTACACTGTATAAGCATCAAATATAGATATTCAATGCTTATAACAGCCTGTCAATCAATCGATCGACATATTTAATCAATCAGGATGAGTGAACTTCAAATTTCATCCCAACACCCGTGTGGGGTTTCAAACAATCAACCGCATATTTTATTTGTGCAGTTGGGCGATGTGTGAAATTTATCGACCCAATCAATATCAGTCAAATCAGTGTATATACAAACAAATCGGCCGATTTGTTTATAACTATTCATTTATTCACATTCACGTTAAAAATTATATTTTTAACGATAAAACATTTTATTTCAACCTATTAATTTCTATTCAATTCATTTACACAATAAAATGATATTTTTATTTTCTAACATATTTTAGAAAATTTCGGCGGCATAACGGCACGATACTAGAAACGGGACAAGGCCTAGCCTTATCCCCGGTCTAGTGAAGGCCCACGCCATTCACACATCAATCAAATCAATTTCATCTCACCAAACAATTCAATTCAACCAAATAATTCAACTAATCTATGAAACCAAACAAACAAGTCCATGGTCTGTGGACGATTGTGTCGGGTGCTACTAAGCACCGTCTGCATCCTAGTATATATATAAAACTAGAAAGAAATTGAAAGGTGAGAAATTCTCACCTTTAGCTATCCTAGCTCCACGGCTCTTCATTTGCAGAAGTCTTCGTCGTTTCGCCTTTTTGTCACCTTCGTTGCCCAAGGCCACTATATATATAAAAATCGAATTTTTACTTCAAAGTTCAATATATAAAAATCGAATTTTTATTTCAAAGTTCAATATATAAAAATCGAATTTTTATTTCAAAGTTCAATATATAAAAATCGAATTTTTATTTCAAAGTTCAATATATAAAAATCGAATTTTTATTTCAAAGTTCAATATATAAAAATCGAATTTTTATTTCAAAGTTCAACATATAAAAATCGAATTTTTATTTCAATGCCATACATACAAAAATCACATTTTTCCATACGATGTATATATTATAAAACAATGCTAACTTTATAAACTACGCTAATTTTATTTCAAAAACCAAACTATTTTTATTTTAAACACTTATGTTTATTTCTATTTTTAGAACCCATGTTTTTAAAACAAAGCGATTTCATATTTTAAAACTAAGTATTTTCAGATTTAAAAACAAAGTATTTTCAGATTTAAAAACAAAGTGTTTAGATTTAAAAACAAAGTGTTTTCAGATTTAAAACGAAGTGTATTCAGATTTAAAACAAAGTATATTTTCAAAGCAATTCTAAACTGAATTTAAACTGTAAAAAAAACTGATTTTAAAAACTTAAGAAGAATTAAATAAAAATAAAACCTTTTCTCTGTGCTTCAGGCCGTCGAATAGAACCCACCCATTCATCAACGTCGCCTTGGAATCGCACGCCACCTGGATCGTCGGACCTCCCATCAACCATCACCACTCCGACCAGCTTCGACTTCCGCCCCCATGCCATGAACGGTTCCGAACTCGAACCCCCCCAGCGCCAAGGAAGAAGCGCTCGAAGATGGCGGGTTAGAGGGGCAAAATTGATCGAAGTATAGGAGAGATAGACGAGGTGTAGAGGAGAGAGGGAGGCGGTGGGTTTGCACTAGGAGGCGGCGGCGCGTTCGTCTTCGACGACGGGGAAAGGCGGCTCTGGCGATTTGGGGGAACGGGGTTTTATTTTATAATAAATTTTTTTCTGATTTCCTTTTGAACGGGGGGGGGGGGGGGGGGGCAGAATAAAAGGGGGAAGAGATAAATCTTTTTTTTTATTTAATTATTTTGTTCTGCAAAAAGTTAACTTTTACTTACGACCTCGAAACGAGGTCCACCGCCTGTCGTCCATAGCGTTTTACCCCCATTCCGAACACAATGGGATATGTATCCTAAGCTGATTTGATCGTTACAATCAGTTTCCTTTTTAATTTTCATTTAAATCACTATATTGAATTTTAAACGCACATTTCAAATTACCGGGGTCACATACTAACTCTAAAAATTCTCGAAAAATATTTTCTAGCTTCGTATTGACGATACGGTCCTAACAAAACTAGTTTCGTCGAATTCTGAGATCGTTTGAAAAATGGCCAATTTCCAGTCGATTAAAATCAACTGAAACCGGCCAAACGCGTTTTCCTTTGCCACGCTCACATATTGATTCGAAAAATTATGAAATTTGAAACCTAGCAATAACTCGACACTGCGGACCTAACAAAACTGGTTTCGTCGGAATCCGAGGTCGTTTGCAAAATTGCTATTTTTAAGGGCCTTATATATAAAAATATATATAAATTCCACAGCGACTATTTCTAATTTTAAACTGGACATATCTTATCCTTTCTAAGATGAAATCTCAGTTTGTTAACTTCGTTACAAAGATATAGTTATACAGATTCAAATATTTCTTGTTTCGTTCAATTCTGACTTATATTGAATTCTGTATATTCATTTGAAATTAGAAATCGAATTTTCGAACTACCGCGCCATTTTCAATTCCTTTTATAATTATATATAATTATTATATATTCTAACGACGACGTATATAATATATACGTTCTAATTATATTCAAAATAAATTTCTCGTCGATATTATTTAAAATAATCTATTTTAAATAATCAAAATTCGCCATAATTGCCAAAATAAAAATTTTAAACTGGCCCAGATTTTCCGGGTTGTTACAAAGTCCTCGGTATTGTAAGAGGCAAGTGTTGAAGTCCTCGGTTTTATTAGTGGCGTGAAATCCCGTTCTTCTGCTCGAGTGTTGTATACTTGTTCCTCCGGTTGAAGTGAGGTAGTTGTTAGTGAAAATCGAGATAGAAGTTTGGGACTGGACGTAGGACGGTGCTCCGAACCAGTATAAAAATCCTTGGTGTGATTTTTCTATTTTTACTGCTTTTTTATACAATTCTCTGATTTGCTCTTATTTCATACTTGAGTATTGTTCATCGTATTACATGATCCGTGTGTACTATACTAAACACATACACGTATTTTCATTTGGAATCAGAGCAAGGTCATCATATAACCATAACACAGTTATTTGATATATTCTTGTAATATGGCAAATAACGCAAGTATTAGCACTCAAAACACCACTTACACGGAAGGTTAATCGACACAAAGACCTCCATTCTTCAATGGTCTTAACTATAGCTATTGGGAAATACATATGTTATTCTTCATGCAGTCAAATAGCTATGATGCCTGGAATGCTACACAAAAAGAAATAGTGAATCCAACAACTGATTATTCAGAATGGACACCAACTGGGAAAACGACAGCAACTGTAAATGCAAAAGAAATAAACATGTTGTTTTGTGCATTAGACCAAAATGAATATAACTGTGTTAGTATCTGCACAACTGCATATAAATTTAGCAAACGCTGAAAACCACTCATGAAGGTTCTAACAAGGTTAAACAAGCCAAAATAGCCATGCTGAAATGTCAATTTCAAAATTTCAAAATGAAGCTGAATATGACAATAAATAACCTGTATTCACGATTTCAAACTATTCACCATGCACTTATTGGTTTAGGACAAAAATATTCAGATTTTGATGTTGTTTCGACAGTCCTACATTCTCTGACTAGTGAATGGAAAGGAAAAGTATTAGTAATTGAAGAAGCTAATGACCTTTCCGTCATGAAGCCAGATGAATTGATAGGATATCTAATATCCTATGAAGCTAATTTGCAGGCTAGAAAGGAACATAAAGAAGAAAAGAAAATTACAGCATTTCATGCTGGAAAAGATGAAGATGAATCAGATTCCGAAGATGAAGACTTAGAATTTATTGCAAAAGCTTTCATAAAATTCCTGAAACAACGAAAAGCTAGTCGATATAACAAAAAGAAAACTGGATCAAATAAACCGTCATCATCAGCTATAGAGTGTTTCAACTACCACAAAAAGGGGCACATGCACAAGGATTGTCCGGAGCAAAAGAAGAAGTCAAAAAAATGACAAATTCAAAAACAAGAAGGACAAGTTAAAGAAACGAGCTTTCTCAGTTACATAGGATGATTTAGACTCGTCTTCATCAGAAAGTGAAATGTTACAGAAAATGAACAAGCGAACGCTTGTTTCCTGGCAGCAGAAGATGAGGTACAAATTCCTACATTTGATGAAGTACTTGATATTAATGCCAAATTGATAGTTAAATATAAAGACATGAAACGATAATTCAAAGAAGCTAAAGAAGATTTGAGTAGAGCAGAGTTTGAACGAGATATGTTAAAAGACGAGAAGAAAATATTAGAAGAAGAACTTGAAAATTTTCAAGAATCATCATCTAATATTTATTCTCAATTATATCTTTTGAGTCAAGAAACTGAAACTCAAAAAGATAAAAATGATGCTCTTACTACTGAAAATCATGAGCTTAAGGCAAAGGTCAAAAGTCTGGACCTAGAAAAGGCCAGTTTACAAACTAAGTTAGATGATATTACTCAAAATGTTTTTAACTTCAACAAAGGTCGAGAAAATTAAAAGTTCACAACCTGCTTCAAACAAACAAGGTTTGGGATATACGAAACAGAAAACCAAGAAACATCTCAAGAAAAAGAAAGGTGAAGCTAAGAAAAATTCTAGTTTATTATATTCCAAGTCAAAACCAGTTGTGAAATGTTAAAAGAAAAATTTCTAGACTATCAAGATATGGGTTCCTAAAACAAATTACAATTTGATTAGGAACAAATATATTCAACATTTCATGAATACTGTGCATCTTAATTCAAATTATTTATATAAAGGGGATACTAGACCCGTATGGGTTTGGACTCCTAAGACCTAACTCTTAGGACCCTATAAAAAGGTGGGTACCATGGACTTAATCTTATTTTTTGCAGGTCCCACTTAAGAAAAGAGGAAAGTGGATATTGGACGGTGGTTGCTCGAAGCACATGAGTGGAGACAAGAACTTATTGACAAATATTACATACTCAAATGGTGGCTCCGTCACTTTTGGAGATAATTCGAAAGGCTATATCATCGACAAAGGCGATGTGAGAAATTGCGGTACATCTAACTTACCTCTTATTACCAATGTCATGCTAGCTAGAAATTTGAAACACAATTTACTTAGTATTAGTCAATTATGCGACAAGGGTTTTACAATTTCCCTTTCAGATAATAATGTAGTATTTTAGACAAAGACCATAATTTAGTTTCGAAGGTTATAGAGACAAAAATATATATATATTCTGAATATGAATATTAATCATAATTCAGATATGTATCTTGTGGCTAATGAAAATGATCCATGGCTATGGCACAAACGCTTCTGTCATATAAACTTCAGAACTATCGACAAGCTAGCAAAAAACGATCTAGTTAGAGGACAACCCAAAATGAGCTTTAAGGTTGACAACATGCGCAACGCATGTTAATTAGGAAAATTGACCAAATCATCTTTTAAATTCAAGAAAGTCATATCAACATTACAACCACTTGAGTTACTGCATATGGATTTATTTGGACCAACTAAGGTTCAGTTAATAAATGACAATCGATATGTGTTTGTAATTGTTGATGATTACTCTCGTTACACCTGGACAATTTTTTTGAAAAACAAAAGTGACACTTTCGAACATTTTAAATCTTTTGTCAATAGAATTTAGAAATCCAAAGGGCTTAAAGTTAAAAATATAAGAAGTGATCATGGTGGAGAGTTCAAAAATAATGAATTTGAACATTTTTGTACAAAGAAAGGTATATATCATAATTTTTCGTTTCCTAGAATTTCACAACAAAACGGAGTTGTAGAACGGAAAAACCGGACCTTACAAGAATGTGCAAGAATATTATTAAATGGAACCACTTTACCAAAACATTGTTGGGCAGAAGCTGTTGCAACTGCATATTATGTTCTGAATCTTGTATCCATTCGACCTCTCATCAAGAATACGTCTTATGAATTATTTAATCAAATAAAGCCTAATATCTCATACTTCAAAGTCTTTGGTTCTAAATGCTTTATTTTAAATACGAAAGACCAGCTCGGCCAATTCAATCCACATGCCGATGAAGGAATATTTGTCGGTTATTCGGAACGGAGCAAGGCCTATCGTATATTTAATAAACGAACCAAAACTATTGAAGAATCACTTCAAGTCTCAATCGATGAATTCTATCACCACCCTCATAATATATCAGATGATGACGAAACTATAGTCACTGATAATCCAATCATCACAAATGTTGATTCTATCTCTGAAATAATTGTTGAGGATTCCTCAAACATGTGAGTTACAATATCCACCAAGAATAAGATCTCCTCCAAGAATATTAAGAGATCATCCGGTTCAAAATATAATCGGGGAACTAACATCACAAATCAGAACAAGGAGTCAACTCCATCAAATGGGTCATGTTGCGTTTCTTTCAAATATCGAACCTAAGAATCCAAAAGAGGCTGCTATGGATGACTACTGGATCATTGCCATGCAGGAAGAACTAAATCATTTCGAGCGCAATGATGTATGGGAACTTGTTCCAAGACCAACTGATTAGTCAGTTATCGGTACTAAATGAGTATATAAAAATAAGGCTGACGAACAAGGAAATATCACCAGAAGTAAAGCAAGATTAGTAGCACAAGGTATAATCAGGAAGAAGGTATCAACTATGAAGAAACATTTGCACTATTCGCTCGACTATAAGCTATTAGAATCTTATTATCTTTTGCTTGTCACCACAATTTCAAACTTTATCAGATGGATGTCAAAAGTGCTTTTCTAAATGGATTTATTAAAGAGAATGTATATGTCGAACAACCTCCTTTGTTCGTACATGAAAAATATTCTGACTATGTGTATAAACTTAAGAAGGCTCTACATGGTTTAAAATAAGTACCTCATGCTTGGTATGAACGACTACGTAGCTATCTTATTAACTCAGGATTTCAAATAGGCAAAGTCGATCAAACTTTGTTTATCAAACATTCTCGAAAAGATGTTTTGGTTATCCAGATATATGTAGACGATATTATCTTTGGTTCAACAAACGATAAACTCTGCAAAGAGTTTGCAAATATTATGACCAAAGAGTTTGAAATGTCTCATATGGGAGAACTATCATATTTTCTTGGACATCAAATCAAACAACTTTCGAACGGTATTTTATTAATCAAGAAAAACACTGCGGAAATCTTATCAAATGCTTCAGAATAGAAAACACATCTGGTAAACCTACTCCCATGAGTATAACTACACATCTTGAAAAAGATGAAAATGGTAAGAATGTTCACCAGAAATTATATCTAAGCATGATTGGTTCTCTTCTTTATCTTACAGCCAGTCGTCCAGATATAATGATGAGTGTTTGTCTATGTGCATGTTTTCAAGCAGATCCAAAGGAATCACATCTACGAGCAATAAAATGTATAATTTGTTATCTTAATAATACCAAAGATTTTGGTATTTTCTACCTAAAAGAATGTCCATTCGAATTAGTATCATATAATGATGTTGATTTCAGAGGCTCTCGAACGGATAGAAAGAGTACAAGTGGTACGTGCCATTTTATTGGAAAATCACTTGTCTCTTAGTTTAGTAAGAAACATAATTGTGTTTCACTGTCAACGTGTAAAGCTGAATATATATCAGCGGCTCTTGCTTGTACTCAAGTAATATACATGCAACATACACTTCAAGATTTTGATATTCATTTATCAAATTCTATTATATACTGTGATAACACCAGTGCTATAACTTATCAAAGAATCCTGTGAATCACTCTCGAACCAAACACATTGATATCCGTCATCATTTTCTAAGAGACAATATCGAAAAGGGAAATATATGTCTCGAATATGTCCAAACCGATAGTCAACTAGCAAACTTTTTTACTAAGCCTCTACTTGAGTCTAGTTTCATTAAGTTACATAGAGAGCTTGGTCTTATCTCCAGAAAAGAACTTGATAAGTAATGTTATCACTGATGTTATATTTTTAAGTTCTTTTTTTTTACTTTCGGTTTATATTTTCAAAACATTAGCTATTTTTGGCTATTGTTATAATGGGAAAATTGAATATGAGCTTTTAAATCTTTTACGGTCAAGTATTCCTGGTAATTCCTAGCCTCAAGTTTATATATAGAAAAAAACTATATAAACTTGCTATTCTCTCCATCTTAATCTCCCAAGCTGATCATGGCACATATATGTGATGAGTGTGCTCAAAAATCCCATATTTCTGTCACAAGTTCTGAGCTGGAAGAGTATTACTCTCCCAAAACTCCAAAACACAAATCAAAGCATCACCAATGCAATCGTACTCCTGGCAATACGCCAACTTCGAAACGGGCAAAGAAATCGTTGTTTTGTTCACCCCGCACCAGAGAGAAGATCAACGAGATTCATCATTACCAAAAACATCAAATTGATCTTCAAAGACAGCTACATTACGAGCAAAGACTGACCTCAGATCGATTATCTCTTTTAGAGAAAATGACAATGTTCTTTTGTGGTTCTAATAAATAAAATGTACACGAGCCTATGCCAACCATGCCTTCATCCTCTAGAAGCCCGAGTTCTTGGGAAAGAATCTATAATAGGAATGAAGGAGCAAGAGAAAATTGATCACCTTGGACACCACGTATAAACGATATCAAAGAAGTTTCTACCGATCACAATTCATCATCTTGTCACTAAAATTTATGTTGTGGTTATATTCTCTTGTTTTTTTTATCTTGTACTAATATATATATATATATATATGTCATATTTAAATAAATTCAATATTATATGGACCGTTAAAACTCAGTAATAAGAGCAAGAAACAGGAAAAACAGACTACAGGTACACTGGTCGACCCGCCAAATTTCACCAGTCGACCTGTTTTAGCTTCTGTTTAAAAACAATCGACCAGTAAAAATAATGCGGTCGATCGGTATCATTTATTTCAGTTTTTGAACGTCCATATATGGTTATTTCTCTACTCCACCTCTTCACTTTTTTTTCAAACCGTTCCTTCCTCCAAACTTTCCAGAAACCCTAGAATTCAATTTTCTTCTTTCGAATCCATCAATATCAATCAAATGGCTCCTCCTTAGAAGAAATCAAAGAAAGCCTCAACTTCTGAACTACAACCTATTGATATTTCAATAAAAAGTGGCTAGTTGATCCAATTGCTATCAAAAGGTAGAATGAGATGAAAGATTTCAAAATTCATTCGGGTTCGTTTGTTAAATTCTCCGATTTCTCTAGTTATCGTGTTCTTAGCATAGCAAAGAGCTCTGATATTGAAACCCTCATTGATTTTGATCAAAATAATGTGGAAATTAACCATGTTATGATCAAATTATTCTATGCTAACCTGAATTTAGAGAAATACAAGCCCGAAAATTCCACACAATGCCTTTAGTCAGTTGTATGTGGCAAATAGGTGTTTATCTCTTGTGAAAGAATGGCGACTGTTCTTGGTTCTTCCTTTTTAGGTCAAAAATTCTTAAGAAATTCTTGCAATATCCATGTCCGTGGTCAAATTAGCCATCAGTTCATTGAAGATGACAAGGATAGCACAAAATCCATTGGTTTACGACCTACTGTAAGAGTTCTTCATCACATCCTTATGCACTCTCTATTACGAAGAATAGGAAATTTTGATGTCGTTTATAAAGAAAAATTAAAAGCATTATATGCAATCTATGGGGGTATTCGTATCATTGGACTGGTATGATCTTTGATGAGATTTTGCAAGCGAACGATTGTACTAGGCCACATTTGTTCTATAACAAATATATCATGTGTCTATTGCTTGATTGTGGCATTACCCCTCATGAGTCGTCTGTTTCAAGGCCCAAGTGCATAAACAAAGCATCGATTAAACGGATGAAGCTTCCCAATCCATACTTCAATATTATGCCTATTGAACTATGGAAGGAACAAGGACATCAAGGAACTTCATCACGATCATCCTACCCAAAACCTGAAGAAGTTAAACTTCTACAATCATCTTCTTCTACAAAGGACTCGCTTACCACCATTGCTCGCAATCAATTCCTACTTGAAGCAATACTTAAACGAATGGATACAAATAACGAAAAACGCTTTAACAAAATTAAGTCTTTCTTCAGAATTCTATGAGAAGCAATGTCGTGTGGTGCATCATATTATATGCAAGCTCAAGACCCTGGCAAACGTCCAGCTCCTCTTACTTTTGCTTGGACATCTTCGGAGGAGAGTACAACCTCAGAAACTAGCCGTGGACGTGGTCATGGAAAAACTCAAATTGTTGAAGAAGAAGAAGACGATGATGAGACAGAATCCGAATCTTCTTAGTTTATTTCTCAGTTCATCTCTTGCTATGCACTTATGACTTTATTTTGCTTTAATACTTGATCCGGCACTTGTATCTAAATAGTGCCTTGTTTTATTCGTATTAGACTTGTGTGTGTATGATCATGTTTTGTGACTCTTGGAATGACTTATGGTATTAGTTTATGTTGCTTAGTGTCATTTACATCCTCACTTATTTATCTGTTTGGCGATTCCTTTTTGTCGATGACAAAGGAGGAAAAAGTGGTACTAACAATGTATATGCATTAAAATGCAGTTTATATACAGGAAAAATTTCAGGGGAAGATCATATACAAGGGGAGATTCAGAACTATATTGTCATCAATCAAAAAGGGGAGAATGTTGAGTGAAGGATTTCATAGAGTTTTGATTTCTGACAAAGTGACAAGCCATGATCGAAAAAAAGAAGAAATTCATTGGTTTGAAGAGACACAAAGAGCTACATATGGTATTTTACATTAGAGGTTGATCAATTAGTGTTTTAGTAGTATTACTAATGTTAAAATCTATCCTCAAATAATCACATACCTCAAGATTATCAATATATATAAAAATATATATGTGTACACATTAATTGTGCACACTGGGTAAACCGGTCGACTGCCTGGATTTCCACCAGTCGACCGTTTCTACCCAGTTTCCACAATAAACGTGTACACATAAATATAACATATATATATATTCAAATTCCTGTCTACCAGTCCTTTTTAACCTGTCGACCGTTTTCTTCTAGAAAGCAACCTTTCATATAGACACTTCCATTTCTTCAATGTTTGCTTCTCTTTATCTTCACCAACAATCATGACCATTGTTTGTAACTTCTCACAAAGGGTTACAACTGTTTATTCTTTATATAAACAACATGAGATCAACATTTCTATCATCGATTTCTACAATACTAACTTGACTTATTGCTATCTATATTCTTGATCTCGTTTCTATACTCTCAAGTGCTCAATCACTCATATTCAATATAATATCGTTTGAATCCTAGAATCTATTTAATATTCTTTTGATTCAATATGATATCCAGTTCCAAATCTTCATATACACAAATATCCTATTTGAGGATAAGATTATAGGAAGGTTCTACCAAAACTGACAAATTCATGTTATCAAGAACACATATTGTCAACAACAAATATATTCATCTTTGTTGAAGTCCTCGATGTTGTAAGAGGCAAGTGTTGAAGTCCTCGATGTTATTAGAGGCGTGAAATCACGTTCGTCTTCTCGAGTGTTGTATACCTGTTACTCCGGGTGAAGTGAGGTGGTTGTTAGTGAAAATCCAGATAGAATTCTAGGACTGGACGTAGGACGGTGCTCCAAACTAGTATAAAAATCCTTGGTGTGATTTTTCGATTTTACTGCTTTTTTATACCGTTTCGTGATTAGATCTTATTTCATACTTGAGTATTGTTCATCATATTACACGATCCGTGTGTACTATACTAAACACGTACACGTATTTTTAGTAATGAGGCGGAGTGGTCAGAAATAGTGTGTATAGGGAGTCAAGTCATTTAAACGACCTTGTGCCTTACGTCGTAACCGACCTAGCTTTGCCTTGATCCCCAAGACACAACCTGACTGGGTCGTTGGACCATATACAAGAATGACCTGCTTGCACATGCCTTCCACGAACTAACCACAAAAGTGACTAGCCTCCATCTATTTGTTGCGATCTAAGGTAACATCGATCTGACTCAATGCATGCAAGACCGACCCGCTCTGAGCGACCCAAGGACCAATACACCTCAAGCGACCTGACTCTACACTCATATAAGACGATCTGTTCTTGACTTTGTAAGGACCTGAAGCTTCAAGATACAGACGACCTGAGGCCTTGGGTGACCTGACACAAATGAAGTCCCAATGACCCATAGCTTGAACGACCTATGACTTTAACCATATTTTTATTGATTAAACATTTTCCCCTTCGAAGTTTATATCTTTGAAAATGATGTGAGCGTTGAATTACAATGCTTTTGAAGTTGCTTTGATGGATCACTAGTTGTTCATTTCATGGAATAATATGCATACGCAATATCACGTCGTTCGGGCTTTTAATCTGGACCTAACTTGGCCCAAACATGCTTGTCTTTATATTTACATGATTAGGCCCCTTCCTCCACTTTATCTTGCCTCGCTGAAGAAGCTTGTTAATGGAGGCTTCATCCTGAAAGAAATCAAACACTCCTGCTCCAGTTAACCATATCATTGGTCAATTTTTGTGTTATCACATCTCCCCAAAGGTTCGAACCTCCCGAATCCAATCACCGCTCAGATTATCATTAGCTTGACTCAATTCATTGTCGGTCTTCTCAGGTCTGAGTTATTTCATCCTAGTCGAGCTTCTAGATGCCACCATAGCCGATTTCAGATAACCCGAACCTATCTTAGTTCACATTAGTTGTCGATTTCATTCATCTTCTTATTGAATTGTTTTTTGGTAATTAGGGTTCGATCGAGTATAGTTTTAGGGGATTTTTTTTGACCAACTTAGCATTAGTGGTTCGAGAATTTGAATCAGTTTTGAGGAACTATACTTAAATGAAATGGGTCTTAAAATTTCATGTGAATTTCTTCTTGTTTTTGTTTTCCGATAGTTCATGTATAATGTTGATTCCTAACAACATTGTCTGCTACATATAAGCCTTGTATCGATTTGTATTTTTCAGCAATCTTTGTTGAAACCTAAATCCAAAACCTTGATGTTTGTGTATTTTTTGCAAATTTTGGTTGGAAATTCATGTATGTAACTTTGGAATTCGACATAAGGGATTTGATGATCTATATTTTGGTTCTTGAATGCTAATTATTCTATCCACCATTAGATACAGTTATGCTCACCATGTGAACCTTCTATTGACGCACAATCCTTGTGTGACAATTTGAATTCAATGTCTTGACATTTGTTGTAGAATCAATGCGATGATGCTTGTGGTAATTACCTCGTTGTAGCCATTGTTGTTGAAGCACGAGTTAGTAGTTTGGACTTGAATCGCTTGTTGATCATTGCCTTTGGTTCGAGCCAACATAGTGTAGTTTGAAAATTTAGGTCAAAAATCAGATTTTGTTGCCAGGACGCTTAAATGATCCATGCCCTCAGGTCACCGATGACCTAAGACTTCTGTTAATGCACGACCTGCTTCTTTGAACTGATTGACGACCTAAGCCCTCAGGTCGTTGAATGACCTATGCCACTCTCACGATGCGTGATCCAAACTTTAGAAGCAGTCGAACGATATGGTTGTTGGGTCGTTGAACAACCTTCTCTCTCAAGTCATTGAGCGACCTTCTTTGCTAGGTCATTGAGCGACCTTCTTTTGAAGCTTAATATATTCAAGCATTCCGGACTTTGAACAATTCACATTTATTACTTGAGAATTGAGAGCCCATATGCCCTATTTCCTGTTTTTTAACATCAACAAACACTTACATATTTCGGACTTATACTTCGCCATCGACCATCCATATCGATAACAGATTAGTTAGATAAAACATATTATAGTGAATTTCAAAACTTAAACTACCTGATGTATATACACGGGACTATTTCATTCAATTGTTTATGTCTTGTCAAACCTTGTATGCATATGCACGACACTTTAGTTTAGGTTGGCAGCGATGCTTGGGATCTACTAATCGGCACATGCCGACTGTGGATTCCAAGCTTCGCTTTAATATGACTTGTATAATTCTGCACGACACTTCACAATTAGGAAATGTGTACCCGTGATATGTTTATAAACAAGATTGTTTGTGTAGAATGAATACCAGGCAGCAGACTCGCCTTTAGGCCTAAGAGACATCTGCTTCTGTGCGAGTTGAGACTTCTATGTCTGCCTTTGGTGTTATAGGAACTACAGCTCCTCGATCGTTACCTAGTCAGCCATTTCCCGATCCTCGTCCCCTCAGTACCATGCCAGCAGGGAGACACTGTACCACGATCAATCAGAACTTTTTTAAATAGTTGTGTAACCAATATGATATCTCTGAGGCCGACACGATATTGCCAGAGAAGGATGTGTTCAATGATCAACCGCCAAGAGGATATGTAGCTTTTAACCGTCAGATGTTGATGAGCGGCGCGGTCCCTCCTTTTAATCCGTTTCTAGAGATGATCCTGAAAATTATGGCTATTGTTCCTTTCCAGGTTCATCCCAACGGTTATGCCATTTTGTTAGGGATTTACGTGCTCTTTATGCAAGTAAAGGAATGTGGGCCTACGTTTTGGGATATCTGCTACATGTGTTCATTTAAAAGGAGGAAAGATACTTCTTCTATCATACATGTTAAGGGTGCATGAAACCAGAAGCTCGTACGTGACTTGCCGGAGAGTGGTTCAGGATTTCTAAGTCAATTTTTCTTTGTTCGTTGTCCCGACACGAGAACTGTACGAAAGGAGGTGAGCATATTTTCATAGACCTCTTCTCATCTAATTTTTCTTAAGTCTCGGTTACTGAACGTTTCCTTCTTGATTACAGTTGTTCCGGCTCTCGCTAAGGACAATAAAGATTCTTCTTCTTGCAAAGCTGCTCTTGAGGCATTAAATATTGTTGGTATTGTAGATAGAGGAAAGAAGTACTTAATTAGAGCAGAATTCCTTCATAAAAATAGATTTCTTCATCCTACTAGGAAATATCCTTCCAAAGGATCAGCTTCCACGCCTCGGACTACACTGGTAGCATCGGATGCTACGGCTTCTGGAGAGGGTAGTGCATCAAAAAGTAATGTCGATGAACCTCCTTTAAAGAAATGCTCGGACCCTGTTGGCGGTACTGAAACATTCCCAACCCCAATTGCCTTTGATTGAGGAGGAAGAGTTTGTACACTGCGAAGGAAAGAATCCCATGAAGGAGATGAGTAGATATAGGATGGAGAAATCACGACTGGAGGTGATTTGGAGGTTGAGGAGTCCCATTATCCCAGCTCTTCATGAGGAAGGTTTTATGGACATTTACAATGAGCTCAGTGATCTTAATACTGCAGAAGATCTTTCCCCAGGGAAATTGTGACTTCGAAGCTTGCAATTGTGGTTATGAAAGCGGCAATTTAACTATCTTTGACTCAAACTCCTCCATTGCGAAAGATTTTTCTGAGATTGAGCCTGCATTAGCTTCTCAGACGAAGAGTGGTTCGTTATTAGATGCGCGTTAGACGACACATCACATGCACTCTAAGTTTTTGATGCTTTGCATGCACTCACTATTCCGCCCCATTACTTCCTGATTTACGTACTGAAATTCTGCTTTTCCTTGTTTTAGGTCCAACTACGAGTCGGCCTTACTTGACAAGTTTCAATCTCTAAACCAGCTCTTACAACCCGAGGAATTACATGTAGTCTCAGCATCCTCTTGTCTATGGGGAGGCTGAGGAGCAGAGAATATGGAGGCATGAGGCCCTTGATCAACTAGAGATAGATGAGCGGAATCGAAGCTTTTTTAGTGATAGCTATGATCATCACTATGAGTGAGCAGACGTTAGGAAGTGGAAAGACGAAGAAGGAAGAGAGAGAGAGAGAGGAATGGTCAGAGCAAAGATCATAGCAAGGATGATCAGAGCAAGGATGATCCTCACAAGCGCCCCAGATTAGATAAAAATCCAGTCCCTGCTACTCAGACCACCTCTGGCTATTTGCCCCTTGCTGCTCCATCTATTATCCTATAACTAATATGCAAAAGATCATCCATGGGCCACGCAATACTCTTGAGCCTGCATGCACCAAACTTGCTGAAAGGTTCAAATATTGGTGTTTGAAGGGGGTTTATTTTGATCTAGATATACATCTCACTGATAAGAAAGGGATGCTAAAGGATCTTGACATAGTGAGGAGCAACATTAGCAAGCAGCTAAATGTAGTTAAAGATCGGGTTGATAAATAGCAAGAGGTAGTTAAGGGTGTCGTCGAGAAGCTATCTTTATGGTATAAACTAGCTGAAGAGCTCTATCGAGTCAATAGGCATAACCTTGAGACCATAGATACAGTGGAAAATGACAAGGTCGAGTGGGCCAAAGTTCTTTAATCTCGTGATGCCAACGCTGCCTCTCTTACTTAGAAAAATCAAGAGTTAGAAGCCGAGAATCAGAGGCTTAAAGAGAAGCTTGCTATTGCCTAGCTAAAAGAAACTGCGCTAGTCACACACCATAATAGTGGCATGAAAAAAAATCCCCTTCTATACAACTTTCCCTCTTGCATGATAAATCCTAGGGCTTTTCTAAGTAGCTTTTTTCTTTCGGCTTGATTCTTGGGTAGGAGTTCGTCGGTGAGATATTATTTTATCGGGATCATCCATGACATTGATTCCTCTGATCCTTCCATATTGTATTCGATTTCCATTTCGTTGACGCTTGGATTGCGGAGGATCTATACCAATACTAGCCCTAAGAGATTAGCATCCCTTAAGCTGGCATATTTTGCGAGTGAATATACCTTCATGGGATGTGTGTAATAGTGTTATGCTCAAAATGGTTGAGGAGCTCCCATGCCTTTGACAAACAAGGAGACAAATTCCATTCTTTTGCTTGAAACTCTCTACGAATTTGAAACACCACAAGTTGGGAGTCACTGAATATTTGGAAGGTCTTAAGATTTAGTTCTCTTTCTATCCTTAAACCGACTATCAAAGCCTCATATTCTGCCTATTTGTTCATGGAGAACTCCAATCGTAATGCATAATAAACAACCCATCCTTCGGGGGTTTCCAAGACCACGCCTGCTCCGTAACAATACTCGTTCATAGCTCCGACCACATATAGCTTCCACGGAGCTTTTATATCTACCGTTTCTTCTTCATCATCACTTTCTCGCAAATTGAATTCTGCGATAAAGTCGGCTAATGCTTGTCCATTGATTTCTCTTTTTTGGCAGTAGGTTATTGTGAGAGCCCGCCTCGCACCAGCCTGCATTTCCTCCAAAAGTGCGCTGTACACATGCCCGACTAGCACAAGACGGTCGTCAGAAGAAAGGAAAGAAGGGAATGAACTAATCAAAGAACCTGTAGAATGTCTCACAGCGCATGGAATAAAATATAATAATAACATACTTGACATAAAACAGGCGAGACAGTGCATAAGCTGATAACTAAAATCAACATCAATCTCAAAGCAGCGGAAATCCAAATACAGCTTATTACAACTTTCCAAATTTACTGTCTCTAAACAAAAGAAAGCTAAAATGGAAGATACACCAACAATGCCCAAGCAGTGATCTTCAACAACACAGGGAGAATATTATGTATATAGTACGTGGAAGCCTCCTGCTCGTCTCCGGATCACCTACCCGTGCATCACCAGCTAACCTGTCTCTAGTCTGCTCGTGTGAGCACCCAGAGTAATAAGAAGAGACATAAAACTCTGGGTCAGACATAAAGCCTGGTATGAGCGATAAGCATCTAAACGGAATAATAACAGGTATACTAAGCCATACCTGAACCTGGACCTGCAACCAAAGAGTTAGTACCACATACCGTACAATACTCCAAGGTGCCAATAGTAAATAGTGTAAGAATACGGGGGTGGGGTGTGCATGTCACAATGATAGCAAACAATTCATCCATAGCAACCATCCTCACATCCCTCACTCAGTGCGTAAAGCGTACGACATCTACCACTTTGGAACACTAGACAAACTGAGGCAACGACGAATCCCGACTTGTAGAAACCCTGCTGTGACCAAGCCAAACAATTGGAGTCATGACCAAACATTTCAATGACCCACTTCATTGGTCATAGCCCTTGGTTCTACCGATGCCATAATGGCCCTGAATCCGCCTTCATACCTCCTACCATAGTGGTCCAAAGCTATAGGTGTCGATAACTCCTTAGCATGCGTCCCGCAGCAAAGCCCAATCATGAAGTGAACTCGTTGATTCCCATCTGAATCTTGAGCTCTAACTTCTCATTCGGACTTCCTTTGCATCTCGGGTTTGGTCGAATTTGAGTGGGTCTTCAGAAAAGTTGTCGTGCAGTAGCAGCTCTAGAATTCGGTTCGGTTCGGTCACTCATGCTCGGTTCGGTTCGGATCCTTCTCCTTGTCTTCTTTCATTCGATTCGGGTCGGGTACTTCACTCCGGGTCGGGTCGGGTGTCCTTCCCTCCAGCGCTCCAATCCCTAGCTTATTTCTTCACGTATTCCGATCTGATCCCTCCTTGCCATCTGATCCGCGTGGCCTTCCCTCTTGCTAGTTCTCCTGAGTGTTTGCTTCCGATCCGAGCCCTGCATCTCAATCGATCCGATCTGGCCTCCAATCACTCTTCCGATCCGATCCGCTCCGCTCCCTAGCTTACTCCGATCCGATCCCCTTGTCCACCCCAACTCTAAGTGAACAGCCTTCCCTTTTGCCAAGCCTTCTCCAGCGACAAGTTCCAATCCAGTTCGAATCCCCTTGGTCAGTTCACAAATCCGATCCGACCCCCTTTCTCCGATCCGAACCGGTTCGGAACCTGCACACTTCTGAAATTTTCCAGCAAGCTTTCTACGACGTTTTCAAGCAATTTAACTATTCTAATCAATCATGAAACATACCATAGAGTCATAGTAACATGTAATAGCAACCACAAACAACAAACAACAATTTAAATGAATCAAAATGGATCAAAAGTGGCCAAAACCTCACATTTTCCTATAATCCCTCTTAATCATGTTTAAGCATACGATTAGCAAAACACATCGAAATTAACCCAAATTTCTAACAGAGCCTTAAAACATTATTTTAGAATTTTAAGAATTTTTCCAGAATTTATTTACGTATAAATTCGCTAATCTTCACTAATCACCCTTAATTAACTGTAATTAGTGTCAAAATGATGCTATCACTCACCTTGGCCACAAATGAAATTCTCAGAACTGAAACTCCTCTGATTTGGGGCGAATACTGATGTCTAACAGCAGCTCTAACCTTGCTTTGGTCCTTTTTTCTCCTTAATTTGGTGTTGCTAAGCCTAATCTTCAATTAGAGAGCGATTTGGGGTGTTTTAGATGTAGGAAGCCATTACTAAGGTCTCAAGAAGGTTTGTGGCGGCTCAAAACTGAAATGAAAATGATAACCTAACCCTAATCAGACCTCCTATACCTCTAAACCCCAAATTCCCCTTGGGCCTAGCTGCTAATCACCCGGTTAAGCCCAATTAAGCTGTTTTTCTTCATCTGAAACTTGTTTCAGCCATATCTCCCAAACGGTAAGTCCGTTTGGCTAATGTGACCACTCTACGGAAAGAGAAACCATCATCCGAAGCCAATGGAAGTGGTTTCAGGTCAAAATTCCTTTCCAGTCAAAAGTTATGGCCAAAACAGTGCCAACTAGGGGTAAAATGGTCATTTAAAAATCGGGAAAAATCATGAACATGGGAAATGACCCCAATAGTCGTCTCCCAAAGTTACATGACCATACGACTTCGTATGTGAAAGAAATAAATATCCTACGATCCTATGATGCGTAGAACGCGGGTCGTTACACTCTTCCCCCCTTAAGAAATTTCGCCCCCGAAATTCCTTAACCCAAAACATACAAAGGATCCCGCATGCCTAACCACCACATACAACAATCAAACATGCAATGCAAGCAAACAAGTCTATCCTAGCATGCGGAAAACTAAATCGCTAATAAAATCTTACCAGACAAAGAGTTCTGGATACTTCTTCCTTATGTCCTCCTCCGTTTCCCAAGTACAATCATTCTCGTCCTCGCTCCACTGTACCTTGACTAGCTTCACCGCCTTCCTTCGAAGTTGCTTCATGTCGTACTCGACAATACGGGCCGGCTTGCGGTTCCCAACCGCCTCGGGTTCTACCTCGAAGTCCTCTAACTGATCAGGTGAAATAGTCACATCTGAGTCGTGAACGAACTTCCTTAGTTGGGAAACATGAAATACGTTGTGAACTCCCGCCATCTTCTCTGGTAAGTCAATTCTATATGCCAAATTCCCGACTAGTTCAAGAACAGGGAATGGACCAACAAATCTTGGTGCTAATTTGCCTCTCCTGCCAAATCGTATTACGCTCTTCAACGGAGAAATCTTGACAAATACCAAGTCACCAACTGAGAATTTTAAGTCTCTTCTTCTCTTATCAGCATAACTCTTCTGCCTATCTTGGGCTGCCTTCATTCGTTGTTGAATGATCTTGATCTTTTCTGAAGTTTCCCTCACCACATCTGGTCCAAGCATAAACTTCTCGCCAGTTTCTATCCAACATGATGGTGAGTGGCACGGCCTTCCATACAAAGCTTCAAATGGAGCCATACCGATACTGGATTGGTAACTATTATTATATGCAAACTCTACTAGATGCAAATGGTCATCCCATGATCCACCAAAATCCAATATACATGCTCTCAAGAGATCTTCCAAAATACGATTCACCCTCTCCGTCTGACCGTCGGTCTGAGGATGATATGCGGTACTGAGATGTAACTCTGACCCTAGCGCCTCTTGCAAGCTCTTCCAAAACCCACTAGTGAACAACGGGTCTCGGTCGCTCACAATGCTTTTAGGTACTCCATGAAATCTCACTACCCACTTCATATACAACTCTGCTAACTTAGCTGCCGTTCTAGTCGATTTGACTGGTATAAACCTTGCACTTTTAGTCAGTCGATCTACAATTACCCAAATGCTGTCATATCCCGATTTAGTCCTTGGTAAACCATCGATGAAATCCATCGAGACTTGCTCCCATTTCCATTCGGGAATTTCTAAGGGCTGTAACATACCACTAGGCTTCTTTTGCTCGGCTTTAACTAGCTGGCAATTCATGCACTTGGATATAAACTTCCCGACGTCTCTTTTCATTCCTTCCCAGTAGTAAGTCTGCTTCATATCTCGATACATCTTGTTACCACCGGGGTGTATAGTCAACTTTGAGTGATGACATTCTCTAAGCACTTCATCCCTCAATCCATTGACATTGGGTACAACAAGCTTTCCATTCTTTCTAAGCCATCTATCTCGATCAAGCCCATACTTGTTCACCTCCTCATCGATACCCATCTCTAACTTGGAGATGATTTCCAATAGGTTAGGATCGTCCCTCTGACTAGAGCCGATCCGCTCAATCAAAGTGGGTCTGATCGTCAAACTCGCTAACATTTCTGGGTCCAATTCGCACTTTGGTCTGAAATCAAACCCCGCGATAAACTCCAGTTGCTCCCATTCAAGGAACATAGCCCCCAAGCTGGCATGTCTTCTACTCAATGCATCAGCCACCGCATTGCCCTTTCCTGGTGTGTATGCGATGTCAAAATCATAGGAAGCTAAGAACTCTAACCATCTCTGCTGACGGAGATTTAAATCCTTCTGGGAGAACAGATACTTCAATGACTTATGATCTGTAAACAACTCAAATCTTTCTCCCAAGAGATAGTGTCTCCACATCTTTAACGCGAACACGATTGCTGCCAATTCTAAATCATGGGTAGGGTATCTTCTCTCGTGCGGTTTCAACTGCCGACTTGCATAAGCTACAACCCTACCGCCTTGCATCAATACAGCACCCAGTCCGGTACCACAGGCATCCGTGTATACCGTCATCTCTTCATCCCCCTTAGGAATGACTAACACTGGTGCGCTTGTCAACTTGTCCTTTAGGCTTTTAAATGCATTCTCGCACCTTTCATCCCAGACAAAAGCTTGATTCTTCTTGGTCAACTGGGTCAATGGTGCTGCTATCTTGGAGAAACCTTGGATAAACTTACGATAATATCCCGCTAACCCCAAGAAACTTCTTACATCTGTTGCATTCTTGGGCGTAGGCCAATCTTGTACCGTAGCCACCTTTGCTGGATCCACGGCAATACCACTCTCTGATACAACATGGCCCAAGAACCTCACTTCCCTCTTCCAGAAGTGACACTTAGAAAACTTTGCTTTCAATTGGTGTTTTCTCAACACCTCCATCGCTGCTCTTAAATGTTCCTTGTGTTCTTCCTCTGTCCTCGAATAGACCAAAATATCATCAACGAACACAAGAACAAACTTATTCAACTGATCCCTGAATACCCTATTCATAAGATCCACAAAATATGCTGGGGCATTGGTCAGCCCAAATGGCATAACCAACCACTCATAAAATCCAGACGGCGTCCGAAATGCCGTTTTAGCTATACTCTCAGCTTCCACTCTAAGCTGATGAAAACCTGTCGCGAGGTCCAACTGAGAAAATACTCTCGCGCCACTCAACTGATCGAACAAATCATCTATCCGCGGTAGAGGATACTTATTCTTCCTCGTCACTTTATTCAACTCGCGGTAGTCTACACACAAACGAAGGGAACCATCCGCCTTGGTAGTAAACACAACTGGTGCTCCCCATTCAGAAACACTCCTTCTGATAAATCCCTTCTTCAAAAGATTGCTGACTTGCACCTCGAGCTCTCGCTGCTCCCTTGGTGCCATACGACGAAGTGGCATCACTATAGGTCTGGCATCTTTTATCAAATCAATACGAAACTCAATCTCTCGGTGTGGTGGAAGTCCGGTCACTTCTTCGAAAACATCCGGATACTGGCCAACCACGGGCAAACCTGACAACTCACTATGCGGAATGTCGAGGGAGTTTAGAAAACTAGCCAATACCCCCTTACTGGGTAGACCACCAAACACTATCCTCCGCCCATCATCCGCTCTAGCTGTCACCAACAAGCCCTCACAGTCTACCACCACCCCGTATCTTTGGAGCCAATCTACTCCCAAAATAATGCCAAACCCAGTAAAGCCCAAAACAAAGCAATCACAAACAAACATGCATCCATGACTCGATAGAACCACATTACGACAAATCATGCTAAGGCTAGTCGAACCACCAATCGGGTTCGTCACTACTAAAGGCCTATCGACAATCTCGGGCTCCAATCCCAACCTATCTACCAGGTCACTAGATATGAAAGAACTGGAAGCTCCGGTATCAAACAAAACTCTAATAGGAACATCATAAACAGAAAGCATACCTTGAATGACGACATTCTTTCCCTTCTCCGCCGCAGTTGGGGCATTCGACGAAGAAGGAATAACATTAAGAGCATATGCTTTCACCATTTGCTTTTCCTTAGGGGGTTGCGGACACTTGTCCTTGTGATGTCCCAATTGGCCACAATTGAAGCACTTCCTATCCGCTGGCTTGGCCCGACAATTACTAGCATAATGGCCCTTCTTACCACAGCTGAAGCACTCCACATCTTGCTTATTCTTTTTCTTCTGGCCATCCTTAGCCTGATTCTGCTTTCTCTTATTCTGAGAACCACCTTTGCCTCCACCACTAGCTTGTGGCTTTGGCTCTTCTGCGGATGCAACTTCAGTCTTCGGCTTAGGGTAGAGACTTTCTGATCTTAATGCTTTCCCCACAATCGATTCAAACGTCTCATCGATGTGGTTAATAAGTTTTTCCCCCAAGTACTGATCCAAACCAGTTATAAATTTCTCATTCTTTTTCTCGGCAGTATCAATAAGAGATAACCCATATTTTGACAAAGTGTCAAATTCAGCAATATACTCCGAGACAGCTCTGCCATTCTGCTTGAGCTCCAAGAATTTCTTAAACAACATTGACTTCTGAGCAGCTGGAATGAACTTCTCACTAAAGCGAGCCTTAAACTGCTCCCAAGTAATCTGGTCTTCGGGAGTAGCTGCCTTTATAGCATTCCACCAATTCATTGCCCGCCCTTGCAGCTGACGGGACGCTAGCTTTCTCTTCATCGCATCCTCGATACCCAAATCCTCGAAGATACGTTCGCAACTATCCAACCAATCTTGAACATCCGTAGCCGACTCCGTTCCGTGGAACGGCTTCCCACCAAGGCTAGTATAATCCTTATTCAGCTTGGCGAAGTCGACTCTTGGCGCCTGCACTATTGGACCACCACCATCTCCACCATTGGGAGCTGCCCTCTGCACATCTCTAAGCATCTCTCTCATGAGGTCAGTAAACATCGTCCTCATGTCAGCAGCATTCCCATTATTGGTTCCCCTACCAGCACCTCTAGTATCTCGGCTCATCGTCAATCTGAAAAAGGAAATGATTAACGACTCCATAGTGGTGCTAGTGCAGTACGACTTCATCCTTATACTACTAATAGTATATATATATAGCTTTTGAAAATCAAAATAATTACAAATACGCTCTCTCGTATACGTATATTATCTCTCCCTGATAACTTCCCTAGGTTAACTACGCAACCTAGAGCTCTGATACCAAGTGTGAGAGCCCGCCTCGCACCAGCCTGCATTTCCTCCAAAAGTGCGCTGTACACATGCCCGACTAGCACAAGACGGTCGTCAGAAGAAAGGAAAGAAGGGAATGAACTAATCAAAGAACCTGTAGAATGTCTCACAGCGCATGGAATAAAATATAATAATAACATACTTGACATAAAACAGGCGAGACAGTGCATAAGCTGATAACTAAAATCAACATCAATCTCAAAGCAGCGAAAATCCAAATACAGCTTATTACAACTTTCCAAATTTACTGTCTCTAAACAAAAGAAAGCTAAAATGGAAGATACACCAACAATGCCCAAGCAGTGATCTTCAACAACACAGGGAGAATATTATGTATATAGTACGTGGAAGCCTCCTGCTCGTCTCCGGATCACCTACCCGTGCATCACCAGCTAACCTGTCTCTAGTCTGCTCGTGTGAGCACCCAGAGTAATAAGAAGAGACATAAAACTCTGGGTCAGACATAAAGCCTGGTATGAGCGATAAGCATCTAAACGGAATAATAACAGGTATACTAAGCCATACCTGAACCTGGACCTGCAACCAAAGAGTTAGTACCACATACCGTACAATACTCCAAGGTGCCAATAGTAAATAGTGTAAGAATACGGGGGTGGGGTGTGCATGTCACAATGATAGCAAACAATTCATCCATAGCAACCATCCTCACATCCCTCACTCAGTGCGTAAAGCGTACGACATATACCACTTTGGAACACTAGACAAACTGAGGCAACGACGAATCCCGACTTGTAGAAACCCTGCTGTGACCAAGCCAAACAATTGGAGTCATGACCAAACATTTCAATGACCCACTTCATTGGTCATAGCTCTTGGTTCTACCGATGCCATAATGGCCCTGAATCCGCCTTCATACCTCCTACCATAGTGGTCCAAAGCTATAGGTGTCGATAACTCCTTAGCATGCGTCCCGCAGCAAAGCCCAATCATGAAGTGAACTCGTTGATTCCCATCTGAATCTTGAGCTCTAACTTCTCATTCGGACTTCCTTTGCATCTCGGGTTTGGTCGAATTTGAGTGGGTCTTCAGAAAAGTTGTCGTGCAGTAGCAGCTCTAGAATTCGGTTCGGTTCGGTTCGGTCACTCATGCTCGGTTCGGTTCGGATCCTTCTCCTTGTCTTCTTTCATTCGATTCGGGTCGGGTACTTCGCTCCGGGTCGGATCGGGTGTCCTTCCCTCCAGCGCTCCAATCCCTAGCTTATTTCTTCACGTATTCCGATCCGATCCCTCCTTGCCATCTGATCCGCGTGGCCTTCCCTCTTGCTAGTTCTCCTGAGTGTTTGCTTCCGATCCGAGCCCTGCATCTCAATCGATCCGATCTGGCCTCTAATCACTCTTCCGATCCGATCCGCTCCGCTCCCTAGCTTACTCCGATCCGATCCCCTTGTCCACCCCAACTCTAAGTGAACAGCCTTCCCTTTTGCCAAGCCTTCTCCAGCGACAAGTTCCAATCCAGTTCGAATCCCCTTGGTCAGTTCACAAATCCGATCCGACCCCCTTTCTCCGATCCGAACCGGTTCGGAACCTGCACACTTCTGAAATTTTCCAGCAAGCTTTCTACGACGTTTTCAAGCAATTTAACTATTCTAATCAATCATGAAACATACCATAGAGTCATAGTAACATGTAATAGCAACCACAAACAACAAACAACAATTTAAATGAATCAAAATGGATCAAAAGTGGCCAAAACCTCACATTTTCCTATAATCCCTCTTAATCATGTTTAAGCATACGATTAGCAAAACACATCGAAATTAACCCAAATTTCTAACAGAGCCTTAAAACATTATTTTAGAATTTTAAGAATTTTTCCAGAATTTATTTACGTATAAATTCGCTAATCTTCACTAATCACCCTTAATTAACTGTAATTAGTGTCAAAATGATGCTATCACTCACCTTGGCCACAAATGAAATTCTCAGAACTGAAACTCCTCTGATTTGGGGCGAATACTGATGTCTAACAGCAGCTCTAACCTTGCTTTGGTGCTTTTTTCTCCTTAATTTGGTGTTGCTAAGCCTAATCTTCAATTAGAGAGCGATTTGGGGTGTTTTAGATGTAGGAAGCCATTACTAAGGTCTCAAGAAGGTTTGTGGCGGCTCAAAACTGAAATGAAAATGATAACCTAACCCTAATCAGACCTCCTATACCTCTAAACCCGAAATTCCCCTTGGGCCTAGCTGCTAATCACCCGGTTAAGCCCAATTAAGCTGTTTTTCTCCATCTGAAACTTGTTTCAGCCATATCTCCCAAACGGTAAGTCCGTTTGGCTAATGTGACCACTCTACGGAAAGAGAAACCATCATCCGAAGCCAATGGAAGTGGTTTCAGGTCAAAATTCCTTTCCAGTCAAAAGTTATGGCCAAAACAGTGCCAACTAGGGGTAAAATGGTCATTTAAAAATCGGGAAAAATCATGAACATGGGAAATGACCCCAATAGTCGTCTCCCAAAGTTACATGACCATACGACTTCGTATGTGAAAGAAATAAATATCCTACGATCCTATGATGCGTAGAACGCGGGTCGTTACAGTTATCTCATACTGACTTAACTAAATATTCCACTTTAACAAACGTCTGGAAGTTTCTAGTCTAAACAGAACTGGTTTCAATGGCTGGTCCGTGAGGATCTTGATTGGATAAGCCTCAAAATAAGGCTGTAACTTTCCAGATGCAAGCAATAAGCAGCATGCCAATTTCTCGAGTTTCGTATGATTCCTTTTTTCCCTAATGAATCGCTTGCTGATGTAATATACTGACCATTGGGTTTTCGGCTCCTCTCAGACCAAGGTCGTGCTCAAAGAGTTAGAGGGTACCACTAGGTAAACGAACAAATCTTCCCCAACATTAGGCTTGGAAAGCATTAGCGGTGATTCTATATGTCGTATGGGTTCTTCAAAGGCCGTTTAACATTTCGTTGTCCATTCAAAGTTTCTCTTCCCATTTTACGAAGCGTCAAAGAAGGGTATACATCTATCTATTGCCTTTGAAATAAACCTACTTAGCGCTGCAATCTTCCCATTGAGGCTTTGAAGTTCTTTCTTATTTCGAGGAGCTTGGACTTCCCTTAAGGCTGTGACTTGTGTTGGATTGGCCTCGATGCTTCTTGCGCTAACCATAAACCCCAGGAATTTTCCCGACGAAACACCAAATGAACATTTCAAAGGATTTAGCTTCATCCCGTACTTTCTCAGGATTGCAAACATTTCTACCAAATTATCCATGTGGTTATCTGCCTTCTTTGACTTGACAAGCATGTCGTTGACTTGCACCTCCACGGTCTTTCCAATTTGAGATTTAAACATCATATTGGCTAGCCGATGGTATGTTGCCCCCGCGTTCTTCAAACCGAAAGGCATCACCTTATAGCAATACAATCCTGAATCCATAGTGAAACTGGTATTTTCTTGATCGGGATCGCGCATCATGATTTGATTATACCCTGAATATGCATCCATAAACGATAGTAGTTCATGTCCTGTTGTTCTGTCTACAAGATGGTCGATTCACGGTAATGGAAAGCTATCTCTAGTGCATGCTTTATTGAGATCCGAAAAGTCTGTGCATACCCGCTATTTTCCATTTGCCTTTTTGACCAAAACCGGATTAGAGACCCAGTCTGGATATGTTGATTCCTTAAGAACCCGCTATCCATAAGATGATCAACTTCTTTCAAGGCCAGCAACCTTTCAGGGCCTTTGGTCCTTCTCTTCTGTTTTACCGGGGTATATCGAGGATCGATGTTTAGAGCATGACTCACCACTTTAGGTGAAATTCCACACATATCGATGTGACTCCAAGCGAACTCATCTTAATTAGATTTAAGAAAAATAATTAGCTCCATGTGTACTCTCATACCAAGCTATGATCAGATATTCAACACTCAGGATGAATCTTTTGGATCTACTGAAATAGATATCGTCATTTCTGCAGGCGCCGCCCTGTTATCCCCTGCACTGTCTTTCGTTGGATCCATGCCCTTCCGAGCTAGCTGTGTTCTCTAGTGTAGGGGTTTTTCTTTAGTTTCTACAAGATGAGTTTTTGAATGCGGAGGGGCTCCACCACATCCTTCTTCTTTTCTTTCTTCTTGGCTTCTCGTAACTCGGTTATGTAACATTCTTGGGCAACATTTTCATCTCCTTTGACAACTCCAACTTCATTTTCAGTTGGGAATTTCATCATGAGACACCATGGTGCCAAAGCAATCTTAAAGTCCATTAGTGCTTGTCTACTGAGGAATGCGTTATACACGGACACTTCATCAACAACAATGAAAGTCTGAATTAGCACTGCTTTTCGTTTGTCTTCTCCAAGCTCAACGGGTAGGTTAATCATTCTGATTGGCTGCTGCGGTTCACCAGAGAAGTCTTGGATCTTAGCTTGACAGACTGACACATCAGTCATTGATAATTTCATCAGATCGAATGTTTTTCGTAAGAGGATGTTCACAGATGCTCCACAGTTGACAAGAACTCTTTTTACCATTGCAGGCCCAATGCCAATTGTTACCACTGTTGGATCGAGTGTAGGAGCTTAAACCCCTTCCGTATCCCGAGCTCTAAAAACTATCTCTTCGTTGAACTTCCTTTGCTGCTTTACTAAGGTTGTGTCTTCCAAAACAAAACAGGCCTCCTCCTTCAGAGCGTATTTAAGAGCACTTAATTATCTCTCCATTTCTCCCTAACTTTACCGTGCAGGGTGCGGGCCACCCGAGATGGTGTGAATGACCAATTTTCTATTATTCTGCCCTCCATTCCGGTTTTTGGATCTCTATTGATTTTCGAAAGTAGTTTGTCCATGGGCTGTTGGAGATGGTTGAACTGCACGAGGCTTCTTGACGTACTGCTATAATTTATTATCTCTAATAAGCTCTTTCTTCAGATGTCTGCATTCATCGATGGTATGCCCTGGCTGATTATGAAATCGGCAGAATTGCCGGAATTCCTCTGTCCTTCAGTTTCCTTCATAGGAGGGGGATTTGGATACCATTTCTGCTCGTCCGTGACCAAGAAGATATTTTCAAGCGTGTTGTTCAGAGGCGTGAAATCCTTAGACTTGAAGAATCGGAGGCATTTTCTATCCTTTCTACTTCTATCTTTTCCATCATTAGTTCTCTTCTGGCCTCCCACTTTCTTTCCTCCTCTTTGGTGGTATCATCTTCTCTACGATTGTTGTTAGGATGGTTTTATAAGGGATTAACAATATCCATGGCTATCATATTTGCCACTTCCCATTTGAGGAATTCTTCTGCCTTCCTATAGAATTTCTTCAGAGTATTAGGTTCTTTCATTTTTACCCATTTTCCACATTTTGTTTCCTTATCAATGGCTCGGACCAAGGCCATTAGCACCATCCTTAGCTCTGAGCTACCGACTTCGGTTACACACTATTTGTTACGATCCCAAAATCCGAGGGGCGGTATTAAGGATAATCATTGGAATATAACACATTAATCATCATAGCAGACTACAGATAATAGCAAAATCAATAAATAAAATAATTTTACATGGATATGACAGCGGAATCACAACATGTAATAACATCAGAATAGCATAGCGTAGGATATAACTTAGTAAATAAAAGAGAAGTGATCAGTCATCATCGCCAGAGGCGGAATACATACATGCAGTGAGACATAATAAGGGTATCAGTCTACATCGCCGAAGGCGGTACATATACATACAATAAGAAGTACTGAAAGTAAATCAGTCTGCATCGCCCGTGGCGGAACCATAATATAAGTACAATAATGGCGGAAAATGTCAAAGTCGCCTCTGTGAAGTCAGCCTCGCCATGAGCCAAAAATGCACTCTATGCAACAGTGCAGAGCCAAAAACAACCTATCACCTGTGAACTAGGCTGCCCGTGTGAAAATAAGGGCACCCACGTTTGCAAAGTGAAACAAACAATGAGTCAGTCATGGGGACTGGTATGAGGTATCTATCTAATAGTTTAAAACAACAGTAATAAGCAAATCATAGGACCACGCCACTTTCACGGAACGGGTTTACTCCAGTGATTGCTAGTGCATTTAAAACAAAGTAAATTCTTGAGACGACCCGAATTCCCGTTCTCACGGAAACAGGGCTATCTTAGGAATATAACACAAAACAGATAATAGCAGAACAGAATTAAATAAATACACCAGAAATGAACAATAAAATATACTGGATAAAAGTAATCATCAGAGTTACACAGTATACAGGATCTTACTTAGTACAAATACAGTTCAGCTATACATAAATGTCTACAGCGGAAATAAACAAAATATGTACAATAGGAGCTGAACAGCATAAAAAGAAATAAATGATAGAATCCATCTTCAGCTCCAGCTATCCAGAAAAAGAACCAGCTAAACCTGAATACAAGGCTGCCCGTGTAGAAAAAGGGGCACCCGAGTTTGAAAGTGAAACAAACTACGAGTCAGTCATGGGACTGGTATGAGAAATCCATTCAACACATATATAATATGGCTAATCACAGGACCACGCCACTTTCGTGGAACGGGTTTACTCCATTGGATTGCCAGTGCTCTAAAACAAATCTTTCTTTTAAACATCGCTATGCTTTTTATAAAAATGAAGCCATTATAAGACTCAGTTCCCATCAAACAATGCAACGCAAACCGGAGGATAGAGTTTTACCTTATAATGGCCAAAATATGTTTGATACGAATAAAACAAAGGCATTTGATATTATTGCTAGTGTCTATATGTTTTGAAAACAATTTCAAATCATAACTATCAATCATAGACGACATGAGCGTCCCATGCCACTATGTCGCCAAATGTATATATACAATCGAAACCGCACAGTCACGTATTTGGAAATTGGAGTTCCGTCATGAACCAAGGCAAAAGATAGTCCTTACCGAATTCGTGACTCTCTAGCCCGAGCCACAGGACCCAGACTCAGGTGGGCCCTTGGAGCGACAGGGCCGGTCCACCGATGTGGATTAAAATGCCTGAACAATACGTTTCCCCGCCCTTTGGGGCGTAAACGAGCCAATGAATGACTCCATCGGACCCGGATCGTCCGATCAAACCGAGGCGCCTCGCAACAGCAACAACCACATAGGTGAAAAGTATATAAATGTCAGGGATGGTAGGTCACTGACACCACCCTAGCTAGAAAGAAACGCATGCCCTCCCTGAGGTCCTTCTCCCGTTTTAGGTTCATACCGGGGTGTGAGGCTCGCGAATTCACGTTATACACAAAGCTACGCCACACAGGCGGTGCTTTGATCATCACCACAAGACTTTGCTTTTCAACAGAAGCCCTGATCACTGCATCTTAGCATGCCACACAGGCAATTCACGCCATGCGATTGATGTCCATCGATATACAACCTCTGAGCTCGTACGTCTCAGAGAAGGGCGTTAAGCGAAAGAATAAATTCTCCGCCGCCAAACAGATGTATATTTAACAGAGATCAATCAACACAGAATAAAATCCAATGTCGGACACACAGTCCATTTACAAGTCCGTTCTGGGACTGAACGAAACCGGAGGCACTAAATACCTCGCAAACCCATCGATCACCACGTACGTCTGGACGATCACCACTCATTATCCATATTTCGGGATGCCTCCCAATCAGGACCTCGGTTACCATCCAAACGAGGTGAAGATCTCCGGTCTTCGACCACCATCTTCATCTTCGACTTTCAATCGTCGGTCGATTATTTGAAATGAGAATTAACTCGTCCTTCTCAAATAATTCACGTATATTTAGAGTTTCAAATCAATTTATTTCAATGGTTAAATTATTCGACAACACCAATTGTGTTCTTTTAATGTAATTTTCACACCAAACACATTCAACCATCAAAATCCACATAAATCGAACAAATTCAGTTTATTTCCATTCCATATTGTTTCCAATATTTTATAACGATTTATCGCTATTTTTATTTATTTTAAAATAGCCCATTTATTCAAAACGACGCTTCGGGCCATACAGCGGCCGTGGCGCTGTTTTTCTTCAGATTTGATTTACACATATCTGAAAATCTAACCGTTGGATCTTCACAAAATTTACATCATTAGAAAGGTCTTTTCAAAACGAATCCAACGGTTCCAGTTTCGGGAAAAATCCGACGGTCGGATCTCCCGGTACAATTGTTTGAAGTTTCGATTTCAAAATACGAACTACAGCGTCGTTATTCGATTAAATATATAATTATATTTATATATATATATAAATATAATCGCTTCTGGCGCTGTTTTCCTTCAGATTTGAATTAAACATTCCAGACAATCCAACCGTTAGATTTTTACAAGGTTGGTGCCGTTGGGAAGATCTTTCCAAGGCGAACCCGACGGTTGAGGTTTCGGGAAAATCCAATGGTCGGATTTCCCGCACTAGTCGTTTGAAATCACGGTTTCAAAATACGAACTGCACGGCTTCGTTTCGTTTTAATTTTATTTATATTTATATATTTATATAAATATAGTTCACTCAATGATTTCCATATCGTTTTCACTTCAAATATTTTTCTAACACCTTAAAATTTTGGAAAATTTCGCGATAACCTCCCCTGCACCGGGAGCATCGGGAAATCGCAAATAGCGTTCCCGGTCCTTCTAATCTCAAAAAGAAAAAGGAAAAGCCAAGCGGCTAGCCAACAGGCTCATAAAATCATCACCCAAACAAAGCAGTAAATGTGTACCTATTTGTCGGGCACAAAATTTTATTCCTCTTCTCTAGCCCCTTTGCTATAACCTGTTCAATGAATATGTATGTACACATATACACAGTTCATATCATTTATCATTTTCTATTCGACTTCATATTTGATTTCAACTTGGTTTAAAAACACCATTCATTCTAATGTTACATAAACAGGTGCAAATCATTTCATTAGCTAATTAATGAATATTTCAACTCATATATGTTTATTTTGAACAAGTGGCTATTTTTAACACTTCACACTTCAACGATTTATGCATACAATAAAAATGTGATTTTTATTGTAAAAACAATTCATTTCAAAACACTATTATTTTATATACTTCATATTGGCGATAAAAATAGGATTTTTATCATACAACAATTTCTTTTAAAACGAGATTATTTTACACTGTTCATATAGTCGATAAAAGGTGATTTTTATTATCAAACAATTTATTTCAAAATATGAATACCATTCAACACATGAATTTCTATTTAACGAATGAATATCAATTCAACACATGAATGTTTTCTATTCAATGAATAATTATAGTTTAAGCATATGAAAATAATTCAAACACACGAATATTATTCAAAATTTCGGCAGCATAACGGCAGGGTAGTTAAACCGGGACCGTCCCTAGTACGGCTCCTCGCTCTACCTTAAAACCTCGCGGTTTTTGACAATGGGGATCATGCATCTAGTTCGCACGCAGGCGGCATGTATATATTTATTTCATTTCCACAAACTAATCCTATGTGGTTTCAACCAAATATTTCACAACCACAAATGGGTATTTTTCAACCACAATCAACCAATATCAATCACAAACAATCCCAAACAACCATTCGCTATCAATCAATTATCACAACAATTTCAATCAATAAATATCGTCCATGGTTTGTGGACGAGGGGCGTATATATATATATATATATATATTTATTTATATATAGCAATTCACTTTTACTTCAACACATATATAATATTTTTAAATCAGAAATCTCACCAATAGCTATCCAACTACGCGACACTTCACTTAGAGAAATCTTCGCCAATCTCGCCTTTTTTGTCGCTTTCGCCCGTATTCTCTACATATGTAAAAATCGAATTTTTACTATGTTATTCAATATATAAAAATCGAGTTTTGACTTCGCTATTCAATATATAAAAATCTGGTTTTTACTTCGACTTTCAATATATAAAAATCTGATTTTTCTCTTTTTAGATTTCTAATCTCCTTCTATTTTAAATCTTAAAATAAATTAGTTTAGAAATCATTTTAAAAATCAGTTTTTAATACTTTTTAAAATCAGTTTTTACTTTTATAAAAAATCAGTTTTTTTTAAAACCTTTTTCAAAATCAGTTTTTATCTTATTTAAAAATCACAGTTTTTATTTTATTTAAAAATCAGTTTTTATTTTATTTAAAAATCAGTTTTTATTTTATTTAAAAATCACAGTTTTTATTTTATTTAAAAATCAGTTTTTATTTTATTTAAAAATCAGTTTTTAATACATATTAAAATTTCAGTTTTAAACCTAATTAAAATTTCAGTTTTAAACCTAATTAAAATTTCAGTTTAAACCTAATTAAATTTCAGTTTAAACCTAATTAAATTTCAGTTTAACCTAATTAAATTTTAGTTTAACCTAATTAAATTTCAGTTTAACCTAATTAAATTTCAGTTTAAACCTAATTAAATTTCAGTTTAAACCTAATTAAATTTCAGTTTAACCTAATTAAATTTCAGTTTTACCTAATTAAATTTCAGTTTAAACCTAATTAAATTTCAGTTTAAACCTAATTAAATTTCAGTTTTTAAATCTTATAAAAATCAGTTTCTAAATACATAAAAATCGAAATTTTTCAGAAGTAAAATAAAAATAAAATAAAATAAAAACGACTTACTTTATTCTGCGAAGAAGGGGGGCGATGGGTCGGCGGCAGGAGGTCGTCAGGGCGGAGCTGGCCTCGAGGAGGGGCTCGCGAATTGGTTCTTCGATGTGGCGCGGGTCTGGGGTTCCACGTGAGAGAGGAGGAGAGGCGGTGGGAAGGAGGAGGATCGGGAGGCGGAGGAGCGCAAGTCGGGGCGGCGACCTGGAACCGCGACTGATTAATTTTTTTTTTCTTTTTAAAACCTCGATCTGAATTGAAGAAAAAAAAAGGGGGGGGGGTCGTTGACTTGATGAAGAAGAGAAAGGGGCCCCCTTTATAAATAATTATATTTTTAATTAATTTCCATTAAGTGCTTTTTCTATCGAACCCCAAACCTAGCCCAACGACTGTCTTCCCTAGCGTATAACCCCCATTTCGAACACAATGGGACATGTATTGTAAGCTGATTCTATCGTTTGAATCAGTTTCCGTTGAATTTAAAGTGTAATCCTTTACATATTCAATTTAAACGCACATTTCAATTTACCAGGGTCACATACGAACTCTAAAAATTCCAGAAAAATATTTTCTAGCTTCGTATTGACGATACGGTCCTAACAAAACTAGTTTCGTCGAATTCTGAGACCGTTTGAAAAATGGCCAATTTCCAGTCGATTAAAATCAACTGAAACTGGTCAAACGCGTCTTCCTTTGCCACGCTCACATATTGATTCGAAAAATTATGAAATTTGAAACCTAGCAATAACTTCACATCCCGGACCCAACAAAAGTGGTTTCGTCGAAATCCGAGGTCGTTTGCAAAGTGTCCATTTTTAAGGGCCTGAATTCCATAGCGACTATTCAGAATTTTCAACTGGACATATCTTTTGATTCCCGCTATCAAATTTCGATTTGTCAGATTTGTTGGAAAGATATTATCAATTAGATTCCATTATTTTTGGTTTCACTAAAATCCGGATTGTTTTGCACCCGGTATATTCAATTGAAGTTTGAAATCGAATTATCGAACTACCGCGCCATTTTCAATTCTATATATAATTATAATTAATTATATTCGTTTTCAAATGTCGATTCAAACTCAGTTTTCACCGCCATTATTTAAAATATTTATTTTAAATATTTAAAATCCATTATTTTAGCCAATTTAAAAATTTTAAATTGGTTCAGATTTTCTGGGTCGTTACAATTCTTTTAAAACAACGCAATGCTTTTTGAAAGAATGAAGCCATTATAAGACTCAGGTCCCATCATACAATGTAACGCAAGCCGGAGTATAGAGTTTTACCTTATAATGGCCAAATATGCTTGGTACGTATAAAGCAAAATCATTTGATATTATCACTAGGGCATATATGTTTCAAAACCGAATAGCATCATAAATATCAATCATAGGCGACATGAGCGTCCCATGCCACTATGTCGCCATATATAAGTTACAATCGAATCCGTTATTTCGTATTGGAAATTGGATTTCCGTCATGAGTCGAGGCAAGGGGCAAGCTCCTCTCCGCTTCGAGACATTCTAGCAAATGCCTCAGGACTACACACTCTGGGCAACCCTGGATTCGGCTGAGCCGGTCCTCTCTTACGTTTGAGGATTAGTTATTCCTGAACACACGTTTCTCGGTCCTTACAGACCTATAATCGAGGCGCCTCGCATTCCAACAACCACATAGGTGAAAAATAGATATAAATGTCAGGGCTGGTAAGTCACTGACACCACCATAGCTAGAAAGAAACGTCGTGATCTCCCAGCGGTCCGTATCCCGTTTTTAACTCATACCGAGGTGTGAGGCTCGCGAATCTACGAAATACACAAAGCTAGGCCACGTAGACCAGGCTTTGATCATCATCCACAAGACTTTGCTTTGCAACAGAAGCCTTGATCACAGCATCTTGGCATGCCACATAGGCAGTCCACTCCATACGATTGATTTCTATCGATATATAACCCCTGAGCTCGTACGTCTCAGAGAAGGGCGTTAAGCAAAAGAATAAATTCTCCGCCGCCAAACAGATATATATTTAACAGAGATCAATCAGTATAGAGCAAAATCCAATGTCAGAAACACAGTCCATTTACAAGTCCGTTCTGGGTCTGAACGAAACCGGAGGCGTCAAATTCCTCGTATATCCGTCCAATCAACACATACGTTTAGACGACTACTACTTCCGTCCCTTTCTGGTAGCTACTCCGGTCAGGAACCTCAGTAGCACCCATCCAACCGATACGAAGATCGTCGGTCTTGAATCGTCTTTGCATTTTCCAATTCGAATCGCTCGATAAATTATTTGAAATGAGGGTTAGCTCGGCCTTTTCAAATAATTCACGTCATTAAAATTTAAATCGATTCTTTCTATGGTTATATTATTCGACATCCATCTTTCAGTTCTTTAGTGTTATTTTCGTGTCAAACACATACAAACATCAAATATCAAACAATTCAAGCCCATTTGGTTTATTTGCAATCTATGTTGCTTATAATATTTTATAACGATTTTTCGCCATTTTTATTTATTTAAAAATGGCCATATTTAATTAAACGACGTTTCAGGTCGTGCCGTGGCACTGGCGCTGTTTTTCCCCTAATTTGTTTTACACATATCGGAAAATCTAACCGTTGGATTTCTACGAAGTCTATATCAGTGGGAAGATATTCCCAAAGCGGACCAAACGGTTCCAGTTTCGTGAGAATCCGACGGTCGGATCTCCCACACTAGTCGTTTGAAGTTACGGTTTCAAAATTCGAACTGCAGCGTCGTTATTCGATTAAATTTAATTATATTTATATTTATATATAAATATAATCGATTCTGGCGCTGTTTTTCTTCAGATTTGAATTAAACATTCCGGACAATCCAACCGTTGGATTTTTACAAGGTTGGTGCCGTTGGGAAGATATTTCCAAGGCGAACCCAGCGGTTGCGGTTTCGGGAAAATCCGATGGTCGGATTTCTCGCACTCATCGTTTCAAATTAAGATTCCGAAACACGAATTGCACGGTTTCGATTCCTTTTAATTATATTTATATTTATATATATAATATAGTTCATTCTATAATTCCAACTATAGTTCATTCTATATTTTCAACTTTGTTTTCACTTCAAATATTTCACTAACGCCTTAATATTTCGAAATTTTTTGCCATAACTTCCTTTGTACGGGGAGGGGTTTGGAAATTTATTGGGCCGTGTTAGGTACCCAATAAATCCTAAAAAGCATCCACATATTTATAGTGATATATTCTGGTGTTTACGGGGGAGCATGTATTATAGATAATCACTCCAGAGAATAAATTCTCGTCACCCCGTTTCCGTGTGGAAATAAATAGTCCATGTGCCGTATCTAATAACTAGAGCGACGTGATTATTGTCAACACCAGACTCGAGTGGGGTATTTATTAATCTGGCAATTTATCGTTATATTTTATATAGTCCATACCAGTCATCAGTTCAACCTGTAGTATATAGTCATCGCCATACAAGCCTCTCGCTCGTATGGTAAATCTTCCACCTCGTCACACAAGCTCCAATTGCTTATGTGGAATATGATGAAGTATGCCTATCGTCAAGAAGTATGCCATGTAGTGTAGTTCAAAATTAATTGTCACTATCCTATGGCGATGTTTATTATTTCACACAGAATATCCAGCACTCCGCATCCAATGGCATTCACAGGAGTTGATATAAAAATAAAATTGCGCAGCCAACTCATCAAGGCTTACCTATTTGTCGGGCACACAAATAATTTCTTTACTCTACAGCTAATCCATTTTTCCTGTTCAACACATGTATATATATGCAGAACAAAGCTAATAATAATATTTCTAGCTAACTATTATTTATTTCTACACGTGTGTATTTTTATCAAAGCATATACATGATAGAATAAATTTTTTTATCGTCAAAAATATTTATTCAACACGTGAATGTTTTAACACTTCATATTTACAATAAGGGTGTAGTTTTTATTGTCTATTCATTTTATTTTAAAATACGATAACATTCAACACATGAATTTTAAATCGACGAACGAATTTCAATTCAACACATGAATATTCTATATAGTTTGTATATATATAAAAATGTGATTTTTATCGCTAAAGCTATTTTTTTAAATTCAAATAATATTCAACACATGAATTTCAACTCAACGAATGAATTGCAACTCAACACATGAATATTCGATATAGTTTGTATATATATAAAAATGGGATTTTTATCGCTAAAGCTATTTGTTTAAATTTAAATAATATTCAACACATGAATTTCAACTCAACGAATGAATTGCAACTCAACACATGAATATTCGATATAGTTTGTATATATATATATATAAATGGGATTTTTATCGCTAAAGCTATTTGTTTAAATTCAAATAATATTCAACACATGAATTTCAACTCAACGAATGAATTGCAACTCAACACATGAATATTCGATATAGTTTGTATATATATAAAAATGGGATTTTTATCGCTAAAGCTATTTGTTTAAATTCAAATAATATTCAACACATGAATTTCAACTCAACGAATGAATTGCTACTCAACACATGAATATTCGATATAGTTTGTATATATATAAAAATGGGATTTTTATCGCTAAAGCTATTTGTTTAAATTCAAATAATATTCAATACATGAATTTCAACTCAACGAATGAATCGCAACTCAACACATGAATATTTATTATAGTTTGTATATATATAAAAATGGGATTTTTATCGCTAAAGCTATTTGTTTAAATTCAAAAAATATTCAACACATGAATTTCAACTCAACGAATGAATTGCAACTCAACACATGAATATTTATTTCAACATATGTAATTTATTTCGACGAATGAAATTATTCTAACATATGTATATTTCAGAAAATTTCGGCAGCATAACGGCAGGGTAGTTAAAACCGGGACCGTCCCTAGTACGGCTCCTCGCTCTACCTTAAAACCTCACGGTTTTTGACAATGGGGATCATGCATCTAGTTCGCACGCAGGCGGCATGTTTTATTTTCAATTCCACAATCCTATTCTAATTTGTTTCAACCACAAGAGGGTATTTTTCAACCACAAAGGTATTTTTCAACCACAATATCAACCACAAACAATTATTTCCAACCATTCGTCATACCATATAATATCACTCCAATCACAAGCAATAAATATCGTCCATGGTCTGTGGACGAGGGGAGTATATATATATAAATATATAATATTATAATTCACTTGCATTTCATCACAATTCAAAGCATATATGTTTCATTCAACGCTTGTATAATTTATACATCGCTAATATATCTTATACAACACATGTACATGAGGTATACAATGCGTATATAATTTACACTTCGCTTATATAATTTATAAAACGCGATTTCATTAACACAATTCGTTTAGATTCCTCACATTGGTTATTGCAGTGCTAAAAATTGTAGGAAGATCAGAAAAATCCGCGGCTTCTTCTAGAATGTAGAGAGCCTCCTTGCGGACACAGTGTCTCCTGTTTCATCAAATTTCGTTAACATACTAAAAAGATATGATTTTTCAAAGTTTTGCAACACTTAAAAGTGTTATTTTCATTTCAGAAATTTAAATTAGAAAGGTTTTCAAAGCTTCAAAACTAGGTTTTGATTTTAAATCAAAATCGTACCTTGTTGCTCCGATCAGGCTACACGGCGTCGAAGGGCTACGAACCACCTTCCGATCGACGGTGGTGGCGTTGAACTCGGTGGATCATGCGAGTCGCGGCGGCGCTCCAAAGGGGGCGACTTCCTCCTCGAAATTCGACGCGTACAGTCGATGGTTTGAGGCGAGGCTTGGTCGGATTTAAAGAGGAGGCGGAGGCGATCAGAATCCTCAACTGGAGGAGGCTGCGAAACTGGCTGTGGCGGCGGCAAAAGCGATGGGAAGCTTCGAGCTTCGTGTGTCATTGAAATCGTCTGGCGGCTAGGGTTTTTTTTCGATTTTTTTTTTTTGAAAGAAAAATTCCTATTGGTCGGAGCTATATAGGAAATTTTAAATAGTGTTTTCACAAACGGACTCGAAATCAAACCCAACGACTGTCGCCCCTAGCTAATTACCCCATTCCGGACATAATGGGATATGTTTCGTCGGCCAATTCGACTGTTACAGTCAGTTATTTTTCAAATTAAAATATAAAACATTCAATATTTAATTTGAACGTACATTTCAGTTTGCCAGGGCCACAAACTGAATCGAAAAATTCCAGAAAAATAAATCTAGCTTTGTTTTGACGATACGGTCCTAACAAAACCAGTTTCATCGAATTCTGAGCTCGTTTGTAAAACGGCCATTTTTAGGTCGACCCATTTTAACAGAAATTGACCAATCACATTTTCTTTTGCCCCGCTCACATACTAGCTTCAAAAATTATGAAATTTGAAACTTAGCAATGATTTGACATCCCGGACCTAACAAAAGTGGTTTCGTCGAATTCCGAGGTCGTATGCAAAATATCAATTTTCAAGGGCTATATATGCTATGTAGCGACCTTTCTGAAAATTCATTTGGCCATAACTTTTGATTCTCGCTATGAAACTTCGATTTTTCAGATTTGTTAGAAAGGTATTCATAAACAGATTTAAATATTTCCAGTTTCGCTAAAATCCGTTATATTTTCCACCCAGTACAGTCAGACAAAGTTTGTATTCAAACTTTCAAGCTGCAATACTATACCAAATTTCCTATTTTATTGAAATATGTTATTTCAATTATTCAAAATCTTTGGTAATAACCAAATTTAAAAATTTTAAATTGGTTCACATTTTCTGGGTTATTACAATCTCCCCCACTTAAAACTTTTCGTCCTCGAAAAGGAAATAACAGCTAAGTTGGAAATAAAATGTAAATGCAAAGTATTGTAAAGGTACCTTGCACCGGAGTTAGTCAGAGATGTCTACTCTGCATTTGGGGTAGGCTTGTTTAATGCTTTCCTCAGTCTCCCAAGTACAGTCTCTAGGATCACTACTCCACTGCACTTTGACTAGATGAATCTTTTTCCTCAGCTCTCTAGTTTCCTTGCCAACTATCTTTAATGGCTCTCTTCTGAGTGCTAATTCTGGAGTTATGTCAATATCCTGTTGCGCTGCTTCTTCCACAACAAGATCTGGATCATGAACATGTTTTCTGAGTTGAGACACGTGGAACACATCATGTACACCAGGCAACCAATTTGGTAATGAAATCCTATATGTAAGAGTTCCAATCCGTTCAAGTATAGGAAAGGGACCAATAAATCTCGGTGCCAACTTCCCTGTCTTGCCAAATCTGATTACTCCTCGCATTGGAGAAACTCTTAGATAAACATAATCGCCAACGGCAAACGATATATCCCTTCTTCCCGCATCAGCATAACTTTTCTGTCGGCTCTGCGCGGTTTTCAATCACTTCTTAATAAAGTCGACTTTATCCGATGCTTCTTGGATCATATTGGGCCCTAACACAAGTCTGTTGCCAGGTTCTACCCAACATGCGGGAGATCTGCACGGTCTACCATATAATGCTTCAAATGGGGACATTCCCAAACTTGCTTGATAGCTATTGTTGTAAGAGAATTCGGCTAGATGTAAGTGATCTTCCCATGAGCCTCCAAAATCAATAACGCAAGCCCGCAGTAAATCTTCTAGAATTCTATTCACCCGCTCAGTTTGGCCGTCTGTCTGAGGGTGATAAGCGGTGCTTAGATTCAATTTGGATCCCAATTCTGTCTGGAATGCTTCCCAGAATTTGCTAGTAAATAGGGGATCTCTATCACTGAC
The DNA here is from genome assembly GCA_030737875.1 of Allium sativum. Classification (NCBI taxonomy): domain Eukaryota; kingdom Viridiplantae; phylum Streptophyta; class Magnoliopsida; order Asparagales; family Amaryllidaceae; genus Allium; species Allium sativum. The sequence continues at coordinate 144,494,928 of CM060913.1, read as the reverse complement.
TATATTGAGCGGCACTCCATGCAGTTTAACTATTTCTTTGAAGTAAATTTGTGCCAAACTTTGAGCCGTTCTATTGGATCGGACAGGTATGAAATGGGCAGTCTTCGTGAAGCGATCTACGATTACCCATATACTGTCGTTCCCTTTTCTGGTTCGAGGCAAGCCATCGATGAAATCCATCGAAATTTGCTTCCACTTCCATCCTGGAATTTCTAATGGTTGTAATAGTCCGGCTAATTTCTGCTGATCGCTCTTAACTAGCTGGCAAGTGGGGCATCTGCTAACATATATTGAAATATCTCTTTTCATCGCCTTCCACCAGAATGTGCGCTTGATATCATTATACATTTTGCTCACACCGGGATGGATACTTAATTTGGACTTGTGGCACTCATCAAGTATTTCTCTTCTGAGCTCTGGAATTCCAGGCACACAAATTCGCCCTTGTAATCTTAGGACCCCTTGGCTATTAAGGCTAAAATCTGAGGGTTTTCCTTCTCGGATTCGCTGGCTAATCCTTTTAATGAATTCGTCGTCCTTCTGTAGAATAGTAATCTTATCTTCTAAGGAAGAAGTAATGATAAAACTGGCAATGATTTCATTCTTTCTGCTGAGAGCATCTGCGACAACATTGGCTTTCCCCAGAGTGTATAGAATTTCAAAATCGTATGCTGCAAGGAATTCTTACCAACGCTGTTGTCTCAAGTTTAGATCTTTCTGAGTGAATAGATATTTCAAGGATTGATGATCCGTGAATAGTTCGAACTTCTCGCCCAGTAAATAATGCCTCCAGATTCTTAAAGCAAACACGATAGCTAATAACTCAAGATCATGAGTTGCATAGTTTCTTTCATGTGGCTTCAGCTGACGGCTGGCATAAGCGACCACTTGGCATTTTTGCATTAGTACTGCGCCTAGCCCTCTAATAGAAGCGTCTGTCCATACCGTCAAGTCTTGGTTGCCTTCTATAATTGTCAATACTGGAGCGGTTGTCAATTTCAGTTTCAGCTCCTGGAAAGCTTCTTCACAATCAGGAGTCCATTTGAATTTCTCATGCTTCTTGGTAAGCTTTGTCAGCACACCAGATATCTTTGAAAAATCCTGAACGAATTTCCGATAGTAACTAGCCAATCCAAGGAAACTTCGAACTTCTGTGGGAGTAGTAGTTTTTTCTAGTTCTAAATCGCTGTAATTTTGCTTGGATCTACAGTAATCCCTTCTTTTGACACGACATGTCCTAGGAACTTAACTTCATCCTGCCAGAATACACATTTAGAAAATTTAGCTTTCAAGACATTTCTCCTTAGAATTTTCAACACTTGTTCCAAATGTCTTGCATGTTCGTCTTCCGACTTGGAGTAGATTAAAATGTCATCGATGAAGACTAGAACAAATTTATTCAATACACCACGAAACACTCTGTTCATAAGATCAACGAAGTATGCCGGAGCGTTACACAAGCCGAACGACATTACTAACCATTCGTAGAATAAATCGGGACCCCTGAAGGCTGTCAAAGGAACACAATCCTCGGCTATACGTAATTGGTGGAAACCTGAAGCTAGGTCCATTCTGGAGAATACTGTTGCTCCATTTAATTGATCTAGCAGATCGTCTATTCGGGGCAAGGGATATTTGTTCTTCAGTGTCTGCTTATTGAGATCCCGGTAATCAACGCAAAGTCTTAGAGTACCGTCTGATTTCGGGACAAATACTACTGCTGCTCCCCACGCTGAAAAGCTCGGTCTGATCAGACCTTTCCAAAGCAATTCTCGGGTTTGACTACTTAACTATTCTTTTTCTTTCGGGGCCATTCTTCTAATTGGATGTACTACTGGTCGGGCGTTAGGAATTAGATCTATCCTAAATTCAATTTCTCTTTGCGGCGGTAGGTTTTCTACTTCTTCAAACACATCCGCGTAGTTTTTAATGACCGGTATCTTTTCTATTGAAGGGGGAGTAACTTCTAAAGAAGACCAAAATTATGTTCCATTAATTTCTGAGCCTTGACATGGTATATATATTGGTCCAAGCTTCGTTTCGACTTTGACTATCCTTTCGGCACATCTAACTTCGGCTTTATATTTTGTCAACAAGTCCAGCCCCAGTATAACATCAAATTTGGAAAGGTCCATACCAATCACTTTAAAAGGAAACCGGTACCGAGAAAAGGAAATAGGTGCTTTACAATATGCACTGAGACTAACAGAACCCCCTATCGGGTTTTGAACTTTAATTGGTTCTTTAAGTTTTCTTCGTTTCAATTTTAACTTATGAACAATGTTATCAGAAATGAAGCTACGTGATGCACCAGTATCAAAAAGTACTGAAACAGGAATATTTTTAATGGTAAGGGTACCTCCCAAGACGTTGGGTTTACCTGATCCATCGGTGGTAGCTGGCGGGGTCTTCCCGTCGTACACATGTGCCACCTGTGCATTCTGCTTCAGAGGACAGTTCCTGCTATAGTGCCCCTTCTTATGGCAGTTGTAGCATTCGGCTGAGTCATTTGCCTTTGGTTTCCTCGGGGCTTTGCATACATTAGAAAAATGTCCTGGCTTCCCGCAGTTGTAGCAATTTCCTTTGGGGATCTTTCCAGGTTTCTAAGTAGCGGCCGCTGTAATGCTAGACTCGGGTTGATCTGTTGAAGCCTTGCGCTTATTTCCAGCTTGGCTTTTGGCGCGGTCTTGGCTAGCGTGCCTTTCATCCATATCTTCATAATTGCAAGCCATTTATACTAATTCTGAAAAGGAGAGTTTGATGTTGCTCATAGCTCTGTCACGGTACTTGCGCTTTAGCCCAAATATGAATCTCTTGTTCTTTGCTTTGTTAGTCATAATAAGCTCTGGAGCATAGCGCGACAACTGGGTGAACTTATTCAGGTAATCTTGAATAGAGAGATCTCCTTGCTGGAGATTAGCAAACTGCTCTCGCATCCTCTCTAGAACCTGTTCAGGTACAAACTTCTCATTGAACATAGTTTTGAATTGCTCCCAGGTTCTGACAGTACCTGCTGCATCCTCTGAGGTGATGGCATCCCACCACAGCTCTGCTTCCTCCTGTAGGAGCCAAATACCTAGTCGTGCTTTGTTGTTGGTTCCCATACCCATGCCTTCAAAGATTTTCTCACAGGTCTTCAACCAAGCTATAGCCTCGGTCACTGTACCGTGCCAGTAAAGGGTTTTCCCCCAAGGTTCCTATACCTCTTCGCTACTTTGTCCAGCTCAAAGTCCTCGGGTGCTGGTGGCTGAACAATAGGGCCTTCCACAACTACAGGGATATTCCCCCGTCCTCCTGCTGCTCCTGCTCAGCCTCCACGGCCTCCTCTAGCTGCTGCTGCTCGTGTAGCCATCTAAGAGAATACTGTATAAGCAATAAAAGAGTCAAGCTCACATATTTGATAATTTCATATATGATAAAGCAGGGGAATACAAGGAAAGGAAATGATGTACTGATCAAATTTGTTTTGCTAATCCGCTTAGCTCATTCTAGGACATTGCTAATCCTATCTCTAATGAGCTACTCGCAATAGAACACTACTGATTTTATTCTGACGAGGTGTTTAATGTGTTAGATCCCGGAGCTAAGATTAACCAAAGCTCTGATACCAACTGTGACGATCCCAAAATCCGAGGGGCGGTATTAAGGATAATCATTGGAATATAACACATTAATCATCATAGCAGAGTACAGATAATAGCAAAAACAATAAATAAAATAATTTTACATGGATATGACAGCGGAATCACAACATGCAATAACATCAGAATAGCATAGCGTAGGATATAACTTAGTAAATAAAAGGGAAGTGATCAGTCATCATCGCCAGAGGCGGAATACATACATGTAGTGAGACATAATAAGGGTATCAGTTTACCTCGCCGAAGGCGGTACATATACATACAATAAGAAGTACTGAAAGTAAATCAGTCTGCATCGCCTGTGGCGGAATCATAATATAAGTACAATAATGGCGGAAAATGTCAAAGTCGCCTCTGTGAAGTCAGCCTCGCCATGAGCCAAAAATGCACTCTATGCAACAGTGCAGAGCCAAAAACAACCTGTCACCTGTGAACTAGGCTACCCGTGTGAAAATAAGGGCACCCGCGTTTGCAAAGTGAAACAAACAACTAGTCAGTCATGAGGACTGGTATGAGGAATCTATCTAATAGTTTAAAACAACAGTAATAAACAAATCATAGGACCACGCCACTTTCGCGGAACGGGTTTACTCCATGATTGCTAGTGCATTTAAAACAAAGTAAATTCTTTTAAAACAACGCAATGCTTTTTGAAAGAATGAAGCCATTATAAGACTCAGGTCCCATCATACAATGTAACGTAAGCCGGAGGATAAAGTTTTACCTTATAATGGCCAAATATGCTTGGTACGTATAAAGCAAAATCATTTGATATTATCACTAGGGCATATATGTTTCAAAAGCGAATAGCATCATAAATATCAATCATAGGCGACATGAGCGTCCCATGCCACTATGTCGCCATATATAAGTTACAATCGAATCCGTTATTTCGTATTGGATTTCCGTCATGAGTCGAGGCAAGGGGCAAGCTCCTCTCCGCTTTGAGACATTCTAGCAAATGCCTCAGGACTACACACTCTGGGCAACCCTGGATTCGGCTGAGCCGGTCCTCTCTTACGTTTGAGGATTAATTATTCCTGAACTCACGTTTCCCGGTCCTTACAGACCTATAATCGAGGCGCCTCGCATTCCAACAACCACATAGGTGAAAAATAGATATAAATGTCAGGGATGGTAAGTCACTGACACCACCATAGCTAGAAAGAAACGTCGTGATATCCCAGCGGTCCGTATCCCTTTTTAACTCATACCGAGGTGTGAGGCTCGCGAATCTACGAAATACACAAAGCTAGGCCACGTAGACCGAGCTTTGATCATCATCCACAAGACTTTGCTTTGCAACAGAAGCCTTGATCACAGCATCTTGGCATGCCACATAGGCAGTCCACTCCATACGATTGATTTCTATCGATATATAACCCCTGAGCTCGTACGTCTCAGAGAAGGGCGTTAAGCAAAAGAATAAATTCTCCGCCGCCAAACAGATATATATTTAACAGAGATCAATTATTATAGAACAAAATCCAATGTCAGACACACAGTCCATTTACAAGTCCGTTCTGGGTCTGAACGAAACCGAAGGCGTCAAATTCCTCGTATATCCGTCCAATCAACACATACATTTAGACGGCTACTACTTCCATCCCTTTCCGATAGCTACTCCGGTCAGGAACCTCAGTAGCGCCCATCCAACCGATACGAAGATCGTCGGTCTTGAATCGTCTTTGCATTTTCCAATTCGAATCGCTCGATAAATTATTTGAAATGAGGGTTAGCTCGGCCTTTTCAAATAATTCACGTCATTAAAATTTAAATCGATTCTTTCTATGGTTATATTATTCGACATCCATCTTTCAGTTCTTTAGTGTTATTTTCGTGTCAAACACATACAACCATCAAATATCAAACAATTCAAGCCCAATTGGTTTATTTGCAATCTATGTTGCTTATAATATTTTATAACGATTTTTCGCCATTTTTATTTATTTAAAAATGGCCATATTTAATTAAACGACGTTTCAGGTCGTGCCGTGGCACTGGCGCTGTTTTTCCCCTAATTTGTTTTACACATATCGGAAAATCCAACTGTTGGATTTCTATGAAGTCTATATCAGTGGGAAGATATTCCCAATGCGGACCCAACGATTCCAGTTTCGTGAGAATCCGACGGTCGGATCTCCCACACTAGTCGTTTGAAGTTACGGTTTCAAAATTCGAACTGCAGCGTCATTATTCGATTAAATTTAATTATATTTATATTTATATATAAATATAATCGTTTATGGCGCTATTTTTCTTCAGATTTGAATTAAACATTCCAGACAATCCAACCGTTGGATTTTTACAAGGTTGGTGCCGTTGGGAAGATATTTCCAAGGCGAACCCAGCGGTTGCGGTTTCGGGAAAATCCGATGGTCGGATTTCTCACACTAATCGTTTCAAATTAAGATTCCGAAACACGAACTGCACGGCTTCGATTCCTTTTAATTATATTTATATTTATATATATAATATAGTTCATTCTATAATTCCAACTATAGTTCATTTTATATTTTCAACTTTGTTTTCACTTCAAATATTTCACTAATGCCTTAATATTTCGAAAAATTTCGCCATAACTTCCTTTGTACGGTGAGGGGTTTGGAAATTTATTGGGCCGTGTTAGGTACCCAATAAATCCTAAAAAGCATCCACATATTTATAGTGATATATTCTAGTGTTTACGGGGGAGCATGTATAGATAATCACTCTAGAGAATAAATTCTCGTCACCCCGTTTCCGTGTGGAAATAAATTGTCCATGTGCCATATCTAATAACTAGAGCGACGTGATTATTGTCAACTCCAGACTCGAGTGGGGTTTTTATTAATCTGGCAATTTATCGTTATATTTTATATAGTCCATATCAGTCATCAGTTCAACCTGTAGTATATAGTCATCGCCATACAAGCCTCTCGCTCGTATGGTAAATCTTCCACCTCGTCACACAAGCTCCAATTGCTTATGTGGAATATGATGAAGTATGCCTATCGTCAAGAAGTATGCCATGTAGTGTATTTCAAAATTAATTGTTACTATCCTATGGCGATGTTTATTATTTCACACAGAATAACCAGCACTCCGCATCCAATGGCATTCACAGGAATTGATATAAAAATAAAATTGTGCAGCCAACTCATCAAGGCTTACCTATTTATCGGGCACGCAAATAATTTCTTTACTCTACAGCTAATCCATTTTTCCTGTTCAACACATGTATATATATGCAAAACAAAGCTAATAATAATATTTCTAGCTAACTATTATTTATTTCTACACGTGTGTATTTTTATCAAAGCATATACATGATAGAATAATTTTTTTTTATCGTCAAAAATATTTATTCAACACGTGAATGTTTTAACACTTCATATTTACAATAAGGGTGTAGTTTTTATTGTCTATTCATTTTATTTTAAAATATGATAACATTCAACACATGAATTTCAAATCGACGAACGGATTTCAATTCAACACATGAATATTCTATATAGTTTGTATATATATATAAAAATGTGATTTTTATCGCTAAAGCTATTTGTTTAAATTCAAATAATATTCAACACATGAATTTCAACTCAACGAATGAATTGCAACTCAACACATGAATATTCGATATAGTTTGTATATATATAAAAATGGGATTTTTATCGCTAAAGATATTTGTTTAAATTCAAATAATATTCAACACGTGAATTTCAACTCAACGAATGAATTGCAACTCAACACATGAATATTCGATATAGTTTGTATATATATAAAAATGGGATTTTTATCGCTAAAGCTATTTGTTTAAATTCAAATAATATTCAACACATGAATTTCAACTCAACGAATGAATTGCAACTCAACACATGAATATTCGATATAGTTTGTATATATATAAAAATGGGATTTTTATCGCTAAAGCTATTTGTTTAAATTCAAATAATATTCAACACATGAATTTCAACTCAACGAATGAATTGCTACTCAACACATGAATATTCGATATAGTTTGTATATATATAAAAATGGGATTTTTATCGCTAAAGCTATTTGTTTAAATTAAAATAATATTCAACACATGAATTTCAACTCAACGAATGAATTGCAACTCAACACATGAATATTTATTATAGTTTGTATATATATAAAAATGGGATTTTTATCGCTAAAGCTATTTGTTTAAATTCAAAAAATATTCAACACATGAATTTCAACTCAACGAATGAATTGCAACTCAACACATGAATATTTATTTCAACATATGTAATTTATTTCGACGAATGAAAATTATTCTAACATATGTATATTTCAGAAAATTTCGGCAGCATAACGGCAGGGTAGTTAAAACCGGGACCGTCCCTAGTACGGCTCCTCGCTCTACCTTAAAACCTCGCGGTTTTTGACAATGGGGATCATGCATCTAGTTCGCACGCAGGCGGCATGTTTTATTTTCAATTCCACAATCCTATTCTAATTTGTTTCAACCACAAGAGGGTATTTTTCAACCACAGAGGTATTTTTCAACCACAATATCAACCACAAACAATTATTTCCAACCATTCGTCATACCATATAATATCACTCCAATCACAAGCAATAAATATCGTCCATGGTCTGTGGATGAGGGGAGTATATATATATATATATATATATAAATATATAATATTATAATTCACTTGCATTTCATCACAATTCAAAGCATATATGTTTCATTCAACGCTTGTATAATTTATACATCGCTAATATATCTTATACAACACATGTACATGAGGTATAGAATGCGTATATAATTTACACTTCGCTTATATAATTTATACAACGTGATTTCATTCACACAATTCGTTTAGATTCCTCACATTGGTTATTGCAGTGCTAAAAAACGTAGGAAGATTAGAAAAATCCGTGGCTTCTTCTAGAATGTAGAGAGCCTCCTTGCGGACACGGTGTCTCCTGTTTCATCAAATTTCGTTAACACACTAAAAAGATATGATTTTTCAAAGTTTTGCAACACTTAAAAGTGTTATTTTCATTTCAGAAATTTAAATCAGAAAGGTTTTCAAAGCTTCAAAACTAGGTTTTGATTTTAAATCAAACCGTACCTTGTTGCTCCGATCAGGCTACGCGGCATCGAAGGGCTACGAACCACCTTCCGATTGACGGTGGTGGCGATGAACTCCGTGGCTCCTGCGAGTCGCTGAGACGCTCCAAAGGGGGCGACTTCCTCCTCGAAATTCGACGTGTACAGTCGATGGTTTGAGGCGAGGCTTGGTCGGATTTAAAGAGGAGGCAGAGGCGATCAGAATCCTCAACTGGAGGAGGGGGCGAAACTGGCTGTGGCGGCGGCAAAAGCGATGGGAAGCTTCGAGCTTCGTGCGTCGTTGAAATCGTCTGGCGGCTAGGGTTTTTTCTCGAATTTTTTTTTTGAAAGAAAAATTCCTATTGGTCGGAGCTATATAGGAAATTTTAAATAGTGTTTTCACAAACGGACTCGAAATCAAACCCAACGACTGTCGCCCCTAGCTAATTACCCCCATTCCGGACACAATGGGATATGTTTCGTCGGCCAATTCGACTGTTACAGTCAATTACTTTTCAAATTAAAATATAAAACATTCAATATTTAATTTGAACGTACATTTCAATTTGCCAAGGCCACAAACTGAATCGAAAAATTCCAGAAAAATAAATCTAGCTTTGTTTTGACGATACGGTCCTAACAAAACCAGTTTCGTCGAATTCTGAGCTCGTTTGAAAAACGGCCATTCTTAGGTCGACCCATTTTAACAGAAATTGACCAATCACATTTTCTTTTGCCCCGCTCACATACTAGCTTCAAAAATTATGAAATTTGAAACTTAGCAATGATTTGACATCCCGGACCTAACAAAAGTGGTTTCGTCGAATTCGAAGGTCGTATGCAAAATATCAATTTTCAAGGGCTATATATGTTCTGTAGCGACCTTTCTGAAAATTCATTTGCCCATAACTTTTGATTCTCGCTATGAAACTTCGATTTTTCAGATTCGTTAGAAAAGTATTCATAAACAGATTTAAATATTTCCAGTTTCGCTAAAATCCGTTATATTTTCCACCCGGTACAGTCAGACAAAGTTTGTATTTAAACTTTCAAGCTGCAATACTATACCCGATTTCCTATTTTATTGAAATATGCTATTTCAATTATTCAAAATCTTTGGTAATAACCAAATTTAAAAATTTTAAATTGGTTCACATTTTCCGGGTTATTACACTATTAAATTGACTTCGAAAGGACTTCAAAGGTTCCTTTGGTTTCTGAGCTATTCCGAATAGCGACATGATATCCTTTGTCTTTGAAGTATACAATCTAAATTGCTGCTTGAACTTTCGAGTTAAAACTTCGAACTTATCAACTAAATTTGGCACAAGTTTTGAAAACAACAACGACACTACTCCTTCCAAGTATACCTAGAAATATCGAACCTTAAATTCATCGGTTGCCCGGGCACCGTTCATATGATAGTCGTACTCCAATAAAAATAAGTTAGGATTTGTTGTCCCGTTGTAAGTTGGCATAGTTGGCGGGACGAACTTCTTAAGGGTAATCGGCCTCCCGTATTCTGCTAGTAAAAGGAGTCTTACCAGGAGAAAAACCCCAGTCTTCCTCTTCATCCTTTCTGGCATAACTTTCCTTCATGATATGCTTGATCATCTCAGAGATATATTCTTCATTATCGTTCTGCACTACGGGGCGGACGCCAGTTGCCTCTCTAGGTTGTTGGAGAATGGAGTATTGATGACAACAACCTTATTTCAATTATCATTATTATTAAAAATATACTAACACTTCAATCAAGAATATATACATATATATGCAGGATTTATATACATGATTTAAATACTGAAGACTGTACAGTTTTAGAGTTTTAAGAGATTCAGAATTCAAGACTCATGAGTTATCAAGTTATCAAGAGTTCAAGAAAAATATATAGTAATAGGGTCTAGTTTATATGTAAGACTCTGAATAGCACTCCAGGTCAAATTCTGTTTTTCAAAATTTGATTTTCAATTTCAAGTTATGTTTTCAAAATTCAAATTATGATTTAGAATTAATTTATCTTACTTATGATTTCAAACATATAAGTTTAAAGTTTAAAAGTTTATATAAGTTTATATAGTTATATAGTTTTAAACCTTATAAATTTATAAATATGTTTATATAATATATTTTTATGATTTCATATGATTTTACACTTTAGAATATTCATATCACCAAGTTTTAATTCAGATATTTTCAAAATAATATATATGTCTTAACACTTGAAAAATAGTTTTAAAAATAAAATTTATGTACATATGTTGACATACATATATAGCTATGTCGACATACAACTGTTAGAAATTCAATTTTCAAAGGAAGTGTCTTTTTACCATTTGTAACGTTTCTGAGACGTTGCAACCTTTCACATACTATAAATAGAGGCTGATTTCGAAAATATTTCATAATTCTTCTTCTCCATCTTCACCCCTCTTCATCCCACTATTACCCTTTATCATTTTATTGTTTTATGCACTTACACTTTGCCAATTTCTACTCAAATTGTTTAAAACTTCATCTTATCTCAAGCTCTATCTACTACTCTCAGAATCAGAGTGCTATTGAAGAGTTACAAGGCTGTTGTAATCATTTGGGAAGTGTTTGGGAAAGGGTTTGTTCCTTGTAGCCTTGAAATCAAGGAAAGCGGTATTAACTTTGTAATTGTAGAATCAAGGGTGTTTGGAGCTATGTTAACCTTGTAGCCGTGAAATCATGGGGTTGTACTTGAATATTGATAATAATAAAACTCTGTGCAATCCAATGTTATGTCAGACTGGGCATAGGAGTAACCCGAAGCAGTATAAAATCCGGTGTGTTCTTTCCTTTTGTGCATTTTATATTTATCTTTTTTGTTTGTGTTTGGTTCTGTGTCTGTGATCATCTTTAGTGTGTTTGATTCATATAGTAGATCGTTTAAGTTTTAGATTTCTATACATTCCTTATAAACACTATTCACCCACTCTAATGTTAGTCTTGCCTTAAAATCTGCATTTCACATTCCCTAACAATTGGTATCAGAGCATAGGGTTTTCAAAAATTTCATAATTTGGTTTTTGAAAATATTAAATGGAAAATTTTGAAATGATTTATAACTATAGTTTCGATTCATGCATCGCATTAATGATTGAAGAGTCTACATTAAATTATGTTGAAAATTCAAGTGATCTACTGAATTATTGTCCAGTATAGGAAAAGATGTGTTACATGACTATTGGAAATTCAAGTTCTGAAAAGATAGGTTACGTGGCTGTTGAAAATTCAAATTCCGAAGTGGTGTGTCACATGGCTGTTGAGAATTCAAATTCTAGTGAATAAATGGTGGAAATAAAAATGGACAAATGAATATTGGATAGTGGTTGTTTGAGACATATGACGGAAAATCCAGAATTACTGAATATTCTAGTATATGAAGATGGTGGAATGGTCAACTTTAGTGATAACTCTAAAGATATATCATTGGCATCGACAATGTCGGTAATTCTGAAACTTCTACTATTTCTCATGTTTTATTAGTTAGGAATCTAAAATATAATTTAATAAGTATAACTCGACTTTGCGATAAAGGCTATAGAATAAACTTTGAAAAGTATAAATGCCATATAAAAGATAGGAATTCAAAAATAATATTCGAAGGGGATAGAAAGAAAAATATCTATATATTAAGTATGAAATTATCCAATGATAATCTAAGTCTTATGGCCAATACAAGTGACTCCTAGATCTAGCATAAGAGATTCAGTCATACAAATTTCAAACACATCTCTAGGATTTTAAAGTTAGATTCACTTAGGGGATTACCCAAAATGAAATTTAAAGTAAATAGTTTATGCGATGCTTGTTAGTTCGGAAAATTGAAAAGAAGTTCGTTTAAGTCAAAAGAGGAAGTTACAACCTTGAAACCATTAGAATTAATTCACATGGATTTATTCAGTCCATCCAAACTCAATCATTAAATCATAATAAATATGTTTACATAATAGTTGACGATTTTTTGAGATTTACTTGGACTTTGTTTCTTAAAAATAAAAGTGATGCTTTTGATCAATTTATAACCTTTGCTAAAAGAATTCAAAATTTATTATTCTTAAAAATAATTCAATACAAAGTGACCACGGTGGAGAATTAAAAATGAAAATTTTGTAATAAAAAGGGAATAACCCATAATTTTTCTTTCCTTAGAACCCCCAAAAAACGAAGTAGTTGAACATAAAAATAGGTCGACACAGGAGTGTGCGAGAACTATGTTATCTGATAGTAACTTATCAAGGAAATTTTGGCCTGAGGTACTTGCAATAGCTCGTTATATTTTAAATAGAATTTCTATAAGACCCTTACTCATAAAAATCATATGAACTTTTGTATAATAAGAAACCAAAAGTATCATATTTTAAAATATTTGGAAGTAAATGTTTTATCCTTAACACTAGAGAAAATTTAGATAAATTTGACTTGAAATTCGATAAAGGAATATTTATTGGATATTCAGAGAGAAGTATGGCATATAGAGTTTTTAACTTACAAACTAATACCATCGAAGAAACATTACAAGTATCCTTTGATGAAAATTATAAAAACATAACAAACCATAACGAAGATGAAAGTGAAAGTGAGATAGATGAAACAAATAATGAAATTAATCAACCAAATAAAAGAATTAGATTAATAAGTGATCATCCCATAGAAAATATGTCAGGAGATATTGAATCTGTTGTTAGGACTTGAAACCGATTAAATAACATGAGTAATTCAACATTTATTTCTACTATTAAGCATTAAAATCCAAAGGAAGCATCATCCGATGATTCATGGATCCTTGCTATGCAAGATGAATTGAATCAGTGTACCAGGAATGATGTATGGGAACTTTTTCCTAGACCAGAGGATAAACTGTAACATGAACTAAATGGGTTTATAAAAATAAAATGAATGAACACGGTGAGGTTGTAATAAATAAGCCACGATTAGTAGCACAAGGTTATAGTCAAGAAGAAGGAATAGAATATGATGAAACGTTTGCTCCCGTAGCAAAATTAGAAGTAATTAGGATATTATTAGCCTTTGTTGATCATAATAATTTCAAATCATATCATATGGATGTTAAAAGTGCTTTTCTAAATGTATATGTTAAAGAAGACATATATGTAGAGCAACCACCTCTTTTTGAAGGCAAAAATTACCAAATCATGTATATAAATTAAAGAAAGCTTTATAAGGATTAAAACAGGCTCCTAGAGCTTGGTATGATAGATTAAGAAATTATTTATTACAATCTAACTTCAAAATAGGTAACATAGATAATGCACCTTTTGTTAAAGGAAATAATAACGATATACAATTAGTAAAATATATGTTGTCGATATAATCTCCGGATCAACTAATAATAAAATGAATAAAGAATTTTAAGATATTATGAACTAAGAATTTGAAATGAGTCACATGGGAGAACTAACATTCTTTTTAGGCTTACAAATTCATCAATTAAAGAATGGTATATTTATTAATCAAGAAAAATATGCAAGAGATTTAATTAATAAGTACAATTTAACAACAGCTAAAGGGAGACCAACTCCATTGGCAACTAATATAGCCTTAAGTAAAGATGATACATAAAAAGACATTGATCAAAAAATATGTAGAGGTATGATAGGATCATTATTACATATAACTGCCAGCTGACCAGATGTGACAACCCAAATTCTGACAGACTGATTTTTTTTTCAAAATTCCAATCTATAGAAACTTGGATTGGTTTGCTTTGGTATCCTGCAGAAAAGACAGGGACATAAAACATGTCAGAGCTCAGAAAATATCTCACAGCGGAATGGATAAAATATAGTATAATCAAAACATAGCCTTACCATATTATTAATACTGCCTAACCATTATCCGAAGCTATCATTTCTCTGCCACAAATCTATCTGCGAGTATGTTATGAGGAGGGGGTAAAAACACAAGATCAGGTGACTGGAATTAAACTATACACTTTAGAAAATCCTACATATACCGTTCAATCATATTTTCTTATTTGTTAGGTTACTTGGGTTAACGACACTCAAGGCTTACACATACGTCGCACCGATTTACTCCCAGTGGATTAACCTAATACCATATATATGTAGCCACCCCCACTATTGAGGTACACCCCATGGTACCCCACTCGCACGGTCTCCGATGTAACGCCATCGGAATATACGCAGTCCCTCATCCTACGTCGTAGTGACGTACGGATAACAATATTACGTTCCGTATATATCTATTATTACTATGCTACGTAATCGTACTGACTGCCACCTTTGTTCGAATCAGACTCCATACCGGAGTAATGCCATCAAGTCCACAATACGCCACCCAGAGCCGACATGCATGTATATAGACCGTCTACCATACGTATCTTCAATTGTAGCTCGATGCCTCAATCGTACGTCCTTTAGTGTGCACCGAGTTCCGTGGCAGGGCAATATAAGAAGCACGGAACTTGATTGGGAGATTTTCCATATCTGTACAGGCCCATCTTTAAAGAGCCTCTGTGCACAGATATATCTAGGGTCTATTTTCGTGATGGCTATGGCCCCACCTCGGCCCCTCCCTCAACTAGTAAAGACTACCAGAGCTAAGTGACTTCTCCTATGCAAACATTCTAAACATTCATGTGGCGTCTCCCCTCAATCCCTTACCCCGATAGTGAAGGGTGAAATGGTATCTTAGGTTTAGCTCAAGTCATTCTGCATCCCACTGGCTGCCGATGACGAGTGTCCGAAGGTCTACTATCCTTGTTGGTCGTGACACTTTGCCTCCTCGTGAGGCAACCGCCGAACCACCCTGGTGTCACCACATCATAGCATTCTGACTGCATAGCTACATTGGCAGTCAAGGCCCACCCACCTAGTAGATACGCATAGACCCAACCTCTGCGAGCATAGCCTAAGACATCTGTCACTGCATAGAGGACTACTAGGCGCACCTTACATACCTTAGGAAGCCGCGTGCTTCCCCTTCCAGTCCTTTGGAGCCGTCAGAACAATCAGATGAATGTGCGCTCCCCTCGTGCTTTATAACACCTCGATGACCTACCCCGTTGGGTTATTCACCCTCAACCGTACGGATCAGTCTAAGTGCCTTACTTTAGCATATTGTTAGACCCTATGTCTAAACATTCTTTTATGCGCTTGTCTCACCTCATCAGGTTTCCAGTTAACTTGGTTATTCCAATTTATATTGAATTCTTATTCAAATTACCAAGTTCTCTTGCTTATTAATTTTAGTCATACAACTTAATCCATTTAAGTTTATTAATAAGCCCACAACATGTTATTCTCTAGATTGTGGCCCAAGGTCTGTAATCCATAACCCCTTTTTATCTTCTTGTAGATGTCATCATTACAATAACATGTTTTGCTTAATACGTAATTAAGTATATCCAATTCACATGTTTTCTAATTAACATGTCGCTTACCATTTATGATTAAATGCAACTTAGTTCATTTCATAAGTTTTCCTCATTCTTTCTCATTTAATCATAATTCCATTTACATTGTCAACACATATTATCATTGTTTACATATTAACTTAGTTCTATTAACTATGGTCCATTAATAAGTTTCTCTACCCGTTTATTATAACCTATGTTATAATATCCTCTTGTCCCTAGGACAAGCCTAAACATTCTTATCAATGGGTTTCAGACTCCCAAGCTTACAGATTACTTAATTTATAATTAAGTACAATATATTTACCCTCCTTTTCTTAACTAGTTTCTAGTTCTCCCCTTTACTGATTATTTAATTTAATTAAGTGTCCCTTAACTCAATTCCCCAGTTATCCCAATCCCTTACTAGATTATTATAACTTAAGTTGTAATATTCGCTTGTCCCTAAGACAAGTCTACCTGTTATAAAACATGTTATTTATTTATAATAGATCATTATCATTCCCCTCTTACACCATTTACTATCATTATTATTCATTCACTGTAATATATATTCCTTATTATATTAAGGAAAACACTTCATGCACCTTATCAGTTTGATAGAAGGAATCAATGATTTATTTTCATAATGTATTCCCACTTAAATCCGTGGTAGTAAGTAATTTTTTACTTTTCGTTATTTACTGTGGCTTACTTGCAACAACGTTTTTAGACATAAGTCATTTAGGGAAATACATCAATTTTCCTTCTTATCATACTAACTCAGTTCATTTCATCCCCTTCTTTCTTATTTTCTGAGTTAGAAATTTAATTACCACCATTGACATTTATTCATATCTTGATATATACATATATTTATATTTACATAAGCACCAGGCCTCTCACATTAAGCCTACACTTGTGGACACTGGATTTGCCGGGCGGGTCCGGGCAGACTTTTACCACAAGTTGACTTAACCTCATGTCTTAGCACCATTACATGTTTTTAATTTTTCACTTAGGCCTCTCACATTAGGTTCAACATTAGTGGCTTGTGGATATGACGGTCGGGTCCGGGCAGACTTTCGCCACTAATGCAACCTATCCTCGTGCCATAAGTGCAGTTACAATTTCTAATTGTAATCTTAGGCATATTCATCTTCATTTATTCAATTCTATGTATACAATCATACAATCAATCTAATTCACACAGGTAAGGGGTCTGGTATATAAATGGAACAAATCAATATGTGATATGAACAGCGGTAGTTACTGCCAATATTTTTAACAAGTCTATAACATATAAACAATTCCAACATCTCAACTAATCTTATATATGAATTTTCAACCATTTATGTTCATATCAGATTGCGCCTCCAAATTAAAGTCTCAATACATAATATATGTTATGTTCCAAAATCCCATTTCAAATTATGCCCCAAATCCCAATATATGTCGCATGTCTTTCTACATGTAATTAACTTTATTTAAAATAGCATGTAGTTCTCCAATAGTGTATCATTTACCCAATTCATAGGTTCATAAAATGGATCTATACAACGGTATTCATTTTTCTTAAACATTCAGGTAAATGTTCATCTCAACATGTTAACTAATTGAACATATTATCCATTTTAGCACTGTAATGCATTTCATCAAATAAAACCTTCCAATATGTTCATTATGGGGAATGCCAAATGTTAGAGATACTATTATTCAAAAGTGTATTTTAAACCCACTCACCTTTCATGCTTTCCCCAAATCTTGGATCCGATCCGTTCTATCATCCATGGTTTCCCCTTTTCCTTTTAATTTGTACAACACCATAACAGCCAATTTGGCACACTACGATGTGGACGTAAAATACGGCTTATAGCCATATCATATTTGATACTGCTCACATCCGTATCAAACTAAACTTTGCGATCCGCACCACCCTAAACACCCTAAATCTGACCGTCCATTAATGAAGCTCCAGATCAGTTAATTTGATACGACTTTTGGCCAAATCGAATGCATATCATATTGTGCACCCCATTAGGCACTCCAGATTAAAATTTTGGCCACTCCCTTTTCCCTCTGTTTGACTTTAATGGTGACTAAAAACACAAATAGGGTTTTCGGTCACCAAATCGTGCCTCCACCATTCTCTGAAATCTCCCCTACCGACAGAGACGAACAACCCTCTCCTTCGATGCAGTAACCCTTAGTCCCTGGCCCTCCGTTGACCGCATGTATGTGTTTCAATTGAATTGTGTTTTGCATGCCTGATAGTGGGATTAGGGAACAAGTAGAAGTCTTTGTGTGTTAGTTGACCCTTACTCTGTGTTAGTTTGTTAGCTGTTTCAATTGAATCATGTTGTGCATGCCTGATTATAGAGATTAGGGAACAAGTTGAGGTCTTTTGTGTAAGTTGATTGCTACTTTGTGTTAGTTTGTTAGCTATTTCAATTGAATTGGTAAGTACTAGTGTGTTAGCTGGTTGTTATACCTTGGAATCAGAGAAATCAAATTTGATTGCAGTATAATTTTAGATTGCGGTATATATATCCATGGAAGTCTGAAACAAAGAAATAACAATGAGTTAGTCAAGCCAATTGCAACTAAAATGTAGTAACCACATCCATGTACAAGTTGTCACCGATTTATAGTTTAACTATTTAGTAACAAAAAGTTGTCCATTTCTTAAACTGAGCAAATGGATAATTATATAGTTCAATGTTTAACCATGATTTCATCATCATTTAACTATTTGTTTGCCTTATGCTTGAAATTTAATTTGGGTTGTCTTATAATAAGTATACTATATTTGGAGAAATAACAAGTTTACTGGAAATATAATAACAGGTTTGCTGAAATCTGGGAAAACGGATGATTACTCGACTTTCTAGTTAATGATTTAATGGGCGATCCACCAGGTGGATGCATTTTAGCTCGCGCGTAGGGTTGGGTATCCATGCTTATTAGCTTTATCCAAATGTCGGATGCTACTGCACTTAACCTTAGTAAAAAGCTGCTTTCACTACCAACCTTCAACTACTTTGTAGCTGAGACTGTAGTGTAAGTTATCTTGCACTACACAGTCTGCTTCAAAGAAACTGGAAGTTGCAAGTGAAAGAAGCTTTTTCCAAAGGTTAAGTAAGCAGGATTCGACATTTGGATAAAACTAATTATCATGGATTACTGACCCTGGGCGTGAGCTAAAATGCATCCACCTGGTGGATCGCCCAGTAAATTCTTAATTAGAAAGTCGAGTATGTGTGTCATCCAACGATGATGATTCAGTATCTTTAGACGTTAGAGCAGGTATATATTATTTTACACTTATCTCTACGTAGTGTCTTACAGAAAAATTGAATGGACATGTACTTGTGTGCATATGCATCTTGAATATTATTTTCGTTTATTTGTTCCTTGTTGTGTGTGTAGGAGGATGTTCTGTATGCTAGGGTACGAACTACTGGTGTTGCAGATGGACTACACTTCAGGTGATTCTTCTTTTGGGTTTGCATTTTTAATGACTATCAACTAGGTTGTTGTATGAATTTAGGCCGCATAGAAATTAATCGACTAATCAACTAGTCGATTCGACTAGGTTGTTATTGGTTCCCAGTGAAGTATTTGTACACAAACACACTGATCGACTACGTACCATTAAAGTACACAAACACACTGATCGTCACAATATGCCCTTTATTATTAGTGTCTAGTGAAATTACACAAGTACAAAATATTGAAATTATCATCTAATCCTTCACTGTTAGAACCATTGTTGTTATCACTTTTTCTACCAGAATTAACATTCAATGGCCCATTCCAATCCTTCACTGTTATATCTGTATTAACATACACTTAGCTCTGTATTCATGTTTGCATCTCAGTCACCAAATGTTACAATGTCGATCTAATGTCCAGCTGTTTGTAACTTGTTTCTTGTATTTTATAGGCACTCATGTTGGAGATTACGGTGCTTTGCTGGAACTCAGGCTGCAGGCTATATATCATGATTCAATTTTGCTGCCAAATGGAACTTGAACTCCAGGCTGGCTATCGCTCAATCTTCCCGGCCTCGACTGGACTGTTTATCAGGCTGTTATCTTTTTACCTTATTTTTGTTACTTCGTAATGTGATGAAAATCTAATACAGTTTCCTTTTAGTGTTTATGTTTGTATGTACATCGTGTTATGACAAACCTTGTAATGCTTTGAGTATATACATGTATAAATTGTGTTATTCCTATGTATACTTTGTGGTATGTATGCTCTGGGATATGAAAGGTATGTGCTACAGTTTCTGGTTTTATATATATACACACACACATATGTGATATATATATACATGTATATATATATATATATATATGTGCACACATACATATAATTAGACACGGTCAAAGACTGTGTCTGATTAGACTTTAGGTACGACTTATAGCCATATTTTAAAATAATGAGAAATAGTTAGTAGACGTATCTAATCATTTAAAACGCCACTTTTTGATACGGCTATTTACCATGCCTAAGAGCTGTAGATATGGCTAAAAACACAGTCTAACCAACATATATGGTGTAGTGTTAATTCACAACCTAACGACGATGGATTTATTATTTCCTGAAAAGAGAAGGGAAAGAGAAATAATTTAAATAGATTAGTTCTTAGAAGTTTACCTTGCTTCTATGATTCAATAATCTTTTTATTAACGTTGATTCCCTCTTCCAAATCCGAATTCTTAATTTTCCTAGGCAAACATTTTAATTTTCAGAATAGATTTGAGAAGGGGGGAGAGCGAGAGTAATGGCAGCGTTCCGGCGTAGCCATCTAATTATGAAGCTTAGGGTTAGGTCTAAGGTCTTATTCATAGGTGTATGGAGCAACCAGGCCCTCAGATTTGCCCAAAAGCCATCTAAATCGTCAAAATATCACAAAATCCTAATTTGCCAAAATCTACCGCAGGTGGGTAGACACTCCTTTGAGGGGGTCAACCATGGTGTCGACCCACCCTTGAGGGTGTTGACCCACCTTTGAGGGGGTCGACCCACCTGGGTGGGAAATCTGCCGCCTTCTAAAATTTTGAATTTTGAACCAATTTTCGAATTTCTGGACCGATTTTTGAATTTCTGAACCTAATATATGTATATTCTTCTTGCGCGTATACAAATTTCAAACCTTAATAACTTCTTCATATGGTGTCCGATTTACGCAAAGCAGGTGTCTATCTTGACCAAAATTTCAAGACGGACGCAATGGCACAGTCCGTTTCACTTAGTTCTGAATATTTAATTGAGTTATTCTTATATTATTATCTTACACTAAAAATACGGGGTGTTACATTCTCCCACCCTTAGGAAATTTCGTCCCCGAAATTTGATAAAGGTAAAATAAATTAATCGCTCACATAAAATACATCCATCATGTGTGCATCCAATTTTTTTTTATTTTTTTTTCGCAAACATTGTGCACATATGCAAAGTGAAGTACAACATAATAATGCATGCCTAATCGGTACCTCCTATGTGTATGCAAGCTTTTCAAAAATCCTTTTAAAATATGATGCTCACATCCTAAATATACTGGCAGTTCTACATGAATGTAGTATTTTGAAAATCAAAAATGCTTTTCATCCAAATTTTCCCACACTGTTACTGAGTAATAGCATAGTTCATCCAATTGTTGCATCCATAATCCTACCAACCAACTTTATTTTTTGAATTTTAGAAAAATCTAATTTTCTACATTCGATTTCTTATGTTACAAAAAGGTAGAAAACAGAAAACTCCGCATCTCCCTCTTTTCTTTTTCCAACCTTTTTCTAGCCGTACTTGGATTTTTATGTAACTATTTATAAAGATTCCCTATATTCCTATCCAAGCACAGTCTACATAAGAAAATTTTCTTTGTTAATGATTATCTTATCTTGGAATTTTTTATGCTTGTCCACCTTTTCTCATAATTTTCCATTTTTGTGCTTTACTGAATTTTCTGTTTCCTTTCTAGTTGTACCTTTTCTCTTTTCTTAGCTTATTTAATTATCTGATCTTAGTCTAAATTTAAATAAGCCTCTAGTCTTCCAACTAAAACAGGAGAACAGACACCCTACACAGCTACTACTAAGGGCCAAGATTCTTGGGACTATGTCCTCCCCTCAGACAGAAAAGTCCAAACTATGGGATCTACGACAGGTTTAGGTGTTACCCTAACTACACAACAAAATAACAGAACGATCCCAACAGAAATGTGATAATGGTTTTTACCCCTAACATGAAAATTAGCAACGAGATCTAAACTCTTACTTTCCCTTTTCTATCTAGTAGCCGCTACTAGTCCTAGCTGTGTTCCAACAATTATTTCAAGCAACATCCTAGGCTTTCCAACGCTTACGCATTCTATGGGAACTCACTATTATTCCAAGATAATTCTCGCTATTTACTTTATAGCCTCAAAAAATTTCCTGTCTTTCCTTGGCACTACTCCTTACCTACTCCATACTTTTTAAAACATGGTTTGGCCCTTTTTTCTTCCAAAAATTTAAAGTGTCAAAATTTTATTTTTCTCATGAAAACTTTCTTTTGCCAAACCATTAAAACATGTCATCTTAAAAAATGTAAATCATCATTTTTTTTTCAAATCACAAAACTGGAGTAGATATGCACAACTATTTTCTCTATCGGGTTTATGACTTGTTCTTACCTATAAGGTCGGTTTAGTCTCTTACTACAAGGTGCAAACACCCACTCTATTCTTAATTCCTACACTTATTTTGTCCACACAACAAAGTTAGCTTAAAATAATTTATCAAAAAGGGTTGTCATAATAGAGATTTAAAATCTTTCTTTATTAAAGATTGTTGTATGAAATATAACAAGAAAACTAGAGAGCTATACATGCTCTATATTATGCACCTTTTATTGAGAGAATTTTACTTTAGACAAAATTTTCATAAGAAATCACTATTTGCAAAATATACCCCATTTTACTTCAAGACCCAATATGTATACTTTACATATTTAAAACTATAACTTTTAAGATTAAAACTTGAAAACACCATAAACTATTTTCCCAAAACTTTTATAATCTCAAAAAGTTAATAATGGGGTTAGACTCAAAGCGGGTTTCCAATTTTCTAGGCTTTCCTAGACACTCCCCAAGGTCACTTCTCCCAACTATATATATTCCTAATCCATTTTTTTTCTTTTTAACCTTTTCCAATCTATAAGGTTTTACTGCCAAACCCACTAACCCGAAATACTAATCATATGGGATTCACTTTCCTTCCATACAAAATACATTTTATACTTTCCACCCAAATCATCTAAGGGTCTCATATTCATCCCTTCAGTGTACAGAACAAACGTCTCATTTCTTACCACATTATACTCGTTCTATTTAGTGGGTTCCTCTATGAATCTAGGTATATATATATAATATGTTTATATTTTTAAAAATACAAATACACTCACTCGTTATTAATATAGAATCCTAAACCTGGCTCTAATACCAGATGTGAAAACCCAAATTCCAACAAATCGATTTTTTTATTCAAAATTCCAGTCTATAGAAACTTGGATTGGTTTGCTCTGGTATCCTACAGAAAAGACAGAGATATAAAACATGTCAAAGCTCAGAAAATATCTCACAACGGAATGGGTAAAATATAGTAAATCAAAACATAGCCTTACCGTATTATTAATACTGCGAAACCAGTATCCGAAGCTATCATGTCTCTGCCACAAATCTAACCTGCGAGTATGTTATGAGGAGGGGGTCAAAACACAAGTTCCGGTGAATGGATTTAAACTATGCACTTTGGATATGCATACATACACCGTTCAATCATATTTTCTTATTTGTTAGGTGTAACACCCCACATCTGTTAAGGTCACTCACAAAGGGAATGCCTTAACTTCAATGGAGTATTATGGGTACTGGAACAGAAATATTACAAGACAGACATATATAAAACAGCGGAAAATAAAGTGGAAGTACTTCAAATCATTTATTAAATATAAATGTTTAAAAGAAAAGGCCATCAACTTCCAATACCCATTTTCATAGTTAAAATATCTGTCTTGCTAAAAAACAAAGAAGCATAAAAAAAACTGCAGTATTCCCCAATAAAGCAAAGCAAGCCATATCCAAGAGAAATCCAAGCCACACATGAAAGAGCCTTGGAGCTTGGTAAGATCCGAACTAAGCTGTATTCCCACCCTGTGAACCTGGGGGGGGGGGGGAACGGAAGAAAAAGAGGCGAAACAAAACGGATCAGTCATAAAGACTGAGTAAGTCCTAGTGACTTTCAGCATAAAAATAGGTAAAAATAACATGGCATGAATAAACTGAAAATAAACATAAGCATGATAACAAGGTAGGCAAGATAAACTAAGATATCAAGATAAACTATGATAACAAGATAAACTAAGGTAACAAGACAAACTTCGGGCACGATGAAACAAGTATAACATCCCATAATTCCTATCAAGTATCCCACCGCATGGTTTCTATCAAGAATAACATCGCAAGGTTTCTAAGCTTTACCATTAAAACGATATCTATTTGCTCTGCACCACCTAACTAGCATCCTCATAAGTGTCTTACATGGAATGATCTGTACTCCTACTAGTATCCCAACTAGTGTCCTGTGTAACAAGGATCCGTACCCCCTACTAGTGTCCCAACTAGTAGCCCGTGTTATATAATAATTACAACGTGATCCCAATCCCCGCAATTATGGTAGCCTTCAGGTGTACATCGATTTTGAGGATTCCACTTCGATCACCCCAATGGCCATGTATATATATTCGATGCACCCTTACTACCTTATCGATCGGCTCCCTACTTGACCTAGTTCTCGTTTTTGTCACGCGGCCCCCTACTTGTAGATACGTGTGCTGGTCCCACCATGGGGTGTATCAAGTCCCATGGTGGAAACCCTGACACAATCAAGATGCACAGCTTTATACCTACTGATGCCCAGTGGCTAAATTTTCTACGCCGAAGTGTGTGCACGCCCGCACTCTATTAGAACCTGCACTGCTGCACTAACCGCCGCTAATTTGACCTCTTATAATCAGCCCAGTAATCGTGCCCCACCCTGCCTAGCTCAGGGTTCCGTTCATACCTAATGTGGGTTACTGCTGAAATGGGTCCCCGTTACTAGGTTTTTCTAATGGTTAAGTCTGTGGGCCTATACTCTCTGATATTACCCACCAACCCTGATGTGTACTTAACCCCGCTACTGATTCAAGCTTGTGTATTTAATGGTTAAGTGTATGTGGGCCTATATTTACTAATATTACCCACCAACCCGATATGTACTTAACCCTTCTACTCGTTATGTTACCATGGTTAAGTGTTTACCTTAGTTAACTTAACCTTTCTCGCTTATTATGTTTGATTGGTTAAGTGTGGTTTATTAACTTAACCCCGTTCATCTATCTGGTTACATTGGTTAAGAATTTTCTTGTTAACTTAACCCCATGTGTTACTTAACCCTACTACGCATCACATCAGATTGGTTAAGTGCATGTTAACTTAACCCCATCCACTAGTCATATTATAATGGTTAAGTGTTATCAACTTATTCAAGTTAACTTAACCCACCCGCTTGTCCTGTTATGTTGGTTAAGTGTTTCTACTTAACCGCAACCACTTGTCTAATTAACCCATCGTATTAGTTAAGTGTTCTCATTAACTTAACCTCACTCTCTAGTCCAGTTTAATCATGTTATAATGGTTAAACATTTGCTTAACCTTACCCACTCCCGTAGTCAACATATTAAATTGGTTAAGTGTCCAGATTAACCTAATCATATTACTTAACCCACCCATTTATATCATATTGGTTAAGTGTTCTTATTTACTTAACCCTACCCACTGGTCTAATTACCATGTTACGTTGGTTAAGTATTACTATTCGTATTTCCACATGTCACCCACATGTCACCCACTTAACTCCCATGTCCCACCACATGTTTATCTGGTTAAGTATTTCTTAATTCATTAAGGCCGTAACCTTATAAAGACCTCTCACATTAGACTGACATTTATGGCAGCTGGATTTGCCGGGCGGGTCCGGGCAGTCTTATACCATAAAAGAGTCTAACCTCGTGTCTTTACAACTGTTACGCTTTTTATTTGGGCCTAGGACCTCTCACATTGGGCTGACATTTGTGACTACTGGATTCGCCGGGCGGTTCCGGGCAGGTTTACGTCACAAATGAGTCCAACCTCATGTCCTAAGCATTGATTATTACCTATAATCTTTTACCCCAATTTGAATTTATTTCCCCTATTCAAATTATCAATTTATTCCTAATTTAACGATGTCCATAATTGACTCAATTATGTCCATCAATTAATGGTATGCAAAATCATACCAGTTTTACCACAATTTATCTTAGGCCATTAAAGGCAACTTGTCTCAATTTATATTTATCCCTCTTTTAAGGCTATTACATGCCACTAATATATGTACCCAATTCTAGTCAGTTTACATATATACCAAGTTTCATGCCTTTTTACATATGTCAAGATCTAGCCAAAATTACATGCATCAAGTTTCATACCCAATAAACCCAAATCCGATGATTCATGATGTAGTTATCCCAAACTATAATCTTTTTATTTCAATACATGCCAGTTGCCCAAGTTCATAATACATGTTTATGCCAATTATAAAGTTTACAATCGCTTTCATGCTCAAATTTCCAAGTCTACACATGCCTAATTAACATAAGCCCAATCTTTTGATTTAATTTACATAGGCTCCAAAACTCATAATTTTATTTTACATGCCAAATTACATACATGTTATATATACCAAATTTCATTGTTACATTACATAGATCCAATTGGTGTCGAATTCCATGTATATATTATGCAAATTTTATCATAACAGGATTATACCAAAATTTACAGATCTACCCCAAACTTGCAAATAAAATGATAACATCCAATTTCATGTTGCCAATTATTAATCATATTCTTATAGGCAATAATCCCATTATTCCCCCGTATACATCTCGTATGCGAATCGCGATTTTAGGCCAAGGTCCGAAGTTGACCAAGGTTCATTAAAAGAAAATAAATAGGGGAAGGTAGAAATTTGCATAATAAATAGATCAGAGAGAAAACAACATCATGATAGGCATAGGGATTACAACATGATGATAACATCATTACGAATCAAGGAAACTGCTGAATAAATCACAAATTTGTCATGAGAATAAAGGTAGACAAGTCTCAAAACTAAATATTCCAAAAGCAACAGGAATAGATCTGAATCGATAAACATACTTAGATCCAATTCCACTTTATTTCATGCCCATATTAAAATTAAATATTTTGATCTAAAAATAACTAGCACTTACAGAGAACGGCTAATGAATTAAGAAGTGAATTTGTCTTAGGAAGTTGCAGTGTCATTGATCTATCCCCTTGAATTTGTTGTAGAAGCATTGATCTTTGATTTGATTTGAGTTTGAACGCTTAAGCTTTAATTTGGAGACGGCGGCCATGGCTCAAGAGAGATTCCAGCAGCATTTAGGTGTAAGAATGATTTGTTATGAATTAGGTTAGGTCTAGGTGTTATTTAATAGGTGTAGCAATTCATTTCAGCCCATCGGATTAACCCTAAAACCCATCCGGACCATCAAAACTCGTCCCGGGCCTCAAAAATGGGTTCTGGGCCACCCCAGGCCGACCTGTACGGGGGGGGGGGGGGGGGGAGTCGACACTACAGTCGACACCGGGGGGGGGGGGGGGGGGCTGGTCGACTTGTGCGTCGACACAACAGTCGACACGGGTAGTCTGCCAGAAAGTCTGTTGAAATCTTGTTTTGGCCATATCTTGGTCATACGGACTCCGATTTTCGAAAACTCGGACTCTATTTTGCGTATTTTTCCGAGAGGAACACAACGGTGATGTCAATTTTTACCTAATTCCTGAATATTGAATTAGTTATCCTTATTTTTCTACCTTTTCCGTTACATACGCTGTTATCGAACTAATTTTTCTTCTCTTCCATGTATTAATTAATTCTCCTTATGCATCACCATTATTTACCTATCATAAGCATATTATCATATATTTTATTTCATTTTTAATTATATTAAAAAAAATACGGGGTGTTACATTCTCCCCTTAAAGGATTTCGTCCCCGAAATCTTCAAGTTAAGAAGAATGTGTCCTACCATCCATCATCCATCTACTCAATCATCAATCATAGGCATTCATTGTCCTTAAGAGTTTTCTAATGCTGTATGAACATATGCAAGAAGTGTGTTTATATGTTCCTTGTCTAATGCAAATGATCAGGCCTGATTGATCTTTTTAATGCAAAATATGTTAAGTGCCATGAATCCACATGTATGCAAATAATCCTAGTCATGTAAACACTATATGTGTGCACAAACATCCATCCATATGCAACATTCACATGATAACACGTTCAATTTCATCCATAAACAAGTGTAAACACTCATGCATATGCAATATGAAAGGTGACTGAGCCGATCTAGTGCCTAATGTGCGTGTATATGCATCCACGAGCAACCACCTGCAACCACTTGCAACCATCAATCATAACATGTCTCAAACACATGTTTACACCCAATTGTTCCTACCTAAAAATATTGTCGAATGATAGAAGCAAGTAAAAACTTTGTGCCCATTAGGCAATGTCAAAACTGGAAACCTATGTCACATATATATTGATTAGGAGAAGAACACTCTAAGCATCAGCCCCGAAGACCGAAATCAACATCAGACCGACACCCAAAGAATTACTCATCCCAACAAATATATATGATTCTAGGAAACTAAGCATGATGGACTCCTATTAGGTCACAAGGAAATCCCTTCCTATGACCAACCCGTATCATATAAAACCCAAAAAGTTTAGTCAACCCAACGAACACCCTCAAGCCCCAACATGTGTTACTAATAGATGAGTCATACTCCCTATGGGGTTCGCAACAGAAATTGGATTGAGAATAGGACCGAGAGGATATACACGAAAGATAGCATGCAAGTAAGCTCTATAGGAAAAAGGAATCAAGGATATACCCTTAAAAAGAGATATGATGCATGAATATAGTCTTTAACCTTCTAAGCCACATTCCCTTTAGCTTAACTCCATTGTGCTTTGACCATCTTTAACTTCACAATTTCGTAGCTTCTTAATTCTTGTTTCCAAAATATGAGTTGGAACCCATTTCACTATTGCCTCTCGTTCCACTTTCACTTATTCTCCTTTTTGTATACTCGACTTACACATAACAGCGTACTCATGGTTTCACACGAGCTCTCCAAAATTTACTAGAAAGTATTCCACATAGATGAATTATCTCTCGAAAATAAACAAATGTCGACCATGTTGCCCAATGTACTTACTTAGGTGACTCTCTATAACTCATGCATAAGCGAAATGACCCATCCGCCTTAGTGGCGAACACTACTCGAGTGGATCAACTAATGTATCAAGAGATTCTAGGTAACTAATCATAATAGAACCCTAAAGGTTACACGCGACTTCGAGGGTATTACCGAGGCAAGTCAAAAGTCTAACTACCCTCCTTTCGAAACCGAGAATGGCACCCTTATCGGATAACCACTTCATCCCTAGAATCAACCCATAGCTCACCAAAAACATGACCATTCCTTCTAAACTCAACACTTAGCATGGACATTCTCAAATCCTAACAAGTCATAAATAAATGAGCCGATTCCCCAACAGGATTTGAGACAAAAATGGGATCCTCTACTATGCTAGTACTAAGGTGTAGAGACTCAACTATCGAAGCAGAATTAAAAGGTTACGATGTACAAAAACAAAGTTCTAGCGGGATGATAGAAAAGAAAAGCTGAACCTTTAACAGAAACGTTACCACTCTCTTAGGTACGCTAGCAGTGAGAGCATACAATTGCCCTCTCGATGATCTTGTCCCTTGCCCTTGTCCTATAATACTTAACTACATGTCCCTTCTCTTTAAAGATACTCTCTCTTGTCATGGGTTTTACTATTCTTTCACTTTGGTCTCTTTCCTCTCACCTTTTTCCTCCTTCGTGGATTAAGCTATAACAACTAGTTTCTTGTTCTTACTGTCCTCGTATAGTTTGTTGACAAGTCTCTCGAAGCTACCTCCAACGCACGGCACTTTACCCAACTTGAAATAAGATTAGACGGAGATGGAACTACTACGGCTACAGATGGAGGTTGGGCACTCCTTTGCCCTCCGACCTGTGTCGGATGCCTACGAAACTATGGTGAAAAGAGAGAGAAAAGATTTCAAGAGAGAATCAAAAGATAGTGTATATGGCTTTGGGGAATATGCCTTTTAATCAAAACAAAGTTTTCTTGAAAATTTTATTCTTTGTAAACGTTTTGAAAACTATTTCAGAAGGTTTTTGAAAACTTTTACCCAGTCTGGTAACCTTTTGCTCTGATACCAAATGTAACACCCCACATCTGTTAAGGTCACTCACAAAGGGAATGCCTTATCTTTAATGGAGTATTATGGGTACTGGAACAGAAATATTACAAGACAGACATATATAAAACAGCGGAAAATAAAGTGGAAGTACTTCAAATCATTTATTAAATATAAATGTTTACAAGAAAAGCCCATCAACTTCCAATACCCAATTTCATAGTTAAAATATCCGTCTTGCTAAAAAACAAAGAAGCATAAAAAAAAACTGCAGTATTCCCCAATAAAGCAAAGCAAGCCATAGCCAAGAGAAATCCAAGCCACACATGAAAGAGCCTTGGAACTTGGTAAGATCCGAACTAAGCTGTATTCCCACCCTGTGAACCTGGGGGGGGGGGGGGGAACAGAAGAAAAAGAGGCGAAACAAAATGGGTCAGTCATAAAGACTGAGTAAGTCCTAGTGACTTTCAGCATAAAAAAGGTAAAGATAACATGGCATGAATAAACTGAAAGTAAACATAAGCATGATAACAAGGTAGGCAAGATAAACTAAGATATCAAGATAAACTATGATAACAAGATAAACCAAGGTAACAAGATAAACTTCGGGCACGATGAAACAAGTATAACATCCCATAATTCCTATCAAGTATCCCACCGCATGGTTTCTATCAAGAATAACATCGCAAGGTTTCTAAGCTTTACCATTAAAATGATATCTATGTGTGTGTGCACCACCTAACTAGCATCCTCATAAGTGTCTTACATGGAATGATCTGTACTCCTACTAGTATCCCAACTAGTGTCCTGTGTAACAAGGATCCGTACCCCCTACTAGTGTCCCAACTAGTAGCCCGTGTTATATAATAATTACAACGTGATCCCAATCCCCGCAATTATGGTAGCCTTCAGGTGAACATCGATTTTGAGGATTCCACTTCGATCACCCCAATGGCCATGTGTATATATTCGATGCACCCTTACTACCTTATCGATCGGCTCCCTACTTGACCTAGTTCTCGTTTGTGTCACGCGGCCCCTACTTGTAGATACCTGTGCTGGTCCCACCATGGGGTATATCAAATCCCATGGTGGCAACCCTGACACAATCAAGATGCACAGCTTTATACCTACTGATGCCCAGTGGCTAAATTTTCTGCGCCGAAGTGTGTGCATGCCCGCACTCCGTTAGAACCTGCACTGCTGCACCAACCGCCGCTAATTTGACCTCTTATAATCAGCCCAGTAATCGTGCCCCACCCTGCCTAGCTCAGGGTTCCGTTGATACCTAATGTGGGTTACTACTGAAATGGGTCCCCGTTACTAGGTTTTTCTAATGGTTAAGTCTGTGGGCCTATACTCTCTGATATTACCCACCAATCCTGATGTGTACTTAACCCCGCTACTGATTCAAGCTTATGTATTTAATGGTTAAGTGTATGTGGGCCTATATTTACTAATATTACCCACCAACCTGATATGTACTTAACCCTTCTACTCGTTATGTTACCATGGTTAAGTGTTTACCTTAGTTAACTTAACCTTTCTCGCTTATTATGTTTGATTGGTTAAGTGTGGTTTATTAACTTAACCCCGTTCGTCTATCTGGTTACATTGGTTAAGAATTTTCTTGTTAACTTAACCCCATGTGTTACTTAACCCTACTACGCATCACATCAGATTGGTTAAGTGCATGTTAACTTAACTCCATCCACTAGTCATATTATAATGGTTAAGTGTTATCAACTTATTCAAGTTAACTTAACCCACCCGCTTGTCCTGTTATGTTGGTTAAGTGTTTCTACTTAACCACAACCACTTGTCTAATTAACCCATCATATTAGTTAAGTGTTCTCATTAACTTAACCTCACTCTCTAGTCTAGTTTAATCATGTTATAATGGATAAACATTTGCTTAACCTTACCCACTCCCGTAGTCAACATATTAAATTGGTTAAGTGTCCAGATTAACCTAATCATATTACTTAACCCACCCATTTATATCATATTGGTTAAGTGTTCTTATTTACTTAACCCTACCCACTGGTCTAATTACCATGTTACGTTGGTTAAGTATTACTATTCGTATTTCCACATGTCACCCACATGTCACCCACTTAACTCCCATGTCCCACCACATGTTTATCTGGTTAAGTATTTCTTAATTCATTAAGGCCGTAACCTTATAAAGACCTCTCACATTAGACTGACATTTATGGCAGCTGGATTTGCCGGGCGGGTCCGGGCAGTCTTACACCATAAAAGAGTCTAACCTCGTGTCTTTACAACTGTTACGCTTTTAATTTGGGCCTAGGACCTCTCACATTGGGCTGACATTTGTGACTACTGGATTCGCCGGGCGGTTCCGGGCAGGTTTACATCACAAATGAGTCCAATCTCGTGTCCTAAGCATTGATTATTACTTATAATCTTTTACCCCAATTTGAATTTATTTCCCCTATTCAAATTATCAATTTATTCCTAATTTAACGATGTCCATAATTGACTCAATTATGTCCATCAATTAATGGTATGTAAAATCATACCAGTTTTACCACAATTTATCTTAGGCCATTAAAGGCAACTTATCTCAATTTATATTTATCCCTCTTTTAAGGCTATTACATGCCAACTAATATATGCACCCAATTCTAGTCAGTTTACATATATACCAAGTTTCATGCCTTTTTACATATGTCAAGATCTAGCCAAAATAACATGTATCAAGTTTCATACCCAATAAACCCAAATCCGATGATTCATGATGTAGTTATCCCAAACTATAATCTTTTTATTTCAATACATGCCAGTTGCCCAAGTTCATAATACATGTTTATGCCAATTATAAAGTTTACAATCGCTTTCATGCTCAAATTTCCAAGTCTACACATGCCTAATTAACATAAGCCCAATCTTTTGATTTAATTTACATAGGCTCCAAAACTCATAATTTTATTTTACATGCCAAATTACATACATGTTATATATACCAAATTTCATGTTACATTACATAGATCCAATTGGTGTCGAATTCCATGTATATATTATGCAAATTTTATCGTAACAGGATTATACCAAAATTTACAGATCTACCCCAAACTTGCAAATAAAATGATAACATCCAATTTCATGTTGCCAATTATTAATCATATTCTTATAGGCAATAATCCCATTATTCCCCTGTATACATCTCGTATGCGAATCACGATTTTAGGCCAAGGTCTGAAGTTGACCAAGGTTCATCAAAACAAAATAAATAGGGGAAGGTAGAAATTTGCATAATAAATAGATCAGAGAGAAAACAACATCATGATAGGCATAAAGATTACAACTTGATGATAACATCATTAAGAATCAAGGAAACTGCTGAATAAATCACAAACTTGTCATGAGAATAAAGGTAGACAAGTCTCAAAACTAAAGATTCAAAAAGCAACAGGAATAGATCTGAATCGATAAACATACTTAGATCTAATTCCACTTTATTTCGTGCCCATATTAAAATTAAATATTTAGATCTGAAAATAACTAGCACTTACAGAGAACGGCTAATGAATTAAGAAGTGAATTTGTCTTAGGAAGTTGCAGTGTCATTGATCTATCCCCTTGAATTTGTTGTAGAAGCATTGATCTTTGATTTGAGTTTGAACGCTTAAGATTTAATTGGGAGACGACGGCCATGGCTCAAGAGAGATTCCAGCAGCATTTAGGTGTAAGAATGATTTGTTACGAATTAGGTTAGGTCTAGGTGTTATTTTATAGGTGTAGCAATTCATTTCAGCCATCGGATTAACCCTAAAACCCATCCGGACCATCAAAACTCGTCCCGGGCCTCAAAAATGGGTTCTGGGCCACCTCAGGCCGACCAGGTCGACCTGTACAGGGGGGGAGTCAACACTACAGTCGATACAGGGGGGCAGGTCGACTTGTGTTTCGACACTACAGTCGACACGGGTAGTTTGCTGAAATCTTGTTTTGGCCATATCTTGGTCATACGGACTCCGATTTTCGAAAACTCGGACTCTATTTCACGTATTTTTCCGAGAGGAACACAATGGTGATGTCCATTTTACCTAATTCCTGATTCTTGAATTAGTTATCCTTATTTTTCTATCTTTTCCGTTACATACGCCGTTATCGAACTAATTTTTCTTCTCTTCCATGTATTAATTAATTATCCTTATGCGTCACCATTATTTACCTATCATAAGCATATTTTCATATATTTTATTTCATTTTTAATTATATTAAAAAAAATACGGGGTGTTTCATTAGGTTATTTGGGTTAACGACACTCAAGGCTTACACATACGTTGCACCCATTTACTTCCCAGTGGATTTACCTAATACTATATATATGTAGCTACCCCCACTATTGAGGTACACCCCATGGTACCCCACTCGCACCGTCTCCAACGTAACACCATCGGAATATACGCAGTCCCTCATCCTATGTTGTAGTGATGCATGGATAACAATATTACGTTCCGCATATATCTATCATTACTATGCTACGTAAACGTACTGACTACCACCTCTGTTCGAATCGGACTCCATACCAGATTAATGCCCTCGAGTCTACGATACACCACCCAGAGTCGACATGCAAGTATCTAGACTGTCTACGTATCTTCAATTGTAGCTCGATGCCTCAATCACACGTCCTCTAATGTGCACCAAGTTCCATGGTAGGGCGATACAAGAACCACAGAACTCGGTCGGGAGCTTTTCCATATCTATACAGGCCCATCTTTAAAGAGCCTCTATGTACAGATATACCTAGGGTCTATTTTCGTGGTGGCTATTGCCCTACCTCGGCCCCTCCCTCAACTATTAAAGACTACCAGAGCTAAGCGACTACCCCTACGCAAATAATCTAAACATCCATGTGGCATCTCCCCTCAACCCCTTACCCCGATAGTGAAGGGTGAAATAGTATCTTGGGTTTAGCTCGAGTCTTTCCGCATCCCACCGGCTGCCGATGACGGGTGTCCGAAGGTCTACTATCCTTGTTGGTCGGGACCCTCTGCCTCCTCGTGAGGCAACCGCCGAACCACCCTGGTGTCACCACATCATAGCATTCTGACTGCATAGCTACATTGGCAGTCAAGGCCTACCCACCTAGTAGATACGCGCAGACCCAACCTCTGCGAGTATAGCCTAAGACATATGTCACTGCACAGAGGACTACTAGGAGCACCTTACGTACCTTAGGAAGCCGCGTGCTTCCCTTTCCAGTCCTTTGGAGCCGTTAGAACAATCAGATGAATGTGCGCTCCCCGTGTCTTATAACACCTCGATGATCTACCTCGTTGGGTTATTCACCCTCAACCATACGGGCTGGTCAAACACCTTACTTTATCATATTGTTAAACCCTATGTCTAAACATTCTTTTACGCACATGTCTCACCTCATCAGGTTTCCAGTTAACTTGGTTATTCCAATTTATATTGAATTCTTATTCAAAGTACCAAGTTCTCTTGCTTATTAATTTCAGTCATATAACTTAATCCATTTAAGTTTATTAATAAGCCCACAACATGTTGTTCTCTAGATTGTGGCCCAAGGTCTGCAATCCACAACCCCTTTTTGTCTTCTTGTTGATGTCATCATTACAATAACATGTTTTACTTAATATGTAATTAAGTATATCCAATTCACATATTTTCTAATTAATATGTCGCTTACCATTTATGATTAAATATAACTTATTTCATTTCATAAGTTTTTCCTCATTCTTTCTCATTTAATCATAATTCCATTTTACATTATCAATACAACTTATCATTGTTTACTTATTAACTTAGTTCTATTTACTAAGGCCCATTAATAAGTTTCTCTACCCGTTTATTATAACCTATGTTATAATTTTCTCTTGTCCCTAGGACAAGCCTAAATATTCTTATCAACGGGCTTCAGACTCCCAAGCTTATAGATTACTTAATTTATGACTAAGTACAATATATTTCCCCTTTTTTCTTAAATGGTTTCAAGTTTTCCCCTTTACTGATTACTTAATTTATAATTAAGTGTCCCTTAACTCAATTCAGCAGTTATCACATTCCCTTACTAGTTTATTATAACCTAAGATATAATATTCACTTGTCCCTAGGAAAAGTCTAACTATTATACAACATGTTATTAATTTATAATAGGTTATTATTATTCCCCTCTTAAACCGTTTACCGTTGTAAACCATTATTCTTCATGCACTTTAATATATTTTCCTTATTATATTAAGGAAAACACTTCATGCACCTTATCAGTTTGATAGAAGGAATCAATGACTTATTCTCAAAACGTACTCCCATCTAAATGTGTAGTAGCAAGTAATTTTTTACTTTTCTTTATTTACTGTGGCTTACTTGCAATAACTTTTTCAGAAATAAGTCATTTAGGGAAATACATCACTTTTCCATCTTATCATACTAACTCGGTTCATTTCATCCCTTCCTTCCTTATTTTCTGAGTTAGAAATTTAATTACCACCATTGCCATTTATTCATATCTTGTTATATACATATATTTATATATACATAAGCACCAGACCTCTCATATTAAGCCTACGCCTGTGGACGCTAGATTTGCTGGGCGGGTCCGGGCAGGCTTCTACCACAAGTTGACTTAACCTCGTGTCTTAGCACCATTACATGTTTTTAATTTTCACTTAGGCCTATCACATTAGGTTCAACATTAGTGGCTGTTAGATATGCTGGTCGGTTCCGGGCAGACTTCCACCACTTGTGCAACCTAACGTCATGCCATAAGTGCAGTTACAATTTCTGATTGTAATCCTAGGCATATTCATCTTTATTTATTCAGTTCTATGTATATAATCATACAATCATTATAATTCACATAGGTAAGGGCTATGGTATATAAATGGAACAAATCAACATGTGATATGAACAGTGGTAGTTACTGCCAATATTTTTAACAAGTCTATAACATATAAACATTTCCAACGTTTCAACTAATCTTATGTATGAATTTTCAACCATTTATGTTCATATCAGATTGCGCCTCCAAATTAATGTCTCAAAACATAATATATGTTATGTTCCAAAATCCTATTTCAAATTATGCCCCAAATCCCAATATATGTGGCGTGTCTTTCTACATGTAATTAAATTTATTTAAAATAACATATAGTTCTCCAATAGTGTATCATTTACCCAAATCATAGGTTCATAAAATGGATCTATACAAAGGTATTCATTTTTCTTAAACATTCAAGTAAATGTTCATCTCAACATATTAACTAATTGAACATATTATCCATTTTAGCGTAATAATGCATTTCATCAAATAAAACCTTCCAATATGTTCACTGTGGGGAATGCCAAATGATAAAGGTACTAGTATTCAAAAAGTATATTTTAAACCCACTCACCTTTCATGCTTTCACCAAATCTTGGATCTGATCCGTTTTATCATCCATGGTTTCCCCTTTTCCTTTTAATTTGATTCACAACCTAACGACCATGGATTTATTATTTCATGAAAAGAGAAGGGGAAGAGAAAGAATTTAAATAGATTGGTTCTTAGAAGTTTACCTTGCTTCTATGAATCAATAATCTATTTATTAACATTGATTCCCTCTTCTAGATCTGAATTCATAATTCTCCTAGGCTAACATTTTAATTTTCAGAATAGATTGGAGAAGGGAGAGAGAGAGTAATGGCAGCGTTCCGGCGTAGCCATCGAATTACGAGGCTTAGGGCTAGGGCCTTATTTATCGATGTGTGGAGCAACCAGGACCCTCAGATTTTCCCAAAAGCCATCTGAATCGTCAAAATATCACAAAACCCTAATCTGCCAAAATCTACCGCAGGTGGGTAGACACCCCTTTGAGGGGGTCGACCATGGTGTCACCCACCCTTGAGGGTGTCGACCCACCTGGGCGGGAAATCTGCCGCCTTATGAAAATTTGAATTTTGAACCGATTTTCGAATTTCTGGACCCATTTTTGAATTTCTGGGCATAATATATATATATATATATATATATATTCTTCATGCGCGTATACAAACTTCAAACCTTAATAATTTCTTCATACGATGTCCGATTTCGCAAACCAGGTGTCTATCTTGACCAGAATTTCGCGA
Source organism: Allium sativum (assembly GCA_030737875.1). Taxonomy (NCBI): domain Eukaryota; kingdom Viridiplantae; phylum Streptophyta; class Magnoliopsida; order Asparagales; family Amaryllidaceae; genus Allium; species Allium sativum. Next base: position 144,456,281 of record CM060913.1, on the reverse strand, counting down.
TGGACGCAATGGTGCAGTCCATTTCACTTAATTCTGAATATTTAATTAAGTTATTCTTATATTATTATCTTACACTAAAAATACGAGGTGTTACACCAGATAATGTCTCTGTGCAAGATATCAATCGCAACCCAAGGAAACACATTTAAAAATCGTAAAATGTATTCTAAGATATGTAAAACATACATCAGATTTTGGGTTAATTTATCCTAAGAATAATTCGTTTGATAATTTCTTATTGTTATGCTGATTATGCGGGATGTAAATCCGATCGTAAAAGCACTAGTGGAACATGTCATTTCTTAAGACATTCACTAGTTTCATGGTTTAGTAAAAAGCAAAATACAGTATCTTTGTCAACAACTGAAGCAGAATATATCTCTACTTCTTTGGCTAGTTCAAAAGTAATATATATACAACAAACATTAAAAGATTTTGGATTAAATATAAATTAATCACCAATATACTACAAATACAAGCACTATAAATATGTCTAAAAATCTAACTCATCATTCATATAGATATACGACATCATTTTCTAAGGGATAATGTAAGTAAAGAGAAAATTTCACTCGAATTTATAGAAAGAAAAAACAAATAGAAGATATATTAACAAAACCATTAAACGAAGCAAGATTCACTAAATTTAGAAGAGAATTAGATATTTGTTCATTAAGTGAGTTATGGTAATTAAATATATTAATATATAATAAAGTATAATAAAAATAAAATAAAAATAAAAATTTAATGCACCTATGTCGACATACATTTTTTGATATGTCGACACATAACTGCCAGATTTCAAAAATTAATTCCCAACATAAATTAGTTACAACAACTATTTAAACTTTCTGTTTCGAATTTTCTTCTTCATCCTCTCATTTCATTTCTGGAAAAACTCAAAACTAAATTAAACAATGGCTTCCACTAATTATAATAATCAAATTAATCTTGAATCATCCATCGAACCATCAGAAGGTCCGTTTCAATGCCCCACCCTCGCTCGTGTGATGAAATTGGAAGAGAAAATGGAGTATGTACTCCAAATGCATGTTGAAACCCAAGTTTTACAAATTCAGATGAATCAAGAGCATATAAGAAAGGAAAAATAATGAGAAATCTACAAGATTTTGTTATGGATAATCGAACAAATCCGATTATCATTGTAGATGATAATCCAATAGCGAAAGAGGAAGAAGAGGAAGAGATGATAGAAGAGGAAGAAAAAGAAGAGGCACAAAATGAAGGTATGGAAGACGACGATCAAGTCATATGCATTATCGAACTTCGTTTCGATCGAGAAAGGAATATAATTGAGGAAAATAGGGAATTTTGTCTCTATTACCCCAATTGCCTAATTCATAAGTCCCCGATTACGAAGAATTAGACGTTTAGGTTTCTCATTTATTTGTACATACGATGTAATACGTACGTAGTATTTCGTGTTCTCGTGAAACATTATAATTAGTTTGTATTGTTTGAATTGTAAAAAAATTGCTAATGCAATGTTTTTTATTTCTTATATATTTTGGAGTTAGTATTAGAATAGTTATAAATTGAATAAAGGTTACAATATAGGCATGAATATAAGGGGAGTTATATATATATATATATATATATATATATATATATATATATATATATTAGTACTTTAGTATAGCTTTAAGTATTATATTATATAGATCAATATAGGTTATAGATATTTAAGGTATAAATTTAGGGGGAGTATATTTAGAATTTCTTTTTGTGGATGACAAAGGGGGGAAATATAAAATAATGATTAATTGATCTAGTTTAAGAGGGAGTTTGTAGGAATCATAATGATAGGAGGAGTATTAGAAGGACCAAATCAAATAGTATCAACAGGTAATGAACATGTATGAATATTTTAAAAATTAAGGTTGTCATCATCAAAAAGGGGAGATTGTTGGACAATGGAGTTTTGATGACAACAACCTTATTTCAATTATCATTATTATAAAATATATACTTACACTTCTATCTAGAATATATATATATATATATATGCAAGATTTGTATACAAGACTTAAATACCGAAGACTATATAGTTTTAGAGTTCCAATAGATTCAGAATTCAAGAGAGATTCAAGGCTCAAACGCTGTCAAGAGTTCAAGAAAAATATAGAGTAATAGGGTCTAGTTTATATGTAAGACTCTGAACAACACTCCAAGTTCAAATTCTATTTTTCAAATTTTGATTTTCCTATTTCAAATTCTGTTTTCTAAATTCAAATTATGAGTTAAAATTATTTTATCTTACTTATGGTTTCAAACATATAAATTTAAAGTTTAAAAGTTTATATATGTTTATGTAGTTTTATAGTTATATAGTTTTAAACCTTATAAATTTATAAATATGCTTATATAATATATTATTATCATTTCACATGATTTTACACTTTAGAATATTCATTTATGTCACTAAATTTTAATTCAAGAATTTCTAGAATAATATATATGTTTAAACACTTGAAAAATTGCTTTAAAAATTATGTACATATGTCGACATACATATATAGCTATGTCGACATACAACTGTCAGAAATTCAATTTTCAAAGGAAGTGTCTTTTCACCATTTGTAACCTTTCTGAGACGTTGCAACCTTTCACATATTATAAATAGGGGCTTATTTCGAATTTTTTTCATAATTCTTCTTCTCCATCTTCATCCCACCATTACCCTTTGTCATTTTATTGTTTTCTACACTTATACTTTGCTGATTTCTACTCAAATTATATAAAACTTCATCCTATCTCAATCTTTATCTACTATTCTCTGAATTGAAGTGCTATTGAAGAATTATAGGGCTGTTGTAATCATTTGGGAAGTGTTTGGGAAAGGGTGTGTTCCTTGCAGCCCCGAAATCAAGGAAAGGGAGTGGTGTTGACCTTGTAGCCATAGAATCAAGGGTGTTTGGAGTGGTGTTAACTTTGTAGCCATGAAATCAAGGGGTTGTACTTGGATATTGATAATAATAAAACTCTACACAATCCAACGTTGCGTTGGACTGGACGTAGGAGTAATTCGAACCAGTATAAAATCTGATGTGTTCTTTCCTTTCTTCATTTTATATCTATCTGTTCCTATGTTTGCATTTGATTCTAGTATGTGATCATCTCTAGCATGCTTGATTCATATAGTAGATAATTTAACTATTAGATTTCTGTAAATTCCTTATAAAAACTATTCGCCCCCCTCTCTAGCGTTAGTCTTGCCTTAAGATCCGCATTCTGCATTCACTAACACAGTTGTCCGGTTGGATGGATGACCTCGGTTAGTAGGGCGTGATCCTGATCTCTCGACTCGTGAAGTGCCTCTTCGGTAGTGCTTACGACTTTCTGGGAAGAAGGTCTCACGATATTTCTTTTCTTATTTTGGTCAAGTTCAACTCCTTCATTATCCACATTAGCATTGTTATTGGGATTATCATCGGAGACAGATATCCTATCAAGGTCATTATCGTTAAGAGCTTGATGTTTCAGATTTCCTCCCATACTCGTATTTCTAGGGACTACAACACCACTCCTTTCGGCGTTGGTTATGGCTGCATTAGTGTTATTCAATCTAGAGGTACTCTTTAGATCTCCTTTCCACCTATTCGAAGCTGAAGAATGTGCTTTTTCTTCCAAATCAATATCAACTCTATCGATCCTTGGGTTCGGCCTGACATTCAACAGAGCATCCAACTTTCCAATCAACATCAGGTTTGTAGCCTCCAGCCGTTGATTTATTCCATCTACTACGTTGTCAAGTTCTCTCCGGGTGATAGCTTATCCGAGCGTTTGAGTTGCTATAGGATCATTAGCCATGAGGGAAACCTGGGTGTCACCAACCATAATTCTGGAAGCTCCAATTGCTCTAGATTTGCTTTACTTGGATTCTTCCTAGAAAGAGCCATGATATCTATCAAACTTCAAGTTCTTAATGCAAATTTCTCCTTGGACTGCTTTTTAGATCTTGAGAATCTATAGTAAAAGTGCAGATCTAGGCCTTTGATTCAGTTCTCAGTGAAAACACCAGATGTTGACTCCAAAAATGGCAGTAGCACCTGATGAATTGCGAAAGCACCACCCCGTGATAGGGAAACAAAATAAAGCAGTAAGAATAAATTAAAACATGAAAGAAATATAAAGTAGCAAAAGAAGAAGACAATTTTATAGTGGTTCAGCTTGAGATCAAGCTTACATCCACTTCGAACAATATTATTATATTCCTTGTCATGCCAGATACAATATGATACAGAATATTACAAAGATCCCCAAAGTAGAGAAGAACAAACAATCACAACTACTAATGGTTATCAGAGAATCACGGTAACTAACCTAGGTAACTTGACATAGTCATCTCTGGAGAAGAAGCTTTGCTATTGTAGGAGTTTAATGGCTGGTTGAGATGAAGAAATAACTTGGCAGAGCTTTGGCAGAGCAAGGAAGTAGATCCCCATTAATGTTGGAGCTAGGAGGGTATATATAGAAGTTTTGGGGATAGTTAGGCCAAGCCCACTTGCAGAGATCATTACATCCACCTACTGACCAATCATGGAAAGACTCGAGCCAAAATACATTAAGGATGAAGTCGGTACCCACACTTTATGGGTCGGTGTCGACCATCTTCCTTAATGTATTTTTAGCATCGGGTTTTATGGTTTCGATGTCCATTCCATGTCTAGTTCGTGTGTGTATCTTTATGTGTATTAGACTCGGTTTGATGCTGTGTCAATTTTGTCTTCATATTTCCTTGATCCTGTCTCACGGTCTAACAACCATCAATGTGCAACTAAGTCCAAACGTCTTGAACATGCTTGTATGGCTTTCTGCACGTGATACAAATAAAGTAAGTGTGACACCCCATGTCCGTTAATGTCACTCATTAAGAAAATGCATTAAGTTTCGTGAAGCATTATAGGTAAAAAGAAACGAAAACATTACAAGACAGATATAAATGCTACAGAGGAATTCAAACTTTTATTTCAAACATAAATCATAACATCGTGGTCCAAAATATCACAACTCTGAAATTACATAAAAGCCATTACAAAAATATAAAACTTTTCTGTCTTGTTCCATCAGAGTACATAAAAAGCATAATTCCCCAAAAAGAGACAAAGTCGTAGTAAAGATAAGAACTTGAGCAATACTTCAAGAGCAGCTCCAAGCAAGATAAAAGCATATTCACAGTCAAGCCTGTGTGTTCCCACCCTGAGAACCTGGTGGGGGAAAACGAAAGAAAGAAGAGGAAACAAAAAGGGTCAGACATAAAGTCTGGCGAGTCCAGTTTCTTTTAGTAAGTGAATAAATAAAAGTAGCATGATAGGCATATAAAGTGGATAAGAAAGATGACATCACAAAAGGCAAGTATGACAAGGTAACATGATAGAGTGTATACGCTTACCTAATGATTACTTTGCACAGTTACTAGTATAACCAGAATGAGATGATCCCTTCCACTATAAGGTGGAAGACTTAGGCATACGTCCAAATGTATCCTAACTACTACCCCAATCGATCAGCTCTCTAATCCGCATAAATACTCTGTGCCGGCCTCACCATTGGATGTATCACGTCCTAAAGTGGCAACCCTTCACTGATATGCACAACCCCATATCTACAAGTGTCACGGTCATCTTTATCCCCTTCTACCCGGCCCATGCACGCACATGACCCAGTCAGTTTGCACTGCCTACACCGTCCTCCATGTTTGGATCTCTTACAATCAACCCAGTTAGCGTGCCCCACTTCGACCTAGGACGGAGTACTCATTTTGATACTTACTAAGGGTTACTGACTGAAATGGGTCCCCAACACAAGATGATACAAGCTCTTCCCCTTGTCTTTCATCCGCATGTAATAACCCGGAAATCTGGGCCAGTTTAAAATTTTTATTTTGGCAATTTTAGTGAATTTTGATTATTTAAAATGAATTATTTTAAATAATAATGACGAGAAATTTATTTTGAATATAATTCGAACGTATATATTTATTTGAATCGTCGTTAGAATATAAATATTTATTTATATTTATAAAAGGAATTGAAAATGGCGCGGTAGTTCGATAATTCGATTTCAAACTTCAAATGAACATACCGGGTGCAGAATAATCCGGATTCTAGTGAAACCAAAAGTAATGGAATCTAATTGGGAATATCTTTCCAACGAATCCGAAAAATTGAAATTTCATAGCGGGGATCAAAAGATATGTCCAGTTGAAATTTCAGAATAGTCGCTATGGAATTCAGGCCCTTAAAAATGGGAATTTTGCAAACAACCTCGGATTTCGACAAAACCACTTTTGTTGGATCTGTGATGTCAAATTATTGCTAGGTTTCAAATTTCATAATTTTTCGAATCAATATGTGAGCGTGGCAAAGGAAAACGTGTTTGACCAGTTTTAGTTGATTTTAATCGACTGGAAAATGGTCATTTTTCCAACGGTCTCAGAATTCGACGAAACTAGTTTTGTTAGGACCGTATCGTCAATACGAAGCTAGAAAATATTTTTTGGGAATTTTTAGATTTAGTATGTGGCCCCGATAAATTGAAATGCGCGTTCAAATTCAATATATAGAGTTATATGTTGATTCTGACGAAAACTGATTGCAACAGCCGAATCAGCTACGATACATATCCCATTGTGTTCGGAATGGGGGTAATTAGCTATGGACGACAGGCGGTGGGCCTCGTTTAGAGGTCGTATGTAAAAGTTGCTTTTTGAAATTAAAATAATTAAATATAAAATTCCTCTCCCTCTCTCCTCTCTATATTCCTCTGCCCCCCTCCCTGTTTTCTTCGAATCAGAAATCAAATTAGGTCAGAGAAAAAATATAAAAACTTTAAACCCGCCCCCCCTCCAGTCTTAATCGTGACGCCACCTCCTCACTACCGAACGCCGCGCCGCCAGGCGAAGTCTCGCCCTCCGCCTCCCCTCAGATGATCGGCCTTCCCCATCGCCCCCCCCCCCCCACGCTCGATTGAAATCCCTCATTGTGAAAACCTGTAACTTCCCCGTAAAGGAAAGCGTCGGATAGTTCGAGAACAAGCCACAACAGAACTCATATAAAAGAACATTTCATTGTATATTACAACAATGCATCAGATTACAAGAATATACAGAGTATAAATGAATATTACACAGAAATATCAGAGATTTAAATTACATTTAAATACATAGCAGCGGAAAATAATACAATACACAACTAGAATGAGATATACGGATACAAAGCTTTCCGGATATCGTTCCAGCTGTAAACCAGGATCCTGTGAATATAAATCTGCAAAAACCAAAACTACTAGCTGCCCGTGTCAAAATAGGGGCACCCAGAGTTTAGGTTAAAACAATAAACTCCAGGTCAGTCATGTGACTGGTGTGAGAACTAAAACAATTATTCTTTATTTTAAAATTAGGTAAATCAAGGGACCACGCCGTATAACACGGAACGGGTTTCCTCCCAAGAATACCAGTGCATAAAACAAACAACGCAATGCTAAATAAAGAAAAATGAAGCTGTTATAAGACCCAGGTCCCATCACACAATACAACGCAGCCGAGGATAGGGTTTTCCCTTATAACAGCCAAAGAATGCTTGATACGTTTAAAACAAATCGTTTGATACTATTATAAGTGCATAGTGTATAAAACAACTTCAAATCATAAGTATCAATCATAGGCGGCATGAGCGTCCCATGCCACTATGTCGCCATAAATAGGTTTACAAATAAAACCGCAAATGGCACGTATTTGGAAATTGGATTTCCGTCTATGAACCGAGGCAAAAGATAGTCCTCACCGATTCGTGACTCTCTAGCCCGAGCCACAGGTCAGAGCTCGAGTGACCTTGGAGCGACAGGGCCGGTCCACCGATGTGGATTAAACTTAAACCCTGAACATGCATTCCCCCGCTCTATGGGGCGTAAATGAGCCAACGAATGACTCCATCGGACCCGGATCGTCCGATCAAACCGAGGCGCCTCGCAACAGCAACAACCACATAAGTCAAACTCGTCAGGGCGTGTAAAACCACTGACGCCACTTCTAACTAGAAAGAAACGCATGCCCTCCCTGAGGTCCGTCTCCCGTTTTTGGTTCATACCGGGTGTGAAACTCGCGAAGTAAACGTTACACAAAGCTACGCCACAAAGGCCGTGCTTTGATCATCAACCACAAGACTTTGCTTTTTAACAGAAGCCTTGACCATTTGCCACTTAGGCGTGCCACACAGGCAATTCACTCCATGCGATTGATATCCATCAATATATAACCCCTGAGCTCGTACGTCTCAGAGAAGGGCGTTAAGCAAGAGAATAAATTCTCCGCCGCCAAACAGATATATATTTAATAGAGATCAATCACACGGACTAAAATCCAATGTCAGACACACAGTCCATTTACAAGTCCGTTCTGGGTCTGAACGGAACCGGAGGCACCTAGTACCCCGCACATCCATCGATCTCCACGTACGTCTGGACGATCACCAACTGTTTCCATCTTCTTGGGTGTACAGCCCAATCAAGATCATCAGTAATCACCCAAACAACGTGAAGACCTCTGGTCTTCGACCATCGTCTTCATCTTCGACTTATCGTCGTATCAGTTATTCAGAATGGGATAAACCCGGTCTTTCCGAATAACTCGCGTATATTTTAAATAAGTGTTACACAAACACAACATACGCCTCATTCCAATTCATTAGTCACTAACCGTAAATAAATCAAGAGAATAATTCCCCAAATATTATCCCCGAAGGCCGAAACCAACATCAGATCAATATCCAGAAAACCATTCTGCTTGGCTAAACGACAGTTAGTTTCTAATTTCACATTCATAGGGAAAGGTTCCCATTAATTTTATCCAAGATAATTTCTTGAATTTATTCTCTAATCTTCCTTTGAATTTCGATTCAACTAGTCGGAATTAGCGAACCTTACCGTAGTAATCATTGGTTTTAATTCCCCAATCCCAACCTATTCATCCCATGAAGTAAAACTGGTAATACTTCATATCTAACACCATGGTGTTATCGGTAAATTCAATTACCATTTCACGTTCAAATCTAATTAAAGATTTAACTATCGCCTGGAGCAAAACTGGTGGTACTCCATTTTCGATATTTTCAATCTAATTAAAGATTCATTAAAACTCCACTTAGTTTTAATCTTTAACTGGGTTAAAGAATCAGTGTCATTTAAAACACAGTTCACGATAAACCCAAAATCACATTCACTAATTATCGGGTTAAAGAACGAGTGTTATTTAAAACACTGTCCACGATAAACCCAAAAATCAATATCAATTCAATTCCAATTAAATATTATTTAATTGGTATACTTCATTAAATCTAAATAAAAAGATTTAATCTTTTCTCAACAGGGTTCAAGAACAGTGTTAGTGAAGACACCATTCACGACAAACCCAAATCATATTTGATATTAAACACAAGGCTCTGAATAGAAAATATACCGGCTTATATTCAATATCAAATTCTACGACTAACAAATATCGTATTGGAAATAACGATATATATATCTTTCAAATTTCCATAACATCTGTATAATCACGAATTCCAACATCGAAATATTTCAAAGACAATTTCGATTCAAATCCACTCCAATGCAATCATTGGAAATTCTGGTTATTTTTAAAACCCTTTTTAAATTCAATTTATTTAATTAAAAATAAATAGAATTATAATTCTAGTTCAAAACTCGTTCATTTCGATAAAAATCTAGTTTTTATCTTTTCAAATATGGAGTTTTTCATCCCAATTCTTTCTAAATCATTTCTTATGATTTTACACAAATTATTACTATTTTTAATAATTTTATCAAGGCCCGTACAGTCGATTTCCATCAATGGCCATCGAACTGCACTTACAGTGACCTTTTTCGAATTTGATTTGGACGTAACTCCAAATCCAACCGTTAGATTTCAAATTTCTAATATTCGTTAGAAAGCTCTTTTCGATACGAACCCAACGGTTCCGGTTTTAGGAGAATCCGACGGTCGGATCTCCCGTAATGTCCGTTCGAAATAAATGGTCGAAATTCACGAACTGCCGCGGCGCGGCGCGTTCTATTCAGGCCATTATATTATATATATAATATATATAATATATATTTCGTCGATTCATATTTAAAACGAATTATATAAATAGTTTTAAAATTCGTTTCAAAAGCAATTTCAACTTCCATTTCAATTCAGATCAAAATTGAATTCTTCTTTATAAATTCGTTTTAAAATTCATTTCTATTCAATTCAAATTTCAATTCAATTTGAATTCATTTCAATTCGCTTTCAATTCAATTCGAAATCGTTTTCAATTCAATTCATTTCGAAATCGTTTTCAATTCAATTCATTTCGAAATCGTTTTCAATTCAATTCATTTCGAAATCGTTTTCAATTCAATTCATTTCGAAATCGTTTTCAATTCAATTCGAAATCGTTTTCAATTCAATTCATTTCGAAATCATTTTCAATTCAATTCATTTCGAAATCGTTTTCAATTCAATTCATTTCGAAATCGTTTTCAATTCAATTCATTTCGAAATCGTTTTCAATTCAATTCGAAATCGTTTTCAATTCAATTCATTTCGAAATCGTTTTAAAATCGATATAAATATCGTTCACGTCAAAATGGCGTCAATCTAATCAACACGACTTCATAAATTTCTATTTTCAGATATTCTATTTCAAATATTTCTTTTTCAAAATAGTTGTTATTATCAAAATATTTCGTTCAACACATGACCAATCTCAATGGATGAGTACTGTCAACACATGAACCTTTATTTTATATTGTTCTTTATTTTCTAAATTGGAATGAGGCCCAATCAATCACCATATAATGTTAATTATATGGATTTTCATACATTACACACATATAATAGCATTGCAAAATAATCAACCATCAACCAAAGTGCACTACACTGTATAAGCATCAAATATAGATATCTAACGCTTATAACAGCCTGTCAATCAATCGATCGACATTTTTAATCAATCAGGATGAGTGAACTTCAAATTTCATCCCAATACCCGTGTGGGGTTTCAAACAATCAAACACAGATTTTATTTGTGCAGTTGGGCGATGTGTAAAATTTATCGACCCAATCAATGTCCTTCAAATAGGTGTACATAAACAAACCGTCTGGTTTGTAAATGAATATTTATTTATTCACATTCACGTTAAAAATTATATTTTTAACGATAAAACATTTTATTCCAACATATGAATTTCTATTCAGTTCATTTTTTAAATAAAATGATATTTTTATTTATCTAACTTATTTTAGAAAATTTCGGCGGCATAACGGCACAATACTAGAAACTGGACGAGGCCTAGCCTTATCCCCGGTCTAGTGAAGGCCCACGCCATTCACACATCAATCAAAATCACCAAACAACCAAATTCAAATCACATCATATAACTAATCTATGCAACCAAACAAACAAGTCCATGGTCTGTGGACGATTGTGTCGGGTGCTACTAAGCACCGTCTGCATCCTAGTATATATATAAGTAGAAATGAAATTGAAAGGTGAGAAATTCTCACCGATAGCTATCCAATACCACGACTCTTCATTTTGAGAAATCTTCGCCATTCTCGCCCTTTGTCGCTTTTGTTGCCCGTAGCCACTATATATATAAAAATCACATTTTCACTTCGCTATTCAATATATAAAAATCGAATTTTTATTATGCTATTCAATATATAGAAATCGAATTTTTACTATGCTATTCAATATATAAACATCGAATTTTTACTATGCTATTCAATATATAAAAATCGAATTTTTACTATGCTATTCAATATATAAAAATCGAATTTTTACTATGCTATTCAATATATAAAAATCGAATTTTTACTATGCTATTCAATATATAAAAATCGAATTTTTACTCCACTTTCATGTATATAAAAATCGTATTTTTATATCGCTAAAAATCAAATCTTTCTACGAGTACAAATCATATTTTTCTATCAACAAAAATCTTATTTTTCTATCACGAAAATCCTATCTTCCTTTAACTAAAAATCGAATTTTTCTTTAACTAAAAATCGAATTCTTCCTCCTCTATAAAAACTGATTTCATAATTGCTAATATATACATATTTTAAAAGATTGGATTTTTATGCTTTGCATATATATATATATATATATATATATATATATATTTATTATAGAAGCAAAACAGTACTTTTATATTTGCTCAAAATAAATAAAACAAAATAAAACTAAAATAAAATCATAGTAAAACGGAAAATGGACTTTAGGTTATTTACCTCGTTTTTTTTCCATCGCAGGGAAGGGATTGGGGCTGCTGTCGAGGGGGCGGACTTCGCTGTGGTGGTGCTGACGGGGTGACGGAGGCGCAGGCGTCAGGTGGTCGGAGGTGGGGGCCTCAGGGCGGATCTGATATTAGGCGCGAGGTAGCGGATCGGGTAGGGTTTTAGGGGGAGCAGCTGAAATTGAGGCTTGGGGTTCGCATTCGGGTTTTGTAGAGGAGATAAGAGAGAGAGCGGAGGGCTAGAGGGGAGCTCGCCGGAGGGTAACGGCGCTGGGGAGGTCGGAGGCGTCGCGTGGCGGGGGATTCGATCGTTTTTTTTTTCTTTTTATTTTGCAAATCTGAGAGTGAACGGGAAGAAGGGAAAATATGGGGGGGGTATATATTTAATTATTTATTTTATTATTTTATATTTTTCCAAACCCTAATTGTTGACTTTTCATTTGAACTCAGAATCGAACCCACCGACTGTCGTCCCTAGCTAATTACCCCCATTCCGAACACAATGGGATATTCCACGCAAGCTGATTCGACTGTTTCGATCAGTTTCTGCTTAAATTTACATTTAAATCTATATATTCAATTTTAAACGTACTTTTTAATTTACTAGGGCCACATACGAACTCTATAAATTGCAGAAAAATATTTTCTAGCTTCGTATTGACGATACGGTCCTAACAAAACTAGTTTCGTCAAATTCCGAGACCGTTGGAAAAATGGCCAATTTCCAGTCGATTAAAATCAACTGAAACTGGTCGAACGCGTTTTCCTTTGTCACGCTCACATATTGAGTCAAAAAATTATGAAATTTGGAATCTAGCAATAATTTGACACTGCGGACCCAACAAAACTGGTTTCGTCGAGATCCGAGGTCATTTGCAAAATGTCCATTTTTAAGGGCCTGAATTCCATAGCGACTATTCAGAATTTTCAACTGGACGTATCTTTTGATTCCCGCTATGAAATTTCGATTGGTCGGATTCGTTGGAAAGATATTAGCAATTAGATCCTATTGTTTTTGGTTTCACTAAAATCCGGATTGTTTTGCACCCGGTACGTTCAATTGAAGTTTGAAATCGAATTATCGAACTACCACGCCATTTTCAATTCTATTTATAATTATATATAAATATTTATATTCTAACGACGGCGTAGAGAATATATACGATCGAATTATATTCAAAATAAATTTCTCGTCGATTTTATTTTAAAATAATCTATTTTAAATATTCAAAATTCGCTAAAATTGCCAAAATAAAAATTTTTAACTGGCCCAGATTTTCGGGTTATTACACTCATCCACAAACATCATAAACTCGAAGACAGCCGCCATCGCCCAACCGAGTACCCCAATCCGCATTGTTCCGCCACCTGAAGCCCCTGTCGCCGCCTCCTGCTCGTCCTCCGACCACCCCTCAGCCACGTGAAACCCCATCCCTCTCCAACAGTAAAGGTAAGTCTTTAATTAGTTATTTTAAGTTATTTTAAATACTTAGTTTTATTATATGATTACAAATATAAAGATAATTTTTTTAGAAATATGGTATTGAATAAAAAATAGATTTTTTTTATATTTAAATAAAGATTTGATTTTTAGCATTCATAAAGGTTTGATTTTTAATATTTAAAAAAGATAGGATTTTTATATATTGAATAGCGAAGTAAAAATTCGATTTTTATATATTGAATAGCATAGAAAAAATTCGATTTTTATATATTGAATAACATAGAAAAAATTCGATTTTTATATATTGAATAGCATAGAAAAAATTCGATTTTTATATATTGAATAGCGAAGTAAAAATTCGATTTTTATATATTGAATAGCAAAGTAAAAATTCGCTTTTTTATATATTGAATAGCGAAGTAAAAATTTGATTTTTCTATATTGAATAGCAAAGTAAAAATGTAATTTTTATATATGTGGAGAATACGGGCAGTGAAAATTGACAAGAGGCAAGAACGGCAAAGATTTCTACCTAAGAAGAGTTGTGGCATTGGATCAGCTATTCAATTCAAACAATTCAATTCAATTCAAACCAAACAACTAACCAACTACTCAACCAAACAATTTAACAAACAAGCCATCCATGGTCTGTGGATGACGGGTGTCGGGTGCTACTAAGCACCGTCTGCATCCTAGTATATATATATATATATATATATATATATAACTAGAAAAAGAGATTTTGAGTGAGAAGTTCTCACCGACTAGCTAAACCAAACGCCACGACTCTTCTTATGTAGAAATCTTCGTCGTTCTCGCCTTTTGTCACTTTCACCGCCCGTAGTCACTACATATATAAAAATCATATTTTTATATTGTTGCCATGTATATAAAAATCACATTTTTATATTGTTGCTATGTATATGAAAATCACATTTTTATACTACTACTATATAGATAAAAATTCTATTTTTACAGCGGTGTTCATATAATAAAGATTATATTTTTATATCGCCACTTATATAAAAATCACATCTTTGCTCCTTTTACATAATAAAGATCAAATCTTTAATACTTCTATAATGTAAAAATCATATTTTTATCATCTCTATAACATAAAAATCATATTTTTATTAACTTCATATGTCAAAAATCATAGAAGCTTTAAAGCGGAGAAAACTCACTTTTTTCTCTAACGCCTTTTCTGAACTGCTGAATTGTTGTTCGAGCTCCAGACTTTGCAAACAAGCTTCAATCTTCACACCATCTTTTTTCTAGCACAAGCACGCCATTCTGAACAACTTTTGTCTAGTGGTCTTCTTGCCGAAAATGTGCCATTTCGCCGGAATTCGCAAAAGTACACGAATTTTGCCGCTTCCGGACAGCAGACTTTAAACGCGTTTTCCGGGCAGCTCCGAACTCCAAAACATGACTTCCATATAGCCAAATCGAACAGAATTTCGTGCTCTACGACTTTGGTCTTGAGGGACTTTGGCTAAAAACGCACGGTTTGGGAGTTATTCGCGAAATACGGTCAGGGACTTATTTGCAAAACGGGTAATTTTGGTGAAAATGGGTTTTTGGGTGTAGCGGGGCCCACGGCCGGAGCTGGGTGGCCAGCGGGCGGTGGCGGGCCTGAGGTGGCGTGGGGAGGCGGCTAGGGGGTGGCGGCGGTGGTGGTGGGGCCCGTGGTGGTGGTGGTGGCTTAGGGCTTTGCAAATTGGAAGAGAGAAAGAGGAGAGAGAGAGGAGGAGGAAGAGGAGGAGGAGAAGGGGAGGTGGAAGAGGAGCGGCGGCCAGCGGAGAGGAGGAGGAGGAGGCGGCGGCAGCGGCATGGTGGTGGAGCTCGCCATTAAAGAGAAAAGAGGAAGAAAAGAGGAAGAGAGAAAAGTGAATGAAGAGGAGGAAAAATGATTATATGCTAGTTTCTCGCGTATCGTCCGAACACAAACGATCTCCGATCGCCGCGGATTTCGAACACGAGATAGTAGACGTGAAGACGAGTCCAACGAAACAAGTTTCGTCGAATTCCGAGTTCGTTTGACCGTCCGTTAAAAATCACAAAAATGCTCAGATAAGCTCTAAAAATGCGATTTTGGCACACCTTTTCTTCTCGCACGCTCACATGCTAACTCAAAAAATCAAGCCCTCTTGGATTTAACCATTATTAGACGATACGAATCTAGAAAAAAAAGTAGAATTGAATTCTGAGGTCGTATCAATAATGTTCCTTTGTAAAATGACTGCACGCTTTACCCTGAACTGTTTCAGCTCGCACGGCCACATATTAACTCCGTTCGACGCGCCATTTGGAACTCAACAATGATTTGTCATTATGAATCCATAAAAATTTATCTCGTCGAATTCTGAGCTCGTATGCAAAATTTCACTTTTTAAGGGCTATGTATTGTTAACCGAACAACTCTAGCCCATAGCCACTATTCCGGATATCGGAATATATCGAAGCTTATAATTTTCGGAGTTCTAAACGGCATTTTGAACTCAATGGAAGTGGTTTTGAGTCCAAATTCATCCGTATGCAAAATTTGACTTTTTGGGCCATGTATAATTTACATAGCGACTATTCTGAATTTTCAACTGGGCATAACTTTTGATTCCCGCTATGAAATTTCGATTTTTCGGATTCGTTGGAAAGATATTCACGAATAGATTCTAATATTTTCAGTTTCACTAAAATCCGGATTGTTTTGCACCCGGTATGTTCAATTGAAGTTTGAAATCGAATTATCGAACTACCGCGCCATTTTCAATTCTATTTATAATTATATATAAATATTTATATTCTAACGACGACGTATATAATATATATGTTCTAAATATATTCAAAATAAATTTTTCATTGCTATTATTTAAAATAATTCATTTTAAATATTCAAAATTCATTAAAATTGCCAAAATAAAAATTTTAAACTGGCTCAGATTTTCGGGTTATTACAATCTCCTCCACTTAAAACTTTTCGTCCCCGAAAAGGAACAAAGTCGAAAGTGGTTTGATTAATCAACTCTACGTTCGATCTGGCTTGCCTTCTCCGACTTTTCAGTTTCTGAGAATTTTCAAATTCTTCAAAAATTTGGCTAACACCCTAATTTTTTTAAAAATTTCGCCATAACCTCCCCTGCACCGGGAGCATCGGGGAATTTCAAATAGCTTCCCCGGTCCTTCAGATCTCAAAAAGAAAAAGAAAAAGCCAAGCGGCTAGCCAATAGGCTCATAAAATCATCATCACCCAAACAAAACAGTAAATTGTGTAGTAAACATGTACCTATTTGTCGGGCAAACAAATTTTATTCTTTGCTCTAGACTCCTTGCTATGACCTGTTCATTGTAAGTATATGTATATGCAAGCAAATGCGGCTAATTTTCAATATAATTCAATATTTGATACAATTAGGCATAAATTGTTCAAAATTATCAAACAAATAAACAAACAACACAAACATCAATCAATTAGTGGATTAGAGGCTCCAAATTCATAATTTGATATATATATATATATACGGAAAATCTTGTTTTGATGCCAATTCACAACAAAGTGTTCTAGCTATATTGGTTTTGGTTCTCACACCAGTCTAATGGAAATATATAGAAATCACAACTTCGAAACACGAACATAAATACTGATGATGTGGCCACATCACCAGAATTATCCCCGGGTGTCTAGAATGTGATTCTATATCTATCCAGTATATTAAAACTTCGAATATACGTTCATGACGCGTATACGCGAAATCTATATATACTCGATTGTCCATATTCAAAATAAATAAATATTCAAATACGTATAAAACGATTTAAATTTTAAAACAAAACTGTTTTCATTTGGAAAATATACTCTTCACACTCGTTCTAGGATACTACTGATCCTATCTCTAACGAGTCATTCTAATTGGATATTGCTAATCCAATATCTGATGAATTCTTTCGTATGGTTCTAATGTGTCTTGTTCTCGAGCTCTGTAAACCAAAGCTCTGATACCAACTGTAAGGACCCGTAACTTCCCCGTGAAGGAAAGCACGAATACTTTGAGAACAACACACAAAAGGACGCAGACGGAAGAACATTTCATTGCTATTACAACAATTCCATCAGATACAAGAATATACAGAGTATAAATGAATAAATTACATTCGACAAATATCAGAGATTACAATAAGTTACATAGCAGCGGAAAAATATACAAAACACAACTAGAAGTGATACACGGATACAGAGCTTTCCGAGCATCGTTCCAGCTGTTAATCAGGACCCTGTGAATATAAATCTGCAAAACCAAAACTACTAGCTGCCCGTGCGGAAAATAGGGGCACCCAGAGTTTAGGTTAAAACAATAAACTCCAGGTCAGTCATGTGACTGGTGTGAGAACTAAAACAGTTATTAATATTGGTTTTAAAGTTAGGTAAATCAAGGGACCACGCCATATAACACGGAACGGGTTTCCTCCCAAGAATACCAGTGCATAAAACAAACAGCGCAATGCTAAATAAAGAAAAATGAAGCTGTTATAAGACCCAGGTCCCATCACACAATGCAACGCAAGCCGGAGGATAGGGTTTTTACCTTATAACAGCCAAAGCATGCTTGATACGTTTAAAACACATTTGATACTATTATAGGTGTATAGTGTCAAAACAATTTCAATCATAAATATCAATCATAGGCGGCATGAATGACCCATACCACTATGTCGCCATACTAGGTTCTACAAATAAAACCGAAACACACGTATTGGAAATTGGATTCCATCATGAGTCGAGGCAAGGGGCAAGCTCCTCTCCGCATTCGAGACACTCTAGAAATGCCTCAGGACCCCACTATGATCCTTGGAATCGGCTGGGCCGGTCCTCTCTTACTTTTGAGGATTGGCAATTCCTGAACACACGTTTCCCGGTCCTTACAGACCTATATCCGAGGCGCCTCGTATCCAACAACCACACAGGTGAAAAGTATATAAATGTCAGGGCTGGTAGGTCACTGACACCACCCTAGCTAGAAAGAAACGTCGTGCTCTCCCAGCGGTCCGTCTCCCGTTTTTGACTCATACCGAGGTGTGAGGCTCGCGAATTCACGTTATACACAAACCTACGCCACACAGGCCGTGCTTTGATCATCAACCACAAGACTTTGCTTTTCAACAGAAGCCTTGATCAATTGCCACTTACGCATGCCACATTGGCAATTCACTCCATGCGACTGATGTCCATCGGTATACAACCTCTGAGCTCGTATGTCTCAGAGAAGGGCGTTAAGCAAGAGAATAAATTCTCCGCCGCCAAACAGATGTATATTTAATAGAGATCAATCAACACAGAATAAAATCCAATGTCAGACACACAATCCATTTACAAGTTCGTTCTGGGTCTGAACGAAACCGGAGGCACTTTCCTCGCATATCCATCCATCTCCAAGTACGTCTGGACGATCACCAACTGATTCCCTCATCCTGGGTGTACAGCCCAATCAAGATCATCAGTAATCACCCAAACGATGTGAAGACTTCCGGTCTTCAACCACCGTCTTCATCTTCGACATCTCGTCGAATCGATTATTCAGAATGGGTATAAACCCGGCCTTTCTGAATAACCCACGTATATGATAAACAAATGTTACACAAACACAACGAACGCCTCATTCCAATTCAGAATATTCTTTTATTCACAAAATCACATTCTTAGGGAAATGTTCCCATTAATTTTATCCAAGATAAATTCTTCTAAATTTATCCTATAATCTTTCTTTGGATATCATTTCAAACTAGTCGGGGTTAGCGAACCACACCGAAGTAATTATTTGTTTTATTTCCCAATCCCAACCTATATATCCCATGGAGAAAAATTGGTGATACTCCATATCTAACACCACGGTGTTATCGGTAAAATTGATTACCATTTCACGTTCAAATCTAATTAAAGATTTAACTATCGCTTTGGAGCAAAACTGGTGATACTCCACTCTCGATCACTTTTCAGATTTGATAATTTAAATTATCAATTCACTTTTTAATCTAATTAAAGATTCATTAGAACTCCACTTAGTTTTAATCTTCTCAAAAATCAATATTATGTATTTAACTGGGTTAAAGAACCAATGTCTTCTAAAACACAATTCACGACAAACCCAAATCACATTTGATATTAAATACAAGGCTCTGAATAGAAAATATATCGGCTTATATTCAATATCAAATTCTGAAACCAACAAATATCGTTTTGGAAATAACGATATAAAATATATCTTCCAAATCCCCATAACAATATTTGCATAGTCACGAAATCCAACATCGAAATATCCCGAAGATAATTTCGATTCTTCTCCAGCCCAATTCACGTATTGGGAATATTGATTATTTTTAATAATTTAATCAAGGCTCATACAGTCGATTTCCATCAACGGCCATCGAACTGCACTTACAACGACCTTTTTCGAATTTGATTTGGACATAATTCCAAATCCAACCGTTAGATTTCAAATTTCTAATATTCATTGGAAAGCTCTTTTCGATACGAACCCAACAGTTCCGGTTTTAGGAGAATCCGACGGTCGGATCTCCCGCAACGTCAATTCGAAGTCAATGGTCGAAATTCACGAACTGCCGCGGCGCGACTCGTTCTATTCAAGCCATTATATATATAATATATATATTATATATATTATATATATTTCGTCGATTTCCTTTTAAAACGTATTTTATAAATCGTTTTAACTTCGTTTTCAAAACCACTTCAACTCTATATTCAATTTCAAATCAAAATTGGATATTTCATATCATTACTATATAAATGATAATATTTTCAAAATGTTATATTTTGAAATCACTTCTTTTCTATATTCATTATAAAAACGAATATAATCAATATAAATATCGTTCACGTCAAAATGGCGCAACTTTAATCAACACGGCTTTATATATTTCAATAAATCCGTTATTCTATTCAACAAATGAATATTTATTCTATTCAACACATGAATCTATATTTCTTCCAACACCTGACTAATCTCAACACATGAGTACTGTCAACACATCACTATTTTTGTTATGTAAAATATTTTATAAAACTATGGTATCTATCGTTTGATTTTTAATTAGACTTCTACTGGGAAGTAGTTCTAAATTTAAATATGATAAAGATGTAATTTCATTGTATAAAATATTTTACTCAACACACGAATATTTTCAACACATGAACATCGTCAACACATGACTATTTTTATATGCAACACATGAATTTTCTTTTATAATATTCCTTATTTTCCCGATTGGAATGAGGCCCAATCAATCACCATATAATGTTAATTATATGGATTCCATACAACACATGTATATAATAGCATTGAAAAACAATCAACCATCAACCAAAGTGCACTACACTGTATAAGCATCAAATATAGATATCTAACGCTTATAACAGCCTGTCAATCAATCGATTAACATATTTAATCAGTCAGGATGAGTGAACTTCAAATTTCATCCCAACACCCGTGTGGGGTTTCAAACAATCAAACACAGATTTTATTTGTGCAGTTGGGCGATGTGTAAAATTTATCGACCCAATCAATGTCAGTCAAATCAGTGTACATAAACAAACCGTCCGGTTTGTAAATGAATATTTATTTATTCACATTCACGTTAAAAATTATATTTTTAACGTCAAAAATATTTATTTCAACACTTGAATTTCTATTCAGTTCATTTACACAATAAAAATGATATTTTCATTTTTCTAACATATTTTAGAAAATTTCGGCGGCATAACGGCACGATACTAGAAACGGGATGAGGCCTGGCCTTATCCCGGTCTAGTGAAGGCCCACGCCATTCACACATCAATCAAATCCCTTCCATCTCACCAAACAATTCAATTCAAACCAGACAACTAACCAACTACTCAACCAAACAATTAAACAAACAAGCCATCCATGGTCTGTGGATGACGGGTGTCGGGTGCTACTAAGCACCGTCTGCATCCTAGTATATATATATATATAACTAGAAAAAGAGATTTTAAGTGAGAAGTTCTCACCGACTAGCTAAACCAAACGCCATGACTCTTCTTATGTAGAAATCTTCGTCGTTCTCGCCTTTTGGCACTTTCACCGCCCGTAGTCACTACATATATAAAAATCACATTTTTATATTGTTGCCATGTATATAAAAATCACATTTTTATATTGTTGCTATGTATATGAAAATCACATTTTTATACTACTACTATATAGATAAAAATTCTATTTTTACAGCGGTGTTCATATAATAAAGATTATATTTTTATATCGCCACTTATATAAAAATCACATCTTTGCTCCTTTTACATAATAAAGATCAAATCTTTAATACTTCTATAATGTAAAAATCATATTTTTATCATCTCTATAACATAAAAATCATATTTTTATTAACTTCATATGTCAAAAATCATAGAAGCTTTAAAGCGGAGAAAACTCACTTTTTTCTCTAACGCCTTTTCTGAACTGCTGAATTGTTGTTCGAGCTCCAGACTTTGCAAACAAGCTTCAATCTTCACACCATATCTTTTCTAGCACAAGCACGCCATTCTGAACAACTTTTGCCTGGTCTTCTTGCCGAAAATGTGCCATTTCGCCGGAATTCGCGAAAGTACACGAATTTTGCCGCTTCCGGACAGCAGACTTTAAACGCGTTTCCGGGCAGCTCCGAACTCCAAAACATGACTTCCATATAGCCAAATCGAAGAGAATTTCGTGCTCTACGACTTTGGTCTTGAGGGACTTTGGCGAAAAACGCACGGTTTGGGAGTTATTCGCGAAATACGGTCAGGGACTTATTTGCAAAACGGGTAATTTTGGTGAAAATGGGTTTTTGGGTGTAGCGGGGCCCACGGCCGGAGCTGGGTGGCCAGCGGGCGGTGGCGTGGGGAGGCGGCTAGGGGGCAGCGGCGGTGGTGGTGGGGCCCGTGGTGGTGGCGGCGGCTTAGGACTTTGCAAATTGGAAGAGAGAAAGAGGAGGAGAGAGAGAGGAGGAGGAAGAGGAGGAGGAGGAGGAGGAGGAGGGGAGGTGGAAGAGGAGCGGCGGCCAGCGGAGAGGAGGAGGAGGAGGCGGCGGCAGCGGCATGGTGGTGGAGCTCGCCATTAAAGAGAAAAGAGGAAGAGATAAAAGTGAATGAAGAGAAGGAGGAAAAGTGATTATATGCTAGTTTCTCGTGTATCGTCCGCACACAAACGATCTCCGATCGCCGCGGATTTCGGACACGAGATAGTAGACGTGAAGACGAGTCCAACGAAACAAGTTTCGTCGAATTCCGAGTTCGTTTGACCGTCCGTTAAAAATCACAAAAATGCTCAGATAAGCTCTAAAAATGCGATTTTGGCACACTTTCTTCTCGCACGCTCACATGCTAACTCAAAAAATCAAGCCCTCTTGGATTTAACCATTATTAGACGATACGAATCTAGAAAAAAAAGTAGAATTGAATTCCGAGGTCGTATCAATAATGTTCCTTTGTAAAATGACTGCACGCTTTACCCTGAACTGTTTCAGCTCGCACAGCCACATATTAACTCCGTTCGACGCGCCATTTGGAACTCAACAATGATTTGTCATTATGAATCCATAAAAATTTATCTCGTCGAATTCTGAGCTCGTATGCAAAATTTCAATTTTTAAGGGCTATGTATTGTTAACCGAACAACTCTAGCCCATAGCCACTATTCCGGATATCGGAATATATCGAAGCTTATACTTTTCGGAGTTCTAAACGGCATTTTGAACTCAATGGAAGTGGTTTTGAGTCCAAACTCATCCGTATGCAAAATTTGACTTTTTGGGCCATGTATAATTTACATAGCGACTATTCTGAATTTTCAACTGGGCATAACTTTTGATTCCCGCTACGAAATTTCGATTTTTCGGATTCGTTGGAAAGATATTCACGAATAGATTCTAATATTTTCAGTTTTACTAAAATCCGGATTGTTTTGCACCCGGTATGTTCAATTGAAGTTTGAAATTGAATTATCGAACTACCGCGCCATTTTCAATTCTATTTATAATTATATATAAATATTTATATTCTAACGACGACGTATATAATATATATGTTCTAAATATATTCAAAATAAATTTTTCATCGCTATTATTTAAAATAATTCATTTTAAATATTCAAAATTCATTAAAATTGCCAAAATAAAAATTTTAAACTGGCTCAGATTTTCGGGTTATTACAGAAAAACTCCATATTTGAAAAAATAAAAATAGATTTTTATTGAAATAAACTAATTTTGATCTAGAATTATAATTCTATTTATTTTTAAATAAATAAATTGGATTTGAAATGGTTTTGAAAATAACCAGAATTTCCAATGATTGCATTGGAATGGGTTTGAATCGAAATTGTCTTCGGAATATTTCGATGTTGGATTTCGTGATTATACAGATATTGTTATGGAAATTTGAAAGATATATATATATATATATATCGTTATTTCCAATACGATATTTGTTGGTCGTAGAATTTGATATTGAATATAAGCCGATATATTTTCTATTCAGAGCCTTGTGTTTAATATCAAATGTGATTTGGGATTGTCGTGAATGGTGTCTTCATTAACACTGTTCTTAAGCCCAGTTGAGAAAGGATTAAATCTTTTTATTTATATTTAATGAAGTGTACCAACTAAATAATATTTAATTGGAATTGAATTGATATTTATTTTTGGGTTTATCGTGAACAGTGTTTTTAAATAACACTTGTTCTTTAACCCGATAATTAATGGAATGGGATTTTGGGTTTATCGTGAACCGTGTTTCAAATGACACTGATTCTTTAACCCAGTCACAGATTAAAACTAAGTGGAGTTTTAATGAATCTTTAATTAGATTGAAAAGATCGAGAATGGAGTTTCCCCGGTTTTGCTCCAGGCGATAGTTAAATCTTTAATTAGATTTGAATGTGAAATGGTAATTGAATTTACCGATAACACCGTGGTGTTGGATATGAAATATTACCAGTTTTACTTCATGGGATGAATAGGTTGGGATTGGGAAATTAAAACCAATGATTACTTCGGTAAGGTTCGCTAATTCCGACTAGTTGAATCGAAATTCAGAAGAATATTAAAGAATAAATTCATGGAATTTATCTTGGATAAAATTAATGGGAACCTTTCCATATGAATGTGAAATTTAGAAACTAACTGTCGGTTAGCTAAGCAGAATGGTTTTTTGGATATTGATCTGATGTTGGTTTCGGCCTTCGGGGTTAATATTTGGGGAATTATTCTCTTGATTAATTTACGGTTAGTGACTGATGGATTGGAATGAGGCGTATGTCGTGTTTGTGTAACACTTATTTAAAATATACGCGAGTTATTCGGAAAGACCGGGTTTATCCCATTCTGAATAACTGATACGACGATAAGTCAAAGATGAAGACGATGGTCGAAGACCGGAGGTCTTCACGTCGTTTGGGTGATTACTGATGATCATGATTGGACTGTACACCCAAGAAGATGGAAACAGTTGGTGATCGTCCAGACGTACTTGGAGATTGATGGATATGCGAGGAAAGTGCCTCCGGTTTCGTTCAGACCCAGAACGGACTTGTAAATGGACTGTGTGTCTGACATCGGATTTCATTCTGTGTGACTGACATCGGTTGCATACAGTGGTTTGCCTGTGTGGCATGCTAAGATGCAATTGATCGAGGCTTCTGTTGAAAAGCAAAGTCTTGTGGTGATGATCAAAGCACAGCCTGTATGGCACAGCTTTGTGTAACGTGAATTCGCGAGCCTCACACCCCGGTGGTGAATCAAAAACGAGAGACGGACCTCGGGGGGACATGCGATTTCTTTCTAGCTAGGGTGGTGTCAGTGACCTACCAGCCCTGACATTTATATACTTTTCACCTGTGTGGTTGTTGCTGTTGCGAGGCGCCTCGGTTTGATCGGACGATCCGGGTCCGATGGACTCATTCGTTTTCTCATTTACGCCCCAAAGGGCGGAGAAACGTAGTGTTCAGGCATTATAATCCACATCGGTGGACCGGCCCTAACGATCCAAGGGGCAGTGGCGGATGTTCCTGAGGCTCGGGCTAGAGAGTCTCGAATCGGTTGAGGACTATCTTTTGCCTCGGTTCATAGATGGAATTCCAATTTCCAAATACGTGATTTTGCGGGTTTAATTGTAGAACTAGTATGGCGACATTATATATGGTACCCATGCCGCCTATGATTGATACTTATGATTTGAAGTTGTTTTATACACTATACACTGATAATAGTATCAAATGATTTGTTTTAAACATATCAAGCATTCTTTGGCTGTTATAAGGGAAAACCCTATCCCACGGCTTGCGTTGCATTGTGTGATAGGACCTGGGTCTTATAACAGCTTCATTTTTCTTTATTTAGCATTGCGCTGTTTGTTTTATGCACTGGTATTCTTGGGAGGAAACCCGTTCCGTGTTATACGGCGTGGTCCCTTGATTTACCTAACTTTAAAAATAAAGATTAACTGTTTTAGTTCTCACACCAGTCACATGACTGATCAGGAGTTTATTGTTTTAACCTAAACTCTGGGTGCCCTTATTTTGACACGGGCAGCTAGTAGTTTTGGTTTTGCAGATTTATATTCACAGGATCCTGGTTTACAGCTGGAACGATATCCGGAAAGCTTTGTATCCGTATATCTCCTTCTAGTTGTGTATTGTATTATTTTCCGCTGCTATGTAATTTATTGTAATCTCTGATATTTCTGTGTAATATTCATTTATACTCTATATATTCTTGTAATCTGATGCATTGTTGTAATCTACAATGAAATGTTCTCCCGTATGCGTTCTATTTTGTCGTGTTCTCAAAACAATCCGCGCTTTCCCTTCTCTTCGGAGACCAGGGAAGTTCGGGTCGTTTCATCGTGGTATCAGAGCTTTGGTTTACAAAGCTCAGAGAACAAGACACATTAGAACCATACGAAAGAATTCATCAGATATTGGATTAGTAATATCCAATTAGAATGACTCGTTAGAGATGGGATCAGTAGTATCCTAGAACGAGTGTAAAGAGTATATTTTTAAAATAAAACCAATCTTGTTTTGAAAATTTAAATCAACTATTTCTATTTGATTATTTATTCTATATTGATCGGGACAATCCGATATATAAAGATTTTGCATATATGTCTTGCAAACGTGTATTCGAAGTTTTAATATACTGGATGGTTATAGAATCGCACTCTAGTGCCCGGGGATAATTCTGGTGACGGGGCACCATCGCTAGTATTTATTTTCGAGTTTCGAAAGTGAGATTTCTATATATTTCCTATTGACTGGTGTGAGAACCGAAACTAGATAGGGCTTATTGTTGTGATTTGGCATCAAAAATCTGATTTTTTACTATATATCAAAGTTATTCATTTGAAATGCTAATCAACTAATTGATTGATGGTTGTGTTGTTTGATTACTGTTTTGATTAGTTGAAATTTTAACCATATAGCCAATTTGATCAAACATTGAATTATATTGAAAATTGGTCGCATTTGCTTGCATATACATGTACTTACATTGAACAGGTCATAACAAGGAGGCTAGAGCAGAGAATAAAAATTGTTTGCCCGACAAATAGGTGCATGTTTACTATAATTTACTGTTTTGTTTGGGTGATGATGATTTTATGAGCCGATTGGCTAGCCGCTTGGCTTTTTCTTTTTCTTTTTGAGATTAGAAGGCCTGTATGGCAATTTCGGGATTTTCTTGTGGCTCCCGGTGCAGGGGAGGTTATGGCGAAAAATTTAGGGTGTTAGCCAAATTTTTGAAAATTTGAAAATTCTCAAAAACTGAAAAGTTGGAGAATGGAAGCCAGATCGAACGTAGAGTTGATTAATCAAACCACTTTCGACTTTGTTCCTTTTCGGGGACGAAAAGTTTTAAGTGGGGGAGATTGTAATAACCCGGAAATCTGGGCCAGTTTAAAATTTTTATTTTGGCAATTTTAGTGAATTTTGATTATTTAAAATGAATTATTTTAAATAATAACGACGAGAAATTTATTTTGAATAGAATTCGAACGTATATATTTATTTGAATCATCGTTAGAATATAAATATTTATTTATATTTATAAAAGGAATTGAAAATGGCGCGGTAGTTCGATAATTCGATTTCAAACTTCAAATGAACATACTAGGTGCAGAATAATCCGGATTTTAGTGAAACCAAAAATAATGGAATCTAATTGGGAATATCTTTCCAATGAATCCGAAAAATTGAAATTTCATAGCGGGATCAAAAGATATGTCCAGTTGAAATTTCAGAATAGTCGCTATGGAATTCTGGCCCTTAAAAATGGGAATTTTGCAAAAGACCTCGGATTTCGATGAAACCACTTTTGTTGGATCCGTGATGTCAAATTATTGCTAGGTTTCAAATTTCATAATTTTTCGAATCAATATGTGAGCGTGGCAAAGGAAAACGCGTTTGACCAGTTTTAGTTGATTTTAATCGACTGGAAAATGGTCATTTTTCCAACGGTCTCAAAATTCGACGAAACTAGTTTTGTTAGCACCGTATCGTCAATACGAAGCTAGAAAATATTTTTCGGGAATTTTTAGAGTTAGTATGTGGCCCCGATAAATTGAAATACGCGTTCAAATTCAATATATATAGTTATATGTTGATTTTGACGAAAACTGATTGCAACAGCCGAATCAGCTTACGATACATATCCCATTGTGTTCGGAATGGGGGTAATTAGCTATGGACGACAGGCGGTGGGCCTCGTTTAGAGGTCATATGAAAAAGTTGCTTTTTGAAATTAAAATAATTAAATAAATTAAAAATAAAATTCCTCTCCCTCTCTCCTCTCTATATTGCTCTGCCTCCCCCCCCCCCCGTTTTCTTCGAATCAGAAATCAAATTAGGTCAGAAAAAAATATAAAAACTTTAAACCCACCCCCTCCAGTCTTAATCGCGACGCCACCTCCTCATTGCCGAACGCCGCGCCGCCAGGCGAAGTCACGCCCTCCGCCTCTCCTCAGATGATCGGCCTTCCCCATCGCGCCCCCTCCCCCATGCTCGATTGAAATCCCTCATCCCCAAACATCCCAAACTCGAAGACAGCCGCCATCGCCCAACCGAGTACCCCAATCCGCACTGTTCCGCCACCTGAAGCCCCTGTCGCCGCCTCCTGCTCGTCCTCCGACCACCCCTTAGCCACGTGAAACCCCTCCCTCTCCAACAGTAAAGGTAAGTCTTTAATTAATTATTTTAAGTTATTTTAAATACTTAGTTTTATTATATGATTACAAATATAAAGATAGTTTTTTTAGAAATATGGTATTGAATAAAAATTAGATTTTTTTTTCTATTTAAATAAAGATTTGAATTTTAGCATTCATAAAGGTTTGATTTTTAATATTTAAAAAAGATAGGATTTTTATATATTGAATAGCGAAGTAAAAATTCGATTTTTATATATTGAATAGCATAGAAAAAATTCGATTTTTATATATTGAATAGCATAGAAAAAATTCGATTTTTATATATTGAATAGCATAGAAAAAATTCAATTTTTATATATTGAATAGCGAAGTAAAAATTCTATTTTTATATATTGAATAGCAAAGTAAAAATTTGTTTTTTTATATATTGAATAGCGAAGTAAAATTTTGATTTTTCTATATTGAATAGCAAAGTAAAAATGTAATTTTTATATATGTAGAGAATACGGGCAGTGAAAATTGACAAGAGGCAAGAACGACGAAGATTTCTACCTAAGAAGAGTCGTGGCGTTGGATTAGCTATTCTATGAGAATTTCTCACCTTTCAATTTAATTTTCTAGTTATATAAATATATACTAGGATGCAGACGGTGTTTAGTAGCACCCGACACCCGTCGTCCACAGACCATGGACGACTTGTATGCTTATTTGTTTGATTTTGATGTGTAGTTGATTGTGTGATATGATGTGAAATGAAACAAAATATTTATATAGTTGAAAATATTTTATAGCTAAAAATAGATTTTTTAACGTGTATATGAAATGAAATAAAAATAAACAGATCGGACGATTTGTTTATATACACACATTTGACGGATATTGATTGGGACGATAAATTTTACACATCGCCCAACTGCACAAATAAAATCTGTGTTTGATTGTTTGAAACCCCACACGGGTATTGGGATGATATTTGACGTACATAAATCCCAATAATTAGTCGTATGTCGATCAATTGATTGACAGGCTGTTATAAGCGTTGAATATTTATATTTGATGCTTATACAATGTAGAATGCACTTTGGATGATGGTTGATTATTCATCGTTGTTATTGTATACATGTGTTGTAGAAAATCCATATAATTAACATTATATGGTAATTGATTGGGGCTCATTCCAGTTTTGAAATAGAAATATTTGAAATAAAATATTTGAATAGAAATATTAGAAATAGAAATATTTGAATAGAAATATTTGAAAAAGAAATATTTGAAGTAGAATATTTGAAAATCGAAATATAAGAAGCCGCGTTGATAGATTGACGCCATTTTGATGTGAACGATATTTATATCGATTTTATTCAAATTGAAGTGAATATTAAAGTGAACTGAAATTCGAATTTAATTGAATTGATTTGAAATTCGAAATAAACTGAAATGGTTTGAAATTCAAATAGAATTGAAATCGTTTTGAATTGAATTCGAATAGAATTGAAATAGAATTGAAATCGTTTTGAAATGAATTCGAGTAGAATTGAAATAGAATTGAAATCGTTTTGAAATGAGTGCGAATAGAATAGAAATAGAATTGAAATCATTTTAAAATGAATTCGAATAGAAATTGAATAGAAATGAATTTGAATTGAAATTGAATTAATTTGAAATTCAAATTGAATTGAAAACGAATGGAAATTGAATTAAAAATCGTTTTGAAAAGAAAATCGACGAAGTATATATTATATATATATATATATATATATATATAATATAATGGCCTGAATAGAACGCGTCGCGCCGCGGTAGTTCGCGAATTTCGACCAATGACTTCGAACGGATATCGCGGGAGATCCGACTGTCAGATTCTCCTAAAACCGGAACCGTTGGGTTCGCATCGAAAAGAGCTTTCTAACGAATGTGAGAAATTAGAAATCTAACGGTTGGATTTGGAAGTATGTTTAAATCAAATTTGGAAAAGGTCGCTGTAAGTGCAGTTCGATGACCATTGATGGAAATCGACTGTACGGGCCTTGATAAAATTATTAAAAATAGTAATAATTTGTGTAAAATCATAAGAAATGATTTAGAAAGAATTGGGATGAAAAACTCCATATTTGAAAAGATAAAAATAGATTTTTATCGAAATGAACTAATTTTGAACTAGAATTATAATTCTATTTATTTTTAAATAAATAAATTGGATTTGAAATGGTTTTGAAAATAACCAGAATTTCCAATATTGCATTGGAATGGGTTTGAATCGAAATTGTCTTCGGAATATTTCGATGTTGGATTCCGTGATTATACAGATATTGTTATGGAAATTTGAAAGATATATATATATATATATATATATATATCGTTATTTCCAATACGATATTTGTTGGTCGTAGAATTTGATATTGAATATAAGCCGATATATTTTCTATTCAGAGCCTTGTGTTTAATATCAAATGTGATTTGGGTTTGTCGTGAATGGTGTCTTCATTAACACTGTTCTTAAGCCCAGTTGATAAAGGATTAAATCTTTTTATTTATATTTAATGAAGTGTACCAATTAAATAATATTTAATTGGAATTGAATTGATATTGATTTTTGGGTTTATCATGAACAGTGTTTTTAAATAACACTTGTTCTTTAACCCAATAATTAATGGAATGGGATTTTGGGTTTATCGTGAACCGTGTTTCAAATGACACTATTCTTTAACCCAGTCACAGATTAAAACTAAGTGGAGTTTTAATGAATCTTTAATTAGATTGAAAAGATCGAGAATGGAGTATCCCCAGTTTTGCCCAGGCGATAGTTAAATCTTTAATTATATTTGAACGTGAAATGGTAATTGAATTTACCGATAACACCGTGGTGTTAGATATGAAGTATTACCGGTTTTACTTCATGGGATGAATAGGTTGGGATTGGGAAATTAAAACCAATGATTACTTCGGTAAGGTTCGCTAATTCCGACTAGTTGAATCGAAATTCAGAAGAAGATTAAAGAATAAATTCAAGGAATTTATCTTGGATAAAATTAATGGGAACCTTTCCCTATGAATGTGAAATTTAGAAACTAACTGTCGGTTGGCTAAGCAGAATGGTTTTCTGGATATTGATCTGATGTTGGTTTCGGCCTTCGGGGTTAATATTTGGGGAATTATTCTCTTGATTAATTTACGGTTAGTGACTGATGGATTGGAATGAGGCGTATGTCGTGTTCGTGTAACACTTATTTAAAATATACGCGAGTTATTTGGAAAGACCGGGTTTATCCCATTCTGAATAACTGATACGATGATAAGTCGAAGATGAAGACGATGGTCGAAGACCGGAGGTCTTCACGTCGTTTGGGTGATTACTGATGATCTTGATTGGGTTGTACACCCAAGAAGATGGAAACAGTTGGTGATTGTCCAGACGTACTTGGAGATCGATGGATATGCGAGGAAAGTGCCTCCGGTTTCGTTCAGACCCAGAACGGACTTGTAAATAGACTGTGTGTCTAACATCGGATTTCATGCTATGTGACTGATATCGGTTGCATAGAGTGGTTTGCCTGTGTGGCATGCTAAGATGCAATTGATCGAGGCTTCTATTGAAAAGCAAAGTCTTGTGGTGATGATCAAAGCACAGCCTGTGTGGCACAGCTTTGTGTAACGTGAATTCGCGAGCCTCACACCACGGTGGTGAACCAAAAACGGGAGACGGACCTCAGGGGGGACATGCGTTTTCTGAAACACCCCACCTCCGTTAGGGTCACTCTCAAAGGGAAAGCCCTAATTTTGGTGGAGGTTTATAAGTATAAGTCACAGATATACAAGACAGATATAAGAACACATATTTTTGAACAGCGGAAAAACAACAACTTTTATTTCATTAAAAATACGTGTTACAACAACCATACCATAATTGTCTTACAATACTTCCAAAAACATAACATCTTCATAACTGTCTTGATTAAATTATTTAAAGAAGCATAAAGAAAACATAAATAAACTGCAAAAATCCCATAGTTGCTGTCCAAAGCCATAGTCCAAAACGAAAAGATCCAAGCAATACATTCTTTCTCTTCAAGCTGGATAAGAAGGCTGGTCAAGCTGCGGTATTCCCTCCCTGTGGACCTGGGGGGGGGGGGGACAGAAGAAAAGAAGATGAAAGAAAAGTAGAGTCAGACATAAAGCCTGAGTAAGTCTAGGACTATTCAGTCTATGAATAAAGAACTGGGTATGATAAGTATAAACTAGAAATGGGAAAGCATCATAAACTTAGTTAATTTGTCCAGGGTCGAATATACTATCGTGCCCCACATTAATCTCTGTACCCATATAAACTAGTTCCCAATAGGCACCCCATAACCAGGGTGAAGTGATCCATTTTATGATGATCGGCTCCTACTCGCATAGTTACATGTGTCCTACTGCCCCCGATGTTGTAGTTACCTATGCTGGTCCCATCATGGGGTGTATCAAGTCCCATGGTGGCGACCCGACACAATCCTAGAATGCACAGGTATGCTACTGGTGCCCAGTGCCTTATTTTTCTGCGCCGGAGTGTGTGCACGCCCACACCCCGTTAGAACCTACACTGCTGCACCACCGCCGTCGATTTGACCGCTTACAATCAGCCCAGTAACCGTGCCCCACCCTGCCTAGTTTCAGGGTATCATGATACCTAATAGGGTTACTGCTGAAAAGGGTCCCCCGCTACTAGGTTTTCTATTCCTATCCAACATGCTAAGTTGGTTAAGTGTTTTATAAACCTAACCCCCAATCAGTCTGTTTAGTTTAGCATGTTCCATTCTGATTAAGTATTAATATAATTTACTTAATCCTATCAATCCTGACTCAGCCTTAATTGTCTTATTAAAGCCTTGACCTCTCACATTAGACAGGTATTGTTGTGGCTGCCTGTTGCCGGTTGGGTCCGGGCAGTCTTACGCCACAACTCAGTCTAACCTCGGGTCCTTATTGGGCTCCATGTTTAACCACCCACATTGGATAGGTATTGTTGTGACTACTGGACAGCCGGGCGGTTCCGGGCAGGTTTACATCACAACTCAATCCAACCTCGGGTTAAACACATCGTATTTTCTACATTTACATATTTTGTCTCTTTTCTTTATTTTCTTATATGTAAATATTTGCGGCCCATTACTCAAAATCAATTTAAGCTAATGGTGTAAAGGTTTACACCAATCATGGGCCCAACCCATTCTTGAATTTGGGCCCATCTACTTTTATATTTTCATTTATTAATTAATTTGGCCCAACGCTATTTCCCCCGTTTAATACGTTCGTTTATTATAATATATGTTGGGCTTAGCCTTTTAAGCCCAACTTAGCCACGTGAAAAAGGGGAGGCTTAAAACGTGATTATATACACAAAGAGGGGAATGTGAACGCATGAACTTGCAACATAACGTTGGAACTACAAAATAGAAACTGGTGTACTTGCATTGTGGTAACATATACTTTGGTCATAAAGCATAAGTGACATGAATCAAACCATGTAAACTTGTAGTTAAGTTAAGAATCTAACTAAATCATTATTGACACATAGTCTTAACTACAACATAAACCTATATTTTTACTTAGGCATAATGTCAAACATAAGCAAATCATGTTTATAAAATTACTATATGTTTACAAAGGTGCTTACTTTTGTTACTAATACAAAAGTATAGTTCAACTAGAATTATTCCAACTTAATCATGATTTTTAATCTATTCACATAATCATGGCACAGATATACCCAAACATGAAATCATGGTTTTTGATCTATTCATGTAATCATGGCATAAATATTCCTAAACATGAAGTCATGGTTTTTACTTTATTCATGTAATCATGGCATAAATATTCCTAAACATGAAGTCATGGTTTTTACTTTATTCATGTAATCATGGCATAAATATTCCTAAACGTGAAATCATGGTTTTTACTTTATTCAGGCAAACTTGCAATTGGAATGTAAATCTAACTTAGCTATGTGTCACATATATTATCATGTAATTCTTGTTAACAATATAGGCCTAACATGTTTTTCAATTAGGCATAATACCAAACATAGCCTAGTCATATTCATAAAATCAACATAAGTTCACAAAGAGGCTTACTTTTGTTTCTAATACAAAAGTATGGTTTTATACATAGATCATGATGCCAATTCCAACATAATTTCATATGAATCATAATGCCCCAAATTTGATCCAATTACACAAAAAGTGATTTTGTACAAAAATATACATTTTGTTGGCATAGTAGCAAAACCACATACTTGCATGAATCTCAATTAAACAACCACAAACATGTAGCTTCAACATGAATTACATACTTGCGAATATCCAATCGTATACTTGCATGAATCTCAAATAAACTACCGCAAACATGTAGTTTTTATCATGAATTACATACTTGCGAATATCCAATCATTATATCACAACATTCCAAATCGATTAGAATCATAGCAACGCACAAATATGAATTACTATCACCACAAATCAAGTGTAATTCTCATTTTACACAAATCAAACACAGTTATTTATTCACATCGGAATAGTACTCTACTTACAATCGTGTGACGAATTCTTCAATTCATTAATCTGAATTCTGGACTTGGAGATGCTATTCCTTTGATGTAGGCGTTGATTTGATTTGTCTAAGTTTAACTTGTAGTTGCTTTATGCTTTAGAGTTTGTCTCCTAATTGTCTCTCAAATTGGTGGCTACTCCTAGTCGTTCCTCAGCAGCATGATGGCCTCATTCTTATTTTTGAATGAATAGATTAGGTAGAGTCTAGGGTCATTTTTATAGAGTTTATGAATTGATTAGGACCGTCGATGTAGCTTGGGTTAATCGTAGCCATTCATTCGAAAGAGAGACCAATCAGGAGCTGACACCTAGCCCTAGTGACAAGGCAAGGCTCAGAAAATCGACCAAACACAGACCAGGCCAGCCAGGGTGGGCTGGGTTCGACCTGGCTCTGGGGCCAGGTCGACAGCCCTGTCGACACCGTGTCGACTTGGCAGTCGACACGGGTTACCCAGGTCGACAGCCCTGTCGACCTGGCTAGCCCAGGTCGACTGCAAAGTCGACCTGGGTGCCTTAGGCGGGAATTTTCCCGCCTTGGCCAATTGGGCCCGATTTTGAAATTTAAACCTAATTCTGAAACTTCCGGAGGCCATATCTTGGTCATACGGACTCCGATTTTCGAAAACTCGGACTCTATTTCGCGTATTTTTCCGAGACGAACGCAATGGCGTATCCCGTTTCCCTTAATTCTTTGATTTGAAATTAATTATACTTTAATTTATGAATTTCACGGTTATAGAATACACGGGGTGTTACATTTTCTTTCTAGCTAGGGTGGTGTCAGTGACCTACCAGCCCTGACATTTATATACTTTTCACTTGTGTGGTTGTTGCTATTGCGAGGCGCCTCGGTTTTATCGGACGATCCGGGTCCGATGGAGTCATTCGTTGGCTCACTTACGCCCCAAAGGGCGGAGAAACGTAGTGTTCAGGCATTATAATCCACATCGGTGGACCGGCCCTGACGATCCAAAGGGCAGTTGCGGCTGTTCCTGAGGCTCGGGCTAGAGAGTCTCGAATCGGTTGAGGACTATCTTTTGCCTCGGTTCATAGATGGAATTCCAATTTCCAAATACGTGATTTTGCGGTTTTAATTGTAGAACTAGTATGGCAACATAATATATGGTACCTATGCCGCCTATGATTGATACTTATGATTTGAAGTTATTTTATACACTATACACTGATAATAGTATCAAATGATTTGTTTTAAACGTATCAAGCATTCTTTGGCTGTTATAAGGGAAAACCCTATCCCCCGGCTTGCGTTGCATTGTGTGATAGGACCTGGGTCTTATAACAGCTTCATTTTTCTTTATTTAGCATTGCGCTGTTTGTTTTATGCACTGGTATTCTTGGGAGGAAACCCGTTCCGTGTTATACGGCGTGGTCCCTTGATTTACCTAACTTTAAAAATAAAGATTAACTGTTTTAGTTCTCACACCAATCACATGACTGACCTGGAGTTTATTGTTTTAACCTAAACTCTGGGTGCCCTTATTTTGACACGGGCAGCTAGTAGTTTTGGTTTTGCAGATTTATATTCACAGGATCCTGGTTTACAGCTGGAAATATATCCGGAAAGCTTTGTATCCGTATATCTCCTTTTAGTTGTGTATTGTATTATTTTCCGCTGCTATGTAATTTATTGTAATCTCTGATATTTCTGTGTAATATTCATTTATACTCTATATATTCTTGTAATCTGATGCATTGTTGTAATCTACAATGAAATGTTCTCCCGTATGCGTTCTATTTTGTCGTGTTCTCAAAACAATCCGCGCTTTCCCTTCTCTTCGGAGACCGGGGAAGTTCGGGTCGTTTCCCCGCACTAGTATTTCCACAAGTTATGCTTACCCTAAAAGGTGACTTTAATGCATAACCCCCAATTGGTTAAGTTTTATGGGCCTATATCTAAATATTACCCGCCCAACCCAGATATCCTTAGCTTAACCCTCCCATTGTTCAACCAAGTTTACTTAAACCCTATTCACGTTCATGTTCACACAATCCCTATGGATTCAACTAGGTTAAGTATTCCAATTCGTTACCATGTCCATTTATGGTTATAATGGGCTAGACCTCCCATATTAGGCCTACAACTTGTGGATGCTGGATATGCCAGTCGGGTCCGGGCATACTTCTTCCATATGTTGGGCCTAACCTCATGTCTTAGCCTATCTCGTATTTGTGTACTTAGACCACTCACATTAGATTCAACATTTGCAGTTGTTGGGTATGCCGGTCGGGTCCAGGTAGACTTCCACCACAAATGCAATCTAACCTCGTGTCATAAGTGCAGTTACTGTTTCTAATTACTGTAATCCTAGGCCTTTCATTATCACTCAATTTTTTCACCTATGTCGTTATAGGTCTTCATGCCCGTTTACCCAGTTATATTCATGGTGAATTATATGTCCAAATTTATATTCATTATTCAAGTTATGCCAATTCTAATGTTTTCCCCATTTTCTAACTGATGCATTCGCATATATTTGGCGGCATTCATAGGCTAGAAGGTAGCCTGGCCATAAACAATAAAAGGGAAAGGTGATGGGAAGATGACAATTGTGATTATTCTAACAAAACTGGCATAAATATATATACTGACATAGACATTAATTGACATAGTAATAAGGTGGACATATAAAAATAGATCTGGTGAACATATGATAATAAAACTAGATCTAACATACTAAGGATGTCATAATAGGCATGAATAGATTTAAATAAGGAATCACATGTCCAATTAATGACAGATCTAAATTAACCACAACATGACAGGTACAAGATGATCTAGATAGAGAATTAGATCTAAATAAGTATTTAACTATCCAAATAATGATAGATCCAAATTAACTACAGACATAGATAAAGGTCAAGATCCACAAATGTGACATGATAAATTAACCACAAGTGAATTAGATCTATAAAGGTAGATCAGGAATGATAAAGTTTAAGATCCAAGAGTTTCATGGATTCACAATTTATAACAGATCCAAATCACAGTCATATCACGTTTTACTTTTAATCATTTAAATCTAGAAGTAACTAAACTCACAGTGTTTGGATTTTAGAAGATAAAAGAGAAATTGTTGGTGTTGAATCTAAGATCTATGCATGAATCTCTAACTGATTAGCTCTAGTTTATTGTTGTTGAAGAAAAGGATTTGTTTCAGTTCAGGCACCGACAACATTTTGCCTCTATTGATTTTCAATGAAGAAAACAAGAGAAATGGACCTATATTTATAGCTGCCAGCCCCTAGAAATCGACTGCCACCTTATGGGGTCGACACCCCTACTATGAGGTCGACACCTCTGGGGCGGGAATTTTACCGCATACGGGATTTTCGAAATTTGAACTGAGGTTTGAACCGTTATATATATATATATATATATATAATTATCTTGCGTGTATAAAAACTTCAAATCTTCATAACTTCTTCATACGTTGTCCGTTTTACGCAAACCAAATGTAGGAATTTCGAGACGGATATAATGGCGCAGTCTGTTTCCCTTATTTCTGATTATTAAATTAATTATTATTTAATTTATTCTTTTTAATGTTGTTGAAATTACGGGGTGTTACATTCCCCCCAACTTAGAGGATTTTGTCCCCGAAATCTCTAAGTTAAGAAGAATGTATATCCTACCATCCATCATCCATCTACTCATTCATCAATCACAAGCATCCATTGTCCTTAAAGACTTCTGATGCTTACATGTACATATGTAAAGGTGTGTGTATTTGTCCCAATACTAATGCGAAGATTATTCGGTCTACTGATTCAGTCGACCTCCTCAATGCAATGTATGTTAGTGCCATGAATCCAATATGTATGCAAATAACCCTATTATAACATGTAAGTTCTATATGTGTGCAAACTCATTCGTCCAAATGCAACATCCATATGCTAATACATCCATTTCATCCATAAAAAGAAAAGAAAATGCACACACATCCATATGCAATATGAGAGTGATTGAGCCTATCTAGTGCCTAATGTGTGTGTATATGCATCCACGAGCAACCTCTAGCAATCACTTGCATCCGCTTGCATCCATCAAACATAACATGTCTTAAACACATGCTTATATCCATGGGACTCCTACCTAAAGGTAGAAAATTCTATCGATAGGCATGCTTAAATGATGGAAACAAGCATAAATAAAACTTTGGAAAGGAGTTAAGTACATACCCTCGAAAAAGAAAGGGTACAAAGCACGAATCTTGTCTTCGGTCTCCCAATTCGCATCCTCTGGGTTATCTACCTATTAAACGTTTATCAACTTGATTTCTTTATTGCGTAGCTTCTTAACTTCTGATCCAATAATACGCGTAAGGACTCGTCTGATTGTCGCCTCCCGCTCCACTTCTACTACCTCTAATATACTTGGCTCAACAGATTCCACGGTGTCATCCAAGCACTTCTGCAGATGAGAAACGTGGAAAACATCATGAATGCCGGATATATTTTCTGGTAGCTTTACTCTATAGGCCATTTGGCCGATCCTTTCGGTTTTGGAAAATTGTCCCACAAATCTTGGTGCCAACTTCCCTATAGATCCGAAGCGAACCACACTCCTCAGAAGTGATACTTTAATAAAAACAAAATCTCTCACTTTAAATTCGATGTCAGTCCTTCTCTTGTCTGCATAAGATTTCTTCCTATCTTGGATTGTCTTCATCCACCGTCGAATAAGGTCAATCTTCTCGGACGTTTCTCTAACCATATCTGGTCTAAGTAATAATCTCTCTATAGATTCCCACCAACAAGTTTGTGATCTACAAGGTCGTCCATACAATGCTTCAAAGGGTACCATACCAATGCTAGCTTGATAACTGTTGTTGTAGGAAAACTCTACTAAAGGAAGATGCTCTTCCCAAGTCCCTTCGAAGTCTAGGATACACATCCTTAAAAAATCCTCAAGAACTCTGTTCACCCTCTCCGTCTGCCCTTCGGTCTGAGGATGATAAGCAGTGCTCAAACACAACTGTGTATCTAATGCTTCTTGCAAGTTCCTCCAAAATTCACTGGTGAAGATGGGGTCACGATCGCTTACAATGCTGGATGGTACTCCATGAAGACGGACTATCTCACGAATATAAATTGCTGCCAACCATAATGTCATCCTCTTACTCTTAACTGAAATGAAATGAGCGCTCTTAGCAAGTCTTTCCACCATAACCCAGATACTGGTGTTACCTTTATTTGATCTAGGCAAACCATCTATGAAGTCCATGGAGACGCTCTCCCACTTCCACTGTGGAACCTCCAAAGGATGAAGTAGACCACTGGGCTACTTTTGCTCAGCTTTGACTTACTGACATTGAGAAACAAATTCTTCCACATCTTCCTTCATCCTAGTACAAAAAAAAACTCTCTTCATGTCTCTGTAAATCTTATCACCACCTGAATGAATAGTCAATTTAGAACGGTGGGCCTCTTTTAGGACTGTGTTTATCAAGCTTCCAGTTTGAGGAACA
The DNA here is from genome assembly GCA_030737875.1 of Allium sativum. Taxonomy (NCBI): domain Eukaryota; kingdom Viridiplantae; phylum Streptophyta; class Magnoliopsida; order Asparagales; family Amaryllidaceae; genus Allium; species Allium sativum. The sequence continues at coordinate 144,415,247 of CM060913.1, read as the reverse complement.
CAAAGCCTTCCATCTCCTCGCAACCATCCCTTTTCATCTATGAAATATCTACTGAGGTGACTAGAAGTCTCCCGTTTTCTAAGCTTATCCATGATGTCTAAAATATGTGGATCATTTCGCTGCAAAGCTCCTATTTGATCCATAAGAGTAGGTCTTAACTCTAATGATGCAAACAAAACAGGCAAAATCTCAATGGAGGGTCTAAAGTCAAAAGTTGATATGAACTCCAAGCTCTTCCTCTCCACAAACAGCCATCCTCTGCCTACTTAGTGCGTCGGCCACAACATTACCCTTGCTAGGGGTATAAGCGATTTCAAAATCATAAGAAGCTAGGAATTCCATCCACCTTTATTGCCTTAAATTAAGATCCTTCTACGAGAACAGGTACTTGAGAGATTTATGATCGGTGTATAATTCAAACTTCTCTCCAAGTAAATAATGACGCCACGTCTTAAGCGCGAATACTATGGCAGCTAGCTCTAAATCATGGGTGGGATAGTTCTTCTCATGAACTCTCAACTGTCTACCCCTATAACACACTACCTTTCCTTCTTGCATCCGAACCGCACTAAGCCCATTACCACATGCATCAGTGTAAACCGTAAATACTTTTCTCCCATCAAACAAGGTCAAGACTGGGACTATTGTCAGATCCCTCTTCAAATGTTGGAAAGCAACATCACAATCTATATGTGACGACCTGCCTGCACCGACCAAAATTTCCAATGAAATGCGCTGTGGGGATGCCCAACCAGCACGGGATCGTCATCAAAGGAAAAGAAAGAAGGCGATGAATCATCAAAGAACCTGTAGTATATCTCACAGCGCATGGAACAAAATATAATAATAACATAACTTGATATAAAACAGGCGAGGTAGTGCATAATCTGAAAACTAAATCATCATAGCAGCGGAAAATTCAAAATACAGCTTATGATCCAAACCATCTTTATTACAACTTTTAAATCGTCTCTAAAGCAAAGTAGGAAGGTACACTACTAATGCCCAAAGTAGTGACCAACAACATAGGGAGAATATATGGGATCAATATGTGTAAGCCACTTGCTCGTCTCCGGACTGCTACTCGTGCATAACCAGCTAACCTGTCTCTAGTCTGCTCGTTTTGGAGTATCCAGAGTAATAAGATGAGACGACCCGAAATCCCGTTCTGACGGAAACAAGGGTTATCTTTGGAATATAACACAGAAACAGATAATAGCAAAACAAAATTAAATAAATACACCAGATAATGAACAATAGAATATACTGGATAAAGGTAATCATCAGAGTTACATAGTATACAGGATCATACTTAGCACAAATACAGTTCAGCTATACATAAATGTCTACAGCGGAAAAACAAACAAAATATGTACAATAGGAGCCGAACAGCATAAAAAGAGATAAATGATAGAATCCATCTTCAGCTCTAGCTATCCAGAAAGAACCAGCAAAACCTGAATACAAGGCTACCCGTGTAGAAAAAGGGGCACCCGAGTTTGAAAGTGAAACAAACTACGAGTCAGTCATGGGACTGGTATGAGAAATCTACTCAACACATATATAATTTGGCCAATCACAGGACCACGCCACTTTCGTGGAACGGGTTTACTCCATTGGATTGCCAGTGCTTTAAAACAAAACTTTCTTTTAAACATCGCTATGCTTTTTTGAAAAAATGAAACCATTACAAGACTCAGTTCCCATCACACAATGCAACGCAAACCGGAGGATAGAGTTTTACCTTATAACGGCCAAGATATGCTTGATACGAATAAAACAAAGGAATTTGATATTATTGCTAGTGTTTATATGTTTCAAAAACAATTTCAATCATAACTATCAATCATAGACGGCGTGGGTACCATATATCATGTCGCCATATATATATATATACAATCAAAACCGCACGATGTCGTATTTGGAAATTGGATTTCCGTCATGAACCAAGGCAAAAGATAGTCCTTACCGAATTCGAGACTGCCTAGCCCGAGTCTCAGGATCAGAATGCATCGACCCTTGGAGCGACAGGGCCGGTCCACACGGAGTGGATTAAAAATGCCTGAGCACTACGTTTCGCCGCCCTTTGGGGCGTAAGCGAGCCAACAAGTGACTCCATTGGACCCGGATCATCCGATCTAACCGAGGCGCCTCGCAACAGCAACAACCACATAAATGAAAAGTATATAAATGTCAGGGCTGGTAGGTCACTGACACTACCCTAGCTAGGAGGAAACGCAGGCCCTCCCTGAGGTCCTTTCTCCCGTTTCTGGTTCATACCGGGGTGTGAGGCTCGCGAATTTACGTTATACACAAAGCTACGCCACACAGACAGTGCTTTGATCATCACCACAAGACTTTGCTTTTCAACAGAAGCCCTGATCACTGCATCTTAGCATGCCACACAGAATAAAATCCAATGTCAGACACACAGTCCATTTACAAGTCCGTTCTGGGTCTGAACGAAACCGGAGGCACTAAATACCTCGCAAACCCATCGATCACCACGTACGTCTGAACGATCACCACTCATTATCCACATTTCGGGATGCCTCCCAATCAGGACCTCGGTTACCATCCAAACGAGGTGAAGATCTCCGGTCTTCGACCATCGTCTTCATCTTCGACTTTCAATTGTCGGTCAATTATTTGAAATGAGAATTAGCTCGGCCCTTTCAAATAATTCACGTATATTTAGAATTTTCAAATCAATTTATTTCAATGGTTAAATTATTCGACAACACCAATTTTGTTCTTTAATGTAATTTTCACACCAAACACATTCAACCATCCAAAGCCACATAAATCGAGCAAATTCAGTTTATTTCCATTCCATATCGTTTATGATATTTTATAACGATTTATCGCTATTTTTATTTATTTTAAAATAGCCAATTTATTCAAAACGACGCTTCGGGCCATAACGCGGCCGTGGCGCTGTTTTTCTTCAGATTTGATTTACACATATCTGAAAATCTAACCGTTGGATCTTCACAAAATTTACATCTTTAGAAAGGTCTTTTCAAAACGAATCCAACGGTTCCAGTTTCGGGAAAATCCGACGGTCGGATCTCCCGGTACAGTCGTTTGAAGTTTCGATTTCAAAATACGAAATACAGCGTCGTTATTCGATTAAATATAATTATATTTATATATATATATAATCGTTTCTGGCGCTGTTTTTCTTCGGATTTGAATTAAACATTCTAGACAATCCAACCGTTGGATTTTTACAAGGTTGGTGCCGTTGGGAAGATATTTCCAAGGCGAACCCGACGGTTGAGGTTTTGGGAAAATCCAATAGTCGGATTTCCCGCACTAGTTATTTGAAATCACGGTTTCAAAATACGAACTGCACGGCCTCGTTTCGTTTTAATTTTATTTATATTTATATATTTATATAAATATAGTTCATTCAATGATTTCAATATCGTTTTCACTTCAAATATTTCACTAACGCCTTAAAATTTTGGAAAATTTCGCCATAACCTCCCCTGCACCGGGAGCATCGGGAAATCTCAAATAGCTTCCCCGGTCCTTCTAATCTCAAAAAGAAAAAGAAAAAGCCAAGCGGCTAGCCAACAGGCTCATAAAATCATCACCCAAACAAAACAGTAAATGTGTACCTATTTGTCGGGCACAAAATTTTATTCCTCTTCTCTAGCCCCTTTGTTATAACCTATTCAATGAATATGCATGTACATATATATAGTTCTTATCATTTATCATTTTCTATTCAACTTCATATTTGATTTCTATTTGGTTTAAAAACACCATTCATTCTAATGTTACATACATAGGTACAAATCATATCATTAGCTAATTAATGAATATTTCAACTCATATATATTTATTTGAACAAGTGGCTATTTTTAACACTTCACATTTCAACGATTCATGCATATAATAAAAATGTGATTTTTATTGTAAAACAACTCATTTCAAAACACTATTATTTTATATATTTCATATTGGTGATAAAAATAGGATTTTTCTTAAAAACAATTTCTTTCAAAACGAGATTATTTTACACAGTTCATATAGTCGATAAAAGGTGATTTTTATTATCAAACAATTTATATTTAAAACGTGAATACCATTCAACACATGAATTTCTAATCAACGAATGAATATCGATTCAACACATAAAGGTTTTCTATAGTTTCTATATATAGATAAAAATGTGATTTTTATATTTAAAACGCGAATACCATTCAACACATGAATTTCTAATCAACGAATGAATATCGATTCAACACATGAAGGTTTTCTATAGTTTCTATATATAGATAAAAATGTGATTTTTATATTTAAAACGCGAATACCATTCAACACATGAATTTCTAATCAACGAATGAATATCGATTCAACACATGAAGGTTTTCTATTCAATGAATAAATATAGTTTTAGCAAATGAAAATAATTCAAACACATGAATATTATTCAAAATTTCGGCAGCATAACGGCAGGGTAGTTAAAACCGGGACCGTCCCTAGTACGACTCCTCGCTCTATCTTAAAACCTCGCGGTTTTTGACAATGGGGATCATGCATCTAGTTCGCACGCAGGCGGCATGTATATATTTATTTCATTTCCACAAACTAATCCTATGTGGTTTCAACCAAATACTTCTCAATCACAAACGGGTACTTTTCAACCACAATCAACCAATATCAACCACTAACAATCCCAAACAACCATTCGCTATCAATCAATTTTCACAACAATTTCAACCAATAAATATCGCCCATGGTTTGTGGACGAGGGGCGTATATATATATATATATATATATATATATATATATATATATATATATATAGCAATTCACTTTTATTTCAACACATATATAATTTTTACAACGCATATATAACTTATACATCGAACGTACAACTTATACAACGCTTATACAAGAGGTGTACAACGCTAATATAACTCATACATCGACTATATAATTTATACATCGTCGTTTTCCATATTGTTTATAAATTAGAAATCTCACATTGGGTTCCTCTCCACCAAAAATAGCCGAAGGCTCAGAAAAATATGCGGTCTCTTCTAAAATGTAGAAGACGCCCACACGAGTCCACTGTTTCCTGTTTCATCGAATTTCGTTATCATATGATAAAGATACAATTTTTATTCGATAATCTAAAATAGCAACGCTTTTAAACTATTAAAATTAGTTTTAAATAATCACCTTCCCCTCATTTCAATACAGGCCGATGGTTCCTCTTTTTGATCGAACCTAGGGTTCGAATTTCTACGCACCCAAGGACGCCGGACGCTGATCAAGAAGCACCACGTCGTGGTGCTTGGAAAACCGCACCAAGGGGTACCAATCCCCTCGAACTCGCACGCTCCCTGGTCCGACAATCTTCAGGCGAACAACGGTGCTTTGGGGCCGCGAATCGGAGAAAATACAACTCCAGAGATAATCTCACCGTATAGATTCGAAGATCACGTGATTCTCTACAATATTGTCTGAAGAATCAAACGATTTCAATGTGTGGATCGTGAGTTATGGAGGGAGGAAGTCGCGAGGGTTTTTCTGCGTTGGATTTTGAAGAGGCGGCGGGAATTTCTGATAAGTGATTAGGGATACGTGCCCCCCTTTTATTTATTTTATTTTTAAATTCTTTTAAATCCGAAAATACCCCTTCTCACATACAAACTCCATTCCAAACCCAACGACTGTTGCCCCTAGTGTTTTACCCCCATTCCGAACACAATGGGATATGTTTCGCAGGCCCATTCGACTGTTTCAGTCAGTTTCCATTCAAATCAAAATATAAAACATTCAATATTTAATTTGAACGTACATTTCAATTTGCCGGGGCCACAAACTGATTCGAAAAATTCCAGAAAAATAAATCTAGCTATGTTTTGACGATACGGTCCCAACAAAACTAGTTTCGTCGAATTCTGAGACCGTTTGCAAAAAGGCCCATTTTTGGTCGATCCAATTTAACTGTAATTGACCAAAACACATTTTCTTTTGCCATGCTCACATATTAGCTTCAAAAATTATGGAATTTGAAATCTAGCAATAACTTCACATCCCGGACCCAACAAAAGTGGTTTCGTCGAATCCCGAGGTCGTATGCAAAATGGCCAACTTCACGGGCTATATAAATTCCATATCGACCCCTCCGAAAATTCATTCGGCCATAACTTTTGCTTTCCGCTATGAAAATTCGATTTTTCAGATTCGTTAGAAAGGTATTCACTAACAGATTTAAATATTTTTGGTTTCACTAAAATCCGTTTTGTTTTGCACCCGGTATAGTCCGACAAAGTTTGAATTCAATTTTTGAAACTACAGCGCCATTTCAGGCCTTGTTTATAATTATAATTAATTATATTCGTTTTCAATTTTCGATTCAAACTCAGTTTTCATCGCCATTATTTAAAATACTTATTTTAAATATTTTAAAATCCATTATTTTAGCCAATTTAAAATTTTTAAATTGGTTCAGATTTTCTGGGTCGTTAAAATCTCCCCCACTTAAAACTTTTCGTCCCCGAAAAGGAACAAAGTCGAAAGTGGTTTGACAAATCTACAATCACACAACACAACCAACAATTTGTTTTTAACCTTCCAAAAATATACTAGTCAAATCCTATAGAATTTAAAAGTGCACATCCATGAAAAGAAAATAACAATAGAGTAGAGAATTAAATGGTAATGCAAAGTAGGGTAAATGCACCTTGCACCGGAGTCAATCAGAGATATCTACTCGGCATCTAGGATAAGCTTTCTGAATGCTCTCCTCAGTTTCCCAAGTACAATCTCGCGGATCTCCACTCCATTGCACTTTGACTAAGCGAACCTTCTTGTTCCTCAGCTCTTTGGTTTCTTTGCCTATTATCTTTAGCGGCTCTCTTCTCACAGCTAATTCTGGGGTTATTTCAATGTCATGTTGAGCTGCTTCTTCCACGATCAAGTCTGGATCATGAACGTGCTTTCGAAGTTGAGATATATGAAATACATCATGAACTCCAGGCAACCAATTAGGCAGTTTGACCCTATAAGCGAGAGTTCTGATCCGTTCCAAAATAGGAAACGGACCTATGAATTTGGGCGCCAACTTTCCAGTTTTACCGAACCGGATAACTCCTCTCATCGGCGATACCTTCAAATATACATAGTCGCCAACTTCAAAGGATATATCTCTTCTTCTTCTATTGGCATAGCTCTTTTGTCGGCTTTGAGCGGCGAGTAATCGCTTCTTGATAAAATTGACTTTGTCGGTAGCTTCTCGAATCATATCAGGACCCAACACAAGCCTATTACCTGGTTCGACCCAACAAGCAGGAGATCGGCACGGTCTACCATACAATGCTTCGAATGGCGACATTGTCAGGCTTGCCTAGTAGCTGTTGTTATAAGAGAATTCAGCCAAATGCAGATGGTCTTCCCATGATCCACCGAAGTCTATAACACAAGCCCGCAATAGATCTTCTAAAATACGATTCACCCTCTCAGTCTGACCGTCTGTCTGAGGATGATAAGCGGTGCTTAAGTTCAACTTCGTTCCCAGCTCGACTTGAAATGCTTCCCGGAATTTGCTAGTGAATATTGTATCTCTATCACTGACGATACTGAGCGGCACTCCATGCAGTCTAACTATTTCCCTGAAGTATATCTGCGCCAGACTCTGGGCGGTTCTATTTGATCTGACAGGTATGAAATGGGCGGTCTTCGTGAAGCGATCTAAGATCACCCAAATACTGTCATTCCCTTTCCTGGTTCTGGGCAGACCATCAATGAAATCCATAGAAATATGCTCCCACTTCCAGCCCGGAACTTCTAGCGGTTGTAATAATCCAGCCAATTTCTGTTGGTCGCTCTTGACTAGTTGGCAAGTAGGGCATCGGCTAACATATAAAGAAATGTCCCTCTTCATCGACTTCCACCAGAAAGTGCGTTTAATGTCATTGTACATTTTGCTTACCCCCGGATGGATACTAAGTTTTGACTTATGGCATTCGTCTAACACTTCCTTTCGAAGCTCAGGAATGTTAGGGACACAGATTCGACCTTTGAGCCTTAGAATTCCTTCATTACCAACTTGAAAACTCGAGGGTTCGCCTTGTTGAATTATCCCTCTGATCTTCTGAATGAAGTGATCACCCTCTTGAAGAGCAGATATTTTATCTAGCAATGAAGTCGTGATAATAAAACTGGCGATCATTTCATTCTTCCGGCTTAACGCATCGGCCACGACATTGGCTTTTCCTGGAGTGTATAGAATCTCAAAATCATATGCTGCAAGGAACTCCAGCCAACGTTGCTGCCTCAGATTCAAGTCCTTCTGAGTGAACAGATACTTGAACGACTGGTGATCTGTAAACAGTTCAAATCTCTCACCCAGAAGATAGTGCCTCCAAATTTTCAAAGCGAACACAATAGCCAATAACTCAAGATCATGAGTTACGTAGTTCTTCTCGTGCGGCTTCAGTTGACGGCTAGCATAAGCAATCACTTGGCCTCTTTGCATTAATACTGCGCCGAGGCCTTCTCTAGAAGCATCAGTCCATACTTTTAAATCCTGGTTGCCATCGATGATGGTTAACACTGGAGCTGTTGTTAGTCTCAGCTTTAGCTCTTCAAAAGCCTCCTCACTCTCTGGAGTCCATTTGAATTTAGAATGCTTCTTTGTAAGCTTCGTTAAGTGACCAGATATCTTCGAAAAGTCTTTAACGAACTTTCGGTAATAGCTAGCCAATCCGAGAAAACTATGGACTTCAGTGGGGGTGCTGGGCTGTTTCCAATTCTGAATAGCTGTGATTTTGCTTGGATCCACAGCAATTCCTTCTTTCGATACTACGTGGCCCAGTCATCTTGCCAGAAGATACATTTGGAAAACTTTGCTTTCAACACATTCCTTCGGAGGATTTCTAACACTTGTTCCAAATGCTTTTCATGTTCGGCCTTTGATTTAGAGAAGATTAGAATATCATCAATAAAAACCAGAACAAATTTATTCAACACTCCTCTGAACACTCTGTTCATCAGATCGACGAAGTAAGCTGGAGCGTTGCATAAGCCGAATGGCATTACTAACCACTCATAAAATAAGTCGGGGCCTCTGAACGCTGTCATTGGAACACACTCTTCGGCAATTCGAAATTGATGGAAGCCTGTAGCTAGGTCCATTCTTGAGAATACTTGTGCCCCATTTAATCGATCTAACAAATCATCAATCCGCGGCAATGGATACTTGTTCTTTATTGTCTGCTTGTTCAGATCACGATAATCCACACATAGCCGTAGAGTACCGTCAGATTTTGGGACAAATACCACTGCTGCACCCCAATCAGAGAAACTAGGCATGATCAGACCCTTCCATACTAGCTGTCGTGTTTGATTGTCTAATTCCTCCTTCTCTTTCAAGGACATTGTTCGAATAGCGTGAACTACCGGCCTTGCATTGGGAATCAAAGCAATCTTGAAATCTATTTCTCTCTGCGGAGGTAAGCGAACAACTTCTTCGAACACATCCGCATAGTTTTTGACGATAGGAATGTCTTTGATGAGGTTAGGAATATTCTCTGTGACCTCAGGGATATTTTCTATTTGAGCTTGAGAAACATCGAGAGCTGACCAGAAATCTTTTCTATTTGAAGTCGGGCCTTCACATGGTATGGTTATATAATTCCTCGATTGGGCCTTTGCTTTAACCACTCTCTCGGCGCATTTAACTTCAGCTTCATATCTAGTTAGCCAATCCAATCCCAGAATAAGATCGAATTCATTAAAATTCATGACGATAGAGATAATAGGGAATTTATAGCAAGAAAAAGAGACAGGTACTGCACAAATCCAACTGAGATTGATGGAACCTCCAACTGGATTTTGGACAGTCATTGGCTCTTTGAGCTTCTTGAAATTCAAATCCAATTTCTTGACTGCATTCTTTGCAATAAAGCTTCGTGACGCGCCTGTGTCAAACAGTACTTTAACTGGAATGTTTTTGACATTGAGCGTGCCTTCTAAAACATCAGACCTTTCCTGAGCAGACGAAGATGCAGGTACTTCTACCACTTCATTTACTTGCGCTGCTTTGGACTTCTTAAATTGCTTGCAGTCCTTTTCAAGATGGCCAGTCCGACGGCATTGAACGCACTTTCTATTCTCTCGAAACTGGTTATCGGGTTTAGACCCCTCCTTTCGTTTCTTCGAGGTTTTACACTTTCTGGGCAGATGCCCCTGTTTATTGCAGTTAGAACATGTGGCAGTCGTTGCCGGTTCCTTTTTAGATTTATCCCTTTTTCTCTTGGCACTAGGCATCTTACTGACATCAGACTTTGTACTGGCCTCAGGACGATCAGTTTCTGATTCAACCCTATCGCTAGAACTGACTTCTTCCTCGTCGCGCAACATGCCTTTCTTGTGGAGATCTTCATACTGATAAGCCATATAAATCATTTCTGAAAAAGGGAGCTTCACATGCCCCATTACTTTATTTTGATATTTCCTTTGAAGCCCATAAATAAATCTCAAATTCTTTCTCTCGTATTCTGAATTAGATGGGGCGCAAAGTGAGGAAGTTCGTTGAATTTCTTATGATATTCTGGGATGGTCATATCTCCTTGTATCAGATAAGAAAATTCATCGCATAATCGCTCAGTCGCTTCTGGAGGAGTAAATCTTTCCAGGAAAATCACTTTGAATCTATCCCAGGTGATATCACCTTCTGGATTATCCTTATTAACTGAATCCCACCAGAACAAAGCTTCTTCTTTGAGTGCCCAGGAGGCCAGTAATCTTTTCTGGTCATCCCTCAGCTTTAATGCTTAGAAGATTTTCTCAGCCGAACGAATCCAAGCTTGTGTTTTCATAATTGCTTCTTCACCCGTAAAGGGTTTTCCACCCAGATTTCTATATTTCATGAATAGAGCTTCTATATCCGGGTCAGTATTACTTCTTCTGTTTCTGGCACTCATTTTCTAGTTCTTCTGCAAATAGCAAATCAAGTGTCAGGTCAACAGAAAAGATATTTCAAAATATAGAGACAAATACTTGAATGTAAATGTGTCTATCGATGTGTTATTTCTTTCTGCTACTCATACTAGGATATTACTGATCCTATATGTATTGAGTTACCCGTCCTAGAACACTACTGGTTCTATTTCTGACGAGTTCGTTCAAATGTTATATTCCAGAACTAAGCTTAACCAAAGCTCTGATACCACGTTGAGACGACCCGAAATCCCGTTCTGACGGAAACAAGGGTTATCTTTGGAATATAACACAGAAACAGATAATAGTAGAACAAAATTAAATAAATACACCAGATAATGAACAATAGAATATACTGGATAAAGGTAATCATCAGAGTTACATAGTATACAGGATCATACTTAGCACAAATACAGTTCAGCTATACATAAATGACTACAGCGGAAAAACAAACAAAATATGTACAATAGGAGCTGAACAGCATAAAAAGAGATAAATGATAGAATCCATCTTCAGCTCCAGCTATCCAGAAAGAACCAGCAAAACCTGAATACAAGGTTGCCCGTGTAGAAAAAGGGGCACCCGAGTTTGAAAGTGAAACAAACTACGAGTCAGTCATGGGACTGGTATGAGAAATCTACTCAACACATATATAATTTGGCCAATCACAGGACCACGCCACTTTCGTGGAACGGGTTTACTCCATTGGATTGCCAATGCTTTAAAACAAAACTTTCTTTTAAACATCGCTATGCTTTTTTTGTAAAAATGAAACCATTATAAGACTCAGTTCCCATCACACAATGCAACGCAAACCGGAGGATAGAGTTTTACCTTATAACGGCCAAGATATGCTTAATACGAATAAAACAAAGGCATTTGATATTATTGCTAGTGTTTATATGTTTCAAAAACAATTTCAATCATAACTATCAATCATAGACGACATGGGTACCATATATCATGTCGCCATATATATATATATATACAATCAAAACCGCACGATGTCGTATTTGGAAATTGGATTTCCATCATGAACCAAGGCAAAAGATAGTCCTTACCGAATTCGAGACTGCCTAGCCCGAGTCTCAGGATCAGAACGCATCGACCCTTGGAGCGACAGGGCCGGTCCACACGGAGTGGATTAAAAATGCCTAAGCACTACGTTTCGCCGCCCTTTGGGGCGTAAGCGAGCCAACAAGTGACTCCATCGGACCCGGATCATCCGATCTAACTGAGGCGCCTCGCAACAGCAACAACCACATAGGTGAAAAGTATATAAATGTCAGGGCTGGTAGGTCACTGACACCACCCTAGCTAGGAGGAAACGCAGGCCCTCCCTGAGGTCCTTTCTCCCGTTTCTGGTTCATACTGGGGTGTGAGGCTCACGAATTTACGTTATACACAAAGCTATGCCACACAGACGGTGTTTTGATCATCACCACAAGACTTTGCTTTTCAACAGAAGCCCTGATCACTGCATCTTAGCATGCCACACAGAATAAAATCCAATGTCAGACACATAGTCCATTTACAAGTCCGTTCTGGGTCTGAACGAAACCGGAGGCACTAAATACCTCGCAAACCCATCGATCACCACGTACGTCTGAACGATCACCACTCATTATCTATATTTCGGGATGCCTCCCAATCAGGACCTCGGTTACCATCCAAACGAGGTGAAGATCTCCGGTCTTCGACCATCGTCTTCATCTTCGACTTTCAATCGTCGGTCAATTATTTGAAATGAGAATTAGCTCGGCCCTTTCAAATAATTCACGTATATTTAGAATTTTCAAATCAATTTATTTCAATGGTTAAATTATTCGACAACACCAATTTTGTTCTTTAATGTAATTTTCACACCAAACACACTCAACCATCAAAAGCCACATAAATCGAGCAAATTCAGTTTATTTCCATTCCATATCGTTTATGATATTTTATAACGATTTATCGCTATTTTTATTTATTTTAAAATAGCCAATTTATTCAAAACGACGCTTCGGGCCATAACGCGGTCATGGCGCTGTTTTTCTTCAGATTTGATTTACACATATCTGAAAATCTAACCGTTGGATCTTCACAAAATTTACATCTTTAGAAAGGTCTTTTCAAAACGAATCCAACGGTTCCAGTTTCGGGAAAATCCGACGGTCGGATCTCCCGGTACAGTCGTTTGAAGTTTCGATTTCAAAATACGAACTGCAGCGTCGTTATTCGATTAAATATAATTATATATATATATATATATATAATCGTTTCTGGCGCTGTTTTTCTTTGGATTTGAATTAAACATTCTAGACAATCCAACCGTTGGATTTTTACAAGGTTGGTGCCGTTGGGAAGATATTTCCGAGGCGAACCCGACGGTTGAGGTTTCGGGAAAATCCAATAGTCGGATTTCCCGCACTAGTTGTTTGAAATCTCGGTTTCAAAATACGAACTGCACGGCCTCGTTTCGTTTTAATTTTATTTATATTTATATAAATATAGTTCATTCAATGATTTCAATATCGTTTTCACTTCAAATATTTCACTAACGCCTTAAAATTTTGGAAAATTTCGCCATAACCTCCCCTGCACCGGGAGCATCGGGAAATCTCAAATAGCTTCCCCGGTCCTTCTAATCTCAAAAAGAAAAAGAAAAAGCCAAGCGGCTAGCCAACAGGCTCATAAAATCATCACCCAAACAAAACAGTAAATGTGTACCTATTTGTCGGGCACAAAATTTTATTCCTCTTCTCTAGCCCCTTTGCTATAACATGTTCAATGAATATGCATGTACATATATATAGTTCTTATCATTTATCATTTTCTATTCAACTTCATATTTGATTTCTATTTGGTTTAAAAACACCATTCATTCTAATGTTACATACATAGGTACAAATCATATCATTAGCTAATTAATGAATATTTCAACTCATATATATTTATTTGAACAAGTGGCTATTTTTAACACTTCACATTTCAACGATTCATGCATATAATAAAAATGTGATTTTTATTGTAAAACAACTCATTTTAAAACACTATTATTTTATATATTTCATATTGGTGATAAAAATAGGATTTTTCTTATAAAACAATTTCTTTCAAAACGAGATTATTTTACACAGTTCATATAGTCGATAAAAGGTGATTTTTATTATCAAACAATTTATATTTAAAACGCGAATACCATTCAATACATGAATTTCTAATCAACGAATGAATATCGATTCAACACATGAAGGTTTTCTATAGTTTCTATATATAGATAAAAATGTGATTTTTATATTTAAAACGCGAATACCATTCAACACATGAATTTCTAATCAACGAATGAATATCGATTCAACACATGAAGGTTTTCTATAGTTTCTATATATAGATAAACTGTGATTTTTATATTTAAAACGCGAATACCATTCAACACATGAATTTCTAATCAACGAATGAATATCGATTCAACACATGAAGGTTTTCTATAGTTTCTATATATAGATAAAAATGTGATTTTTATATTTAAAACGCGAATACCATTCAACACATGAATTTCTAATCAACGAATGAATATCGATTCAACACATGAAGGTTTTCTATTCAATGAATAAATATAGTTTTAGCAAATGAAAATAATTCAAACACATGAATATTATTCAAAATTTCGGCAGCATAACGGCAGGGTAGTTAAAACCGGGACCGTCCCTAGTACGGCTCCTCGCTCTACCTTAGAACCTCGCGGTTTTTGACAATGGGGATCATGCATCTAGTTCGCACGCAGGCGGCATGTATATATTTATTTCATTTCCACAAACTAATCCTATGTGGTTTCAATTCTCAACCACAAACGGGTACTTTTCAACCACAATCAATCAATATCAACCACAAACAATCCCACACAACCATTCGCTATCAATCAATTTTCACAACAATTTCAACCAATAAATATCGCCCATGGTTTGTGGACGAGGGGCGTGTATATATATATATATATATATATATATATATATATATATATATATATAGCAATTCACTTTTATTTCAACACATATATAATTTTTACAACGCATATATAACTTATACATCGAACGTACAACTTATACAACACTTATACAAGAGGTGTACAACGCTAATATAACTCATACATCGACTATATAATTTATACATCGTCGTTTTCCATATTGTTTATAAATTAGAAATCTCACATTGAGTTCCTCTCCACCAAAAATAGCCGAAGGCTCAGAAAAATATGCGGTCTCTTCTAAAATGTAGAAGACGCCCACACGAGTCCACTGTTTCCTGTTTCATCGAGTTTCGTTATCATATGATAAAGATACAATTTTTATTCGATAATCTAAAATAGCAACGCTTTTAAACTATTAAAATTAGTTTTAAATGATCACCTTCCCCTCAGTTCAATACAGGCCGATGGTTCCTCTTTTTGATCGAACCTAGGGTTCGAATTTCTACGCTCCCAAGGACGCCGGACGCTGATCAAGAAGCACCACGTCGTGGTGCTTGGAAAACCGCACCAAGGGGTACCAATCCCCTCGAACTCGCACGCTCCCTGGTCCGGCAATCTTCAGGCGAACGACGGTGCTTTGGGGCCGCGAATAAGAGAAAATACAACTCCAGAGATAATCTCACCGTATAGATTCGAAGATCACGTGATTCTCTACAATATTGTCTGAAGAATCAAACGATTTCAATGTGTGGATCGTGAGTTATGGAGAGAGGAAGTCGCGAGGGTTTTTCTGCGTTGGATTTTGAAGAGGCGGCGGGAATTTCTGATAAGTGATTAGGGTTACATGGCCCCCCATTTATTTATTTTATTTTTAAATTCTTTTAAATCCGAAAATACCCCTTCTCACATACAAACTCCATTCCAAACCCAACGACTGTCGCCCTAGTGTTTTACCCCCATTCCGAACACAATGGGATATGTTTCGTAGGCCCATTCGACTGTTTCAGTCAGTTTCCATTCAAATCAAAATATAAAACATTCAATATTTAATTTGAACGTACATTTCAATTTGCCAGGGCCACAAACTGATTCGAAAAATTCCAGAAAAATAAATCTAGCTATGTTTTGACGATACGGTCCCAACAAAACTAGTTTCGTCTAATTCTGAGACAGTTTGCAAAAAGGCCCATTTTTGGTCGATCCAATTTAACTATAATTGACCAAAACACATTTTCTTTTGCCACGCTCACATATTAGCTTCAAAAATTATGAAATTTGAAATCTAGCAATAACTTCACATCCTGGACCCAACAAAAGTGGTTTCGTTGAATTCTGAGGTCGTATGCAAAATGGCCAACTTCACGGGCTATATAAATTCCATATCGACCCCTCCGAAAATTCATTCGGCCATAACTTTTGCTTTCCGCTATGAAAATTCGATTTTTCAGATTCGTTAGAAATGTATTCACTAACAGATTTAAATATTTTTGGTTTCACTAAAATCCATTTTGTTTTGCACCCGGTATAGTCCGACAAAGTTTGAATTCAATTTTTGAAACTGCAGCGCCATTTCAGGCCTTGTTTATAATTATAATTAATTATATTCGTTTTCAATTGTCGATTCAAACTCAGTTTTCATCGCCATTATTTAAAATACTTATTTTAAATATTTTAAAATCCATTATTTTAGCCAATTTAAAAAATTTTAAATTGGTTCAGATTTTCTGGGTCGTTACATAAGAAGAGACATAAAACTCTGGGTCAGACAAAAGTCTGGTGTGAGCGATAAGCAACAAAAACAGAACAATAACAGGTATACATAACCATACCTGAACCTGGAACTGCAACCAAAGAGTTAGCACAACAGGATGTACAATACTCTAAGGTGACACTAACACGTGGTGAAAATAATGGGGAGGGGGTGTGCATGTCATGGTGATAGCAAGCATAAAACATAGCAATCATCCTCACATCTCTCATTCAGTGCGTAAAGTGTACGATATCTACCAATTTGATCACTCAATTCTTTGCTACAATCACTCTGCCCCACAGAGTCATGACGGCTCCACTACACTGATCCATAGTGTAACGGCCCGAAAATTCCCGATCTTGATTATCGATACTAATACATATCCTGTATCACATATCGACTAATCAAACATCAGAAATTAATAGATCGTTAATAAAAAGAAGTTAGAGGACGAGAAATAGAAAGTTAGAATAGAAGAAAAGAAGAACTGAACAGAATCAATATAACGAATCTCACAGCTGAACTGAATAAAATATATTATATAACATCTTGAAATACAAGACTATATTTACTTACATACATCATCAGAGTACAACTCATACACAACACAGCGGAAATAAACTTGATATATCTAATGCTGAAGTCTCCTGCTCCAAACTCTGTTAAGTGAATCTTTAAAATCCTGAAACCACTTGACTGCCTTACTAGTTTGGGCACCCAAGTGTTTAGGGAAAACATAGAAAAATAAAATCTGTGTCAGTCATGGGACTGGTGTAAGTAAACGATTTTAAAATAGATTGATTTTAATGTTCAAAATCTTTATGAAAGAAAGGATAATCGTACGACCAAATCCACACATAAATACGGATGGTTTTTACCTTATGATAACCAAAAACAATTTTGAAATCATAAATAGATCATCTGATAATGTCTAAATACAAACAAATATCAATCTAGTGGAACGCTTGCATCTCATGCTCTACATATATAGTATACAATCAAAATCGCGAGCGCTTATTGGAGATTGAATTCCGACTATGACAAGGTATGGAACCACCTGCCGATAGTGTATCTCTAGAGGGGAATACAAGGGGTTCAACAAGAACGTCTTGCAACCCGGCCCACACATGACCAACCACTCATTTCGCTTGAATGTATCGAATGTATATCACCAACTGTTTCCCGAAAAGGGACAACATCGATATAGATTAAAGAAGGAAATGGAATTTCTCTAGATAGGTGATTATACACACTAACGGGAGCGACCCACATATCCATGTTGTCTTCTCGATTTTTGTCATTTCCCGATTGATGAGGCTTGAGGTTAAAATTCACCTTTAGAACATCTGGTCACCATTTACTTTGAATGCCACATTGTCAGATCCGCTGAATCACTAATTGACGTCCGCAAATATACTCTGGATGTAAAAGAAGTGCCCTGCTTTTGAATCAACTTGGTATATTTGTAAAAATCAACGTACGTGATTTTTAGTAAATACCCTGTCAGACATTCGTCCATACAAGTCATCCAGGAACAATATGAACCGAAGGCACTCTCCTACTGCAGCCAATATAGGAATCACCCCATAAATCAGTAGCGAATAGTCTTTTCAATATCCGAAGATTTCAATCATGACAGAATCACAAGTTAGAATAACTTTGGCGGCCGCCAGAGGATTTTAACAAGTATAACTTCCGGTCATGAAGATCCACGGTCTTCAACTTCATTTATATACGTATCCTGCAAGTTAGTTTACGTAAGGCCAGTTCGAAATGGTTTTGGGTCCAGTTCTCATCCCGGTCTATTCAAACTAACATGTAGGGAATATCATTTGATAGTCGGTGTTTTAACTATCAAATTAAATAGTGTAGACAAGCAACATTATTTATACAAATAGATATATATTTCAAAGCATGTTCAAAACCAATTATTTTACGCCAGTTTCAATTTAAATTTCAGAGAGTAATCGATACCCAGATGATTAAAACACAATAAAACGTGTTAATGTTTTATTTTAATTAACTCTGATTCAATTTGTCACTTTATAGCATAACAAATAATTAACTACAATCATTCAGCGCAATGATAACAGTCAATAATGATTCAACGTTTAAATTCCGAACAAATAACGGTTTGGAATATGGGATCTCGAATATGGTTAATTTCACATCACATTTATTCCAAATTCCTTTGAAACAAATAAATTGTCTAAATCCAATTTTTTATTATGTGTCAACAGACTATATAGAAATACAGACATTGGAGGTACGAACTTCAGCTTACGCAACGACGACTAATTCTGCAACTACAAAATAGCTTCTCAATCCTTATTCTTATTTATTTATCCATATTTTTCTCCTTACTTCTGTTGAAATCAAATTTTATTTTTCTTTTATTTAAAATTGATTAGATTGATACGATATAATTATATACACATCTCTTAGTTCATTTTGTCATTTGATGTATATTGTATAAATAAACTCCTTCACTCTTTTTAAAATATATACATAATTAATATTAAATAAAGATGGTTAAGTATACATTCATTATCTCAGGCCCAAGCCCATTTGGCCATACGCCCACTAAACTCCAGGTAATATGCCTTGACAACTGCCAATCCACCTGATGCCTTATTCATCAATACACACAACCTCTTCAAGCCTAGTTGCTTCCTTTAAAACTCCATGCACCCATTATTTCTACGCCTTCTCCATTCTTCACGCAAATCCCATTATTTTTAGCTTAATATTTACATTTTTCTGTAACAAAAATAATCGTTTTATATTGTTATTCTTATGCATTATTTTATACGCAAACTCTTTGTACCCATTTTACACCAACTACTTTTGATCTCACCAACTTACCTACTATACTTATTCCTGGATTTGCTAATGCAATCTTCATCTTCTCTACTTTGAAGGGTTTTCCTGCATTTGCGTAAGGATGTTTGTCCTCATTTAGTCTATTGAGAAAACGCCAATAATATATAGTACACACTTCTGTTGCTTTACTCATGCGTATTATGAGACCCCCCTACATAACATCAAACATAAGATTGAATGACCCTCAACTTTCGATTACATCCATCATGATATTATGGCTTTAAAGACTATAGTATGTTTTGACGGTTTTTGGTTTAAGGACAAAATTGCATTAGAAAAAGATTACAAAAGATGTGTGTATTATCAAAACAGAGGCTGTCATGTTATTTCCAGTTTCAATTTGCCGTGTACTTCAAAATCTCCACCAGTTTCAAAAGACACGATTTATGGCGCCATCACCACCCATTCTCTTTGCCTGTTTTCTTCTTTTCTCCCTTATGTTTTATATTTCACCATTACATCTGTGCATGGAACCCAGTAAGCACGTGCACACTACATTACCGATTCAATGATCAATCCTCCAGCTTCATCACTCCAAGTGCCAACACTGCCCTCGACCTCATCTACACCATTGGAAATCCTTATTCATTATTGGATCAAACTTTTTGAAGTTCACAGGAGCTTAAAACATGCGCCACCTCCACGAAACCACTTCGCACCTCCATCAAACACCATTGGCTACCTCCGTACTTCAGTCATCAATCGGTAACGACCTACCTATCATTTTCTCCTCCATCCGATTGACTGTATGTTGCTGCAAAGGCGCAGTTCACCACTTTTCCCAAAACAGTATCAAGACCCTTATTCCATTTATCTTCTAACTTCATCACGAGTTTGCCGACGAACCCGTCCTCCAATTTTCCCCTGAAGCATAACCTTAGATGGCCCTACCCTTGGTGCCGTTATCATAACCGTTCACGGATATTAATAAATCATGATGGATGTGTATTGGTGATTTAAATACTTTACATTTTGTTAAGTAATTTATTAGCGGGTATATGTATCGCATAATAGCAAGCTTTGAAGAGAAAAAGAACATTCCTTGCACCATTTGGAAACATCTATGGATGACCTTAAAGCAATAACCAAGTTTAATTAAATGGGATAGAATATTTTGGTCTGCGTCCACCTTTTAGTGACAAGGATGGTAATTCCTAAAGTAGTTGTCGAAACAGAGACTGATGTTGTTTGAGATATCATGTGTTGTCCTTAACGTGATTATGCTTATATGCAGGCCTTTAATAGCACCAATTTGGTCTTATTATAATCGCAGGCTGGTCTCTTACTTTTTGGATTATTCCAACTCGCTTTTTCCTTTATGTTCTTTTCCTTGTAACACATCTTTAGAAAATTTGGTAATACACATATTAATATGACAGATAATTTTCAATACTTAATAGCGTTATATGATATAATTATACCAGCTATTCATAGTGATCTAAATGGACAATGTCCTTCCCACATGTCATGTTAACCACAAACAACATACTTCTAGGTGTGAAAACAATAATTTTATACTGTGGATTGCATTTATTTCCCAGGTTGTTCAAAGTGATTTCATCAAACATGGTCAGCATGCCTACAAAATGTTATACCTGTAGTGGAAATAAAGGACCACATATACTTACATCAAAACTATATCTAATTCTAGAAGGGATTGTAAATGAAGAAATAAATTAGAGTTTGCTCACAATACTTGATATGGTGGTTGCCAATATATGTACTTGATATTCATGATAAACCCAGACTATACAAGGGAAATTCATGATACTCAATCATATGAATGGAGGCACAATCATTTGTATATACATACAAATATAAGCCGAATCATAACAAAGGGTTTCATGAATTTATATAGGAAAAAGATTTATAGTTTACTCACTATTATATGTTATTTCGCTCTGTTTTGTTCTTGCTTTATGTTTCTAGATTTATTCCAGGTTTGTTTCTCAGTTCATTTTCTTATCAGACATGTTCCAAATAATCCAAAACAAAGTATCTATCTCCACACATAAATTCTTTTATGCACTGGAGTTTGTTATAATAAGCAGTAAGGGGATTTCAGGTGTTTGCTCATATTTATACTGTCACTTTTTTCAGTTTATATACAGGATACCCAATATGATGCAAGTACAACCATATACATACAACCATATGTTTAATCATAATAGGAGAAAATTATAAATTAAGATAGTAAAGAAATTTTTGAGGATTTTACTCACAAATTACTGTTGTTTATAACTTGATTCCTGCTCTTGCTTTTCAGTCCATGCTTATGCTCTGTATTTTTGTTTACTGCTTTACTTTACATTCCAGATTTTCCTCTGTATAGCTCTCGGCCATTTCTATTTTAGAATTTTCTCTAAAGTTTTTCATTAGTTTTACAGTGTATTAGTGTGTTTTTGTGTGTGCGTTCCTACATGTATTTATAGATGCATACATAGGCTTCATGTCAGGGAGGTCTTACGTCTTGCCAGGTACAACAACTTGATTGAAAGGAAGTTTATGCATGGCTTCACTTCTCCTATACCTTACAGGCTATATGTGCACTGCTAGGGAAAATTTCTTATTATACAAATGGGTGCAATTCCATGTGCTGACGGTCTAGGACTAGGCGTAGTAGTGTAGCTAGTAGGCTGTGTGGGCTGTCTTGTTTGATGTGGAGGATACATGCAGCAGTGTGTAAAATGATGTGGTGAATGGTAACAACTTTTAAGTGAGGGGATGGTTGATGGCACAATCCAAGAAAAAGTTTCAGACTTAGTTATTAAGCAAGGTTGACCTATGTTCTTGCTAAAAAAATAGATATATGAGTATGTACTTTATATACAAGTTGATTTGAGATCACCATGTGCAAGTATTCATTCATTTATGTGATATCACAATAGCCATGTGCTTGCTGCAAAAAAATCTGAGCATATGTGTAATTTTATAATTTAGCAAATCAATTTAGTATCCATCCTAGCATAAATTTATTAAATATCCTAGTTCCTAGCTTATACGGCATATACTAAGTGTTTTTAAAAGACTTCAAGCATTAAAGAAAATTAGCCCAATCAAATCTCATAAGTGCATATCTCTTTGTATTTGAAACTATGATCTTCTTGTGCATTTATGTGAAGTAAAATTACAATATAGATTTTAAGTATATTCTATTGTTTTCTTTTAAGTAACTTAATTATGACGCAAGTTTTAAATGCAAGACAAAGATTGTCAAGACAATAAGCACTTGATTTTATATATACCTATAACAGGTTAATATATACATGATGCACGATTTTATAAAATAATTATCGAAATGAATTTGATGATCTTATTAACATTATAAAATAAATAGCTTGCATTGAATAATCTATACCTTGTTTTTTCTTTTCTTATGAAGTAAATCAAAGTTTTGTTTATATAAATATCTTATTTTTATATTTCAACCCAAATTAAGTCATATATGAACTATCCCACTTTCCTTTCTTTTTTTACTTAGATAATCATATATTCATATGAATTTTAAAACACTAAAAATACAAAAAAATTATAAAACAACAATTACTCGTTTTATATACACATATACATTGTTTAATGTTTAGACCATCAACAAATATATATATTTGGAATTATCCTGATATCCCTAAATATATAAATCTTTTTCAATTAAATTTTATTTAACTCTAATATTATCCAGATATATAATACTGGTTTTATTTAATTAAATCTATTTCCAGTATAATATGTACATTATAGATTATAGAATTAGTCCAAAAACTGGGTCGTTACAATCTACCCCCACCCCCCCCCCCCCCTTAAAAGAATTTTGTCCCCGAAATTTAAGAGTAATGGGGAGATTCTCGTTATATCCAAAATCGTAGACTTAAATCAAAACATATATTTGGGTCACCCCTAACAATCACAACATTAAGGTATCCAAGTCACACGGTTTATCTACCAAAATATTTTACTGCAATCAAAATATTCAATACGTCAGCAATTAACTATCAATCATAGTCATATTATTCATATTTTACGAATATTTGTTATTACAGTTGGAAAAACATCTCCATTTTATATCGATCCATTATACCAGTTTCTGACCTTAAATTGGTAAGAAAATAATCCTCTAAGTATCAACCCCGAAGACCGAAATCAACATCAGATCAATACTCAGAAAATTATTCATCTCAACGAATCTCCAGTCAGGTTCCAATTTCTTAACTCCATGTCTTAATTCTTATCAACCCAAATTAACATATTTTCTATTAAAAATATCATGGATTAAATTTGGAAAATAATTTCCAAAACTTATCATTGAAAATTGTTCACACATATTATCCGCTTCAAATTTCAACCCAATTTTAATGCTATTCAAATTAACCTTACATTTTCCATCTTGTTCTAATAGAATTTTTCCAATTCCAGAATCCTAACTAGTGGTTTTATTTCAAACAGTTTGAAATATCATATCTCTATTCCATTTCAAAACCTTTGAATTTATCCAAAATATTTTGTTTTCATCAAACACTTTTCCTTCTTGTCTTATTTGTATTTCATTCTCTATACAAATTCAATTTGGTTCACTATACAACTGTTTCAATTTAAGAATTTGATACTAAATTATAATAGCAACCAACACAGCCAATAATAATATTATTATTTATATATATTAAAGTCTAGATTAGGGCAAGATTGATACATTCACCCAATTTTCAAAACAATACTTTGTCGAATTACTCTATTCCAAAGTTTAGAAACTTCTATCGATACAGTTTCAACTACCATATCGACCACTCGATAAATAAATCAACACAATATAAAATAGTTTTTATATAATCTACAAATACGCACTCTTATATATACACTCAAACTCAATCTAGGGTATTGCTAACACCATCTCTCAAGTTACGCCACTGGGCCAAGGTTATTACTAAACCATTACTCTGATACCGACTGTAACGGCCCAAAAATTCGCGAACCTGATTATCGATACTAATACATATCCTGTATCACATATCGACTAATCAAACATCAGAAATTAACAGATCGTTAATAGAAAGAAGTTAGAGGATGAGTAATAGAAAGAAAGTTAGAATAGAAGAAAAAGAAGAACTGAACATAATCAAAGTATAACGAATCTCACAGCGGAACTGAATAAAATATATTATATAACATCTTGAAATACAAGACTATATTTACTTACATACATCATCAGAGTGCAAATCATACACATCAAAACATAAATAAACTTGATATATCTAATGATGAATTTTCTTGCTTGTGACAACAAGGAATTTCACTCGATCTGAATCAGTCGCTAAACCGACCCAGACTATTCGAATCGCCTGATTGTTTCGAGAACACGACAAAATAGAACGCAAAAGGAGGAACATTTCATTGTTAATTACAACAATTCCATCAGATTACAAGAATATACAGAGTATAAATGAATATTACACAGAAATATCAGAGATTTAAATTACATTTAAATACATAGCAGCGGAAAATAATACAATACACAACTAGAAGAGATACACGGATACAAAGCTTTCCGGATATCGTTCCAACTGTAAAAACAGCGCAATGCTAAATAAAGAAAAATGAAGCTATTATAAGACCCAGTTCCCATCACACAATGCAACGCAAGCCGGAGGATAGGGTTTTTACCTTATAATAGCCAAGAATGCTTGATACATTTAAAACAAATCATTTGATACTATTATAAGTGCATAGTGTATAAAACAACTTCAAATCATAAGTATCAATCATAGACGGCATAAGTGCCCAATCCCACTATGTCGCCATACTAGGTTCTACAAATAAAACCGTAAAGTCACGTATTTGGAAACTGGATTTCCTTCTGTGAACCGAGGCAAAAGATAGTCCTCTACCGATTCGAGACAATCTAGCCCATGTCTCAGGATCAGAACGCATCAACCCTTTGGATCGTCAGGGCCGGTCCACCGATGTGGATTATTATGCATGAACACTACGTTTCCCCGCCCTTTGGGGCATAAATGAGCCAACGAATGGCTCCATCGAACCCGGATCGTCCGATCTAACCGAGGTGCCTCGCAACACCAATTACCACATAAGTCTAACTCGTCAGGGCGTGTAAAACCACTGACGCCACTTTTAGCTAGAAGGAAACGCATGCCCTCCCTGAGGTCCGTCTCCCGTTTTTGGTTCACACCGGGGTGTGAGGCTCGCAAATCAACATTACACAAAGCTATGCCACAAAGGTCATGCTTTGATCATCCACCACAAGACTCTGCTTTTCAACAGAAGCCTTGATCATATTGCCACTTAGGCATGCCACACAGGCAATTCACTCCATGCGTTTGATATCCATCGATATATAACCCTTGAGTTCGTACGTCTCAGAGAAGGGCGTTAAGCAAGAGAATAAATTCTCCGCCGCCAAACAGATATATATTTAATAGAAATCAATCACACAGACTAAAATCCAATGTCAGACACACAGTCCATTTACAAGTTCGTTCTGGGTCTGAACGAAACCGGAGGCACCTAGTACCCCGCATATCCATCGATCTCCAAGTACGTCTGGACGATCACCAACTGTTTCTCTCCTCTTGGGTGTACAGCCCAATCGAGATCATCAGCAATCGTCCAAACGATGTGAAGATTTTCGGTCTTCGACCACCGTCTTCATCTTCGACACCACGTCGAATCAGTTATTCAGAATGGGATAAACCCGATCTTTCAGAATAACTCGCGTATAAAATAAACAAGTGTTACACAACATACGCCTCATTCCAATTCAGAATATTCTTTTGTTCAAATATTCTTATACTTTGGGAAAGGTTCCCATTAATTTTATCAAAGATAAATTCTTTAAATTTATTCTTTAATCTTCTTTGAATACCAATTCAAACTAGTCAGGATTAGCGAACCACACCGGAGTAATCATTTATTTTATTTCCCAATCCCCACCTATTCATCCCATGAAGTAAAACCGGTAATACTTCATATCTAACACCACAGTGTTATCGGTAAATTCAATTACCTTTTCACGTTCAAATCTAATTAAAGATTTAACTATCGCCTGGAGTAAAACTGGTGATACTCCATTCCTGACCATTTCAATCTAATTAAAGATTAATTAAAACTCCACTTAGTTTTAATCTGTGACTGGGTTAAAGAATCAGTGTCATTTAAAACACGGTTCACGATAAACCCCAAAATCACATCACATTTCAATCAGTCCCTAACCTTAAATAAGCAAGTGAGCAATTCCCTACGTATTAACCCCGAAGGCCGAAACCAACATCAGATCAATGCCCCAGAAACCATTCAACTTAACTAATCTCCAGTTAGTTTCTGATTTTCTTAACTCCGTTGGGTCTAAGAACAGTATTATTGAAGATACCGTTCACGACAACCCAAAATCACATTTCATTAATTATCGGGTTAAAGAACAAGTGTTATTTAAAACACTGTTCACGATAAACCTAAAAATCAATATCAATTCAATTCCAATTAAATATTATTTAATTGGTACACTTCATTAAATCTAAATAAAAAGATTTAATCTTTTTCTCAACTGGGTTCAAGAACAGTGTTAATGAAGACACCATTCACGACAAACCCAAATCACATTTGATATTAAATACAAGGCTCTGAATAGAAAATATATCGGGTTATATTCAATATCAAATTCTACAACCAACAGATATCGTATTGGAAATAACGATATATATATCTATATCTTTCAAATTTCCATAACAACATCTGTATAATCACGAAATCCAACATCGAAATATTCCGAAGACAATTTCGATTCAAATCCATTCCCATGCAATCATTGGAAATTCTAGTTATTTTCAAAACCATTTCAAATCCAATTTATTTATTTTAAAAATAAATAAATTACTATTCTAGTTCAAAACTAGTTCATTTCGATAAAAATCTATTTTTACCTTTTCCAATATGGAGTTTTTCATCCCAATTCTTCACAAATCATTTCTTCTGATTTTACACAAATTATTGATATTTTTAATAATTTTATCAAGGCCCGTACAGTCGATTTCCATCAACGGCCATCGAACTGCACTTATAACGACCTTTTCCAAATTTGATTTGGACATAATTCCAAATCCAACCGTTAGATTTCAAATTTCTAATATTCGTTAGAAAGCTCTTTTCGATACGAACCCAACGGTTCTGGTTTTAGGAGAATCCGACGGTCGGATCTCCCGTAATATCCGTTCGAAATCAATAGTCGAAATTCACGAACTGCCGCGGCGCGGCACGTTCTTTTCAGGCCATTATATTATATATATATATAATATAATATAATATATTCTTCGTCGATTTCCTTTTAAAACATATTATATAAATCGTTTTAAATTCGTTTTCAAAACGGTTTCAACTTCATATTCAATTTCAAATCAAAATTGAATATTCCAATATAAATTCGTTTTAAATTCATTTCAAATCGATTTCAATTCAATTTCAATTTAATTCGAATTCCTTTCTATTCAATTTCAATTCGAATCCATTTCTATTCAGTTTAATTCGAATTCATTTCTATTCAATTTCAATTTGAATTCATTTCTATTCAATTTCAATTCGAATTTTATTTCAATATATTCGATTTTGAAAGCACTTTTCTATATTCATTATAAAAACGAATATAATCGATATAAATATCGTTTACATCAAAATGGCTTCAATCTAATCAACACGGCTTCATATATTTCTATTTTCAAATATTCTATTTCAAATATGGAATGAGGCCCAATCAATTACCATATAATGTTAATTATATGGATTTTCTACAACACATGTATACAATAACAACGATGAATAATCAACCATCATCCAAAGTGTATTCTACACTGTATAAGCATCAAATATAAATATTTAACGCTCATAACAGTTTGTCAATCAATCGATCGACATACAACTAATTATTGGGATTAGTGTATGTCATCTATCATCCCAATACCTGTGTGGGGTTTCAAACAATCAAACACAGATTTTATTTGTGCAGTTGGGCGATGTGTAAAATTTATCGTCCCAATCAATATCAGTCAAATGTGTGTATATAAACAAATCGTCCGATCTGTTTATATTAGTTTACTTCATATACACTTTTAAAAATTATATTTTTAACTATAAAATATTTTATTTCATTTCACATCACACAATCAACTACACATCAAAATCAAACAAACAAGCATACAAGCCGTCCTTGGTCTGTGGACGACGGGTGTCGGGTGCTACTAAACACCGTCTGCATCCTAGTATATATTTTAACTAGAAATTTAAATTAAAAGGTGAGAAGTTCTCACAGAGGGTTCCACTCCGCCGTGCTTTGCTTTTGAACTGCTGAACCGTCTGGATTTGACTGAAATTCCAATGCAGTCTTTGTCACGCTGTTCATAATAAAAATTATATTCTTATTACTTCAATTCAATAAATAAAAATCATATTTTTATTTCTACTTGATATATTAAGATCGAATTTTATTTCATCGCTATAAAAATCACATTTTTATCTCAACACATATATAATAAAAATCATATTTTAATTTCGCTACATATATAAAGATCACATTTTTATTTCGATGCTTATAGTATAAAAATCACATTTTTATCTCAACACGTATATAATAAAAATCAGATTTTTATTTCGCTACATATATAAAGATCACATTTTTAATATGCTACATAAACAAAAATCATATTTTTATAATATAGAAAATCTATTCTTTTAATATGAAAAAGCATATTTTCCTCACATGAAAATTCTCATTTTCCTAACATGAAAAGATTATATTTTTCTCACATGAAAAATCTCGTTTTCCTAACATGGAAAATTATATTTTTCTATCGCTAAAAAAAAATCTAATCTTAACTTTAGAATATTAAAATCCTACCTTTCATTTATAAAAAAAAATAAAAAAAATAAAAAAAAATTATAAAAACTGAAAACTCATTTATAATAAAATAGTAAATTTCTTTATATTAAACGAAATAATAAATAATAAAAAAAAACGAGACTTACAGTTTTTTTTAAAAAAAGAAGGAGGGCTTCTGGTTCGCCGTCGATCGGAAGGGAGGGGCTGGTGGTGGTCGTCACATCGGCGAAGGGGGGTTCCAAGCTAGGGCGCAACAGGCGAAGGTGAGTCCAGGGGGTCCCACGGTGGCGCCCTTCGTCGATTTGGGGCTTCGAGTGGTCGGATAAGGAGAGGGGGAAAGGAGGAACGGGAGGCGAGGGAAGAGGAGGGGGGCTGAGGTCGGAGGCGCCCGCCTCCTGGTAGCCGCGCGGCGGCGATAGGGATTAGGGCACGAGCCCCTTTCCCTTTTTTTTATTTGGTTCTGAACGGG
Organism: Allium sativum; assembly: GCA_030737875.1. NCBI lineage: Eukaryota > Viridiplantae > Streptophyta > Magnoliopsida > Asparagales > Amaryllidaceae > Allium > Allium sativum. Next base: position 144,385,354 of record CM060913.1, on the reverse strand, counting down.
GGAGAGAGGAATAGAGTGGGGGGGTTATAGGTAAATATATTTATTTAATTTATTTTGAATTTTCACCCAAAAGTCAACTTTTTTATCCGAACTCAAAATCGAACCGACCGCCTGTCGTCCATAGCGTTTTACCTCCATTCCGAACACAATGGGATATGTATCGTAAGCTGGTTCGATCGTTTCGATCAGTTTTCGTCAAAATCAACATATAACTCTATATATTGAATTTTAACGCACATTTTAAATTACCGGGGACACATACGAAGTCTAAAAATTCCCGAAAAATATTTTCTAGCTTCGTATTGACGATACGGTCCTAACAAAACTGATTTCATCAAATTCTGAGACCGTTTGAAAAATGGCCATTTTTCAGTCGATTAAAATCAACTGAAACTGGTCAAATACGTTTTCCTTCGCCATGCTCACATATTGATTTGAAAAATTATGAAATTTGAAACCTAGCAATAATTTGACATCGCGGATCCAACAAAAGTGGTTTCGTCAAAATCCGAGGTCGTTTGCAAAATTTCCATTTTTAAGGGCCTGAATTCCATAGCGACTATTCAGAATTTTCAACTGGACATATCTTTTGATTCCCGCTATGAAATTTCGATTTTTCGGATTCGTTGGAAAGATATCCTAAAATAGATCCAATTATTTTTGGTTTCACTAAAGTCCGGTTTATTTTGCACCCGGTACATTCATTTGAATTTTGAAATCGAATTATCGAACTACCACGCCATTTTCAATTCCTTTTATAAATATAAATAAATATTTATATTCTATCGTCGATTCAAACGAATATATACGTTAGAATTATATTCAAAATAAATTTCTCGTCGATATTATTTAAAATAATTCATTTAAAATAATCAAAATTCACTGAAATGGCCAAAATAAAAAATTTAAATTGGCCCAGATTTCCGGGTTATTACATTGCTCCAAACTCCTTCAAGTGAATCTGTAAAATCCTGAAACCACTTGACTACCCGTACAAATTTGGGCACCCAAGAGTTTAGGGAAAACATAGAAAAATAAACTTGGGTCAGTCATGGGACTGGTGTGAGTAGACGATTTTAAAACATATTGATTTTAAAGTTCAAAATATTTTCAAAAGAAAGAATAATCGTAAGAACAAATCCACACATAAATACAGAGGTTTTAACCTTACGATAACCCAAAACAATTTTGAAATCATATATATATATATCATTTGATAATGTTTAAATACAAATAAATATCAATCTAGCGGAACACTTGTATCTCATGCTCCACATATATAGTATACAATCAAAACCGCGAGCGCTTATTGGAGATTGATCAATTCTGACCATGACAAGGTATGGAACCACCTGTCGATAGTGTATCTCTAGAGGGGAATACACTGGGTTCAACAAGAATGTCTTGCAACCCGGCCCACACATGACCGACCACTCATTTCGCTTGAGTGTATCGAATGTATATCACCAATGGTTGGGATCAGCAACTGTTTCCCGAAAGGGACAACATCGATATAGATTAAAGAAGGAAATGGAATTTCTCTAGATAGGTGATTATACACCCTAACGGGAGCGACCCACATAGCCATGCAGCTTGCTCGATTTTTGTCATTTCCCGATTGATGAGGCTTGAGGTTAGAATTCACCTTTAGAACATCTTGTCACCATTTACTTTGAATGCCACATTGTCAGATCCGTCGAATCACTAATCGACGTCCACAAATATACTCTAGATGTAAAAGAAATGCCCTTCTTTGCCATTAGCTTGGTATATTTGTAAAAATCAACGATTTTTAGGAAATATCTTGCTAGACAATCGTCCATACAAGTCATCCAGGAACAAGATGAACTGAAGGCACTCTCCTACTGCATCCAATATAGGAATCACCCCATGGATCAGTAGCGAATAGTCCTTGCAATACGCGAAGATTTCAATCATGAAGGAATCACAGGTTAGAATAACTCTAGCGGCCGCCAGAGGATTTTAACAAGTAGATCTTCCGGTCATGAAGATCCACGGTCTTCAACTTCATTTATATATGTATCCTGCAAGTTAGTTTACGTAAGGCCAGTTCGAAATGGTTTTGGGTCCAGTTCTCATCCCAGTCTTTTCAAACTAACATTGTAGGGAATATCATTTGATAGTCGGTGTTTTAACTATCAAATTAAACAGTGTAGACAAGCAAAGTTATTTATACAAATTATTTTATTATAGATATAAATTTCAAAGCATGTTCAAAACCAATTATCTTGCGCAGTTTCAATTTAAATTTTAGACCAGTAATCGATACCCAAATGATTAAAACACAACAAAACATGTTCATGTTTTATTTTAATTAACTCTGATTCAATCTTTCACTTTATAGCATAACAAATAATCAACTACAATCATTATGTGCAATGATAACAGTCAATAATGATTCAATGTTTAAATTTCGAACAAATAACAATTTGGAGTATGGGATCTCGAATATGGTTAATTCCACATCACATTTGTTCCAAATTCCTTTGGAATAAATAAATTGTCTAAATCCAACTTTATATTATGTGTCAACAGACTATATAGAAAGTAGACATTGGAGGTACGAACTTCAGCTTACGCAACGACGACTAATTCTGCAACTACGAAATAGCTTCTCAGCCCTTATTCTTATTTATTTATCCATATTTTTCTCTTCACTTCTATTGAAATCAAATTTTATTTTTCTTTTATTTAAAATTGATTGGATTGATACGATATAATTATTTATACATCTCTTAGTCCATTTTGTCATTTGATGTATATTTATAAATAAACTCCTTTACTCTTTTCAAAATATATACATAATTAATATTAAATAAAGATGGTTAAGTATACATTCATTATCTCAGGCCTAAGCCCATTTGGCCATACTCCCACTAAACACCAGGCAATTTGCCTTGACAACTGCCAATCCACCTGATGCCTTATTCATCAGTACACACAACCTCTTCAAGCCTAGTTGCTTCCTTTAAAACTCCATGTACCCATTATTTCTACGCCTTCTCCATTCTTCATGCAAACCCCATTATTTTTAGCTTAATATTTACAATTTTCTATAACAAAAATAGTCGTTTTATATTGTTATTCTTATGCATTATTCTACACGCAAACTCCTTGTACCAAATTTACACCAACTGCTTTTGATCTCACCAACTTACCTACTATACTTATTCCTGGATTTGCTAATGCTATCTTCATCTTCTCTACTTTGAAGGGTTTTCCTGCATTTGCATAAGGATGTTTGTCCTCATTTAGTCTATTGAGAAAACACCACTAACATATAGTACACAATTCTGTTGCTTTACTCACGCGTATTATGAGACTCACCCTACAGAACATCAAACACAAGATTGAATGACCCTCCACTTTCGATTACATCCATTAGGATATTGCGGCTTTAAAGACTGCAGTATGTTTTGAAGGTTTTTGGTTTTAGGATGAAATTGTGTTAGAAAAAGATTACAAAAGATGTGTGTAATCAAAACAGAGGCTGTCTTGTTATTGCTGTTGGATCAAGATTAAACCTAGAGGGGGGTGAATAGGGTTTATCACAAATTATCGTAGAGTTTAGATCTTACGGGATACTAAAATATTCACAGATCACGGAATGCAGCAAAAATAAAAATACAGAAAGTAAATAACACTTGATATACCCAGCTTCGGCAAAATCTTACCTACTACTGCATTCCTAAGGCTTCTAATAGGAGTTAATAACAGATCCCAATTATAGACACTATAAACTCGCACTCCCTGCTCCTGTACTAACCCTACGCTCAAAAGCCTAGACTGACCAATATACCCTCGATCAGATTTTCCCGTATTACAAACCTGTAACATGTAACCCTAGTTTTTACAGATTCTAGTAAAACGCCAGTTAAACTCCTAACTGGATCCTAGAATTTTACAGACTCTAGAACTGATAGTTGGATTACAGATGGAAAAACCAAAAGAAACTAAACAATACAAAATAAAATAAACTAAGAAAACCCTAGGAGTTAAGAATAAAGGGTCATCCCCTTTTATATTGAACTAGGCTTAGTCCAACTCCAAATAGGTCGGCCCGCTCATCATTTCATTTGCCCTATGCTTTTCACTTTGGAAAACTAGAAATGGCAGCTTGGAAAATGAATTAAGGTTTTCGGATTGTCCCCAAATCGAATTGATTGCTTGATGTATGGATTATCTCTGAAGCTCGAAATCGATGTTCCTTTCTGAAACTTCGATTTGAGAATTTCTCGATCGAAAATCTGTGTGAGTATCTATTAATTTGATTTCTGCTCTTTAAAATTGTGAATTTTGTTTTTTTCGATGTTTAACTGCCTGTGATGGTAGGTGTTAAAATAGGGTAAACAGAAAAACCCTAATTGCTCTGATTTCACTAGATATGACATTGCTGATTTTCGAATTTCCCCTTTTGATCTGTAAAGTTTGCCATCTATATTATTGATGAACTTGGCTTGATTTTTGTCCTTCGATGAAACATATAGATCTGGAACTTGAATTTCCCCTTTGATTAGTCCTGCTGTGAATATGCTCGAAAAAGAAATCTTGCATTAAATTCCAAAAATGAATCTTTGACTCAAAAAAAATGGAAAGAAATGATTTTTCTCTTGCCTAAAATTATTCACTGAATTTCTGGATATCTTTTTGGTCATGCACTGATTTCCTACTTGCCAAATAGAATACTTTGTTTCTGGAAACTGATTTGCAATTTGCTCCTTCCAAAAATGTTGCCTTTGATTAAAATGACTTCGGTCCTTACAGTTTAATTTGCTAAATATTTTGCCAATTCTGGAAATGGTCGATAATTGATTTTCTTACCTTGGAAAAAACATACTAGCATTTAAAACAAATGTCTTGACTGAAAAAAATGGTTTCCAGGAATAGCACCTCTAAAATTTAAAAACATGCCACGATTATTCTAGTAAAAATTAACTTGTTGCTTTGAACATGAATCTGGCCATTCATTGTTGCTTGCATAAATTTGATTGTGGCATCTTTTATTTTCACATATACTTTAGAATATGTCCTGGCTGTAGTTTAGCTTTGGTGTTGCCAGTTTTGCACAAAGTAGATTCCATAACACTATGATTTCAAAGATGTTTATTTCTGGAATTCCATTCATATGTTGGCTGCATGCTTCACCTTGACTTGATCTGAACTGCACAATACGTTAGTTCATGCAAAACATTTCTCTTTAAAAAACAGTTTCCTGTGCTTCATGTTTGTGTGCCTTCTTGCCACCACCTGATTTTCTGGAAATAGATTGACATGCTGTTTTGCTCCTCTGTCAATTTGAGTTGCACATCACTGTGACCTTTGCGTGAGTCATGTTGTTGCATATGAACTGCTGCACCAAAATATTTTGTATGCACCCTCACCATGTTGCACCATCTAAAATCTGACTCGACCATTATTAAAACACACTGTTGTTCAGTATGATGGTCCATGTATTCTTGAACACTTCAATTAGTTGATATGCTTTCACCATGCTTCTTTGTTGTATGATCAACATGTAACATGCTGTGTTGAATTGAGTGATCTGCCAATGAAATTTTGCTGATCTGCCATATTTTTGATTTGATCTGCCATGTTATTTGTATCACCACTTTTGCTGATTTTGAAGGAAAGTGATTTACCATAGTAAATCACTTGAATTTTAGTGATCTTGCCATGTTTGCCAACTATTTTTGAGCTAATCTTAGTGAACTTGATTTGCCATGTAAAATCACTTGATTTTTAGCTGATCTGCCATGTTTGTCAACTTATTTTTAGCTGATCTGAAAATTTTGCATTTCCATGATATGTTTGACCATTTGCACACTGATTTGCATTGTGCACTGAGTCGAGATGGTACATGTGGCTACTCCTCAGTTGCTCGTTGATTGGCGTGGCAGTGCACACGTGTATATACATGCACGTGTGTATATGCAGTCGATCAAACAGATTTTCATGTACCTGTACTATACATATAAACTGAATAGCTTGTGATATTTATACTGTTTCACTGTGAATATCACAAGTTGTCTAGACACAGATGAATCAGATCAAGTCATGAAAAATGATGAGAAACACACCAGAAATCTGAGGCAAATAAAATTTTAAAAATAAAATTTATATTCAAATGTATTTTGAAAATTATTTCTGTTCCATATATTGTGTGTGTGTTTCTGTATATGACAGGTATGAAGATGATGACTGGACTGACAGTGACTGGACTGAATGTGAAGTGTGAAGATAGAAAATCGAAGACAGTGAATGAAACAGTGCCAGTAAATGTGTCTGTATATGAAAGTGAAAATGTATGTATATATGATTTGTATAGACAGAGTGACTATAAGAGTGTTGTAGAGAGAATTGTACTGATATTTGTAATAAACAAATTTGTTAGAAATAAAATATTATTTTATTGTTGTCAAACAAACTTGTTTATTTTATTCAGTTTATTTACAAGTACAAATTCCTGTGAAGTGTTTAAACAGTGGAGTTATATATAGTTGTACTGTTCGAATGTTTGAAATATAGTATTCAATACTGTATGAATATATGAATGTCTGTACAGTCGTATTCTATTTAAATATAAATATTATATTCATGTCTGTGATGTATATATAAAACAGTACTGTAATAAACACATTTATAATAATATTATTTGATTGTTATCATCAAACAAGAATCATATAATTGTGTATACAACAACATTATATACAAAAATCTCCCCCTTTTGACGATGACAAACAAATATTAAGATTTTGAATTCAATAAATGTGTTTGACAGTGAAGAGCTGAACTCCCCCTATTTGAATGCCCCCCCCACAACAGAAACTCCATCTATAACTGTGCATGAGTGAAAAATGTAAAATGAACAAATTTATAAAATATTCACTCACAAATCAAAATCTTAATCCATTATCCCCCTTTTGTTATCATCAAAAGAACATAGAATTCAAAATTTAGATGAAAATTGGCTAAAAATATAATTTCAGCATAAGAGGAAGAACGGTCATCATAAACCTCAATCAATCAAAAAGATCATAATATTCTAAGAACATGTGGCATATTTCACATTTTAGAGAATGATGGATTTACAATGAAATTTATATATAATGGAGAGAGTTTTATTTTTAAAAAAATACTTCAATTATTTCAAAAATAATTTTATAAAATTGAGCACAAAAACAGTGATGGATTTGGACCATAGTTAACAATTCAATTTAAGTGACAAAATTGAATAATCTCAAATCCCAATACACATCAATCAACAAATCATAATACGTCATAAGATTAACACATTTCACGGATTAGAAGATGGATTGATAAGCTGTTTTATACGCAAAGGAGAATTTTAGATTAATTTCAATTTATAGTACATTATTTCCTTTTCTTCTATTTTTATTTAAGAGCACACTGACCACACATAACAAGAGCTTATATTTTTAAATGAGGTCAGTCGTAGCTTAAATTATAAGTTATCTCTTAACCATGCATGACCAGAGCTTGGATTTTTAAATGAGGTTAGAGACACACTTATATATTAATTATATTTATTTATCATTTCAGCTTTAAAAGGAAAAACTCCTCAGTATATAAAACCAATATGGATGATAGAAATGTGATAGGTACAGAAATGGTTTGTGAAATAAATATATAAATTAATAATATTATGAAATATGATCAACTGTACTAAGATCATTGAAAATTTTCAACTGTCACTAATTCTGAAAAATAACATAGTCCCATTTCTATCACAAATATTTCCACTATTTATTCAAAACAAAATATAAAACATATTAACTCTCTTCATTAATATAAAATTATCATGGATGGCAGAATGACGATAGATAAAGAAGATGGTCATGAAATAATTACCAATTCAAAGATATTATAATAAATGTTCAATCATCATGAAAAATTTAAATAAAATCTCCTCTTGTTTGTGAAATATATTGCAGTCACAATTCATCACAATTTCAAAATCTGTTAATAATTTTAATGAATTATAAATATAGTTCAATTTGGATATAGATTTCAATTTCTGAATGAAGAATCAATAAATAATTTTAAAATTGAAAATCAACTACAAGAGGAATATGAACGATCTATACAAGACAAGAGGTATTAAAATATATACAAAAGAAAAAACAGCACTTCTGATACCAAATGTTGTCCCTATTAATGAGGATCGTAACAAGACACTAGAGACAAACCAAGATATCACAAACAATAGAATTTTAAATCCCAAGCAGACAAGATAACAAATTAAGCAAGCAGCGGACAAATCAAAATAGGCAATTATTTGAAAAACATTATCAGAGCAGCAATCATATAAAAAAAACAAGCAATTTCCAAAATATTTTCAAATCAATATCGGAGCAGCATAAGATATCAGTTCGAAGCAGACTTGTCAAGAGATATTTCTGATGGTCACAAGATATATTCCATGATCCAAGATTATAAAACACTGTTTATTTTAAATCATTTGATGGAATATGAAAATATCAGAATTTAATGAATCAATCACACTAGATTATCATATTAGATTCAAGATATGTGTGTGATGCAATAAATCAATAATTTCAAATGATTTTAAACAGACAAATATACAAATCAAATAATCATGAAATAACAATGAATTTTAAGACTAGATTTTAAAAGAAATTTTCAAAGTATTTCTGACAAGCCCAAATAAAAATTCAGATCATTTACATCAGGTTTGATAGATATTCATGGTCTAGAATAATTTATTCGAAATCACTTGAATCAAAGTAAAGTTTTGAAATATAATGAATCGGTCACACAAGGTTGATAATTTCAAATTTAGGAGGTGTGTGATTATTCAAAATATCAATAATTTCATTTGATTTCAAACAAACAAATTCTAACCATAATGATCATGAATAATAATGACTTTTAAGATGTATCAATGAGATTCAAGACAGATTAAAATTTCAAAGCCAATTTGAAAATCAATGAAATTATCACAACTGATAAATAGCAGAGTACTGTAATGAGAATAATATTTCAAGCTTTTCCAACAGAGGTGTGTGAAACTTCATCAAATTTTCAGATCTTCAAGAATTTAGAATTCTAATTAACAATGTACAAGATATGACAAGAATACATCATCACTGTTATGAATTCAAAAATCAGAAATGGGTTGCACTATTACGTTTAGACCATCAACAAATTCAAGAATACTTAATTTTTAGAAGAAGAATTAAGTGAAATGGGTTGCACTATTACGTTCGTCTCAAAATTTTGGTTAAGATAGACATTTGGTTTGCATAAAACGGATACCTTATGAAGAAGTTATTCAGCCTTGAAGTTTGTATGCATATGAGAAAAATATATAGATAGATAGATAGATATAATAAACAAATAAATAATTATCCAAAAAAGTTCAAAACAACGAATCGGGAGGGGGAATAACCGAACCGGCCCATTTTTCAGGTCGATCCAAGCCCCGCTGGGTCGACTAGGGGTTGATTCAGGGTGTTTGGTTGTCAACCCGTGGGCCGATTCACTCTAAGGCAGATGTGGCATCTGATTGGTTCTCATGATTCAGAGTTAATCTAATGGTCCTAAAACACTCTCTACAACTATATAAGGCCTTAAACCTAAAACCTAATTCTATTATTCACTCTCATCTAAACCTAGCCGCAACTAAAACCAAAATCAAATTAAATCTAATCTAATTCAACTAAGAGAATTCAACGATCTACATCAAAGTCGAGCAATTCAGTTTCAGAATACAGATCCCTAGAATCAAGTTTTTCCTTTTGATTGTAAGTGTAGTTATCTTTCAGATGTGAATAAATTAAAGACATGACTTGTAATGAATTGTAAAATAAAATTGTATCAAGTTGTATGTGATGCTAATTCATGTTTATTCTATCATATATGCCTATGAACTATTGTGGTCTATCGAACCTATCATGTTATGTGGAAATTGGTGAGTAAACCTATGATGTTGTATAGGAATTTAGGAATGAAATTATCATATGTAAGTTTGGTGATATTATGATACATACAAGTTTTAGGCTAAGTCATGTCATTTATGCCTAATTGTTTAGAGCCATTATGCGTACATGTTTAGATCTACAACCTTATATGTTTAATAAAGCTAAGTCAAGATTGGTTGGGTTGAGTCAATTAAGGAAACACTTAACCAATTCAACATGTTAACTAAACTGATGGGTGAGGTTAAGTAAATTTAGAACACTTAACCGTTATAACATGTTAATTAGACAAGTGGGTGAGGTTAAGTAAATTTAGAACACTTAACCGTTATAACATGTTAATTAGACAGGTGGGTGAGGTTAAGTAAATTTAGAACACTTAACCGTTATAACATGTCAATTGGACATGTGGAGTAAATTTAGAACACTTAACCTTTATAACATGTTAATTAGACAAGTGGGAGAGGTTACGTAAATTTAGAAACACTTAACCAATATAACTTGATTTATGGAAAGGTTAAGATAAAATAAGAGGGCAACACTTAACCAATATAACTTGATTTGTAGTAGGGTTAAGTTAACACAAGAAGGCAACACTTAACCAAAGTAACATGACACGTAGGTGGGTTAAGTTAACTTGAATTGATTGATAACACTTAACCAATACAACAAGTTGAATACGTGGGGTTAAGTTAACAAGAAACACTTGACCAATATAACTTGATGAACGAACGGGGTTAAGTTAATAGGAAACACTTAACCGCTCCAACATGATAAGTAAGGAGGGTCAAGTTAATAAGAAATGCTTAACCAACATGACATGATGAACGAATGAGTTAAGTTAACATGAACGGACAACACCTAACCAATATGACGTAATGTGCGGGAGGGTTAAGTACATATCGGGTTGGTGGGTAATATTAGTAAATATAGGCCCACAAAACTTAACCATTAAATAAACGTGCTTGAATCAGTAGAAGGGTTAAGTACATATTGGGTTGGTGGGTAATATTAGTAAATATAGGCCGACAAAACTTAACCATTAAATAAACTTGCTTGAATCAGTGGGAGGGTTAGGTACATATTAGTTTGGTGGGTAATGTTGGTAAATATAGGCCCACAAACTTAACCATTAAATTAACATGCTTGAATCAGTGGGAGGGTTAATTACCTCTCGTATAGGTGGGTAATATCAATACATATAGGGCCACAAACTTAACCGTTAAATGAACATGCTTGAATCGATGAGAGGTTTAAGTACATCTCGTGTAGGTGGGTAATATCAGGCCCCACAAACTTAAACGTTAAGTAAAAATGCTTGAATCGATGGGAGGGTTAAGTACATATCGGGTCGGTGGGTAATATTAGTAAATATAGGCCGACAAACTTAACCAATAGGAAACCCTAGTAACGGGAACCCATTTCAGCAGTAACCCACATGGATGTATCACGGTACCCTAAACTAGGCAGGGCGAGGCACGATTACTGGGCTGATTATAAGCGATCAAAGCAGCGGCAGGAGGTACGTCAGTGTAGGTTCCGACGGTTTACGGGCGTGTACATACTCCGGAGTGGGAAAAAGCAGGCACTGGGTACCAGTAGTTATACACTGTGCATCTTGAATCATGTCGGGTTGCTGTCATAAGGATTGATACACCTTATGGTGGGACCAACACAGGGTATCTACACGCAAGAGAGGGCCGATTGACACAGACACATGGAACATGAATACAAGTAGGGAGCCGATCGATAGGGTAGTAAGGGTACATCTAACATGTTCATTGCAATTAGGATGATTGAGGTGGAATCCTCACGATAGATGTACACCTGAAGGCTACCACAATTACGGGGGTTGGGATCACGATTATTATTTTATACAGATTACTAGTTGGGACACTAGTTAGAAGGTGCAGAGATAAATATAGAAATCAGAATAACAAAGTAATAGCGAAGCAGGGAAAAGTATAAGGGCATTCAGTTCACCTTGCACTTATCTTGTCTTTAGTTACCTTGTTTTTATGGTATTGTCCTATTTTCGGTTTATTCATGTCACGATCCTTTATCTTGTTTGCATGCTGAAAGATCACTGGACTTACCAGATTTATGTCTGACCTAGTTTGTTTTTCGCCTCTTTTCTTCCGTTCCCCTCCCCCCAGGGTAGTCAGGGAGGGAATAGCTCAGCCTAACTTGGACCTCTTCTCTTTCCAAGCTTGAAGATTAGTTGGTGTATCGCTTTGGACTCTCTCTCTTCCACTGCTATGGCTGGTTCATGCTTTATCGGGGAATATCATTGTTCTGATGCTTCTTTTATTCTTGGAATTTTTTAAATCAAGACAGAAGTTCTATGTATTACATTTAAGTATGATTGAGGAAATTGTTGTAAAAGCTTGACTGAATTAAGTTGTTTATAAAATGACTTTATTTTCCGCTGCTTTATTTGTCTTTCTTGTAATTTATCTGCATCTCTTACCTATAATGCTCCACCGAAGTTAAGGTATTCCCTCTGTGAGTGACCTTAACGGAGGTGGGGTGTTTCACTTGGTATCAGAGCTGAAGGTTACCGGATCAGATAAAAGATTTGAAAAATTATTTTCAAAACGGTTTTAAAAGAAGCATTTTCAAAAGAAAAGTTTTGTTTCAAAGGCGTATTCCCCAAAGCCATATGCACTATCTTTTGATCCTCTGTTTGAATCCTTGTTTCCTTCTTTCCTGAGTCTCCGGGGCTCCTGGCTTTCTGGGGGGTAACCTCATCGCGGCATGGTTCCGTAGGCTCGACGAGACTACGACACTTGTCAAAGGGCAAACAAGTGCCCAACTTCCATCTATAGCCATAGTAGTTTCACCTGCGCTAATTTTCTTTCAAGCTTGGTAGGATTCTGTAACAACCCGTATTTTCAATAACCTGTAATGATGTAAATTGAGGCAGAATTTAATTCTAATATCTGAATCAAGGGAAACGGGCTATGCCATTGCGTTCGTCTCGGAAAAATACGCGAAATAGAGTCCGAGTTTTCGAAAATCGGAGTCCGTATGACCCGATTAAGGCCCAACGAAGTTTTCAGAAAATTTCTAAGTAAAAACAGATTTCAAATTCAAGTTTGAAATTGGAAATTTGGGCCAGTTTAGGCCAGGCGGGAAACTTCCCGCCAGAACACCCAAGTCGACAGCCATGTCGACTTGGGAGTCGACTTGGTTGGACCCAAGTCGACAGCCCTGTCGACTTGGCTGTCGACTTGGTCCAGCCGGGCTGTTTAGCCTGGTGCACCATTTTGAGATTGTGTTGAGCTTGGGGGCCAGATTCGGTTTTGAGGGCTAAGATTGCAACTAGGGTTTAATCCTATGGCCTAAAACATTTGCCTAATCTATAAATAAGACCCTAACCTACCCTAAATCATCATTAATCCATCCTACAACTAAACTATGGCAAAATCAATCCTCTCATGGCCTCCACTCTCTTCATACAATTCCTAAATAAATTTCTAAGTGATTTTCCATGCATACAAGTGTTTTTAGACTTGTATGAGCATCATTAGCTTGCATTCAAGTCAAGTTTCTATATTTGCATCTTAAAGGAAGAGTTTTGATCATTTTGGCTCAAGGGTTTTGCTTGCATTTTGGGTTTTATTGATTTCATAAGGGCTTTGTCATATTTTTGTGACTTCTTAAGCATTGTAAGCCCTATTCTACTTTCATACTTAAACTCTAAAGTTAAATGTACGATATGCAAGTTGTCATATGATATGCAAGTTATGTTATGCAAGTTTGATATGCAAGTTGTCATATGATATGCAAGTTATGTTATGCAAGTTTGATATGCAAGTTGTCATATGATATGCAAGTTTGATATGCAAGTTGTCATATGATATGCAAGTTATGTTATGCAAGTTTGATATGCAAGTTGTCATATGATATGCAAGTTATGCTATGCAAGTTTGGGTTGAACATTTTGTTCATGCTTTTGGGGACAAAAATGTAATATGCAAGTATATGAACATATGTACATTTCATATGCCACCATGTTGAACTTGTGGCTTCAACACCTTTTAAGTCATGATTATGCCAAGTTCCCTCTTTCTATCCTTTATGCGCTATTGCGATATGTAAGCGATGGGATTGCGTTTGGGGTTGGGTAAACTTAAAAGACATAAAAACATAAGCTTGGGAATTTATCTATTAAGTTAGGTCTACCCATTGGGAATTTACTTATTAAGTTAGGTCTACCCAATTGCTTGAAAACTTGTAACATGTTTTGGAAACATGATGGAAATGACACTTAGAAAAGATAAGTGTGGCCAACTCGAGGTTGGGTTGAGTTTGTAGCGTAAACCTACCCGGAACCGACCGGCTAAACTAGTTGTTACAAACAATAGGACCCAATGTGAGAAGTTGGTCATGTTGTACCTTGAACCCGAGGTTAGACCAAGTTGTGGTGTAAAGTTACCCGGACCCGCCCGGCTTAACTAGTAACCACAACAAGGTCTAATGTGAGAGGTTAAGGCGCATTAAATTAATTAATGCCTCGTGATTAGGGTTAAGTCATGGTCCACTGAATACTTAACCAACTTGGGCTTGGTAGATTAATCGGGGTTAAGTCGTGAACTCATCGTTACACTTAACCAAGTTAATCCATGATTAGCAAGAGGGTTAATCCGTACTTAACCCACTAGTAAACCCTAGCAATGAGGGGCCCACTCCGCAGTAAATCCCCAAAAATTGGTATCATTAAGGCCCTAGGGACTAGGCTAGGGAGGGGGCACGATTACTGGGCTGGAGGTAAGCGACCCAATAAACGACGGCCGTGTGGTACGCCGATGTAGTTCCGGACGGACTATGGTCGTGCACGTAGTCCGTATTTGGAGAAGTCACCCATGGGTACCAGTAGATTGAGACTGTGCACTCATGTTTATGGTGTCCAGGGGTTGGCACCCAAGGGCTTGATACACCCGAAGGGTGGACCCGGCACAGTTCGACTACAATTATGTTTGGGTTGTATTGACCCCAACACGTGACGAGTTAGGCTTAGGGAGCCGATCGACTAGACCGTTTGGTTGGACCTCGTATTAGGGTCATTTCATGTTATTGGGCCAAAGCATGGGCCAAGGGATCAATACTTGTTTATTCAAGTCATGTTAGTTTGCTAGTACACCTGTGGTGCAAAACCTTAATCCTGATTATGCGATGACACCTTTACCTACCTTGTTAGTTAATCATCATGCTAGTATGTTGTTATCCTTATGTTCATACCTGCTGCTCATGCCAGTTAACTTTATCAGTTTACATTGATTGTAGTAGGGCTTACTCAGTCTTTTTGACTGACCTGTTTTCTTTCGCCTCTTTTCTTCCGTCCCCCCCCCCCCCAGGTTCTCAGGGAGGGAATACTGGAGCTTAGCTTGGATTTCGGATTGCTTGCTTGTGGGATTTCAGCTCATGTACGGTTTCGACATGAAGCTAGCTATGGTTACCACTTATTTGGGGATAGCACTTATGTATTTCAGTTTTTCAGTTGATGTTGTTTTATCTAGACTTGTTTATTTGGAAAGCTATGTCGTACCAGACTTGTTTTGAAATGTTTTGAAATCTTCCGCTGTTTTATCTATGATATTTACTCTATTTACATATATACATATGTTCTGCCTTGATATATCATTATGCATGTTTACCTGATTCAAACGCCCCTCCAAAGTCAGAGTGCTTGCAAGAGACACCCTGGCGGAGGCGGGGTGTTACAATTTGGTATCAGAGCATATGGTTTACGAGAAGGAACAAAAAGGTTTTTAAAACTTTTGGAAAACTATTTTCAAAACAAAGTATAAAGTATTTTCCAAAGAAAAGTCTAGTTTATTTTAAAGGCTATTCCCCAAAAAGCCATTAGCAAAATCCCTTCATTTTTCTCTATTCTGAATCTGTCTTTTTCTTCATTTTCAGTATGGCCGATAACTCTGCTATTCCGGAGGGAGTACACGTACCTGTTTGGTATAGGAGACTTTTGGAGGCTAGGACGACCGAAGCCGGCCCCGCAGATGTCCCTCCTCCTCCTCCTCCAGTAGTTAATATTCCTCCTCCTCCTGTCGCTAATGTTCGTCCTCCTTCTGTCGCTGAGCTTCCTCTTCCTCCTCCCCCTCAGCATCCTCAAGCTGACTTCGCAAAGACTTGCAAATATTTCAAAGCAATGGGTGGCAAGAACTTTCAAGGCACTGAGACTTTTGTAGAGGCCAGGAATTGGTTGAAAGAGAACGAGGATTTATTTTCTATCTTTGGGATAGATGATCAGAGGAAGATCTTGTTGGCGGTTTGGCTTATGAAGGATGAAGCCGCTTATTGGTGAGAAGTCACCAATGGTACTAGGCCTGTTGAGACTTGGGCCGATTTCAGGGCAAGGTTCGTGCTTAAGTTTCTATCTTCTGCTGAGGAGAATCTGCAAATGGAGAGGTTCATAACTCTGAAACAAGGGGATATGTCTGTCAAAGAATATGTGAACAACTTCAATCAGTTAGCTCGTTTTGGCTTGGATATGGTGAATACTCCTCAGAAGAAGGCTCTTCATTTTGCTGGAGGATTGAATGAGCCGTTGCAGGGACTGGCTATGTCACATATTCCCCATGGGGCCACGTTTGAGAGTTTGGTTGATATGGCGTTACTTCAGGGAGATGTCAAGAAAGAGACCAAGATGAATGATACTCAAGCCAAGAAGACTGATTCCCAGGGAAAAGGAAGTCAGGGTAATCCAAGTGGTCAAAGCAGTCAAGGCAATCAGAACAAGAACAAGGGTCAAGGCAACAAGGGGAACAACAACAAAGGCAAGAACAACAAGGAGAAGTGCCATTATTGCGGTTCAGTTGGGCATCTTATTAAGGATTGTAAGAAGAGAAAAAGGAAGAATGGTGAATGCTTTTTCTGCGGTAAGACTGGACATTTCAGTAGGGATTGCCCGAAGAAGCAAGGGCAAGGCCAGGGTCAGACTCAGCGTGCTGGACCTTCAAGAGGGCAAGTTCATGCTCTCAGTACCGCTCCAGTTCCCGATCGAGGTAGTATTTCTGTTGAGAGCCTTGTATATATTTTTGATTTTCCAGTTCTTACCTTTTTTGATTCTGGTGCATCGCATAGCTTTATCTCATCTGATCTTGTTGATAGTTTGCACCTTAGTACTAGCTTGGTAGAGGATCCCGTTTGTGTTTCAAATCCTATTGGGGGTTCCGCCCATCTGTCTATGATATGTGGGGATTTGAGGATCTCTATACTGGGTGTAGAGTTCTTGTGCAGTGCTTATGTTCTTGGTTTTAGGGGATACGGATTGATATTGAGCATGGATTGGCTGTCCAGATATGGAGCCATCCTTGATTGTGAGCATAGGGTTGTGAGGCTCGTGACTCGCCTCGGGAACACCCTAGAGATTTCTTGTGATCCGAGAGGTCCCGTCATGTTGTGCTATCTTGAATCACTCGACTCGTCAATGGAAACTCTTCAGTCTGTGAGAGTGGTTCGAGAGTATCCGGATGTTTTTGATGAAGTTAGGGGGTTGCCCCCTAAGCGAGAGATTGATTTCCGCATTTATCTGGTGGATAATGCAAAGCCGGTTTCTTTGCCCGTTCGGCACATGGCTCCGCGTGAAAGGCGGGAGCTAAGTAAGCAATTGAAAGAGTTGCTTGAGAAGAACTTCATTAGACGAAGTATATCTGAATGGGGAGCGCCTGTGGTATTTGCTACCAAGGCAGATGGTTCTCTCCGACTTTGTGTTGACTATCGAGAGTTGAATAAGCTGACTAAGAAGAACAGACACCCGTTACCGAGGATTGATGATCTCTTTGACCAGCTTGTCGGTGCTTCTGTTTTCTCTCAGCTTGATCTTGCTAAGGGATTCCATCAGCTCAGGGTAGCTGAAGATAGTATAGACAAGACTGCGTTCAGAACTCCAGATGGATTCTTCGAATGGCTTGTCATGCCGTTCGGCTTGACTAATGCACCCGCATATTTCGTGGACTTGATGAGTAGGGTGTTCAGGGAGTTCTTGAACAAGTTTGTCGTGGTCTTCGTAGATGATATTCTGATCTTCTCTAAGGATGAGGAAGAGCACGCAAGGCATCTCGTGGAGGTGATGGATACGCTTAGAGCGCATCAGTTGAAGGCCAAGTTCTCCAAGTGTCACTTTTGGAGAAGGGAAGTTAGATTCCTTGGGCATATAGTATCTAAGCAAGGCTTAGCGGTGGATCCCGCTAAGGTAGTTGCAGTCCAGGATTGGAAGACTCCAAGGAATGCAACCGAAGTGAGAAGTTTTCGTGGTCTTGCGGGTTTTTACCGGAAGTTCATCAAGGACTTCGCGAAGATTTCCGCTCCTCTCACTAAATTGACGAAGAAGAATTTAGTTTTTGCTTGGAGCATAGAATGCGTGCTTGCTTTTCAGAAGCTCAAGAGAGCTCTCACATCAGCACCTGTTCTAGCTTTGCCCGATGGAGGGAAGTTATTTACAGTATACACCGATGCATGTGGCACGGGATTAGGAGCTGTTTTGATGCAAGAAGGAAGGGTGATATGCTTTGGCGGTAGACAACTCAAAGTGCATGAGAAGAATTATCCCACTCATGACTTAGAGTTGGCAGCAATAGTATATGCACTCAAGGCTTGGCGCCATTATCTTCTGGGAGAAAGATTTGAGCTTTATACCGATCACAAGTCATTGAAGTATCTCTTTTCTCAGAAGGATCTGAATCTGAGGCAACAAAGATGGATGGAATTCTTGGCGTCCTATGATTTTGAGATAGCTTATACCCCTGGCAAGGGGAGTGTGGTAGCTGATGCATTGAGTAGAAAAAGGTTGACTCTGAGTCCTCTATTCGTTGAGATGAAGAATTTAGAGTATGTGGCAACCTTTGATTTCTCTTTGGTGATTGAGTCGATGACCGGTTCTTTAGCATCTCTGGAACTCAGACCTACCCTTCTTGATCAAGTTGGGGCTTCACAGAAAGAAGACCTTCAGATAGTTGAGATTATGGATAAGCTGACTCGAGGAGAGGCGTCTAGTCATCTCGCTCGATATTCTATTGATGATAAGGGTTGGCTGAGGAGAGACGGAAGGTTATGTGTTCCCATGGTAGAAGATTTAGTAAGAAAGGTTCTTGAGGAAGCGCATCGCTCTAAGTTGACTATACATCCGGGCGGAGATAAGATGTATAAAGATATGAAGCGCTTTTTCTTTTGGCCTGGGATGAAAAAGGATGTGGCAGAGTTTGTCTCTAGATGTATCATTTGCCAGCAAGTTAAGGCCGAGTCGAACAAGCCCGGTGGGCTATTGCATCCTCTAGACGTTCCACTATGGAAGTGGGAGAGTATTTCCATGGATTTTATCGATGGGCTACCAAGGTCAAGGAAAGGGAATACGAGCATTTGGGTTATTGTGGATAGACTTACGAAGAGTGCTCATTTCATTCCGGTGAAGAGCAAGAGGACCGCATCTTGGCTAGCGTCTGTATATCTTCGTGAGAAAGTGAGACTTCATGGAGTCCCTTCTAGTATTGTCAGTGACCATGACCCAATCTTTACAAGTCAATTCTGGAATAGCTTGCAAGAAGCTATGGGCACGAGATTGAATCTGAGTACGGCTTATCACCCACAGACGGACGGTCAGACCGAAAGGGTGAATAGGGTACTCGAGGATCTGTTGAGGCTTTGTATTCTGGACTTTGGTGGTACTTGGGAAGACCATCTTCCTCTTGTTGAGTTTGCATATAATAACAGTTATCAGGCAAGCATAGGGATGGCACCATTTGAAGCTTTATATGGGAGGCCGTGCAAGTCGCCTACATGTTGGTGGGAGACTACAGATGAGCTTATACTTGGGCCTGATATGATCAGAGATACATCCGAGAAGATCGAGTTGATTCGGAGACGGATGAAAGCGGCCCAAGACCGACAGAAATCCTATGCTGATAAGCGAAGGACTGATTTGGAATTTAATGTTGGGGATATGGTTTTCGTGAAGGTTTCTCCTTTGCGAAATGTGGTCCGATTTGGAGCCGTTGGGAAGTTAGCACCGAGGTTTGTTGGACCATTCCCTATTATAGAGAGGATCCGGCAGATGGCTTATAGAGTGGAGTTGCCCGAGAAGCTTGCCGGAGTACACGATGTTTTTCATGTCTCGCATAGCCGGAAGTGTTTACATGAATCAGCAGAGGTTGTTGAGCCAAGTGTTCTGAAAGATGTGGAAGTGGAGAAAGAGGCTACCTTGAGGAGAGCTCCGATTCGTATCTTGGGGACGGAGACCAAGAAGCTAAGGAATCGAGAGGTCAAGTTGGTGAAGGTTCAATGGGGTGAAGCCGAAAAAGACGCAACTTGGGAAACCGAGGAGAAGATGCGTGGGCTTTATCCATTCCTTTTTGAGGGTACACTCTCAATCCCTTTCCTTTGTTAGCATATCTTTCTCTTTGCTATCCATGTTTATCTAGTTTATCGTGTTAATCTTGTCATGAGAACCTAAGGTAGAAACCCTTTGGATGAAACATGTGTTTGAAACATGTTATGCTTGATGGTTGCAAGTGGTTGCATGTGTTTGCAAGTGGCTACTCGTGGATGCATTATACACATTAGGCACTAGATCGGCTCACACACTCCTCATATTGCATATGCATGAGTGTTTACGCTTATTCATGGATGAAAATTTTTGTGTTATCACATGGATGTTGCATATGGATGTATGTTATGTGCACACATATAGATATTATACATTATGCTAGGAATTGCATACATATGGATTCATTTCACTAACATAATTTGCATTGATGATATTTGCATTAGATAAGTGCATATACACACACCTTTGCATATGTTCATACAACATTTAGAATCTTGTAAGAACAATGATTGCTCGTGGATGATGTTTTGAGTAGATGGATGTTGGATGGTAGGATACGTTCTTCCTAACTTGAAGATTTCGGGGACGAAATCCTTTAAGGAGGGGAGAATGTAACAACCCGTATTTTTAATAACCTGTAATGATGTAAATTGAGGCAGAATTTAATTCTAATATCTGAATCAAGGGAAACGGGCTATGCCATTGCATTCGTCTCGGAAAAATACGCGAAATAGAGTCCGAGTTTTCGAAAATCGGAGTCCGTATGACCCGATTAAGGCCCAACGAAGTTTTCAGAAAATTTCTAAGTAAAAACAGATTTCAAATTCAAGTTTGAAATTGGAAATTTGGGCCAGTTTAGGCCAGGCGGGAAACTTCCCGCCAGAACACCCAAGTCGACAGCCCTGTCGACTTGGGAGTCGACTTGGTTGGACCCAAGTCGACAGCCCTGTCGACTTGGCTGTCGACTTGGTCCAGCCGGGCTGTTTAGCCTGGTGCACCATTTTGAGATTGTGTTGAGCTTGGGGGCCAGATTCGGTTTTGAGGGCTGAGATTGCAACTAGGGTTTAATCCTATGGCCTAAAACATTTACCTAATCTATAAATAAGACCCTAACCTACCCTAAATCATCATTAATCCATCCTACAACTAAACTATGGCAAAATCAATCCTCTTATGGCCTCCACTCTCTTATAAAATTCCTAAATAAATTTCTAAGTGATTTTCCATGCATACAAGTGTTTTTAGACTTGTATGAGCATCATTAGCTTGCATTCAAGTCAAGTTTCTATATTTGCATCTTAAAGGAAGAGTTTTGATCATTTTGGCTCAAGGGTTTTGCTTGCATTTTGGGTTTTATTGATTTCATAAGGGCTTTGTCATATTTTTGTGACTTCTTAAGCATTGTAAGCCCTATTCTACTTTCATACTTAAACTCTAAAGTTAAATGTACGATATGCAAGTTGTCATATGATATGCAAGTTATGTTATGCAAGTTTGATATGCAAGTTGTCATATGATATGCAAGTTATGTTATGCAAGTTTGATATGCAAGTTGTCATATGATATGCAAGTTTGATATGCAAGTTGTCATATGATATGCAAGTTATGTTATGCAAGTTTGATATGCAAGTTGTCATATGATATGCAAGTTGTCATATGATATGCAAGTTATGTTATGCAAGTTTGATATGCAAGTTGTCATATGATATGCAAGTTATGCTATGCAAGTTTGGGTTGAACATTTTGTTCATGCTTTTGGGGCCAAAAATGTAATATGCAAGTATATGAACATATGTACATTTCGTATGCCACCATGTTGAACTTGTGGCTTCAACACCTTTTAAGTCATGATTATGCCAAGTTCCCTCTTTCTATCCTTTATGCGCTATTGCGATATGTAAGCGATGGGATTGCGTTTGGGGTTGGGTAAACTTAAAAGACATAAAAACATAAGCTTGGGAATTTATCTATTAAGTTAGGTCTACCCATTGGGAATTTACTTATTAAGTTAGGTCTACCCAATTGCTTGAAAACTTGTAACATGTTTTGGAAACATGATGGACATGACACTTAGAAAAGATAAGTGTGGCCAACTCGAGGTTGGGTTGAGTTTGTAGCGTAAACCTACCCGGAACCGACCGGCTAAACTAGTTGTTACAAACAATAGGACCCAATGTGAGAAGTTGGTCATGTTGTACCTTGAACCCGAGGTTAGACCAAGTTGTGGTGTAAAGTTACCCGGACCCGCCCGGCTTAACTGGTAACCACAACAAGGTCTAATGTGAGAGGTTAAGGCGCATTAAATTAATTAATGCCTCGTGATTAGGGTTAAGTCATGGTCCACTGAATACTTAACCAACTTGGGCTTGGTAGATTAATCGGGGTTAAGTCGTGAACTCATCGTTACACTTAACCAAGTTAATCCATGATTAGCAAGAGGGTTAATCCGTACTTAACCCACTAGTAAACCCTAGCAATGAGGGGCCCACTCCGCAGTAAATCCCCAAAAATTGGTATCATTAAGGCCCTAGGGACTAGGCTAGGGAGGGGGCACGATTACTGGGCTGGAGGTAAGCGACCCAATAAACGACGGCCGTGTGGTACGCCGATGTAGTTCCGGACGGACTATGGTCGTGCACGTAGTCCGTATTTGGAGAAGTCACCCATGGGTACTAGTAGATCGAGACTGTGCACTCATGTTTATGGTGTCCAGGGGTTGGCACCCTAGGGCTTGATACACCCGAAGGGTGGACCCGGCACAGTTAGACTACAATTATGTTTGGGCCGTATTGACACCAACACGTGACGAGTTAGGCTTAGGGAGCCGATCGACTAGACCGTTTGGTTGGACCTCGTATTAGGGTCATTTCATGTTATTGGGCCAAAGCATGGGCCAAGGGATCAATACTTGTTTATTCAAGTCATGTTAGTTTGCTAGTACACCTGTGGTGCAAAACCTTAATCTTGATTATGCGATGACACCTTTACCTACCTTGTTAGTTAATCATCATGCTAGTATGTTGTTATCCTTATGTTCATACCTGCTGCTCATGCCAGTTAACTTTATCAGTTTACATTGATTGTAGTAGGGCTTACTCAGTCTTTTTGACTGGCCTGTTTTCTTCCGTTTCCCCCCCCCCCCCCAGGTTCTCAGGGAGGGAATACTGGAGCTTAGCTTGGATTTCGGATTGCTTGCTTGTGGGATTTCAGCTCATGTACGGTTTCGACATGAAGCTAGCTATGGTTACCACTTATTTGGGGATAGCACTTATGTATTTCAGTTTTTCAGTTGATGTTGTTTTATCTAGACTTGTTTATTTGGAAAGCTATGTTGTACCAGACTTCTTTTGAAATGTTTTGAAATCTTCCGCTGTTTTATCTATGATATTTACTCTGTTTACATATATACATATGTTCTTGTTCTGCCTTGATATATCATTATGCATGTTTACCTGATTCAAACGCCCCTCCAAAGTCAGAGTGCTTGCAAGAGACACCCTGGCGGAGGCGGGGTGTTACAGATTCTCTGTGC
Source organism: Allium sativum (assembly GCA_030737875.1). Classification (NCBI taxonomy): domain Eukaryota; kingdom Viridiplantae; phylum Streptophyta; class Magnoliopsida; order Asparagales; family Amaryllidaceae; genus Allium; species Allium sativum. Next base: position 144,361,500 of record CM060913.1, on the reverse strand, counting down.
GATGGAGGAAGCTTTCGAGAGACCTGTCAACAAGTTACACAAGGATGGCAAAGATGAGAATGAGGGAGTTTGGCTAAGGAGCACAACACAAGGATGAAGAACTCATGGATATGGACCTGGTTCACAAAGGAGGGGAGGAATGAATAGTAAAACCTAAAACAAGAGGAAGTATCTTTATTTTGGTATAACGGGTCGTATAATTAAGGGCAGGGGCAAGAACAAAAGACAGGATTTTCCGGAAGGCAAATGCATGCTCTCACCACCAGCATACTTGAGAGAGAGGTAGTAAGGTTTTTATTGAAAAGTTTAGTTTTTCTTCTTGATCGTTCTGCTGGTACTCTTTTTGATTTTTGCGCTTTGCATTCATTTATATCCGCTTCCATAGTTGAGACTCTACACCCTAGAGCTTGTATAGTAGAGGATCCCATTATTTCTCAAGTCCAATTTATGGATCGGTTCATTTATCTTTGGTTTGTAAGGATTTGAGATACTTATATTTCTGGTTTCATGGGCTATGGGTTGATTCTAGGCATGGATTAGTTAGCTAGAAATTGTGAAAGGAAGATAGTTAGACCTTCGACTTGCCTCGAGAATACCATCGAAATTTCGTGCGATCTTAAGAGATCAGTTTGCCTTAGCTACCTAGAATCACTTTATGTATTTATCGACGATTTTCGATCTGTTAGTGTAGTCCATGAGTACGCAGATGTTTTTTGATTAAGGTTAGGAGTTTTCCCTCCAAAAAACTCGAGATAGACTTCCGCATATATCTAGTTGACAATGCAAAGCCAGTTATGTGATCAACGATAGTTTTAGAGCAGGATTGGCGAGGATAGCCAGAGTCGGTCAAGTGCTCAATTGTTTGGTTGTTTTACTAATACCATCTCACAAAAATCGTCCAAATTCGGAGGAGGTATTCCTTGGGTGCTTGTCTGATATTGGTTTAGGCCTTTGGGGCTTGTACTTGAGAGATGCCAAGTTCGACAAGGATGGTTTGCGTGGGAGATATCGACCCTCAGATTTGTGACATGAGTGATAAGCTAAGTAGACGAGTGACCTTTAATCATCTTAGTATATACACTTGGTATCATGGTTAACTTTTGTTTATCTTGGAAAGAAAGTTCGACAACATTGGATACCCTATAGCATAGTAAATGATCGAGGTCCTATTTTTACTAGTGGGTTTTGGAAATGGAGGCCAAAAAGCTTCACAATCGCGAAGTTAAATTAGTTAAGGTACAGTGGAGTGAAGCACAAAGATGATGCGGCTTAGAAGACTGAAGACTAGATACGTGCATCATACCATCTTTTGAGGGTATATCCTTGATTCCTCCTTTTTCTGTAATATTTATTTGTATGCTAGTTTGTATCTTTTTAGTATATCCTCTCGGTCCTATCCTCGATCCTTAAGTAGAAGCCAATGGATGAAAACATGTGTTTGAGACATGTTATGATTGATGGTTGCGAGTGGTTGTAAGTGTTTGTTAGTGGTTGCTCGTGGATGCATATACACACATTAGGCACTAGATCAGCTCAAACACTTTCATATTGCATATGCATATGAATGTATTTGTATATGGATTGAAACTTGATGTGTTATCATATGGATGTTGCATATGGATGAGTGAATATGCACATATATAGTATTTACATGATTAGAGATATTTGCATACATATTGGATGCATGACACTCTCATGATTCGCATTACGGAGGTCAACTGGATCAGTAGACCGCCTGATTTTGCACTAGATAAGAGACATATACACACTCTGCATATGTTCAAATGGCATTAGAAGTCTTTTAAGGACAATGAATGCTTGTGGATGATGGATGAGTAGATGGATGATTGGATGTTAGGATGCTTTCTTCTTAACTTGAAGATTTCGGGGACGAAATCCTTTAAGGAGGGGAGAATGTGACACCCCAAATTTTCTGAGGATATTAAAATAAACAAATTCAAGAACACTTAATTTTTAGAAGAAGAATTAAGTGAAATGGGTTGCGCAATTACGTTCATATCAGAATTTTGGTTAAGATAGACATTTGGTTTGCATAAAACGGATACCTTATAAAGAAGTTATTAAGCCTTGAAGTTTGTATGCATATGAGAAAAAATATATATATATATATATAAATTAAATAAATAAATATGCAAAAAAGTTCAAAACAGCGAATCGGGAGGGGGAATAACCGAACCGACCCATTTTTCAGGTCGACCCAAGCCCCGCTAGTTCGACTAGATGTTGATTCAGGGTGTTTGGTTGTCAACCCGTGGGCCGATTCGCTCTAAGGCAGATGTGGCATCTGATTGGTTCTCATGATTCAGGGTTAATCTAATGGTCCTAAAACACTCTCTACAACTATATAAGGACCTTAAACCTAAAACCTAATTCAATTATTCACTCTCATCTAAACCTAGCCGCCACTAAAACCAAAATCAAATTAAATCTAATCTAATTCAACTAAGAGTATTCAACGATCCACATCAAAGTCAAGCAATTCAGTTTCAGAATACAGATCCTTGGAATCAAGTTTTTCCATTTGATTGTAAGTGTAGTTATCTTTTAGATGTGAATAAATTAAAGACATTATTTGTAATGAATTGTAAAGTAGAATTGTATTAAGTTGTATGTGATGCTGATTCATGTTTATTCTATCATATATGCCTATGAACTATTGTGGTCTATCGAACCTATCATGTTATGTGGAAAATGGTGAGTGAACCTGTGATGTTGTATAGGAATTTAGGAATGAAATTATCATATGTAAGTTTGGTGATATTATGATACATACAAGTTTTAGGCTAAGTCATGTCGTTTATGCCTAATTGTTTAGAGCCATTATGCATACATGTTTAGATCTACGACCTTATATGTTTAGATCTACAACTTTATATGTTAGATCAATATGACTTTATGATAGATCTAATTTGCAAGTTCACCACTACATACCAAGTTTAACTTGTATAGTTTTATGTAAATTCATATGCTTGTGGTTCATGTTGCATAGATCAAATTTGCAAGTTCATAGTTAAAAGTATATTATTCTATGTCAAATCCATGTGACATATGTGTAGTCAGATCCATACTTTTGTATGAGGTTGGAATGTTGCAAAGTTCCTCTTTTCCCCTTTTTTGTTTTATAAGTTAGGCTAAAATATTGAGCCTAACATTCTATGTAATTTTGTGAATGTACAACGGGGGTAACGTTGGGGAAAACATGAAATTACATGTAATTGGCATGTTTGACACATAAGCATGATAAGTGGCATGAAAATGGTATAATCTATATACCTAAAATTTTGAATGTGATTTAGAAGGAAAGTGGGCCATGACAATAATTGATTTATAATTTACATACAAATATGTAAGATAAACATGAAAAATTACATGGCATAGATTGGTTCATGAAATGGTATATTTAGTATACCATTAATTGTGAGCATAATTAAAAGGATAATTATGGCATAAATAAATTGGGAATAATTTACATATGGAATTTTTCATAAATAAGAAATATGTAAATTTAGAAAAGATGAAAATGCCTAACTCGAGGTTAGACTGAGTTGTGGTGTAAAACTGCCCGGAACCGACCGGCACATCCAGTGACCACAACAATACCTGTCTAATGTGGGTGGTTAGTGCATTAAGCCCCAAAAAGACCCGAGGTTAGACTGAGTTGTGGTGTAAAACTGCCCGGAACCGACCAGCACATCCAGTGAACACAACAATACCTGTCTACTGTGAGTGGTTGGTGCTTTAATAAAGCTAAGTCAAGATCGGTAGGGTTAAGTCAATTAAGGAAACACTTAACTAATTCAACATGTTAACTAAACTGATGGGTGAGGTTAAGTAAATTTAGAACACTTAACCGTTATAACATGTTAATTAGACAAGTGGGTGAGGTTAAGTAAATTTAGAACACTTAACCGTTATAACATGTTAATTAGACAAGTGGGTGAGGTTATGTAAATTTAGAAAACTTAACCGTTATAACATGTTAATTAGACAAGTGGGTGAGGTTAAGTAAATTTAGAACACTTAACGTTTATAACATGTTAATTAGACAAGTGGGTGAGGTTAAGTAAATTTAAAAACACTTAACTAATATAACTTTATTTATGGAAAGGTTAAGTTAAAATAACAGGGCAACACTTAACCAATATAAATTGATTTGTAGTAGGGTTAAGTTAACACAAGAAGGCAACACTTAACCAAAGTAACATGACATGCAGGTGGGTTAAGTTAACTTGAATTTATTGATGACACTTAACCAATACAACAAGATGAATACGTGGGGTTAAGTTAACAAGAAACACTTGACCAATATAACTTGATGAACGAACGTGGTTAAGTAAATAGGAAACACTTAACTGACCCATCATGATAAGTAAGGATAGTCAAGTTAATAAGTAACACTTAACCAACATGACATGATGAATGAGTGGGTTAAGTTAACATGAATGAACAACACTTAACCAATATGATGTAATTGCGGGAGGGTTAAGTGCATATCGGGTTGGTGGGTAATATTAGTAAATAAAGGCCCACAAAAACTTAACCTTTGAATAAACATGCTTGAATCAGTAGAAGGGTTAAGTACATATTGGGTTGGTGGGTAATATTAGTAAATATAGGCCCACAAAACTTAACCATTAAATAAACATGCTTGAATCAGTGGGAGGGTTAAGTACATATCGGGTTGGTGGGTAATATTGGTAAATATAGGCCTACAAACTTAACCATTAAATAAACATGTTTGAATCAGTGGGAGGGTTAAGTACATCTCGTATAGGTGGGTAATATCAGTACATATAGGCCCACAAACTTTACCGTTAAATGAACACGCTTGAATCATGGGAGGGTTAAGTACGTCTCATGTAGGTGGGTAATATCAGTACATATAGGCCCACAAACTTAACTGTTAAGTAAAAATGCTTGGATCGATGGGAGGGTTAAGTAATTATCGGGTTAGTGGGTAATATTAGTAAATATAGGCCCACAAACTTAACCAATAGGAAACCCTAGTAACGGGGACCCATTTCAGCAGTAACCCATATGGATGTAACACGGTACCCTGAACTAGGCAGGGCGGGCACGATTACTGGGCTGATTATAAGCGGTCAAAGAAGTGGCAAGAGGTACGTCAGTGTAGGTTCCGACGGTTTACGGGCGTGCACGTACTCTGGAGTGGAAAAAAGCAGGCACTGGGTACCAGTAGTTATGCAATGTGCATCTTGAATCGTGTCGGGTTGCTATCATAAGGATTGATACACCTTATGGTGGGACCAGCACATGGTATCTACACGCAAGAGAGGGCCGATTGACATAGACACATGGAACATGAATACAAGTAGGGAGTCGATCGATAGGGTAGTAAGGGTACATCTAACATGTTCATAGCAATTAGGATGATTGAGGTGGAATCCTCACGATAGATGTACACCTGAAGGCTACCACAATTACGGGGGTTGGGGTCATGATTATCATTTTATACAGATCACTAGTTGGGACACTAGTTAGGTGGTGCAGAGATAAATATAGAAATTAGATTAACAAAGTAATAGCGAAACAGGGAAAAGTATAAGCGCATTCAGTTCACCTTGCACTTATCTTCTCTTTAGTTACCTTATTTTTATGGTATTGTCCTATTTTCGGTTTATTCATGTCATGATCCTTTATCTTGTTTGCATGCTGAAAGATCACTGGACTTACCAGACTTATGTCTGACCTAGTTTATTTTTCGCCTCTTTTCTTCCGTCCCCCCCCCCCCCCAGGTAGTCAGGGAGGGAATAGCTCAGCCTAACTTGGACCTCTTCTCTTTCCAAGCTTGAAGATTAGTTGGTGTATCGCTTTGGACTCTCTCTCTCTCTTCCACTGTTATGGCTAGTTCATGCTTTATCGGGGAATATCATTGTTTTTATGCTTCTTCTATTCTTGGAAGTTTTTAAATCAAGACAGAAGTTCTATGTATTACATTTAAGTATGATTGAGGAAATTGTTGTAAAAGCTTGACTGAATTAAGTTGTTTATAAAATGACTTTATTTTCCGTTGCTTTATTTGTCTTTCTTGTAATTTATCTGCATCTCTTACCTATAATGCTCCACCGAAGTTAAGGTATTCCCTCTGTGAGTGACCTTAACGGAGGTGGGGTGTTTCACTTGTTATCAGAGCTGAAGGTTACCGGATCAGATAAAAGATTTAAAAAATTATTTTCAAAACGGTTTTAAAAGAAGCATTTTCAAAAGAAAAGTTTTGTTTCAAAGGCGTATTCCCCAAAGCCATATGCACTATCTTTTGATCCTCTGTTTGAATCCTTGTTTCCTTCTTTCCTGAGTCTCTGGGGCTCTTGGCTTTCTGGGGGGTAACCTCATCGCGGCATGGTTCCGTAGGCTCGACGAGACTACGACACTTGTCAAAGGGCAAACAAGTGCCCAACTTCCATCTATAGCCGTAGTAGTTTCACCTGCGGCTAATTTTCTTTCGAGCTTTGTTGGATTCTCCATGCAATGGGGGCAGCTTTCGAAAGACCTATCAACATGTTACACAAGGATGGGAAAGATGACAATGAGGGAGTTTGGCTAAGGAGCACAACACAAGGATGAAGAACTCATGGATATGAACTTGGTTCACAAAGGAGGGGAGGAAAGAATAGTAAAACCTAAAACATGAGGAAGTATCTTTATTTTGGTATAACGGGTCGTATAATTAAGGGCAAGGGCAAGAACAAAAGACGGGATTTTCCGAAAGGCAAGTGCATGCTCTCACCACCTGCATACCTGAGAGAGAGGCAGTAAGGTTTCTGTTGAAAAGTTTAGTTTTTCTTCTTGATCATCCTACTAGTACTCTTTTTGATTTTTGCGCTTCGCATTCATTTATATATGCTTCCATAGTTGAGTCTCTGCACCCTAGAGCTTGTATAGTAGGGGATCCCATTATTGTCTCAAGTCCAATTTGTGGTTCGGCTCATTTATCATTGGTTTGTAAGAATTTGAGATACTTATGTTTTTGGTTTCATGGGCTATGGGTTGATTCTAGGCATGGATTAGTTAGCTAGTAATTGTAAAAGGAGGATAGTTAGACTTTTGACTTGCCTCGGGAATACCCTCAAAATTTCGTGCGATCCTAAGGGATCAGTTTGTCTTAGCTACCTAGAATCACTTTATGTATTTATCGACGATTTTCGATCCATTAGAGTAGTTCATGAGTACGCACATATTTTATGATTATGGTTAGGAGTTTTCCCCCTAAAAACTCGAGATAGACTTCCGCATATATCTAGTTGACAATGCAAAGCCAGTTATACGATCAACGATAGTTTTGGAGCAGGATTGGCAAGGATAGCCAGGGTTGGTTGAGTGCTCAATTGTTTGGTTGTTTTACTAGTATCATCTCACATAAATCGTCTAAATTCGGAGGAGGTATTCCTTGGGTGCTTGTCTGATATTGGTTTAGGCCTTTGGGGCTTGTACTTGCGGGATGCCAAGTTCGACTAGGATGGTTTGCGTGAGAGATATCGACCCTCAGATTTGTGACATGAGGGATAAGTTAAGTAGAAGAGAGACCTTTAATCATCTTAGTATATACACTTGGTATCATGGTTAACTTCTGTTTATCCTCGAAAGATAGTTCGACAACATTGGATACCCTATAGCATAGAAAATGGTCGAGGCCCTATCTTTACTAGTGGGTTTTGGAAATAGAGGTCAAGAAGCTTCACAATCGCAAAGTTAAATTAGTTAAGGTACAGTGGGGTGAAGCTCAAAGAAGATGCGGCTTAGAAGACTAGATATGCGCATCATACCCTTTTTGAGGGTATATCCTTGATTCCTCCTTTTTCTGTAATATTTATTCGCATGCTAGTCTTTAACTTTTAAGTGTATCCTCTCAGTCCTATCCTCGATCCTTAGGTAGAAGCCAATGGATGAAAACATGTGTTTGAGACATGTTAAGATTGATGGTTGCAAGTGGTTTCAAGTGTTTGCTAGTGGTTGCTCATGGATGCATATACACACATTAGGCACTAGATCGGCTCAGTCACTTTCATATTGCATATGCATATGAACGTATTTGTATATGGATTGAAACTTGATGTGTTATCACATGGATGTTGCATATGGATGAGTGAATATGCACACATATTGTATTTACATGATTAGAGATATTTGCATACATATTGGACGCATGACACTCTCATGATTCGCATTAAGGAGGTCAACTGGATCAATAGACCGCCTGATTTTGCACTAGATAAGAGACATATACACACACTTTGCATATGTTCATATGGCATTAGAAGTCTTTTAAGGACAATGGATGCTTGTGGATGATGGATGAGTAGATGGATGACTGGATGTTAGGATGCATTCCTATTAACTTGAAGATTTCGGGGACGAAATCCTTTAAGGAGGGGAGAATGTAACACCCCGAATTTCCAGATAATATTAAAATTAACAAATTCAAGAACACATAATTTTTAGAAGAAGAATTAAGTGAAATGGGTTGCGCTATTACGTTCATCTCAAAATTTTGGTCAAGATAGACATTTGGTTTGCATAAAACGGATACCTTATGAAGAAGTTATTAAGCCTTGAAGTTTGTATGCATATGAGAAATATATATATATATATATATATATATAATAAATAAATATGCAAAAAAGTTTAAAACAGCGAATCGGGAGGGGGAATAACCGAACTGGCCCATTTTTGAGGTCGACCCAAGCCCCGCTGGGTCGATTAGGGGTTGATTCAGGGTGTTTGGCTGTCAACCCGTGGGCCGATTCGCTCTAAGGCAGATGTGGCATCTGATTTGTTCTCATGATTCAGGGTTAATCTAATGGTCCTAAAACACTCTCTACAACTATATAAGGACCCTAAACCTAAAACCTAATTCTATTATTCACTCTCATCTAAACATAGCCGTCACTAAAACCAAAATCAAATTAAATCTAATCTAATTCAACTAAGAGAATTAAACGATCTACGTCAAAGGCGAGCAATTCAGTTTCAGAATACAGATCCCTGAAATCAAGTTTTTCCTTTTGATTGTAAGTGTAGTTATCTTTTAGATGTGAATAAATTAAAGACATGATTTGTAATGAATTGTAAAATAGAATTGTATCATGTTGTATGTGATGCTGATTCATGTTTATTCATGTCTATTCTATCATATATGCCTATGAACTATTGTGGTCTGTCGAACCTGCCATGTTATGTAGAAATTCGTGAGTAAACCTATGATGTTGTATAGGAATTTGGGAATGAAATTACCATATGTAAGTTTAGTGATATTATGATACATACAAGTTTTAGGCTAAGTCATGTCGGTTATGCCTAATTATTTAGAGCCATTATGCATACATGTTTAGATCTACGGCCTTATATGTTTAGATCTACAACTTTATATGTTAGATCCATATTCCTTTATGATAGATCTAATTTGCAAGTTCACCACTACATGCCAAGTTTAACTTGTATAGTTTTATGTAAATTCATATGCTTGTGGTTCATGTTGCATAGATCAAATTTGCAAGTTCATAGTTAAAAGTATATTGTTTTATGCCAAATCCATGTGACAAATGTGTAGTTAGATCCATACTTTTGTATGAGGTTGGAATGTTGCAAAGTTCCTCTTTTCCCCTTTTTTGTTTTATAAGTTAGGCTAAAATATCGAGCCTAACATTCTATGTAATTTTGCGAACGTACAACAGGGGTAACATTAGGGAAAACATGAAATTACATGTAATTGGCATGTTTGACACATAAGCATGATAAGTGGCATGAATATGGTATAATCTATATACCTAAAATTTTGAATGAGATTTAGAAGGAAAGTAGGCCATGATAATAATTGATTTATAATTTACATATAAATATGTTGGATAAACATGAAAAATTACATGGCATAGATTGGTTCATGAAATGGTATATTTAGTATACCATTAATTGTGAGCATAATTAAAAGAATAATTATGGCATAATTAAATTGGGAATAATTTACATATGGAATTTGTCATAAATAAGAAATATGTAAATTTAGAAAAGACGAATATGCCTAACCCGAGGTTAGACTGAGTTGTGGTGTAAATCTACCCGGAACCGACCGGCACATCCAGTGGCTACAACAATACCTGTCTAATGTGGGTGGTTAGTGCATTGAGCCCAAAAAGGACCCGAGGTTAGACTGAGTTGTGGTGTAAAACTGCCCGGAACCGAACGGCACATCCAGTGACCACAACAATACCTGTCTAATGTGAGTGATTGGTGCTTTAATAAAGCTAAGTCAAGATTGGTAGGGTTAAGTCAATTAAGGAAACATTTAACCAATTCAACATGTTAACTAAACTGATGGGCAAGGTTAAGTCAATTTAGAACACTTAACCGTTATAACAAGTTAATTAGACAAGTGGGTGAGGTTAAGTAAATTTAGAACACTTACTGTTATAACATGTTAATTAGACAAGTGGGCGAGGTTAAGTAAATTTAGAACACTTAACCATTATAACATGTTAATTAGACAAGTGGAGTAAATTTAGAACACTTAACCTTTATGACATGTTAATTAGACAAGTGGGAGAGGTTAAGTAAATTTAGAAACACTTAACCAATATAACTTGATTTATGGAAAGTTTAAGTTAAAATAAGAGGGCAACACTTAACCAATATAACTTGATTTGTAGTAGGGTTAAGTTAACACATGAAGGCGACACTTAAGCAAAGTAACATGACACATAAGTGGGTTAAGTTAACTTGAATTGATTGATGACACTTAACCAATACAACAAGATGAATACGTGGAGTTAAGTTAATAAGAAACACTTGACCAATATAACTTGATGAACGAATGGGGTTAAGTTAATAGGAAACACTTAACGGATCTAACATGATAAGTAAGGAGGGTCAAGTTAATAAGAAACGCTTAACCAACATGACATGATGAATGAGTGGGTTAAGTTAATGTGAACGGACAACACTTAACCAATATGACATAATGTGCGGGAGGGTTAAGTACATATCGGGTTGGTGGGTAATATTTGTAAATATAGGCCCACAAAACTTAACCATTAAATAAACATGCTCGAATCAGTGGGAGGGTTAAGTACATATCGGGTTGGTGGGTAATATTGGTAAATATAGGCCCAGAAACTTAACCATTAAATAAACATGCTTGAATCAATGGGAGGGTTAAGTACATCTCGTATAGGTGGGTAATATCAGTACATGTAGGCCCACAAACTTAACCGTTAGATGAACATGCTTGAATCGACGGGAGGGTTAAGTACATCTCGTGTAGGTGGGTAATATCAGTACATATAGGCCTACAAAGTTAACCGTTAAGTAAAAAATGCTTGAATCGATGGGAGGGTTAAGTACATATCGGGTTGGTGGGTAATATTAGTAAATATAGGCCCACAAACTTAACCAATAGGAAACCCTAGTAACGGGGACCCATTTCAGCAGTAACCCACATGGATGTATCACGGTGCCCTGAACTAGGCAGGGTGGGGCACGATTACTGGGCTAATTATAAGCGGTCAAAGCAGCGGCAGGTGGTACGTCAGTGTAGGTTCCGACGGTTTACGGGCGTGCACGTACTCTGGAGTGGGAAAAAGTAGGCATTGGGTACCAGTAGTTGTACACTGTGCATCTTGAATCGTGTCGGGTTGCTATCATAAGGATTGATGCACCTTATGGTGGGACCAGCACAGGGTATCTACATGCAAGAGAGGGCCGATTGACACAGACACATGGCAAGTAGGGAGCCGATCGATAGGGTAGTTAGGGTACATCTAACATGTTCATGGCAATTAGGCTGATTGAGGTGGAATCCTCATGATAGATGTACACCTGAAGGCTACCACAATTACGGGGGTTGGGATCACGATTATCATTTTATACAGATTACTAGTTGGGACACTAATTAGGTGGTGCAGAGATAAATATAGAAATCAGATTAACAGAGTAGTAGCGAAGCAGAGAAAAAGTAGAAGCGCATTCAGTTCACCTTGCACTTATCTTGTCTTTAGTTACCTTGTTTTTATGGTATTGTCCTATTTTCGATTTATTCATGTCACAATCCTTTATCTTGATTGCATGTTGAAAGATCACTAGACTTACCAGACTTATATCTGACCTAGTTTGTTTTTCGCCTCTTTTCTTCTTCCCATCCCCCCCCCCCCAGGTGGTCAGGGAGGGAGTAGCTCAGCCTAATTTGGACCTCTTCTCTTTCCAAGCTTAAAGATTAGTTGGTGTATTGCTTTGGTCTCTCTCTCTCTTCCACTGCTATGGCTGGCTCATGCTTTATCGGGGAATATCATTGTTTTTATGCTTCTTTTATTCCTGGAAGTTTTTAAATCAAGACAGAAGTTCTATGTATTACATTTAAGTATGATTGAGGAAATTGTTGTAAAAGCTTGACTGAATTATGTTGTTTATAAAATGACTTTATTTTCCGCTGCTTTATTTGTCTGTCTTGTAATTTATCTACATCTCTTACCTATAATGCTCCACCGAAGTTAAGGCATTCCCTCTATGAGTGACCTTAACGGAGGTGGGGTGTTTCAACAATTGCAGATATTTTCAAACTTAGATTCAAAATCCAGAAATGATTAGAATATTGTAGTTTCATACTATTGAAGTAAATTTCTAGAAAATATGAATTCTACAAATAAAAGTTTAAGAAAGCCCAAGAAGTTACAAAGATATGACAGTGACATATCAAAACAAAGAAAAATAAACAGAAGGGATAGAGAGAGAAATAAACAAAGAAAATAAAAACAAAGAATATTTACGAAGTTGAGTTTAGAGATCATTCCAGAATCCAATGTAAATTAGAATCTCTAACTCAACAGATGTGGCTAAGGAACTGTGAATGATTCTATGATATGTAGCAGTTTAAATCCAGTTTTTCTTTAGCAATGTAGTTCCTCAGCCTCCTTCGGTACCTAACTGTTAAGAGGATTGAGTGGTCTAACAAAAGCAATAAAACCACTCACAGTTATATTTGTACGTTTTGGTACCCAAACCTGTTTCTATAATAATCCATTCGATTCTATCTTCGTACCCTTTGGAACTCAAATCTGTTTGAATTTAATGAAGTTTGTTTTATTTATTTTTGGGATCCAGAATTGTTCAATTGGATTATTAACAAATTCACATCACGTTTATGATTCCAAAATCCTTTGCGATTATCAGAGTTTGAATTTTCATACCGATTCTTTCCAAAGTAGTTTAAAGGATTTTTAAAATAATTTGAGTTCTGATTTTCAAAAACATTATTTTTCTCAAAGCCAAGACCACGTTTATTTCCAATAAAAATTTGGTTTTTCAACAAAATATTCAGATATTTTTCTCCATCAGAAAATTTACACAAAATTGTTTCAAGTTATTGACTTTCAGTTTTAAGATCACCGTTTTCTTTCATTAAATCTCAACAACGATTTTTAGTGATCTTATTTCTTTCAAAATTAGATTTCAAAACCAAATTTTCATTATTAAGCAATTTAATTTTGATTTCAGATTCAACAATCTTTGATTCAAATCGTTTTTGTTTTTCAAACTCAAATTTCTTGGATTTTTCAATCTCGATTTCAAGTTCTTTCAAAATCAAATCGGATTTCAACAAATTTTCCTTTTCAGCAATTTCAAATTTGGAATTTATATCAGTCTTAAAATTTTCAAATTCCTTTCGTAGAAAACTGTTCAAACTTGATAATTCAATCTTGTTTTCTTTTAAGATCAGAATTTCCTTTTCAAATTTTTGAATGTCTTTATTGAGATGAACAAGATTGGTTTCCAAATTTCAAACAATTTTTGCAATCTGAATTTAAAGAATTTTTAAGATATTCAAGTTATGATTCCAAGTCATTAATTTTGCTGGTCAACACAAGATTTTTAGATTTCAGAAATTTGTTTTTAGATTGGAGTTTATCAACAGATTTAGTTAGATCAACACACATATAAACTAAATCTTCATATGAGAAATTTCTTGTCTCATCATCTGTTAAATCTCCATCGACTGATCCATCTGAATTTTCATTTGTAAATCCTATTAAGCAGAACTCTGAATCTGAGTTGACTTTATCGGGTTTTGAGCAACTGTTGTCGATTTTTCCATACTTCTTATTAAGAGTATTCCAAATTTACTGCACAGTTAAACAATGCGAGATAAGTTTAAATTGATCAATACTAAGGCAAGAATAAATAATGTCCATAGCACGAGTTTTGATAACTTTATTCCTTTTATCTGGCAAATCTCCTCCATTAACAATAATATTCCAATATTTAAGATGAACAAATTTTTCATAGATTTTCATTTTTATTTTCCAATTTAAAAATTATGTTCCATTGAAAATAGTTGGAATATTACTAGACCGACTCTCACTAGGCTGGCAACTAGGATGACCCACCACTCTAGAGTTAAAGAAAATACCCGCTCTGATACCACTTATTGGATCAAGACTAACCCTAGAGGGGGGGTTGAATATGGTTTATCGCAAATTATCGTAGAGTTTAAATATTACGGGATATTAAAATATTCACAGATCACAGAATGCAGCAGAAATAAAAATTCAGAAAGTAAATAACACACGATATACCCAGCTTCGACAAAATCCTGCCTACTACTGCATTCCTAAGGTTTCTACTAGGAGTTAACAACAGATCCCGCTTATAGACACTTTAAACTCGCACTCCCTGCTCCTGTACTAACCCTACGCTCAAAACCCTAGACTGACCGATATCCCCTCGACCAGATTTTCCCATATTACAAACTCGTAACACGTAACCCTAGTTTTTACAGATTCTAGTAAACTGCCAGTTAAACTCCTAGCCGGATCCTAAAATTTTACAGACTCTAGAACTGATAGTTGGATTACAGGTGGAAAAACAAAAAGAAACTAAACAATACAAAATAAAATAAACTAAGAAAACCCTAGGAGTTAAGAATAAAGGGTTATCCCCTTTTATATTGAACTAGGCTTAGTCCAACTCCAAATAGGTCGGCCCGCTCATCATTTCATTTGCCCGATGCTTTTCTCTCTGGAAAACTAGAAATGGCGGCTCGGAAAATGAATTAGGGTTTTCGGATTGTCCCCAAATCGAATTGATTGCTTGATGTATGGATTATCTCTAAGCTCGAAATCGCTGTTGCTTTCTGAAACTTCGATTTGAGAATCTCTCGATCGAAAATCTGTGTGAGTATTTATTAATTTTATTTCTGCTCTTTGAAATTGTGAATTTTTTTCGATGTTTAACTGCGTGTGATGATAGGTGTTAAAATAGGGTAAATAGAAAAATCCTAATTGCTCTGATTTCGCTCGATATGACTTGGCTGATTTTCAAGTTTCCCCTTTTGATCTGTAAAATTTATCGTGAATATTATTGATGAACCTGGCTTGATTTTTGTCCTTCGATGAAACATATAGATCTAGAACTTGAATTTCCCCTTTGATTAATCTATTGTGAATTTGCTCGAAAAAGAAATCTTGCTTTAAATTCCAGAAATGAATCTTTGACTCAAAAAAAAATGGAAAGAAATGATTTTTCTCTTGCCTAAAATTATTGACTGAATTTCTGGATATCTTTCTGGTCATGCACTGATTTCCTACTTGCCAAATAGAATACTTTGTTTCTGGAAACTGATTTGCAATTTGCTCCTTCCAAAAATGTTGCCTTTGATTAAAATGACTTCGATCCTTACAGTTTAATTTGCTAAATATTTTTCCAATTCTGGAAATGGTCGATAATTGATATTCTCACCTTGGAAAAAACATGTTAGCATTTAAAACAAATGTCTTGACTGAAAATAAATGGTTTCCAGGAATAACACCTCTAAAATTTGAAAAACATGCCATGATTATTCTGGTAAAGCATTAACTTATTGCTTTGAAAATGAATCTGGCCATTCATTGTTGCTTTTATAAATTTGATTATGGCATCTTTTATTTTAACATATATTTTAGAATTTGTCCTGGCTGTAGTTTTGTCTTGGTGTTGCCAGTTTTGCAAAAAGTAGATTCCATAACACTATGATTTCAAAGATGTTTATTTCTGGAAAACCATTCATATGTTGGCTGCATGCTTCACCTTGATTTGATCTGAACTGCACCATATGTTAGTTCATGCAAAACATTTCTCTTTAAAAAACAGTTTCATGTGCTTCACGTTTGTGTGTCTTCTTGCCACCACCTGATTTTTTGAAAATAAATTGACATGTTGTTTTGCTCCGCTGTCCATTTGAGTTGCACATCACTGTGACCTTTGCGTGAGTCATGTTGTTGCATATGAACTACTACACCAAAATATTTTGTATGCACCCTCACCATGTTGCACCATCTAAAATTTAACTCGACCATTATTAAAACACACCGTTGTTGAGTATACTGGTCCGTGTATTCTTGAACACTTCAATTAGCTATGTATTTATGCCTTCACCATGCTTCTTCGTTGTATGATCAACATGTAACATGATGTGTTGAATTGAGTGATCTGCCAATGAAATTTTGCTGATTTGCCATGTTTTTGATTTGATCTGCCATGTTATTTTGCTGATTTTGAAGAAAATTGATTTGCCATAGTAAATCACTTGAATTTTGGTGATCTTGCCATGTTTGCCACCTATTTTTGAGCTGATCTTAGTGAACTTGATTTGCCATGTAAAATCACTTGTTTTTTAGCTGATCTACCGTGTTTGTCAGCTTATTTTTGGCTGATCTGAAAATTTTGCATTTCCATGATATGTTTGACCATTTGCACACTGATTTGCATTGTGCACTGAGTCGAGATGGTCCACATGGCTACTCCTCAGTTGTTCGTTGATTGGCGTGGTAGTGCACACGTGTATATATATGCACGTGTATATATGCAGTCAATCAAACAGATTTTCCTGTCCCTGTACTATACATATAAACTGACTGCCTTGTGATATTTATAGTGTTTCACTGTGAATATCACAAGCTGTCTAGACAAAGATGAATCAGATCATGTCATGAAAAATGATGAGAAACACACCATAAATTTGAGGCAAATAAATTTTAAAAATAAAATTTATATTCACATGTATTTTGAAAATGATTTTTGTTCCATATACTGTGTATGTGTTTCTGTATATGACAGGTATGAAGATGATGACTAGACTGACAGTGAAGTGTGAAGACAGAAAATCGAAGACATTGAATGAAATAGTGTCAGTAAATGTGTATGTATATGAAAGTGAAAATGTATGTATATATGATTTTTATAGACAGAGTGACTGTATGAGTGTTGTAGAGAGAATTGTACTGATATTTGTAATAAACAAATTTGTTAGAAATAAAATATTATTTTATTGTTGTCAAACAAACTTGTCTATTTTATTCAGTTTATTTACAAGTACAAATTCCTATGAAGAGTTTAAATGGTGAAGCTATATATATAGTTGTACTGTTTGAATGTTTAAAATATAATATTCAGTACTGTATGAATATATGAATGTCCGTACAGTCATTTAAGTATAAATATTATATTCATGTCTGTGATGTATATATAAAACAATACAGTAACAAACACGTTTATAATAATATTATTTGGTTGTTATCATCAAACAGGAATAATATAATTGTGTATACAACAACGTTATATACAACAATTGCCAGTTTCAATTTGCCGTGTACTTCAAAATCTCCACCAGTTTCAAAAGACACGATTTATGGCGCCATCACCATGCATGACCGCTGAAAGGACCTAGCTCCCACCCATTCTCTTTGCCTGTTTTCTTCTTTTCTCCCTTATGTTTTATTTTTCACCATTACATCTATGCATGGATCCCACTAAACATGTGCACACTACACTACCGATCCGATGATCACACCTCCAGCTTCATCACTCCAAGTGCCAACACCGTCCTTGCCCTCATCTACATAATCGGAAACCATTATTCATTATTGGATCAAACTTTTCAAAGTTCACAGGAGCTTAAAACACGCGCCACCTCCACGAAACCACTTCGCACCTCCACCACACACCATTGGCCACCTCCGTACTTCAGTCATCAATCGGTAACGACCTACCGATCATTTTCTCCTCCAACCGATCGACTGTATGTCGCTGCAAAGGCGTAGTTCACCACTTTTCCTAAAACAGTATCGCGACCCTTACTCCATTTATCTTCTAACTTCATCACGAGTCTGCCAACAAACTCGTCCTCCAATTTTCCCCTGAAGTATAACCCTATATAGCCCTACCCTTGGTGCCGTTATCATAACCGTTCACCGATACTAATAAATCATGATGGATGTGTATTGGTGATTTAAATATTTTACATTTTGTTAAGTATTTTATTAGCGGTTATATGTACCACATAACAACAAGCTTTGAAAAGAAAAAGAACATTCCTTGCATCATTTGGAAACATATGTGGATGACCTTAAAGCAATAACCAAGTTTAATTAATTGAGATAGCATATTTGTGTCTATGCCCACCTTTTAGTGACAAGGATGGTTACTCCTGAAGTATTTGTCGAAACAGTGACTAATGTTGTTTGAGATATCATGTGTTGTCCTTATTGTGATTATGCTTATATGCAGGCCTTTTATAGCACTAATTTGGTTTTATTATAATCGCTGGTTGGTCTCCTACTCGTTGGATTATTCCAACTCACTTTTTCCTTTATGTACTATTCCTTGTAACACATCTTCAAAAAATTTTGTAATACACATATTAATATGACAGATAATATTCAATACTTAATAGCGTTATATGATATAACTTATATCAGCTATTCATAGTGATCTAAATGGGCAGTGTCCTTCTCACATGTCACCTTTACCCTAAACAACATACTTCTAGGTGTGAAAACAATAATTTTATACTGTGGCTTGTATTTAATTCCTAGGTTGTTCAAAGTTATTTCATCAAACATGGTCAGCACGCCTACAAAATGTTATACCCCCAGTGGAAATAAAGGACCACGTATACTTACATCAAAACTTTATCTAATTCTAGGAGGGATTGTAAATGAAGAAATAAATTAGAGTTTGCTCACAATACTTGATATGGTGTATGCCAATTTATGTACTTGATATTCATGATAAACCCAAACCATACAAGGGAAATTCATGATACTCAATCATATGAATGGAGGCACAATCATTTGTATATACATATAAATATAAGCTGAATCATAACAAGGGGTTCATGAATTTATATAGGAAAAAGATTTATAGCTTACTCACTATTATATGTTATTTCGCTCTATTTTGTTCTTGCTTTACGTTTCCAGATTTATTCCAGGTTTGTTTCTCAGTTCATTTTCTTATCAGACATGTTCTAAATTATCCAAAACAAAGTATCTATCTCCATACATAAATTCTTTTATGCACTGGAGCTTGTAGTTATAAGCAGTAAGGGGATTTTAGGTGTTTGCTCATATTTATACTGTCACTTTTTTCAGTTTATATACAGGATACCCAATATGATGCAAGTACAACCATATACATACAACCATATGTTGAATCATAACAGGAGAAAATTATAAATTAAGATAGTAAAGAAATTTTGAGAAGTTTACTCACAAATTAATGTTGGTTATAACTTGATTTCTGCTCTTGCTTTTCAGTCCATGCTTATGCTCTGTATTTTTATTCACTGCTTTACTTTACATTCCAGATTTTCCTCTGTATGGCTCTCGGCCATTTCTTTTTCAGAATTTACTCTAAAAATTTTCATTAGTTTTACAGTGTATTAGTGTGTTTTTGTGTGTGCATTCCTACATGTATTTATAGATGCATACATAGGCTTCATGTCAGGGACTCTTACGTCTTGCCAAGTACAACAACTTGATTGAAAGGAAGTTTATGCATGGCTTCACTTCTCCTATACCTTATAGGCTATAAGTGCACAGCTAGGTAAAATTTCTTATTATACAAATGGGTGCAATTCCATGTGCTGAGGGTCTAGGACTAGGCTTAGTAGTGTAGCTAGTAGGATGTGTGGGCTGTCTTGTTTGATGTGGAGGATACATGAAACAGTGTGTAAAATGATGTGGTGAATGGTAGCAGCTTTTAAGTGAGGGGATGGTTGATGGCACAATCCATGAAAAAGTTTCAGACTTGGTTCTTAAGCAAGGTCGACCTATGTTCTTGCTAAACAAATAGATATATGAGTATGTAATTTATATACATGTTGATTTGAGATCACCATGTGCAAGTATTCATTCATTTATGCAATAGCACAATAACCATGTGCTTGCTGCACAAAAATCTGAGCATATGTGTAATTTTATATTTTAACAAATCAATTTAGTATCCATGCCAGCATAAATTTATTAAATGTCCTAGTTCCTAGCTTGTACAACATATACTAAGTGTTTTTAAATGACTTCAAGCATTAAAGAAAATCAGCCCAATCAAATCTCATAAGTGCATATCTCTTTGTATTTGAAACTAGTATCTTCTTGTGCATTTATGTGAAGTAAAATTACAATATAGATTTTAAGTATATTCCATTGTTTTCTTTTAAGTAACTTAATGATGACACAAGTTTTAAATGCAAGACAAAGATTTTCAAGACAACAAGCACTTGATTATATATATATATATATATACCTACAAAGAAATTAATATATACATGATGCACGATTTTATAAAATAATTATCAAAATGAATTTGATGATCTTATTAATATTATAAAATAAATAGCTTGCATTGAATAATCTATACTTGTGTTTTCTTTTCTTATGAGGTAAATCAAAGTTTTACTCATATAAATTTCTTATTTTTAGATTTCAACCCAAATTAAGTAATATATGAACTAACCCACTTTCCTTTATATTTTTACTTAGATAATCATATATTCATATGAATTTTAAAACATTAAAAATATAACAAAATTATAAAACAACAATTACTTGTTTTATATACACATACACATTGTTTAATGACTTTTAAACCATCAACAAATATATTATATTTGGAATTATCCGGATATCCCCAAATATATAAATCTTATTCAATTAAATTTTATTTAACTCTAATATTCTCCAGATATGTATAAATACCAGTTTTATTTAATTAAATCTATTTCCAATATAATCTATACATTATAGATTATAGAATTAGTCCAAAAATTGGGCCGTTACACAATCCTTTGTTATGTCTACTCTGCCTTATGGAGTCATGACAACTCCACTGCACTGGCTCATAGCCCTGCTTTGATCACTTTTCCCCATGGAGTCATGGCAACTCCATTGCACTGATCTATTGCCAATGATCCGTCTCTTAGTGGTGAGTCAAAGCTATAAACATCGATAACCCCTTTGCACACGTCCCGCAGCAAAGCCCAACTCATGAAGGTAACTTGTTGATCCCTATTTGGATCCTGAGTAATAACCTCCCATTTGGACTTCCTTCAAATCTCGGGGTTTGACCGAATTGGAGTTGGTCTTCTGAAGAGTCGTCACGCGGTAATGGAAGAGGTCCAAACTGGTTCGGTTTAGTTGCCCTCCCCAGTTCGGTTCGGCATGCTTCAGCTCCTGACCATTAATCTGGTTCGGTTCAGTCAACTTCCTCTAGATCGGTTCGGTCGTGGTACTCCATCCGAGTCGGTTCGATCACGATTCGGTTCGGGTGCCCTCCTCCGGTTCAGCTCGTACTTTGCATTTCCGATTCGATCCCCTAGGCTTCAATTCCGATTCGAACCCAACTCCAGATCTATACAAATGGCCTTCCTTCTTGCCAAGCCTCTTATTCCAAGTTCCAGTCCGGTTTGAATTTCCTCACCCGGTTCTCCTATCCGATCCGAGCCCTATAATCCGATCTGATCCGAAACCCTGCACATTTTCCAACGAGCGTGTATCGTCCTTTCTCGCCATACGACGGCGTTTTCAACCATTCTAACTTTCCTACAGGATTACCTAACATTCCAAACAGTAATAACAACAATTAGAATCAACCATGAATATCTAAACATCAATCATATGAGCTAATTTGGATCAAACATACCCAAATCTATGGTTTTCCCCTTAATTCCCTTTATCATGATTTAAGCATATAATTAGCATAACATGTCCAAATTGACCCAAATTTTTATCAAAGCCCTAAAATAATATTTTAAGAATTTTTACATATTTTTCCAGAATTTTAACATGCAAAATTTCGCTAATTATCACTAATCACCCCTAATTAGCCGTAATTAGTGGAAAACAATGCAAATCACTCACCTTACCCATAAATGAATTATAGATATGAACTTTACTACTGTTTTGGGTCGAATTCCTATGCAACACAATAGCTCCAACTCTATTTTGGTGTTGATTTGCCTTGATTTGATGTAGCTTAGCTTAATCCTCGATTAGAAAGCGATTAGGAGTTGTTTAGAAGAGATTTAGAAGGTGGAAGCCATTGTTAGGGTTGAAAAGGAAGTCTGTGGAGGAGGGTTTCTCTAGCCCCCATCATCTCGTATGCAACCCTAATCCCGAAATACCTAATAGGCCTCGCTGCTAATCACCTTAGTTAGGCCCAGTTAAGCTGTTTTTCACCTTCTAAACCTTGTTTCAGCCATATCTCCCAAACAGTAAGCCAACTTTATCAATGTGACCACTCTGACCCAATGGAAGTGGTTTCAGATTAAAACTCCTTACCAATCAAAAGTTATAGGCGAAACAAGATTCACCAGGGGTAAAACGGTCATTTAAAAATTGGCAAAAATCGTGAATATGGGAAATGACCCAAATAGTCGTTTCCCAAAGTTGCACGACCATACGACTTCGTATGTAAATGAAATAAATATTCTACGATCCTCCGATGCGTAGAATGTGGGTCGTTACACTCTCCCCTTTAAGAATTTTCGTCCCCGAAATTCCTTAATTAAAACATACAATGGGTCCCTCATGCCAAACAGCCATTTATAATAATCAAACACACATAATAACACAACAAGTCTATCCTAACATGCGGTTTACTAACAAGGGAATAACTATTGCTATTAAAATATTACGAGGAAAAGAGTCCTGGATACAACTTCCTTATGCTCTCCTCTGTTTCCCAAGTACAGTCATTCTCGTTATCACCCCATTGGACCTTGACTAGTTGTACCGTCTTCCTTCGAAGTTGCTTTGTATCGTACTCAACAATACAGATCGGCCTGCGGCTCCCAACCTCCTCGGGTTCTACTTCGATGTCATCCAACTGATCCGGTGAAATAGTCATATCAGGGTCATGTATGAACTTCCTTAACTGGAAAACATGAAATACGTTATGAACTCCTGCCATCTTATCAATTAATCTAACTTTATACGCTGAATTCCCAACTTGCTCGAGAATTGGGAATGGACCAACAAACCTTTGTGCTAACTTGCCTCTCCTACCAAATCGAATCACGCTCTTTAACGGAGAAATCTTGAAAAACACCAAGTCGCCAACGGAGAATTTCAATTCTCTTCGTCTCTTATCAGTATAACTCTTCTGTCTATATTGGGCAGTCTTCATTTGTTGTTGGATAACCTTGATCTTTTCTGAGGTTTCTCTTATAACATCTGGTCCAAGCACAAATTTCTCGCCGATTTATAACCAACCAGATGCAAATCTTGGGCAGTCTTACGTATAAAGCTTCAAATGGAGCCATACCAATGCTGGACTCATAACTATTATTATATGCGAACTCAACCAGATGCAAATGGTCATCCCATGGTCCTCCAAAATCTAATATGCAAGCTCTCAAGAGATCTTCTAATACTCGATTCACCCTCTCTATTTGACCGTCGATTTGAGGATGGTATGCAGTACTGAGATGTAATTCTGACCCTAAAGCCTCTTGTAAGCTCTTCCGAAATCCACTAGCAAACAATAGATCTCGGTCACTCACAATGCCTTTGGTACTCCATGAAATCTTACTACCGACTTCATATACAGTTCTACTAACTTAGCTACTATTCTATTTGACTTGCCGGGTATAAACCTTGCACTCTTGTTCATTCGGTCCACAATCACACAAATGCTATCATGGCCCGATCTAGTCTTTGGTAACCTATAAATGAAATCCATTGAGAGTTGTTCCCATTTCCATTCTGGAATTTCCATTGGTTGCAGCAAACCACTAGGCTTCTTTTACTCGGCTTTAACTAGCCGGCAATTCATACATTTGGATATAAACTTCCCAACGTCTCTTTTCATCCCTTCCCAGTAGTAGGTCTGCTTCATGTCTCGATACATTTTGTTACCACCGGGATTTATAGTCAGTTCAATGGACACAACTAGTCTCGCATTCTTTCTAAGACATCCATCTCGATCAAGCCCATACTTGTTCACCTCCTCGTTGATTCCCATTTCTAACTTGGAGATGATTCCTAATAGATTAGGATTGTCCCTCTGATTGGAACCAATCCGCTCAATCAAAGTGGGTCTGATCGTCAAACTTGCTAACATTTCTAGATCCAATTCGCACTTTGGTCTGAAATCATACCAAGCGATATACTCTAGTGCTTCCATTCCAGAAACATAGCCCCCAAAATGGCATGTCTCCTACTCAATGCATCAGCTACCGCATTGCCCTTCCCGGGTGTGTATGCGATATTGAAATCATATGAAGCCAAGAACTCTAACCATCTCTGCTGTCGGAGATTTAGATCCTTCCGAGTGAAGAGATACTTTAACGACCTATGATCGGTAAACAACTTGAATCTTTCTCCCAAGAGATAATGTCTCCACATCTTCAATGCGAACACGATCGCTGCCAATTCCATATCATGGGTAGGATATCTTTTCGCATGCGGTTTCAGTTGCTGACTTGCATAAGCTACAAACCTACCTCCTTGCATCAATACAACACCTAGCCCCGTACTACAGGCATCCATGTATGCCATCATCTCTTCGTTCCCCTTAGGAATAATTAACACTTGTGCACATGTCAACTTCTCATTTAGACTCCTGAATGCATTTGCACACCTTCTGTCCCAGACGAAAGCTTGATTCTTCTTGGTCAACTGAGTTAACGGTGCCGCTATCATGGAGAAGTCTTAGATAAACTTACGATAATATCCAGCCAATCCCAAGAAACTTCTCACGTCCATTGCATTCTTGGGCGTAGACCAATCTTGCACCATAGCCACTTTCACAGGATCCACGACAATACCATTTTCTGAAATGACATGGTCCAAGAATCTCACTTCCCTCCTCCAGAAGTGACACTTATAAAATTTCGCTTTCAGTTGGTGTTTCCTCAACACCTCCATCACTGTTCTCAAACATTCCTTGTGTTCTTCCTCTGTTCTCTAGTAAACCAAGATATCGTCCACGAACACTAGAAAAAAATTATTCAATTGATCTCTAAAAACTTTATTCATAAGATCCACGAAATATGTTGGTGCATTGGTCAACCCGAATGTCATGACCAACCACTCATAGAATCCATACGGTGTCTAGAATGTCGTTTTGGGAATACACTCAACTGCCACTCGGAGCTGATGAAATCCTGTTGCAAGGTCCAACTGGGAGAACACTCTTGCTCCTTCCAGTTGATCAAACAAATCATCTATCCGTGGAAGAGGATACTTATTCTTCCTAGTCACTTTATTCAACTCGCGATAGTCCACACATAAACGAAGGGAACCATCTGCCTTAGTGGCAAATACAACTGGTGCTCTCCACTCAGAGACACTTCTTCGGATAAATCCCTGCTTCAAAAGATCGCTTACTTGCCCCTCGAGCTCTCGTTTCTCCCTTGGTGCCATACAACGCAGTGGCATCACTATAGGTCTGGCATCTTTCACTAAATCAATGCAAAACTCAATCTCTCGGTGTGGTGGAAGTCCGGTCACTTCCTCGAAGATGTCCGGATACTCGCCAGCAATAGGAACATCAAATAACTCATCATGCGGGATGTCGAGGGAATTTAGAAAACTAGCCATCACCCCATCACTATGTAGGCTACCAAACAGTACCCTCCGCCCATCATCCGCTCTAACGGTCACCGAAGACCCCTCACAGTCTATCGTCACCCCATATCTTCGGAGCCAATCGACTCCTAAAATAATGCCAAACCCAGTAAAGCCCAAATCAAAGCAATCACAAGCAAACATACATCCATGACTCGATAAGACCAAATTATGACAAATCATACTAAGGCTAGTCGAACCACCGATTGGGTTCATCACAACTAAAGGTCTATCGACTATCTCGGGTTCCAATCCCAACCTATCTACCAAGTCACTAGATATGAAGGAATGGGAAGCCCTAGTATCAAACAATACTCAAACAGGAACATCATAAACAGCAAGCATACCTTGAATGACAAAGCTCTTTTCCTTCTGCGCCGCAGTTGGGGCATTCGACGAAGAAGGAACAATGTTGATAGCATATGCTTTCACAATCTATTCTCTTTAGGGGGTTGTGGACATTTATCCTTGTGATGCCCCACTTGGCCACAATTGAAGCACTTCCTGTCCGCTGGATTTGCTCGACATTCTTTAGCATAATGGCCCTTCTTGCCATAGCTAAAGCACTCTATATCTTTCTTACCCTTCTTCTGAGCATCCTTAGCTTGGTTCTATTTCCTCTTATTTTGCGAATTATTCTTGCCTCCACCGCTTTCCTGTGGCTTTGGCTCCCCTGCAGATGTAATAGCAACCTCGGATTTTGACTTGGGGTAAAGGCTCTTTGACTTGGGTTAAAGGCTCTCCGATCTCAATGCCTTTCCCACAATAGATTCGAATGTCTCATCGATGTGGTTTATAAGTCTTTCCCTCAAGTACTCATCTAAGCCAGTTATGAACTTCAGTTCTTCTTCTTAGTAGTATCGATAAGAGATAACCCATACTTCGATAAATTATCGAACTCAGCAATATATTGCGAGACTCCCCTGCCATTCTGCTTAAGTTCCAAAAATTTCTTGAAGAATTCGAATTTCTGAGTAGTTGGGATAAATTTATCACTAAATCGGGTCTTAAACTGATTCCAAGTAACTTGATCCTCTGGAGTAGCCGCTTTGATAACATTCCACCAATTCATAGCCCGTCCTTGAAGCTGACGCGATGCTAGCTTTCTCTTCATTGCATCATCGATCCCCAAATACTCGAAGATGTGTTCGCAACTATCCAACCAATCTTGAACATCCATAGCAGATTCTGTTCCATGGAACAACTTTCCACCAAGACTAGTGTAATCCTTGCAAAGCTTGGCGAAATCGGTCTTAGGTGCTTGCACCGCTGCACCACCACCGTTAGCAGCATTAGGAACTGATCCCTGAACATTCCTAAGCATCTCTCTCATGGAGGTAGTAAACATCGTCCTCATATCAGGAGCATTCCTATTATTGGCTCCTGAACCAGCATTCCTCGTATATCGGCTCATCGTTCAATCTGTAAAGAGAAACGATTAACCATCTCTTCAGTGGTTCCAGCGCAATGTGACTTCATCCTTAGATATACTAATAGTATATATATATAGCTTTTGAAAACCAAAATATCACAATTACGCGCTCTCATATAGGTATATTATCTCTCCCTGATGTCTTCCACTAGGTCAACTACACAACCTAGAGCTCTGATACCAAGTGTGACGGCCTGCCCGCACCAGCCGACATTTCCAGTGAAACGCGCTGTGTCAATGCCTTACCAGCACGGGACGGTCATCAAAGGAAAAGAAAGAAGATGATGAATCATCAAATAACCTGTAGTATATCTCATAGCGTATGGAACAAAATAAAATAATGTAACACCCTATAATTTTATAACATTAAAATTCACAAATTAAAGTATACTTAATTTTTAGAAGAAGAATTAAGTAAAATGGGTTGCGCTATTATGTTCGTCTCAAAATTTTGGGTTAAGATAGACATTTGGTTTGCATAAAATGGATAACTTATGAAGAAATTATTAAGCCTTGAAGTTTGTATGCATATAAGAGATATATATATATATATATATATATATATATAATATATTCAAAAAAAGTTCAAAACAGTGAATCGGGAGGGGGAATAGCCGAACCGCACCATTTTTGGAGTCGACCCGAGCCTCGCTGGGTCGACTAGGGGTCGATCTAGGGTGTTTGGCTGTCAACCTGTGGCCCGATTCGCCCTAAGGGATGATGTGGCATCTGAGTGGTCCTGATGGTTCTGGTTATCCCTAGGTTAATCCGACGGCTCTTATTAAATTAAACTTCTTTCAAAACACTCCTAAACCCCTAATCCTAATCACATTAATTCATAAGAAGAGCCGCCATGCCATCAATGGAGAACCTAGAGTAGCCGCCATACGCTTTCAACTCTAAAGCAAGATAGAAGCTTGAATCAAAATCAAATCTAAATAACGATTAGTCTACATCAAAGGCGAGCAATTCAGTTTCAGAATACAAATCCCAGAAAGACAAGACTATTCATT
This sequence comes from Allium sativum, assembly GCA_030737875.1. Classification (NCBI taxonomy): domain Eukaryota; kingdom Viridiplantae; phylum Streptophyta; class Magnoliopsida; order Asparagales; family Amaryllidaceae; genus Allium; species Allium sativum. Next base: position 144,333,145 of record CM060913.1, on the reverse strand, counting down.
TTAATTGTGAGTATGATAGCTTTCACTAATTAATTAATTAATTTAATTATGATAAGATATAAATGGGATTATGAGAATATGATTTTGAATCATGTGATGTAAATGTATGTTTGTGGTGTTGAATCATATGTTAGTCTTACGCAAGTTGGATCATATGTTAGTTCTTATGTGAATCTTATGCAAGGTTAATCATATATCTTATGCAAGTTTGTGATGATTGGATCATATATTCATGTATGAATCTTATGCAAGTTTGGGTTGTTAAAATATATGTGAGACATGTATATGCATATGCTAGTTTATGTGACATTAACCTTTATGTCTAGATCCATATGCAAGTTTACATTTTTATGTTTAGACCCATATGCAAGTTTACACTTTATGTTTAGATCTATATGCAAGTTTACATCTTTATGTTTAGATCTATATGCAAGTTTACATCTTTATGCTTAGATCCATATGCAAGTTCACACCTTTATGTTTGGATCTATAACAGTACATAAGTTATGCAAGTTTATGCCCATTACCTATGCTAGTTTTGTATCATATGCTAGTTTGAATGAAATTCATATGCAAGTTATTGGCTATGTAATCTTATGTCATGATCCTTAGATCTATTTTATGTGTTATGTGATGTTGTTTTTCTTTTTATAAGTTTGACTATTTGCGAGTCTAACATATGTCATATGAAAACGTACGAATAGCGTGGGTATGATGGGATAATATTGAATATACATAAATTGTGAATTTGCATAAAATGGCCTTAAAAGGCATATAATTAATTTGAGACATTAATTGGCATAATTGGTATTTATGGACATAATTTTAAGAGACAATTATGGACATAAATAAATTTGGAATTTATTGACAAATTTGAATAGGGATATTAATCCAATTTTGGGTTAAATAAAGATGTGTAATAATTAACCGCTAAGGCACGAGGTAGACTCTTTTGTGGTGTAAGACTGCCCGGACCCGTCTGGCAAATCCAGCAGCCACAAGTTTCAGTCTAATGTGAGAGGTCAAAGGAACGAATTAAATGCGTAACAATTGTTAAGACACGAGGTTATGCTCATTTGCGGTATAAGACTGCCCGGACCCGCCCGGCAAATCCAGCAACTACAAATGTCAGCCTAATGTGGGAGGTCTTTACAAGGTTACGGTTCTAATGAATTAAGTAACACTTAACCAGATAAACATGTGGTAGGACATGGGGGGTTAAGTGGGTGCCTTGGGTGGCATGTGAAATTAAGTGGGTGCCTTGGGGGGCATGTGAAATACGATTAGATGCACTTAACCAAGATTGAAACATGTAAAAAGGCATGAATAAGAATGGGTTTAAGTGGGGAAACCTTAGTGGGGACCAAGCATAGGTGGAAGGCTTGTGTCAAGCATGGGGGCCCTTTTCAAACTAGTAACTCATTAAGTATCTTTGTGAGCTCGTCCCAAGTCGAGGACGGGACACGCTTACTGGATTTGATTGTAAGAGGTCAAAACGGGTTAGCGGTGGCAACGCAAGTCCAACGGGGTCATGTGCGTGCGTGGACCCGGGCTGGTAGGTAAGATGTTGTTGCATCGTGTAGATATAAGCCGTGCATCTTTGGTGGTATTGGCTTGCCACTTTGGGGAGTGATACACCCCACTATGGGACCATCATGGGTATCTACGAGTTTGGGAGCCGATCGAATGGGGGTAGTGGGTACAACTAGGGGAGATAGGGGCAGATGGCACCTATGAAGGCAGCTAGGGGTACACAAAACTACCATTATCGTTATTAAGTTCTGTAGGCGGGATCGACTTTTAGGGTGACTAGTGGTGGTGCAGTATAGTAATTATTCTATAGTGATTAGGAACGAGATTAACGGCAGAATATTCCTCTTATTTGCTTTGTCATGCCCACTTGTTTCATGGTCATATCTTATCTTACCAGTTTATGCCTTATCCTAGTTACTTTAATAATTATATTGTTAAAGTTATTATACTCGCCAAACGTTATGTCTGACCCCCTTAGTTTTCACCTCTTTTCTTCCTTCCCCCCAGGTTCTTAGGGTGGGACTAATACCAGTGGAGCTTGATCTCGGATCTCTTTCTCTCTCTTTTGGAAGTGCTTGGACTGCTGAAAGTAAAGTTCAGCTCATCTCTTTTATGACTACTTGTGTTGCGGTTTATGCTTTTTGTTTTATGTACTCTGAAACAATTTATCAAGATGGATATTAAGTGTACTTGGTTTATGAAGTTGTTGTAATCTAACTATTTCTCCAATGCAATAAAAGTTGTTTTAATTTTTTTCAAGTACCATTATTTATATCTGTCTTGTTATATTCTGTTCTATACACTAAATACGCTCCATGGAAGTTAATGCATTCCCTTTGTGAGTGACATTAATGGACGTGGGGTGTTACACGTGGTATCAGAGCTGAAGGTTACCAGACCAGATATGAATTTTGAAAAACTATTTTTCAAAAAGCATTTTATAAAGAAATACTTTCAAAAGTATGTTTTAAGGAAAGTATTTTCAAGAGAAAAGTTTGTTTTAAAAACATAACCCCCAAGAGCCATGTATCTTTCTATCAAATTCTCCATTTTGAATCTCTTCATTTTCTTTTCAGCATGTCTGGGATTCCCGACATACCCGAGGGGAGATCGATACCAGGATTGGTTAGAAGGTATCTGGAAGCTAGGGCCAATGTCGCAGGCCTAGCAAATGCTCCTCCTCCTCCCCCGTCTCCTCCTCCTCCTTCCCATGTTGATACTTTTGCAAAGATATGCAAAGATTTTAGGGCAATGGGCAGGAAACCTTTTCACGGATCAGGGACCTTTGTTGAAGCTCGAAATTGGCTTAAGGAGGAGGAAGATCTATTTGGTATTTTCGAAGTAGAAGATGGAAGGAAGGTCCAATTAGCTGCTTGGTTAATGAATGACGAAGCCTCATTTTGGTGGGAGGTCACGAACGAAGAGCGTCCGGTGGAGACATCGATGGATTTCAAGCGTAGGTTCGAAATGAAGTTTCTCTCACGAGCAGAAGAGAATTTATATATGGAAAGATTCTTGGCGTTGAAGCAAAGGAATTTATCAATAAAGGAATACGTCAACAAGCTTAATCAGTTGGTGAGATTTGGCTTGGAATTGGTAAACACACCTAAGAAGAAGGCCCCGAGGTTCGTTAAAGGTTTGAATGAGCCACTACATGGGTTGGCGATGACCCGCATTCCAATGGGGGCTACCTTTGAGAAACTGGTTGACATGGCGCTTGTGCATGAGGAAGAGAAAGATGCGAATGCTAATAAGGCACCGGAGAAGGAAGGAGAACAGAAGAAGCCACAACAGAAAAAAAAGAAAGGAGGGAAGAACAATAATGGCAAAGGAAAGAAGAAGTGCTTTAATTGTGGGACACCAGGCCATCTGAGCAAAGGCTGTAGGAAAAAGAAGATGACTAGCTATTTCCACTGTGGAGAGGCAGGTCACCTAGTTAAGGACTGCCCAAGGAAACAGAGGCAAGGGCAAAGAACTTCTGGAGGGCAGCTTCAGGCTCTCATGGCACCAGGGCAGGCGAGAGGGCAGAATCAGGCTCTCATGGCACCAGGACAGGAGAGAGGTAGAAACATTTCCGTTGAAAGTTTAGTATTTCTATTTGATCATCCTGTTCGTACTTTGTTTGACTCTGGCGCTTCACACTCGTTTATATTTGCTTCGTTAGTTGAAACACTGCATCTAAATACTAGTCTAGTTATGGATCCCATAGTAGTCTCAAATCCTATTGGTGGTTCGGCTTGTCTTTCTATGATTTGTCGAGATTTGGGAGTGTTTATCTTGGGCGTTGGGTTTGAATGCAACGCCTTTGTTCTTGGCTTCATGGACTACGGCTTGATTCTAGGTATGGATTGGCTAACTAGATACGGTGCCATCCTAGATTGTGAAAGAAGGGTAGTTAGATTGTTGACTCGTTGTGGAAAGATCCTTGATATTTCTTTTGACCCTAGAGGTCCGGTAATGCTTAGTTACCTAGAATCCCTAAACGCATCCAATGATGATTTGAAATCTGTTCGTATGGTCCATGAATATAGTGACATCTTCGATGAAGTTCGAGTTTTACCCCCAAGGCACGAGATAGACTTTCGAATATATCTAGTAGATAATGCAAAGCCAGTTGCATTACCAGTGCGCCACATGGCTCCGAGAGAGAGAAGAGAACTCAGTAAGCAAGTGAAAGAATTGCTTGAGAAGGGGTTCATAAGAAGAAGAATGTCGGAGTGGGGTGCTCCAGTCGTTTTTGCTACAAAAGCTGATGGTTCACTTAAATTGTGCATGGACAATAGAGAGCTGAATAGCGAACAAAGAAGAACAGGCACCCATTGCCGAGGATAGATGATTTATTCGATCAGTTGGTGGGTGCTTCAGTTTTCTCGCAACTGGATTTAGCTATAGGGTTTCATCAGCTAAGGGTGACTGAAGATAGCATTGATAAGAATGACTTTAGAACTCCTGACAGTTTCTTTGAGTGGCTCATCATGCCTTTTGGTTGGACAAATGCACCCGCATACTTTGTTGACTTAATGAGTAGGGTGTTTAGGGAGTTTCAAAACAAGTTTTTGGTAGTCTTTGTAGATGATATTCTGGTTTCCTCTAAAAATGAAGAAGAGCATGCCCTACATCTTAGGGAAGTCTTAGAGACCCTATGAGCGCATCAGCTAAAAGCTAAGTTCTCCAAGTGCCATTTTTAGAGAAAAGAAGTGAGGTTCTTAGGACACGTGGTCTCTAAGGAAGGGATAGTTGTGGATCCCGCTAAGGTGGTCGCAACCCAAGATTGGAAAACTCCTAAGAACGAAACATAAATAAGAAGCTTTTTAGGGATGGCTGGCTATTATAGGAAGTTCACTGAGGACTTCGCGAAGATATCAGCCCCTCTCACTCGATTAACGAAGAAGAATTTGACTTTTACTTGGGACGTTGACTGTGACGATGCTTTCCAACGTCTGAAGAGGGCTTTGACGACAGCTCCATTTTTAGTTTTGCTAGACGAGGGTAAGACATTCACTGTATATACGGATGCTTGCGAGACAGGGCTTGGCGCAGTTTTAATGCAAGAGGGAAGGGTGATATGCTATGGTGGAAGACAGTTGAAAGCCCACGAGAAAAATTACCCTACCCACAACTTAGAGTTCACGGCCATAGTTTTTGCGCTTAATTCATGGCATCATTATTTGCTTGGCGAGAGGTTTGAGTTGTATACAGACCATAAGTCGCTAAAGTACTTATTCTCTTAGAAGGACCTAAACTTGAGGCAACAGAGATGGATGGAGTTTTTGGCGTCCTACGATTTTGAGATCGCATATACCCCCAGCAAGGGTAACGTTGTAGCCGACGCCTTAAGTAGAAAGAAGTTAACTTTAAGTCCTTTGTTCGTAGAGCGACAGAGTTTGGAGTATATATCTTCCTTTGAGTTCATACCCTCCGTCGATTATGTACCCGTATTATTGGCATTGTTAGAGGTGCAACCTACACTTTTGGGTCGAGTTGGAGAGGCACAGCGAAATGACCCACAATTGGTTGAGATAGTAGGCAAGCTTATAAGAGGGGAGTCCTCGAGTCATCTTGATAGATATGCTATAGATAAGAGAGGTTGGCTACGTAGAGATGGAAGACTTTGTGTACCACAAGATGAGAGTTTGAAGAAGGCAATTCTTGAAGACTCAAATCGCTCTAAGATGACCATACATCCCGGTGGTGATAAGATATATAGGGATATGAAGCAAGTTTTCATTTGGGCTGGAATGAAGAAGGACGTGGCCGAGTTCGTTGCTAGATGCTTAGTGTGCCAACAAGTCAAGGCGGAGCAAAAGAAGCCTGGAGGTTTGCTCCATCCCTTAGAGATTCCGCTTTGGAAATGGGAAAGCGTTTCCATGGATTTTGTAGATGGGTTACCAAGATCAAGGAAGGGTAATATAGGGATTTAGGTAATTGTAGACAGACTTACCAAAAGTGCCCATTTTATTCATGTTAAAAGTAGAAGGACTGCCGCGTAGTTAGCATCTATTTACCTTCGAGAGATAGTTTGTTTGCACGACATACCGTCTATCATTGTAAGCGATAGAGATCCCATTTTCACAAGCGAATTTTGGAAAAGCTTACAAGAGGCAGTTGGAACACAATTATGCTTAAGTACCGCTTATCACCCTCAGACGGACGGACAGACCGAGAGAGTAAATCGGTTTCTAGAAGATCTTCTGAGACTATGCATCCTAGACTTTGGAGGAACATGGGAAGAACAATTCCACTAGTGGAGTTCGCCTATAATAATAATTTTAGGCTAGCATTGGCAAGGCACCTTTTGAGGCTCTTTATGGACGACCATGTCGATCACCTACATGTTGGTGGGAATCCACTGATAAGGTTTTCCTTGGACCCGACATGATTAGGGAAACTTCGGAGAAGATGGACCTGATTCGACGGTGAATGAAGACGGCGCAGGACCAATAGAAGTCATACATTGATAGGAGTCGCACCGATCTTGAATTAATATTGGGAACATGGTTTTTGTTAAGGTGTCACCATTAAGAAATGTAGTCCGTTTTGGATCAGTAGGGAAGTTGGCACCGAGGTTCATAGGACCCTTTCAAATTACGGAGAGGATTGGACAGATGGTGTATAGAGTAAAGTTACCAGAGAAGCTCGGCGGAGTTCATGGCGTGTTTCACGTTTCGCATTTGCGTAAGTGTTTACACGATACGACGGAAGTGGTAGAGCCAAGCACGCTCGAAGAAGTGGAAGTAGAGCGCAATGCCACGATCAGACGAGCTCCTACATGCATTCTCGGATCGGAGGTCAAAAAGCTTCGCAACAAAGAGATCAAGTTGGTCAAAGTGCAATGGGGAGATAATCAAAGAGACGCGACTTGGGAGACGAAAGACAAAATGCGTACGTTGTACCCTTTTCTTTTTGAGGGTATGTTTTAATTTCTCCTTTTTCTACCGCTTTGTTGACACTTGTCCTATCTTTTAGTATTACATCTTCGATCTTTAGTTAAGAAGAACCCTATGGTTGCAAACATGTGTTTGAGACATGTTATGTTTGGTGGATGCAAATGGATGCAAGTGGTTGCTACTGGTTGCTCGTAGATGCATGTACACACACATTAGGCACTAGATCGGCTCAATCACCTTCATATTGCATATAAATGCGTGTGCATATCTAAATTAATGGATTTATAATGGTTGTGTTATCATATTGATGTTGCATTTTGATGAATGGTTGTGCATACATGTAGAAATAATATGTGTCGATAGGATTCTTTCGCATACATAGTGGACGCATGACACTATCATTATTTGCATTAAGGAGGTCAACTGAATCAGTGGACCGCCTGATCTTTGCATTAGATAAGGAACATATACACACATTTTTGCATAAGTTCATATAGCATTAGAAATTTCTTTAAGGACAATGGATGCTTGTGGATGATGGTTGAGTAGATGGATGATTGGTTGGTAGGATACATTCTTCTTAACTTAGAGATTTCGGGGACGAAATCCTTTAAGGAGTGGAGAATGTAACACCCCGTAATTTCATAACATTAAAATTAACAAATTAAAGTATACTTAATTTTTAGAAGAAGAATTAAGTGAAATGGGTTGCGCTATTATGTTCGTCTCAAAATTTTGGGTCAAGATAGACATTTGGTTTGCATAAAACAGATAACTTATGAAGAAGTTATTAAGCCTTGAAGTTTGTATGCATATGAGATATATATATATATATATATATATATATATATATATATATATATATATATATATTCAAAAAAAGTTCAAAACAGCGAATCGGGAGGGGGAATAGCCGAACCGCACCATTTTTGGAGACGACCCGAGCCTCGCTGGTGCGACTAGGGGTCGATATAGGGTGTTTGGCTGTCAACCCGTGGCCCGATTCGCCCTAAGGGCTGATGTGGAATCTGAGTGGTCCTGATGGTTCTAGTTATCCCTAGGTTAATCTGACGGCTCTTATTAAATTAAACTTTATAAAAACATTCTGAAACCCCTAGCCCTAATCACATTAATTCATAACAAGAGCCGCCATGCCGTCAATGGAGAACCTATAGCAGCCGCCATACACTTTCAACCCTAAAGCAAGATAGAAGCTTGAATCAAAATCAAATCTAAATAACGATTAGTCTACATCAAAGGCGAGCAATTCAGTTTCATAATATAGATCCCAGAAAGACAAGACTATTCTTTTTAATTGTGAGTATGATAGCTTTCACAAATTAATTAATTAATTTAATTTTGATAAGATATAAATGGAATTATGAGAATATGATTTTGAATTATGTGATGTAAATTATATGTATGTTTGTGGTGTTGAATCATATGTTAGTCTTATGCAAGTTGGATCGTATGTTAGTACTTATGTGAACCATATGCAAGTTGAATCATATATCTTATGCAAGTTTGTGATGATTGGATCACATATTCATGTATGAATCTTATTCAAGTTTGGGTTGTTAAAATATATGTGAGACATTTATATGCATATGCTAGTTTATGTGACATTAACCTTTATGTCTAGATCCATATGCAAGTTTACATCTTTATGTTTAGTCCCATATGCAAGTTTACATATTTATGTTTAGAACTATATGCAAGTTTACATCTTTATGTTTAGATTTATATGCAAGTTTACATCTTTACGTTTAGATCCATATGCAAGTTCACACCTTTATGTTTGGATCTATAGCAGTACATAAGTTATGCAAGTTTATGCCCATTACCTTTGCTTGTTTTGTATCATATGCTAGTTTGAATGAAATTCATATGCAAGTTATTGGCTATGTAATCTTATGTCATGATCCTTAGATCTATTTTATGTGTTATGTGATGTTGTTTTTCTTTTTATAAGTTCGACTATTTGCGAGTCTAACATATGTCATATGAAAACATACAAATAGCATGGGGATGATGGGATAATATTAAATGTACATAAATTGTGAATTGGCATAAAATGACCTTAAAAGGCATATAATTAATTTGAGACATTAATTGGCATAATTGGTATTTATGGACATAATTTTAAGAGACAATTATGGACATAAATAAACTTGGAATTTATTGACAAATTTGAATAGGGATATTAATCAAATTTGGGGTTAAATAAAGATGTGTAATAATTAACCGCCTAAGACACGAGGTTAGACTCTTTTGTGGTGTAAGACTTCCTGGACCCGCCCGGCAAATCCAGCAGCTACAAATGCCAGTCTAAAGTGAGAGGTCAAAGGCACGAATTAAATGCGTAACAATTGTAAAGACACGAGGTTAGGCTCGTTTGCGGTATAAGACTGCCCGGACCCGCCCGGCAAATCCAACAACCGCAAATGTCAGCCTAATGTGGGAGGTCTTTATAAGGTTACGGTTCTAATGAATTAAGTAAAACTTAACCAAATAAAGATGTGGTAGGACAAAGGGGGTTAAGTGGGTGCCTTGGGTGGCATGTGAAATTAAGTGGGTGCCTTGGGTGGCATGCGAAATACGATTAGATGCACTTGACCAAGATTGAAACATGTAAGAAGACATGAATAAGAATGGGGTTAAGTGGGGAAACCTTAGTGGGGACCAAGCATAGTTGGAAGGCTTGTGTCAAGCATGGAGGCCCTTTTCAAACCTGTAACCCATTAAGTAACTTTGTGAGCTCGACCCAAGTCGAGGAAGGGACACGCTTACTGGATTTGATTGCAAGAGGTCAAAACGGGTTAGCGGTGGCAATGCAAGTCCAACGGGGTCATGTGCATGCGTTGGTCCGGGCTGGTAGGTAAGACGTTGTTGCATTGTATAGATATAAGCCGTGCATCTTTAGTGGTATCGGGTTGCCACTTTGTGGAGTGATACACCCTACTGTGGGATCAGCACGGGTATCCACGAGTTAGGGAGCCGATCGAATGGGGGTAGTGGGTACAACTAGTGGAGATAGGGGCAGACGGCACCTATGAAGGCAACTAGGGGTACATGAAACTACCATTATCATTATTAAGTTCTGTAGGCGGGATCGACTTTTAGGGTGACTAGTGGTGGTGCAGTATAGTAATTATCCTATAGTGATTGGGAACGAGATTAATGGCAGAATATTCCTCTTATTTGCTTTGTCATGCCCACTTGTTTCATGGTCATATCTTATCTTACCAGTTTATGCCTTATCCTAGTTACTTTAATAATTATATTGTTAAAGTTATTATACTCGCCAGACTTTATGTCTGACCCCCTTGTTTTCGCCTCTTTTCTTCCTCCCTCCCCCCCTAGGTTCTCAATGTGGGACTAGTACTAGTGGAGCTTGATCTCGAATCTCTTTCTCTGTCTTTTGGAAGTGCTTGAATTGTTGAAAGTAAAGTTTAGCTCATCTCTTTTATGGCTACTTGTGTTGGTGTTTATGCTTTTTGTTTTATGTACTCTGAAACAATTTATCAAGATGGATATTAAGTGTACTTGGTTTATGAAGTTATTGTAATCAAACTATTTATCCACTGCTATAAAAGTTGTTTTAATTTTTTCAAGTACCATTATTTATATCTGTCTTGTTATATTCTGTTCTATACACTAAATACGCTGCATGGAAGTTAATGCATTCCCTTTGTGAGTGACATTAATGGATGTGGGGTGTTACACGTGGTATCAGAGCTGAAGGTTACCAGACCAGATATGAATTTTGAAAAACTATTTTTCAAAAAGCATTTTACAAAGAAATATTTCCAAAAGTATGTTTTAAGGAAAGTATTTTCAAGAGAAAAGTTTGTTTTAAAAACATAACCCTCAAGAGCCATATATCTTTCTTTCAAATTCTCCTTTTTGAATCTCTTCATTTTCTTTTCAGCATGTCTGGAATTCCCGAGATACCCGAGGGGATACCGATACCAGGATGGTTTAAAAGGTATCTGAAGATAGGGCCAATGTCGCAGGCCCAGCAAATGCTCCTCCTCCTCCCCCTCCTCCTCCTCCTCCCCGTGTTGATACTTTTGCAAAGATATGCAAAGATTTTAGGGCAATGGGCGGGAAACCTTTTCACGGATCATAGACGTTTGTTGAAGCTCAAAATTGGCTTAAGGAGGTGGAAGATCTATTTGGTATTTTCGAAGTAGATGATGGAAGGAAGGTCCAATTGGCTGCCTGGTTAATGAAAGACGAAGCCTCGTTTTGGTGGGAAGTCACGAACGGAGAGCGTCCGGTGGAGACATGGATGGATTTCAGGCGTAGGTTTGAAATGAAGTTTCTCTCACGAGCAGAAGAGAATTTATATATGGAAAGATTCTTGGCATTAAAGCAAGGGGATTTATCAGTAAAGGATTACGTCAACAAGTTCAATCAGTTGTCGAGATTTGGCTTGGAATTGGTAAACACACCTGAGAAGAAGGCCCTGAGGTTCGTTAAAGGTTTGAATGAGCTGCTATATTGGTTGGCGATGACCCACATTCCGATGGGGGCTACCTTTGAGAAACTGGTTGGCATGGCGCTTATGCATGAGGAAGAGGAAGGTGCGAATGCTAATAAGGCACCGAAGAAGAAAGGAGACCAGAAGAAGCCAAAACATCAAAACAAGAAAGGCGGGAAGAACAATAATGGCAAAGGAAAGAAGAAGTGCTTTAATTGTGGGACACCAGGACATCTGAGCAAAGACTGTAGGAAAAAGAAGAAGACTGGCTGTTTCTACTGTGGAGTGACCGGTCATCTAGTTATGGACTGCCCAAGGAAACATGGGCAAGGGCAAAGAACTTCTGGAGGGCAGCTTCAGGCTCTCATGGCACCAGGGCAGGCGAGAGGGCAGATTCAGGCTCTCATGGCACCAGGACAGGAGAGAGGTAGAAACATTTCCGTTGAAAGTTTAGTTTTCTGTTTGATCATCTTGTTCGTACTTTGTTTGACTCTGGCGCTTCACACTCGTTTGTATCTGCTTCGTTAGTTGAAACACTGCACCTAAATACTAGTCTAGTTACGGATCCCATAGTAGTCTCAAATCCTATTGGTGGTTCGGCTCATCTTTCTATGATTTGTTGGGATTTGAGAGTGTTTATCTTGGGCATTGGGTTTGAATGCAACGCCTTTGTTCATGGCTTCATGGGCTACGGCTTGATTCTAGGTATGGATTGGCTAACTAGATACGGTGCCATCCTAGATTGTGAAAGAAGGGTAGTTAGATTGTTGACTCGTTGTGGAAAGATCCTTCATATTTCTTGTGACCCTAGAGGTCAGGTAATGCTTAGCTACCTAGAATCCCTAGACGCATCCAATGATGATTTGAAATCTGTTCGTGTGGCCCGTGAATATAATGATGTCTTCGATGAAGTTCGAGGTTTACCCCCAAGGTACGAGATAGACTTTTGAATATATCTAGTAGATAATGCAAAGCCAGTTGCATTACCAGTGCGCCACATGGCTCCGAGAGAGAGAAGAGAACTCAGTAAGCAAGTGAAAGAATTGCTTGAGAAGGGGTTCATAAGAAGAAGTATTTCGAAGTGGGGTGCTCCAGTCGTTTTTGCTACAAAAGCTGATGGTTCACTTAGATTGCGCGTGGACTATAGAGAGCTGAATAAGCTAACGAAGAAGAACAGGCACCCATTGCCGAGGATAGACGATTTATTCGATCAGTTGGTGGGTGCTTCAGTTTTCTCGCAACTGGATTTAGCTACAAGATTTCATCAGCTAATGGTGGCTGAAGATAGCATCGATAAGAATGCCTTTAGAACTCCTGACGGTTTCTTTGAGTGGCTCGTCATGCCTTTTGGTTTGACGAATGCACCTGCATACTTTGTTGACTTAATGAGTAGGGTGTTTAGGGAGCTTCTAAACAAGTTTGTGGTAGTCTTTGTAGACGATATTCTAGTTTTCTCTAAAAATGAAGAAGAGCATGCCCTACATCTTAGGGAAGTCTTAATGACCGTAAGAGTGCATCAGCTAAAAGCTAAGTTCTCCAAGTGCCATCTTTGGAGAAAAGAAGTGAGGTTCTTTGGACACGTGGTCTCTAAGGAAGGGCTAGTTGTGGTTCCCGCTAAGGTGGTGGCAATCCAAGATTGGAAAACTCCTAAGAACGCAACATAAGTAAGAAGCTTTTTAGGGCTGGCTGGATATTATAGGAAGTTCATTAAGGACTTCGCGAAGATATCATCCCCTCTCACTCGATTAACGAAGAAGAATTTTACTTTTACTTGGGACGTTGACTGTGACGATGCTTTCTAATGTCTGAAGAGGGATTTGACGACAGCTCCAGTTTTAGTTTTGCCAGATGGGAGTAAGACATTCACTGTATATACCGATGCTTGCGGGACAGGGCTTGGCGCAGTTTTAATGCAAGAGGGAAGGGTGATATGTTATCGTGGAAGACAGTTGAAAGCCCATGAGAAAAATTACCCTACCCACGACTTAGAGTTGGCGGCCATAGTTTTTGCGCTTAATTCATGGCGTCATTATTTGTTTGGCAAGAGGTTTGAGTTGTATACAGACCATAAGTCGCTAAAGTACTTATTCTCTCAGAAGGACCTAAACTTGAGGCAACAGAGATGGATGGAGTTTTTGGCATCCTACAATTTTGAGATCGCATATACCCCTGGCAAGGGTAACGTTGTAGCCGACGCCTTAAGTAGAAAGAAGTTAACTTTAAGTCCTTTGTTCGTAGAGCGACAAAGTTTGGAGTATATATATCTTCCTTTGACTTCAGACCCTCTGTCGATTATGTACCCGGACTATTGGCATCGTTAGAGGTGCAACCTACACTTTTGGGTCGAGTTGGAGAGGCACAGCGAAATGACCCACGGTTGGTTGAGATAGTAGGCAAGCTTATAGAAGGGGAGTCCTCGAGTCATCTTGATAGATATGCTATGGACAAGAAAGGTTGGCTACGTAGAGATTGAAGACTTTGCGTACCACAAGACGAGAGTTTGAAGAAGGTAATTCTTGAAGACTCACATCGCTCTAAGATGACCATACATCCCGGTGGTGATAAGATGTATAGGGATATGAAGCGAGTTTTCTTTTGGATCGGAATGAAGAAGGACGTTGCCGAGTTCGTTGCTAGATACTTAGTGTGCCAACAAGTCGAGGCGAAGCAAAAGATGCATGGAGGTTTGCTCCATCCCTTAGAGATTTCGCTTTGGAAATGGGAAAGCATTTCCATGGATTTTGTAGATGGGTTACCAAGATCAAGGAAGGGTAATACGGGGATTTGGGTAATTGTAGACAGACTTACCAAAAGAGCCCATTTTATTCTCGTTAAAAGTAGAAGGACCGCTGCGTGGTTAGCATCTGTTTACCTTCGAGAGATAGTTCATTTGCATGACATACCCTGTAGCATTGTGAGCGATAGAGATCTCATTTTCACAAGCGAATTTTGGAAAAGCTTACAGAGGCGGTTGGAACGCAATTATGCTTAAGTACCGCTTATCACCCTCAGAAGGACGACGAGACCGAGAGAGTAAATCGGGTTCTAGAAGACCATCTGAGACTATGCATCCTAGATTTTGGAGGAACATGGGAAGAACACATTCCACTAGTGGAGTTCGCCTATAATAATAGTTTTCAGGCTAGCATTGGCATGGCACTTTTTGAGGCTCTTTATGGACGACCGTGCCGATCACCTACATGTTGGTGGGAATCCACTGATAAGGTTTTGCTTGGACCTGACATGATTGGGGAGACTTCGAAGAAGATAGACCTGATTCGACGGCGAATGAAGACAGCGCAGCACCGACAGAAGTCATATGATGATAGGAGATGAACCGATCTTGAATTCAATATTGGGGACATGGTTTTTATTAAGGTGTCACCGTTAAGAAACGTAGTCCGTTTTGGATCAGTAGGGAAGTTGGCACCGAGGTTCATAGGACCCTTTCCAATTATGGAGAGGATTGGACAGATGGCGTATAGAGTAAAGTTACCAAAGAAGTTCAGCGGAGTTCATGACGTGTTTCACGTTTCGTATTTGTGTAAGTATTTACACGATACGGCGGAAGTGGTAGAGCCGAGCACGCTCGAAGAAGTGGAAGTAGAGCACAATGCCACGATCAGACGAGCTCCTACATGCATTCTCGGATCGGAGGTCAAAAAGCTTCGCAACAAAGAGGTCAAGTTAGTCAAAGTGCAATGGGGAGATGATCAAAAAGACGCGACTTGGGAGACAGAAGGAAAAATGCGTACGCTGTACCCTTTCCTTTTTGAGGGTATGTTTTAATTTCTCCTTTTTCTACCGCTTTGTTGACACTTGTCCTACCTTTTAGTATTATCTTTGCGATGACATCTTTGATCTTTAGTTAGGAAGAACCCTATGGTTGCAAACATGTGTTTGAGACATGTTATGTTTGGTGGATGCAAATGGATGCAAGTGGTTGCTACTGGTTGCTCATGGATGCATGTACACACACATTAGGCACTAGATCGGCTCAATCACCTTCATGTTGCATATAAATGCATGTGCATATCTAAATTAATGGATGTATAATGGTTGTGTTATCATATGGATGCTGCATTTTGATGAATGGTTGTGCACACATGCAGAAATAATATGTATTGATAGGATTCTTTCGCATACATAATGGACGCATGGCACTATCATGATTTGCAATAAGGAGGTCAACTGAATTAGTGGACCGCCTGATCTTTGCATTAGATAAGGAACACATACACACATTTTTGCATAAGTTCATATAGCATTAGAAATTTCTTTAAGGACAATGGATGCTTGTGGATGATTGTTGAGTAGATGGATGATTGGTTGGTAGGATACATTCTTCTTAACTTAGAGATTTCGGGGACGAAATCCTTTAAGGAGAGGAGAATGTAACACCCCGTAATTTTATAACATTAAAATTCATATATTAAAATATACTTAATTTTTAGAAGAAGAATTAAGTGAAATGGGTTGTGCTATTATGTTTGTCTCAAAATTTTGGGTCAAGATAGACATTTGGTTGCATAAAACGGATAACTTGTGAAGAAGTTATTAAGCCTTGAAGTTTGTAAGTATATGAGGGAAATATGTATATATATATATATAATATTCAAAAAAAAGTTCAAAACAGCGAATCTGGAGGGGGAATAGCCGAACCGCACCATTTTTTAAGTCGATCCAAGCCTCGCTGGGTCGACTAGGGGTCGATCTAGGGTGTTTGGCTGTCAACCCGTGGCCCGATTCGCCTTAGGGGCTGATGTGGCATCTGAGTGGTCCTGATGGTTCTGGATATCCCTAGGTTAATCCTACGGCTCTTATTAAATTAAACTTCTATAAAAACACTCCTAAACCCCTAACCCTAATAACATTAATTCATAACAAGAGCCGTCATGCCGTCAATGGAGAAGCTAGAGTAGCCGCCATACACTTTCGACCCTAAAACAAGATAGAAGCTTGAATCAAAATCAAATCTAAATAACGATTAGTCTACATCAAAGGCGAGCAATTCAGTTTCAGAATACAGATCCCAGAAAGACAAGACTATTCTTTTTAATTGTGAGTATGATAGCTTTCACAAATTAATTAATTAATTTAATTACGATAAGATTTAAATGGGATTATGAGAATATGATTTTGAATCATGTGATGTAAATTATATGTATGTTTGTGGTGTTGAATCATATGTTAGTGTTATGCAAGTTGGATCATATGTTAGTTCTTATGTGAATCTTATGCAAGTTGAATCATATATCTTATGCAAGTTTGTGATGATTGGATCATATACTCATGTATGAATCTTATGCAAGTTTGGGTTGTTAAAATATATGTGAGACATGTATATGCATATGCTAGTTTATGTGACATTAACATTTATGTCTAGATCCATATGCAAGTTTACATCTTTATGTTTAGTCCCATATGCAAGTTTACATCTTTATGTTTAGATCTATATGCAAGTTTACATCTTTATGTTTAGATCCATATGCAAGTTTACATCTTTATGTTTAGATCCATATGCAAGTTCACACCTTTATGTTTGGATCTATAGCAGTACATAAGTTATGCAATTTTATGCCCACTACCTATGCTAGTTTTGTATCATATGCTAGTTTGAATGATCATATGCAAGTTATTGGCTATGTAATCTTATGTCATGATCCTTAGATCTATTATATGTGTTATGTGATGTTGTTTTTCTTTTTATAAGTTAGACTATTTGCGAGTCTAACATATGTCATATGAAAACGTACGAATAGCGTGGGGATGATGGGATAATATTGAATATACATAAATTGTGAATTGGCATAAAATGGCCTTAAAAGGCATATAATTAATTTGAGATAGTAATTGGCATAATTGGTATTTATGGACATAATTTCAAGAGACAATTATGGACATAAATAAATTTGGAATTTATTGACAAATTTAAATAGGGATATTAATCCAATTTAGGGTTAAATAAAGATGTGTAATAATTAACCGCCTAACACACGAGGTTAGACTCTTTTGTGGTGTAAGACTGCCCGGACCCGCCCGGCAAATCCAGCAGCCACAAATGCCAGTCTAATGTGAGAGGTCAAAGGCACGAATTAAATGCGTAATAATTGTAAATACACAAGGTTAGGCTTGTTTGCGGTATAAGACTGCCCGGACCCGCCCGATAAATCCAGCAACTGCAAATGTCCGTCTAATGTGGGAGGTCTTTACAAGGTTACGGTTCTAATGAATTAAGTAACACTTAACCAGATAAACATGTGGTGGGACATGGGGGGTTAAGTGGGTGCCTTGGGTGGCATGTGAAATTAAGTGGATGCCTTGGGTGGCATGTGAAATACGATTAGATGCACTTAACCGGGATTGAAACATGTAAGAAGACATGAATAAGAATGGGGTTAAGTGGGGAAACTTTATTGGGGACCAAGCACAGGTGGAAGGTTTGTGTTAAGCATGGGGGCCCTTTTCAAACCAGTATCCCATTAAGTATCTTTGTGAGCTCGACCCAAGTCGAGGACGGGACACGCTTACTGGATTTGATTGTAAGAGGTCAAAACAGGTTAGCGGTGGCAACGCAAGTCCAACGGGGTCATGTGTGTGCGTGGGCCCGGGCTGGTAGGTATGACGTTGTTGCATCGTGTAGATATAAGTCGTGCATCTTTGGTGGTATCGGGTTGCCAATTTGGGGAGTGATACACCCCACTGTGGGACCAACACGGTTATCCACGAGTTTGGGAGCCGATCGAATGGGGGGTAGTGGGTACAACTAGTAGAGATAGGGGAAGATGGCATCTATGAAGGCAGCTAGGGGTACACGAAACTACCATTATCATTATTAAATTCTGTAGGAAGGATCAACTTTTAGGGTGACTAGTGGTGGTGCAGTATAGTAATTATTCTATAGTGATTAGGAATGAGACTAACGCCAGAATATTCCTCTTATTTGCTTTGTCATGCCCACTTGTTTCATGGTCATATCTTATCTTACCAGTTTATGCCTTATCTTAGCTACTTTAATAATTATATTGTTAAAGTTATTATACTCACCAGACTTTATGTCTGACCCCCTTGTTTTCGCCTCTTTTCTTCCTCCCTTCCCCCCTAGGTTCTCAGGGTGGGACTAGTACTAGTGGAGCTTGATCTCCATCTCTTTCTTTCTCTTTTGGAAGTGCTTGGATTGCTGAAAGTAAAGTTCATCTCATCTCTTTTATGGCTACTTGTGTTGGGGTTTATGCTTTTTATTTTATGTACTCTGAAACAATTTATCAAGATGGATATTAAGTGTACTTGGCTTATGAAGTTATTGTAATAAAACTATTTCTCCGTTGCATTAAAAGTTGTTTTAAAATTTTCAAGTACCATCATTTATATCCGTCTTGTTATATTCTGTTCTATACACTAAATACGCTCCATGGAAGTTAATGCATTCTCTTTGTGAGTGACATTAATGGACGTGGGGTGTTACAAATAATAACATAACTTGATATAAAACAGGCGAGGCAGTGCATAAGCTAAAAGCTAAATCATCATAGCAGCGGAAAATTCAAAGTATAACATATGATCCAAACCATCTTTAATACAACTTTTAAAACTGTCTCTAAAGCAAAATAGGAAGGTACACTACTAATGCCCAAAGTAGTGACCAGCAACAACACAGGGAGAATATACGGGAGTAATACATGTGAGCCTCCTGCTCGTCTTCGGACAGCTACTCGTACAAAACCAGCAAACCTGTCTCTAGTCTGCTCATTTAGGAGCACCCAGAGTAATAAGAAGAGACATAAAACTCTAGGTCAGACAAAAGTCTGGTACGAGCAATAAGCAGCTAAAACAGAACAATAATAGGTATACATAACCATACCTGAACCTGGACCTGCAACCAAAAAGTTAACACAACAGGATGTACAATACTCTAAGGTGACACTAACATATGGTGAAAATAATGGGGAGGGGTTATGCATGTTGTGGTGATAGAAAACATCAAACATAACAATCATCCTCACACCTCTCACTCAGTGCGTAAAGTACACGATATCTACCACTTTGATCACCCAATTCTTTGCTACAATCACTCTACCCCATTGAGTCTTGACGACTCCACTGCACTGATCCATAGCCACTAATCCTTTGCTATGTCCACCCTGCCCCATGGATTCATGACAACTCCACTGCACTGGCTCATAGCCCTACTACGATCACTTTGCCCCATGGAGTCATAGCAACTTCACTGCACTGATCCATAGACAATGATCCGTCTCTCAGTGGTGAGTCAAAGCTATAGACATCGGTAACCCCTTTGCACACTTCCGGCATCAAAGCCCAACTCATGAAATTAACTCATTGATCCCATTTGGATCCTGAGTAATAACCTCCCGTTTGGACTTCCTTTTCATCTCGGGTTTTGACCGAATTAGAGTTGGTTTTCTGAAGAGTCGTCACCCGGTAGTGGAAGAGGTCAAAACCAGTTCGGTTCGGTTTCTTTCCCTGGTTCGGTTCGGCATGCTTTAGCTGTTGGCCATTAATCCAGTTCGGTTCAGTCAACTTCCTCCAGGTCGGTTCAGTCATGGTATTCCATCCGAGTCGGTTCGATCATGATTTGGTTTGGGTGCCTTCCTCCGGTTCAGTTCGTACTCTGCATTTTCGATTCGATTCCCTCGCCTTCACTTCCGATCTGAACCCAACTCCAACTTTATACAAATGGCTTTCCTTCTTGTCGAGCCTCTTATGCCAAGTTCCGATCCGGTTCGAATTTCATCACTCAGTTCTCCTATCCAATCCGAGCCCTATAATCCGATCTGAAACCCTGGAATTTTTCCAACGAGCATATAACGTCCATTTTCTCCATACGATGGCATTTTCAACCATTCTAACATTCCTACAGGATTACTTAACATTCCAAACGGTAATAACAACAAATAGAATCAACCATAAACATCCAAGCATCAATCATATGAATTATTTTGGATCAAACATACCTAAATCTATGGTTTTCCCCGTAATCCCCTTAATCATGATTTAAGCAAACAATTAGCAAAACATGTCTAAATTGACCCAAATTTTTATCAGAGCCCTAAAATAATATTTAAGAATTTTTACATATTTTTCCAGAATTTTAACATACATAATTTCCCTAATTATCACTAATCACCCCTAATTAGCCGTAATTAGTGAAAAACTATGCAAATCGTTCACCTTAGCCACAAATGAATTATAGATCTGAACTTTACTACTATTTTGGGTCGAATTTCTATGCAATACAATAGCTCCAACTCTGATTTGGTGTTGATTTGCCTTGATTTGACGTAGCTTAGCTTATCCTCGATTAGAAAGTGATTAGGAGTTGTTTAGAAGAGATTTAGAAGGTGGAAGCCATTGTTAGGGTTGAAGAGGAAGTTTGTGGTGGCTGGTAAATGATAAAGGAGGGTTTCTCTAGCCCCTATCAGCCCGTATGCAACCATAATCCCGAAATACCTAATGGGCCTAGCTGCTAATCACTCTAATTAGGCCCGGTTAAACTGTTTTTCACATTATAAACCTTGCTTCAGCCATATCTCCCAAACGGTAAGTCCATTTGATCAATGTGTGACCACTCTAAGGTAAACCACCATCCAGATCCAATGGAAGTGGTTTCAAATCAAAATTCCTTACCAATCAAAAGTTATAGGCAAAACAAGATTCGTCAGGGGTAAAACAGTCATTTAAAAATCGGCAAAAATCGTGAACATGGGAAATGACCCCAGTAGTCATTTCCCAAAGTTGCATGACCATACGACTTCATATGTAAATGAAATAAATATTCTACGATCCTTCAATGCGTAGGACGCGGGTCGATACACTATATCCCATGAAAATACCAAGTTCTTCTTTGTCAGCCTGGTGAGAGGGGCTGATATCTTTGCGAAGTCCTTAATGAACTTCCTATAATAACCTGCCAATCCAAGAAAGCTTCTCACCTCTGTTGCATTTTTCGGAATTTGCCAATCTTGCACTGCAACTACCTTTGCTGGATCTACAGCTATCCCTTCTTTGGAGACTACATGCCTTAAAAATCTCACCTCTTTTCTCCAAAAATGGCATTTGGAGAACTTTGCCTTAAGCTGATGCGCACAGAGAGTTTTCAAAACTTCTCTCAAATGTTGGGCATGTTCTTCTTCGCTTTTGGATAAGTTCAAGATATCATCAACAAAGACCACGACATATTTATTTAGAAACTCCCGAAACACCCTACTCATTAGATCAACAAAATAGGCGGGTGCATTCGTCAACCCAAAAGGCATAACTAGCCATTTAAAGAAACCATCCGGAGTCCTAAAAGAGGTCTTATTTGTAATGTCTTCAGCCACCCTTAATAGATGAAATCCCATGGCCAAGTCTAACTGAGAGAATACCGAGGCACCAACAAGCTAGTCAAACAAGTCATCTATCCTCTGAAGTGGGTGCCTGTTCTTCTTAGTGACTTTATTCAATTCTCTATAGTCCAAACACAAACGAAGCGAACCATCCACCCTATTGCGAATACAACTGGAGCACCCTATTTAGATATGCTTTGTCTGATAAATCCTTTCTCAAGTAGCTCCCCTACTTGCTTACTCAGCTCCCTCCTTTCCCTCGGAGCTATATGGTGCACTGGCAACGCAACTGGCTTTGCATTGTCCACCAGATATATACGGAAATCGATCTCGCTCCTCGGAGATAAACCCCGTACCTCATCAAAAACATCAGAGTAATCTTGGACTACTGGAACAGATTGCAGATTATCGGTAGATGCATCAAGAGACTCTAGGAAACTAAGCATAACCGACACTTGCGGGTCACAAGAAATCTCGAGCGTCCTCCCATGGCAAGTCAAAAGTCTAACGACCCTCCTCTCACAATCTAGAATGGCACCATATGTGGTTAACCAATCCATCCCTAGAATCAAACCATAGCCCATAAAACCGAGCACATACGCATCGCATTCAAACTCGACGCCTAACACGTATATTCTCAAACCTTGAAAAATCATAGATAAATGAGCCGAACCACCAATGCGGTTTGAGAAAACTACGGGATCCACTACCATACTAGTAATTAAGTGCAGAGATTTAACCACGGAACTAGATATAAATGAGTGTGAAGCACCAGAATCAAAAGTGTTCTAATAGGATGATTTGAAAGAGAAATTAAACCTTCCACAAAAATTTTCTACCTCTATCATGAGCACTGATCGCGATAGCATGCATCTCCCCTCCAAAAGTTCCTGCCCTTTGACCTTGTCCCTGTTTCTTCGGGAACTCCCTAGCAAAATGTCCGACCTCTCCGCAATTGAAGCAAAAAATTCTACCTTCTTTTGTAGTCCTTCGCCAAGTGATCCTCACGTCCACAACTGTGACACTTCCTATTATCCTTAGCATTGTCATTCTTTCCTCCCTTCTTCTGTTGTTGTTGTCCCTTCTTGGGCCAAATCTTCTTCTTTTGCGTTGTTTCCTCAACTTTAACCTCATTCTTTTCTCCCTTGTCTTCCTCATGCATCAAGGCCATATCAACAAGTCTTTCAAAAGTTTCCCCCATTGGGATATGGGACATAGCTAACCCATAAGGGGTTCATTCGGCCCTTTAGCAAATCGCAAAGCTTTCTTATGTGGAGTATCCACCAGTTCCAATCCAAATCTTGCCAGTTGGTTGAATTTTTTTCACATACTCTTTAATAGTCAAGTTTCCTTGTTTAAATGCTAAGAACCTCGCCATTTGCATGCTTTTCTCAGCTTGGGAAAAAAATTCATTTCAAACCTCTGCCAAAAATCATCCCAAGTTTCCACTGAATGGCTTGCTTGGGTTACTTCCCACCAAAACGAAGTTTCATCTTTCAGTAGCAAGGCAACCAACTGAATATTCCTTCGATCTTCCACTTCAAAGATTACAAACAAGTGCTCAATCTCCTTGAGCCAATTCCTTGCCTCCACGAATGTCTCGATTCCATGGAATGGCTTTTCTCTCATAGCACGAAAATCTTTGCAGATCTTAGAGAAGTTGTCTACACAGGGAGGAGGAGGAGGAACAATGGGTGCATCTGGGTGAGGAATGTTTCCTTGACCTTCGGCAGGCGTCGTGGCCTCCAGATACCTACGGAATCAGTCTGGTATCGTAACGCCCTCTAAAATATTAGGTTCCCTAGACATGCTGAAAAAGAAAAAGGAAAGAGATTCAGACAAAGGATCGAAAGTAATTACTTATGGCTTTTTGGGATTGTTTTTAAAAATAGAATTTTCTTTTTGTAAATGCTTTCTTTTAAACCCATTTTGAAAATAAATTTTCAAAAACATTTATCTAATCTTGTAACCTTCAGCTCTGGTACCAAGTGTGACACCCTACATCCATTAATATCACTCATCAAGAGAATGCATTAAGTTTTGTGAAACGTTATAGGTAAACAAAAATAGAAACAGTACAAGGCAGATATAAAAGCAACAATGGAATTCAAATTTTTATTTCAAACATAAATCATAACATCATGGTCCAAAATATCACAAGTCTGAAACTACATAAAAGCCATTACAAAAATATAAAACTTTTCTGTCTTGTTCCATCAGCGTACATAAAAAGCACAATTCCCCAAAAAGAGACAAAGTCATAGTAGAGATAAGAACTTGAGCAATACTTCAAGAACAACTCCTAGCAAGATAAAAGAAGAATCATGGTCAAGCCTGAGTGTTCCCGCCCTGAGAACCTGGCGGGGGGGACGAAAGAAAGAAGAGGAAACAAAAAGGGTCAGACATAAAGTCTAGCGAGTCCAGTTGCTTTTAGTAAGTAAATAAAAGTAGCATGATAGGCATATAAAATGGATAAGAAAGATGACATCACAAAAGGCAAGTATGACAACGTAACATGATAGAGTGTATATGCTTCCCTAATGATTACTCTACACTATTACTAGTATAACCAGAATGAGATGATCCCTTCCACTATAAGGTGGTAGACTTAGGCATACGTCCAAATGTACCCTAACTACTACCCTAAACGATTGGCTCCCTAATCCGCGTAGGTACTCTATGCCGACCCCACTGTAGGATGTATCACGTCCTAAAGTGGCAATCCTTCGTTGATATGCACATCCCCATATCTACAGGTGTCACAGTCGTCATATCCCCCTTTGCCCGGCCCATGCAAGCACATGACATGATCGGTTTGCACCACCCACACTGTCCACCATGTTTGGATCTCTTACAATCAGCCCAGTAAGTGTGCCCCACTCCGACCTAGGGCGGAGTACTCGTTTTGATACCTATTAAGGGTTACTGATTGATATGGGTCCCCCACACAAGACGATACAAGCTCTCCCTCTTGTCTTGCATTCCCACTAGGATTCCCGCAGGTTATGTTTACCCTAAAAGGCGTCTTTAATACATAACCCCCACTTGGTTAAGTTTTATTGGGCCTATATCTAAATATTACCCACCCAAGCCAGATATACTTAACTTAACCCTCCCATTGTTAAGTTTACTAAACCCCTATTCACGTTCATGTTCACACAATCCCTATGGATTCAACTAGGTTAAGTAATCCAATTTGTTACCATGTCCATTTATGGTTATAATGGGCTAGACCTCCCACATTAGGCCAACAACTTGCGGATGCCGGATATGCCGATCGGGTCCGAGCATACTTCTTCCACAAGTTGGGCCTAACATCGTGTCTTAGCACGTCTCGTATTTGTGCACTTAGACCCCTCACATTAGATTCAACATTTGTGGTTGCTATATATGCCGGTCGGGTATGGACAAACTTCCACCACAAATGAAATCTAACCTCGTGTCATAAGTGCAGTTATAGTTTCAAATTACTGTAATCCTAGGCATTTCATTATTATCCAATTTTTCACCTATGTCGTTATAGGTGTTCATGCCCATTTACCCAATTATATTCATAGTGAATTATATGTCCAAATTCATATTCATTATTCAAGTTATGCCAATTCTAATGATTTCCCCATTACCTAACTAATGCATTCACATATATTTGGTGGCATGCTTAGGCTAGAAAGTAGCATGGCCATAAAAAATAAAAGGGAAAGGTGATGGGAAGATGACAATAGTGATTATTCTAACATAACTGGCATAAATATATATATTGACATTGACATGTAATTGACATAGTAATAAGGTGGACATATAAAAATAGATCTAGTGAACAAGTGATAATAAAACTAGATCTAACATACTAAGGACGTCATAATAGGCATGAATAGATCTAAATAAGGATTCACATGTCCAATTAGTGACAGATTTAAATTAACCACAAAATGATAGGTACAAGATGATCTAGATAGAGAATTAGATCTAAACAAGGATTTAACTGTCCAAATAATGATAGATCCAAATTAACTACAGACATAGAAAAAGGTCAAGATCCACAAATGTGACATGATAAATTAACCACAAGTGAATTAGATCTATAAAGATAGATCTAGCATGATAATGTTTAAGATCCAAGAGTATCATAGATTCACAATTTATAACAGATCCAAATCATAGTCATATCATGTTTTACTTTTAATCATTTAAATCTAAAGTAACTAAACTCACCATGTTTGGATTTTAGAAGATAGAAGAGAAATTGTTGGTGTTGAATCTTAGATCTATATGTGAATCTCTAACTGATTAGCTCTAGTTGATTGTTGTTGAAGAAAAGGAATCGTTTCAGTTCAGGCACCAACACCATTTGGCCTTCATTAATTTCCAGTGAAGAAAACAAGAGAAATGGACCTTTATTTATAGCTGCCAGCCCCCAGATATCGACTACCACCTCAGCCCTAGGATGGTCGACCCCCCTTTATGGGATAGACCCTGGGGTCGACCCCACTTATGTGGTCGACACCCCTACTATGGGGTCGACACCCCAACTATGGGGTCGATACCCCTTGGGCGGGAATTTTACCGCCTACGGGATTTTCGAAATTTGAACTGAAATTTGGATAGGGTTGAACTGATATGTATATATATATATAATTATCTTGCGCGCATAAAAACTTCAAACCTTCATAACTTCTTCATACGGTGTCCGTTTTACGTAAACTAAATGTCTATCTTGACCAGAATTTCGAGACGGACGCATAGCGTAGTCCCTTTCCCTTAATTCTGATTATTAGATTAATTATTATTTAATTTATCTTCTTTATTGTTGTTGAAATTACGGGGTGTTACAATAAAAAAGGCGGAGAACCTATATGCTTTGTGCATATGGTTCGGTGTCGACCCGCACACATAGTTTTTTCAGCATCGTTCTTCAATGAATGGCTTCAATTTTTTTTTCCAGGTCTTGTTAGTGAAGTTCCAATTGATTCCAAATATTATTTCACTCAGGTCTCCTTAATGATCCCGCGTGTATATCCATCGGGGATATATCCGGGTTAACAGTGTTGTTATGAGCTGTTTTGACGACGTTGATGTAGATGATATTTGCTTTAGGACGCTTGGCAAAGTTCCACCAGCCGAAATGATTGTTGATGCAAAAAAGTTTAAAGTTAAGTGGATCAACGACCTTATATTTGTTCATGAAATTACTAGTGAGTCAGAATTTTAGGAGATAGAATAGTTCACTCGAGCTGTAATTTTGTTTCTTATAGCATGTAGACTTTTTCCTAATCACTCAAAATATCGTGTTAGCATCAATTGGTTATACATGGTACAAGATTTTAATACAATTTCTAATTACTCTTTGGGGTAGCATGGTATTATATGCTATATAATTGAGTAAGATATTGTTGCATTGAGAAAATCCAACGGTTTGACAAATTGCTTAACGCTTTTGTAGGTATACATAAAATAAACTTCTTCGTATTTTATATAACTTCCAAATCTCTTATTGAGCATCGATAATTTGTAGGTGGACATAGATAATTTGTAGGTGGACATAGACATGTATTCCAAATGGTCTTTCAAATGTCTGTGTCACTGACATTGTTGGATTACCTTATGATGCCAGGTATAACACTTTTAATTTGCATGGAAAATTATTAAATGTATATAGTAGTAACACATTAATGTCATATATTACTTGCAAATGGACGGAAGATAGACGTTGAAGGGATAATCCAACCCGCCATGTAAAACTTTATTGCAATGAGCTCGATATAATGGAGCGACAACAAATTGGGTGGATGTTTTATAACCCATAGGTTCTTAGTGAATTTCCACTTATATGCTTGGATGATCAGTTAACATGGCATGCACACACTCTCGTCATTTGTTTGCAAAGTGTTGTCATGCATTACCCAGATTGAGTTATGAGGCAGTTTGGTTACAACCATCATGTAACGGATTTATCTGAGCTAGTATACCTACATGCGGGGGTGGGGGCAGAAACTTGTATGATGCATGTGTGCAAAGATATGACCACAGGCTCGATTATGTACAAGTAGAGCGCCTGCCAAAAATCTCCATCACATACTATTACAGTTCGTATTGGCATATCCCCTAATGCTTTGTTCTTAAGAAATTTTCTTCTCAACTGCCTAAATATGCTCCATGAAGACCCGATGAACATGACTTGGTATGCATACTTTATATTTTAAATTCAAATTTGCTCATATATCGCTAACCTTTTTATCAAATTTTATGTTGTTTCAAATCCACGGTCTTTATATGCTTTCCAACGAGGTAGCTGATGTGTTTGTTGATCCATAAATAAAGAGTGAGTAAAAAGCAAATGTATAGGCATTAAAAAAAATCATAAAATCAATTCTTGAAAGACATAAGCTAAAAAATCCACTACCATACACGTCTCATTTGACTCAAGCATTAGGTATTAGATACGTACGAAGACATAGAAGAGGCATCATACTAGATCATTGCAACTGAGACAAACATAGCTGAAGCTGGACCATCCCAACCATAGACGTTTTTGTATTAGGATAGTACATCATTTCACGAATGTTAATGTTTTGTTTTTGTTGTTTAATTTTAATATTGGGATTTGAAATTGGAGTAGATTGATGTAAGAACACTACTTTTTACATTTCGTAATATGATGTGTTACTAGAATTGTCGTGTTGTGGTGGAATATATGCTTCAACATGTGCATTTTTTATGTTTTTCCTTGTGCGTTCAAAGTTGTGGTGCTATGTGTGGTTTTGTTTGGCAGTTGCAGGTTTGGGCTCAACTTAAAGTAGCAACCAATTCAAGTACAATGCACAACTGGTAGTTGCGCCTTGTTAAATTAAAGTGGACGCAATTGTTAGTTATGCCTTCAGGGGCACAACTCATAGTTGTTCTCCTTATAAGGTTTGCTTACCTATTAGACAACAGCCCATACTCATTCACTCAAATCCTTAAAATGCATTCCACTCTTCATAACTCATCATCTTGAAAATATTTATGAAACCTAAAAACATTCACTCAAATCTTTAAATCACTTTAACAAACATAAAAATTTAACAAATTCACTCGAATTATTTTAATAAGTTGAACGTATCTCACTTCCATCTACAACTCAGGTAATGATTCGAAACCCTATTATCTTAATTTTGCATATCATAATCTAAAAATTATTGTGTTGTGGTAAGCTACATTTGTGGCTATCACACCAATTATTTGGCATTACGATGGTAATCTTATCATTAACGAGAACAATAGGTCAACCTGCGTTGCTGGAAAGCATAAAGGATCCAAAGTGAGATCCGAATGTAATTATGCCAAGTTGAATATGGCAGTTTATAAAGCTAAAAATATTAATGCATCAAATTCAACATTTTTTCTAATTAGTAAAAGAGTTATGGATGATGAACTGATTGCTATTAAGGTCAGTGATGAAGAAGACGCTAAATCTAAGTATATAGGTAACCGAATTGTACGTTAAGGATGTAGAGGTCATACAAGCATCTCAACTGCAAGCTCATGCGTCAGGTTATGCTAACCAACCTAGACCTAGCAATATATTATAGCAAAGCCAAATGTACTATTCTTATTGTTCCTATTTGCAACCAACATTTACACACAACCACCAGGGTATGATTTCATATTTTAGTAATACTACTACTCTTTATTATATTATGTCATCAACAAAATTTGATTTGTTTGTTGGTTATATACATAGTTATCTGGATACGATTTCTTGTCATATCCATTGCAATTAGCTAGATATGAGTTTATGCCAAATCGTACGCAATCAATCCCAACTCAGATTTCAACCGAGTACGTCCAAGAGAATGAAGATGTCAACGTCGAAAGTGAAGACATGAAAGGCGAAAATTATGATATTTGTAAGGCCCAAATTTTAACCATTTAATTTAACATTTAAAATTAGTTTTAATTGTTGGTTTGGAATTTAATAGATTAAATTTAATCATTCTGAATATTTTATTGATATAATAATAACATAATATTTTATTTTTGGAATAGTCGAAATATGTTGATTTTGCAATATTAAATGAATTGGCAATGTTTATGAATATAATTGGGTTTGATTTTTGAATTATATTAACAATTTCGTTTATTAAACTATGTTTGAACATCTAATTTAGAATTTTATTATAAAACCAGTTGCAGCGGCGCGGTTGTTCGTAATATTACGTTTTGAACTTTAATTGGATGTAAAGAATCCAATATAAGTCGGAATTTCTTGAAACAAACAACGTTCGAATTTATGGGATTATATTTTTCTAATGAAAGTGAAAAATCGAGTTATCATATTATGGATTATTTTTATGTCCAAACCAAATTTTCTAAAGATCGCTATAGAATTTGTTTATAAATTATAACGATTTATTAAATAAAAAAAAGAATTTTTAATATATTCGAATATCTTTTTAACTTGAAATTCAATATGTTGTATTTCAAATCTCAACAGGTTTATTTTTAAAGTTATATGAATTTTGATTGAGTATATTTGATAATAATAATTTATCATCAACAAATTTGTTTATTTTTAAATCAATATATATATATTATCGATTTAAATCGCCGATAAAAAAAATTATTTGTAGAATTAGACCTCGGAACTTGTTCCAATTTGTTCAAAATAATGTTTAAAACTAGAAACGCCAGTCGCGGTGTTTTGATTGAAGTCAGGAACCACAAGATATTTTATATAAGATCCATCCTCAAAATCTCGTTTACATATCGTCACCAAAGCTCTGCATGTCGGCATATAATCTTTACCGCATCTAAATGCGTCAATTTCAAACTGAAGCCTTATGTGATCAAAGAAAATCCTTACACCAACTTATACTAATCTTTGTGAATCCATCTAAAACCTGGCGCAGTTATCAATCTTCAATCAAATAATTCGATTGAAAGTGACACGACCCAAACTCGCCCTTACCGAAAAGCCCGGATTGAGTTGAGAACACGACAAATCAGAATGAAAACAGAAGAACATTTCATTGTTTATTACAATAATTTACATTAGAGCACAAGAATATACGTAGTATTTATAAATATTATACAACAGAAAAATATCAGAAATTTAAATTACATTTAAATACATAGCAGCGGAAAAATAATGCAAAACATAACTGAAAGGAATACACGGATACTGAGCTTTCTGAATATCCCTTCAGTTATAAACCAGGATCCTGTAAGAATAAATATGCAAACCCAAAACTACTAGTTGCCCGTATGGAAAATAGGGGCACCCAAAGTTTAGGTTAAAACAATAAACTCTAGATCAGTCATGTGACTGGTGTGAGAACTAAAACAGTTATTAAATCTTTACTTTAAAAATAAAGTGAATCAAGGGACTACGACGTATAAGACAGAATGGGTTTCCTCCTGAAAATACCAGTGCATAAAACAAATATCGCAATGCTTTTTGGAAAAATGAAGATATTATAAGACCCAGGCCCCATCACACAATGCAACGCAAGCCCGAGGATCGGGTTTTCCCTTATAATAGCCAAAAATGCTTGGTACGTTTTAAAACAAATCATTTGATACTATTATAAGTGCATAGTGTTTAAAACAAATTCAAATATAAATGTATCAATCATAAATGACATGGGTACCATATATCATGTCTCCATACTAGTTCTACAATTAAAACCGCACAATGTCGTATTGGAAGTTGGATTTGAAATTGTGTGTGTGTACTTGCCAAGTATAATACACAAGGATCGTGTAATATGACGAACAATAGTCAAGTATGAAGTAATAGATAATCACAGAATTGTATAATAGTAAATGCAGTAAAAATAAAAAAATCACACCAGAGATTTTTATACTGGTTCGGAGCACCGTTCTATGTCCAATCCCAGACTTCTATCTGGATTTTCACTAATCAACGACCTCACTTCACCCGGAGGGCCAAGTATACAATACCCGAGTAGCCGAACGGGATTTCACGCCTCTATCAACACGAGGACTTCACAACTTGCCTCTTACAACACCGAGGACTTCAACAAAGAACAAGAGTTTGACTTCTGATTGTGTTCTTGAATAACACTGAATAGCCAACAGTTGAGTACACCCTTCCTATAATCTTATCCTCAAGTATATAACATGTGTGTGAAGATTGAAGGAAGTATATTACTTATTGAATCAAGAGATATCAAATAATTTCAACAATTCAACAAGTAATTTGAATAATGGAGAGCTTTTTAGTATGCAAGAATGTATAGAGTTTAAGATCAGAAAAAATGAGAAGATTTGATGATGTGAAAAAAAATGCTTTGATGTATATATAATTGTTAAAGAGTTGTAAACTTCCATGAAGAGTTTTATCAAAGAGATGCACCCATTTCCTTTTAGAAATGAAAAGGAATCTCTTCATGAAATATGATGCCTTCTGGAAAATATGGCCGTTGTGAAATATGATCGTTGGAAATATGACCGTTAGAAAATATGGCCATTGTGAAATATGACCTTGTAAAATATGACCGTTGGAAATATGAAGTGTCTTTTCGTGAAGTGTCTTTTTGTGAATTGTCTTTTTGAGGTGTCTTTTCGCGAAGTGATGAAGTGTCTTTTTGTGAAGTGTCCTTTCATGAAGTGTCTTTTCGCGAAGTGCCTTTTCGCGAAGTGATGAAGTGTCTTTTAGCGAAATGTCTTTTCATGAAGTATTTTTTCGCGAAGTGTCCTTTCACGAAGTGATTAAGTGTCTTTTCGCGAAGTGTCTTTTCGCGAAGTGTCTTTTCGTGAAATGTCTTTTCGCGAAGTGTCTTTTCGTGAAGTGTCTTTTCATAAGTGCATTTGTGTATGCTATATATTTGAGGACAGATTTTAACAATATATAACACCTCTAAGATACAATTATATAGATAATCATAACCTATATCACTTTTCCTTCGATCTTCTCTTCTTCCTTGTCATGAATCAAAAACCTGTAATCTAACATTCTCCCCCTTTTTTGATTGATGACAACCTCTTGCAATCTTGTAGAGCTATTTATTTTATCCCCCTGAATGTATTCTTGCATATATTTATCTCCCCCTGAATATAAATCTTCTCTGTAACATTTTGTTAGTGCATACGTAAAAGTACATACCATTTTGTTTCCCTGTAACAAAATGTTAGTGTATAATGCATATATATTCTATAATTTTTCTCCCCCTTTGTCATCGATTAAAAATAATATATAACATGATAAAGCAGTAATCGAGAACAAGTAAGAGAAAACAAACATAGATAGTTTTCAAAGAGCATACGAGACTATTTATTATACGTCCATAGAGATACCGAAATATTCTTCTCTTTGTTGTGGTGTACCTGCAAAAAAATATGATGTATATACTTTGGTACCCACTTGTTTCGATTGGGTCCGGAAGTTAGATAGAAGGTAACCATACCCAAAAGGGTTTAATGGAACCTTTAAAGATAAAATTTCATTATTAACTACAGAATCAAAATAATCATCAATATATTTTTCTCTGTTTCTCCAATCTACAGGAACCCAAATACTTAAGTGGTTTCTATTGATATTTCTTTTCGCACTTCTAGATGTCATAGAAGTATTCGAATAATAATTGGATCTAGGATGTGTATTAGTACTAGCAGTGCTATTCTTATTGTACATAAAAGCGTATCTAGTACTATTTCTATGATTGGTTTTATTATATCGAAAACCACTTTTGTCATATAAAGGTCGAGATCTAGATAAAATCATATTTAAATCATTTTGACCTTTATTAAATTTCGCGAACTTATTTGTACATTTATCAAATTTAATTGCAAAATCACGAGTGACAAAAGAAATTTTGTTATTTAAAAAATTATCAATTTCCTTATTTAATTTAGAGTTCTTCCTTTTTAAAGCATTCTCAGTTTTGAGACTACAAATTTGAGATCCTGAATTAATTAAAGGAGATTGTAATTTTCCAAAATTTTCTTTTGAATCAGAAATTTTATTTTGCAAAATATTATTATTCACCTTAAAAAACTCACATTCTTTAGATAAATCCAAATTCTTTTCAGTTAGAGCTCCACTCTCTTTTTCAAGAGACAAAATTAAAGAACTAGAATTATTTAAAGATTCTTCTAATGATTTATTTCTGTTTTGCAAAAGATCGATTTCCTTTAAAAGAATATTGTTTTTATCTTCTAATCGCTCGTTTTCTTTTTGAGAAACAAGCTCTTCAAAGGTATTTTAAAAACATTTGGCTTGTTTTACCAAATGATTGTTTTCTTCTTTTAATTTGGAATTTTCTTGCTCGTAATTTTTTGACATAGCTAAAATGACTGTATTGAGTTTCAATAATTTTTCATGGTCTAACAAAAGATTTGTAACACCCCACCTCCGCCAGGGTGTCTCTTGTAAGCACTCTGACTTTGGAGGGGCGTTTGAATCAGGTAAACATGCATAATGATATATCAAGGCAGAACAAGAACATATGTATATATGTAAACAGAGTAAATAACATAGATAAAACAGCGGAAGATTTCAAACCATTTCAAAACAAGTCTGGTACAACATAATGTCAACTTTCCAAATACACAAGTCTAGATAAAAACAACATTACTGAAAAACTGAAATACATAAGTACTATCCCCAAAATAAGTGATAACCATAGCTAGCTTCATGTCAAGACCGTACATGAGCTAAAATCCCACAAGCAAGTGATTAGAAAATCCAAGCTAAGCTCCAATGTTCCCACCCTGAGAACCTGGGGGGGGAACGGAAGAAAAGAGGCGAAAGAAAAACAGGTCAGTCAAAAAGACTGAGTAAGCCCTACTACAATCAATGTAAACTGATAAAGTTAACTGGCATGAGAAGCAGGGATGAACATAAGGATAACAACATACTAGCATGATGATTAACTAACAAGGTAGATTAAGGTGTCATCGCATAATCAGGTTTAAGGTTTTTGCACCACAGGTGTACTAGCAAGCTAACATGATTTGAATAAACAAGTATTGATCCCTTGGCCCAAGCTTTGGCCCAATAACATGAAGTGACCCTAATACGAGGTTCAATAACATGAAGTGACCCTAATACGAGGTCCAATAACATGAAGTGACCCTAATACGAGGTCCAACCAAACGGTCTAGTCGATCGGCTCCCTATAAGCCTAACTCGTCACGTGTTGGTGTCAATACGGCCCAAACATAATTGTAGTCAGACTGTGCCGGGTCTCCCATCGGGTGTATCAAGCCCTAGGGTGTCAACCCCTGGACACCAAAAACATAAGTGCACAGTCTCGGTCTACTGGTACCCATGCTTGACTTCTCCAAATACGGACTACGTGCACGACCATAGTCCGTCCGGAACTACATCGGCGTACCACTCTGCCGTCGTTTTTGGTCACTTACCTCAAGTCCAGTAATCGTGCCCCCACCCTAGCCTAGTCCCTAGGGTCTTAATGATACAAACTTGGGATTACTGCTGGAGTGGACCCCATTGCTAGGATTTTCTAGTGGGTTAAGTACGGTTTAACCCTCTTGCTAATCATGGATTAACTTGGTTAAGTGTAACGATGAGTTCATGACTTAACCCTGATTAATCTACCATGCCCAAATTGGTTAAGTATTAAGTGGACCATGACTTAACCCTAATCATGAAGCATTAATTAATTAATGTGCCTTAACCTCTCACATTAGACTTCGTTGCGGTTACTAGTTAAGCCGGTCGGTTCCGGGTAGCTTTATACCACAACTTGGTCTAACCTCGGGTTCAAGGTACAACATGACCAACTTCTCACATTGGGTCCTATTGTTTGTAGCAACTAGTTAAGCCGGTCGGTTCTGGGTAGTTTTACGCTACAAACTCAACCCAACCTCGAGTTGGTCACACTTATATTTTCTAAGTGTCATGTCCATCATGTTTCCAAAACATATTACAAGTTTTCAAGAATTTGGGTAGACCTAACTTAATAGGTAAATTCCCAATGGGTAGACCTAACTTAATAGGTAAATTCCCAATCTTATGTTTTTATGTCTTTTAAGTTTACCCAACCCCAAACGCAATCTCATCGCTTACATATCGCAATAGCGCATAAAGGATAGAAAGAGGGAACTTGGCATAATCATGACATAAAGGTGTTGAAGCCACAAGTTTAACATGGTGGCATATGAAATGTACACATGTTCATATACTTGCATATTACGTTTTAGGCCTCAAAAGCATGCATAAAACCAAACTTAGCATATTGGTGATACATGGTGATAAATGACATGTAGAAATGGCAATAAGTTCGCATTTAGTCTCACATGCAAGTTATCATAAGAGATATGATAACTTACATGTTGCCAAAATGCAACCTTTAGCATAAAGCTTGAAGCTTTAGGCTCATAAACCCAAGATAAGCTTGCATAACATGATAACATGAGTAAGATGATCAACCCAAACTTGCATACATAACATGGCAACTTGCATATCATAACATAGCAAACTTGCATAACATAACATGGCAACTTGCATATCATAACATAGCAAACTTGCATACATAACATGATAGACTTGCATAACACATCATAGTAAACTTGCATATCATAATGATCGAACACAACTTGCATCATTCATTAACTTTAGAGTTTAAATATGAAAGTAGAAAAGGGCTTACAATGCTTATGAAGACACAAAAATATATATAGATTGAGACAAAGCCCTTATGCAATCAAATAAACCCAAAATGCAAGCTCCAATAGAAAAACCCTTGAGCCAAAATGATCAAAACCCTTGCTTTATGATGTAAATATGGAAACTTGACTTGAATGCAAGCTAATGACACTCATACAAGCTTGAAAACACTTGTATGCATGGAAAATATCTCATAGAAATTTATTTAGGAATTTTATGAAGAGAGTGGAGGCCATGAGAGGAATGATTTTGCCATAGTTTAGTTGTATGAATGAATAATGATGATTTAGGGTTAGGTTAGGGTCTTATTTATAGAGATTAGGATTAGTTTCAACCTTAGGATTAAACCCTAATTCCAATCTCAGCCCTTAAAACTGAATCTGGCCCCCAAACTCAACACAACTCCCAAAATGGTGCACCAGGCAAAACTGCCCGGCTGAGCCAAGTCGACAGCCAAGTCGACAGGGCTGTCGACTTCGGTCAACCAAGTCGACTCCCAAGTCGACAGGGCTGTCGACTTGGGTGCTCTGGCGGGAATTTTTCCGCCTGGCCCAATCTGACCCTTTTTCGAATTTTGAACCCGAAATTCGAAATCTGTTTTGAACTTGCAATTTTCTGAAAACTTCATTGGGCCTTAATCGGGTCATACGGACTCCGATTTTCGAAAACTCGGACTCTATTTCGCGTATTTTTCCGAGAGGAACGCAATGGCATAGCCCATTTCCCTTGATTCAGATTTATAAATTAAATTCTGCCTCGATTTATGTTATAACAGGTTATTGAAAATACGGGTTGTTACATTCTCCCCTCCTTAAAGGATTTCGTCCCCCAAATCTTCAAGTTAGGAAGAACGTATCCTACCATCCAACATCCATCTACTCAAAACACCATCCACGAGCAATCATTGTCCTTACAAGATTCTAAATGTTGTATGAACATATGCAAAGGTGTGTGTATATGTACTTATCTAATGCAAATATCATCAAT
Organism: Allium sativum; assembly: GCA_030737875.1. Classification (NCBI taxonomy): domain Eukaryota; kingdom Viridiplantae; phylum Streptophyta; class Magnoliopsida; order Asparagales; family Amaryllidaceae; genus Allium; species Allium sativum. The sequence goes on along the minus strand of CM060913.1, from coordinate 144,295,768 downwards.
GCAAATTATGTTAGTGAAATGAATCCATATGTATGCATTTCCTAACATAATGTATAACATCTATATGTGTGCACATAACATACATCCATATGCAACATCCATGTGATAACCCAAAAATTTTCATCCATGAATAAGCGTAAACACTCATGCATATGCAATATGAGGAGTGTGTGAGCCGATCTAGTCCCTAATGTGTATAATGCATCCACGAGTAACCACTTGCAACCACTTGCAACCACTTGCAAACATCAAGCATAACATGTTTCAAACACATGTTTCATCCAAAGGGTTTCTACCTAAGGTTCTCACGACAAGATTAACACGATAAACTAGATAAACATGGATAGCAAAGAGAAAGATATGCTAACAAAGAAAAGAGATTGAGAGTGTACCCTCAAAAAGGAATGGATAAAGCCCACGCATCTTCTCCTCGGTTTCCCAAGTTGCGTCTTCTTCGGCTTCACCCCATTGAACCTTCACCAACTTGACCTCTCGATTCCTTAGCTTCTTGGTCTCCGTCCCCAAGATACGAATCGGAGCTCTCCTCAAGGTAGCCTCTTTCTCCACTTCCACATCTTTCAGAACACTTGGCTCAACAACCTCTGCTGATTCATGTAAACACTTCCGGAGATGCGAGACATGAAAAACATCGTGTACTCCGGCAAGCTTCTCGGGCAACTCCACTCTATAAGCCATCTGCCCGATCCTCTCTATAATAGGGAATGGTCCAACAAACCTCGATGCTAACTTCCCAACGGCTCCAAATCGGACCACATTCCGCAAAGGAGAAACCTTCACGAAAACCATATCCCCAACATCAAACTCCAAATCAGTTCTTTGCTTATCAGCATAGGATTTCTGTCGGTCTTGGGCCGCTTTCATCCGTCTCCGAATCAACTCGACCTTCTCGGATGTATCTCTGATCATATCAGGCCCAAGTATAAGCTCATCTGTAGTCTCCCACCAACATGTAGGCGACTTGCACGGCCTCCCATATAAAGCTTCAAATGGTGCCATCCCTATGCTTGCCTGATAACTGTTATTATATGCAAACTCAACAAGAGGAAGATGGTCTTCCCAAGTACCACCAAAATCCAGAATACAAAGCCTCAACAGATCCTCGAGTACCCTATTCACCCTTTCGGTTTGACCGTCCGTATGTGGGTGATAAGCCGTACTTAGATTCAACCTTGTGCCCATAGCTTCTTGCAAGCTATTCCAGAATTGACTTGTAAAGATTGGGTCACGGTCACTGACTATACTAGAAGGGACTCCATGTAGTCTCACAATCTCACGAAGATATATAGACGCTAGCCAAGATGCGGTCCTCTTGTTCTTCACCGGAATGAAATGAGCACTCTTCGTAAGTCTATCCACAATAACCCAAATGCTCGTATTCCCTTTCCTTGACCTTGGTAGTCCATCGATAAAATCCATGGAAATACTCTCCCACTTCCATAGTGGAACGTCTAGAGGATGCAATAGCCCACCGGGCTTCTTCGACTCGGCCTTAACTTGCTGGCAAATGATACATCTAGAGACAAACTCTGCCACATCCTTCTTCATCCTAGGCCAAAAGAAAATGCGATTCATATCTTTATACATCTTATCTCCGCCCGGATGTATAGTCAACTTAGAGCGATGCGCTTCCTCAAGAACTTTTCTTACTAAATCTTCTACCATTGGAACACATAAACTTCCGTCTCTCCTCAGCCAACCCTTGTCATCAATAGAATATCGAGCGAGATGACTAAACGCCCCTCCTCGAATCAGCTTATCCATAATCTCAACTATCTGAGGGTCTTCTCTCTGCGAAGCCCCAACTTGATCAAGAAGGGTAGGTCTGAGTTCCAGAGATGCTAAAGAACCGGTCATTGACTCAATCGCCAAAGAGAAATCAAAGGTTGCCACATACTATAAATTCTTCATCTCAACGAATAGAGGACTCAGAGTCAACCTTTTTCTACTCAATGCATCTGCTACCACATTCCCCTTGCCAGTGGTATAAGCTATCTCAAAATCGTAGGACGCCAAGAATTCCATCCATCTTTGTTGCCTCAGATTCAGATCCTTCTGAGAAAAGAGATACTTCAATGACTTGTGATCGGTATAAAGCTCAAATCTTTCTCCCAGAAGATAATGGCGCCAAGCCTTGAGTGCATATACTATTGCTGCCAACTCTAAGTCATGAGTGGGATAATTCTTCTCATGCACTTTAAGTTGTCTACCGCCAAAGCATATCACTCTTCCTTCTTGCATCAGAACAGCTCCTAACCCCGTGCCACATGCATCGGTGTATACTGTAAATAACTTCCCTCCATCGGGCAAAGCTAGAACAGGTGCTGATGTGAGAGCTCTCTTGAGCCTCTGAAAAGCAAGCTCGCATTCTATGCTCCAAGCAAAAACTAAATTCTTCTTCTTCAATTTAGTGAGAGGAGCGGAAATCTTCGTGAAGTCCTTGATGAACTTCCGGTAAAAGCCTGCAAGACCTAGAAAACTTCTCACTTCGGTTGCATTCCTTGGAGTCTTCCAGTCCTGAACTGCAACTACCTTAGCGGGATCCACCGCTAAGCCCTGCTTAGATACTATATGCCCAAGGAATCTAACTTCCCTTCTCCAAAAGTGACACTTGGAGAACTTGGCCTTCAACTGATGCGCTCTAAGCGTATCCATCACCTCCATGAGATGTCTTGCGTGCTCTTCCTCATCCTTAGAAAAGATCAGAATATCATCTACGAAGACCACGACAAACTTGTTCAAGAATTCCCTGAACACCCTACTCATCAAGTCCACGAAATATGCGGGTGCATTAGTCAAGCCGAACGGCATGACAAGCCATTCGAAGAATCCATCTGGAGTTCTGAACGCAGTCTTGTCTATACTATCTTCAGCTACCCTGAGCTGATGGAATCCAGTAGCAAGATCAAGCTGAGAGAAAACAGAAGCACCGATAAGCTGGTCAAAGAGATCATCAATCCTCGGTAACGGGTGTCTGTTCTTCTTAGTCAGCTTATTCAACTCTCGATAGTCAACACAAAGTCGGAGAGAACCATCTGCCTTGGTAGCAAATACCACAGGCGCTCCCCATTCAGATATACTTCGTCTAATGAAGTTCTTCTCAAGCAACTCCTTCACTTGCTTACTTAGCTCCCGCCTTTCACGCGGAGCCATGTGCCGAACGGGCAAAGAAACCGGCTTTGCATTATCCACCAGATAAATGCGGAAATCAATCTCTCACTTAGGGGGCAACCCCCTAACTTCATCGAAAACATCCGGATACTCTCGAACCACTCTCACAGACTGAAGAGTTTCCATTGACGAGTCGAGTGATTCAAGATAGCACAACATGTCGGGACTTCTCGGATTACAAGAAATTTCTAGGGTGTTTCCGAGGCGAGTCACGAGCCTCACAACCCTATGCTCACAATCAAGGATGGCTCCATATCTGGACAACCAATCCATGCCCAATATCAATCCGTATCCCCTAAAACCAAGAACATAAGCACTACACAAGAACTCTACACTCAGTATAGAGATCCTCAAATCCCCACATATCATAGACAGATGGGCGGAACCCCCAATAGGATTTGAGACACAGACGGGATCATCTACTAAGCTAGTACTAAGGTGCAAACTATCAACAAGATCAGATGAGATAAAGCTATGCGATGCACCAGAATCAAACAAGGTACGAACTGGAAAATCAGAAATATATACAAGGCTCTCAACAGAAATACTACCTCGATCGGGAACTGGAGCGGTATTGAGAGCATGAACTTGCCCTCCTGAAGGTCCAGCACGCTGAGTCTGACCCTGGCCTTGCCCTTGCTTCTTCGGGCAATCCTTACTGAAACGTCCAGTCTCACCGCAGAAAAAGCATTCACCATTCTTCCTTTTCCTCTTCTTACAATCCTTAATAAGATGCCCAACTGAACCGCAATAATGGCACTTCCCCTTGTTGTTATTGCCCTTGTTGTTGTTCCCCTTGTTGCCTTGACTCTTGTTCTTGTTCTTGTTCTGATTGCCTTGACTGCTCTGACCACTTGGATTACCCTGATTTCCTTTCCACTGGGAATCAGTCTTCTTGGCTTGAGTATCATTCATCTTGATCTCTTTCTTGACATCTCCCTGAAGTAACACCATATCAACCAAGCTCTCGAACGTGGCCCCATGGGGAATATGTGACATAGCCAATCCCTGCAACGGCTCATTCAATCCTCTAGCAAAACGAAGAGCCTTCTTCTGAGGAGTACTCACCATATCCAAGCCAAAACGAGCTAACTGATTGAACTTGTTCACATATTCTTTGACAGACATATCTCCTTGTTTCAAAGTTATGAACCCCTCCATTTGCAGATTCTCCTCAGCAGAAGATAGAAACTTAAGCACGAACCTTGCCCTGAAATCGGCCCAAGTCTCAACAGGCCTAGTACCATTGGTGACTTCCCACCAATAAGCGGCTTCATCCTTCATAAGCCAAACCGCCAACAAGATCTTCCTCTGATCGTCTAACCCAAAGATAGCAAATAAACCTTCAGCCTCTTTCAACCAATTTCTGGCCTCTACAAAAGTCTCAGTGCCTTGAAAGTTCTTGCCACCCATTGCTTTGAAATCTTTGCAAGTCTTTGCGAAGTCAGCTTGAGGATCCTGAGGGGGAGGAGGAAGAGGAACCTCAGCGACAGGAGGAGGAGGAACATTAACTACTGGAGGAGGAGGAGGAGGAACATTAACTACTGGAGGAGGAGGAGGAACATCTGCGGGGCCGGCTTCGGTCGCCCTAGCCTCCAAAAGCCTCCTATACCAAACAGGTACGTGTACTCCCTCCGGAATAGCAAAGTTATCGGCCATACTGAAAACGAAGAAAAAGACAGATTCAGAATGGAGAAAAACGAAGGAATTTTGCTAATGGCTTTTTGGGGAATAGCCTTTAAAATAAACTAGACTTTTCTTTGGAAAATACTTTCTACTTGGTTTTGAAAATAGTTTTCCAAAAGTTCCAAAAACCTTTTTGTTCCTTCTCGTAAACCATATGCTCTGATACCAAATGTAACACCCCACCTCCGCCAGGGTGTCTCTTGCAAGTACTCTGACTTTGGAGGGGCGTTTGAATCAGGTAAACATGCATAATGATATATCAAGGCAGAACAAGAACATATGTATATATGTAAATAGATTAAATAACATAGATAAAACAGCGGAAGATTTCAAACCATTTCAAAACAAGTTTGGTACAACATAATGTCAACTTTCCAAATACACAAGTCTAGATAAAAACAACATTACTGAAAAACTGAAATACATAAGTACTATCCCCAAAATAAGTGATAACCATAGCTAGCTTCATGTCAAGACCGTACATGAGCTAAAATCCCACAAGCAAGCGATCAGAAAATCCAAGCTAAGCTCCAATGTTCCCACCCTGAGAACCTGGGGGGGGGGGGGGGGATGGAAGAAAAGAGGTGAAAGAAAAACAGGTCAGTCAAAAAGACTGAGTAAGCCCTACTACAATCAATGTAAACTGATAAAGTTAACTGGCATGAGAAGCAGGGATGAACATAAGGATAACAACATACTAGCATGATGATTAACTAACAAGGTAGATAAAGGTGTCATCGCATAATCAGGTTTAAGGTTTTTGCACCACAGGTGTACTAGCAAGCTAACATGATTTGAATAAACACGTATTGATCCCTTGGCCCAAACTTTGGCCCAATAACATGAAGTGACCCTAATACGAGGTCCAATAACATGAAGTGACCCTAATACGAGGTCCAATAACATGAAGTGACCCTAATACGAGGTCCAACCAAATGGTCTAGTGGATCGGCTCCCTATAAGCCTAACTCGTCACGTGTTGGTGTCAATACGGCCCAAACATAATTGTAGTCAGACTGTGTCGGGTCTCCCGTTGGGTGTATCAAGCCCTAGGGTGTCAACCCCTGGACACCATAAACATAAGTGCACAGTCTCGATCTACTGGTACCCATGCTTGACTTCTCCAAATACAGACTACGTGCACGACCATAGTCCGTCCGGAACTACATCGGCGTACCACTCTGCCGTCGTTTTTGGTCACTTACCTCAAGTCCAGTAATCGTGCCCCCACCCTAGCCTAGTCCCTAGGGTGTTATTGATACAAACTTGGGATTACTGCTAGAGTGGACCCCCATTGCTAGGATTTTCTAGTGGGTTAAGTATGGTTTAACCCTCTTGCTAATCATGGATTAACTTGGTTAAGTGTAACGATGAGTTCACGACTTAACCCTGATTAATCTACCATGCCCAAATTGGTTAAGTATTAAGTGGACCATGACTTAACCCTAATCATGAGGCATTAATTAATTAATGTGCCTTAACCTCTCACATTAGACTTCGTTGCGGTTACTAGTTAAGCCGGTCGGTTCCGGGTAGCTTTATACCACAACTTGGTCTAACCTCGGGTTCAAGGTACAACATGACCAACTTCTCACATTGGGTCCTATTGTTTGTAGCAACTAGTTAAGCCGGTCAGTTCAGGCTAGTTTTACGCTACAAACTCAACCCAACCTCGAGTTGGTCACACTTATATTTTCTAAGTGTCATGTCCATCATGTTTCCAAAACATATTACAAGTTTTCAAGAATTTGGGTAGACCTAACTTAATAGGTAAATTCCCAATGGGTAGACCTAACTTAATAGGTAAATTCCCAATCTTATGTTTTTATGTCTTTTAAGTTTACCCAACCCCAAACGCAATCTCATCGCTTACATATCGCAATAGCGCATAAAGGATAGAAAGAGGGAACTTGGCATAATCATGACATAAAGGTGTTGAAGCCACAAGTTTAACATGGTGGCATATGAAATGTACACATGTTCATATACTTGCATATTACATTTTAGGCCTCAAAAGCATGCATAAAACCAAACTTAGCATATTGGTGATACATGGTGATAAATGACATGTAGAAATGGCCATAAGTTCGCATTTAGTCACATATGCAAGTTATCATAAGAGATATGATAACTTACATGTTGCCAAAATGCTACCTTTAGCATAAAGCTTGAAGCTTTAGGCTCATAAACCCAAGATAAGCTTGCATAACATGATAACATGAGTAAGATGATCAACCCAAACTTGCATACATAACATGGCAACTTGCATATCATAACATAGCAAACTTGCATAACATAACATGGCAACTTGCATATCATAACATAGCAAACTTGCATACATAACATGATAGACTTGCATAACACATCATAGTAAACTTGCATATCATAATGATCAAACACAACTTGCATCATTCATTAACTTTAGAGTTTAAATATGAAAGTAGAAAAGGGCTTACAATGCTTATGAAGACACAAAAATATATATAGATTGAGACAAAGCCCTTATGCAATCAAATAAACCCAAAATGCAAGCTCCAATAGAAAAACCCTTGAGCCAAAATGATCAAAACCCTTGCTTTATGATGTAAATATGGAAACTTGACTTGAATGCGAGCTAATGACACTCATACAAGCTTGAAAACACTTGTATGCATTGAAAATATCTCATAGAAATTTATTTAGGAATTTTATGAAGAGAGTGGAGGCCATGAGAGGAATGATTTTGCCATAGTTTAGTTGTATGAATGAATAATGATGATTTAGGGTTAGGTTAGGGTCTTATTTATAGATATTAGGATTAGTTTCAACCTTAGGATTAAACCCTAATTCCAATCTCAGCCCTTAAAACCGAATCTGGCCCCCAAACTCAACACAACTCCCAAATTGGTGCACCAGGCAAAACTGCCCGGCTGAGCCAAGTCGACAGCCAAGTCGACAGGGCTGTCGACTTGGGTCAACCAAGTCGACTCCCAAGTCGACAGGGCTGTCGACTTGGGTGCTCTGGCGGGAATTTTCCCGCCTGGCCCAATCTGACCCTTTTTCGAATTTTGAACCCGAAATTCGAAATCTGTTTTGAACTTGCAATTTTTTGAAAACTTCATTGGGCCTTAATCGGGTCATACGGACTCCGATTTTCGAAAACTCGGACTCTATTTCGCGTATTTTTCCGAGACTAACTCAATGGCATAGCCCGTTTCCCTTGATTCAGAATTATAAATTAAATTCTGCCTCGATTTATGTTATAACAGGTTATTGAAAATACGGGTTGTTACAAGATCTTTATATAATGAATCTGTACATATCGATTGTGATCTGACTTTAGCCATGAGACACTTGTTTCCTTGCCCTCCTGATTCTGCTTTGTTGCTCTTCCATTTTCTAATTCCCTGACTAGATTTCTTTATAGCCATTTATTCTAGGATGTTGTTACGATCTCTAGAACGCCAGGCTCTGGTACCAATTGAAATTGCGTGTGTGTACTTGCCAAGTATAATACACAAGGATCGTGTAATATGACGAACAATAGTCAAGTATGAAGTAATAGATAATCACAGAATTGTATAATAGTAAATGCAGTAAAAATAGAAAATTAACACCAGGGATTTTTATACTGGTTCGGAGCGCCATCCTACGTCCAGTCCCAGACTTCTATCTAGATTTTCACTAATCAATAACCTCACTTCACTCAGAGGAACAGGTATACAACACCCGAGCAGCAGAACGGGATTTCACGCCTCTATCAACACGAGGACTTCACTTACAACACCGAGGACTTCAACAAATAACAAGAGTTTGACTTCTGATTGTGTTCTTGAATAACACTGAATAGCCAACGGTTGAGTTCACCCTTCCTATAATCTTATCCTCAAGTGTATAACGTGTATGTGAAGATTGAAGGAAGTGTATTACTTATTGGATCAAGAAATATGAAATAATTTCAACGATTCAACAAGTAATTTGAATAATGGAGAGCTTTTTAGTATGCAAGAATGTATAGAGTTTAAGATCAGAAAATATGAGAAGATTTGGTGATGTGAAAAAAAATGCTTTGATGTATATATAATCGTTGAAGAGTTATCAACTTCCATGAAGAGTTTTATCAAAGAGATGCACCCATTTCCTTTCAAAAATGAAAAGGAATCTCTTCATGAAATATGATGCCTTTTAAAAAATATGGGCATTGTAAAATATGACTGTTGGAAATATGACCGTTAGAAAATATGACCATTAGAAAATATTGCCGTTGTAAAATATGACCTTGTAAAATATGACCATTGGAAATACAAAGTGTCTCTTTATGAAGTGTCTTTTCATGAAGTGTCTTTTCGTGAATTGTCTCTTCGTGAATTGTCTTTTCGAAGTGTCTTTTCGCGAAGTGATGAAGTGTCTTTTCGTGAAGTGTCCTTTCATGAAGTGTCTTTCCACGAAGTGCCTTTTCGCAAAGTGATGAAGTGTCTTTTCGCGAAATGTCTTTTCATGAAGTGTCTTTTCGCGAAGTGTCTTTTCGCGAAGTGTCCTTTCACGAAGTAATGAAGTGTCTTTTCGCGAAGTGTCTTTTCACGAAGTGTCTTTTCGCGAAGTGTCTTTTCACGAAGTGTCTTTTCGCGAAGTGTCTTTTCGCGAAGTGTCTTTTCGTAAGTGCATTTGTGTATGCTATATATTTGAGGATAGATTTTAACAATATATAAAACCTCTAAGACACAATTATATAGATAATCATAACCTCTATCACTTTTCCTTTGATCTTCTCTTCTTCCTTGTCATGAATCAAAAACCTGTTATCTAACAGGATTTCCATTTGTGAACCAAGGCAAAGGGATCATCCTGTGCCAATTCGAGGCTATCTGGCCCGAGTCTCTGGTCTCGGCCATAACTGCACCAGGATCGTCAGGGGCGGTCCACATTTTATGTGGATTAAAAATCCCTAAACATGCATCTCCCCACCCTATGGGGCATAAATCTAGTCAGTATGTTGACCAGAACATCTATTGGCCCCGTAGTGACCGATATAACTGAGGTGCCTCGTTATCCATCATCCACATAAGTAAAACGTCAGGGCTTGCAAAACCCTGACACCACTCTTACCTAGAAGGAAACGCATGTCTTCCTTGAGGTCCTTCCCGTTTCTGGTTCACACAAGGGTGTGAGGATCGCAGATTAACGCTATACACAAAGCTATGCTATATTAAAGCCGTGATTTGATCATCAACCACAAGACTCTGCTTTTTCAACAGAAGGCTTGATCATTTACATCTCAGCATGCCACACAGGCAATTCACGCCATGCGACTAACGTCTATCGATATATAACCTTTGAGCTCGTACGTCTCAGAGAAGGGTGTTAAGCAAGAGAATAAATTCTCCACCACCAAACAGATATATATTTAATAGAGATCAATCAACACAGAATAAAATCCAATGTCAGCCACACATCCATTTACCAGTTCGTTCTGGGTCTGAACAAAACCGGAGGCACCTTATTCCTCGCCCCATATGTCCAATACAGGAGAGAGGTCCTCGCATATCGGGCCGATCTCCAAGTACGTCTGGACGATCACCACTTATTACCTTGTCTCGGGTGTACAGCCCAATCAAGACATCAGTAATCATCCAAATGACGTGAAGACCTACGGTCTTCAATCACCGTCTTCATCGTCGACTTATCGTCGAATCAGTTATTCAGAATGGGATAAACCCGGTCTTTCTGAATAACTCGCGTATCTAATCAACAAGTGCTATAAAAACACATCACACGCCTCTTTCCAATCCAGAATATTCCTTTATTCAAATATTCTTATTCTTTGGGAAAGGTTCCCGTTAATTTTATCAAAGATAAATTCTTTAAATTTATTCTTTAATCTTCCACTAAATATCAATTCAAACCAAATTAAGGTTTATCCAAACTTGTCGGGATTAGTGATCCTTACCGAAGTAATCATTTATTTTATTTCCCAATTCCAACCTATTCATCCCATAAAGTAAAACTATTAATACTTCATATCTAACACCACGGTGTTATCGGTAAAACTAATTAACATTTCACATTCAAATCAAATGAAAGATCTAACTATCGCTTGGAGTAAAACTAGTACTACTCCATTCTCGATCATTTCCCAAATTTGATAATTTAAATTATCACATTCCAATCTAATTAAAGATTCATTAAAAGTGGAATCTTCTCAAACATCATTACTTAGTGATTATTCAAATTCAAGAAATAAATCATGTCTTTAACTGGATTAAAGAACTAATGTCATTTAAAACACAGCTCACGATAAACCCAAAATCACATACCATTAATTATGGAATCTTTAAGGAAAACAGATCAATATATATAATCGATATAAACTTCCATATCCGACTAAAAATATAAATGGAATAACGGCAAAGCCCTTTAAATTCCATATATATTAGCAATCTTCCACCACAAAAATTCACTTCGATTATTACCAAATCGAATTCCATTCCAATTTATTTTATTAAATTGGAAAACTTTACTCTGGAAAAATTTTCTTTAAATTTTAGTTAAAAGATTTATAAATTCCAAATCACATCACTATAAATCGGGTTAAAGAACAAATGTCGTTAAAAACACAGTTCGCGGTAAACCCGATTCACATTACATTTTATTCCAATTACCAAATGTAACTGGAAACTCTAATAATCTTAATTAAAAGATTTATTCTTTCCTCAACTGGGTTTAAGAACAGTGTTATTTATGATACCGTTCACGACAAACCCAAAATCCCATTTGGTATTAAATACAAGCCTCTGAATAGAAAATATATCAGCTTATATTCAATATCAAATTCTGCAACCAAAAATAGCGTATTGGAAATAACGATATAAATATATCTTTCAAATTTTCATAACAATATCTGTATAATCACGAAATCCAACATCGAAATATTCCGAAGATAATTTCGATTCAAATCCATTCCAATTCATATAATGGAAATTCTGGTTATTTTTAAAACCATTTCAAATCCAATTTATTTATTTAAAAATATTGGATTATAATTCTAGTTCATAACTAGTTCATTTTGATAAAAATATATTTCTATCTTTACAAACGTGGAATTTTTCATCCAAATTCATTTCAAATCATTTATTATGATTTGACACAAATTATTGATATTTTTAATAACTTTATCCAGGCCCGTACAGTCGATTTCCATAAACGGTCATCGAACTGCTCTTACAACGGCCTTTTCCAATTTTGATTTGGACATAATTCCAAATCCAACCGTTAGATTTCAAATCTCTTGTATTCGTTAGAAAACTCTTTTCGATACGAACCAACGGTTCCAGTTTTAGGAAAATCCGATGGTCGGATCTCCCGTAATGTCAATTTGAAGTCAACGGTCGAAATTCGTGAACTACTGCGGCGTGACGCGTTCTATTCAGGCCATTAAATATATATAATATAAATTTCTTCGATTTCCATTTAAAACGAATTTTAAAAATCGTTTATAAATTCGTTTTAAAACGATTCTAACTTCATTTCAAATTTCAAATCAAATTTGAATATTCCTTAATAAATTCGTTTTAAATTCATTTTAAAACGATTTCAATTCCATTTCAGATTTCAAATCAAATTTGAATACTCCTTAATAAATTCATTTTAAATTCATTTTAAAACGATTTCAATTTCATTTCAAATCAAATTTGAATACTCCTTAATAAATTCGTTTTAAATTCATTTTAAAACGATATCAATTTCACTTCAAATGTCAAATTAAATTTGAATTCTCCTTAATAAATTTGTTTTAAATTCATTTTAAAATGATTTCAATTCCATTTCAAATCAAATTTGAATATTCCTTATCGTTTTAATATTAAAATGATAATATTTTCAAAATATCAAATTTTGAAATCACTTTTCTATATTCATTATAAAATGAATAAAATCGACAAAATTCACGTTCGTGTTAAAATGGCATTTAACTACTTAACACGGCTTCACATTTCAATATTCACTGAATATTATTTTAAAATATTCGTTAATTCTAAACTGGAATCAGACACAGTCAATTACCATATAATTTTATTTATATGGATTTCATACACACATGTACACAGCAATAATCAAACACAGTCAACCATCATCCAGAGTACATTACACAACTATATAAGCGTTAAAAATAAATAATTGACGCTTACAACTGTCTGTCAACCCATCAATTGACATACAACTAAACAATTGGGATTAGTGTATATCAAAAATCATCCCAATACCCATGTGGGGTTTCAACCAACAAATATTGAATATTATTTGTGCAGTTGGGCGATGTGTAAAATTATCGTCCCATTCAATATCAGTTAAATGGGTGTGCACAAACAAATTGTCTGATTTGTAAATGAATAATTTATTTTATTCATATACATGTTAAGAAATATATTTTTAAGGATAAAATATTTATTTCAACATATGAATATTTTATGCGGTTTATTTATACAATAAAAATGATATTTTATTATTCAAATATTTTTATTACTCAAATATTTTATTCATCACATGAATATTTTATTTCACATCATAATCACAATCAATTTCTACATCACAATACAATCAAACAAGTCGTCCACGGTCTATGGACGACGGGGAGCAGTTCATATATGAAGTTATAAAATAAATAATTGTACAAGAAATTATAGTGAGAAATTCTCACTTTTGGGACCACTCCGTCAGTTTTACTTTTGAATTTCTGAATAGCTTGGATTTGCCCGAAATTGCCCCGCAATCCTTTTTCACGCTGTTCATAGTAAAAATCACATTTTAATTTGATGTTTATACATTAAAGATCATATTTTTAAACCACGATATTTATATTTATATTTAAACATCACATTTTTATATCGCTACAATATATATAAAAATCACATTTTTATACTATTAAAAATTATATCTTTATATTGCTACCATATAAATAAAAATCATATTTTTATATTGCTACCTATATAAAAAGCACATTTTTAAACCGCTACTTCATATATAAAAAGTATATTTTTATATCGCTATTCAAATAATAAAAATCGAATTTTTATATCGCTATTCAAATAATAAAAATCAAATCTTTTCTATTTTAAAAATCTTATCTTTTCTATTTTTAAAAATCTTATCTTTTCTATTTTTAAAATCTTATCTTTTCTATTTTTAAAAATCATATCTTTTCTTTTTTTTAAAATCATGCCTTTTTTATTATTTTTTTAAATCCATGTCCGTTATTTAAACTACATCATTATAAAAATTACATTTTTAAAATAATGTTTCTGTATTAAAAAAATCACAATTTTCTAACTAAAAATCATACTTTTTTTATAACTAAAAATCGTATATTTTTATAACTAAAAATCATATATTTTTATAACTAAAAGTCATATATTTTTATAAATAAAAATCATTTTTTTTATTCAATGATTAATGCTATTTTCATTCAAAAATTAATTTACTGCTTAATTAGTAAATTAAATAAACTAATTTCTAAATAAAATAAAATAAAAACTCACGGTTTAAAACGTTGCAATTCCTTCTTCTTCACCGATTTACACTGCTCCAGGCAAACCCCAAAAGCTCGCCACCTAGGGTTTAGGACCGCACCCACCATAGCCAAGTTATCACTGATCAGAGACCACCACTCCCACGACCTCCAAGTGAACCACCACCCGTGGCGATGCCAGCGAGCTCGATCCCGCCCCTCCGCTTGAATACGGCTTTGAGCGCTGACTATTTGAGCTGATCTTCCACGCAAAATGCTTCACGAAATTCGAACACCTCAGTATTGATTTGAATAGCGTTAAAATCTCCATCGTTTTTGTTTTAGAGGGTGCTTTAATTATTGAACGAGTTGCGCGATAATGAGGGATTAATTCTAGAGTGTTTCGTTCGTTGATGAAGGAGATGGAGGTGCGCGTGGAAAGGTTTGACCACGAATGAGATAAAGAAGGGGGTTTGACTTTTTAAATTGAATATATACCCCTTTTTATTTAACTATGTTTTAATTCCAGAATTGCTTGTTTATCCAACTGAACTCCAAATCAAACCCAACGACTGTCGCCCCTACTAAATACCACTATTCCGAACACGATCGGATATGTCCCGTAACCCAATTCGGCTGTTACAATCAGTTTTTCCTTAATTTAAAATATAAATCAATGTATGTTTAATTTAAATGTAAATTTTAATTTACTGGAGCCACATACTAACTCCAAAAATTCCCTAAAAATAAATCTAGCTATGTTTTGATGATATAGTCCTAACAAAACTAATTTTGTTGAATTTGGAGACCGTTTGAAAAACAGTCATTTTTAAGTCGATAAAGTCAAACTAAATTGACCAAACACGTTTAAATTCACCACGCGCACATATTGATTCCAAAAATTTGACATTCCAGATCCAACAAAAGTGATCTCATCGAAAATGGAGGTCGTTTGCAAAATCGCTATTTTTATGGGGTATATTTTATATAAATTCCATAGCGACTATTCTGAATTTTCAACTGGACATAACTTTTTATTCCTGCTATGAAATCTGGATTTTTTGGCAACTCACACATAATATAGAAAACCCTTCATTCTATGGCCCGGGGGGTGGAGGTCGGGGGTGGGAGGTTAATCCCGGCTTTGCGCTAGCGCAAAACGTTAAGCTTAGTAACACAGAATGTTTGACTGAACTCCCTTAGGTGGCTTCCGAGTCTAATGATTTTGTCTTGATTAAGTGTGACTTGTTAGGTAGTAGACGAGTCGAGGGAGGCGCGGTCGAGTGAGACAAAATCGAGCCCTCAGAGATGAAGTCGAGGCTTCTGAGACGAAGTCAAGTGAGACGAAGTCGGAGACGCAATCGAGCACGTAAGAAAGCCACACATAAGCCAGTTTTGTTTAACAAAAACTGGCGTTCAGATTCGTTGAAAATATATTTTCAAACATATTCAAATATTTCTGGTTTCACTAAAATCCGGTTTATTTTGAATCCTGTACATTCATTTGAAATTTAAAATCGAATTTTCAAATTACAGCGCCATTTCCAATTCCTTTTGTTATTCAAATAAATATTTATATTCTAACTTCGATTTAAATAAATTTATACATTCTAATTCTATTCAAAATAAATTTATAGTTGTCATTATTTAAAATAAATCATTTTAAATATCCAAAATTCATTAAAACAGGCAAAATAAAATTTTTAAATTAGTTCTGATTTTCATTTTTATTTTAAAACAGACAAAATTGGTTTTCATTTTTATTTTAAAAATAACACTCTTCACACTCATTCTAGGATACTGATGATCCCATCTCGAACGGTCATTCTTGTTGGATATTTCTAATCCAATCTCTGATGGATTCTTTCGTTCGGTTCTAATGTGTCTTGTTCTCAAGCTCTGTAAACCAAAGCTCTGATACCAAGCTGACACGACCCAAACTCGCCCTTACGGGAAAGCCCGGATTGAGTTGAGAACACGACAAATCAGAACACAAAAAGAAGAACATTTCATTGTTTATTACAACAATTTACATCAGAGCACAAGAATATACAGAGTATAAACAAATATTATACAACAGAAAAATATCAGAGATTTAAATTACATTTAATACATAGCAGTGGAAAAATAATACAAAACACAACTGAAAGAAATACACGAATACAGAGCTTTCCGAATATCCCTTCAACTATAAACCAGGATCCTGTAAGAATAAATCTGCAAACCCAAAACTACTAACTGCCCATGTGGAAAATAGGGGCACCCAGAGTTTAGGTTAAAACAATAAACTCCAGGTCAGTCATGTGACTGGTGTGAGAACTAAAACAGTTATTAAATCTTTACTTTAAAAATAAAGTGAATCAAGGGACCATGCCGTATGACACGGAATAGGTTTCCTCCCGAGAATTCCAGTGCATAAAACAAACAGCGCAATGCTTTTTGGAAAAATAAAGCTATTATAAGACCCAAGTCCCATCACACAATGCAACGCAAGCCGAAGGATAGGGTTTTCCCCTATAATATCCAAACATGCTTGGCACGTTTTAAAACAAATCATTTGATACTATAACAAGTGCATAGTGTTTAAAAAAACTTCAAATATAAACTTATCAATCATAGACGGCATAGGTACCATATATCATGTCGCCATACTGGTTCTACAATTAAAACTGCACAATGTCGTATTGGAAGTCGGATTTCCATCTGTGAACCAAGGCAAAGGGATCATCCTGTGCCAGTCCAAGACTCTCTAGCCCGAGCCTCAAGTCTCAGCTGCAACTGCACCCAGATTGTCAGGGTCGGTCCACATTTTATGTGGATTAAAAATCCTTGAACATGCGTCCCCCCGCCCTATGGGGCATAAATCTGGTCAGTATGCCGACCAAAACATCCATCGGCCCTGTAGTGACCAATATAACCAAGGCGCCTCGCTATCCATCATCCACATAAGTAAAACCTCAGGGCTTGCAAAACTCTGACACCACTCCTAGATAAAAGGAAACGCATGTCCTCCCTGAGGTCCTTCCCGTTTCTGGTTCACACCGGGGTGTGAGGCTCGCGAATTAACGTTATACATAAAGCGATGATATATTAAAGCTGTGCTTTGATCATCAAACACAGGACTCTGCTTTTTCAACAGAAGCCTTGATCATTTGCATCTCAGCATACCACACAGGCAATTCATGCCATGCGACTGATGTCTATCGATATATAACCTCTAAGCTCGTACGTCTCAGAAAAGGGTGTTAAGCAAAAGAATAAATTCTCCACCATTAAATAGATATATATTTAATAGAGATCAATCAACACAGAATAATATCCTATGTCAGACAAACATCCATTTACAAGTTCGTTTTGGGTCTGAACGAAACCGGAGGCACCTTATTCCTCGTCCCATATGTCCAACACAGGAGAGAGGTCCTCGTATATCCATTCGATCTTCAAGTACATCGGACGATCACCACTTATTACCTTGTCTCGGGTGTACAACCCAATCAAGATATCGGTAATCATCCAAACAATGTGAAGACCTCAGGTCTTCAACTAACATCTTCATCGTTGACATATCGTCGAATAAGTTATTCAGAATGGGATAAACCCGGTGTTTCTGAATAACTCGCATATCTAATAAACTAGTGCTATAAAAAACACATCATACGCCTAGTTCCAATCCAGAATATTCCTTTATTCAAATATTCTTATTCTTTGGGAAAGGTTCCCATTAATTTTATCAAAGATAAATTCTTTAAATTTATTCTTTATTCTTCCATTGAATATCAATTCAAACCAAATTAAGGTTTATCCAAACTAGTCGGGATTAGCGATCCTTACAGAAGTAATCATTTATTTTATTTCCCAATCCGAACCTATTCATCCCATGAAGTAAAACTGGTAGTACTTCATATCTAACACCACGGTGTTATCGGTAAAATTAATTACCATTTCACGTTCAAATCTAATTAAAGATTTAACTACTGCTTGGAGTAAAACTGGTGCTACTCCATTCTCGATCATTTCCCAAATTTGATAATTTAAATTAGCACATTCACATTCTAATCTAATTAAAGATTCATTAAAACCCCACTTAGTTTTAATCTTCCCACAAATCATTACTTAATGATTATTCAAATTCAAGAAATAAATCCTATCTTTAACTGGGTTAAAGAACTAATGTCATTTAAAACACAGCTCACGAAAAACCCAAAATCACATTCCATTAACTATGGAATCTTCACGGAAAACGGATCAATATATATATATAATAGTTATAAACTTCCATATCCGACTAATGATATAAATGGAATAACGGCAAAGCCTTTTAAATTCCATATATATTAGCAGTCTTCCTCCACAGAAATTCACTTCGATTATTACCAAATCGAATTCCATTTCATTCCATTCCAATTTATTTTATTAAATTGGAAAACTTTAATTAGGAAAAATTTCCACTAAATATTAGTTAAAAGATTTATAAATTCCAAATCACATTTCACTGTAAATCGAGTTAATGAACGAATGTCGTTAAAAACACAGTTCACGATAAACTCGATTCACGTTCCATTTTATTCCAATTACTACATGCAACTGGAAACTCTAATAATCTTAATTCAAAGATTTATTCTTTCCTTAACTGGGTTTAAGAACAGTGTTATTCAAGACACCGTTCACGACAAACCCAAAATCCCATTTGATATTAAATACAAGGCTCTGAATAGAAAATATATCGGCTTATATTCAATATCAAATTCTGCAACCAACAAATATTGTATTAGAAATAACGATAGAAATATATCTTTCAAATTTCCATAACAATATCTGTATAATCACGAAATCCAACATCGAAATATTCCGAAGATAATTTCGATTCAAATCCATTACAATTTGTATATTGGAAATTCTGGTTATTTTTAAAACCATTTCAAATCCAATTTATTTATTTAAAAATATTGGATTATAATTCTAGTTCGTAACTAGTTCATTTTGATAAAAATATATTTTTATCTCTTCAAACATAGAATTTTTCACGCAAATTCTTTTCAAATCATTTACTATCATTTTACATAAATTATTGATATTTTTAATAACTTTATCCAGGCCCGTACAATCGATTTCCATAAACGGTCATCGAACTGCACTTACACCAACCTTTTCCAGTTTTTATTTGGACATAATTCCAAATCCAACCATTAGATTTCAAATCTCTTGTATTCTCGGAAATCTCTTTTCGATACGAACCCAACGGTTCCAGTTTTAGGAGAATCCGACGGTCGGATCTCCCGTAATGTCAATTCGAAGTCAACGCTCGAAATTCGCGAACTTTCGCGGCGCGTTCTATTCAGGCCATTAAATATATATATTATATATTATATATATTTCGTCGATTTCCATTTAAAATGAATTTTACAAATCGTTTATAAATTCTTTTTAAAACGATTCTAACTTCATTCCAAATTTCAAATCAAAATTGAATATTCCTTAATAAATTCGTTTTAAATTCATTTTAAAACGATTTCAATTCCATTTCAACTTTCAAATCAAATATGAATACTCCTTAATAAATTCATTTTAAATTCATTTTAAATTCATTTTAAAACGATTTCAATTTCATTTCAAATTTCATATCAAATTTGAATACTCCTTAATAAATTCATTTTAAATTCATTTTAAAACGATTTCAATTTCATTTCAAATTTCAAATCAAATTTGAATACTCCTTAATAAATTCGTTTTAAATTCATTTAAAAATGATTTAAATTCCATTTCAAATTTCAAATCAAATTTGAATATTCCTTATCATTTTAATATTAAAATGATAATATTTTCAAAATATCAAATTTTGAAATCACTTTTCAATATTCATTATAAAATGAATAAAATCGACAAAATTCTCGTTCATGTTAAAATGGCGTTTATCTACTTAACACGGCTTCACATTTCAATGTTCACTGAATATTATGATAAAATATTCGTTAATTCTGAACTGGAGTCAGACACAGTCAATTACCATATGATTTTATTTATATGGATTTCATACACATGTACACAACAATAATCAAACACAGTCAACCATCATCCAGAGTGCGTTACACAACTGTATAAGCGTTAAATATAAATAATTAATGCTTACAACCATCCGTCAACACATCAATTGACATACAACTAAACGATTGGGATTAATGTATGTCAAATATCATCCCAATACCCGTGTGGGGTTTCAACCAACAAATATTGAATATTATTTGTGCAGTCGGGTGATGTGTGAAATTATCGTCCCATTCAATATCAGTTAAATGGGTGTGCATTAACAAATCGTCTGATTTGTAAATGAATATTTTATTTTATTCATATACATGTTAAAAACTATATTTTTAACGATAAAATATTTATTTCAAGATATGAATATTTTATGCAGTTTATTTATACAATAAAAATGATATTTTTATTATTCAAATATTTTTATTACTCAAATATTTTATTCATCACATGAATATTTTATTTCACATCACAATCACAATCAATTTCTACATCACAATACAATCAAACAAGTCGTCCATGGTCTGTGGACGACGGGGAGCAGTTCATATATGCAGTTATAAAATAAATAACTATACAAGAAATTATAATGAGAAATTCTCACTTTTGGGATCCACTCCTTTAGTTTTATTTCTGAATAGCTTGGATTTGCCCGAAATTGCCCCGCAATCCTTTTTCACGCTGTTCATAGTCAAAATCACATTTTTATATGATGTTTATACATTAAAGATCATATTTTCAATCCATGATATTTATATTTATATTTATTTATCTCGCTATAATATATATATAATTCACATTTTTATAATGTTAAAAATTATATCTTTATACTGCTACCATATAAATAAAAATCATATTTTTATATTGCTACCTATATAGAAATCACATTTTTAAACCGCTACTTCATATATAAAAAGTATATTTTTATATCTCTATTCAAATAATAAAAATCAAATTTTTATATCGCTATTCAAATAATAAAAATCTAATCTTTTCTATTTTAAAAATCTTATATTTTCAAGTGAAGGAGAAGCATTTTAGTTCCAATCTTCAAGAATAAGGGAGATATTCAAAGTTGCACAAACTATAGAGGAATTAAGCTTATGAGTCATACAATGAACCTTTGGAAGAGAGTTTGTGAGCAGCGTTTGAGGAGGTTGACAAGTGTCTCTAGGAATCAATTTGGTTTTATGCCTGAAAGGTCAACCACTGAGGGGATTTTTTTAGTTGGGCAACTTATGGAGAGATACAGGGAGTAGAAGAAAGATCTCCACATGGTTTTATTGACTTAGTCGAAGCTTATGACCGAGTGCCGCGGAGGTTTATGTGGTGGACGCTAGAAAGGAAGAGAGTGCCATCAAAGTATATTACCCTTATCAAGGATATGTATGAGGGGGTTGTGACTAGTGTCAGGGCATGCGATGGTGAGACCAGAGACTTTCGAATTAACATAGGGTTACATCAAGGTTCAGCTTTGAGCCCTTATATTTTTGCATTAGTGATGTATGAAATCACAAAAGATATACAAAGGGAGATCCCTTGGTGTATGCTCTTTGCCGATGATGTTGTGCTGATTGATGAGAGTAGAATAGCGGTTAATCGACAACTGGAATTGTGGAGGGAGACCTTGGAATCAAAGGGTTTTAGGCTTAGCAGGACTAAAATAGAGTATATGAAGTGTGAGTTTAGCAGTGTCAGCTCAGATGACGGAGAGATCACCCTGGCAGGTAGAGTAGTACCCAAGAAGGAATCATTTCGATACTTAGGATCTATGTTGCAGTTTGATGGGGAGATTGATAAGGATGTTAGTTTTAGAATTCAAGCAGGATGGGTGAAATGGTGACTAACATTTGGCTTTCTCTATAACAGGAAGATTCCTTATAAGCTTAAAGGAAAATTCTATAGGATAGCAATCAGGCCTGCAATGTTATATAGTGTAGAATGTGGGCCTACTAAGAGGCAACACGTTCAGAAGATAAGTATAGCAGAGATGCGGATGCTACGATGGAGCTGTGGGCATACCAGACGAGATCGGATTAGAAATGAGGATATTCGGGAAAAACTTGGAGTTGCACCTATTGAAGAGAAGTTAGTCCAATACCGCTTGAGATGGTTTGGACATATCCAACGTAGACCATACGATGCACCTGTACGCGCTGGAATTCTAGGTCGCGCCGAAGGCCCAAAGAGAGGTAGAGGTCGACCTAAAATGACATGGGAGGAGATAATAAAGAGAGATTTAAGTAACTGGAGTTTATCGGAAGAGCTGGTAGTTGATAGGAGTGCATGGAAATTGGCAATCCATGTACCATAACCTTAGGGTTTTTTTAATCTGTTTGATTATTTTAGACTTTATTTCATTTTTGTTGAACCTTTTTACTTTTTTTTATTACTATTTTAAACTTTATTTCACTTTTATTGAACCTTTTTACTTATATATATATAAAAAAAAAACCTTTTTCATACGTCTTTTTATCTGTTTGGTTATTTCAAACCCATATATATATATATATTATCAGTATTATTTCTTTTATTCTTATTTTTATTTTGGGTTCCATATCTAGCCAACCCCAACTTGTTTGGGATATATGGCTTTGTTGTTGTTGTATCTTTTCTATTTTTAAAAAACTTATTTTTCTATTTCTAAAAATCTTATCTTTTCTATTTTTAAAAATCATATCTTTTCTTTTTTTGAAAAATCATGCATTTATATTTTTTTTAAAATCCATGTCCATTATTTAAACTACATCATAATAAAAATTACATTTTTAAAACAATGTTTTCTATATTAAAAAAATCACATTTTTATAACTAAATATCATATTTTTTTATAACTAAAAATCATATATTTTTATAACTAAAAATCATATATTTTTCCAATGATTAATGCTATTTTTATTCAAAAATTAATTTACTACTTAATTAGTAAATTAAATAAACTAATTACTAAATAAAATAAAATAAAAACTCATGGTTTAAAACGTTGCAATTCCTTCTTCTTCACTGATTTACACTGCTCCAAGCAAACCCCAAAAGCTCGCCACTTAGGGTTTAGGACCGCACCCACCACAACCAAGTTATCACCGATCAGAGACCACCATTCCCACGATCTCCAAGTGAGCCACCACCCCTGGCGATGCCCGCGAGCTCGATCCCGCTCCTCCGCCTGAATACGGCTTTGAGCGCCGGCTATTTGAGCTGATCTTCCATGCAAAACGCTTCACGAAATTCGATCACCTCAGTATTGATTTGAAGAGCGTTAAAATCTCCATCGTTTTTGTTTTAGAGGGTGCTTTGATTATTGAACGAGTTGCGCGATAATGAGGGATTAATGCTGGAGTGTTTCGTTCATTGATGAAGGAGATGGAAGCGCGCATGGAAAGGTTTGACCACGAATGAGATAAAGAAGGGGGTTTGACTTTTTAAATTGAATATAAACCCCTTTTTATTTAATTATATATTAATTCCAAAATTGCTTGTTTATCGAACCGAACTCCAAATCAAACCCAGCGACTGTCGCCCCTAGCTAAATACCATATTCCGAACATAATCGGATACGTCCCGTAACTCAATTCAGCTGTTAAGATCAGTTTTTCCTTAATTTAAAATATAAATCAATATATATTTAATTTAAACGTAAATTTTAATTTACCAGGGCCACATATTGACTCCAAAAATTCCCCAAAAATAAATCTAGCTATGTTTTGACGATACGGTCCTAATAAAACTAATTTCGTCGAATTTGGAGACCGTTTGAAAATGGTCATTTTCAAGTCGATAAAATTCAAACTAAATTGACCAAACACGTTTGAATTCACCACGCGCACATATATTTTCCAAAAATTATGAAAATTGGAATCTAGCAATAATTTGACATTCCGGATTTAACAAAAGTGGTCTCATCGAAAACAGAGGTCGTTTGCAAAATCGCTATTTTTAAGGGCTATATTTTATATAAATTCCATATTGACTATTCTGAATTTTCAACTGGACATAACTTTTTATTCCCGCTATGAAATCTAGATTTTTCAGATTCATTGGAAAGATATTTTCAAATAGATTCAAATATATCTGGTTTAACTAAAATCCGATTTATTTTGAATCCTGTACATTCATTTGAAATTTGTAATCGAATTTTCAAACTACCGCGCCATTTCCAATTCCTTTTTTTATTAAAATAAATATTTATATTCTAACTTCGATTTAAATAAATTTGTACCTTCTAATTCTATTCAAAATAAATTTTTAGACGTTATTATTTAAAATAAATCAATTTAAACATTCAAAATTCATTATAATAGCCAAAATAAAAAATTTAAATTAGTTCTGATTTTCCGCGTTGTTACAGAAAACCTTCTACAAAATCTTACGGCATAAGATTACGCTGCATTTTTTTCTTTCATTCGTTCAAACGTATTTGCTGAATCAAAATCTTGACTGAAACGAATGTTAGCATATCAACATTGAAATCTTCAAAATCCTAGTGTACTGTGATTAGTCATAATCAAATCTTAGCCTAATCTTCGATTGAAAACAAATGTTAGCACCTGCAAATGAATCCAATCCAAATCCCATACAGTATATTGGCTAAGATATGCTGCAACCTTTCAAAGAATTCGGCTGACTGAAACGGCCCTGAACTAAAAAATAAAATGTTTATATATACATATAAAATCTATATATCTGCCATCTATAATCAAAGCCTGCAAATGAAGGCTTCTGTTCTTATCAGAACAATGTACATCTTTGAAAATCAGTATCTATAAATATTTATATCTTGCCACATGCAAAAATATCATGTCTCAGCTTGGCCTGGCAAAACCATGTGCAAGCATGTCTTGTTCAAACTTTTTGACAAACTGGAATTTAAAAATAATTAAATATAAATAATTCTTTTTGCCAACTGTCTTCGTCTCTCATTGGTTACAACAACTCATCCTTCGGGTATAAATGCAGCAAGGTTCCCTCGTACAAAACAGAAGCCACTATTATTCTTTCTTTAAACACAGTAAAAGGAAAATCATCCGAATATTTAGAAAATTCCATTAGATCAAAAACTTCACGAAAACTAATACCGTTAAAGCTATTGATCGAGTTATAATGCTACTGCTTCTACACTGGAACACGTTGGTTTAGATGTGCGCATTCACTGGTAACTTGTTCAGTTGAGCAACGTTTATAGTCTTCAGGGCCATAAAAGGGGAGATAGTTCCAGTGTCCTTTTCTCTACAAAAGGATGAAATGTGAAGCATATATATAAAGTGCATGTATATATGCATAGTAGGTTGTGGTTTGTGTGGCCTGTGTTGGAGATTGGCAGGTTGCAATGAGTTAGGGGGTGCTGGAGGGGAAGCTTGTGACGCTGAAGTGTTGGATGATGTCTGTGGCAGAAATGTGTGGACTCAGGTGACAGATTCAGGCAGCTTGGATTGGTCGGTGATGGGAGTAGGGCTGGTCGAGGGAGAAGCTCGCAAAGAAAAGTGAGTCGGTGAAGTTGTCGATTCAGATGGTGGTACGTGGAAGAAGAA
The DNA here is from genome assembly GCA_030737875.1 of Allium sativum. Lineage (NCBI taxonomy): Eukaryota > Viridiplantae > Streptophyta > Magnoliopsida > Asparagales > Amaryllidaceae > Allium > Allium sativum. Next base: position 144,269,854 of record CM060913.1, on the reverse strand, counting down.
CATGGCATGGGGTCATCTATCATCTGAAGTCAGGCGCAGAGCTTGGCAAGTTCTAGAGGGGTTTCAATTTAGAAGGTGACGCCACTTTTACTGTAGGGGAGCTTACTGTGATGGAATACAGTCGAAGAGGGAATCGATAAGTGGGTTACGGTGGGCAGGGTCGTGTAGAGGGAAGAGAAGGGAGAACAATGGAGGTATTTTTGTGAATAATGATGGTGTATGAGGGGTTATTTGAGAAGGGGAAATTTCGATCATTTCTCGTTTACAGGAGAAAGCTACTATGCATACGAATAGGAGAGAGAGGATGATTAAATGTGCCTAGTTACATTTAAGGTTAAAATTAATTATTAATTTAAATTGTTAATGACTTCCTGATGCATACAAACTTTTAACGTTTATATTCATTTAAAACGTTAACAGAATTCAACACAACTAGGTCCGTTGGAATCATGGCGACGGGTATTACAATGTTGCACTGATTTGGAACGATTTGGAGCATACTGGAGTTCTATATATTGTCAAATGAATGATTGAAATTACGTAAATCAATCAGAATTATCATTCGGAAACAAAAATGGTGAGTTGACTCTCACACCTTCTGGAGTATTATGATGTGCTAAGTTCATATAATTTAAATTTATTAAATTGGATGATTGGACGCCTGTTGTTTGTTTAATGGTTGTCGACGTTTACACTAACGTCGTAATGGATGATTGGTTGAATATTGTAACGTCCCAAATTTTTATGGTATAATAAATAATTTATTTAATTATTTAAATAGTGATTTAGAGATTAGAATGGTTGTTTAATTAAATAACATTGAATATTTTATTTCCGAAATAGTCGGAAATAGTGGAATTCACAATATTTTGTGAATTGGATCATTTATAATATATAATTCAGTTTAGAGTTGAATTATGTTAACGAATATACTATATAAAAGACAGTTGAACGTATAATTACATTATAATTATAATCGAGCTCGAAACGGCGTGACAGTTCGTAATTTGGCGATTCGAACTTTAAACGAATATACGAAATCCTTTTTAAGCCGGATTTCTGTGAAACAAGAAATGTTCGGAGCTGGTGAAGTATATTTTTCTAGTGGAAGAGAAAAATCAAGATTTCGTCGGGTAGATTGTGAGTTATGTCCAAATAAAATTTTCCAAAAGTCGCTATGGAATTCCTTTCTAATTTATAATGATTTATTTATATTATAAAAGGATATTTAATATAAAGTGGATATCGATTTAACACTAGATTTGAAATATCGAGTTATAAATTCAAATAAGAATATTTTGGAGCTGTATGATATTCTAGTCTGAATATATACAATAATATTTATTTATAAATATTAAATTTAATTATTTTTAAATGTATTAATATTTAAATGGGTTTATTTAGAGCTTTAAAACAGCCATTTTTACAAACGACCTCCACTTTTGACGAAACCAATTTTGTTGGATCCGGAATATTAAATTATTGTTAGATTTCAATTTCGTGATTTTTGGAGCTAGTATATGGCTGTACGGGATTTTAATCTGGAAAATAGCCTATAATTTGACTTTAAAAACACGTTGTGTGAGCAAATGAAGTCGGAATTCGATGAAACCAGTTTCCTTAGGTCTGTAATGTCGAACTGCAGCTGCATGTCCATTTTCGTTGAATTCAGATATTGTATGTGACATAGGAATTTGTAAATTTTAAATTGAGCTAACAATCGAAAATAAATTAATATAAAAATACCAAGCTTAACTTATAAGCTATCTTAACCTATAAATAGATCATCACCCTCAACTAACCCTATATTTTCACTTCCACTTGTCGATACTCTCGTAGCCGCCATAGTTCTTACCAAAAACTGAAAAAGTAAAATTTAAAACAAAGTGTAGAAAAATTCTAAAATCATAAATTATATATGTATGAATTCTTAGGGAATAAAGCTTCCTTCTGGTGCGAGTGTTAGTGGGTATGACATTTTTTTCCGCAGTCAACTTATACAGCGTAAGTTAAGGTTGATCAATTCCTGAAATTGAAGCATTGTTTGAGTAATTGAAGCTTATAGTCGGATTTGTGGTGTTATTTGCGATTTATATGCATTTTATTGAGGTGTTCAGTAATGAGAAAATTTGATCATGTACCGTGTCTCTCGTGAGTACTAGGTGAAGTCGGAGTTAGCAAATGTAGTGCGAGTGAATTAAAAGGATGATGGCCAGGTCGAGGAGAGTGAGGGATGAATGTCAGTGGTCTCCGTTTGCGGAACAGCGAAGTGGAGAAGGAGCAAGGGGAGGTGAAGTCAAATGAAGGTACTATGGAACTATAGAGTGAAGAGTTCTGGAAGAAGGATCGAGTTGAGCAAGCACGGCTTCAGGCTGAAGAGAATTTGGAGATGTGAGTTTAGATGATTTTTAATGAAATTATAGCTAAGTGGAGGATGATTTAAAGGAGAGATGGTGGATAAATGCATCAGGAGCTTTGCGGCATTTTTTTTGGGCAGGAAAAGGATTAGCGGACCTTAAACATCATGAAGAAGACTTAAGGTTAATTATTAATTTGGTTAATTTCTTATTGAGGTTAATTATTGGAGTATAGTAAAGAAGGTATGGCGAAGTATATGGTATGGTATGTTGACTGGGGAGTTACAACTCTGTGTTCGAACAGTGATTGAGGGGGAAAGGGTTAGTCGGCTAACACGTGAATAAGAGTATTTAAGGTTAAATATTATATAGTTAATTTAACATATGGTTACTGACGTTCAAATATATACAAACTTATATAAATTGTAAATTTCTCTTATGATATCAGAATTTGACGGAACAAGATTTGTTGGGATCGACGAACGCTACACATTAGAAATGATTTGGAGTGAATTGGAGCTCGGTACAAATTATGGCAAAATAAAACGTCTGTTTGAATCAAAGATAGTTAATCATTATTTAATGATAACCGTCCAATGTGAGTAAAACTCACTAACTCTATTGTTTATATTTTTATAAATATAATCTAGTATTGACAAATGATGATTGATTTTTGTGTGATGATTGTTTGGTTGAATTGATGCTTTATTGGTTGCAATTATAAATAACGATATATATATATCGTTAGTCAAATATGGATTATGTTTATCAGAATATTTCATATTGAAATGAAATCAATGTTATTTATATTGCTTAACATCTGTGATGCAGGGAAACAGGTTGGAGGGATCCAACTGGAGTCCTCAATATTTATAATACTGTTTGTTTTCATATATTGTGATATATGATGTGATATAATACCTGTGATTGATGATGATGACACTGGTCTGGTTAATTGGTATTTTAAATACCATAAGAAATACTGGAATGTAAAAAGGGAATTTTTAAAGGATATTTTGAAAATGAAATATTTATAGGAAATAAATATGATATTGAAAATGAAATATTTATTTGGAAAATAAATAGAATTATAAAAGGAATACTTATTTGGAAAAAAAATAGAATTATAAAAGGAATATTTATTTGGAAAGTAAATAGAATTATAAAAGAAATATTTGTAAAATGGAAAGAATTTTATAAAAGGAAAGATTTGGAAAATGAATAGAATTTTTTAAAAGGAGAATTTTACATAAGGAAGATTTACACCCGTGCTTCGCACATCGGTATAACATGATATGGATTTAAAGTAGATATTAAATAAAAACCTGTTTTAACATATATAAATTGGAAAGATAAATTTATAAACGATGTTTATAAATTAAATAAAATATTTATCATTGGATAAAATGGAAATATAAATCTGAATTTATATAGAGGAGTGAAAATCGGTTTTAACACCGATGTTTTTAATGGAATTTGAACTTAGCATTTTTAAGAAGAATTAAATGATATTTTAGTGTTAGATGTATAAAATAAGTTTTTATATGAAAATTCTATAAATAGAAGTATGAAAAGAAATAGGATTTGGGATAATTTTTTTTAAAATACGAAATCAAACTGTTTTGATTATACTAAGAAATATTATTCACATTCTATATGAAAAATTAGATAAAAGTAAATATTTTGCAAATAAAATATTATAAAGGAATTTGGGATTTTGAATTAGGAATTTAAATGGAATTACTAAAATTAGAAACAGGCTGGAAATTAGTTGAGTTTAATGGCTTTCTGGGTATCGATCTGATGTTGGTTTCGGCTTTCGGGGTTTATACTTGGGAAGTTGTTCTCTTACTAGTTTATAGTTAGAGACTGATAGAGATGGGAAGATATTGACGCATGAATTAGAAATGGAAACGTTTTCCAAAGTTAATAACGTATATTTTCTAATTTTAGAAAATAATTATTTATGAAAATAAGTAAATGATAAATGGTAAATTGGGAAATGAAATGATGATTGATCGATAAGATTTCCATTTGAGAATACGACCGTTGTTGGTACACATTTTTTCCTTTGATAGTTAAATCACCGACTATCAAAGATTTTGACCATTCCTGTTGTCAATACGGAGAGACCGGGATCAGATATATTATCTGAAAACCACTCCGTATTGCATTAGCGTTGCGAATCAAATATGATGAAGATAATTGAAGACGGAGTTATGCAAGGGCTGTTCATTAAATCCTAGGTAGAAATTTCCTAAGATGGATTTATAGAATAGCACCTTTGGTCTGTCCAGTCCCAGGACGCCCTGTAATATATCCAATAAGTTGATCTCTTCAAACGTACTTACTGTAACACCCCGTATTTTCTATAAACATAAATGTCACAAATCAAAGTATACTTAATTTTAAAAAGAAGAATTAAGGGAAGCGGGCTACGCCATTGCGTTCGTCTTGAAATTCTGCTTGGAATAGAGTCCAAGTTTGCGTAAATCGGACTCCGTATGAAGAAGATATGACCTTCAGAAGTTTCAGCCCGAAATTCAAAATAGACAGGATCCAGGTCGACACTAGGGTTGACCTGGGGGTCAATCTACCTACACAGGTCGACACTAAGGTCGACCTGGGGGTCGACCTGGGTATACAGGTCGACACTAGGGTCGACCCTAGGGTCGACCTCCCTCCTGTTTTCCAGATCTGGAGACAGATCCATTTTTCTGCACCCGGACGCCTTTTCTGACCAGATTCGCGACCCCTATGCTATTTAAACACCCCCAAACCTAGCTTTCTCTCCAAAAAATTTCATTCTGCCTATACTCTGCCTTAATTCTAATTAAAAATAAAAAAAATGGCGTCGCTACTCTACTGGAATCCAAACTAGGATTAATGTAACTTCTTCTAAATTGAATAGAATTAAAAGAGAATCAGGTTAAAGCTTCAAGTTGGACTGTAGGCATTCTGCTTCAAGCAACGTCATGCGAATCATAGCAAATCGCCACAACGCTATCTTATTATCCTCTTCTAAAACGATCACTGTACGTTCGATTATTCCTTTGATTTGAACGTGTAATTGGAATTGTGAATGTAATGAATCAAAATATAGAACTATACCAATTTGCAAGTTAATTATCTTTGATTCATACTTATGTCAAATCTAACGTTATCTATGCCTTTGGATCTGATTCTCGATTGTGGCCTAGAACTTATTGTGGCTAATTGCCAATGACTATGATTATGGGACTTTTGCCTAAGACTATGACTATGAAACTATTGCCTATAAAGCTATCGCCTATGACTATGAAACTATTGCCTATGAAGCTATTGCCTATGACTATGACTATGAATATGAGACCTTTTTCTAAGACTATGGCCATGAACTGTTGCCTATAAAATTATTGCCTATGACTATGAATCATAACTATGAGACTATTGCCTATGACATTGGTTAAGAAATTATTGTGATTAGTCGCCCATGACTATTGTGGTTAATTGCCTATGACTATTGTAGTTGGTTGCTTATGACTATTCCTACTGTTACAAATAACCGATCATGTTGTACCTTGAACTGACATTATGTTGGACCAAATCACCTATGCCTATTCCCTTGATTATGTGGATCTCATATTTAGTGTGTAACTTGGCTAGTTTATTCCTGTTCACTATTATGTACATCGAACCTGTTGGGGCCATTATTTTTTTGTACTGCCTAATCTTTTATATAAATTCTTGTGCTTATCCCCTATTCCTTTTGATTAGTGCCATTTCATGAGTACATAGAAAACTTGTGAAATCATGTTATACGAACGATTGTGATGCGGGGATTTGGAGTAGCTTAACTAAGTTAGTAGGCATAATAAATATGATGACATAGTCTAAATTGACTATAATAGTGAATGATTTACATGCATATTAGACTTGGGCATAAGTTGGTAAATTTAATTGGCCACAAAGTGTGTAATTGGCGTGTAAACCAAGTTTTGGACATAAAAGGTAAACTAGAATATTAAATCTAGTTTTGACATGAACCATAAATTGGAATTGGGCATGAATTGAAAATGGGGAATATTAAATCTAAATTGGTATAAACTGCAAGTTGGGCTAGTCGATAGGTAAATCGAGTTTTGGGCATAGAATATAAATATGCTAATTTGCATGAAAAATAAATATGATCTAGGCTAAATTGATTTACGGAAAATTTACATAAATAGTAAATATGTAAATTTAGTAAAAGATGAATATGCCTAACCCAAGGTTAGACTGAGTTGTGGTGTAAAACTGCCCGGAACCGACCGGCACATCCAGTGACCACAACAATACCTATCTAATGTGGGAGGTTAGTGCATCAAGCCCAGAAAGACCCAAGGTTAGACTGAGTTGTGGTGTAAACCTGCCCAGAACCGACCGGCACATCCAGTAACCACAACAATATCTATCTAATGTGAGTGGTTAGTGCTTTAATTAATTAATTAAGTCTTATGAATAAATCAAGCTAGAAGTGGGTAAGGTTAAGTAAAAATTAGAACACTTAACCATTACAACATTTTAATTAGACAAGTGGGCGAGGTTAAGTAAATTTAGAACACTTAACCGTTGTAACATGTTAATTAAGCAGACGATAGGGTTAAGTTAACTAAGGTAACACTTAACCAAAATATATAATGACATGTGGTGGGGTTAAGTAATACAAGAAGAAAACACTTAACCAATTATATAACATGATGTATTTGAAGGGTTAAGTTAACACGAGAACAACACTTAACCAATATAACATGATTTGAGGTAGGGTCAAATCAACACCAGAAGGAAACACTTAACCAACATGACGTGACGGGTGGATGGGCTAAGTCAACTTAAATTGATTAATAACGCTTGACCAATATAACTTGATGAGAGAAAGGGGGTTAAGTTAAATGGGAAATACTTAACCAATATAACATGATGAATGAATAGGGTTAAGTTAATAAATCACACTTAACCAATCCAACATGATAAGCAAGAAAGGTTAAGTTAATATGAACCACTTAACCAGCACGACTTGACGAGTAGGAGGTTAAGTACACGTCAGATAGGTGGGTAATATTAGTAAATATAGGCCCACAAAACCTAACCATTAAATAAACATGCTTGAATCCGTGGGAAGGTTAAGTGCACGTCGGGTTGGTGGGTAATATTTGTAAATATAGGTCCACAAAAATTAACCGTTAAGAATGCATGCTAGAATCGGTGGGAGGGTTAAGTACATCTCGTATAGGTGGGTAATATTTGTATATATAGGCCCACAAACTTAACGAGTAGGAAATCCTAGTAACGAGGACCCATTTCAGCAGTAACCCACATAGATGTATCATGGTACCCTGAAACTAGGCAAGGTGGGGCACGATTACTGGGTTGATTATAAGCGGTCAAAGATAACGACAGGGGTGCATCAGTGTAGGTTCCGACGGTTTACGGGCGTGCAGGTATTCCAAAATGGGAAAATCAGGCTCTGGGTACCAGTAGTTATACACTGTGCATCCTGAATCGTGTCGGGTCGCTATCATAAGGCTTGATACACCTTATGGTGGGGCCAGCACAGAGTATCTACATGCAAGAGAGGGTCGACTAACACATGGAAAATTTAGGTAGCATAATCCTTAGTTGGACCGCGTAAACCCTGAATCCGAGAAGCGTTCAATAGGTAGCATAAACCCCAGTGGCCCTAGGTAGCGTAAACCCTGGTTGAATCTAGTAAGCGCTCGATACTAAACCCTAGATTAGATCTAGGTAATAAAAGGAGTCCCCATAATAGATGTACACCTGAAGGCAACCACAAATACGGGGATTCGGATTACGTTATCATATGATCATAGATTACTAGTTTGGACACCAGTTAGGTAGTGCAGAGATATAGAAATCAGTATAAACAGGGTAGTTGCGAAGCAGAGAAAGAGTAGAAGCGCATTCAGTTTATCAGCGCATTCAGTTTATCCGCGCATTCAGTTTATCAGTACATTCAGTTTATCTTGCCTTGTCATATCTCACATTTACCCCACGTTATCTTGTTACTATGGTTTAGTCTTATATTTAGTTTACTCATGTCATGATCCTTTTTCCCGTTTAAATGCTAAGAATCACTGAGCTTACCAGACTTATGTCTGACCTAGTTTGCTTTTGCCTCTTTTCTTTCGTCCCCCCCCCCCCCCCAAGGTAGTCAGGGAGGGAATAACTCAGCTTAGTTTGGACCACATCTCCTTCCAAACTTGAAGATTAGTCGATGTTTTGCTTGGATTCTCTTTTCCATTGCTATGGCTGGCTCATGCTACATTTGGGAATATAAATGTTATTTTATGCTTCTTTATTTTGTTATGTAAGACAGATACTTTGGTATTGGAAAACAATTGTTGTACAAACTGTTTTATCAATGAAGTAAAGTTTTATTTTCCGCTGTTTAAATATGTCTGTCTTGTAATTTATCTGCATCTTTTACCTAAAGCGCTCCACCGAAGTTAAGGCATTCCCTTTGTGAGTGACCTTAACGGAGGTGGGGTGTTTCACTTGGTATCAGAGCTGAAGATTACCGAACCAGATAAAAAGATTTGAAAAAATATTTTCAAAACGATTTTAAAAGAAGCATTTTCAAAAGAAAAGTTTTGTTTTAAAGGCAAATTCCCCAATGCCATATGCATTATCTTTTGATCTTCTATTTGAATCCTTGTTTCCTTCTTTCCTCTGTCTTTGGGGCTCCTGGCTTTCTAGGAGGTAACCTCATTGCGACATTGTTACATAGGCTTGATGAGACTACGACACTTGTCAAAGGGAAAATAAGTGCCTAACTTCCATCTGTAGCCGTAATTTTCTTTCGAGCTTTGTAGGGTTCTCCGTGCGATGGAGGCAGCTTCCGAGAGACATGTCAACAAGTTACACAAGGGTGGCAAAGTTAAGAATGAGGGGTTTGGCTAAGGAGCACAACACAAGGATGAAGAGCCCATGGATATGGACTTGGTTCACAAAGGAGGGGAGGAAAGAATAGTAAAACTTAGGACAAGAGGAAGTATCTTTTGTTTTGGTATAACGGGTCGTATAATTAAGGGCAAGGGCAAGAACTAGGGACAGGATTTTCCGGAAGGTGGGTGCATGCTCTCACCACCAGCATACCTGGGAGAGAGAGGCAGTAAGATCTCGGTTGAAAGAGTTTTTCCTTTTTGATTATCCTGTTAGTACTCCTTCCGATTTTAGCGCTTCACATCCGTATATATCTGCTTCCATAGTTGAGTCTCTGCACCCTATATATCGTGTTGTAAAGGATCCCATTATAGAATCCAATTGCTGGATCAGCCCATCTATCTTTGACTTGTGAGGATTTGAGAATAGCTATATTTATGCTTATGTTTTTTTGGGCTATGGGCTGATTCTAGGCATGGATTGGTTAGCTAGAAATTATGAAACAGGGGTAGTTAGACTTTCGAGTTTCCTCGGGAATACCCTTGAGATTTCGTGTGATCCTAAGGGATCAGTTTGTCTTAGCCACCTAGAATCACTTTATTGATCTATCGACGATTTTCAATCCGTTGGAATAGTCCATGAGTACGCAAGATGTTTTGATTAGGGTAGGGGTTTTCCCCCTAAAACTCGAGACAGATTTCCGCATGTATCTAGATGACACTGCAAAGCCAGTTATGTGATCAACGATAATTCTGGAGCAAGATTGGCGAGGATAGCCAGAGTCGGTAAAGTGCCCAATTGTTTGGTTGTTTTGTTAGTATCATCTCACATAGATCTTCCAAGTTCGGAGGAGGTATCCCTTGGGTGCTTGTCTGATATTGGTTTAGGCCTTTGGGGCTTGTACTTGAGGGATGTCGAGTCCGACTAGGATGGTTTGCATGAGAAATAAATGGTTGGGGCTGGCACCCTAAGTTAGACTAACCTTAAGAGAAGTAAAAAGCACATAGCAACCATTAGCTTTAGACCCTCAGATTTGTAACATGATGGAAGGGTAGTTCGACTACATTGGATACCCTCTAGCACAGTGTGTGACCAAGGCCCTATCTTTACTAGTGAGTTGTGGAAATTGAGGGCAAGAAGCTTTGAAACCATGAAGTTAAGGTACAGTGGAGAGAATCTCATGAAGATGCAACTTAAAAGACTGAAGATTAGATGTGCATCATACCCTTTTTAGGGTATATCTTTTCTGTAGAGTTTGTTTGCATGACTAGTCTCTATCTTTTAAGTATATCCTCTCGATCCTATCCTAAATCCTTAGGTAGAAGCCAATGGATGTAAACATGTGTTTGAGACATATTATGTTTGGTGGATGCAAGTGGTTACAAGTGTTTGCTAGTGGTTGCTCATGGATGCATATACACACATTAGGCACTAGATCGGCTCAGCCACTTCCATGTTTGCATATGCATATATGTATTTGTATATGGATTAAAACTTGATGTGTTATCATATGGATGTTGAATATGGATGAATATGCATGCATATAGTACTTACATGACTAGGGATAATTGCATACACGATGGACTCATTGCACTGACATAATTCGCATTAAGGAGGTCAACTGAATCAGTAGACCGCCTGATTTTACATTAGATAAGGACATGTACACACACTATGCATAGAATCATGAAAGGATTAGAAATCCTTTTATGGACAATGGATGCCTGTGATTGAATGGTTGAGTAGATAGATGTTGTTTGTTAGGATACAGTCTTCTTAACTGGAAGATTTCGGGGAAGAAATCCTTTAAGGAGGGGAGAATGTAACACCCCGTATTTTCTATAAACGTAAATGTCACAAATCAAAGTATACTTAATTTTTAAGAGAAGAATTAAGGGAAACGGGCTATGCCATTGCGTTCAACTCGAAATTCTGCTTGGAATAGAGTACGAGTTTGCGTAAATCGGACTCCGTATGAAGAAGATATGGCCTTCAGAATTTTCAGCCCGAAATTCAAAACAGACAGGACCCAGGTCGACACTAGGGTCGACCTGGGGGTCAACCTACCTACATAGGTCGACACTAAGGTCAACCTGGGGGTCGACCTGGGTATACAGGTCGACACTAGGGTTGACCCTAGGGTCGACCTGGAGACAGATCCATTTTTCTGCACCTGGACGTCTTTTCTAACTAGATTCGTGACCCCTATGCTATTTAAACACCCCCAAACCTAGCTTTCTCTCCACACAATTTCATTCTACCGATACTCTGCCTCAATTCTAATTAAAAATAATAAAAAATGGCGTAGCTACTCTGCTGGAATCAAAACTAGGATTAATGCATCTTCTTCCAAACTGAATAGAATTAAAAGTGAATCAAGTTAAAGCTTCAAGTTGGACTGTAGGCATTCTGTAGCAAGCAACGTCACGCGAATCATAACAAATCGCCATAACGCTATCTTATTATCCTCTTCTAAACTGATCAGTGTAAGTTCGGTTATTCCTTAGATTTGAACGTGTAATTGGAATTGTGAATGTAATGAATCAAAATATAGAACAATACCAATTTGCAAGTTAATTATCTTTGATTTGTGCTTATGACAAATCTAACGTTATCTATGCCTTTGGATCTGATTCTCGATTATGGCCTAGAACTTATTGTGGTTAATTGCCAATGACTGATTATGGGACTTTTGCCTAAGACTATGACTATGAAACTATTGCCTATAAAGCTATCGCCTATGACTATGACTATGGAACTATTGCCTATAAAGCTATCGCCTATGACTATGACTATGTCTATGAAACTATTGCCTATGAAGCTATTGCCTATGACTATGACTATGAATATGAGACCTTTATCTAAGAATGTGTCCATGAACTGTCGCTTGTAAAATTATTGCCTACGACTATGAATCATAACTATGAGACTATTGCCTATGACATTGGTTAAGAAATTATTGTGATTAGTCGCCCATGACTATTGTGGTTAATTGCCTATGACTATTGTAGTTGGTTTATGACTATTCCCATTGTTACAAATAACTGATCATGTTGTACCTTGAGCTGGCATTATGTTGGACCAAATCACCTATGCCTATTCCCTTGATTATGTGGATCTCATATTTAGTGTGTAACTTGGCTAGTTTATTCCTATTCACTATTATGTACATCGAACCTGTTAGGGCCATTATTTTTTTGTACTGCCTAATCTTTTATATAAATTCTTGTGCTTATCCCCTATTCCTTTTGATTAATGCCATTTCATGAGTACATAGAAAACTTGTGAAATCATGTTATACATACGATTATGATGCGAGGATTGGGCATAGCTTAATTAAGTTAGTTAGCATAATAAATATGATGGCATAGTCTAAATTGGCTATGATAGTGAATGATTTACATGCATATTAGACTTGGGCATAAGTTGATAAATTTAATTGGCCGCAAAGTGTGTAATTGGCGTGTAAACCAAGTTTTGGACACAAATGGTAAACTAGAATATTAAATCTTGTTTTGACATGAACCGTAAATTAGAATTGGGCATGAATTGAAAAAGGGGAATATTAAATCGAAATTGGTATAAAATGCAAGTTGGGCTAGTTGATAGGTAAATCGAGTTTTGGGCATAGAATATAAGTATGCTAATTTGCATGACAAATAAATATGATCTAGGCTAAATTGATTTATGGAAAATTTACATAAATAGTAAATATGTAAATTTAGTAAAAGACAAATATGCCTAACCCGAGGTTAGACTGAGTTGTGGTGTAAAACTGCCCGGAACCGACCGGCACATCCAGTGACCACAACAATACCAGTCTAATGTAGGTGGTTAGTGCATCAAGCCCAGAAAGACCCGAGGATAGACTGAGCTGTGGTGTAAACCTACCCGGAACCTATCGGCACATCCAGTAACCACAACAATATCTGTCTAATGTGAGTGTTGGTGCTTTAATTAATTAATTAAGGCTCATGAATAAGTCAAGCTAGAAGTGGGTGAGGTTAAGTAAAAATTAGAACACTTAACCATTACAACATGTTAATTAGACAAGTGGGTGAGGTTAAGTAAATTTAGAACACTTAACCGTTGTAACATGTTAATTAAGCAGACGATACGGTTAAGTTAACTAAGGTAACACTTAACCAAAATATATAATGACATGTGGTGGGGTTAAGTAATACAAGAGGAAAACACTTAACCAATTATATAACATGATGTATGGGAAGGGTTAAGTTAACATGAGAACAACACTTAACCAATATAACATGATTTGAGGTAGGGTCAAATCAACACTAGAAGGAAACACTTAACCAACATGACGTGACGGGTGGATGGGCTAAGTCAACTTAAATTGATTAATGGCGCTTGACCAATATAATTTGATGAGAGAAAGGGGGTTAAGTTAAATGGGAAATACTTAACCAATATAACATGATGAATGAATAGGGTTAAGTTAATAAATCACACTTAACCAATCCAACATGATAAGCAAGAAAGGTTAAGTTAATAAGAACCACTTAACCAGCACGACTTGACGAGTAGGAGGTTAAGTACACGTCAGATAGGTGGGTAATATTAGTAAATATAGGCCCACAAAACCTAACCATTAAATAAACATGCTTGAATCCGTGGGAAGGTTAAGTGCACGTCGGGTTGGTGGGTAATATTTGTAAATATAGGTCCACAAAAATTAACCGTTAAGAGTGCATGCTAGAATCGGTAGGAGGGTTAAGTACATCTCGTATAGGTGGGTAATATTTGTATATATAGGCCCACAAACTTAACCAGTAGGAAATCCTAGTAACGAGGACCCATTTCAGCAGTAACCCACATAGATGTATCATGGTACCCTGAAACTAGGCAGGGTGGGGCACGATTACTGGGTTGATTATAAGCGGTCAAAGATAACGACAGGGGTGCATCAGTGTAGGTTCCGACGGTTTACGGGCGTGCAGGTATTCCAAAGTGGGAAAATCAGGCGCTGGGTACCAGTAGTTATACACTGTGCATCTTGAATCGTGTCGGGTCGCTATCATAAGGCTTGATACACCTTATGGTGGGGCCATCACAGAGTATCTACATGCAAGAGAGGGTCGACTAACACATGGAAAATTTAGGTAGCATAATCCTTAGTTGGACCGCGTAAACCCTGAATCCGAGAAGCGTTCAATAGGTAGCATAAACCCCAGTGGCCCTAGGTAGCGTAAACCCTGGTTGAATCTAGTAAGCGCTCGATACTAAACCCTAGATTAGATCTAGGTAATAAACGGAATTCCTAGTAACGAGGACCCATTTCAGCAGTAACCCATATAGATGTACCATAGTAACCCATAAACGGAATATATAGGTGGGTAATATTTGTATATATATGCCCACAAACTTAACCAGCAGGAAACCCTAGTAACGAGGACCCATTTCAGCAGTAACCCATATAGATGTATCATAGTACCCTGAAACTAGGCAGGATATGGCACGATTACTCGGTTGATTATAAGCGGTCAAAGATAACGGCAGGGGGTACGTCAATGTAGGTTCCGACGGTTTACGGGCGTGCACGTATTCCGGAGTGGGAAAAAGCAGGCACTGGGTACCAGTAGTCATACACTGTGCATCTTGAATCGTGTCGGGTCGCTATCATAAAGCTTGATACACCTTATGGTGTGGCCAGCACGGAGTATCTACACGCAAGAGAGGGCCGACTAACACAGACACATGGAAAATTTAGGTAGCATAATCCCTAGTTGGACCTAGGTCACGTACACCCTGAATCCGAGAAGCGTTCAATAGGTAGCATAAACCCCAGTGGCCCTGGGTAACGTAAACCCTGGTTGAATCTAGTAAGCACCCGATACTAAACCCTAGATTAGATCTAGGTAATAAACGGAATCCCCATAATAGATGTACACCTTAAGGCAACCGCAAATACGGGGATTGGGATCACATTATCATATGATCATAGATTACTAGTTTGGACACCAGTTAGGTAGTGCAGAGATATAGAAATCAGTATAAACAGGGTAGTTGTGAAGCAGAGAAGGAGTAGAAGCGCATTCAGTTTATCAGCGCATTTAGTTTATCAGTACATTCAGTTTATCTTGCCTTGTCATATCTCACATTTATCCCACGTTATCTTGTTACTACGGTTTAGTCTTATATTTAGTTTATTTATGTCATGACCCTTTTTCCCATTTAAATGCTAAGAATCACTGAGCTTACCAGAATTATGTCTGACCTAGTTTGCTTTTGACTCTCTTCTTTCGTCCCCCCCCCCCCCCCGGTAGTCAGGGAGGGAATAGCTCAGCTTAGTTTGGACCACAACTCCTTCCAAGGTTGAATATTAGTCGAAGTTTTGCTTGGATTCTCTTTTCCATTGCTATGGTTGGCTCATGCTACATTTGGGAATATAAATGTTATTTTATGCTTCTTTATTTTGTTATGTAAGACAGATACTCTGGTATTGGGAAACAATTGTTGTACAAACTGTTTTATCAATGAAGTAAAGTTTTATTTTCCGTTATTTAAATTTGTCTATCTTGTAATTTATCTGCATCGTTTACCTAAAGCGCTCCAACGAAGTTAAGGCATTCCCTTTGAGAGTGACCTTAACGGAGGTGGGGTGTTTCACTTACATTTGGTGGTGGTGGAATTTGTTTCTCTTAGCTGTATACCCGTTGTATTCTTAAGGAAATCAATTTGTGATTTGGCGGGTATGACGATGTGACATTCAAAGTAAAGAAAGGTGTGATCTGTACGTTTTGGCCTCAAACCTCACAAACCGGAATGGTATAAAATCAGGCAGGTCGCATGGCTAAGTGGTTAGCTGCCAATTAGGGTGTATCGTCACCTGATCAAAAGAAATTCCATTTTACTTCTAAATATATTTCGATGTCGTCCCTTTCGGGAAATGGTTGCTGATCCCAACCGTTGGTGATAATACATTCGGTACACTCAAGCGAAATGAGTGACCGGTCATGTTTAGCTTGGGTTACAAGATGTTCATATTGAACCCAGTGTATTCCTCTTTAGAGATACACTATCGGAAGGTGGTCCCATACCTTGCCGGTTGCAATTCATTAACCAATAAGCGCCCATGGTTTTTGAGTATACATTATGCATGTGGAACATGAGATGAAAGCATTCTGCTAGATGATTATTATATTGTGGTTGATAAACACTATTATAATATTAAAAGGGTTTTGATAGAAACATTATCGGTTCTCCAAAAAGGATTTTTGAAATGTTGAATCAAGTGATTTGGATTCTCATAAGGGAAAAACCTGTTCCGTGTTACACGGCGTGGTCTTATGAGATATCATTTATTTTCTCAAGCTGTTTTAAATTGTTTACTCACACCAATCCCATCACTAACGCAGAGTTTTTTTCCCTAAACTCTTGGGTGCCCAATTTTGTAAGGTCAATCAAGTAGTCAAGATTTTATAGATATACTGAGAGCTTGGAGCAGGAGGCTTCAGGATTATATAGCAATTGTTTATTTCCGTTTTGTTGTAAGTGCTGTAATTTGGTAATGATATGTATATTCAAGTACAGATTTTGTCTCAAAGTTATGTTATATAATATATTTATTCGTTTCGTTGTGAGATTCATGTTACTCTGAAAATGTTGTGATGTTCTTCTCCTTCTTCTATTCAAATTTTCTATCTTATCTATTCTCACCCTCTAACTTCTTTCATTGACTATCCGGTATTTTCGATGCTTGATAGTCGACATTTAGTTTATGTCGATTACCAAGGTCGCAAATTCCCCGGGTCGTTACAATGGTATCAAAGCTGAAGGTTAAGTGATTACCTTGGCTCTGTGGTCTAACTCAGTAGAGATGGGGTTTGTAATGCCCTAGATTGAGTTTGAGTGTATATATACGAGTTAACGTATTTGTAGATTTTATAAAAATTGTTTTATATTGTGGAGATTTGTTGGTTGAGTTGTTTATGAGTTCTGGTCGATCAGTTTGATCCACTATATCGGTACGGGTTTCTAAACACTCGAGTACGATGAACTGACACGCTATGTTTTGAAAAGAGGGTAAATGGAGTAATTTTACCTGAAATATATTTTGATATAAAGAAGTATATATATTGGAATTATTATATTTGATGTGTTGGTCATTATTATAATCAAGTAAGATTATAAATTAAATGGTTATGTAAATAACCAATCAGAATTCATATAAGTGTAGTATATGGAATCCGATGGATTAAATCTGAAATTAAACCAGAATTTGGAATTGAAAGTTCCGGAAACTAGGAAAAGTGTTGTAAATGGATGTGGATTTAATATATGAGAATTTTAAAATCCTGAGAGATTTTAAATTGTTTTACAAGCATTATGAATGGTATTTTGAATTGATTTCAAAATGAAATTGTTTAAATATGAGTTTGAAAGGTGATATAGTATTGACCTTACCTCAGTAGCTGGGAAATAACCCTGATGATGCTGGCCACATCAACAGTGTTCATTTTCAAGTTGTAAGTGACGGATTACTACCAAAAATAATTTTTAAATTGTTTTGACGAAACAAGTTGTTTTGAGTTCCGGAAAAAGGAATATTTGATTTTTGGAAAGATAAGCTGTTTAAAAACTCCCAGAAACAAATTGTTTGAATTTAAAACAAATTTAAATAGAAATTTGTGAAAGCAAATTGGGATTTAAAATAAAGTCAGTTAAGTGGCAATTGAAATTGAATTGGATTAGAATGATATCGACACAAAATTGGATTGTGAGATGGGAATTTGGAATTATATCGGACTGATAAGTCAAGAGCTGAAATTGGTAATGGCATTTGAGTTGAGAATGAAATTTGACTCGGATATAAGTGAATAATTGTGTTGAGATTTGATTGATTGGAAATCGACTGGTATAGATGGGTATATAATCAACAGGTATTGAGTAGATGCAAGTGCAAGAAATAAAATGGTATGTTCAACAAACGATACATGTTTCATTTGTTTTGGTGATTTATGCACCGATTTGGCAAGCCACTTGGCTGTTTGATTTTCTTTTGGGTTGGAAATGGCCTAGAGATGCGAGTTGTAGTTGTACCGATTGACCAATACAAAGGAGGTGCTAGCGAAATTTTTCGAAAATTTAAGGTGTTAGAAAATTTTTAGGATTTTTGAAAATTTTAGTTGGCAAGAACAAATTAATAATTTAATTGAAATAAAATCGGTTTAGTTAAAAATGAACTTTAAGAAGTAAACAAATAATTTTAACCCAGTCAATAGGAGTTGTTTTCTACCTTAGCAATTTTGAGGACGAAATTATTTTAAGAGGGGTAGAATGTAACGTCCCATATTTTATGATATAATAATTTATTTATTTATTTATTTAAATAGTGATTTAGAGATTTGAATGGTTTTTTAATTAAATTATATTGAATATTTAATTAATATAAATAATAGAATAATATATTTAATTTCCGAAATAGTCGAAAATAGTGGAATTCACAATATTGTGTGAATCGGATCATTTATAATATATAATTCTGTTTAAAGTTGAATTATTTTAACAAATATATTATATAAAAGACATTTGAACGTATAATTATATTATAATTTTAATCGAGTTCGAAATGGCGCAGTAGTTCGTAATTTGGCGATTCGAACTTTAAACGAATATATAAAATCCGTTTTAAGTCGAATTTCTATG
Source organism: Allium sativum (assembly GCA_030737875.1). Taxonomy (NCBI): domain Eukaryota; kingdom Viridiplantae; phylum Streptophyta; class Magnoliopsida; order Asparagales; family Amaryllidaceae; genus Allium; species Allium sativum. Next base: position 144,250,910 of record CM060913.1, on the reverse strand, counting down.
AAACAAGAAACGTTCGGAGCTGGTGAAGTATATTTTTCTAATGTAAAAGAAAAATCGAGATTTCAATGTGTAGATTGTGAGCTATGTCCAAATAAAATTTTCGAAAAGTCGCTATGGAATTCCTTTATAATTTATAACGATTTATTTATATTATAAAAGGATTTTTAATATAAATTGGATATCAATTTAACATTGATTTGAAATATCGAGTTATAAATTCAAATAGGAATATTTTGGAGTTGTATGATATTCTAGTGTGAATATATACGATAATATTTATTTATAAATATTAAATTTAATTATTTTTAAATGTAGCAACATTTAAATGGGTTTATTTATAGCTTTAAAAATAGACATTTTTACAAACGACCTCCGTTTTCGATGAAACCAATTTTGTTTGATCCAGAATATTAAATTATTGTTAGATTTCAATTTTCGTGATTTTTGGAGTCAGTATGTGGTCATATGGGATTTTAATCTGAAAAATAGCCAATAATTGGACTTTAAAAATACGTTGTGTAAGCAAACGAAGTCGTAATTCGACGAAACCGATTTCTTGGGTCCGTAATGTCGAACTGCAACTGCATGTCCATTTTCGTTGAATTTGGATATTGTATGTGACCATAGGAATTTTTAAACGTTAAATTGAGCTAACAATCGAAAATAAATTAATATAAAAGTACCAAGCTTAGCTTATAAGCTACCTTAACCTATAAATATATCACCACCTTCAACTAACTCGATATTTTCAATTCCACCGGTCAATACTCTCGTAGCCGCCATAGTTCTTACCAAAAACGTGAAAAAGGAAAATTCAAAACAAAGTGTAGAAAAATTCTAAAATCATAAATTATATATGTATGAACTCCTAGTGAATAAAACTTCCTTCTGGTGTGAGTGTTAGTGGGTATGACATTTTTTTCCGCAGTCGACTTATACAGCGTAAGTCAGGGTTGATCAATTCCTGAAATTGAAGCATTGTTTGAGTAATTGAAGCTTATAGTTGGATTTGTGGTGTTATTTGCGATTTTTGTGCAGTTATTGAGGTGTTCGGTGATGAGAAAATTCGATCATGTATTGCGTCTCTCGTGAGTAATAGGTGAGGTCGGAGTTAGCAAATGTGGTGTGAGTGAATTAATAGGATGATGGCCACGTCGAGGAGAGTGAGGAACGAATGTCAGTGGTCTCCGTTTGTGGAACAACGAAGTGGAGAAGGAGCAAGGGGCGGTGAAGTCAAATGAGGGTGCCATGGAACTATTAAGTGACGAGTTCTAGAAGAAGAATCGAGTTGAGAAAGCACAGCTTCAGGTTGAAGAGAATTTGGAGATGTGAGTTTAGATGATTTTTAATGAAATTATAGCTAAGTGGAAAGGATGATTAAGAGGAAAGATGGTGGATAAATGCATTAGGAGCATTGCGGCATTTTTTCGGAGCAGGAAAAGGATTAGCGGACCTTAAACATCATGAAGAAGACTTAAGGTTAATTATTAATTTGGTTAATTTGTTATTGAGGTTGATGATTGGAGTATAGTAAATAAGGTATGGTGAAGTATATGGTATGGTATGTTGACTGGGGAGTTACGGCTCTATGTTCGAACAGTAATTGAGGGGGAAAGGGTTAGTCGGCTAACATGTGAATAAGAGTATTTAATGTTAAATATTATTTAGTTAATTTAACAAATGGTTAATGACGTTCAAATATATACAAATTTATATAAATTGTAACTTTCTCTTATGATATCAGAATTTGAATGAACAAGATTTGCTAGGATCGACGAACACTACACTTTGGAACTGATTTGAAGTGAATTGGAGCTCGGTACAAATTATGGCAAAATAAAACGTCCGTTTGAATCAAAGATAGTTAATCGTTATTTAATGATAATCGTCCAATGTGAGTAAAACTCAGTAACTATATCAGTTTATACTTTTGTAAATATAATCTAATATTGGTAAATGATGATTGAAATCTGCGTGATGATTGTTTGGTTGAATTGCTGATTTATTGGTTGAAATTATAGATAACGATATATACATAAATCATTAATCAAATATTGATTCTGTTTATCAGAATATTTCATATTGAAATGAAATCGATGTTATTTATATTGCTTAACATCTGTGATGCAGAGAAACAGGTTGGAGGGATCCAACTGGATTCCTCAATATTTATAATACTGTTTGTTTTCATATATTGTGATATATGATGTGATATAAAACTTGTGATTGATTATGATGACAATGGTCTGGTTAATTGGTATTTTAAATACCATAAAAAATACTGGAATGTAAAAAGGGAATTTTCAAAGTGTATTTTGAAAATGAAATATTTATAGGAAATAAATATGATATTGAAAATGAAAAATTTATTTGGAAAATAAATATAATTATAAAAGGAATATTTATTTGGAAAATAAATAGAATTATAAAAGGAATATTTAGTTGGAAAGTAAATAGAATTATAAAAGAAATATTTGTAAAATGGAAAGAATTTTATAAAAAGACATATTTGGAAAATGAATAGAATTTCATAAAAGGAGAATTTTACATTAGGAAGATTTAGACCCGTGCTTCGCACACTGGTATAACATGATATGGATTTAAAGTAGATATTAAATGAAAATCTGTTTTACCATATATAAATTGGAAAGATAAATTTATAAATGATGTTTATAAATTAAATAAAATATTTATCATTGGATAAAATGCAAATATAAATCTGAATTTATATAGAGAAGTGAAAATCGGTTTTAAAACCGATGTTTTTAATGGAATTTGAACCTAGCATTTTTAAAGAGAATTAAATGAGATTTTAGTGTTAGAAGTATAAAATAAGTTTTTATATGAAAATTCTATAAATAGAAGTATGAAAAGGAATTGGATTTGGGATATTGTTTTTAAAATACGAAATCAAACTGTTTTGATTATATTAAGAAATATTATTCACAATCTATGTGAAAAATTAGAAGAAAGTAAATATTTTGCAAATAAAATATTATAAAGGAATCTGAGGTTTTGAATTAGGAATTTAAGTGGAATTACCGAAATTAGAAACTGACTGGAAATTAGTTGAGTTGAATGGCTTTCTAGGTATCGATTTGGTGTTGGTTTCGGCCTTCAGGGTTTATACTTGGGAAGTTGTTCTCTTACTAGTTTACAGTTAGAGGCCGATAGAGATGGGAAGATATTGATGCATGAAATATAAATGGAAACGTTTTCCAAAGTTAATAACTTATATTTTCTAATTTTAGGAAATAAGAATTTATCAAAATAGGGAAATAATAAATGGGAAATTGGGAGATGAAATAATGATTGATCGGTTAGGTTTCCATTTGGGAATATGACTGTTGTTTGTACACATGTTTTCCTTTGATAGTTAAATCACTGACTATCAAAGATTTTGACCATTTCCGTTGTCAATATAGAGAGGCCGAGATCAGATATATTATCTGAAAACCACTTTGTATGGCATTAGCATTGTGAATCAAATATGATGAAGATAATTGAAGACGGAGTTATGCAAGGACTGTTCAGTAAATCCTAGGTAGAAATTGCCTAAGATGGACTTTCAGAATAGTACCTTCGGTCTGTCCAGTCCCAGGACTACCTGTATGGAAGAATGTCCAGTAGAGTATATTTAATATATCGCTTAAGTTGATCTCTTCTAATGTACTTACGTTTGGTGGTGGAGGAATTCGTTTCTCTTAGTTGTATACCCATTGTATTTTTGAGGAAATCAATTTGTGATTTGGCGAGTATGATGATGTGACATTCAAAGTAAAGAAAGGTGTGATGTGTACGTTTTTTCCTCAAGCCTCACAAACCGCAATAGTATAAAATCGGGTAGGTCGCATGGCTAAGTGGTTAACTGCCAATTAGGGTGTATTATCACCTGATCTAGAGAAACTCCATTTTACTTTTATAATCCATTCCGTTGGTGGTAATACATTCGGTACAGTCAAGCGAAATGAGTGACCGGTCATTTTTAGCCTGAGTTACAAGATGTTCTTGTTAAACCCGGTGTATTCCTCTCTAAAGATACACTGTCGGAAGGTGGTCCCATACCTTGCCAGTTGGAATTCATTAACCAATAAGCGCCCACATTTTTTGATTATATATTATGTATATGGAACATAAGATGAAAGCGTTCTGCTAGATGATTATTATATTGTGGTTGATAGGCACTATTATAATATCAAAAGGTTTTTGATAGAAAGATTATTGATTCTTCCAAAAGGATTTTTGAAATGTTGAATCAAGTGTTTTGGATTCTCATAAGGGAAAAACCCATTCCGTGTTATACGATGTGGTTTTATGAGATATCATTTATTTTCTCAAGATGTTTTAAATTGATTACTCCCACCGGTCCCATGACTGACCCAGAGTTTATTTTGTTTTATTTTCCCTAAACTCTTGGGTGCCCAATTTTGTATGGGTAGTCAAGTAGTTAGGATTTTACAGATATACTGAGAGCTTGGAGCAGGAGGCTTCAGGATTATATAGCAATTGTTTATTTCCGTTTTGTTGTAAGTGCTGTAATTTGGTAATGATATGTATATTCAAGTACAGATTTTGTTTCAAAGTTTTGTTATATAATATATTTATTCGTTCCGTTGTGAGATTCGTATTACTATGAAAATGTTGTGATGTTCTTCTCCTTCTTCTATTCTATATTTCTATCTTATCTATTCTCACCCTCTAACTTCTTTCATTGACTATCTGGTATCTCCGATGCTTGATAGTCGACATTTAGTTTATGTCGATTACCAAGATCGCAAATTCCCCGAGTCGTTACAGTGGTATCAGAGCTGAAGGTTAAGTGATTACCTTGGCTCTGTGGCGTAACTCAGTAGAGATGGGGTTAGTAATACCCTAGATTGAGTTTGAGTGTATATATATGAGTGAACGTATTTGTAGATTTTATAAAAATTGTTTTATATTGTAGAGATTTGTTGGTTGAGTTGTTTAAGAGTTTTGGTCGATCAGTTTGATCCATTGTATCGGTAAGGGTTTCTAAACACTCGAGTACGATGAACCGACACGGTATGTGTTGAAAAGAGGGTAAATGGAGTAATTTTACCCGAAATATATTTTGATATAAAGAAGTATATATATTGGAATTATTATATTTGACGTGTTGGTCATTATTATAATCAAGTAAGATTATAAATTAAATGGTTATGTAAATAACTAATCAGAATTCAGGTAGTATACGGAATCAGATGGAGTAAATCTGAAATTAAATCAGAATTTGGAATTTAAAGTTCTAGAAACTGTGAAAGGTGTTGTAAACCGATTGACCAATACAAAGGAGGTGCTGGCGAAATTTTTCGAAAATTTAAGGTGTTTGAAAATTTTCAGGATTTTGAAAATTTTAGTTGGTAAGAATAAATTAATAATTTAATTGAAATTAAATTGGTTTAGATAAAAATGAAATTTAAGAAGTAAACAAATAATTTTTACCCATTCAATAGGATTTGTTTTCTACCTTAGCAATTTCAAGGACGAAATTATTTTAAGAGGGGAAGAATGTAACGTCCCGTATTTTTACGGTATAATAATTAATTAATTTAATTATTTAAATTGTGATTTAGAGATTTGAATGGTTGTTTAATTAAATAATATTGAATATTTGATTAATATAAATAATAGAATAATATATTTAATTTTTGAAATGGTTGGAAGTAGTGGAATTCACAATATTGTGTGAATTGGATAATTTATAATATATAATTCAATTTAGAGTTGAATTATTTTAGCGAATATATTATATAAAAGACAGTTGAATGTATAATTATATTATAATCATAATCAAGCTCGAAATGGCGCGGCAGTTCGTAATTTGGTGATTCGAACTTTAAACGAATATACATAATCCATTTTAAGTCGGATTTTTGTGAAAAAAGAAACATTCGGAGCTGGTGAAGTATATTTTTCTAACTGAACAGAAAAATCGAGATTTTGTCGTGTAGATTGTGAGTTATGTCCAAATCAAATTTTCGAAAATTCGCTATGGAATTCCTTTATAATTTATAATGATTTATTTATATTATAAAAGGAATTTTTAACATAAATTGGATATCGATTTAACACTCGATTTGAAATATCGAGTTATAAATTCAAATAGGAATATTTTGGAGCTGTATGATATTCTAGTGTGAATATATGCGATAATATTTATTTATAAATATTAAATTTAACTATTTTTAAATATATTAATATTTAAATGGGTTTATTTAGAGCTTTAAAAATAGCCATTTTTACAAACACCTCCGTTTTCGATGAAACCAATTTTATTGGATCCGGAATATTAAATTATTGTTAGATTTCAATTTTCGTGATTTTTGGAGGTAGTATGCGGCCGTACGGGATTTTAATCTGAAAAATAACCAATAATTTGACTTTAAAAATATGTTGTGCGAGCAAACGAAGTCAAAATTAGACGAAACCAGTTTAGTTGGGTCCGTATTTTCGAACTGCAGCTGCATGTCCATTTTCGTTGAATTTGGATATTGTACGTGACCATAGGAATTTTTAGACGTTAAATTGAGCTAACAATCGAAAGTAAATTAATATAAAAATACCAAGCTTAACTTATAAGCTACCTCAACCTATAAATAGATCATCACCCTCAACTAACCCTATATTTTCACTTCCATTGGTCAATACTCTCGTAGCCGCCACAGTTCTTACCAAAAACGTGAAAAATGATAATTCAAAACAAAGTGTAGAAAAATTCTAAAATCATAAATTATATATGTATGAATTCCTAGTGAATAAATCTTCCTTCTGGTGCGAGTGTTAGTGGGTATGACATTTTTTTTCCGCAGTCGACTTATACAGCGTAAGTTAGGGTTGATCAATTCCTGAATTTGAAGTATTTCTTGAGTAATTGAAGCTTATAGTTGGATTTATGGTTTTATTAGCGATTTGTATGCATTTTATTGAGGTGTTCGGTGATGAGAAAATTCGATCATGTATTGTGTCTCTCGTGAGTACTAGGTAAAGTCAAAGTTAGCAAATGTGGTGCGAGTGAATTAAAAGGATGATGGCCAGGTCGAGGAGAGTAAGGGACGAATGTCAGTGGTCTTCATTTGTGGAACAACGAAGTGGAGAAGGAGCAAGGGGTGGTGAAGTCAAATGAGGGTGTTGTGGAACTATTGAGTGATGAGTTCTGGAAGAAGGATCGAGTTGAGCAAGCACAGCTTCAGGTTGAAGAGAATTTGGGGATATGGGTTTAGATGATTTTTAATGAAATTATAGCTAAGTGGAAAGGATGATTTAAAGGAGATAAGGTGGATAAATTCATCAGGAGCTTTGCGGCATTTTTTTTTGGGCAGGAAAAGAATTAGCGGACCTTAAACATCATGAAGAAGACTTAAGGTTAATTATTAATTTGGTTAATTTATTATTGAGGGTAATGATTGGAGTATAGTAAAGAAGGTATGGCAAAGTATATGGTATGATATGTTGACTGGGGAGTTATGGCTCTGTGTTCGAACAGTGATTGAGGGGGAAAGGCTTAGTCGGCTAACACGTGAATAAGAGTATTTAAGGTTAAATATTATTTAGTATATTTAACAAATAGTTAATGATGTTCAAATATATACAAACTTATATAAATTGTAAGTTTCTCTTATGATGTTAGAATTTGACGGAACAAGATTAGTTGGGATCAACGAACGCTACACATTGGAACTGATTTGGAGTGAATTGAGCTCGGTACAAATTATGGCAAAATAAAACGTCCGTCTGAATCAAAGATAGTTAATCATTATTTAATGATAATCGTCCAATGTGAGTAAAACTCACTAACTCTATCAGTTTATATTTTTATAAATATAATCTAGTATTGATAAATAATGATTGATTTTTGTGTGAAGATTATTTAGTTGAATTGCTGATTTATTGGTTGAAATTATAGATAACGATATATATATAAATCGTTAATCAAATATTAATTCTATTTATCAGAATAGTTCAAATTGAAATGAAATCGATGTTATTTATATTGCTTAACATCTATGATGCAGGGAAACATGTTGGAGGGATCCAACTGGATTCCTCAATATTTATAATACTGTTTGTTTTTCATATATTGTGATATATGATGTGATATAGAACCTGTGATTGACTATGATGACATTGGTCTGGTTAATTGGTATTTTCAATACCATAAGAAATACTGGAATGTAAAAAGGGAATTTTCAAAGTGTATTTTGAAAATGAAATATTTATAGGAAATAAATATGATATTGAAAATGAAATATTTATTTGGAAAATAAATAGAATTATAAAAGGAATATTTATTTGGAAAATAAATAGAATTATAAAAGAACAATTTAGTTGGAAAGTAAATAGAATTATAAAAGAAATATTTGTAAAATGGAAAGAATTTTATAAAAGGAAATATTTGGAAAATGAATAGAATTTTAAAAAGGGATAATTTTAACATGATATGGATTTAAAGTAGATATAAAATAAAATTCTGTTTTAACATATATAAATTGGAAAGATAAATTTATAAAAGATGTTTATAAATTAAATAAAATATTTATCATTGGATAAAATGGATACGTAAATCTGAATTTATATAGAGGAGTGAAAATCGGTTTTAACACCGATGTTTTTAATGGAATTTGAACTTAGCATTCTTAAAGGGAATTAAATGAGATTTTAGTGTTAGAAGTATAAAATAAATTTTTATATGAAAATTCTATAAATAGATGTATGAAAAGAAATGGGATTTGGGATGTTGTTTTTAAAATACGAAATCGAACAGTTTTGATTATATTAAGAAATATTATTCACATTCTATGTGAAAAAATAGATGAAAGTAAATATTTTGCAAATAAAATATTATAAAGGAATTTCGGGTTTTGAATTATGAATTTAAATGGAAATACTGAAACTAGAAAAACTGACTGGAAATTAGTTGAGTTGAATGGCTTTCTAGGTATCGATCTGATGTTGGTTTCGACCTTCGGGGTTTATACTTGGGAAGTTGTTCTCTTACGAGTTTACAGTTAGAGACTGATAGAGATGGGAAGATATTGATGCATGAATTAGAAATGGAAACGTTTTCCAAAGTTAATAACGTACATATTCTAATTTTAGAAAATAAGAATTTATGAAAATAGGGAAATGATAAATGGGAAATTGGGAAATGAAATGATGATTGATTAGTAAGATTTCCATTCGGTAATACGACCGTTGTTTGTACACATGTTTTCCTTTGATAGTTAAATCACCGACTATCAAAGATTTTGACCGTTTCTGTTGTCAATACGGAGAGACCGGGATCAGATATATTATCTGAAAACCACTCCATATGGCATTAGTGTTGTGAATCAAATATGATGAAGATAATTGAAGACAGAGTTATGCAAGGGCTATTCAGTAAATCCTAGGTAGAAATTGCCTAAGATAGACATACAGAATAGTACCTTCGGTCTGTCCAGTCCTAGGACAACCTGCATGGAAGAATGTCTGACAGAGTATATTTAATATATCGCATAATTTGATCTCTTCAAATGTACTTACGTTTGGTGGTGGAGGAATTAGTTTCTCTTAGCTGTATACCTGTTGTATTTTTTAGGAAATCAATTTGTAATTTGGCGGGTATGGCGATGTGACATTCAAAGTAAAGAAAGGAGTGATATGCACGTTTGGGCCTCAAGCCTAACAAACCGGAATGGTATAAAATCGGGTAGGTCGCATGGCTAAGTGGTTAGCTGCCAATTAGGGTGTATTGTCACCTAATCTAGAAAAATTTCATTTTACTTCTATAATATATTTCGATGCTATCCCTTTCCTGAAACGGTTGCTGATCCCAACCGTTGGTGATAATACATTTGGTACACTCAAGCGAAATGATTGACCGGTCATGTTTAGCCTGGGTTACAAGATGTTCTTTTGAACCCGGCGTATTCCTCTCAAGAGATACAGTGTCAGAAGGTGGTCCCATACCTTGCCAGTTGGAATTCATTAAACATTGAGCACCCATGGTTTTTTATTATACATTATGTATGTGGAACGTGAGATGAAAGCGTTCTGCTAGATGATTATTATATTGTGGTTGATAGACACTATTATAATATCAAAAGGATTTTGATAGAAAGATTAGCGTTTCTTCTAAAAGGATTTGAAATGTTGGATCAAGTGTTTTGGATTCTCATAAGGGAAAAACCCGTTTCGTGTTATACGGCGTGGTCTTATGAGATATCGTTTATTTTCTCAAGCTATTTCAAATTGTTTACTCACACCAGTCCCATGACTAACCCAGAGTTTATTTTGTTTTGCTTTCCCTAAACTCGTGGGTGCCCAATTTTGTACGGGATGTAATAACCCGGAAAATCAGAACCAATTTAAAAATTTTAATTTGGCTATTTTAGTGAATTTTGAATATTTTAAATAATAACGACCAAATATCTATTTGGATCAAAGTTATTGCGAATATATTTATTTTAATTATAAAACAAGGCCTGAAATTGCGCGGTAGTTTGAAAAATTGAATTCGAATTTTGACTGACTGTACAGGATGCAAAATAAAACGGTCTTTAGCGAAACCAAAAATATTTAAATCTGTTTATGAATATCTTTCTAAAGGATCTGAAAAATTGAAATTTCATAGTGGGAATCAAAAGTTATGGCCAAATGAATTTTTAGAAAGCTCGCTATGGAGTGTATATAGCCTTTGAAAATAGACATTTTGCAAACGACCTCCATTTTCGGCGAAACCACTTTGTTAGATCCAGGATGTTGAATTATTGCTAGATTTCAAATTCCATAATTTTTGGAGTTAATGTGTGAGTGTGACAAAGGAAAATGTGTTTGGTAAATTTCAGTTAATTTGGATCGACCAGAAAATGGCCATTTTTCAAACGGTCTTCAAATTTGACGAAATCAGTTCTGTTGGGACCATATCGTCCAAACATAGCTATATCTATTTTTCTGGAATTTTTGGGATCGGTATGTGGCCCCGGCAAATTGAAATGTACGTTCAAATCCATATTTGAATGTTTTATATTTTAATTTGAAAAATAACTTGCTAAAACAGTCGAATGGGCCTACGAAACATATTCTATTGTGTTCGAAATGGGGGTAGCTAGGGACGACAGTCGTTGGGTTTGAATTAAAGTTCGTTTGGAAAAACATATATTTTTGAACTTATATAAATACAGAAAAAATCATTCATAAATTAAAAAAATAAAGAAAACGATTTCCTATCTCCCCGCTCTAGATATCGACAACGGAAACCCTCTACCACCTTCTCTCCTCTTTTCTGGCGAATCCATGCAGTAAAAACCCTAGCTCCAGTTGAACTTTTTGTAGAGCTCGCCTCCCTCTTCAAATCAGTGTCAACCACTCCTCCTCTCATCGCGTGTACAAGGAGAATCGACGCCCCAAACTTCACCACTTTCAGCCGCCGCCATGCCCTCCCTGGTGGACCGAACTGGGCGCCTCCCCCACGTGCAGGAGCGCGACTCCAAGCTCTATGATGCTACACAAGCTGATCGACCTCTCGTTCAACGGTTTACACGAAAATCAAAAATCTAGTTTTGAACCTCATTGGCAGGTAATAGCTGTTTTATTTTGAAAAGAAAATAACACTTTAAAAGCGCTACGGATTTTGATTTCACGATAAAAATCATATCTTTTTGCTATGTTGGACACCGGGAACGCGTGGACGTCTTCTACATTCTAGAAGAGACCGGGAAATTTTTGAAGCTTCCTACAATTTTTGAAGGAGGGGAACCCAATGTGAGATTTCTAAATTTTAAACGATATGGAATGGCGATGTATAAATTATATGATCGATATACGAGTTATATAAGCGTTGTACACCTCATGTATAAGCGTTGTATTAGTTGTATGTGCGATGTATAAGTTATATATATTGTGAAAATCGTATGTGCGTTGAATGGAATTGGAATGATATTGAAAAGAAATCGAAATATATTTATATACATATATACATACCCCCCCCCCCCCCACACACACACACACACACATATATATATATACACACACTCCCCTCGTCCACAGAACATGGACGATATATATTGGTTGTGATTGTTTGGATTTCGGTAGACGTGAAATTTGTTTGGTAAATGTGAATGATTGATAATGATTGTTTGTGGTTGAAACAAAATTGGAATTGTTTGTGGAAAAATCCATTGGGATATGAAAATGATTGGAATATTTAGATTATAAGGATAAGCCCCTTAGGGAACGCTGCGAGGCATAAGGTAGTGCGAGGAGCTGTACTCGGGACGGTGTCGGTTTTAAAACCCCTGCCGTTACGCTACCGAAATTTTCTGAAATATTCCTGTGTTTGATTTATATTCATGTATTGAAATATATTCATGTGTTGGAAAAATCTTCATTTTTGAAATAAATTGTTTTGACAATAAAAATCATATTTATATTATATATATGAAGTATTGAAAATAATCTTGTTTGAAATAAATTGTTGTAACAATAAAAATCACATTTTTGTAACATATACGAAGCGCTAAAAATCTTCATTTTTGAAATAAATTATTTTGACAATAAAAATCACATTTTTATTATGTATACGAAGTGTTAAAAATAGTCATGCGTTGAAATAAATATTTGTTAGGTAAAGATATTATTTTTATCAAATATATGAAATGAAAATGGTTTGGAAATCGAAGAATGAATTATATTTATATACATATATACAAATATAATTAAATTAAAACGAATAACGAAGCTGCAGTTCATATTTTGAAGTTGTTATTTTAAACGGTTATTGTGGGAGATCCGACCGTCGGATTTTCCCGAAATCGAAACCATTGGGTCTGCCTTGAAAATATCTTTCCAAATACCAAATTTGTAAAGATCCAACGGTTAGATTTTGTGAAACGTTAAATTCAAATCTGAATGAAAACAGCGCCAGAATGGATTATAATTATATATATAAATATAATTAAATTAAATTGAATAACGACGCAGCAGTTCGTATTTTTAAATCGTAACTTCAAACGACTGTACCGGGAGATCCGACCGTCGGATTTTTCCCAAACCTGGAACCGTTGGGTCCGCTTTGAAAAGATCTTTCCAATGATGTAAAATTTGTAAAGATCCAACGGTTAGATTTTCAGATATGTGTAAATCAAATCTGAAGAAAAACAGCGCCATGGCCGCGTTATGTCCTGAAGCGTCGTTTGAATAAATTGGCTAATTTTAAATAAATAAAAATAGCGATAAATCGTTATAAAATAAAATAAAAACGATATGGAATGGAAATAAACCTAATTTACTCGATTTATTGAATATTTTGATGGTTGAATGTGTTTGACGTGAAAATTACATTAATGAACTGAATTATGGATGTCAGATAATTTAACCATGGAAATGAATTGATTTGAATTTTAAATATACGTGAATTATTTGAAAAGGCTGAGTTAAATCTCATTTCAAATAATTGGTCGACGTTTAAAAGTCGAAGATATGAAGGCGGTGCAAGAGCGATGATCTTCACATCAAATGGATGGCTACTGATGCCTTTGATGGGAGTTGTTTCCCTGAAGGGGTTATAGTGGTGGTTGTCCGGATGTACTTGTTGATCGTTCGGATGTGCGAGGGCCTCTCTCCTGTATTGGACATACGGGAGAGGAATAAGGTGCATCCGGTTTCGTTCAGACCCAGAACGGACTTGTAAATGGATGTATGTCTGACGTTGTAGATTGACAACGTGGCATATAGAGATGCTGTGATCAAGGCTTTTGTTGAAAAGCAGAGCCTTGTGGTTGATGGTCAAAGTAGGGCTTTAAATAGCTAGCTTTGTGTTTAGCGTTGATTCGCGAGCCTCACACCCCGTTATGGACTAGAAACGGGAGAGAACTGCAGGGAGAACATGCGTTTCCTTCTAGATAGGAGTGGTGTTTTGGGTTTGACACGCCCGGGCATTTTACTATGTGGATGATGGATAGCAAGGCGCCTCCGTTAGTTCAGTCTATTCGGAGCCAATGGTCTGGTCGGGATATGACTAGTTTGACGCCCCCATATGGCGGGGAAATGCAGTGTTCAGGCATTTTAATCCACTCCGTGTGGACCGGCCCTGAAGATCCAAGGTGTAGTTGCGGTTGTTCCTGAGACACGGGCTGGAGCATCTCGAAGCGGTAAGGACGATCCCTTGCCTTGGTTCATGATGGAAATCCAATTTCCAAATACGAAATCGTGCGGTTTTGATTGTATACCTATATATGGCGACATGGTGGTAAGGGGAATTTATGCCGTCTATGATTGATACTTATGATTGAAATTGTTTTTGAAACCTATAAACACTAGTAGTAATATCAAATGCTTTTGTTTTATTCGTATCAAGCATATTTTGGCCATTATAAGGTAAAACTCCATCCACTGGTTTTCGTTGCATTGTGGATGGGAACTGAGTCTTATAATGCCTTCATTTTCGTAAAAAGCATTGCGATGTTTAAATGATTTATTTGTTTTAAGCACTGGCAATCCAATGGAGTGAACCCGCTCCGCGTTAGCGGCGTGGTCCTGTGATTGGCCTTATTGAAAAATAAGTTACGTAGATTTCTCATACCAGTCCCATGACTGACTCGTAGTTTGTTTCACTTGCAAACTCGGGTGCCCTATTTTCTACATAGGCAGCCTTGTATTCAGGTTTTAACATGCTCTTTCTGGATAGCTATGGAGATTAAGATGGATTCTATCACTTCTTTCTTATATGTTGTTCAGCTCCTGTTGCACATATTATGTTTTGATTCCGCTGTAGACATTTTATGTAAAGCTGAACTGTATTTTGTACTAAGTATGGTCCTGTATAATGTGTAATTCTGATGATTATGTTTATCCAGTGTATTCTATTGTACATTATCTGGTGTATTTATATATTTCTGTTCTGCGTTATTTGTTTATGTGTTATATTCCAAAGATTACCCTTCCCATCGTGGAATGGGGGTTTGGGGTCGTCACACGGGCAGTCAAGTAGTCAGGGTTTTATAGATATACTGAGAGCCTGGAGCAGGAGGCTTCAGGATTACATAGCAATTGTTTATTTCCGCTGTGTTGTAAGTGGTGTACTTTGATAATGATATGTATATTCAAGTACAGATTTTGTTTCAAAGTTATGTTATATAATATATTTATTTGTTCTGCTATGAGATTCGTGTTACTCTGAAAATGTTGTGATGTTCTTCTCCTTCTTCTATTCTAATTTTCTATCTTATCTATTCTCACCCTCTAACTTCTTTCATTGACTATCCGGTATTTCCGATGCTTGATAGTCGACATTTAGTTTATGTCGATTACCAAGGTCGCAAATTCCCCGGGTCGTTACAAATATTATCCCATATGTTATTATAAACTGTTATTGTAATTTGTGATGCAGGGAAGAACAGGTTGGAGGGATCCAATCGGATTCCTCAAGTATTGTGTATGTTGTTTCACTTTCATATTATTTATATATAAATCGTTTGAACCCCATCGATGTTAAAACCTGTTTGATTATTAAAAATTGAATTTAAATTCAACGTTGTTATGATTTGAATCAATAGACTGTATAAACCGAGGGATTGGCAGCAAATGGCCTAAAATCCACTTTTTTGTCTAAATGTTGATTTACCGTTAGGCGAATTAACAAAGTGAGTTATAAAATTTATTTTATAACTGAAGCAAGATTTTTTATTTTATTTTATATGTTACAATGAAGTTTTAAAAATAAATCGATGTTTATAAATGAATTTTATTAAAAATATTATAAAATGATTACAAACAAGGATTTGACGTTTAAATCGATTTCATAAGCAAATTCAATTGTAATTAACCTATGGGTTGATAATTTGAAATAAATATTTTAAGTAAATGTTTTAGTAATATTATTAGATTGAATTAATTAATTTAATAGGGAGTAATAGTTAAAATCGGTTAACGAATTAATCGGCGATTTAAAGTTGACTAAGTCAATTGTTTGGTCAAAATTGGTAATTAATGATAGTTGTTTAGATTTAAATATAATTTACTTTTTATTTAAAAGTTATTATTATAATTAGTTATAGTCAATAATTTCAAATGTTATTAACTAATCTATTTTAGTTAATAAACAAGAAAGCTGCTTTTACTTCATGAAATAATGAAGTTAATGATAATTGAAGTGATGACCGCCCACAAGCCCTGCACTATATAAAAGAATAATGCGCTGAAAAGTGTGTCAGGCAGCTATCGACAAACATAAAGGTATGATAACACAATCGGAACCTGTCGTAACTCATAGTGCAAGGATAAAATATAATAGAACATATACAACAGGTATTAATAGTGAAGCAGAAAACACCAAAACTTCCATAACAACTAGAAAGTAATATCCATACACGTGGATAATAACAATAGTGTTTATACAACTTTACCGCACTACATCACTCAGAGAAGAATAACAAACAGCTAAAATCCAAATACTAGATAGTAATAAAACTAGAACGTGAGCCTCCCGCTCGCCTCCGAACTACAACATCGTCCTCACTAAACTATCACATGTCACCTGCTACCTAGTCTGCCCATCCACAACCGGATGAACAGCCCAAGGTAATAAGAGGGAAACATAAAACCTTGAGTCAGACAACAGTCTTAGTGAGCAATAAAACAGCTAACAAACATCAGCAATAAAGTATATGAGAATGGATATATAAACATACTAATCTACCCACAACACCGGAGAAGAACTCAACCTTATCTTCCCCACATCGGACAGTGATAGCCTTTACAATAACATTTCAATCATACATTCATGGAAACCAAAACACCCATTTAATCATGGCAAAGCTCTTAAGACATCCAAGTTATATATATATATATATATATATATATATATATTTCATGTAAATCACCCTAACCGAACTCAATATCCCTCCGGCACAAGCCCCAGAGGCCAAAACCAACATTAGACAAGCGCCCAAGGAACATCTCCTTCGACGTTGGACAATCTACATGAGACGATTCAAACAAAGCAACTAATCAACCATGATAGACTCTGGCCATCACCGCTAATCCTGCTTTGAAACCATCGTTAATCATATGACGACCAACTGCCATATCTCAAGGGCTAAAGGTAACCCCAGTTCTAGCATAGACTCCATACGTCTTTCAACGATACGTGTGTTTGTCCAACCTTGACAACTAGGCCTTTCAACGATACCCAGAGTACTCGACCTACAACCGGTCTTTTAGACATCTCTAGTGTACCCTTGCTTCGGGCTTGCTAGAGCTTATGACAAAGACAATCTCTCGGCCTTCACATCTCTAGTCATCCAACCCGACGACTTTTCATAGCTCAAACAACCTTCTCAAGCAACCATAATCCACCAACTCATGACCTTTGCATTGTCACTTCATTCGTTGTTCTACACCGATCAACGAACACCTTTCAATACTTTGAACCTTCCTACTTGAATTTACTTCGAAATGACACCCTAACTGAGCCAAATTACATCATTGCGCTGCCGCTAGGTTCGGGTGGTTGCCCCCCAAAAAAATCCAGGCCCTTTGGCACAAATCCGGATCGTACCCGATTTTTTTTCTTCAGAAATGACCCTGTGCAACCGATCCATTCTGTTGGAGTCGACCGACCCACTTAGAAAAGGCACGACCAACCCACTTAGAAAAGCACGACTGACCCGATCAAAAAAGCATGACCGACCCACTCAGAAAAGAGCGACCGACCCACTCAGAAAATCACAACCGACCCACTCAGAAAAGGGCACGACTGACCCGATCCCAAGCCACTCAACCGACTGACCGACCACTTCGGACCTAATTCTGACCAACCCGGTTATGTGTGCATCTCGACCGACCAGCCACGACTGACCCAACACCCTCACCACTTCACAATCGACCGACCCGGTTCTACCATCAAGACCGACCCGACCCGAACAACCACGACCGACCGAGCTGCTGCTGACCGATCACTCTGACTTGTTCTCCAAGCCACACACCGACTGATCAGACCAGTTCCTACCGATCGACCCGAAATTTTGTGACTGACCCGATCACTGTAGAGCCCAAATCCAACTCCGATTTTGACCAAAACTTCGCCAAACCGCGAATTCGACGAAGCCAACTCATCCAATTCAACAAATACAATCATAAACATGTTATGAAATCACTAATAACATGAATATGACGATTATCACTAAAATTATGCAAATTCACCAAAACCATAATAAATGAACATATGAACAAAATTGCGGATCTAACTTGCATAAACATATAAATCAATACGAAAATTACCGGTTTTGATTTAATAAATTAGATCCTATGGCGATTCATATGAAAATAGGCTTACCTCAATGTAGATTTAAAAGAAAACACTTGAAAATGATGAAATTATACTCAAACTACTCATACACTCGATTGAATCCGTGTGAGAGATGCATATCACTCACCAATTTTATAAATCAAAGCAAAAACGGTGAAACTAGATTTCGAATAGCGAAGAACTCTATCCAAATTCGTCGATTTGATGAACTCTCACTTCAAATGATGTAGATCTAGCTTCAAATGGTGTAGATCTTCGATTCTCTAAGCTCTAATTGTAGAATGATGGAGAAATGTAGGAATGGAGGATCCCTTGGCCTTTTCAAATGAGAGAATGGAGAAAGTAAAATGTTCTCCATGCCACTTACCCCTATTTATAGCCTCCACCAGCCCATTAATGGGCCTTCCCAAATCAGCCCATTTTGGCTTACAAAGCATGAATGGCCAACTGAAAAACCTTAAAACAGCGATTCCTCCCAAACCGATGAGCCAAATCTTTAATGTGACCACTCTACGGAACGGCAAACACGTTTCCTTTCCAATGGCACATGTCTCAACACCTACTTCAATCTGAGTCAAAAGTTATCCCCTATTCAAGATTGATAGGGGCAAAATGGTCACAAACAAAATTGGTAAAAATTATGGGCATGCCTCACATCCCCATAAGCAACATATTAAAATTTGAGAATGATCCAACCCTCAGGGAATAAAATAAAATATTTTGCAATCCTCCGATACGTAAAATGCGGGCTGTTACATTCTCCCCCCTTTAGGGATTTCGCCCTTGAAATCCCAACAAACATATGCAACCATAGCAATTTCGTGTGCCTATCATCCATGAGCAGCCAATTCTATCACCAAAACTAGCAGCCATCAAGCCATGCATCCACAGTCTTATCCTAGCACGCGGAATTCTAGCACAAACACAATAGTACAAGCGATAATGATGTAAGATAACACGATACTAATTGATTGTACCGACGAAGAGTTCTAGATGGGTCGCTTTCATGCTCTCTTTCATTTCCCACGTACAATCGTCGACATCCTCACTCCCTTATATTTCGACCAACTTAATCGTCTTCCTCACAAGTTGTTTCATGTCATTCCTCACAACACGAAGCGGCTTACGAGGTCTCGTTACTATGGTCTCTATTTCTAGGTCTTTATACTTCTTTACAGATACCACCACATTCGAAAAATGCACGAACCTTTGCAGAAACGACACATGGAACACGTTATGCACATTCGACATCTTCTCGGGTAACTCCAGTCTATATGCGGGCTTTCCAATTCGCTCAACTATTGGAAATGGTCGAACGAACCCACGGGCTAACTTCGCTTTGTTTCCGAATCTAACCCCGTGCTTCATTGGCGAAATCTTCATGAAAACCATATCGCCAACGTCGAATTCCAAATCTTTTCAACGTTTATCAGCATAACTCTTCTGATGTTCTTGAGCTGCCTTCATTCGTTGCCGAACGAACTCAATACAATCTGATGTCTCTCTTATCATCTCTGGCCCACGTATCAACTTGTCTCCAGTTTCTAACCAACATGTTGAATAATTACATGGTCTACCATACAACGCCTCATATGTTGCCATCTCAATACCCGACTGGTAATTTTTGTTATAAGCAAACTCAACTAGATGTAGATGGTCTTCCCACGATCCTCTGAAGTCTAACACACAAGCCCTCAGGAGATCTTCCAAAACTCAATTGACTCTCATGGTCTGACCATCGGTTTGGGGATGATAAGTCGTACTCAAACACAACTCGGTTCCCAAAGCTTCTTGTAGACTCTTCCAAAATCCACTTGTGAACAATGGATCTCGGTCACTTACTATGCTCTTCGGGATACCATGGAATCAAACTATCCATTTCACATAAAGTTCGGCCAATTTCGATGCCGTCCTAGTAGACTTAATAGGAATGAACCTTGCACTTTTGGTCAAGCGATCCAGAATGACCCAAGTCCCTTCGTTTCCTGCCCTGGTTCTAGGTAGTTCATCGATAAAATCCATTGATATCTGCTCCCACTTCCACATAGGAACTTCCAATGGCTAAAGCAATCCACTCGGCTTCTTCTGTTCAGCTTTCACCAACTGACAATTCATGTACTTGGAAATGAACTATCCAATATCCCGCTTCTTCCCTTTCCAATAGTAGACTCACTTCATGTCCTGATACATCTTATTACCACCGTATGAATCGTCAACTTCGAATGATGACATTCTCTCAGAACATTATCTCTCAATCCATCAATATTAGGAACAACCAGTCGTCCTTTCTTTCGAAGCCAACCTTCTCAATCGACTTCGAACTCTTTATCCTCTAGTTCCAGTTGGTTCTAGTTGGTTCTGGTTTCTAGATAAACTCGACAAGCTTAGCATCTCGCTTTTGGATCTTGCCAATCTTTTCGATAAGAGTAGGTCTTATTGATAAGCTTGCCAACATTTCAGGTTCCAACTCACATCTTGGCCTGAAATCAAACCACACCAAGTAATCGAGGCTCTTCCATTCTGAAAATATCGCTCCCAAACTTGCATGTCTTCAACTCAACACATCAGCCACTGCGTTGCCTTTGCCAGGAGTATAGTCGATACCAAGGTCATATGATGCCAGAAACTCTAACCACCTTTGCTGCCAAAGATTCAAACGCTTTTGAAAAAAAAGATACTTCAACGACTTATGATCCGTGAACAACTCAAATCAAACTCCCAACACGTAATGTCTCCATATCTTCAGAGCAAACACAATCGCCGCCAGCTCCAAATCATGAGTTGGGTAATTTCTCTCATGCGACTTCAGCTGTCGACTCGCGGAGGTCACAACCTTATCCTTCTACATTAGCGCTGCTCCAAGTCTAGTGCCATATACATCAGTATATATAACCATCTCTTCATTCCCACTTGGATTGGTCAACACGGGAGCACTCGTTAGTCACTATTTCAGGATCCCGAACGCTTGTTCACACTTTGCATCCTATGTGAACACTTGGTTCTTCTTCGTCAATCCCGTCAATGGTGCAACTATCTTGGAGAAATCCTTGATAAACCGTTGGTAATGTCCTGCCAACCCAAGGAAACTCCGAACTTCCGTCGCATTCTTAGGTTGATCCCAGTCCTGGATTGCTGTCACCTTAGCAGGGTCAACCGCTATCCCATTTCCAGAAACAACATGGCCTAAGAACCTTACTTCATTCTTCCAGAAGTGGCACTTCGAAAACTTGGCTCTCAGTTGATGCTTCCGTAAGATTTCCAACACAACTCGCAAGTGCATCTTGTTCTCTTCCTCATTCCGAGAGTAAACCAAAATATCATCCACGAAAAATAGCACGAACTTGGTCAACTAATCTCTGAAAACTTTGTTCATAAGATCCACAAAATACGTTGGCGCGTTAGTCAACCCAAATGGAATCACCAACCATTCGAAGAAACCAGATGGTGTCCTAAAAGCAGCCTTCGGCACACTATCCTTTGCCACCCTCAACTGGTGAAATCTGTTGCCAAATCCATTTGAGAAACACTTTGGCTTCATGAAACTGATCAAATAAGTCGTCTATCCTCAGCAACGAATACTTGTTCTTCTTGGTCATCTTGTTCAGCTCATGATAGTCCACACACAATCTTAACGAGCCATCTACCTTGGTTGCAAACACAGCAAATGCACCCCATTCGGAAACACTTCTCCAAATGAATCATTTCCTATAAGGTCTCGAACTTGCACCTCTAACTCTCGCTGTTCCTTAGGCGCCATCTGCCTAAGAGGCATAACAATTATCTAGCACCCTCGACCTAATCGACCCTAAACTCGATCTCACGATGCGGCCGCAACCCTTTGACCTCGTCAAAGACATCTTGATACTCATTTGCGATAGGCACATATGACAAGTCTTCCTGTCGAATCACAAGCGAATATATATAGCTTACGAAGACCCCATCTTCGGGCTTACATCTAATCAACACCTTTCGCCCTTCCATATCCCCAACCCTCACCTCTAGCTTCTCGCAATTCACCCTTGCCGTGTACCTCTTGAGCCAATCCATGCCCAAAGATGATCCCAAACCCAGCGAAGTTAAGAACAAAGCAATCACACACAAAAGAGCAACCATGACTCGACAACACTAGACCACGACAAATCATGCAACGATTGGACGAACCCCTAACTGGATTAGCCACTATGAAAGGTTTATCACAAGTCTCGGGTTCCAAACCCAAGCGGCACACAAGCTCATTGCAAATAAATGAATGCGATGCTCCAGTATCAAACAAAACTCGAACTGAAACACCTCAGACAGAAAGAGTACCTTGGACGATGACACCCTTTCCTTTTTCCTCTACAGTAGGAGCTTTTAAAGAAGACGGTATGGCTTCCAAAGCATAAGCCTTCACAACCTATTTACCATAGCTGCTTCTAGACAATCCTTCTTCTCATGCCCAGGCTTTCCACACTTAAAGCACTTCTTCTCAGCTGTAGGATTCTTGCACTCATTCGAGTAAAGACCCTTCTATTGGCAGTTAAAGCAAACCACCTCACTCTTAGGCTTCTTCTGGCCATCCTTTCCTTTCTGTTGTTGCTGCTTCCTCTTCTTATTATTACCACCTTGCTATGGTTTCCGAACTTCTTTGGTTGTAGAGATAACATTTGCTTGCTTAGGAAACAAGCTCTCATGGCAAACAACTTTTTCCACGATCTTCTCAAATGAATCGTCAAGGTGATCCACCAACGGTCTTCCTATGTAGGCATTCAGACCCATAACGAACTTCTTGTCCTTTTGGTAAGGAGTGTCAATGTATAAACGAGCATATCTGGACAAGGCCTCGAAATCAGAAACATAATCAAGCACAGAACTACCATTTTGTTTCAGCTTTACGAACTTCTCGAACAAAGATGACTTCTGAGCAGCGGAGATAAACTTCGCTTCAAATTTAGCTTGGAATTTCTCCCATGAAATCTCCTCTTCTGGAGTCTCAAGTATAATTGAATTCCACCATTCCATGGCTCTGCCCTGCAATTGCCTTGACGCAAGTTTTCTCTTAGTTGCACCATCCAACCCCAAGTCTCCAAAAATGCAAATACAAGAATCCATCCACCTCTGAACCTCTTCAGCTGGCTCAGTTCCTTTAAATGGTTTCCCTCCTAGAGATGTATAATCTTTGCACAGCTTCCCAAAATCCACAACCCTAGGCAACTGAACACCTACATCTACCGTGGAGGCCACTAGAGCGGCTACCCTTCGCATGAATGCCTCCATCATGGCTTCGAACATGGCTGGGTAATCTGGTTCACCTCCATTTCCCCCTCTAGTACCAGCTTACCAAGCAGCGTGTCTTGATGCTCGTCTACTCGTTCTAAATCTGCAATTTAGAATAATTAGCCACTTCCAAGAAAAACTACTATAGGAATACTACCGCTATTACTATATACACTTATATATATAGTAAGTAATCAACTGAAATCTACAAATACGTCTCTCATATGCAATTACATCTTCGAACTTTAGCTAAAATCGTTAACCAAAGCTCTAATACCAAATGTGATGACCACCCACAACCCCTGCACTATATAGAAGAATAATGTGCCGAAAAGTGTGCCAGGCAACTATGGACGATCATCAAGGTATGATAACACAATCGGAACTTGTCGTAACTCACAGCGCAAGAATAAAATATAATAGAACATATACAACATGTATTAATAGTAAAGCAGAAAACACCAAACTTCCATAACAACTAGAAAGTAATATCCATACATGTGGATAACAACAATAGTGTTTATACAACTTTGCATCACTACATCACTCAGAGAAGAATAACAAACAACATAAATCCAAATACTATATAGTAATAGAACTTGTACGTGAGCCTCCCGCTCGCCTCTGAACTGCAACATCGTCCTCACTAAGTTATCACATGTCACCTACTACCTAGTCTGCCCATCCACAACCAGATGAACAGCCCAAGGTAATAAGAGGGAAACATAAAACCTTGAATCAGACAACACCTTATTGAACGATAAAACATCTAACAAACATCAATAATAAAGTATATGAGAATGGATAGATAAACATACTAATCTAACCACAACACCAGAGAAGAACTCCACCCTATCTTCCCCACATCGGACAATGATAGCCTTTACAACAACATTTCACCCATACATTCATGAAAACCAGAACACCCATTTGATCATGGCAAAACACCTATGACATCCAAATTATATATATATATATACATATATATATATCACGTAAATCACCCTAATCAAACTGAACATCCCCCCGGCAGAACCCCCAGAGATCTAAACCAATATCAGACAAGCACCCAAGGAACATCTCCTTCGACGTTGGACAATCTACATAAGACGATTCAAACAAGGCAACTAATCAACCATGACATACTCTGGCTATCACCGCCAATCCTGCTTTGAAACCATCGTTAATTTTATGATGGCCATATGTCAAGGGCTAATGGTAACCCCAGTTCTAGCATAAACTCCATATGCCTTTCAACGGTACGTATGTTTTGACAACTAGGCCTTTCAACGATACCCAGGGTACTCGACCTACAACTGGTCTTTTAGACGTCTCTAGTGTACCCCTGCTTCAAGCCTGCTAGAATTTACAACAACGACAATTTCTCGACCTTCACATCTCTAGTCATCTAACCCGACGACTTTTCATAGCTCAAGCAACCTTCTCAAGCAACCATTATCCACCAACTCGCGGCCTTTCAGTTGTCACTCATTTATTGTTTTACACCAATCAACGAACACCTTTCAATACTTAGAACCTTGTTACTTGAACTTACTTTGAAGTCACACCCTCACCGAGTCAAATAACATCATTGCGCTGCGGCTAGGGTTCGGGGGGTTGCCCTCAAAAAAAAATCCAGGCCCTTTGGCTCAAATCTGGACCGTAACCGATTTTTTCTTTAAGAAATTACCCTGTGCAACCAATCCCTTCTTTTGGAGCCGACCGACCCACTCAGAAAAGGCACGACCGACCCACTTAGAAAAGCACAACCGGCCCGATCAAAAAAGCACAATCGACCCACTCAGAAAAGTGCGACCGACCCACTCAGAAAAGCACAACTGACCCACTCAGAAAATGAAACGACCGACCCGATCCCAAACCACTCAACCGATGGACCCGACCACTTCGAACCCATCTCCTTCAGTCCTGACCGACCCAGTTATGTATGCATCTCAACCGACCAGCAATGACCGACCCAACATCTTCACCACTTTGCAACTGACCGACCCAGTTCTACCATCAAGACCGACCCGACCCGAACAACCGCGACCTACCGAACTGCTGCTGACCAATCAAACTCTGACTTGTTCTCCAAGCCACATACCGACCGACTCGAAATTTTGTGACCGACCCGATCACTGTACAGCCTAAATCCAACTCCAATTTCGACCAAAACTTCACCAAACCACGAATTCGATGAAACTAACTCATCCAATTCACCAAATACAATCATAAACATGTTATGAAATCGCTATCAACATGGATATGGCGATTATCACTAAAATTATGCAAATTTCACCAGAACTATGATAAATGAACATATGAACAAAATTGCTGATCTAACTTGCATAAACATATAAATATATATGAAATTACTGGTTTTGATTTACTAAATTAGATCCTACGGTGATTCATATGAAAATAGGCTTACCTCAATGTAGATCTAAACTTGAAAATGATGAAATTATACTCAGACAACTCATACACTTGATTGAATTTGTGTGAGAGATGCATATCACTCACTAATTTTCCAAATCAAAGCAAAAACAGTGAAATTGGATTTCAGACAACGAAGGGCTTGATCAAAATTCTTCGATTTGATGAACTCTCACTTCAAATGATGTAGATCTAGCTTCAAATGGTGTAGATCTTCGATTCTCTAAGCTCTAATAGTAGAATGATGGAGAAACAGAGGATCCCATGGATCTTCCAAATGAGAGAATGGAGAAAGTAAACTATCCTTCATGCCTCTTACCCCCTATTTTTAGCCTCCACCAGCCCACTAATGGGCTTCCCCAAATCAGCCCACTTTGTTTTACAAAACCAGAATAACCAATTGAAAAACCTTAAAACAGTGATTCCTCACAAACTGCTGAGACAAATCTTCATTGTAACCAATCTACGGAAAGGCAGACATCGTTTCCTTTCCAATGGCATAGGTCTCAACACCTGATTTGACCTGAGTCAAATGTTATGCCTTGTTCAAGACTAACAGGGGCAAAATGGTCACAAACGAAATTGGTAAAAATTATGGATATGTCTCACATCCCCATAAACAACATATTAAAATTTGAGAATGACCTAACCCTCAGGGAATAAAATAAAAATATTTTACGATCCTCCGATACGTAAAATGCGGGCTCTTACAATTGAAATGATTATTTCTTAAATAAAATTTATTTAAGAAGATAATCAGGTATGTAATAAGATGAATAAATTTTGGAAGTGTTTTATAAAGAGATCTGAACATATAATCTGAACTTTTGTAAATAAGGTTATTAAAGGCGAGCGAGCTAACACAATAAGTTTTATATCTTGTTTAAAACTTGAGTCGAGATAAGAGGGAAGGGTTGCAAGAGTGTAAAAGGAATCAATTATGGGTTTTAAGTGAGGAAGTCGATAAGTGGATTTTAGTTATAAAATCCAAGAACTTAGTTTATAAATATGATATCAAATGTTTTGGGTAAAATATTTAAAAGTGAATTATAATTCCAATTGTATATGGAATTTTTTAACGAAGTAAAAAAGGAAAAAGTTAAATAAAATGGTCATAATCGACCAGTGTTTCCAAATGTCAAAATATGGTGTATAACACCGTATTTTAAATATGTCAGGAAGAAGTTTTTGATTGATGTTAATAAACATAGACTTTTAAGTTATGAACTATTATCTATTCTAAGATAAGAACATTGTCGATAAAGGCCTGAGAGGTAAATAAAATACCCTAACTTGAATGGCTTCACTATTATCGAAGAATGGTATTAGTTTGTAACGGTAAAGAAGTTGAAATTAGTCTATTATTTCTATAAAGGAATATTGCAAGGGTAATTGCGAGAATTGAATATAAGTAAATGCAACACTTGTTGCGAAGTATTAAAATGTAAATAAGAGTAATTGTTTTTAAGTAACAAGTGTATAATTTGCATTGTTTGGCTATATAGAATTGATAATTGGATTCATACTGATATTTTCTAAGCATAGAAAAGATAAGGAGATTCTGAGAATATATAATATTAAGAGAAAGGGACAGGAAAAGAGTTGAATATAAGTAAGTGATATTGGCAAATTGGGGTTTGGTAAAGACAAGGAATTTTTGTTTTAAAATGAAGAAACCAAGGTGATTGATCAAGGTAAGTAAACCGATGGAATTATTTTTAAGAGTTGATGGAAAAGTTTAAATAAACGATTTTAAGTAGAAAGGTCAAAGCTGCCACGAACTTGACCGTACTGTTATAATCGATAGTTAAAACACCGACAATCAATGAAATATTTTAGACCTTTCTAACGTGTTGTTTCGAAGAGGTCGGGATGGGGACTACACCAAAACCACTTCGAATCAGCTGTGCGTTCGCGGCTAACTTGCAGGCGTATAAAGATGGAGCATTGAAGACCATTGATCTTCATGAGCGGAAGAACTACTCGTTAAATTTCTCTGGTTTGACAGCCAGAGTTACGATAACTTGTGATTCTGTCGTGATTGAAATCTTCAGATTATAAGGACTTCTCCCTACTGATTCTTGGGGTGATTCCCATATAGGATGAGGTAGGAGGGTACCTTCGGTTCATTCTGTTCCTGGATGACGTGTATGGAAGAATGTCTGACAGAATATTTCTTGAAACTCACTTGCAGTTGATTTTAACAAATATACCAAGTTTGGTGGTGGTGAAATTCTCTTGCTTAACACCTAGAGTATATTGTGGATGTCAATTAGTGATTTGACGGATTTGACGATGTGGCACTCAAAGTAAATGGTGATGTGATGTTTTGAAAAGGTAAACGTGACCTCTAGCCTCATCAACTGGGAAATGACAGAAATCGGGCAGACAACATGGCTAGGTGGGTCATTCCTAAGCAGGGTATATTGTCACCATCTAGAGAAATTTCATTATTTGTTCTTCTTTCGTTTCTGTATCTCCGCGGATTTTACGGTGGCTGCAGCCGTAATGGGTGACAATATAATCGATACACTCAAGTTGAATGAGTGGTCGGTTATGTATGGTTGGGTTGCAAGATGTTCTTGTTGAACCCCAGTGTATCCCCTCTAGAGTACACTGATCGGAAGGTGACCTCATATCTTCTCATAGTTGGAATTTGATCTCCAATAAGCACCTTGCAGTTTTTGATTATATAATGAATATGCAGAGCATGAGATGCAAGTGTTCTGCTAGATGGTTATTTATTTGTGGTTTGATAGACACTATTATAATTTCATTAGATTTTGGTATAGCAAAAATGTTATGGGTTATATTAAGGTAAAAACCATCCATGATTATGTGTGAACTGATCTTACTATTATCATTTTCTTTCAAAAAGGATTTTTAAAGTTAAGCAAGTTGTTTGTCATATGAATTTATCACTGAAAGTATTCCAGACTGATCTGGGTGAATTTTGCTTTGCTTCAAATGTGCTCGGGTCAGGCCGAGTATATTCCTAGGTTAGGTTCGCTTGGAATTCCAGAGGAGTTGAAGTCGTATTCCATATGTTTACTGGTACTAGTTTATTCCGTTGTGTGTGTATTGATTGATATGAATGTATACTCTAATATTGTAATCATATATATACAATTTTTTCTTGTGTAAAGCATTATGATATATATTATATTATATTATACTCATTTCGTTGTGAGACTTTGATCTTCTTATTCTTCTATTCAAATATTTCTTTCTTTCTTTTTTCATCCTCTAATATTTTTTTTCTATTAACAATCTGGAATTTCGATACTTGGGTTTTTGGCAAATAATACGGGGTTATGTACTATTGTCGAAAATTCGAGCATCGAAATTTTCCAGGTCGTTACAATATTGATCTATCACATTTGGATGACATGGAAATTGATGCTTCATCTGATGAAGATAATACATGGCTAAATGTTATGAATGTTAACAACGATGCTCCATTAGATGATAGTCCAGACGAATTTGATGATGCTGACGAACATATGGAAATGGAAAAACCTTTAGAAGATGACTAATGCAACGATACAACTATGCAAAGATCTGTTATGCAGGAAGTACAATTTACTGATGAACTATTTCGACTTGAATGTGTAGAGAAATGCCCGAGAGTTGGTATGATTTCCAAACCTAAAAAAAAAAAAACTTTAATTGAACATGTAAGCGAATGATCAATAAAATTTCAGTTTCATTTAAAAGTATCAAGTCTCGTGCTAGAGTTTACTACTATATGCGATAATGATGAGAACTGTCTATAAAGGCTTCATGCTATTATTTCCAAAAGAGATCAAGCGGGCAGGTGGATGATAAAGAAATACAGTGATGATCATATATGCTCAAATCTCATAATCAACTTCAACCACAAGCAAGTAACGAAAAAGTTCATATCCACCAAATTACTTCCACATGTTCGTTCGAACCCAAGTCATACCGCAAAAGCAGTTCAAAAGGTTATGGAAAATACATATCAAATTTAGATAAGCTAGCTTGAAAAGGACTTGGTAAATTTGTGTCCAAAATATTTAGCAATTGGAAATTTTCATACAATGACTTATCGCAATATATTCGTGTAATCAAGAAAACCAATCCAAACACTATTTTTCATGCTCATACAGATGGCCTTTAATTTTGGGGGGGCTTTCTGAACGTTTAGGCCGAGCATTGAATCTTTCCACCGTTGTCTTCCTGTTCTTTCTACATATGGAACACATCTTTCCGATAAATTTATTGGTACATTAATTGTGGATACATACGTTGATGCAGATAACTTGCTCTTTCCTTAGACACTTGCTACTGTGCGAACAGAATCAACAAAAACTTAATGATGGTTTATTTGTATGGAACACTTGATTCTGTCTCTTAATACAAGATGCATTACGTTCATTTCTGATAGAATGAAAGAAATTTCAAATGCCTTACGAAAGAAATGGAGAAGACTTCGTTATCATCGCTTCTGGCTTCGCCATTTAAAAGAAAACTTCAAAAAAGTGGGTTTTGATAATAAAATTTTGCAGAACTTGTTTCATGCTTGTGCTATAGCAAAAGACGAAGTAATATACAATGAACTTAGAAACCAGCTAAAGAATGTTAGCACGGATGCTGACACATGGGTTTATATAAGTCTTCGGCAAAAGAATGAACAATGAGAAGGTTTTACGACTTCGGTCGATTTCCCTTCTGAACAAATTTCAAAAAAAAAGAATGAACAATGGGAACTTTACAAAGACAACGAAACGATTTTTTATGATGATTATAAGCGCCTTGGAGAGTTTTAATTGAGTCCTGAAAAGCGCAAGGTCAACCACTGAAGACATCGGTAGTACGTCTGCTGAAGACGTACTGATGTACTGATGGACGGGAGTACACATCTGCACTTACACCATCATTTGAAAAAATGACGAGAAATATTGCAGCAGAAGCACAAAGTATGAGCATTAATAAATTCAGCACGGCAGAGTGGCAAGTAACCAACACAAACACATGTAACTACACGATAAATATTGTTAGTGACACATGTAGTTGTTCGTGCAATATTTTTGTTCTTGTCTATTTTCCATGCTTTCATGTTTTAGCGACATGTGCATGATGCAAATGAGCTAATAGAGTTTATTATGATTTTATTTCACCATGGTCTAGAATTGAGAGCTACAGACAATTATTCCCATGTTTTTACTCTGTTCCCAACAATAGATATTGGAATGCACATGAAGGTCCGATTATAGAACAGTCACCTACACATAGGAATAACGAAAGGCCAAGACCAACAAGAATTAGGGTGGTGATGGACGAGATAGGGGGCAGACGACAAGATAGATATGACCAAGGTGGTAACCTTGATCGTAAGAGAAGAACGTGCGAAAAACAGTAGTTTGATTATTTGTTTTTACCCCTGCCTTTTATGCACGGTAAAACGTCACTTGCTATGTTCTATGAATACAAATTACTTTATACAAGCTGTTTCTTATCAATATAGTCGAACAACGTGATAATAATACATCATACATTACATAATCATTAAAACGACCAAGAAACACAACAAACAATTAGTACATCAACTATTAACATTACCCAATATCGGATTAGTCTTGAAACATAACAAATACATAGCAAATGCCTTCACTATTTCTTCATACTGTTCTTTTACTACATATTCGTGGGCTATAGCCGCGTAGCCTACCCTATCCAAGTGATGGTTTTCAGCTTGCATCACTTAGGCATACTGAACCCTCCAGGACACAACTGAGGATCTGGATGAATTCACAGCAAGGAAGATCATCGCTATTGTAACCATTTTCAGCTTGCTATCAGAAACATCCACAATAACGACATCCTGCATTTTTTCTATTGAAACACACAAATTTTACAGAAATAACTCCACAGTGACAATATGACCCAAAGGATTACCCAAGTACGTCGTTTCTTACAATTCCTTTTTCCGATCTATGATCCGATGAATCTAAGCAAACATGAATTTTTTAACCTATTTTCATCAGTAGGAACAATATTCTGAGGAACAAGATCTACCTGGGTTCCTAGAATAGTACCCGTAATAACTGAATCTAACCGAGTGTCGAAAACAAACGCATTTTCGCAATTCTCGTTCTTTACAACATTTCACCAAAACATCATGATCGATTTCTCAATTAGCCATATTTGTTTGATTAACATAATTTGTAATTTACAGAACTCCAAATCAACACAAAAATATAAAGAACATCAAAAAAAAAAAAAAAAAAAAAAAAAATACACAATAGGCTTTACTCAATTACCTTTCAAAAATTGCTATTGTTTTGTTCTACACGTGTAATGAAACTAAAATAAAATGAAATTGAGTTTATTTAACGAAAAAAATAATTTAAATTTTGATGATCAAAGGATTATGGAATTGAAATTGCGGAAGTGAGATGAAAAAACGATCGATAAGTAAAGGTGGAAAAAAGAACAGAGGCTGCTGTTGTATAAATCTTACAGGCTTTTTACAGCACACAACTATGAGTTGCACCCTTGCAGAATATAAATACATATATATGTATACATATATGTATATATATGTATACATATATATGTATATATATATATGTATACATATATATGTATATATATATGAGCGTTCAATGACACCCCAAATAGTGAACACTCCAAAAGCCCTCCTACATACAGAGACCAAACATCTATATTAGTTTAAGTTAGTGGAATGTGAGATAATGAATGGTGAAAAAGAAAAACGGGATATGTGGTGAAAATCAAAGGACATTTTGGGGTGTTGCACTGTTTCAGGTGACATTGAACGCTCGTCTCATACACACACAGAGGGGCGCAACTCCCATGCAGAGATCGCTAAAGCTTGTTGATGGATATTTTGCGACTTGAGATAGGTGAGCATAACATCTTGGAATGAGCGTAGTTGATGGTTTAACATATAAAAACATGATAGTATTACTTTGATGACGATCAGTTTTGAAGCGTACCAATAACAGTGTTACACTATCAATCTGTTAATCTTGCTGGGCTTTGGTGGCAAGCTTTCAGTCGGTCATCATCAATATTAGCCTGTAAAAAAAAATGCCAAACATCATGATAACCATATTTGTTTCTAATAACGTTACCAGAATGGTTAACTTTAACTTGCCCAATTACAACAACACAGTACATATACAGGGCACCAGGTTCGCCATATTGCACAGTAAATTTAACGACTTCTAATGAATTGAAGAAAAGATCATCATTGAAACAAATCCTGTAAAGGTAAATGTTTTGTTTTGATAAGCTTACCTCTCTCATAGTACTATGTCCAAGACCTGCTCCAATATTCATTTGTCTTGAATCAACAAGTGAGATTAGTGATTACTCTGGTGGTAACTTTGACTTTATTGGAGGTATTTCTGTAGTATAGGTTCCTTGAAATGTATTAACAGCTTCTTAAAATCCAATGCATGAAAGGTTAATGCAGAAAATTTTACTAGCGAACTGGATGGGTCATTAATATCGAGAACTTGTCCATACCATAAGAGTAAACAAAAACTGGTCAGTCCTACAGTTCACAAAGAACCTGGAGCTCAACATTATTACCGTACACCTACGAGGACCAATATATTAGTGTACGATATTATGTAAAGAAACTGAAAGTAAACCAGGCAGGTTTAAATTGTATGACAAGCTATGCCTATTTTTCCAAACTAAAATGCATGAAGCATGCCTATGTTTCCAAATTAAAATGTATACATAAGCATGTAATGAACACCAGAATATGACAAGCGTGTTCAATATTTACGTTTCAGTAGGTTGCTCGGAATTGGTAACATTCCTAAGTAGCCTTTACTGTTTCATTTACTGATGCATGCTTTTTCTCTAAACTGTGAACATAATATCATATTGAATTTCCTTGCGAAACATAATATCATATCAAATTTCCATAGCATTGGTCTACTATGGGGACATCATAAAATATAATGTTTCGCCTTTGTCAAAGTGTAACTAAAATACAATATCATGTGATATCATAAAATATAATTCCTCTATAGTTTGTACAACTTTGAATGTCTCTTTTATTCTTGAAGATAGAAACGGAAATGATTCTTCTCCACTCATCTGGCATATTGTTTGATTTGAAAATATTATTGAACAACTAGTCTAGCCAGGATGCAGGGATAACATAACTAAGTTTTTCAACAATATTTTCAAGTCAAACAAGATGCCAAATGAGTGAAGAAGAAGCATTTTAGTTTTAATCTCCAAGAATAAATGAGATATTCAAAGTTGCACAAACTATAGCGGAATTACGCTTATGAGTCATACAATGAAGTTTCGAAAGAGGGTCTGCGAACATCATTTGCGGAGGTTGACGAGTGTTTCAAAAAATAAATTTGGTTTCTTGCTTGGAAGGTCAACCATAGAGGTGACTTTTTTGAAAAGGCAACGTAAAGAAACATTTAGGGAGCAAAAGAAAGATCTGTACATGGTATTTATCGATTTGGAGAAAGCTTATGATAAAGTGTCGATAAAGTTTATGTGGTGGACGCTTAAAAAAAGGGTCCAAACAGTACATTACTACTCTTATCATGAATATGTACGATGAGGTTGAGACTAGTGTCAAAGCGTGCGATGATGAAACAAATGACTTTCCATTAATATAGGATTACATCAAAGGTCGGCTTTAAACTTCTATATTTTTGCCTTAGTGACGGATGATGTCACGAATGGTATACAAGGCGAGATTCTTTGATGTATTTTTTGCTAATGAAGTTATGTTGATTGATGAAAATAGGATAGAGGTTAATAAATAGTTGGAGTTGTGGAGGAAGACTTTGAAATCGAAGAGTTTCAGATTTAGCAGTGCTAAAACAATATATAAAGTGCGAGTTCGGCAGCGTCAGGTCAAATGACAGAGAGATCACTCTGGCCGGTCAAGTAGTACCCAGGACGAAATCATTTCGATGTTAAGGGTCGATGTTGCAGTTTGATGGCAAGATTGATGAAAATGTTAGTTTTAAAATTCGAGCAAGATGGATGACATGGCGACTAGCATCTGACATTCTCTGGGGTAGGTAGATCCCTTAAAGGCTTAAAGGAAAGTTCTACAAAAAAAGCAATCATGTCAGCGATGTTATATGGTGCAAAATGTTGGCCTACTAAAAGCAACACGTCCACAAGATAAGTATAGTAAAGATGTGTATGTTACGATAGAGCTGTGGGCATACCAGATGAGGATCGAATTAGAAATGCTGATAATCGAGACAAACTTGGTGTTGCACGTGTTGAAGAGAAGTTAGTCCAACCCCACTTAAAATTGTTTGGACATCTCCAAGGGAGAACTCGCGATGTATCTGTGCGCGTTGAAATTATAGACCACGCCGAATTCCCAAAAAGAGGTAGAGGTCGATCAAGAATGACATGGGAAAAGATAGTAAAAGGAGACTAAAGAAATTGGAGTATATCTGAAGAGCTGGTGTCAAACAGGAGTGTACGAAAGTTAGCGGTACATGTTCCTAAACTTTGATCTTTTGGTTAGGTGAAGGAGGGTGTTTATAGTTTTAAATGATAGGACTATTGTTTAGGTGCATAAGGTGTAGTGTCAGTTTCCAATATCTAGTACTACTACTACTATTATTATTAGTATTATCCATCATCTTCATCACCATCGAAATCATGGTTTATTTGTTCATTGCCATTACTATTATTATTTGTTTGTTTATTTTAAATTTTATATTTACTTATGTTTTCACTTTTAAATCTCTTGTTGTTAGTATTATTACAACTGAATTGACTTTGTCTTTTGATTTTGGGTTCCATCTCTGGTCAAACCCAACTTGTTTGGGATTAATGGCTTAGTCGTCGTCGTTGTTGTTGTTGCCTTTGTCAAAGTGGTTTTTTTGGGATGACGGTGTCATTATTTACTGAAGCCTCACTCTGCCTCTTTGGTTTTTTGTTCGCAACACAACATCCTATTACTATAATATAGAAAAGAACAAAAAACTAATTCAATATAACTCTCTAAGTATTATACCTGATACTCCATTAGTTTTTCAGTATGGCCACATTCACGTCCACTGGATTCCTTGAAGAACCTGAAAAAATTGAGCAAATATAGACATTACTAGATGCTTACATCAGAAAAGAACAGGCATATAATAGACAAAAGATCAAACCCAACAATAAGCAAAATAACATATAAAGGGGAGCACAACCATCCAATGCCAACAACCCACAACTGCAAGCAGAAGTGCCTTGTAACTCGTTTTTTTTTTTCAAGTCCCATGCACAATAACACTGTAATGACAATTCTAATAGTGAATTAATATACCTTATCTGGGTGACTTGTACTATCATTTGTCCGATAATGACCTCTCCTAACTATTTTTGTTCCAATATTCGTACTCCCAGTTGAATTGATAGCATCTAAGGAGGTTAAAGAATAAGATTAATTCACATATAGTTGATCTGTTCAATATTTGTTTGAGTGCATTTTTGAATTTCTTTAAGCCACTGTTTATAAGGTTTCAGTAAATATTAAAATTATAATGATTGTATATACATACCATTTATCTAAGAAATTTCAGTACATTCCTAAAAAATATCTAAACATCGGTGTCACTAGCAAATTTTTACCCAAACTGAAATGTAGGAACATCGTGGACAGCTACTGTACATGCCTTTATTGCAATAATGGGATCTTGTGTACAAATATTGCTGTGGAGCGCTGCCAGCTTGAATGGCTATCTGGTATTCTTATTTTCTTCTGTTTGCTTTTGTAACCTACCACAAAGCTACTCTCCTCTCATATTGAAATCGAGCTTGTGGCCTTTTCAATGGGAGTTGAAATTATAAATATCAAGATGTCGTAGAAGTATTTTTAGATCAGCTCTATGGTTTTTGGTTGAGTGATGGTGATAAACCATATTGAATTTCATTCATATACAACGAGATTTCAATGAGGTGTTAAGACTTAAACAAATTTTTAAAGAAAGTTCGAACTCGAAATGCTTCTTCTTCTTGATGATGATCAAATGATCCTTACTGGTGCATGTTCAAGTGCTTTTCAATTTAGCTGGGAATATTTGAAGACACAGCTATAGTTATCAATCTATGTTTAGTAGTTCATTAGTTATACAAATAGCTAACATCATTTTTACATATGATGCAGTCATAATGGAGCATGTAATTAATGGTTCTATAATTCAACGGCAATATATGATTGCATAAATAATGCCCCAGAAAGAAGGAGGAGGAAAAAGGGGAAGACCGGGGGGTGGAACAAACTAATGAAGCATGTAGTCGGCCTGCTGTAAAAAGTTAGACAAAACACACATCTGAACAGAACACTTAAAATGTTGGACCGATCTGAAAGCAAATGGATATGAAAAATATTTGTTTTTAATAAAACGCTGAGATTGCTTAGTGTATCCATGTTCTGGGTTCTTCGTCCACCCCCCCCCCCCCCCCCCCTCTCCTTCCTCCTTTCCCTCAATTTTTTTGTTTTATTTTTAACAAATTATCTAAACCCTTAATAAACATGAATATAGCTTAATCCTTAGCGTCCACTACAAGAGTGAAATGTAGAGACTGCAACCTGGAACTTGGCTGCACATTCAACAGTTTGACATTATGTCACCCATAAGTGTTCTTAAAATTTCTAATATTCACTTACTGCCTTGAAATTTTGATAACAGTATTCTACTCTCCTTTTTTATCATCATCTTCAAATTATCTTAACAAAAGAACATGGAAAACGATTGGGATTTGATGGCCGTTGTAAGAAGTTGTTCGAAGATCAATGAAATATCATCTGTTATGGAGCATCCAAAGCTCGTGCCTAAAATTTCCACCATCAATGAAACTGCTCCTACTGCTAGTTTCCAGACGTTTCCAGTTAATTGCATCCCCATTTCTGGACCAGAAGATTCATTTTTAACTTCAGCCAAAGTTCAGGGTTTGGAGGCGCCAGTCCAACATCTGCAGGAACAAGGGTTGACACCTCCAACTCCAGCTTCCACAGGTTACAAGACAAACACAAAAGAAAAAAATAGGTATATGTTTTTTTTTTTTTTTCTCACTTCAATTTGGACAGGGTAGATTTATTTATTTACTAATAAATATCCTAATTGCAAAAATGAAAAAATGTACTTTGTCAGGAGATGTAAGAGACAGCCTATTGGAAAATTGATTATCATAGAAGTGATGAGCGATTATGATGATAACTGGTGTTGGCGTAAATATGGCCAAAAGTTGAATAAACATTGTCCCTACCCAAGGTATCTCAAATTTGCTTCACTTTTTCCCCCCTTTCTCCAATATCAAATTGGGAAGGCACCCATATATGTAATAATTTGATATTTCAGCCGTTTTGGGAAGTTTAATTGATTGTAAATTTGGCAGAAAATGGAGAATTTGGTGCACTCCTTTCTAAGGCTGTAATTTCACAATAAGATGCTTCACCGTATGATGATAAAAAAAAAATTGATTAAAACAAAAAATTGATTAAAACGATTCCACGCAGTAGCTAGGGTAGGAGATCCAAATTACTTGAAACCAAGGTTTCGAATCTCGGATATCTCGGCCGAGATCTCGTTTTCGAAACAACAAATGTCGGTCATATCTCGTTTGAACTGAATCTCGGCCGAAACTGTTGTATTTTGATTTTTAATTTTATAATGGGCCGGATCTATAATATTTTCTTTGTTTCTAGGCCTATATTTGTTGTGTTATTTAAATAACAAACTGAAAGCTTCCTATTTCATTTCTAACCATGATGTCATGCACTTATACAATAATTATATGCATGTACAACCAAAACCTGTCATGCATCTGTACGAACAAGACATCACCCTTTGCGCATTCCAAATATTGTCCTACACTTGTACAAACAAGAAAATGTTATTTTTATGAATTTTTAGTCACTGACTCATTGACACTGTTTATTATATAAAACAAGAAATTAATTAGTAATTTCTTAACTATGCAATTCTGTTTTAACTTATTTGGTTGTATATATTTCTAAATGATTGCTAACTCATTCAAGAAAAAAAGGAAATGTATTTATTTCCAAATGATTGCAGATTGTATATATTTCTTAACTATGCAAGTTTATTATGCATCTCTTCATCTAATTGTGATGTTATACATTGCGTTCAAAAATTCTAATTATTTATTACCCTTGTATAGTCTAGGTGGTTTTTCAAGCTGCAAATCATTAACAACCAGTATACTCTCAGTGAAAATCAAGTAAGCTAAACAATTTTTTTATAATTTATAATTAGTTGCATACTTGAATGTAAGCTAACGTTGAAAATGTTAAGTAGTTCGAGATCATTTCGATATGTACTTTATGATCCGAGACATAATTCCAAGATGAACACCGATATACATTTATCTCGTCCGAGATCTCACCCGATACGAGATTGGGTCCCACAAAATTTTAAAACGAAACGTGACCGAAATCCAAGATTTGAAACCTTGCTGAAAATATATGATACTTTGCTTCTCTTTCCTCTTGTTTTTGTTGTTTGGTTTTCTTCAGTTCATCTACATTTATACAGTTTAGATTTATACGGTATTTTTTGATCCAGTAGATTTCTATATAACATTAAATAACTAAATTACTATTGAAAGCTTATATTTTATTAAACGTTATTTTAATCAAACTGTTACAGAATAAAAATACACTTGAATTTCAGTTATTAAAATATTAAATTCAATATGCGGCGAGTTTAAACGAAGATATTGTTGTCAAATTATCTTCATGAAACAATAAATCGTTATTTTTGTTATGTTATGGACAACCAAATCACGGTAATATATAGGGCATTAAATTTATTGTTGCATCGACACATTAGTATCAAATCTTTTGTTCTGCAGTGTTTCAAGCAAACTGTTCAAAAGTTCTTTATTTTAACATTGTTTCCGATAGACTTAATTTTTTGATTGATGCATTAACTAATCAGAAACTCCTTTAATTTGACCATCCAAATTCAATTGCCTGTTCTTTTTCATACCTGAAAATATGGTCTCTTAAATGTTGTTCTGGACGAAAAGACATTACTATAGGTGCAGCACAACAAATGAATGCCCAGCAAAAAAATATGTGGAAAACTCGATGCTAGACCCAGCAATGAAAAAAATAACATATAAATGGGAGCACAACCATCCTATACCAGCAACCCGCAACTCACGAGCTGGAATACCTCGTAATTCTGCATTGCCAACTCCCAAGCAGAATACCACACCGAAAGAAGAAGGTTGTAATGAAAATTCTAGTACGCTTCTTAATGTGGATGATTTGGACTTTTCTTGGGATTCTGAAATGCTTTCTTTTCTGGATGATGATTAAAATGACCTCAAAGGTGATTTGAAGAATACTTCTACTGATGCATGTTAAAGTGCTGCTCATTTCAATACCAATATTTGAAGATACATATCTTGTTATCAGTCTATGTTTCGTAGTTCCCTAGTTATGTATAACTAACAACATTATGGATGTAGAGTCATAACATAGGAATGCAGAAATGCATGACAGACTGGGAAGAGAGAAGAAAAAGGATAATGGAACATGTAATTATTCATTACCTAATTCACTTTCTTCCCTTTGCATCATGCATGATGATATGATAATTTGTATTGTGGCTCTTGAAATAAAATGTAGTTCAAACAGCTGGGCATTGAGTTATTTTCAGAAGTTATTTGGAGATCACTATACATAAAGCGGTTTTGCGAAGTCACTTGAATTTACTACTACAGCACAGAAAATACAAATCTACTCAAAACCTTTGTTATTTTGTGTTAAATTAATTAGGAAGATGAAGACAATCAGTTAATTAGCAGAAACTCTACTTCTGTTAATTTTTTAAAACAAAGTAAAGCAAAACCTGAAGAGAAATAGCTTACCATACCATATGTAACAGCTAGAATTGTCGCTACTAGAAAAGTCTCTACACCGTATAATGATTCTTTGCAGCTCAAAGCCTTCGGTGATAGTTACAATGCACTGCCGATGTCCGTAATTGAAAAGTTTCATCTCAAATTTTCCATTAAACGATTGCTACTTAAATATTGGTCTAATGGCATTGCATATCGAACTAGCTATGGATACCGATGCACTGTGCTTCTTTTTTCTAACAAATGAACAATATACCTAGTTTTTCTTTTAGTTTTCTAAAAATGTACAATTCTCTATGTGCATTTTTTTAATAGAATTTTATTTTAAAATGTCAGTTTACCATATGGCATACGAACATCATGGTATGATCTGAGATGATATGAACAATTTTTGTAGTTTGAATGGATTTGTCTGTAAATGTACATCTTTTGTACTAAATTTTTATATGAGTTACAGAAAATGCATATAAAATATTTTGTCTTGATTGGATTGATATGTTTTAAAATACACAAGCTAGTCAAATGTCTTCAGTAATGCATTTTTTACGTTTTGCACTTTTCTTACATATGAGTAGTCTACTATAAAATATCTTCATTTTTTTACTGCTACCAAATTTGTACCACTTTTGAAAACTTTTTAAATCGAGTTCAAAAGCTTTTAAAAGTAACCAAGGTAACTTTCATATTGTGTTCTAAAAAAGAGGTCTTAACGTTCGTATTCTTTGAAAAGAATGTTCTTTCAACAATGTAAAAAAAAAATGAAGTTTATGATCAAACCCCTAAATATAAATATAGAGCACGATCATGAAATACAATTGAGCTAGGAATGGTTTTCAATTGAACAATATAAGAATATATGGGAGCGGCTATTTAGTCACAAAATTTTGATACAAACTAAGGGACACAAAATCTCAGTCATTTGTTCTTATATGAGGGATGGAAACCAAGGGGCAATCCAATGGCTAAAATTGTGTAAAAAATCTGTGTCTAAAGTAGACTTTCCTTACAATATGTATTAACATTTCAGTTATATTTGATAATTTAATTTATCATCTCATGTTTTTCCTTGCAATTTAAAACAATGATGCATGAGTATAAAGCATGATTTAACTACAAAACTATTTTGTATTTTGTTCGATAACCAATTTTTAGTATTAACGAGGTGCACATGGTCGCTTTTTAACATAAAATTTTATGGTTGATGACTTAAACTTGTTCTTAGCAAAAGAATTGAACTATAACAAGGCGCAAAAAGTTATTAGCAAAATTAACTTTTTACTGTTTACTAAATAGATAGTGAATAAGTTCATTGATTTGAATCCTAGCTTAGCCACAAAAAGAATCCTTTGTTTTCAACTTTTTCCCCCTTTTTTTGGGGTAACCTTACTGTCTGGAGGTACATCTTTTATCACACACTATTTACTGTTACATTTACACATACTATATTCCGTTTGTCTAACTCCCTATAGTAGTGAAAGAAAAATCTTTTATGCATACAGTTATTTTATGAAATAAAAATTCACCAGTGATAACTAATAAAAATGAGCTTGATAATGTGTTTTTTACACTATTTCAAATGTAGTTTTGGATTTGCTGAATGAATATTTTATTCTAGATTTAGGAGGACAAATAATTTTCTATATAATGGCTTTTTACAAGTTAATGGTTTATCACTACTACAAGCAAAATTAAGTGGCTATTCAAATGTACTTTTATATATGCGTACATATATCAATATTTTTATTTTATTATTATGATGACAGCAACTGACATCTGGGAGCTTGGTTACAAAATTATAACATTTTGCATTTACATGCTAAGCCTTTTGACATTTTTCATAATTATGTTGTTCTCTACATACGCTTTGCCCGTTCTGATTTTCACATCCAAAGCTCATACGCAAAAAAAAAAAAAAAAAAAAAAAAAAAAAAAAAAACACACACACACACACACACACACAATTACGTGCATTTGTACTGATTTTTATTTATATACACGGAGCATTGCATTTGGTACTTCATACATAGAGTGATTTTCAAAATTAACAATATTTGACCACTAAACAAAATATTTCATTACTTTTTGTCAGGTTAATTACCAGGAAGAAGTTATTGAGTGAAAACCATTTTCCACTGTAAGTTTAATCTAAGCAAGAGCATAATTTTATTAACAGATAGCATTTCATATCTAATATAATAGTGAAACTAAGTATGTCAATAAATCTTATGAGGATAACCCAGCATCTACCTTGATTTGTTTGCAACTTAAAAAACTTTATTTATGTTTAGTCCATTTATACAATGGATTCTGGTTCAAATCCAAATCCAAATCATTAAATATCCACAGATTATAAATCATATCAAAATCCGAGTCATCAGATATCAAGATGTTCAACATACGTATAATATGCTACTTCTATCAATTTATCTACGTAACTAATCATTCAAAAAAAAAAAGATTTATGTTGGTATTATTTTTAAGTTTACTGCAACTGTCAAGTCTGGTGCATTTTCGGTTTGAAGTTTTAGTATTCTACATTATTAGCTAATGACCTGTGCATTTCTAATGTGCATGGTTAAAGAGATTTCATTTTCGAAAAATGGAAGCAAATTTTAGGGGGAATCCATCTAGGGAGAACGATTATCCCGATTTCATGTGAATAAAATGATTTACAATTTTATCTCTCGTGCAAAACGAAATTCGGCAATCATTCGTCGAAGAAATAAAAATCGATGATGGTACATCAATCACAGTTTTCGACGGAGTTCTATCAAAAAAAGGTTTATTGACACCGAAAAGCTTAAGGGT
The DNA here is from genome assembly GCA_030737875.1 of Allium sativum. Taxonomy (NCBI): domain Eukaryota; kingdom Viridiplantae; phylum Streptophyta; class Magnoliopsida; order Asparagales; family Amaryllidaceae; genus Allium; species Allium sativum. Next base: position 144,207,217 of record CM060913.1, on the reverse strand, counting down.
AGTTACAGATTATTTATTTTTACTAGAAACCGTACACCCACAGCAATTTAGAATTCGAAAGAACTGATAAAATAAACTTATTATTCAGTTTTGAAGTCCCTTTAACAAAGTCTTATAGCTGGACTATATGGTTTGGACTACAAGAATAATCATTTATTCAGTAATAGCACACGGTTTGATAGAGTTTAGAACCTAAGATCTCAAGAACCCTAGTCTAGAGACCTTACTACAGAACTCTATACAGAAATCAAAGTGCACACAAATTGCATTATTAATTTCTGTAAAAAGTGTATTATGACATAAATATAAATTACAATATACATTAAACTACACTTTAGGCATGGCCAACCAGTTTTTAAAGTGGTCCGTAACACTTGTCCCATTACATCAATAAATGAGTATAAAATAGAACAGGAGATAAGCGGATCGCTTATCTGCTATAGATGTTTCCTAGGCCTAGAATAAACTAGCTAGAAAACGAAAAATACAAATAATCAACACATGTTGCCTAAGCAGTCACTCGACACACTAGTGTTACAATCCAAATTACAGAAATCACTAATCCTAAGGAGCCAAAACAAGCTCTCACGATCCACTGAAATCAACCAAGAAAGGAGACACCACCACCATTGAAGTACAGCTCCACTCGCCAATCTCAGCAACACAATCACCTCCTACACTCGCCCCCAAGCACCGAAAACAGAGTCAAACAAGGCAACCACAAAGATAACTAGCACAAAAATGCTAGCACATCAAGAAACAGGCAGTCGACTGTGTTTCCTCCAAAACTCACCACCACAGACTCACTTCCCAATAGAATAACCTCAAATGAACTCACCTACTCAGCTCACCTACCCAAGGCACGGTCACATCCAACAATCACCAACCCCACTTCAGCACAGAGGAAACAATCAGAAACGAACAGAAAAAGCTACCCCAACCACAAGGAAATCAAACAACCCCAAAGCCAGTACCCCAAGACGGCAATCATCACAAATCACCAGAACACACAGCCAACAAACAAACTCGAACGAACTCCCAAAACAACAAAAAACGAGTTAAAATAAAAACTCCTACCAGCACGACGATGAATCGTTCCGCAGCATAAATGTCTGCCTTTCAGAGGAGCAGTTACTTAACCTAAATCTATGGAATGGCAGAAAGATCTGCCGAAGAAGTCACGTCAGCGAATTTGAAGAGCGATAAAATAGGTGGGATGAGTGGAAGCTCCACGGGGAGTGCACGGGAGCGATTGATGTTAGGAGGGAGAGGAACCAGAGAAACAAGGGTTCAGATCTGTAAGGCACGAAAAAGGACGAGCTGAAGAAGGGTAAGAGCAAACAAAACACACAGCAACAAGAAAACAAGAAAAAAGAAAGCGGAAGATTACGAATTTGGAAGGAAGCGTTAGAAAGGGGTAAAAGAGAGGCAGCGGCGAATAGAAATTAGGGTTCTTGTCCCCATTGTTGCGTGAAAACGCTGCTCAGGTTGATTTACAGGTAATTTTATCAAGTTTTTGAATTTACTACTTCTGAACAATTCCATTTTCGGTTTATTATACCAAAATTTCGTAAAACAAGGCAACTTTGACATAAAACTCAAATTATCATATGGATAAGAGGCGATCGACCTTATAAAGCTATGGAATTTACGAAGTACCATCGACTCGATAAAGCTATAGAATGTACAAAGTACTATCACCTCTATAAAGCTATTGTGGCTATAAAGTGTTATCAACCCTATAAAGTTATCGAGTGTATAAAGTACTATCAACCATATAAAGCTCTCGTGTGGATGAAAAACTATCGTCTCTATAAAGCTATCATGTGTATAAGAGGTCTATAAAAGGAAATGCTATCGAGTTTATAAAAGGAGAAGCCACTGAGTCTATAAAAATAAATCCTATCGAGTGTATAAAAAGAGATGTTACCGAATCTATAAGAAGAAGTGCTATAGTTTACAAAAGGAGAGGTTATCAGAGTCGCTAGGAAGAGACGCTACACCTGCATAAGATAATGGGTTATCAAGCTTATAAAAGATGTTATCTAGTTTAGTATATAAGGAATACTATCATGTGTATAAAAGAAGAATCCATCGAGTTTATGTGAGGAGACGTTGAATCTATCAACTATCATCCTTACAAAGCTATGGCAATCCTAAAGCTCCTAGAGCCACAAAGTGCCATCGAGCGAGTGAAAGCCAAGTATCGAAATTATAGAACTTGTACACGTGTCAACACTCCAATGTATAGTTTACATTACGCCAGCGGAATGAATAATCAATAATGAAGCAGAAGACTATATCAAGAATGCCATGTGGCATGATATGTCAGGTCCTCATCCAATCATCACCATTCAAAACTACAGCACGCCTGATCTCAAGCGTCCAAAGGCATGATTCTAGTACAAAGATGTGTAGCCCTCATATAACAAGGGGTTTTCATTTGAAATCTTCTCCTACAGTTTCACTGTAACTCAAACTCTTGAATAAAAGCTTAATTGATAATTCTATGACCAACTGGGTCAAATTAAAATTAACCTTTAGTGATTTAAGACTAACAAATTCATACTTGTGCATCTCATTGTGAGCTCCCTTTCATGTACAAGTGCCACCTAGTTTCTTCTCTCATACTTAAAAGTTTGGCCACATTTTAGGCTTGATATTTTGATGATTTCACTCAGATTGTTATCCAAATATCTGAAAGTCATCAACCATCCCCCTCTTATCATTTCAAGGAAAATCTCAAACAAAACTGGCAAGGCTAATGCAACACAGATTTGCAACTCGAGCTCACATAGTTGCAACATGAGGTGCGGTGAACTGAATTTAATCAGCGTTTTTTACTCAAATTCAACAGTAAAGTTTCCTACCAATTTCAACTGTAAATTAAGCTTTTAGAGTCCAGCTAAGAACTGTTCTATTATAAACCTAAATATCAATAAGCAAAACTAAAAGACCAATGGCATGCCTATAACTTAGTGCATGACATCCGCGAAGTGTGAGATTCACATGATACATGATCATGCTTTATGCTTATAGTATCATGAGAAAGTTGATCTTTTTGGTTAATAAAACCCATTCAACCTCGTTTTTCTAAAGATATAAAAACACATCACAATTCACCTTAATATCCAAGCTAACACATAATGATATCAATGACAATATATGTATGTGTGTGTGTGCGTATCTATGTATGGTTTATTTCTACTGGACAAGCATGAATAGCAGCACTCACGGTATCATCGTACATCTATCTAGTTGCAATTTCATCATCAAGCCCTTGGTAGATAGCCACGCATGTCACATGATAATTGTCCAGGGATGGGGGAGTATTACATAGTATAATCATTTTTAGTCCTATGTGATACATATATTAACATAAAATCCAAAGTTCATCGCTAAAAGCTGTTGTAAAAATGATTTATTTTATAAAGATGAATTGTTTAAAAATTGAATAAGCGTACTTGACTTGGCAAAACTGAGATCCATTTTTTCAGATCTGAACCAACTTCCTCCACAACCTTTTTTTATCACGTTCGGACAACTTAGAAATATTACGAGGACAGTTTTTCTTCTGTCTCTTCTTCTTCCTCGACCATTAAAATACTCTCAACAACAAAACGAGCAGTTAATTATTTTTAGATAGTGCAAATCTGAATTGATTTGTTGTGCAAGCACATCAATTATTCGTCGAGGATGTTTTATCCTAAAAGTGTCGGTGATTGAGAACGACTGGTTTGCATCTCTGACCAGATCGCCGAAACGTCTTCAAGAGAGTGACCTAGTCCACGACTCGGCCATTGTTTCCCAACAATTTAAAGACGACTATTTATCAAACAATGGCTTCGTATGCTAGGCCGCGGGCGATCTCGCCGAAGGCAGTGCAATTGAGAAGCGCTAGCTGGTTCTCGGGGTTATTTTCAGGCATTGGGAAAATTATGTCATCCGTTCTGTGCAAGTAGTTCTGGCGAGTTCAATTCTAGTGATGAGTATTTTTCGAGCAACGAGGAAGGAAAAGAGGGAATCTAAAAGAATAATCTAATGGCATGGAGAGGGCAGTTGGCGAAAAACATCAAGGAGCTCCGCCTCCTATTTTGCCAGACGTCACCAGCCAGTTCTCAAGCTCGTGAATTTGTTCAACAAAAAAACAATAAATTTAAACCACGACAAAATAGAAATCGAGAAACAAGAGGACAGAAAAGGACAAAACGTGGAAGGAGAAGAAATGAATCCATGGGAGCAGCACTCAGCAGTAATAAGCATACCTACTCCCTTTCTGGGTTTCTCATCATGTGCCCAATTAGAAAAGTTTGAGAACAGAAGATAAATGCCTTGGTTCAGAAATGTTTCGTGATCAAAAGGGTGAAGTTCAGTACTTCATTGGGGTTCTACAGGATGGTACGGAATATGTCCACCCACTTTACAACTATTTACCAGAAGCCACTGCAAATGCTAATGAAACATTGATTAAAAAAAAGGAAAAGTGCTGAGGATGTTGATAAAGCAGTGAAAGAGCTTCCAGATGCTAATGTGGGACTTGAGGATCTATGGGCCAACCATTCAAAAATTGTTACTCCAAAGCCACACACGGGAAGAAAAAAATCATCCTAGAAAGCAATATCAGAAAAAGTTGGATGCTAAAGAGGGCAATCTAAAAATGAATTTTGATAATGTCTTTGGATTGGAAGAGAATGCATCTCGTGGTGAAGGTATGTTTATGACATTTATAGTATTTAATTGAAGTTTCATTGCACGAACGTGTAGCATATTTAGTCTAACGCAAGTATCACTCAGTCAGAACATGTAAATGAATATTGCATGGCAAAACATAGCGTAAGGAATGCTTATGCAGACTTTGATTTTCTGACTAAGGTTGAGATGAGATTGAGTTATAAGTAACTATTAAGATTGATAAGTAAAAATGCAGGAAATAATATTTTCCGTGATTAACTTATGTTAATCTCTAAGTTAAGGTGTATTTTTGTATAAGAAAAAAAATAAATTCTCAAAAATATCAACATCTTAAACAATAGTAAGACTACACAGCCGGTCAGTTGAGAACATAATGAGAATCGTAAAGGAAACCATGAAGAACAGCAGCAATCAACCAAAAAGAGTGATTCTGGACAGTTGTTTTTATATTACAACTGTGGGAAACCAGGTCAAATGGCACAAAAGTGTCAGAACAGGCTAGGCCCGGCACCGTAGGCCTACCTGACTGAGAAGCCTCTAACGACTATGATTACTGAGATTCACCTCATTAGTGGATCAGAGGGTTGGGGGTAGACACTGATGCTTCTCGCTATGACTGCAATGATCGTGATATGTTCAAAACATACACGGCTGCTGATGACCAGAATGTGTTTTTGGGAGATTCTCACACCATTAAAGTTGCAGGGATAACTGAAATTGAGAATCAAGCAGATAAGAAAATTAAGTGACTACGTAGTGATAGAGAAACAGAATATGAATCTACTTTAATTCTGGATTTTTTATAAGTTACATGATATAATCCATGAGAGAACTGCACCCTATTCACCTGAAATGAACGGTAAAGCTGAAACAAAATAGGACCTTTACCGAATTAGTAGTTGTCATTTTATTAAATTCCAGTGCAGCAAAATATTGGTGTGGGAATATATTATTAACTATATGTTATGTTTTGAATAGAATTTATAAATCTAAGAATAAAATTTCACCTTATGAAATTTTAAAGAATTATAAACCTAATGTGTCATACTTGACTGACGTGGGAAGTCCTCTCGCGCTTGAGTGTGAGAGTCTTTGGCATTGGGTATCCACCTTTTATAAACCCAATGTGTCATACTTTAAAACTTGGAGTTTTTAGCATATGCTCGCATTTCAGACCCTAAGAGAATAAATTTGGCAAGTAGAGCATATGAATGCATATTTATAGGCTATGCTATTAATAGCAAAACATACAGATTTTATGACCTAAATACACATAATATAATTTGAATCAAATGATGCTGATTTTATGAAACAAAATTCTCTTTTAAATCAAGGAATAATGCGGGCTCTTCAAGTATGCCTATTCAAACAGAACTTAATGAAAATTCTGAAACTGAACCTGGAAAAAGTAAAAGAGTAAGAACCATAAAAGATTTTGGTTTAGATTTTTGTGCTTTTACTATAAAGGAGGATCCTCAAACCTCCAAGAGGTCTTATCTTCTTTTGATGCTGACTTTTGGTGTAACAACCCGTAAAATGCGAGCCAGTTTGAAATTTTTATTTTGGCGAATTTTGAATATTTAAAATAGATTATTTTAAATAATAACGACGAAAAATTATTTTGAATAGAATTAGAACGAATATATTTATATAAATCGTCGTAGAATATAAATATTTATTTTAAATTATAAAAGGAATTGAAAATGGCGCGATAGTTCGATAATTCGATTTCAAATTTCAAATGAATGCACCGGGTGCAGAATAAAACGGATTTTGGCGAAACTAAAAATATTTGAATCTAATTGAGAAAATCTTTCAAACGAATTTGGGAAATCAAAATTTCATAGCGGGATTCAAAAGATACGTCCAGTTGAAAATTCAGAATAGTCGCTATGGAATTCTGGCCTTTAAAAATGGACATTTTGCAAACGACCTCGGATTTCGACGAAACCACTTTTGTTGGATCCGTGATGTCAAATTGTTACTAGGTTTCAAATTTCATAATTTTCTGAATCAACATGTGAGCGTGGCAAAGGAAAACGCGTTTGGCCAGTTTTAGTTGATTTTAATCGACTAGAAAATGGTCATTTTTCAAACGATCTCAGAATTCGACGAAACTAGTTTTGTTAGGAGCGTATCATCAATACGAAGCTAGAAAATAATTTTCTGGAATTTCTAGAGTTAGTATGCGGCCCTGGTAATTTAAAATGTACGTTCAAATTGAATATATACTGATTTTTTTTTATTTTAATTTTAGCGGAAACTGTTCGTAACAGCCGAATTGGATTACGAAACATATCCCATTGTGTTCGGAATAGAGGTATTTAGCTAGGGACAACAGTCGCTGGGTTTGAATTGGAGTTCAGACGGGAAATTTCACAACAAAGTAATTAAATGAATTGAATAATAATATATAACTCCATATTTATACACCCTCACTAAGTCAAAACCAGTCAAACCCTAAGCCCCCTACAGATAAACACGCCGCCGCCTTCTAAGCCTTCTAGGGACTATCTCGCTCGATTTTTCTATGATTAAAATCTTCCAATCCAACACAAAATAAATTCCCATTTCAAAACAAGATTAAAGAGCTCCCCTAGTTCTAAGAGTTCAACGGACAAGATCTGAATTGGGTGAAGGAGCCGCGCGAATTCGGGGCTCGAACGTGCCCTGTTCGAGCGCGATTTTCTATGCGAAGGGAGGTGCGAACTGCACCCAATTCGGGGCACAAGGAGGCAGCTCCAAGGTCGGCGGCGTGATGATTATCGATCGTTGGTCAGTGGCTTGGATTGCATGAAAATCTGAAACCCTAGTTTGAGCAAGATGGGTTTTGTAAGTCCTGAAGCCGACGTGAAGGGTAATGAAGAAGAGGGGATATGCAACATTTGGTAAACGTGGAAAAGGTTAATTTTTAATTTAACTGTATTAGTTTTAAAAAAAATTGTAATTAGCATGAATAAAAATCAATTTTTAAAATGTAATTAACACTAATATAAATCTGGTTCTAGAACAAAAAGAGTATGGTTTTAAAAAAAAATAGATTTGATTTATAAATACAAAGTTTAAATGAAATAACTTTGTTATAAAATTTGCATGGTTTTTGAAAATAAACATACATGGTCTTTAAAATATATATGCTTTGTTTTTAAAAATATATAAACATCATATTAAAATGTGATTTTTAATATGAGCAGCGTGAAAAGGAAGGCGTAGAAATTTGGGGCAAATCCAATCGATCAGAAGTTCAGAAATGAAATGGCAGAATGGAAACCCCAAGGTGAGAACTCTTCCCTTTTATTTCAAATTTCTAGTTAGAAATATATACTAGGATGCAGACGGTGTTTAGTAGCACCCGACACAATCGTCCACAAACCATGGACTTGTTTGTTTGATTGCAAAAAAAAAAAAAAATTAGTTAGATCATTTGGTTTGAATTGAATTGTTTGGTGAAATGAAATGATTTGATTGGTGTGTGAATGGCGTGGGCCTTCACTAGACCGGGGATAAGGCTAGGCCTCGTCCCGTTTCTAGTATCGTGCCGTTATGCCGCCGAAATTTTCTAAAATATGTTAGAAAAATAAAAATATCATTTCTATTTTGTAAGTGAACTGAATAAATATCCACGTGTTAAAATAAAATATTTTATCGTTAAAAATAAAATATTTTTAACGTGAAAGTGAATAAATTTTTATAAACAAATCGGCCGATTTGTTTATATACACTGATTTGACTGATATTGATTGGGCCGATAAATTTTACACATCGCCCAACTGCACAAATAAAATATGTGTTTGAATGTTTGAAACCCCACACGGGTGTTGGGATGAAATTTGAAGTTCACTCATCCTGATTGATTAAATATGTCGATTGATTGATTGACAGGCTGTTATAAGCGTTAGATATCTTTATTTGATGCTTATACAGTATAGTGCACTTTGGTTGATGGTTGATTGTTTTTCAATGCTATTATATACGTGTGATGCATGAAAATCCATATAATTAACATTATGTGGTGATTGATTGGGCCTCATTTCAATTTAGAAAATAAAGAATTATATATAACAAAGGTTCATGTGTTGACTGTACTCATCCGTTGAGATTAGTCATGTGTTGAACGAAATATTTTGATAATAACAAATATTTTGATAATAGGAAATATTTGAAATAGAATATTTGAAAATATAATTATATGAAGCCGTGTTGGTTAGATTGACGCCATTTTGACGTGAACGATATTTATATCGATTTTATTCATTTCGAAATAAAATGAATGTGAAAGTGATTTCGAAATGAATTGAATATGAAGTGATTTCGAAATAAAATGAATGTGAAAGTGATTTCGAAATGAATTGAATATGAAGTGATTTCGAAATGAATTGAATATGAAGTGATTTCGAAATGAATTGAATATGAAGTGATTTCGAAATGAATTGAATATGAAGTGATTTCGAATTGAATCGAATAGAAAACCAAATTGAATTGAATCGAATAGAAAACCAAATTGAATTGAATCGAATAGAAAACCAAATTGAATTGAATCGAATAGAAAACCAAATTGAATTGAATCGAATAGAAAACCAAATTGAATTGAATCGAATAGAAAACCAAATTGAATTGAATCGAATAGAAAACCAAATTGAATTGAATCGAATAGAAAACCAAATTGAATTGAATCGAATAGAAAACCAATTTGAATTGAATCGAATTGAAAACGAATTCGAATTGAATTGAAAACGAATTCGAATTGAATAGAAAAGAAAATGAATTCGAATCGAATTAAAATCAATTTGAATTGAAATCAAATAGAAATGAAAGTAAAAATGATTTATAACAGAAAATTCAATTTTGATTTGAATTTGAAATATAGGTTGAAATTGTTTTTGAAACGAACTCAAAACTATTTATATAATTCGTTTTAAATAGAAATCGACGAAGTATATATTATATATATTATATATATATATAATATAATGGCCTGAATAGAACGCGCCGCGCCGCGGCAGTTCGTGAATTTCGACCATTTATTTCAAACGGACATTACGGGAGATCCGACCGTCGGATTCTTCTAAAACCGAAACCGTTGGGTTCGTATCGAAAAGAGCTTTCTAACGAATACCAGAAATTCAAAATCTAACGGTTGGATTTGGAGTTACGTCCAAATCAAATTTGAAAAAGGTCGCTGTAAGTGCAGTTCGATGGCCATTGTTGGAAATCGATTGTACGGGCCTTAATAAAATTATTAAAAATAGTAATAATTTGTGTAAAATCATAAGAAATGATTTGGGAAAAATTGGGATGAAAAACTCCATATTTGAAAAGATAAAAATAGATTTTTATCGAAATGAACTAGTTTTGAACTAAATTTAAAACACAATTATTTTTAAATAAATAAATTAGATTTAAAAAGGGGTTTTAAATAATCGGAATTTCTAATATATTTGATTGGATTTCAAATGGGTTTATCGTGAACGGTGTTTTAAATAACACCTAGTTCTTTAACCCAGTAAAGGAGTTTTAATGAATCAACAATTAAATTGAAATGTGAATTGATAATCTAAATTATCAAATTTAGAAATTGAGCGAGAATGGAGTATTACCAGTTTTGCTCCAAAGCGATAGTTAAATCTTTAATTAGATTTGAACGTGAAATGGTAATTAAATTTACCGATAACACCGTGGTGTTAGTTATGGGGTAATAACAGTTTTGTTCCATGGGATAAATAGGTTGGGATTGGGAAATAAAATAAATAATTACTTAGGTGTGATTCGCTAATCCCGACTAGTTTGGAAAACCATAATATGGTTTGAAATGATATCCAAAGGAAGATTAAAGTATAAATTTAAAAGAATTTATCTTTGATAAAATTAATGGGAACCTTTCCCTAGGAGTGTGAATATCTGAATTGGAATGAGGCGTATGTTGTGTTTGTATAACAATTGTTTATTTTATACGTGGGTTATTCAGAAAGGCCGGGTCTATACCCATTCTGAATAACCGATTCGACGATAAGTCGAAGAGATTGAAGACGGTGCAAGACCGACGATCTTCACATCGAATGGATGGGTGCTACTGACGCTCACGATGGGAGTAACTACCTTGAAGGGGGCTGAAGTGGTAGTCGTCCGGACGTGCTTGGAGGTCGACGGATATGCGAGGAAAGTGCATCCGGTTTCGTTCAGACCCAGAACGGACTTGTAAATGGATGGTGTGTCTGACATTGTATTCCTTTATATTGTATTCGTTGATCTCTGCTAAATATATATCTGTTTGGCGGCGGAGAATTTATTCTCTTGCTTAACGCCCTTCTCTGAGACATACGAGCTTAGAGGTTATATATTGGCAGAAATCAGTGGTACGATATGGATTGATAGTGTGGCATGCTGAGATGCAGTGATCCAGACTTTTGTTGAAAAGCAAAGTTTGGTGGATGATGATCAAAGCGCAGCTTTAATATAGCATGGCTTTGTGTATAGCGTTGATTCGCGAGCCTCACACCCCGGTATGGTGGTAAACTGATGGTTTGATCAGTATACTTTTTCGTGGATGGGCACCCCAGTGGTGTCGTGGATTCGGTCGACCGAGATTGAGCTTAGTGCTCAGAGGGATAGGGTGAGCGGTGTTTTCTCTCGCCGGGACGTAAGCCGCAGTGATACTCGATTTCCCAAAAGTGCGGATGTGCATTACGGTGTTTTCTCTAGCCGAGACGTAAGCCGTTGAGATGGCACTACGCGATCGATCTTTCGAATCAGGAGCCACCATGATGGAAATCCAATTTCCAAATATGACATTTTGCGGTTTTGATTGTAGAGCCTAGTATTGGCGACATGATATATGGTACACATGCCGTCTATGATTAATATATTTATATTTGAAGTTGTTTTCTTCACTTATAGTAATAATATAAGATGAAATTTCGCGTATCAAGCATATTTGGCTATTATAAGGGAAAACCCTATCCTCTGGCTTGCGTTGCATTGTGTGATGGGACCTGGGTCTTATAATAGCTTCATTGTTCTTTATTTAGCATTGCGCTGTTTGTTTTCTGCACTGGTATTCTTGGGAGGAAACTCGTTCCGTGTTATACGGCGTGGTCCCTTGATTTACCTAATTTTAAAAACAAAGATTAATAACTGTTTTAGTTCTCACACCAGTCACATGACTGACCTGGAGTTTATTGTTTTAACCTAAACTCTGGGTGCCCCTATTTTCCACACGGGCAGCTAGTAGTTTTGGTTTTGCAGATTTATATTCACAGGATCCTGATTTGCAGCTGGAACGATGTTCGGAAAGCTCTGTATCCGTGCATTATTTTCAGTTGTGATTTATATTGTCTTTCCGCTGCGATGTATGTAAATGTAATTTAAATCTCTGATATTTTCTGTGTAATATTAATTCATACTCTGCATATTCATGTAATCTGATGCATTGTTGTAATAAACAGTGAAATGTTCATCTGTTTGTGTTCTATTTTGTCGTGTTCTCAAACAATCAGGTGTTTCGAAAGGTCTAGATTAGTTTAGCGACTGATTCGGATCGAGCGAAATTCCTTGTTGTCACAGTTGGTATCAGAGCTTTGGTTTACAGAGCTCGAGAACAAGACACATTAGAACCATACGAAAGAATTCATCAGATATTGGATTAGTAATATCCAATTAGAATGACTCGTTAGAGATAGGATCAGTAGTATCCTAGAACGAGTGTGAAGAGTATATTTTTCAAATGAAAACAATTTGGTTTTGAAAATTTAAATCGTTTTAAACGTATTTGACTATTTATTTATTTTGAATATGGACAATCCAATATATAAAAGTTTTGCATATACGCGTCATGAACGTATATTCGAATTTTTAATATATTAGATAGATGTAAAAACACACTCTAGTCGCCCGGACCTGATTCTGATGATTGACGCGTCATCATCAGTAATTATTTTCGTGTGACGAAGGTGTGATATCTATATATTTCCATTGGACTGGTGTGAGAACCAAAACTTATATAGTTAGAACACATTGTTGTGATTTGGCATCAAAAACATGATTTTCTGTATATGTATCAAATTATGGATTTGAAACTCTAATTCACTAATTGATTGATGTTTGTGTTGTTTGTTTAATTGTTTGATAATTTGTACCATTTAGCCTAATTGCATCAAATATTGAACTGTATTGAAAATTGGTCGCATTTGCTTGCATATACGTGTACTTACATTGAACAGGTCATAGCAAGGAGGCTAGAGCAGAGAATAAAATTTGTTTGCCCGACAAATAGGTACATGGTTTACTACATAATTTACTGTTTTGTTTGGGTGATGATGATTTTATGAGCCTATTGGCTAGCCGCTTGGCTTTTTCTTTTTCTTTTTGAGATCTGAAGGACCGGGGAAGCTATTTGAGATTTCCCGATGCTCTCATTGCAGGGGAGGTTATGGCGAAATTTTTCGAAAATTTAAGGTGTTAGCCAATTTTTTGAAAATTTGAAAATTCTCAGAAACAGAAAAGTTGGAGAATGGAAGCCAGATCGAACGTAGAGTTGATTAATCAAACCACTTTCGACTTTGTTCCTTTTCGGGGACGAAAAGTTTTAAGTGGGGGAGATTGTAACAACCCGTAAAATGCGAGCCAGTTTGAAAATTTTATTTTGGCGAATTTTGAATATTTAAAATAGATTATTTTAAATAATAACGACGAAAAATTATTTTGAATAGAATTAGAACGAATATATTTATATAAATCGTCGTAGAATATAAATATTTATTTTAAATTATAAAAGGAATTGAAAATGGCGCGATAGTTCGATAATTCGATTTCAAATTTCAAATGAATGCACCGGGTGCAGAATAAAACGGATTTTGGCGAAACTAAAAATATTTGAATCTAATTGAGAAAATCTTTCTAACGAATTCGGGAAATCAAAATTTCATAGCGGGATTCAAAAGATACGTCCAGTTGAAAATTCAGAATAGTCGCTATGGAATTCTGGCCCTTAAAAATGGAAATTTTGCAAACGACCTCGGATTTCGACGAAACCACTTTTGTTGGATCCGTGATGTCAAATTGTTACTAGGTTTCAAATTTCATAATTTTCTGAATCAATATGTGAGCGTGGCAAAGGAAAACGCGTTTGGCCAGTTTTAGTTGATTTTAATCGACTAGAAAATGGTCATTTTTCAAACGATCTCAGAATTCGACGAAACTAGTTTTGTTAGGAGCGTATCATCAATACGAAGCTAGAAAATAATTTTCTGGAATTTCTAGAGTTAGTATGCGGCCCTGGTAATTTAAAATGTACGTTCAAATTGAATATATACTGATTTTTTTTATTTTAATTTTAGCGGAAACTGTTCGTAACAGCCGAATTGGATTACGAAACATATCCCATTGTGTTCGGAATAGAGGTATTTAGCTAGGGACAACAGTCGCTGGGTTTGAATTGGAGTTCAGACGGGAAATTTCACAACAAAGTAATTAAATGAATTGAATAATAATATATAACTCCATATTTATACACCCTCACTAAGTCAAAACCAGTCAAACCCTAAGCCCCCTACAGATAAACACGCCGCCGCCTTCTAAGCCTTCTAGGGATTATCTCGCTCGATTTTTCTATGATTAAAATCTTCCAATCCAACACAAAATAAATTCCCATTTCAAAACAAGATTAAAGAGCTCCCCTAGTTCTAAGAGTTCAACGGACAAGATCTGAATTGGGTGAAGGAGCCGCGCGAATTCGGGGCTCGAACGTGCCCTGTTCGAGCGCGATTTTCTATGCGAAGGGAGGTGCGAACTGCACCCAATTCGGGGCACAAGGAGGCAGCTCCAAGGTCGGCGGCGTGATGATTATCGATCGTTGGTCAGTGGCTTGGATTGCATGAAAATCTGAAACCCTAGTTTGAGCAAGATGGGTTTTGTAAGTCCTGAAGCCGACGTGAAGGGTAATGAAGAAGAGGGGATATGCAACATTTGGTAAACGTGGAAAAGGTTAATTTTTAATTTAACTGTATTAGTTTTAAAAAAAATTGTAATTAGCATGAATAAAAATCAATTTTTAAAATGTAATTAACACTAATATAAATCTGGTTCTAGAAAAAAAAAAGAGTATGGTTTTAAAAAAAAATAGATTTGATTTATAAATACAAAGTTTAAATGAAATAACTTTGTTATAAAATTTGCATGGTTTTTGAAAATAAACATACATGGTCTTTAAAATATATATGCTTTGTTTTTAAAAATATATAAACATCATATTAAAATGTGATTTTTAATATGAGCAGCGTGAAAAGGAAGGCGTAGAAATTTGGGGCAAATCCAATCGATCAGAAGTTCAGAAATGAAATGGCAGAATGGAAACCCCAAGGTGAGAACTCCTCCCTTTTATTTCAAATTTCTAGTTAGAAATATATACTAGGATGCAGACGGTGTTTAGTAGCACCCGACACAATCGTCCACAGACCATGGACTTGTTTTTTTGATTGCAAAAAAAAAAAAAATAGTTAGATCATTTGGTTTGAATTGAATTGTTTGGTGAAATGAAATGATTTGATTGATGTGTGAATGGCGTGGGCCTTCACTAGACCGGGGATAAGGCTAGGCCTCGTCCCGTTTCTAGTATCGTGCCGTTATGCCGCCGAAATTTTCTAAAATATGTTAGAAAAATAAAAATATCATTTCTATTTTGTAAGTGAACTGAATAAATATCCATGTGTTAAAATAAAATATTTTATCGTTAAAAATAAAATATTTTTAACGTGAAAGTGAATAAATAAATTTTTATAAACAAATCGGCCGATTTGTTTATATACACTGATTTGACTGATACTGATTGGGCCGATAAATTTTACACATCGCCCAACTGCACAAATAAAATATGTGTTTGAATGTTTGAAACCCCACACGGGTGTTGGGATGAAATTTGAAGTTCACTCATCCTGATTGATTAAATATGTCGATCGATTGATTGACAGGCTGTTATAAGCGTTAGATATCTTTATTTGATGCTTATACAGTATAGTACACTTTGGTTGATGGTTGATTATTTTTCAATGCTATTATATACGTGTGATGCATGAAAATCCATATAATTAACATTATGTGGTGATTGATTGGGCCTCATTTCAATTTAGAAAATAAAGAATTATATATAACAAAGGTTCATGTGTTGACTGTACTCATCCGTTGAGATTAGTCATGTGTTGAACGAAATATTTTGATAATAACAAATATTTTGATAATAGGAAATATTTGAAATAGAATATTTGAAAATATAATTATATGAAGCCGTGTTGATTAGATTGACGCCATTTTGACGTGAACGATATTTATATCGATTTTATTCATTTCGAAATAAAATGAATGTGAAAGTGATTTCGAAATGAATTGAATATGAAGTGATTTCGAAATAAAATGAATGTGAAAGTGATTTCGAAATGAATTGAATATGAAGTAATTTCGAAATGAATTGAATATAAAGTGATTTCGGAATGAATTGAATATGAAGTGATTTCGGAATGAATTGAATATGAAGTGATTTCGAAATGAATTGAATATGAAGTGATTTCGAATTGAATCGAATAGAAAACCAAATTGAATTGAATCGAATAGAAAACCAAATTGAATTGAATCGAATAGAAAACCAAATTGAATTGAATCGAATAGAAAACCAAATTGAATTGAATCGAATAGAAAACCAAATTGAATTGAATCGAATAGAAAACCAATTTGAATTGAATCGAATTGAAAACGAATTCGAATTGAATTGAAAACGAATTCGAATTGAATAGAAAAGAAAATGAATTCGAATCGAATTAAAATCGATTTGAATTGAAATCAAATAGAAATGAAAGTAAAAATGATTTATAACAGAAAATTCAATTTTGATTTGAATTTGAAATATAGGTTGAAATTGTTTTTGAAACGAACTCAAAACTATTTATATAATTCGTTTTAAATAGAAATCGACGAAGTATATATTATATATATTATATATATAATATAATGGCCTGAATAGAACGCGCCGCGCCGCGGCAGTTCGTGAATTTCGACCATTTATTTCAAACGGACATTACGGGAGATCCGACCGTCGGATTCTCCTAAAACCGGAACCGTTGGGTTCGTATCGAAAAGAGCTTTCTAACGAATACCAGAAATTCAAAATCTAACGGTTGGATTTGGAGTTACGTCCAAATCAAATTTGAAAAAGGTCGCTGTAAGTGCAGTTCGATGGCCATTGTTGGAAATCGATTGTACGGGCCTTAATAAAATTATTAAAAATAGTAATAATTTGTGTAAAATCATAAGAAATGATTTGGGAAAAATTGGGATGAAAAACTCCATATTTGAAAAGATAAAAATAGATTTTTATCGAAATGAACTAGTTTTGAACTAAATTTAAAACCCAATTATTTTTAAATAAATAAATTAGATTTAAAAAGGGGTTTTAAATAATCGGAATTTCTAATATATTTGATTGGATTTGAAATGGGTTTATCGTGAACGGTGTTTTAAATAACACCTAGTTCTTTAACCCAGTAAAGGAGTTTTAATGAATCAACAATTAAATTGAAATGTGAATTGATAATCTAAATTATCAAATTTAGAAATTGAGCGAGAATGGAGTATTACCAGTTTTGCTCCAAAGCGATAGTTAAATCTTTAATTAGATTTGAACGTGAAATGGTAATTAAATTTACCGATAACACCGTGGTGTTAGTTATGGGGTAATAACAGTTTTGCTCCATGGGATAAATAGGTTGGGATTGGGAAATAAAATAAATAATTACTTAGGTGTGATTCGCTAATCCCGACTAGTTTGGAAAACCATAATATGGTTTGAAATGATATCCAAAGGAAGATTAAAGTATAAATTTAAAAGAATTTATCTTTGATAAAATTAATGGGAACCTTTCCCTAGGAGTGTGAATATCTGAATTGGAATGAGGCGTATGTTGTGTTTGTATAACAATTGTTTATTTTATACGTGTGTTATTCAGAAAGGCCGGGTCTATACCCATTCTGAATAACCGATTCGACGATAAGTCGAAGAGATTGAAGACGGTGCAAGACCGACGATCTTCACATCGAATGGATGGGTGCTACTGACGCTCACGATGGGAGTAGCTACCTTGAAGGGGGCTGAAGTGGTAGTCGTCCGGACGTGCTTGGAGGTCGACGGATATGCGAGGAAAGTGCCTCCGGTTTCGTTCAGACCCAGAACGGACTTGTAAATGGATGGTGTGTCTGACATTGTATTCCTTTATATTGTATTCGTTGATCTCTGCTAAATATATATCTGTTTGGCGGCGGAGAATTTATTCTCTTGCTTAACGCCCTTCTCTGAGACATACGAGCTTAGAGGTTATATATTGGCAGAAATCAGTGGTACGATATGGATTGATAGTGTGGCATGCTGAGATGCAGTGATCCAGACTTTTGTTGAAAAGCAAAGTTTGGTGGATGATGATCAAAGCGCAGCTTTAATATAGCATGGCTTTGTGTATAGCGTTGATTCGCGAGCCTCACACCCCGGTATGGTGGTAAACTGATGGTTTGATCAGTATACTTTTTCGTAGATGGGCACCCCAATGGTGTCGTGGATTCGGTCGACCGAGATTGAGCTTAGTGCTCAGAGGGATAGGGTAAGCGGTGTTTTCTCTCGCCGGGACGTAAGCCGCAGTGATACTCGATTTCCCAAAAGTGCGGATGTGCATTACGGTGTTTTCTCTAGCCGAGACGTAAGCCGTTGAGATGGCACTACGCGATCGATCTTTCGAATCAGGAGCCACCATGATGGAAATCCAATTTCCAAATATGACATTTTGCGGTTTTGATTGTAGAGCCTAGTATTGGCGACATGATATATGGTACCCATGCCGTCTATGATTAATATATTTATATTTGAAGTTGTTTTCTTCACTTATAGTAATAATATAAGATGAAATTTCGCGTATCAAGCATATTTGGCTATTATAAGGGAAAACCCTATCCTCTGGCTTGCGTTGCATTGTGTGATGGGACCTGGGTCTTATAATAGCTTCATTGTTCTTTATTTAGCATTGCGTTGTTTGTTTTCTGCACTGGTATTCTTGGGAGGAAACTCGTTCCGTGTTATACGGCGTGGTCCCTTGATTTACCTAACTTTAAAAACAAAGATTAATAACTGTTTTAGTTCTCACACCAGTCACATGACTGACCTGGAGTTTATTGTTTTAACCTAAACTCTGGGTGCCCCTATTTTCCACACGGGCAGCTAGTAGTTTTGGTTTTGCAGATTTATATTCACAGGATCCTGATTTGCAGCTGGAACGATGTTCGGAAAGCTCTGTATCCGTGCATTATTTTCAGTTGTGATTTATATTGTCTTTCCGCTGCGATGTATGTAAATGTAATTTAAATCTCTGGTTTTTTCTGTGTAATATTAATTCATACTCTGCATATTCATGTAATCTGATGCATTGTTGTAATAAACAGTGAAATGTTCATCTGTTTGTGTTCTATTTTATCGTGTTCTCAAACAATCAGGTGTTTCGAAAGGTCTAGATTAGTTTAGCGACTGATTCGGATCGAGCGAAATTCCTTATTGTCACATTTGGCAAGAGGCTATAAATGATGAGATGGATTCTTTGGAATCCAATTAGACTTGGCACTTAGTTGATTTAATACCTGGTTGTAAATCTATAGGCTGTAAATGAGTGCTTAAAAAGAAATTAAAACCTGATTGGTCAACAAATATAAAGCCCGTCTAGTAGCTAAAGGTTTTAAACAAAGAGAAAATGCAGATTTCTTCGACACTTTTCCACATGTAACTAGAATTACATCAATTCGGGTATTAATCTCACTTGCTTCTATTCATAATTTATTAATACACCAAATGGATGTTAAAACCGCATTTTTAAACGGTGAATTAGACGAAGAAATTTATATGGACCAATCTGAAGGATTTGTAGTACATGGTCAAGAACATAAAATATGTAAATTAGATAAATCATTATTTGGTTTAAAACAAGCACCTAAACAATGACATGAAAAATTTGATAACTTAATCATTTCACATGCTTTTAAAGTTAATGAAAGTGACAAATGCATCTATTACAAATCTGATAAATGACATTTATACTATTATATGTCTTTATGTAGATGACCTACTCATTTTTGGATCAAACATGCCATAAATACAGTCAAATCTTATATAAGTGCCAACTTTGGTATGTAAGATCTAGGTGAGATGAGTGTATTCCTTGGTATTAAAATTACTAGGTCCGAAAAAGAAATTTTCTTTAGATCAATCTCATTACATTGAGAAGATGCTAAAGAAATACAATTACTTTGACTATAAACCTGCATGTACACCATATGATCCAAATGTAAAGTTATTTAAGAACACTGCTGAAGGTGTAAAACAGCCTGATTATGTGAGCATCATTGGCAGCCTTCGGTATGTCATTGATTGTACTAGACCCGACAGTGCCTATGTCGTGGGATTATTGTACATGTTTATCAGTAGATGTAAAGGCCCGCAAATCCGTGCTATCTGAGTTGACTAAATACACCACACGTCCAACCCAAATAACACAGAAATACGACTCATTATTAGAAAGAAATTAGAGGATGAGAAATAGAAAGAAAGAAAACTTAGAATAGAAGAAAAACGAAGATCACAAACTCACAGCGGAACGAATAAAATATATTATATAACATAAGCTTCGAAATACAAATCTGTTTTGTACATATATACATACCATCATCAGAGTACACATAACATTTGATCCAGCGGAAGTAACTCTAAATAACTAACGTTGAAGCCTCCTGCTTCAAGCTCCTCCAAGTGTATCTGTAAAAGCCTGAAACACTTGACTGCCCGTACAAATTTGGGCACCCAAGAGTTTAGGAAAAACAAAACAAAATAAACTCTGGGTCAGTCATGGGACTGGTGTGAGTAAACTCCAACCAATTGTTTAACTTTAAAAATCCTTTCAACAGAAAAGATAATAGTAAGACCAGCCCACACATAAACACGGACGGTTTTTACCTTACTATAACCCAAAACACTTTAATATCAAATCCAGTGATATTATAATAATGGCTACATCAAATAAGTAACCAAATAGCAGAACGCTTGCATCTCACGCTCCACATATATATTATAAAATCAAAACCCGCATGGCGCTTATTGGAGATTGGATTTCCAACATGACAAGGTATGGAACCACCTTCCGATGATGTATCTCTAGAGGCGAATACACCTGGGTTCAACAAGAACGTCTTGCAACCCGGCCCACACATGACCGACCACTCATTTCGCTTGAGTGTATCGAATGTATATCACCAACGGTTGGACTCAAACCACCGTTTCCCGAATGGGCAGAATCGATAGATTTAGAAACAAAAGGAATTTCTCTAGATAGGTGATTATACACCCTAATGGGTGCGACCCACATAGCCATGCTGCCTGCCCGATTTTTGTCCTTTCCTGGTTGTTGAGGCCTGAGGCTACGAATACTTACCCTTCACTGATAGCACAATCGCTTTGAATGCCACATTGTCAGATCCATTAATCACTGGTTGAGTTTGCACAAATATTCTGGATATTATGCTAAGGGATAAATCCGTTGCAACCATATACATTCATACAGACCAACCCATTTGATCATTGGAAATACTCTGTCAGACATTCGTCCATTTACGTTCGTTCTGGGACTGAACGAAACCGAAGGCACTATTTCTATAAATAGAAAAGCCCTTGCACTTCACTCCGTCTTCAATATATTCAGCATACTTGGTTCGCAACGCTTATGCCGATACGGAGTGGTTCTTCGGATAATAATCCAACCGGTCTCTCCATATTGACAACGATGGTCAAAAACTTCGATAGTCTGTGATTTAACTATCGAATAAAACAAGTGTTCATCCAAACATATCAAACAAATCACCGGCTCTTTAATTAATATTTCATTAATTAAATCACTTTTCCGTTTCCTTATCAATATTTGTTAACCAAATATTTTCAATAATCATCTCGGCCTCTTATGCCATTTGGAAAACGTTTCCAAACATTAACTTCTTTTATTTTCTATATATTAGAAAAATCTCTATTTGTAATTGGAAACAATTCCAATCACTTATCTCTATCCCTTTTTGTTCGCAATATTCGATTTTTATATTCACTTTACTATCGAATTCAATACGTCGATATAACGATCTCTAATTATCAAAATATCTTAAAAATATTCTAACTCCTTAAATTTCCGAAAAATTTCGCCATAACCTCCCCTGTATCGGGAGCATCGGGAAATTTCAAATAGCTTCCCGGTATCTTCCAATCTCAAAAAGAAAAAGAAAAAGCCAAGCGGCTTGCCGATACGGCGCATAAAACCTCATATATGAATTAAACATGTACCTTTTGTCGAGCACATTATTTATATACCTGTATTATCCTTGCCTCATACCTGTCTCCTGTATGTCTATACCTGTCCCATTTATTTCAACTTCGTACACTCGTTTTGACCGAACTCGTTAATTAACTCGTTAATTAACTCGTTGGTCTATTTCGCTTGTTTATTGGAATATAACATATTTCAAATATATTCCAACATACTTATCAACTAATTGAATTCAAATTTCAATTTTTGTTCTATATTCGATTTCGAGTATATATTTACAATCCCAAATTTTCACTTTTCAAAGTTCGACCTTAGTTCAAACTCAATTAACTAATTCTCCTTTGATTTAGTTAATTCTATTCAATAATCAAAAATAGGATTATTGTTTCAAAAATCATCTTCTTTACTTCACTTGAGTTCACATTTATTTTCTAACTCAAGTCTAGATTTTTTTAAATGGCCATCCGGATTTTTATTTGCTTAAAAATTCCAATATTTATATATAAAATCCATTATGGTTTATAATGGTTTCTGGCGCTGCATTTTTGAAATTTTGATTTTGACACAACTCAAAATCTATTTGACGAAATCCAGATTTTTCTTCTTCATTAGAAAACTATTATCAAACCGGTCCTGACGTTTCTTGTTTCAAAGAATTCCGACTTCAATCGAGTTCTGTATATTCAATTGAAGTTCGAATTGTCAATTTACGAACTGCAGTGCTGCGGCGAGTTCGTTTTAATTATATTTATAAATATAAACTTTTTAACCTTCATTAAAATGAATCCAACTCCATTTTAACTCCATTCGAAATTCTAATATTCAAACTCCATTTTCCTTTATTTGAATTTCTTGATTCAAATTCCAATCTCACTTTTGAATTCTATTTTCAAATCCCAATTCCTTTTCCATTCAAATTCAGTACTTGAATTTCTATTTCAAATCTCTATTCGAACTTCATATTCAAATATATTCAAACTCTATTTCGATTATATTTGAAGTTTATATTCAATTCTTCTTTGAATTCTAAATTCAAACCCATATTCAATTCTCTTGAATTCGATATTTCAATTTTCATTACAATTCTACCTTGCAATTCTATATTCAAATTCATTTATTCAAATTCTATTTGAATTGCTATATTCAGACCCCATATTTGAATTCTATTTGAAATTCAAATATTCAAACTCCCTTTAAATTCTATTTGGAATTCTGAATGTTTCAAATTCCACTTTCTCTTCTTTGAAATTCTCAATATTCCAAATTACATTTCTTTTATTTGAAATTCCATTTTTGAATTTTCTTTATCCCAATCTCATTTGAATTCCTTTGAATTCAAATCCTATTTCAATTCCCTTGAATTCAGATCCCATATTTAAATTCCTTTAAATCCAAGTTCTATATTTGAATTCCTTTTGAATTTCTATAGTCAAATTCTCTTTCAATTATATTTGAATTCAAATTTCATTGCAATACTATTTTTGAAATTCTATTTTCAAAGTCTATTTCAAATTCTCTTTTGAAAATTCTGTTTTGAAATCCTATTTCAAATTCTATATATTCAAACACCATTTGAAAGTTCTATATCCAAATCCACTTTGGATTTTCTATTTGAATTCTAAATTCAAATTTCCATTTCCCTTTCTATTTGAATTCAAATTTCCATTTCCTTTTCTATTATTCAAATTCTATATTTAAATTTCCTTTTGAATCATATTTTCAAAAACACTTGGATTTCTATTTCTGAATTATCAAATGATAATTCTTTTCACTTCATTTATAACTTCGTTATAAAAAACTATTTATAAACTTCGTTTATAAAGGAACTACTTGTTTTATTTTTCAAAACCAAGTTTTATATTTTATTTCCATTTAAAATTCAAATTCTATTTAAAAATAGAATTTCCCCTTTTTAAATCTCCAATATCCTTTTTATGATATTTTTAAATATCATTACTTAAGCCCAGTGATAAAACACACAAAGCAACCAATTATTTATTTTTTTCTAACACATCATATATAACAATATATATATATATATGCAAACAAATAAACAAACAGATAATATATTTTTGAGGAATCCAGTTGGATTCCTCCAACCTGTTTCCTGCATCCACAGATGTTAGCACATAAATAATACCCATTCTGCTTCGTGGCAGAATATCGCGGTATAGAAGGTCATCCACTAATCATAGCGTGGGGCGTATAGGGTAATCATCCGCTATGAAACTGCGGGCATCCGCTAATGAGACTGCGGGAATCCAACCAATCAATCAACCCAATATATATATATAGCCTAAATAACTAATATATATAAAGCAACCAGAAATCATTTCACACAAGCAACAGACAATTATTTTTAACGAAATAAAAATAATTAGAAATAAAAGGTGAGTGAGATTTACTCACTTGATTTCGTTTGCTGACTATCTTATTTAATCCCATATCATTACGCCATGAATTTACTTGAAGCCTCTCAAATGAATTTACTTGCACCTACCATTATTCATTTTAATTTTAATGATTAAACATTTATCTATATTAAACATAATAAATTCTTTTATGTATAATAAAATTGTATACCTTATTTCCCACATAACTACGAAGCTAAACATGAAGCGACCCCATAACCATCGATCAATCCTGTTGAAAACAGCCCAAACCCTTGCACCATCCACTCCGGCATTACATCGAACACCTTGTCTCCACTGCCCTATAGATCACGATCTGTCAATCGGATCACCCCAGGCCCATAGTCGAACTGCTGCACCATCTTCTAGTTGAACATCCGACATCGCAACCCTCCATCTCGCTCAACGGTTCGAACCCCACTTTGTCAAATCCAACGCAGCCCCTATCGCACCCACCCAGTTACTGACGTTGATCCTCCCTTAGCGCGATGTCCAGATCGCAACTATACAGGGTGTGGCACTTTCTGCTTCGAGCCCACCTTGAACAACCATCATTGATGCGCCTCACCATGCTTAGTTCGCCCAGGAACTCAGATCGAACCTCGACGTCCTCCACTTGTCAAAACCCATACCCTGATGTCGATGCCCTAATTCGAGCTTGGATAAAAACCGCATCTCCCCAAATTCAATACTCGACATCGAATGTCAAACCCCTAAAATGAATTCGAAATCATATTCGTATTCGATTTCCCCTTTTTTTTTTTTTTTTTTTTTAAACTGAGGACTTGGTTTCTGATTATCTGAATGGAAGAGGAGAAAGAAGTCGCCACTTTATATAGACCAGAGGGAGGCAAACGTACATTCTCCATTAAATTTCCTGTTTCCATGATACTGAGGGAGTGAGACCATTATTTCTGCTCAAGGAGAAATAAATGTACGATTTTTCCAGTTTTTAGGGTGGCTGATGAGTATAGGTCGGCTTGCAAAATTTGAAAAGATTTTGATTTGATTTTGTTTTATTTTATTTTATTTATGTGAACCGATACACTTCAGAAATTTCAAAATACCTAGTGTTTCTGAAATCCTGAATTTAGCGTAGTGACCTACATTCCTGGAGTTAGCACTATTCTAAGACTGTTTGGAAAAAATCACCATTTCATTGTGTTAAATTAAATTGTTTAAAATATAAATCGGTTTCAACCAATTATTATCGTTCTAAATCAAATAGAATATATAAAAATCTTTAGAATTGTTTTTGATACAATTTTAACTCTGAATTCAATTGTTACTGTTTCATATTACGATAATTATCAAAATAAATCGTATTTCGATTATTTAATCGATAATTCACTATATATATATATATATATTTTTATTGTTAATCCAATATTTAAACGATACTAAATATTTAAAATAACCGTTCGAAAAATCCGGGTCGTTACATTCTTTCCCCCTTAAAATAATTTCGTCCTCGAAATTGCTAAGGTAGAAAAATGATACAAATCCATTACTTTTCAGACTCTCACTTATGTTGAAACTCACCTTTTCATATTCCAACAAATTAGCTCCAACCAAAACTTTTGGTCTTCACCCATTTAATTCAGATGATCTATGATCAATCCATTTATATCCAATCTATATTCCAATAAACCTATTCAAATTGATTCTAATCAATTCATTCACTTCGACCCATTTAACTTTCTTAAGTAAAATTTTAATTTCCCGAATTTTAAATCCCTGGGCTTTTCTTTTCAAATTCTTTTGAAATCCCATAAATATATACATATATTTATTTTTATTTCAAATTCCAAAACATTTGAATTTTCAAACTACTTGTTTTCTTTCAAACAAATTTCCATCTAAAACTTTTTCTAAGATAGCCATCCATCACTTAGAAACTTGAAAATGAACACTGATGAGGCTGCAGTCATCATCAGAATTATTTCCCAGCCACCGAAGTGAGTTCAGTGCTTTATTATTTCAAAATCCATCTAAAATGGTTTTCTTTCAAATCCTTTTAAAACAAATCTATATTAATTTAATATACTTTGAAAAATATTTTTCAACTTCCCAGGATTTTGAATTCTCAATTCTGGTTTGGATTTAATTCTAATTCATCTCATTTGTATATTTAATTCCTATACAAATTCCATTTTGGTTATAAATAACCATTCCAAGTTTATAATCTCATTTGATTATAAAATCAACATCCAACACATCCATATAATAATAATTCTAGAAAATTATTCTTTCTATATCAAAATAGAAATTTTGGGTAAAATTATTTCATTTACCCACTTAAAAACTATATCGTGTTCAATCTTCTGTTCAAGTATTTAGAAACTCCTATCGACGTCGTGGCGTCCCACGATTCGACCAGAATTCATAAACTACTCAACAGACTAGTCAACGCAATATAAAACAACTTTTATATCCACTTACAAATACGCTCTCTCATATCTATATACTCAACTCATTCTAGGGCACTGCTGACCCTATCTCTAATGAGTACATACCACACAAGCCTAGGTGTTCGCTCAACCTAAGCTCTGATACCACCTGTAAAAGGCCCGCAAATCCGTGCTATCTGAGTTGACTAAATACACCACACGTCCAACCCAAATAACACAGAAATACGACTCATTATTAGAAAGAAATTAGAGGATGAGAAATAGAAAGAAAGAAAACTTAGAATAGAAGAAAAACGAAGATCACAAACTCACAGCGGAACGAATAAAATATATTATATAACATAAGCTTCGAAATACAAATCTGTTTTGTACATATATACATACCATCATCAGAGTACACATAACATTTGATCCAGCGGAAGTAACTCTAAATAACTAACGTTGAAGCCTCCTGCTTCAAGCTCCTCCAAGTGTATCTGTAAAAGCCTGAAACACTTGACTGCCCGTACAAATTTGGGCACCCAAGAGTTTAGGAAAAACAAAACAAAATAAACTCTGGGTCAGTCATGGGACTGGTGTGAGTAAACTCCAACCAATTGTTTAACTTTAAAAATCCTTTCAACAGAAAAGATAATAGTAAGACCAGCCCACACATAAACACGGACGGTTTTTACCTTACTATAACCCAAAACACTTTAATATCAAATCCAGTGATATTATAATAATGGCTACATCAAATAAGTAACCAAATAGCAGAACGCTTGCATCTCACGCTCCACATATATATTATAAAATCAAAACCCGCATGGCGCTTATTGGAGATTGGATTTCCAACATGACAAGGTATGGAACCACCTTCCGATGATGTATCTCTAGAGGCGAATACACCTGGGTTCAACAAGAACGTCTTGCAACCCGGCCCACACATGACCGACCACTCATTTCGCTTGAGTGTATCGAATGTATATCACCAACGGTTGGACTCAAACCACCGTTTCCCGAATGGGCAGAATCGATAGATTTAGAAACAAAAGGAATTTCTCTAGATAGGTGATTATACACCCTAATGGGTGCGACCCACATAGCCATGCTGCCTGCCCGATTTTTGTCCTTTCCTGGTTGTTGAGGCCTGAGGCTACGAATACTTACCCTTCACTGATAGCACAATCGCTTTGAATGCCACATTGTCAGATCCATTAATCACTGGTTGAGTTTGCACAAATATTCTGGATATTATGCTAAGGGATAAATCCGTTGCAACCATATACATTCATACAGACCAACCCATTTGATCATTGGAAATACTCTGTCAGACATTCGTCCATTTACGTTCGTTCTGGGACTGAACGAAACCGAAGGCACTATTTCTATAAATAGAAAAGCCCTTGCACTTCACTCCGTCTTCAATATATTCAGCATACTTGGTTCGCAACGCTTATGCCGATACGGAGTGGTTCTTCGGATAATAATCCAACCGGTCTCTCCATATTGACAACGATGGTCAAAAACTTCGATAGTCTGTGATTTAACTATCGAATAAAACAAGTGTTCATCCAAACATATCAAACAAATCACCGGCTCTTTAATTAATATTTCATTAATTAAATCACTTTTCCGTTTCCTTATCAATATTTGTTAACCAAATATTTTCAATAATCATCTCGGCCTCTTATGCCATTTGGAAAACGTTTCCAAACATTAACTTCTTTTATTTTCTATATATTAGAAAAATCTCTATTTGTAATTGGAAACAATTCCAATCACTTATCTCTATCCCTTTTTGTTCGCAATATTCGATTTTTATATTCACTTTACTATCGAATTCAATACGTCGATATAATGATCTCTAATTATCAAAATATCTTAAAAATATTCTAACTCCTTAAATTTCCGAAAAATTTCGCCATAACCTCCCCTGTATCGGGAGCATCGGGAAATTTCAAATAGCTTCCCGGTATCTTCCAATCTCAAAAAGAAAAAGAAAAAGCCAAGCGGCTTGCCGATACGGCGCATAAAACCTCATATATGAATTAAACATGTACCTTTTGTCGAGCACATTATTTATATACCTGTATTATCCTTGCCTCATACCTGTCTCTTGTATGTCTATACCTGTCCCATTTATTTCAACTTCGTACACTCGTTTTGACCGAACTCGTTAATTAACTCGTTGGTCTATTTCGCTTGTTTATTGGAATATAACATATTTCAAATATATTCCAACATACTTATCAACTAATTGAATTCAAATTTCAATTTTTGTTCTATATTCGATTTCGAGTATATATTTACAATCCCAAATTTTCACTTTTCAAAGTTCGACCTTAGTTCAAACTCAATTAACTAATTCTCCTTTGATTTAGTTAATTCTATTCAATAATCAAAAATAGGATTATTGTTTCAAAAATCATCTTCTTTACTTCACTTGAGTTCACATTTATTTTCTAACTCAAGTCTAGATTTTTTTAAATGGCCATCCGGATTTTTATTTGCTTAAAAATTCCAATATTTATATATAAAATCCATTATGGTTTATAATGGTTTCTGGCGCTGCATTTTTGAAATTTTGATTTTGACACAACTCAAAATCTATTTGACGAAATCCAGATTTTTCTTCTTCATTAGAAAACTATTATCAAACCGGTCCTGACGTTTCTTGTTTCAAAGAATTCCGACTTCAATCGAGTTCTGTATATTCAATTGAAGTTCGAATTGTCAATTTACGAACTGCAGTGCTGCGGCGAGTTCGTTTTAATTATATTTATAAATATAAACTTTTTAACCTTCATTAAAATGAATCCAACTCCATTTTAACTCCATTCGAAATTCTAATATTCAAACTCCATTTTCCTTTATTTGAATTTCTTGATTCAAATTCCAATCTCACTTTTGAATTCTATTTTCAAATCCCAATTCCTTTTCCATTCAAATTCAGTACTTGAATTTCTATTTCAAATCTCTATTCGAACTTCATATTCAAATATATTCAAACTCTATTTCGATTATATTTGAAGTTTATATTCAATTCTTCTTTGAATTCTAAATTCAAACCCATATTCAATTCTCTTGAATTCGATATTTCAATTTTCATTACAATTCTACCTTGCAATTCTATATTCAAATTCATTTATTCAAATTCTATTTGAATTGCTATATTCAGACCCCATATTTGAATTCTATTTGAAATTCAAATATTCAAACTCCCTTTAAATTCTATTTGGAATTCTGAATGTTTCAAATTCCACTTTCTCTTCTTTGAAATTCTCAATATTCCAAATTACATTTCTTTTATTTGAAATTCCATTTTTGAATTTTCTTTATCCCAATCTCATTTGAATTCCTTTGAATTCAAATCCTATTTCAATTCCCTTGAATTCAGATCCCATATTTAAATTCCTTTAAATCCAAGTTCTATATTTGAATTCCTTTTGAATTTCTATAGTCAAATTCTCTTTCAATTATATTTGAATTCAAATTTCATTGCAATACTATTTTTGAAATTCTATTTTCAAAGTCTATTTCAAATTCTCTTTTGAAAATTCTGTTTTGAAATCCTATTTCAAATTCTATATATTCAAACACCATTTGAAAGTTCTATATCCAAATCCACTTTGGATTTTCTATTTGAATTCTAAATTCAAATTTCCATTTCCCTTTCTATTTGAATTCAAATTTCCATTTCCTTTTCTATTATTCAAATTCTATATTTAAATTTCCTTTTGAATCATATTTTCAAAAACACTTGGATTTCTATTTCTGAATTATCAAATGATAATTCTTTTCACTTCATTTATAACTTCGTTATAAAAAACTATTTATAAACTTCGTTTATAAAGGAACTACTTGTTTTATTTTTCAAAACCAAGTTTTATATTTTATTTCCATTTAAAATTCAAATTCTATTTAAAAATAGAATTTCCCCTTTTTAAATCTCCAATATCCTTTTTATGATATTTTTAAATATCATTACTTAAGCCCAGTGATAAAACACACAAAGCAACCAATTATTTATTTTTTTCTAACACATCATATATAACAATATATATATATATATGCAAACAAATAAACAAACAGATAATATATTTTTGAGGAATCCAGTTGGATTCCTCCAACCTGTTTCCTGCATCCACAGATGTTAGCACATAAATAATACCCATTCTGCTTCGTGGCAGAATATCGCGGTATAGAAGGTCATCCACTAATCATAGCGTGGGGCATATAGGGTAATCATCCGCTATGAAACTGCGGGCATCCGCTAATGAGACTGCGGGAATCCAACCAATCAATCAACCCAATATATATATATATATAGCCTAAATAACTAATATATATAAAGCAACCAGAAATCATTCACACAAGCAACAGACAATTATTTTTAACGAAATAAAAATAATTAGAAATAAAAGGTGAGTGAGATTTACTCACTTGATTTCGTTTGCTGACTATCTTATTTAATCCCATATCATTACGCCATGAATTTACTTGAAGCCTCTCAAATGAATTTACTTGCACCTACCATTATTCATTTTAATTTTAATGATTAAACATTTATCTATATTAAACATAATAAATTCTTTTATGTATAATAAAATTGTATACCTTATTTCCCACATAACTACGAAGCTAAACATGAAGCGACCCCATAACCATCGATCAATCCTGTTGAAAACAGCCCAAACCCTTGCACCATCCACTCCGGCATTACATCGAACACCTTGTCTCCACTGCCCTATAGATCACGATCTGTCAATCGGATCACCCCAGGCCCATAGTCGAACTGCTGCACCATCTTCTAGTTGAACATCCGACATCGCAACCCTCCATCTCGCTCAACAGTTCGAACCCCACTTTGTCAAATCCAACGCAGCCCCTATCGCACCCACCCAGTTACTGACGTTGATCCTCCCTTAGCGCGATGTCCAGATCGCAACTATACAGGGTGTGGCACTTTCTGCTTCGAGCCCACCTTGAACAACCATCATTGATGCGCCTCACCATGCTTAGTTCGCCCAGGAACTCAGATCGAACCTCGACGTCCTCCACTTGTCAAAACCCATACCCTGATGTCGATGCCCTAATTCGAGCTTGGATAAAAACCGCATCTCCCCAAATTCAATACTCGACATCGAATGTCAAACCCCTAAAATGAATTCGAAATCATATTCGTATTCGATTTCCCCTTTTTTTTTTTTTTTTTTTTTAAACTGAGGACTTGGTTTCTGATTATCTGAATGGAAGAGGAGAAAGAAGTCGCCACTTTATATAGACCAGAGGGAGGCAAACGTACATTCTCCATTAAATTTCCTGTTTCCATGATACTGAGGGAGTGAGACCATTATTTCTGCTCAAGGAGAAATAAATGTACGATTTTTCCAGTTTTTAGGGTGGCTGATGAGTATAGGTCGGCTTGCAAAATTTGAAAAGATTTTGATTTGATTTTGTTTTATTTTATTTTATTTATGTGAACCGATACACTTCAGAAATTTCAAAATACCCAGTGTTTCTGAAATCCTGAATTTAGCGTAGTGACCTACATTCCTGGAGTTAGCACTATTCTAAGACTGTTTGGAAAAAATCACCATTTCATTGTGTTAAATTAAATTGTTTAAAATATAAATCGGTTTCAACCAATTATTATCGTTCTAAATCAAATAGAATATATAAAAATCTTTAGAATTGTTTTTGATA
Organism: Allium sativum; assembly: GCA_030737875.1. Classification (NCBI taxonomy): domain Eukaryota; kingdom Viridiplantae; phylum Streptophyta; class Magnoliopsida; order Asparagales; family Amaryllidaceae; genus Allium; species Allium sativum. The sequence continues at coordinate 144,174,643 of CM060913.1, read as the reverse complement.
CAATTTTAACTCTGAATTCAATTGTTATTGTTTCATATTACGATAATTATCAAAATAAATCGTATTTCGATTATTTAATCGATAATTCACTATATATATATATATATTTTTATTGTTAATCCAATATTTAAACGATACTAAATATTTAAAATAACCGTTCGAAAAATCCGGGTCGTTACAGTAGACCTAGTATAAAACATTAACACGCTATTGAGAGGGTGATAAGATACCTAAAATAAATCATGAACTTTGGATTACATTATGAAAAAATTTCAATTGTACTTAAAGGATATTCCGATGCAGATATCTGGTGATTCTAAAGCGACTAACTGCTATATATTTAGCATCCTGGAGGAGTTGTCTCTTGGAAACCCAAGAAACAGACTATTTTGACTCAGACTACTATAGAGACTGAGATAATAGCACTAGTCACAGCCAGTGAAGAAGCAGAGAACTAAAGAAATCTGTTAGTTGAGAGATCCCCATACGGGGAAAACCGAGACCAGTTGTGTAATCTATTGCGATAGTTACGCGGCTATTGCAAAAAGTATAGAACCGTTATTACAACGGTATAAGACGACGGTCGTAAGCACAATATTGTAAGAGAACATCACATATATAGTGATGACAATTTGACGACTATTGAAAAAGGGACAGAACCGATATTACAAATATAAGAAATGACGGTCTTATGCACAGTATTGTTAGAGAACATCACATATGAAGTGATGATAATTTGGCAGATTCTTTGACGAAAGGACTAACCAGAAAGAAAGTCATTAATGATTCTAAAAGAATAGGACTATTGTTCTGAGACTGTGGAATCACGCACAATGGTAACCCGACCTAAATGACTGGAGATCCCAAGAACTAGGTTCAATGGGTAAAAACATGTTGTGTGGTGATAGTAGTTGAACATGCTATTTAACGTACCAAAAAAAAATGTATTCCTGAAGTGATTAGAGGATGAGTTGACAGAAACTCTTAATGAGATGTATACTCTATTTGGAGTGGAATACATACCTTCAGGAGTACTCTTGATAGGCTCACATATGTGAATGTGGAAATGTGGTCGTTTCCTATGAAGTTTTGGGCAAAACTCGTTCACTAAACTGGGATATACGTGCATGGCCATAAATGCACGAACTTATTTGATTGCACTTCAGAAAGGTTGTGTGGTTTGATGTCAGGAATAGAGTTCAAGACAACATGTCATTCTATTAAAAACTGAATCTTATCCACTATGCAAAGGCTCAAGTCGGATGACACATTTGTTTATGTACAATATTATGGCTTTAGAAACTGCTTGAAAATATATTTTTAAAATTCAAGTGGGGGATTGTTGAAAAATGATTTATTTTATAAAGATGAATTGTTTAAAAATTGAATAAGTGTACTTGACTTGGTAAAACTAAGATCCATTTTTTCAGATCTGAACCAACTTCCTCCACAACCTTTTTTATCACGTTCGGACAACTCAGAAATATTACGAGGACAATTTTTCTTCTGTCTCTTCTTCTTCCTCGGCCATTAAATACTCTCAACAACAGAACGAGCAATTAATTATTTTCAAATAGTGCAAATCTTTTGTTGTGCAAGCAAATCAATTATTCGTCGAGGTTGTTTTATCCTAGAGGCGTCGGTGATTGAGAACAACTGGTTTGCACCTCTGACCGGATCGCTCAAACGTCTTCAAGAGAACGACCTAGTCCGCGGCTCAGTCATTGTTTCCCAACAAAAGCAAATCTTGCTTTTCTTGTACATTATATCCTGAATATAAATAAAAATGAAACATAAGCATTTAAATACTCTTGTGGTTATGAATGCTGATTAGCAACTGATCCAATTATTAGGGATTTTTTTGATTTCGAGAGCCATTTAGACAACAAGATAATTTATTGACACCAAAAGAAAATGTCACTTTTGCAAATTAAGCAATCTAGGGAAAAGGCTAGGGTTCAGAGCGTGTGTCGCCCCACTGCTTGCGACGTTAGTTGCTCTAATTCCGACGTGGTATTGCTTGCAGTTCTCTTTTGCTTTCTTCGTGTTCTGTTTCTTTTTGTTTCTAGCTTAAAGAGATGAAAATTTTGTTGCCCAATTTTTTTGATGCCCTGTGCCCATGCACGGTTTGCATGGGCGTAAACCAGCCCTTCAAACTGCAACCTGGTTAATGATATAATTCATCGACATCTATAATTTTGAAAAGGGTTCTCTTATTCACATATGGAGCTTTGAACATTTCAGTCACTAAACCACCTGAACAGGTTCTTAATATGACATCAAATTAATCTGCCTTTCTTGCATCCGGTCTATCAAGTTCCTACATTGTTGACATACTTTTTTGAAAAGCTTATACGGTGAACACATAACACCGGAGCAGCAGCAGCAACAACAATAAAGCCATATATCCCAAACAAGTTGGGGTTGGCTAGATATGGAACCCAAAATTAAAATAAAATAAAATTAATAATGATGATAATAATATATATACAAAAACAGTGTTTAAAATAACCAATCAAATAAAAAGTCGTCCGATAAAGGGTTTTTTTTAAATAATAATAATAAGTAAAAATATTCAATAAAAGTGAAATAAAATCTAAAATAGTAAATAAAAAGTAAAAAGGTTCAGTAAACGTGGAAAAAAAACACTATGGTTCCGGTACATGGATTGCCAATTTCCATGCACTCCTATCAACTACCAGCTCTTCCGATAAACTCCAGTTACTTAAATCTCTCTTTATTATCTCCTCCCATGTCATTTTAGGTCGACCTCTACCTCTCTTTGGGCCTTCGGCGCGACCTAGAATTCCAGCGCGTACAGGTGCATCGTATGGTCTACGTTGGATATGTCCAAACCATCTCAAGCGGTATTGGACTAACTTCTCTTCAATAGGTGCAACTCCAAGTTTTTCCCGAATATCCTCATTTCTAATCCGATCTCGTCTGGTATGCCCACAGCTCCAACGCAGCATTCGCATCTCTGCTATACTTATCTTCTGGACGTGTTGCCTCTTAGTAGGCCAACATTTTGCACCATATAACATTGCAGGTCTGATTGTTGTCCTATAGAACTTTCCTTTAAGCTTCTGAGGAATCTTCCGATCACAGAGAATGCCAGATGCTAGTCGCAATTTCACCCATCCTGCTTGAATTCTAAAACTAACATTCTTATCAATCTCTCCATCAAACTGCAACATAGATCCTAAGTATCGAAACGATTCCTTCTTGGATACTACTCTACCGGTCATGGTAACATCTCCGTCATCTGACCTGACACTGCTAAACTCACACTTCATATACTTTGTTTTAGTTCTGCTAAGCCTGAAACCCTTTGATTCCAAGGTCTCCCTCCACAACTCCAGTTGTCGATTAACCCCTATTCTACTTTCATCAATCAGCACAACATCATCGGCAAAGAGCATACACCAGGGAATCTCCCTTTGTATATCTTTTGTGATTTCATCCATCACTAATGCAAAAATATAGGGGCTCAAAGCCGAACCTTGATGTAACCCTATGTTAATTGGAAAGTCTCTTGTCTCACCATCGCATGCCCTAACACTAGTCACAACCCCCTCGTACATATCCTTAATAAGGGTAATATACTTTGATGGCACTCTCTTCCTTTCTAGCGCCCACCACATAACTCTCCTCGGTACTCTGTCATAAGCTTTCTCCAGGTCAATAAAAACCACGTGGAGATCTTTCTTTTGCTCTCTGTATCTCTCCATAAGTTGTCTAACCAAGAAAATCGCCTCAGTGGTTGACCTTCCCGGCATAAAACCAAATTGATTCCTAGAGACACTTGTCAACCTTCTCAAACGCTGCTCGCAAACTCTCTCCCAAAGCTTCATTGTATGACTCATAAGCTTGATTTCTCTATTGTTTGTGCAACTTTGAATATCTCCTTTATTCTTGAATATTGGAACTAAAATGTTTCTCCTCCACTCATCTGGCATTTTGTTTGATTTGAAAATATTGTTGAACAACTTAGTTAGTCATCTTATCCCTGCATCTCCAAAGCATCTCCACACCTCAAACATAATACCGGAGCAATTATAAAATATATTCGTTTATTTGAAGCTTTGAATCAAATGAAGGAATGGTTATTGGAATGGTGCCTCACGCGCCCTTCACTGGTACTTACAATTATCATCATGATCCACTAGAAAATGAAGTGAAATAGTTTTCAGCATGCTGATGTTCATATCAGTCATTACTAATTTAGATATTGATTTAAATTTTCTAATAAATGATTTTGTAATTTTTATGCCAGTTTATTTGTTTGAGTGCATCAACTAATTTATATAAGCTTGTGGATATGGTATTTGAACTAATAACAATCTCATACTCACCTACGCATGTTTCAGAAAGTTTGTATTTAGAAAAATTCATCCAAACTAATCGTAAATATTTTTAATTGTTTAAAAAGTGTTACTCTTGCACCATTTAATACCTATTCAACGTGGGAATGGTTCCCCCCCCCCCCCCCTTAATGCAACTGCTTAGAATATAGAGTAATACCATGACATAAAAATAATATTATCCATCATACACGTCACTGCACATATCCATACTTCCCTCATCCATAAAACATTGATTGTTTTCAAAACTAACTTCTTTTCTAATGGACATGCAAGAAGTTTTATATAGTGCTGGTATTTGGATCAATCAAAACATATAGTTAAATGCTGATGTTTACCATCATTTTTTTAAGGAACTCAAAACACTTGGGTTGTACTAACCATTGATTAGGTGGCATGTGTGATTAGGCCTGAATGATGCTCCTATTCACTATTTTTTTCCTGTTTATCCTAGTTACCTGCGACTAAAAAATATTATCGACCATTCAGCATTCACTTCGACTTCAATTTTAATTATATAAGAATCACACATGAGTAAACAACCATATCATGATGTTTTCTTTTAGAAAGTTTTGAGATCCATAATGTCAGCAATCTTTGTGAAACTTAAATACCAATCTTATGCTTGGCATGTTGAGAACTTGTGATAATAATATAATAGGATTAATGACATTCTTGTATTGGGTAATTTAATCCATCCTGGTGGTCCACAGAAGTGTGGAGTGATTCATATTAGCCGTTCAAATAATGAGGTCACTTTGACTGGTCAAAACCATTCTCAGTAGCTGCAGAAGAAAGGTACTGACCTAAAAATGAATACCAAAAGATTAGTGTTCACAATTATTTTCCATTTATTTTTATCCTATTCATGCTTGAAAAAATAATTCACCTGCAAATTTATTCAACCATTGATTCAATTCTCTTTACAAATGCAGTTATTATTAGGATAGATCTTATCTTCAATTCAATTTTTACTTTAATTTGATCCATATTTGGTACAATTTATTTATTTATTTACTTTTTTTTGGGGGGGGGGGGGGGTCATGCATGTCAATGTTAACATAAATGTGCCTTTTTAACCATCTTAAGTTGCCGATAGTTGATACAGTATTTCTTCGAAAAAGGGGGAAATTTCAAACACAGAATCTGGTTGTTATATTTGTATCTTTATGAAAATTATCACTTCATTTCCAGTATAAAATATGTACTTTTTATTTTTACCAAAAATTATTTGCAATTATATAGGTGTCCAGAATTATCTACCAAGATTTACATGACCGGGCTGGATTACCATATTCAGATACGATTTCGGATTACATAACTGGAGGTCTGAAAACAACATATGACACTCATGCTTTTCTTTTACAGGTGATTGAATCTTACATATGTTTGTGATACAAGTCGATTAGTGATGACAACTAGTAATACTTAATTATTACTTCTTTTGTGTGTATATTACAAACAGTGGTTCAGTCTATACCCTGAGTTCCTTCAAAACGAGTTGTTGTTGTTGTTGTTGTTGTCATTTATTGCTGGTGAATCATATGTTGGGGTGTATGTTCCCCGCTCTTGCTTTTGAAGTTTCTAATGGTACGCTGAATTCTTAAGTGTTGATAATATAATGATGATAATGACTATTTTTTAATGTAATGAAGATTGTATTAACACCGGTTATTTGTGTTTATTCAGGAATTAAAAGCAGATCTTAGTCCTACATTGAAAACTTTAAAGATCAGTGTTGATTACTGTTACTCTATTGTATTCTCAAAAATGAACAAAAGACTGTAATATTATCATTTTAATTGATAATATTTAGAGGTATATGATTGGTAATGTCGTGCCCGATGAAGTATTTGATGGGAATGCTCTTCCATTTGCTCATGTAATGAGACTAATATCTGATGATCTCTTTCAGGTTGCTGAACTTCCAAACATACACTTTCTCATTCAGAGGGCTCGACATATATGACTTTAAATAGTTTATTTTTAAATCGTTGTTAATTTTCAAATATTGACACTAGCAGTAGCATAAAACATATTTCTTGAATGCTACAAAAGGTAGGTGCAAAAGTACTGATTATTAATTCAATTGCATTAAAGAGAAACAAGTGAAACTATATGTTAAACTTTTTGATAGCTATGTTGATAAAGTCTACATTTGCAGAAGGCCGAGACCACATGTCATGGAACGTATTGGAATAGTTGCAAACTGAGAATGATAAATGCCAAGAAATATTGGATCAAGTTGATGGGTAATCTTAAATTTACTGCAATATCATCTCCTGGTTTTTAGCAGGAAAAAAACGTTGAACAAACAAATCTAATCACCTGTACTCTTGTGGATCAGGAACTTGATGACTTGAACATACACTATATTCTTGAACCTTGCTGCCATAGTCCTGAAATAAATTCACAATAATAGAAAGTTTAACACAGCAGATGATAAAAAATGCCGTGTAGTTTTACAAAATTGGAAGAGACTAGTAAACTATTTCCTGTTAGAAAGAGAATGTTTGGCCGTACCTCGCGTCAAGTTAACTTAATAGGCTGGTAACTAACAAAAGAAGTTGTATTCTTTTGACACTAGTCAGTACTCAGTTGCCAATTCACTTCAAATAGTTTCCATTTCTTTTCGTGGCAACTCATTTAGCTGTTGAAAATGTACAACATATTGGCCAATTGCTCCAAAATAATTATGAACATCACTCATTATCTTGTATCGTAGCTTTGGATCCCACTAATTTCTTTGCTTGGGTCCTCAGGATGTGCATTGTCTGATTGGAAATGAATGAATTAATAGACTGAACCTAAGTAGTTCTGATAACTTGTTTTATATTAGTTCTACCGTTTCTAAAATAATCCAATCACTGAATTAATGATTTTGGTACAAAATTAAACTTGAAAATGTGGTATTTTCCATTGGTTGCTTAGACAATATAACATGTAAACTAAAATTAGATATTTAATTGTTTGCAGAACTCATATGCAATAAACATGATTTAGTTTTGATTTGATGATGTCATTGTTGTTTCCTTTAAGTAGGCTGGCGGATTTAATTAATGTTTTTTAGTCTCTTAGACAATAGTCTTTTCTAACATCATTAATGGTTTTGTCTATTTACAAACAAAATCGACAATCCTTATGCCATGTGTTTTGAGTTGTGTTTATCCAATTATACAATGCCGGCATACGTTGCAACAATTTTTTTGGATAAAATGTATTGAAAACTATCTTAAATGCAAAAAAAAAAAATATATATATATATATATTTGTCTATAGTTAGTTCGATTTTGTACCAGCTTGCTGTGTGTGTTCCTATGATAGGTATGCAGGTGACTGGACTGGATCTGAGGTAAGTGAAGACAAAGTATGACGGTGTGTGTGTATGAGTCTGTACATGAAATTGTATATATAACTGAGTGAAACGAGTGAACAATAGTGAGGAACCAATGTATATGAAATTAAATGTATTATATCATTATGAGATATACAATAGTGGAGTTGTTACTATCGGATTTCGGCACCGACTCCAGATGCAGGTGAAGGGGTATCGGAGCACAACCAACACTATACTACAAATTAATAGGACTTATAAATGCGTTTCTTTTTTTTAAATGTAACCAATTTTATTTAAGCTTAGAGTTACAATTTTTATAAAAGTACAGTTTGGAAAAAAGATGAATTTAGCTACAAATTCATGCCAGCCTAACTTTGAAAATGATTGTTCTGAGTAAACATGTGATATTTTAACTAACTTAGAGCATCTCCAATGCTTCGTTATTTTGAATGTAACATCAAAGACACATCATCTATTAACATTTTTGTTAAATTTATTTCATCCAATGCAAATGCTGGATGAATTTTGAAGATGACATGTCAATAAATTTTACAAGATATTGTAAAACATAATGTCCAGCAGTAGACATCGACACATCGTAGTCCACAGTGTTGAATTGTATATAACCACTACTATTTAGCTACTTATTTTTAAAGTATTCGTCAAACGACAAGTGTACAAAATTGTATGTTTCTAGACATTTGTATTGGAGAACAATGTTAAATCTTATTGTAGAAGCTCGCTTTTTATATTTGACATTGTAGAATAGATGTTGACACATGCATTTTATGGCATTATAATTATATTCAACTAGGATTGGAGATGCTCTTATAGCTATATGCGTTTAGACAATTGTACGACTTAGTATTAGTCTAAATACAAATTTTGTTTCGCATGAATCATGTTTTCTGATTGGAAAGGGAAGTTTTATAAACTAAAGTTTTTATGCGCAATTTCCTACAATAAAGGGCATCATTCCAAATTTCACAGTAGCCATCGTAAACCCCAGAACCGGTTGTGACAGTTTAACTCCAATTACATAGAAAAATGGTAGTCTGTGTAGACAGAACTTCGCTATAAGTTACAGAAATAATTAATTATGATCCAAACTTTACCTCGAATCAAACGGCGGTGGACTGATGAAGGAAAAGCGCTGGACTAAAGTGCAGTGGACTAAATCGCGATGGTTTCGAACTGCGGCAGACTGACAAGAGGAATATTAGGGTCTGCAGTGGAGCTAACGCGAATTCGTAACCTAACTTGCAGTGGAGCTGATCATCGATGACACAGATCCTTGCAACAGACAGCTGATCGATGCAGAGCTGCAGTGGAGAGGGGATCTCGCGCGGTGGACTTTTGAGCTTGCGAAGCGGCTGAACTGAATGACGGTTGCCCCAGTGGCGGAGCCACGTTAACTCTGGTAAGGTCACGTGAACCTCCCAGAAATGTATAATTTTTTTTTGTGTGATGCCAGGCCCAGGTCACATCTACTCCTTTCCGAACTAGCCAATTCTATTTGCACCCCACGTTTTTCCTTTCACACCCCGTTATTTAAACAAAAAATCTCCCATCCCACTTTTTTCTTTTGGCACCCCAAAAGTTACCGAAAATACCATTCAATTTATGTTTTCACAAACAAATAACTCTACATTGGCAATGATAAGAAATAAAAGATAAATCGAAAATAACTAAGCCGTAATCCATATTTATTTAATTTTATTCGTTTTGCAATCTCAAAAAGTTGCATTTCATTTTAATTTAAAAATAATTGAAATATATATTAAACTAGAAATTATAAAAATCAAACAACGTTAAGAAAAGACATAAAAGTTGAAAAAGAGTAAATTTAAAATAAAACAACTTTTTTTGGAAAAAACATTATTTTCGTCATTGGAATCATTTGTCTTCTCAAAAAATATTAGTATCATTGTATTTTTCTATAGTTAAAGTAACATAATGGAAAAATGAATAAGGGTATATTTATCACTTTACTTTTTTAATTTTAAGCGGGGTGGGAAAAGCAAAAACAGGGGTGTTAATAGAATTTGTCTCTCAACTAACCCTTTTTATTAATAATCACAGTAAATTTTATCTACTTATTAATGCCACGTGCAATTCACACATCAATCGACCACTATGCAAAATCGTTTCGCACGGCAAACAACCACTGATCAACACCATTTTCCACGATCATCAATCATCAAACTACTGTTGATTGGTGGTTGATCGTCGCGGAAAACAGTGTTGATCGGCGGTTGTTCGTCATACAAAAATAAATAAAAATAATGTATTTGGTAGCTCCTTAAAAAGTTTGGTATTAGAAAAAGCGTAGTATAAAATTTTATGGTAGTTTTTAATAATGATATTAGTAAGAAGAAAACGAGGTGTCATGTGTCTTTTTCCCTTCTGTTTTTTAGTTCCTACTTTTACGGTTTCAATCGTCACATTTCATCATTATTCTGTGGCTTGAAGTGTTAAACATCTCTACTGTACCATCTTCTCCACCATATATTTTCGCACACTTGAACCCTAATCGGTACCTGTGTCACTTGAACTGGCCATTGCAGCAACACGTTCCTTGTTGCCTTTTGAAATAACTACCTCTGTTGCTTTGTAACTTGACATGGGTAACCTCAATCCCTTCATATTTGGATTTACTTATTAATGTTAACTTGTTTACTTAATGCTTATGAATGGCTAAGTTCATTAACATTAAGAGTTCATTTATTGAATGTTTCAAACGCCTAGTTTGTTTATGTTCCACTAATCTGTCTAATTTATTCACTAGTTTCAATGAATACGAAGTATTTAATTGAAATTATGCTTAGGTTAATCAATAATATTTTGTTTTGAAATGCTAAAACTTGAACTGAAATATAACGTTTTCGATTATTTTGACAATATAAAAATCATTACTCATCTTTGTTGAAATAAACCAACCAGTGTTGAATAGTAGTTAAAAAAATCAACTTCGACTATTCAATTTGTGCCCCCTCCAGGATCAAATCCTGACTACGCCACAGGGTTGCCCTGACTTGAATTGCCGTAGAAGTTGGTGTAGCTGAACGATGGAATTTTGGTGCGGTGGTAATTAGTGAGGAAGAAATTTGAACACATTTCAGAAAGGGGTGAATGATTTGGGAGGAGAGGGTAGAGTGATTAACAGGACAAGTTATTGTTCAGGCTAAGACAAAAGGCTGAGCACTAGCATCATTCAAGTCTAGCATAGCTTGTGCACCCCAAAAATTGTGTATTGTAAATTATATCTACAACCCCTTGAATTTAAAAAAATTGGTATTTTATTTACTTGGAAAATCAATATATACAAAAGATGAAAATGTTAGGATTAAACAGCAGTGTGAATACTATACAAGAATTTTAGAACTGAACTCAAAAATCACCGTACAAACGTAAATATCCCCTAGTCATACAAACTCTAAATCAAACAATAAATGTAGACAAAAATAAAAAACAATAAAAAAGGGCATCGCAATCTAGGTCCTAACTAGATTGACCATTCCACATTTCCATAGTGCCTTAAGATCTTTTAGAGAATAAACTTCTAATAATAATACGATTAGTCAACGAATTAGGTATGCTTGTCAGACTTCTGATTACGATTATGAACAGTCGCCCACTGATCGACTGCCTAATTTGAAGCATTCTAAGTAATAATAAAGTACCTTTCTTCGGTTGAAAAGAATGCACACTTAGCTCGTGTTCCACCATACCCAAGGATCCTGAAGAGTTAGGCAGTCGAGTATGGTTAACAAACTCACTGCCTGTGGTCGCCGTTTGGGAAGAATCGGTGACAGGAGTAACATTAGTAGAGAGAACAGTAGGGTCGGGGGTATGCTGCTCAGTGGACTCAGCAACAATGTCCTTGCAAAGAGAAGAAGGAGCAAATGTCAGTATTTTTGCCTTTCCGAAGCTGGCTCATCAGCAGTTGTGATAAGTCTTCTCTTAGCTGCGGCCTTAGATCGAGCTAGAGCATTCAGGGTAGATTTCCCAGTACAAGCCTCAGTTGCTAATTAAAGCAATGATATTAGAAAAGCAGAACTAAATAGGCTAAATGTAAAATAATATTTTGACGTCACTATAGAAGAGTAATCTTACTTGAAGCACCCGAAAATAAAGGGGTCAGTGGAGTAAACCGGTCAGAACCTGAGGTTAAATGCTTAGCACCAGAAAATGGAGGGGTGGTTGCCCCCAAAATCTTTTGTCCTAGAGGGAGAAAGGCATACTTCCGGAGGTTGTCCAAAGTTAGCAAGAGGGGTCGCTTTCCCAATTTCTCGGAAGCCTTATAAATTGCATCAACAACCTGAGCTTCCTCATCACCTAAACTTTTATTTGAGGGAGTAAAGATTGAAAAGAAACAAAGATTAGACAAAGCATGGAGATGATACAATAGATACAAAAGAATAAAACTCACCAGGAGTGGCAAAAGTGCCTGTGATACCCGTGGGGCACCTGATGTAGAAAAATTGAGCTTTCAAGTCTTTAAACTTGTTAATACCATCATTGATCAGTTTCTTTGTAGGATTTGCAGGAAGTATAGGTGATTCCGCTCTTTTGGCCATAGATAATCGTAGCAAATGATGATGAAGATTAACACTGAGGGAAGACTGCCCTGACTCAAGAGCTAGCAACTCATGACATAAAAGATAGGTATATGTATTCGGAGTCAATTGAATTAGAGCTAGTCGCAAATATTGCAAAAACCTTAAAATGAAATCTGGGAAGGGGAAAAAGACACCGTGCCAGAAATGAATCGCTGAGTACGCAAAGAATCCATCTGTTGGATTCTGAATGGTATCATTTTCAGCAGCAGGGATGACGTTTATCCCGGTCATACCAAATTCCTTAAGAATAGTGTTCACTTCCTTTTGGGATTAGATAAGAGAATGTTGTGGGACAAATTCCTTCTCTGGCTAAGGGGTAGAAGAATTACCTGGATTCAATTCATCGGCACTTTGCTCCTTCATCTTGATTCTGCTAGGTGATATTAATCCATAAAAATGCATTAGCACAAGTGATTCGATAAAAGTTAAGAAAATAAAACAAACAATTTTTTTAAAGTTAGTATGGACTGTTTACAAGTTTAAAACCATAATGAAGATTCACTATCATAAGTCATCTAATATTCTGGTAAAAAATTAAGACGTATCATGAGTCATTAGAATCAGATTCACAACAAAATTCATGTAAAGTCATGCATTATACATATGCTTAAAATGGCTAAGTTATTGGGATCGTTTGCATTGATGGTGACAACACCGAAATCAGAGATATTTTTAGTTGTTGGTATCGATGGAGTTGGAACCGAAACAACCCAAGTTCTTAGTATCAACAAAATTGAAACCAAAAATTTTGTTATCGATACCGAAAACTTAGCCGACACCAAGGAAGTCCAAAGCCTAGCACCTATGAGATCAAAGTCAAAAATACTTCAATATTGGTAATAATCCAACCAACATTAAAATTTCAAATTTAACCAATATTGAAGCAGAATATGGCTTTTGGTATCGATCACATTTTCAATATCAATAAAACCAAACTAAAGGGAACCAGTAACAGTTGATATTGAATTCATCGATACCGAAAGGAAAATTCCATCCTCATAATAAATAATTAGAATTCCTCATAGGTGAAATTTGCATTTTAAACCCCGAAAAACATATAACTTCAGTTTATCGGGAATGGTAGGTCCCCGTGATTCACCATTAATGTCTACTAAAGCTAACTATTGTTTATTCGAATTCCTTCTAATAAGGAATCAAAGGTTAAATAACCTCGATTGAGTTCATAATCGAGCTCAAGAGATAACTATTTTTGAACCTTAATTTAATCGATTCATAAAATAAATAAAAACTTATAGAGAAAGGATCGGATCTCTGGTTCTGGAAAGTTTACGAGATTTCAAAAAACGATGATTTTTTTTAGTGTAATTTCTTGTAGGAGAAGAAAATAAAGAAGGAAGAATAAGAGTCTTTATACTAAAAAGTGTGTTTCATCAGGGTCGTACAAACGACTACAACTCAAAAGGTCCAAATCAATCGTGGAAGGCCAAAAGGTGGGAAAATCATGTATTTTCAAGATAGTACAGAGCAAAGGCCGAAGTTATTGACTTGAAAAGTCGATATACCCTTTACTATGGGGGAAAATGCTACTACCAGATTTCATTACAGAAACCAAGTAAAGGTGAAGGGTTATCGGGATAAAGCTGACATTAGAATGAAGGTCTAGAAAGCCTACGGTCGATACCAAAGCACCAGGAAGAGCCGATACCAGAAGCAAGAAGGACAAGATTTGGTCCACATGTTATTGGTACCAACATAGTAAGCAGAAGCTTGGTACCGATACAAATAAGATGAGAACAAGGCACGATACCGATACCAACATACAACGAGCAGTCCAGATTGGAATCTGTGTCGACATTAAAAGCAGAAACAAGGTGTCCAACACCAAAGAAAAGCAGAAGCATGCAATTCGATATTGAATGCATACAAAGGAAAGCACAAGACTGGTATGAGAACAAGCAAAATGCTATCGATACTAATGGACTTAGTATTGATACTATCGTCAAAGATCATACAAAAAACATGAAGAAAAGAGCATGATCGACAAACATCATAGAAGCAAACAGAGTACTATCGGTACCAATGAGTTTGGTATCAATATCATGTCAAAGGCGGTACCAAAAGCAGCACCCAGAAGCCTTGGAGTAGGTCGATACCCAGAAATGCAAGCAACAAAGGACTATAACCAGAGCTAAAGAAATCACTATCGAACTCGAAAGTCACCAGTGCAAGCCGATACCAGGGGTTTGCCACCAAAACATAAATAGCGGGCCGATACTGGATGTTTGAGGCGGAACCTGGCTTCCTACTGATATGCTACCGAAGTGGGGCCCAAATCATCTATAAATAAGACCCCAAGGGTCTCATTTTAAGGGACTTTTCCTCATTCCAAAATCTTATATCCATTTCTGAGAGAGAAAAACCTAATTTGTAAATCAATTTGGGGATTTTACTTGTAACCTTCTAGGTAATCAATGAAGGGAGCAATAAAAGAGTGACTTAGAACTTGTCACTTATCCCACTTATTTCCTAGTTGCCATTTTACTTGTAACCTTCTATGTAATCAATCAATTTGGGGATTTTATTTGTAACCATCTAGCTTCTTATTTGTGTCAAGCTTATGAAGCCATTATCCCAATGTAACTATTGGTTCTCGAGTATCGTAAGCGTGGTACTCTCCCCTTCTTGAAGGATGAGTAACTAATCTTCGGGATTAAGACTTGATATCTAGGAAACGGCGAATTAAGTCGAACTTGAAGGAACTATATAATCCCTAGGTTCCCCTAGGTCCATAACTATACCTTATATTTCGGTGCTGAAGAAAAATAACATTAACAATAAGAAATCATTTTACTATCAAAATTCAAGAGCATCCAAACGAATTAAGGAAAATAAGAAATCATTTTACTTCCAAATTTCAAAAGCCTCCAGTCCACCTCAAAACACAAATTTTTTGTACTTTGAGTCTATAACAGCAGGTAATATATGCTCAAAACTCAACTCTAATCCAAAATATCTCAGGTTTTATTAAAGAATTGTTGATTTACAGTGAATTTCTTGTTTGCATGTAGCAATCAGTGCCTCTATAGGTGAAAAGAGACCATCTTCTCAATAATGAAGCTCCAAATTACATCAAAACCTTACTAAATTCACTGTAATCGATGCTAATGATAGTGAACCTCACAAATTTCTAGTCTTCGGTGATTATTTGTGCTTATCTGTAGCTATCTATTGCGAAATGCGTTGAATTTCTACTTATGTTGATGAATATTGTTCTATGCTGAAATTACAATGAAATATCAACTTTGAGTCATTATAACTTCCTGTGTACTTGATGTTTTGCATGAATCTTTTTCCAAATTATTTTCATGGTTCTTGTGAATGAACCTATAGAATTTCATCAAAATCTGAGAATGTTTGGTCAGTGAGATGTTGTCTTGAAGTAGCAACCAAAAAATAGAAAACATCCTAGAAGAAATATATGACCCAGATCGATCTATTGGTCGATCAGTGCCATAGAGGGGTCGACCGTCCCTATGCAAGTGGTCAACCCCTAGGAAGCAAAAATGTGCATGAATACATCTCCTAGTATGTTGGATTTTGGAGGGTTGTTGCTTTATTTTGTATGTGTTCTCCTGTATATTTCCACTTGAATCAAGTACCTAATGAGCTTGGCAATTCAAGCCATTGAATATAATCTGAATTCCAGATTTTAAGGATTTTGAGTGATTCCATTGTTTAGAGTTTTGTGATGAATTTTGTAGACAAATTGCACGGTTTCAAACTAGTTTTCAATATATATTAAATATTGATTTCATTATAGTTTTGATGCTAAATAAATTTTATAAATTTGGTTTTAAAGTAAAATGGCCTCAAAACATTAGTATAAAAAACCATTTTTTATAAGAATTATATAAAGAAAATAATCGGTTTTGGAAAATCGTTTTATAAACTTGTTTTAGAGAAATTAAGTATTTTCTTATTGATAAATCACACCTTTCTACACCCTTCGAGATGACGTATGGGATGTTAAATGATATTGTAAACCCTGTGGTATGGGACACGATGGTATACGAAATTGGTTAATTTCCATTTCTGTCTACTTGAGGCTGTTCTTATGATTGAGATTTCTGTGTTTTCTAGTGCGACGTTGACAAGTGGCTAGGAAACCAAGTAGTGAGAACGTGTGGTATGGGACATACAATTACCATTGTTTGGGTTACTAACCGATGGTCAGTGACACGTTCTGTGTAAAGATGAGCCAGTACTCGCTTGGGCGATGTTATGACTCAGGGAGTCATGTATACTTATTCACTTGACTCAAGGAGTCAAGATACGCTCAATCAGAGGTCGCAATGGTGGGCGCCTAATTCGAATACGTATAAGTACTTGGCTATTGCTCGGGGGGCAATGTTATAGCTCGAGAAGCTATATTATTTGTGAAGGCATGTGCATATTTATTTGAAATGGATCCATGCTTTTGAGGTCGTTTATGATTTAGGGATTTGAGTTCTATGAGTTTATATTAAGATAGTCAATTAACTAGAATCCATTTACATGATTTTATATTGAGTCATTTAATGGATTGAGCATCCATTTATACATTATGAGCTTTGTGTATTAGGGGCAAATGTTGACATGCTTTTTGGTCGAAGCTAGCACATGTCAAGTTTCTGGTTAGCAACAAGCTCAAGCATCAGCAATGTCGTCATAAAACACAAAGCGATTTGGTCGAAACCGCGACGTAAACATAAAATGGCCAGAAACCCCTTTAGATGTAACAACTCGAAAATTTATCGCTTGAATTTACAAATATTTAATAAATTTAAAATATCGAAGTAATGATTTGCAACTAAAATAAAGCTGTTTAAATAATAAAGCGCGATAGTGAAATAATTTTTAAAACCAGCATACAAAAATATTTAGTTCGATGTGAAATTAAAAATGTGATCAGAAGTCGTTCATCAAATTCTCGACCTTTCATCGACTAAAACTTATCAGAAAGGTAATAACACTTTCATGCATGCCAACACATATTATATATTAAGTTAGCATGGTTGTTGAACGTGAATATATTTGTTCATGTAAGGGAAAATGAATTTAAAATGAGAAGCTTCATATGTAAGCCTCTTAGGTGTTCATGTGTAGAAGCATCTCATGTCATGACACCTAAAGAGGCATGTGCAACCCTAATGTTTTCATGAGTGGTGATGGATAAGTGTCCAAGGTTAAAAAGACAAAAATAGCTTTGAGAAATGTTATAAATAGCATGCCATTTTGATTAAAGACGACATGAAGAAAGAAAAATCCTCCTACTTATTTCAATCATATCTCGGAAACGGTATGTCCAAATTGAGTGTTTCTTTTTTTTATCGGAAAGCTATTTCAAAATGGAAGAACTTTTCTCCAAATCACTTTGTGGGATTCATAAAGGAGATTTTTCAAAAGTCGCATAAAAGTGAAGTAATTCTCTGGCGCATATTTCTATTTTCAGAAATACATACTCTCAGTATTTAAGTCATAACTTTTGAATAATAAGTCCAAATAGTTGATTTTTATCTCGTTGGAAAGATGATTCAAAATGGAACAACTTTTCTTTTAACCACTTTGCCAGATCCAAGAGTAATTTATAGGAAAATCGGTTAGAAGTGAGTGGATTTATTATTTATGTTTTTCAGGCTAGAAATAATTTGTTCACTTTCAAAGGCCATAACTTTTGATTTACTTGGCCAAATCACCTCAAATTTTGTCAACCGAAAGATATTTTAATAATGAACAACTTTCATGTTTATCACTTTTTTGAATTCAAAGAGTAGCCTTGATGAAATCCTATTGGAAGTGAAGTATTTCGCTGGTTTTGCTCTTTAAACGCAGAAATTATTGTTTTACTTTCAAAATTCATAGTTGAATACCCAACACTCCAAATCCTCTCAAATTTGGACTTGAGCCTCCTTATAATGTGATAAACCAACTGTCAAAATTTTGGATGTTAAATCAAAGTGATAGAGGGTTGAAACATGTCAAACCCAAGAGCAAAGTAGTTTGACGTGAGTTTTGCAAGTTGCTATGATTCGAGAAAGAGATTTGCTTGTTTTGGAGCGATGGTAAGAACTATGTTATGTTCTACGAAAGCTTTTTCGTGAAGTTAGTAAGGAGTAATGTGAGTATACTCATCATCTAAACGATTACTAATTCCTTATGCTTGTGTTTTAATGTAATGTTGCACAATACTTCATCATACTATATTAACTGTTGATCTTTGTTTGGCAAGAAATCAACATATATGACTGGTGACTGAGGACGTTTGTGATAGTAAGAGCTTATTAGATAAATATAAAGGTGGTTTGAGATTGTTTTATGAAGGAGTTTTTGCATAAAGATGATGATTAGTATTTATAATAAACGATGCTTAACTTTTGAAAGAAAGTTCTACAAGAGATATATAGATGTCTTTCAAAATGAGTATTTACAAAAAGTATTTTACCCCTACATGATATAAAGAGTATTTTGGAAATATTGATTTTGAATGTTTTGTGTAAATAAGAACTACGTTGGCTTGATCCAATATCTAATTGCTCATCCAATTAGATAAAGGTACGTAGGCAGTCACAAGGGGTAGTGATGCATCTGCTTTATTAATAAAATATTTTTTGTTTATTACTTGTTATTACATCTTATGTTGGTGCATCTTTTATGTGTTATCGTTTATGACATACTGACGTATTTATCGAGTGTGCATGAATGAATATTGATGTCCGTCTTTTTTAGAGTTACACAATGGTTGATTTATGGTATTTGTGTTTAACTCATATTCTGACAAGTGTTATTTATTTAAAAAAAATTATGCATTTACTGATGTTGTATATTTATTCAAATAAAATGGTAGTTGTCATTGTTTGTTTTGAACGGAGAGATTTTTGGCAATTTCTTTTCTGGTTTGAAATTCTGGGGCATCAATTAGATGACCTCTTTTGGCCTCAAAAACATCAATTACGGTGCTTTGCATGGTAACTCTTGTAGCCCTCTGAATTAGCTTCAGGTACAACTTTCGTTTGACCAAAACGGACTTACGGTTTGAAAGTTACGCCTGTTTCCATGAACATACGCAGAAATTTTGGATCCTTCACCTGCAGCAATTATTATCCCTCACTCTCAAGACTTTGGATCCCTCCATAACTATACAATTGCATATCCCTTCGCTTTGTAATGCAGAATTTCGACACCCACCTTCGCTTAATTCGGCTTCCACCAAATTTGTCACCTAGAACATTTCGAATCGCATCCCTCCTACAATTCATTTTCATATCCCATGGGATACGAATTTCGTATCCCTCGGGATATGAAATTTCGTATCCCAGGTGTGCATTTTTCGTACCCTTAGGGTATGAATTTAGAATCCCTCGGGATAGAATTTCGGATCCCTTGAGATACGAAATTCGTATCCCTCAGGATACGAAATACGTATTCCCCCAGGGGTGCATTTTTCATAACCTCGGGGTACGAATTTTGTATCTCTTGGGATAGAAATTCATATCCCCCTAGGGAATACGTTCCTGAACTTATAAAGGGATTCAAAATTTTGGGATGTGGCCTCTTAAGGTATGAAATTATGCGGTGTGGACCTCATTTCCTATCCACTCCAGTCTCCACTACCTAACCACTCCTATAAATACCCCCAAGCATGACCATCATTTGGATCATTTTTTCCTTGAACTTTTGGACTTCTAAAGCTCTAAAACCCTCATTAATGGCTGTCATCTTGTGACGAAAAGGAATTTCGCTCGATCCGAACCAGTCGCTAAACCGATCTAGACCGTTCGAAACGCCTGATTGTTTTGAGAACAAGACAAAATAGAACGCAGTCGGAAGAACATTTCATTGTATATTACAACAATACATCAGATTACAAGAATATACAGAGTATAAATGAATATTACACAGAAATATCAGAGATTTAAATTACATTTAAATACATAGCAGCGGAAAATAATACAATACACAACTAGAAGAGATATACGGATACAAAGCTTTCCGGATATCGTTCCAGCTGTAAACCAGGGTCCTGTGAATATAAATCTGCAAAACCAAAACTACTAGCTGCCCGTGTCAAAATAAGGGAACCCAGAGTTTAGGTTAAAACAATAAACTATAAACTCCAGGTCAGTCATGTGGCTGGTGTGAGAACTAAAACAGTTATAAATCTTTATTTTAAAGTCAGGTAAATCAAGGGACCACGCCGCTAACGCGGAACGGGTTTCCTCCCAAGAATACCAGTGCATAAAACAAACAGCGCAATGCTAAATAAAGAAAAATGAAGCTGTTATAAGACCCAGGTCCTATCACACAATGCAACGCAAGCCCGGGGATAGGGTTTTCCCTTATAACAGCCAAAGAATGCTTGATACGTTTAAAACAGATCATTTGATACTATTATAAGTGTATAGTGTATAAAACAACTTCAAATCATAAGTATCAATCATAGGCGACATGAGCGTCCCATGCCACTATGTCGCCATATATAGGTTTACAAATAAAACCGCAAAGTTACGTATTTGGAAATTGGATTTCCATCTATGAACCGAGGCAAAAGATAGTCCTCAACCGATTCGAGACTGTCTAGCCCGAGTCTCAGGTCAGAGCTCGAGTGACCTTGGAGCGACAGGGCCGGTCCACCGATGTGGATTAAACTTAAATCCTGAACACTGCGTTTCCCCGCCCTTTGGGGCATAAGTCTGGTCCGTCTACCGACCAGAATGCATCGGCCAAAACCGATATAACCGAGGCGCCTCGCAACAGCAACAACCACACAGGTGAAAAGTATATAAATGTCAGGGCTGGTAGGTCACTGACACCACCCTAGCTAGAAAGAAACGCATACCCTCCCTGAGGTCCTTCTCCCGTTTTTGGTTCACAACCGGGGTGTGAGGCAAGCGAATCAACGCTACACAAAAGCTATGCCACACAGGCCTTGCTTTGATCATTATCCACAAAACTTTGCTTTTCAACAGAAGCCTTGATCAATTGCCACTTAGGCATGCCACATAGGCAATTCACTCCATGCGATTGATATCCATCAATATATAACCCCTGAGCTCGTACGTCTTAGAGAAGGGCGTTAAGCAAGAGAATAAATTCTCCGCCGCCAAACAGATATATATTTAATAGAAATCAATCACACAGACTAAAATCCAATGTCAGACACACAATCCATTTACAAGTCCGTTCTGGGTCTGAACGAAACCGGAGGCACCTAGTACCCCGCATATCCATCGATCTCCAAGTACGTCTGGACGATCACCAACTGTTTCCATCTTCTTGGGTGTACAGCCCAATCAAGATCATCAGTAATTACCCAAACGACGTGAAGACCTCCGGTCTTCAACCACCGTCTTCATCTTCGACTTATCGTCGTATCAGTTATTCAGAATGGGATAAACCCGGTCTTCCCGAATAACTCACGTATACTTTAAATAAGTGTTACACAAACACAACATACGCCTCATTCCAATTCATCAGTCACTAACCGTAAATTAATCAAGAGAATAATCCCCCAAATATTAACCCCGAAGGCCGAAACCAACATCAGATCAATACCCAGGAAATCACTTTGCTTAGCCAACCTACAGTTAGTTTCTAAATTTCACATTCTTAGGGAAAGGTTCCCATTAATTTTATCTAAGATAAATTCCTTAAATTTATTCTTTAATCCACTTTTGAATATCAATTCAAACTAGTCGGGATTAGCGAACCTTACCGAAGTAATCATTTGTTTTAATTTCCCAATCCCAACCTATTCATCCCATGAAGTAAAACTGGTAATACTTCATATCTAACACCACGGTGTTATCGGTAAATTCAATTACCATTTCACGTTCAAATCTAATTAAAGATTTAACTAACGCCTGGAGCAAAACTGGTGATACTCCATCCTCGACCATTTCAATCTAATTAAAGATTCATTAAAACTCCACTTAGTTTTAATCGTTAACTGGGTTAAAGAATCAGTGTCATTTAAAACACGGTTCACGATAAACCCAAAATCACATTCATTAATTATCGGGTTAAAGAACGAGTGTTATTTAAAACACTGTCCACGATAAACCCAAAAATCAATATCCATTCAATTAAATATTATTTAATTGGCACACTTCATTAAATCCAAATAAAAAGATTTAATCTTTTCTCAACTGGGTTCAAGAACAGTGTTAGTCAAGACACCATTCACGACAAATCCCAAATCACATTTGATATTAAATACAAGGCTCTGAATAGAAAATATATCGGCTTATATTCAATATCAAATTCTATGACCAACAGATATCGTATTGGAAATAACGATATATATATCTATATCTTTCAAATTTCCATAACAACATCTGTATAATCACGAAATCCAACATCGAAATATTCCGAAGACAATTTCGATTCAAATCCATTCCAATGCAATCATTTGAAATTCTGGTTATTTTCAAAACCATTTCAAATTCAATTTATTTATTTAAAAATAAATAGAATTATAATTCTAGTTCAAAACTAGTTCATTTCGATAAAAATCTATTTTTATCTTTTCAAATATGGAGTTTTTCATCCCAATTCTTTCTAAATCATTTCTTATGATTTTACACAAATTATTACTATTTTTAATAATTTTATCAAGGCCCGTACAGTCGATTTCCATCAACGGCCATCGAACTGCACTTACAGCGACCTTTTTCAATTTTGATTTGGACATAATTCCAAATCCAACCGTTATATTTCTAATTTCCAATATCCGTTAGAAAGCCCTTTTCGATACGAACCCAACGGTTCCGGTTTTAGGAGAATTCGACGGTCGGATCTCCCGCAATATCCATTCGAAGTCAATGGTCGAAATTCGCGAACTGCCGCGGCGCGGCGCGTTCTATTCAGGCCATTATATTATATATATAATATATACTTCGTCGATTTTCTTTTCAAAACGATTTTTAATTCAATTTCCATTCGTTTTCAATTCAATTTGAATTTCATATTAATTCAGTTCAATTCAAATTCATTTCTATTTAATTTCTATTTGAATTCATTTTAAAACGATTTCAATTCTATTTCAATTCTATTCGAATTCATTTCAAAACGATTTCAATTCTATTTCAGTTCTATTCGAATTCATTTCAAAACGATTTCAATTCTATTTCAATTCTATTCGAATTCATTTCAAAACGATTTCAATTCTATTTCAATTCTATTCGAATTCATTTCAAAATGATTTCAATTCTATTTCAATTCTTTTTGAATCCATTTCAAATTTCAAATCAATTCAATTTAATTCGAATTTCAATTCACTTCAATTCATTTCAAATTTCAAATCAATTCAATTTAATTCGAATTTCAATTCACTTCAATTTGAATAAAATCGATATAAATATCGTTCACGTCAAAATGGCGTCAATCTATCAACGCGGCTTCTTATATTTCTATTTTCAAATATTCTATTTCAAATATTTCTTTTTTTCAAATATTTCTTTTTCAAATATTTCTATTTCTAATATTTCTATTCAAATATTTTATTTCAAATATTTCTATTTCAAAACTGGAATGAGGCCCAAACAATTACCATATAATGTTAATTATATGGATTTTCTACAACACATGTATACAATAACAACGATGAATAATCAACCATCATCCAAAGTGCATTCTACACTGTATAAGCATCAAATATAAATATTCAACGCTTATAACAGTCTGTCAATCAATCGATCGACATACAACTAAACAATCGGGATTAGTGTACGTCAAATATCATCCCAATACCCGTGTGGGGTTTCAAACAATCAAACACAGATTTTTATTTGTGTAGTTGGGCGATGTGTAAAATTTATCGTCCCAATCAATATCAGTCAAATGTGTGTATATAAACAAATCGTCCGATTTGTTTATTTTTATTTATTTTATTTCATATACACGTTAAAAATTCTATTTTTAACCATAAAATATTTTTCACTATAAAATATTTTGTTTCACATCACATCACTCAATCAACTACACATCAAAATCAAACAACAAGCATACAAGCCGTCCATGGTCTGTGTACGACGGGTGTCGGGTGCTACTAAACACCGTCTGCATCCTAGTATATATTTTAACTAGAAAATAAAATTAAAGGTGAGAAATTCTCACAGAATTGCTAATCCAATGCCTCGACTCTTCTTTGTAGAAAATCTTCGTCGTTCTCGCCTTTTGTCACTTTCGTTGTCCGTATTCTCTACATATGTAAAAATCACATTTTTACTTCGCTATTCAATATATAAAAATCGAATTTTTACTATGTTATTCAATATATAAAAATCGAATTTTTACTTTGCTATTCAATATATAAAAATCGAATTTTTACTATGTTATTCAATATATAAAAATCGAATTTTTACTATGCTATTCAATATATAAAAATCTAATTATTTTACCTCACTGAATACACTATAAAAATCACATCTTTATTACTCTACTATATAAAAATTGCATTTTTAACCTTCTACCATAATAAAGATTACACCTTTAATACAAATACTATATAAAACCCCATTTTTTATCAACTAATAATCCCTTCCTTTCATTGCTATATGTGAAACGACCCGAACTTCCCCGGTCTCCGAAGAGAAGAGAAAGCGCGGATTGTTTTGAGAACACGACAAATCAGAACGCAGATGGAAGAACATTTCATTGTATATTACAACAATGCATCAGATTACAAGAATATACAGAGCATAAATGAATATTACACAGAAATATCAGAGATTTAAATTACATTTAAATACATAGTAGCGGAAAATAATACAATACACAACTAGAAGAGATATACGGATACAAAGCTTTCCGGATATCATTCCAGCTGTAAACCAGGATCCTGTGAATATAAATCTGCAAAACCAAAACTACTAGCTGCCCGTGTCAAAATAGGGGCACCCAGAGTTTAGGTTAAAACAATAAACTCCAGGTCAGTCATGGGACTGGTGTGAGAACTAAAGCAGTTAATCTTTATTTTTAAAGTTAGGTAAATCAAGAGACCACGCCGTATAACACGGAACGGGTTTCCTCCCAAGAATACCAGTGCATAAAACAACAGCGCAATGTTAAATAAAGAAAAATGAAGCTATTATAAGACCCAGTTCCCATCACACAATGCAACGCAAGCCGGAGGATAGGGTTTTTACCTTATAATAGCCAAGAATGCTTGATACGTTTAAAAGAAATCATTTGATACTATTATAAGTGTATAGTGTATAAAACAACTTCAAATCATAAGTATCAATCATAGGCGGCATGAATGCCCCATACCACTATGTCGCCATATATAGGTTATACAATCAAAATCGCAAAGTCACGTATTTGGAAATTGGATTTCCATCTATGAACCGAGGCCAGGGATCGTCCTCAACCGATTCGAGACTCTCTAGCCCG
Organism: Allium sativum; assembly: GCA_030737875.1. NCBI lineage: Eukaryota > Viridiplantae > Streptophyta > Magnoliopsida > Asparagales > Amaryllidaceae > Allium > Allium sativum. The sequence continues at coordinate 144,148,928 of CM060913.1, read as the reverse complement.
AGCCTCAGGACCCAGACTCAGGTGGGCCCTTGGAGCGACAGGGCCGGTCCACTGATGTGGATTAAAATGCCTGAACACTGCGTTTCCCCGCCCTTTGGGGCGTAACTGAGCCAACGAATGGCTCCATCGGACCCGGATCGTCCGATCTAACCGAGGCGCCTCGCAACAGCAACAACCACACAGGTGAAAAGTATATAAATGTCAGGGCTGGAAGGTCGCTGACACCACCCTAGCTAGAAAGAAACGCATGCCCTCCCTGAGGTCCTCTCCCGTTTTTGGTTCACAACCGGGGTGCGAAACTCGCGAAGTAAACGTTACACAAAGCTACGCCACAAAGGTCGTGCTTTGATCATCACCACAAGACTTTGCTTTTCAACAGAAGCCTCGATCAATTGCCACTTAGGCATGCCACACAGGCAATTCACTCCATGCGTTTGATATCCATCAATATATAACCCCTGAGCTCGTACGTCTCAGAGAAGGGCGTTAAGCAAGAGAATAAATTCTCCGCCGCCAAACAGATGTATATTTAATAGAGATCAATCGCACGGACTAAAATCCAATGTCAGACACACAGTCCATTTACAAGTCCATTCTAGGCCTGAACGAAACCCGAGGCACCTAGTACCCCGCATATCCATCGATCTCCAAGCATGTCTGGACGATCACCAACTGTTTCCATCTTCTTGGGTGTACAGCCCAATCAAGATATCAGTAATCACCCAAACGACGTGAAGACCTCCGGTCTTCGACCATCGTTTTCATCTTCGACTTATCGTTGTATCGGTTATTCAGAACGGGATAAACCCGGTATTTCCGAATAACTCGCGTATATTTTAAGTAAGTGTTACATAAACACAACATACGCCTCATTCCAATTCATCAATCACTAATCGTAAATTAATCAAGAGAATAATTCCCCAAATATTAACCCCGAAGGCCGAAACCAACATCAGATCAATATCCAGGAAACCATTCTACTTAGCTAACCGACAGTTAGTTTCTAAATTTCACATTCCTATGGAAAGGTTCCCATTAATTTTATCAAAGATAAATTCTTTATATTTATTCTTTAATCTATCCTTTTGAATTTCGATTCAACTAGTCGGGATTAACGAAACTTACCGAAGTAATCATTTGTTTTAATTTCCCAATCCCAACCTATTCATCCCATGAAGTAAAACTGGTAATACTTCATATCTAACACCACGGTGTTATCGGTAAATTCAATTACCATTTCACGTTCAAATCTAATTAAAGATTTAACTATCGCCTGGAGAAAAACTAGTGATACTCCATTCTCGATCATTTCAATCTAATTAAAGATTCATTAAAACTCCACTTAGTTTTAATCTTTAACTGGGTTAAAGAATCAGTGTCATTTAAAACACAGTTCACGATAAACCCAAAATCACATTCCATTAATTATCGGGTTAAAGAACGAGTGTCATTTAAAACACTGTCCACGATAAACCCAAAAATCAATATCCATTCAATTCCAATTAAATATCATTTAATTGGTACACTTCATTAAATCTAAATAAAAAGATTTAATCTTTTCTCAACTGGGTTCAAGAACAGTGTTAATGAAGACACCATTCACGACAAAACCCAAATCGTATTTGACATTAAATACAAGGCTCTGAATAGAAAATATACCGGCTTATATTCAATATCAAATTCTACGACTAACAAATATCGTATTGGAAATAACGATATATATATATATATATATCTTTCAAATTTCCATAACAACATCTGTATAATCACGAAATCCAACATCGAAATATTCCGAAGACACTTTCGATTCAAATCCTTTCCAATATAATTTTTGGAAATTCTGGTTATTTTCAAGACCATTTTAAATCCAATTTATTTATTTAAAAATAAATAGAATTATAATTCTAGTTCAAAACTAGTTCATTTCGATAAAAATCTATTTTTATCTTTTCAAATATGGAGTTTTACATCCCAATTCTTTCTAAATCATTTCTTATGATTTTACACAAATTATTACTATTTTTAATAATTTTATCAAGGCCCGTACAGTCGATTTCCATCAATGGCCATCGAACTGCACTTACAGCGACCTTTTTCAAATTTGATTTGGACATAATTCCAAATCCAACCGTTAGATTTCTAATTTCCCACATTCGTTAGAAAGTTATTTTCGATACGAACCCAACGGTTCCGGTTTCAGGAGAATCCGACGGTCGGATCTCCCGTAATATCCGTTCGAAGTCAATGGTCGAAATTCGCGAACTGCCGTGGCGCGGCGCGTTCTATTCAGGCCATTATATTATATATATAATATATACTTCGTCGATTTCCTTTCGAAACGAATTTTATAAATCGTTTTAAATTCATTTTCAAAACGGTTTCAACTATATATTCAATTTTAAATCAAAATTGAATATTCTAATATAAATTCGTTTAAAATTCATTTCAAATCGATTTTAATTTAAATTGATTTCTAATTCAATTTCATTTCGTTTTCAATTCAATTCAATTCGAATTCATTTCAATTCCATTTCAATTCGAATTCATTTATATTCAATTTCAATTCGAATTTATTTATATTCAATTCTTTTCAAAATATCAGATTTTGAAATCACTTTCGATATTCATTATAAAATGAATAAAATCGATATAAATGTCGTTCACGTCAAAATGGCGTCAATCTAATCAATACGGCTTCATATATTCCTATTTTCAAATATTCTATTTCACATTTTTCTTTTTCAAATATTTCTATTTTAAAACTGGAATGAGGCCCAATCAATTACCATATAATGTTAATTATATGGATTTTCTACAACACATGTATATAAACAACGATGAATAATCAACCATCATCCAAGGTGCATTCTACACTGTATAAGCATCAAATATAAATATTCAACGCTTATAACAGCCTGTCAATCAATCGATCGACATACAGCTAAACAATCGGGATTAGTGTACGTCAAATATCATCCCAATACCCGTGTGGGGTTTCAAGCAATCAAACACAGATTTTATTTGTGCAGTTGGGCGATGTGTAAAATTTATCGTCCCAATCAATGTCCTTCGAATAGGTGTACATAAACAAACCGTCCGGTTTGTAAATGAATATTTATTTATTCACATTCACGTTAAAAATTATATTTTTAACGATCAAACTATTTTATTCAACCCATGAATATTCTATTCGGTTCATTTATTAAATAAAATGTTATCTTTATTTTTCTAACTTATTTTTAGAAAATTTCGGCGGTATAACGGCACGATACTGGAAACGGGACAAGGCCTAGCCTTATCCCCGGTCTAGTGAAGGCCCACGCCATTCACACATCAATCAAATCAATTCAAACCAAATAATCTAACCAACTACACAACCAAACAATTAAACAAACAAGCCATCCATGGTTTGTGGATGACGGGTGTCGGGTGCTACTAAACACCGTCTGCATCCTAGTATATATATATATATATATATAACTAGAAAAATAAAATTAAAGAGTGAGAAATTCTCGTATATAGCTATCCTAACTCCACGGCACTTCTAATGCAGGAAATCTTCACTGTTCTCGTCTCTTATCACTTCCTTCGCCCGTAGCCACTACATATATAAAAATCGAATTTTTACTTTGCTATTCAATATATAAAAATCAAATTTTTACTATGCTATTCAATATATAAAAATCGAATTTTTACTATGTTATTCAATATATAAAAATCGAATTTTTTACTTTGCTATTCAATATATAAAAATCGAATTTTTACTTCGCTATTCAATATATAAAAATCGAATTTTTACTTCGCCGTTCAATATATAAAAATCGAATTTTTACTTCGCTACATACATGGAAAAATTATATATATATGTTTTATAGCTACTTCATACGATCAAAAATCCCACCTTTTCACTATTAAAAATCGAATCTTCTTAATGATAAAAAACTAATTTTTCCTATGTTAAAAATCATAGCTTTCATCAATAAAAACACTATCTTTTTATATTTGAAAATCTTATCTTTTTACTAACAAAGAAATTTGGGTTTTTTTTTCTAGCTAAAGAATTTAACAAAGTCAGAAAGAAAAGAAGAAGAAAACTTACTTTGATTTTGGTCTTCGACAGGGGGGGGAGTGTTTCTTCGATCGCTGGAGGAAGGGGGGGAAGGAGGAGGTCGCAGTCGGAGAAGGAGTGGAGGAGGAGGAGAAAGGAGGCGGCAGAAGGAGGGGGTTGCGGTGTCGAGGTAAGGGGAGGGGGTCTGCTGGCGGCGCGCGCTTCAAGGAGGCGGTGGAGGGAATGGTAGGGGTTGTGTCGCGAGAGGAAGGGGGGTTTCGATCGTTCGAACGAGGAGAAGGGTGGCTGAGGGTAGCGGCGGAGGCAGGGCGGCGGTGGGGGAGTCGATGGGGAGGGCGGCGGATCCAGTGCGGCGTCGGCGAGCGGTTCCATCGATCTCGAGATTCTTTTTTTTTCTGTTAAAAACGGGAATGAAAGGATAAGGGGAGGGAGGGCTTAAATGAAATTATATATATTATTATTTAATTTATTTATTTTAATTCCATAAAGCAACTTTCTATTTCGAACTCGAAATCAAGCCCACTGCCTGTCGTCCATAGCTAATTACCCCCATTCCGAACACAATGGGGTATGTATCGTAGGCTGATTCGATCATTACAATCAGTTTTCGTTAGATTTAATATATTTCTTTATATATTCAATTTAAACGCACATTTCAAATCATCGGGGCCACATACTAACTCTATAAATCCCATAAAAATATTTTCTAGCTTCGTATTGACGATACGGTCCTAAGAAAACTAGTTTCGTTGAATTCTGAGACCGTTGGAAAAATGGCCATTTTCCAGTCGATTAAAATCACCTGAAACTGGTTAAACGCGTTTTCCTTTGCCACGCTCACATATTGATTCGAAAAATTATGAAATTTGAAACTTAACAATAATTTGACATCACGGACCCAACAAAAGTGGTTTCGTCGAAATCCGAGGTCATTTGCAAAATTTCCATTTTTAAGGGCTTGAATTCCATAGCGACTATTCAGAATTTTCAACTGGACATATCTTTTTATCCCCGCTATGAAATTTCAATTTTTCGGATTCATTGGAAAGATATTCACAATTAGATTCCGTTATTTTTGGTTTCACTAAAATCTGGTTTGTTTTGCACCCGGTACATTCAATTGAAGTTTGAAATCGAATTATCGAACTACCACGCCATTTTCAATTCCTTTTATAATTATAAATAATTATTTATATTCTAACGACGACGTATATAATATATACGTCCGAATTATATTCAAAATAAATTTCTCGTCAATATTATTTAAAATAATCTATTTTAAATATTCAAAATTCGCTAAAATCGCCAAAATAAAAATTTTAAACTGGCTCAGAATTTCCGGGTTATTACAATCTCCCCCACTTAAAACTTTTCGTCCCCGAAAAGGAACAAAGTCGAAAGTGGTTTGATCAATCAACTCTACGTTCGATCTGGCTTCCATTCTCCAACTTTTCAGTTTCTGAGAATTTTCAAAAATTTCAAAAATTTGGCTAACACCCTAAATTTTCGAAAAATTTCGCCATAACCTCCCCTGCACCGGGAGCCACGGGAAAATCCCGAAATTGCCATATAGGCCTTCTGATCTCAAAAAGAAAAAGAAAAAGCCAAGCGGCTAGCCAATAGGCTCATAAAATCATCATCACCCAAACAAAACAGTAAATTACATAGTAAACATGTACCTATTTGTCGGGCAAACAAATTTTATTCTCTGCTCTAGCCTCCTTGCTATGACCTGTTCAATGTAAGTACAAGTATATGCAAGCAAATGCGACCAATTTTCAATATAATTCAATATGTGATTCAATTAGGCTAAATGGCTAAAAATTAGCAAACAAATAAACCAACAACACAAACATCAATCAATTAGTTGATTAGCTTTTCAAATGCATAACTTTGATATATAGTCAAAAATCAGATTTTTGATGCCAAATCACAACAATAAGCCCTATCTAGTTTCGGTTCTCACACCAGTCAATTGGAAATATATAGAAATCTCACTTTCGTCACTCGAAAATAAAATACTGGCGACGGTGCCCCATCACCAGAATTATCCCCGGGCAACTAGAGTGTGATTCTATAACTATCCAATACATTAAAACTTCGAATACACGTTTGCAAGACATATATGCAAAATCTTTATATATCGGATTGTCCAAATCTATATAGATAAATAATCAAATACGAATAGTTGATTTAAATTTTCAAAACAAAAATTTGTTTTCATTTTAAAAATATACTCTTCACACTCGTTCTAGGATACTACTGATCCCATCTCTAACAAGTCATTCCCATTGGATATTACTAATCCAATATCTGATGAATTCTTTCGTATGGTACTAATGTGCCTTGTTCTATAAGCTTTGTAAACCAAAGCTCTGATACCACGATGAAACGACCCGAACTTCCCCGGTCTTCGAAGAGAAGAGAAAGCGCGGATTGTTTTGAGAATACGACAAATTAGAACGCAGACGGAAGAACATTTCATTGTATATTACAACAATGCATCAGATTACAAGAATATACAGAGCATAAATGAATATTACACAGAAATATCAGAGATTTAAATTACATTTAAATACATAGCAGCGGAAAATAATACAATACACAACTAGAAGAGATATACAGATACAAAGCTTTCCGGATATCATTCCAGCTGTAAACCAGGATCCTGTGAATATAAATCTGCAAAACCAAAACTACTAGCTGCCCGTGTCAAAATAGGGGCACCCAGAGTTTAGGTTAAAACAATAAACTCCAGGTCAGTCATGAGACTGGTGTGAGAACTAAAGCAGTTAATCTTTATTTTTAAAGTTAGGTAAATCAAGGGACCACGCCGTATAACACGGAACGGGTTTCCTTCCAAGAATACCAGAACATAAAACAACAGCGCAATGCTAAATAAAGAAAAATGAAGCTATTATAAGACCCAGTTCCCATCACACAATGCAACGCAAGCCGGAGGATAGGGTTTTTACCTTATAATAGCCAAGAATGCTTGATACGTTTAAAAGAAATCATTTGATACTATTATAAGTGTATAGTGTATAAAACAACTTCAAATCATAAGTATCAATCATAGGCGGCATGAATGCCCCATACCACTATGTCGCCATATATAGGTTATACAATCAAAATCGCAAAGTCACGTATTTGGAAATTGGATTTCCATCTATGAACCGAGGCCAGGGATCGTCCTCAACCGATTCGAGACTCTCTAGCCCGAGCCTCAGGACCCAGACTCAGGTGGGCCCTTGGAGCGACAGGGCCGGTGCACCGATGTGGATTAAAATGCCTGAACACTGCGTTTCCCCGCCCTTTGGGGCGTAAATGAGCCAACGGATGGCTCCATCGGACCCGGATCGTCCGATCTAACCGAGGCGCCTCGCAACAGCAACAACCACACAGGTGAAAAGTATATAAATGTCAGGGCTGGAAGGTCACTGACACCACCCTAGCTAGAAAGAAATGCATGCCCTCCCTGAGGTCCTTTCCCGTTTTTGGTTCACAACCGGGGTGCGAAACTCGCGAAGTAAACGTTACACAAAGCTACGCCACAAAGGCCGTGCTTTGATCATCACCACAAGACTTTGCTTTTCAACAGAAGCCTCGATCAATTGCCACTTAGGCATGCCACACAGGCAATTCACTCCATGCGTTTGATATCCATCAATATATAACCCCTGAGCTCGTACGTCTCAGAGAAGGGCGTTAAGCAAGAGAATAAATTCTCCGCCGCCAAACAGATGTATATTTAATAGAGATCAATCGCATGGACTAAAATCCAATGTCAGACACACAGTCCATTTACAAGTCCATTCTAGGCCTGAACGAAACCCGAGGCACCTAGTACCCCGCATATCCATCGATCTCCAAGCACATCTGGACGATCACCAACTGTTTCCATCTTCTTGGGTGTACAGCCCAATCAAGATCATCAGTAATCACCCAAACGACGTGAAGACCTCCGGTCTTCGACCATCGTCTTCATCTTCGACTTATCGTCATATCAGTTATTCAAAATGGGATAAACCCGGTCTTTCCGAATAACTCGCGTATATTTTAAGTAAGTGTTACACAAACACAACATACGCCTCATTCCAATTCATCAGTCACTAACCGTAAATTAATCAAGAGAATAATTCCCCAAATATTAACCCCGAAGGCCGAAACCAACATCAGATCAATATCCAGGAAACGATTCTACTTAGCTAACCGACAATTAGTTTCTAAATTTCACATTCCTATGGAAAGGTTCCCATTAATTTTATCAAAGATAAATTCTTTATATTTATTCTTTAATCTATCCTTTTGAATTTCGATTCAACTAGTCGGGATTAACGAAACTTACCGAAGTAATCATTTGTTTTAATTTCCCAATCCCAACCTATTCATCCCATGAAGTAAAACTGGTAATACTTCATATCTAACACCACGGTGTTATCGGTGAATTCAATTACCATTTCACGTTCAAATCTAATTAAAGATTTAACTATCGCCTGGAGCAAAACTGGTGATACTCCATTCTCGATCATTTCAATCTAATTAAAGATTCATTAAAACTCCACTTAGTTTTAATCTTTAACTGGGTTAAAGAATCAGTGTCATATAAAACACAGTTCACGATAAACCCAAAATCACATTCCATTAATTATCGAGTTAAAGAACGAGTGTTATTTAAAACACTGTCCACGATAAACCCAAAAATCAATATCCATTCAATTCCAATTAAATATCATTTAATTGGTACACTTCATTAAATCTAAATAAAAAGATTTAATCTTTTCTCAACTGGGTTCAAGAACAGTGTTAATGAAGACACCATTCACGACAAACCCCAAATCACATTTGACATTAAATACAAGGCTCTGAATAGAAAATATACCGGCTTATATTCAATATCAAATTCTACGACTAACAAATATCGTATTGGAAATAACGATATATATATATATATATATATATATATATATATATCTTTCAAATTTCCATAACAACATCTGTATAATCACGAAATCCAACATCGAAATATTCCGAAGACACTTTCGATTCAAATCCATTCCAATATAATTATTGGAAATTCTGGTTATTTTCAAGACCATTTTAAATCCAATTTATTTATTTAAAAATAAATAGAATTATAATTCTAGTTCAAAACTAGTTCATTTCGATAAAAATCTATTTTTATCTTTTCAAATATGGAGTTTTACATCCCAATTCTTTCTAAATCATTTCTTATGATTTACACAAATTATTACTATTTTTAATAATTTTATCAAGGCCCGTACAGTTGATTTCCATCAATCGCCATCGAACTGCACTTACAGCGACCTTTTTCAAATTTGATTTGGACATAATTCCAAATCCAACTGTTAGATTTCTAATTTCCCACATTCGTTAGAAAGTTCTTTTCGATACGAACCCAACGGTTCCGGTTTCAGGAGAATCCGACGGTCGGATCTCCCGTAATATCCGTTCGAAGTCAATGGTCGAAATTCGCGAACTGCCGTGGCGCGTTCTATTCAGGCCATTATATTATATATATAATATATATAATATATACTTCGTCGATTTCCTTTCGAAACGAATTTTATAAATCGTTTTAAATTCATTTTCAAAACGGTTTCAAATTTATATTCAATTTTAAATCAAAATTGAATATTCCAATATAAATTCGTTTTAAATTCATTTCAAATCGATTTTAATTTAAATTGATTTCTAATTCAATTTCAGTTCGTTTTCAATTCAATTCAATTCAATTTCAATTCGAATTCATTTCTATTCCATTTCAATTCGAATTCATTTATATTCAATTTCAATTCGAATTTATTTATATTCAATTCTTTTCAAAATATCAGATTTTGAAATCACTTTCGATATTCATTATAAAATGAATAAAATCGATATAAATGCCGTTCACGTCAAAATGGCGTCAATCTAATCAATACGGCTTCATATATTCCTATTTTCAAATATTCTATTTCACATTTTTCTTTTTCAAATATTTCTATTTTAAAACTGGAATGAGGCCCAATCAATTACCATATAATGTTAATTATATGGATTTTCTACAACACATGTATATAAACAACGATGAATAATCAACCATCATCCAAGGTGCATTCTACACTGTATAAGCATCAAATATAAATATTTAACGCTTATAACAGCCTGTCAATCAATCGATCGACATACAACTAAACAATCGGGATTAGTGTACGTCAAATATCATCCCAATACCCGTGTGGGGTTTCAAGCAATCAAACACAGATTTTATTTGTGTAGTTGGGCGATGTGTAAAATTTATTGTCCCAATCAATGTCCTTCAAATAGGTGTACATAAACAAACCGTCCGGTTTGTAAATGAATATTTATTTATTCACATTCACGTTAAAAATTATATTTTTAACGATCAAACTATTTTATTCAACCCATGAATATTCTATTCGGTTCATTTATTAAATAAAATGTTTTCTTTATTTTTCTAACTTATTTTTAGAAAATTTCGGCGGCATAACGGCACGATACTGGAAACGGGACAAGGCCTAGCCTTATCCCCGGTCTAGTGAAGGCCCACGCCATTCACACATCAACCAAATCAATTCAAACCAAATAATCTAACCAACTACACAACCAAATAATTAAACAAACAAGCCATCCATGGTCTGTGGATGACGGGTGTCGGGTGCTACTAAACACCGTCTGCATCCTAGTATATATATATATATATATATATATATATATAACTAGAAAAATAAAATTAAAGAGTGAGAAATTCTCACATATAGCTATCCTATCTCCACGGCACTTCTAATGCAGGAAATCTTCACTGTTCTCGTCTCTTATCACTTCCTTCGCCTGTAGCCACTACATATATAAAAATCGAATTTTTACTTCGCTATTCAATATATAAAAATCAAATTTTTACTATGCTATTCAATATATAAAAATCGAATTTTTACTATGTTATTCAATATATAAAAATCGAATTTTTACTTTGCTATTCAATATATAAAAATCGAATTTTTACTTCGCTATTCAATATATAAAAATCGAATTTTTACTTCGCTATTTAATATATAAAAATCGAATTTTTACTTCGCTACATACATGGAAAAATTATATATATTTTTTTATAGCTACTTCATACGATCAAAAATCCCACCTTTTCACTATTAAAAATCGAATCTTCTTAATGATAAAAATCTAATTTTTCCTATGTTAAAAATCATAGCTTTCATCAATAAAAACACTATCTTTTTATATTTGAAAATCTTATCTTTTTACTAACAAAGAAATTTGGGTTTTTTTTTTCTAGCTAAAGAATTTAACAAAGTCAGAAAGAAAAGAAGAAAAAAACTTACTTTGATTTTGGTCTTTGACAGGGGGGAGTGTTTCTTCGATCGCTGGAGGAAGCCCCGAAGGAGGAGGTCGCAGTCGGAGAAGAAGGAGTGGAGGAGGAGGAGAAAGGAGGCGGCAGAAGGAGGGGGTTGCGGTGTCGAGGTAAGGGGAGGGGGTCTGCTGGCGGCGCGCGCTTCAAGGAGGCGGCGGAGGGAATGGCAGGGGCTGTGTCGCGAGAGGAAGGGTGGGGGGGGGGGGGTTCGATCGTTCGAACGAGGAGAAGGGTGGCTGAGGGTAGCGGCGGAGGCAGGGCGGCGGTGGGGGAGTCGATGGGGAGGGCGGCGGATCCAGTGCGGCGTCGGCGAGCGGTTCCGTCGATCTCGAGATTCTTTTTTTTTCTGTTAAAAACGGGAATGAAAGGATAAGGGGAGGGAGGGCTTAAATGAAATTATATATATATATATATATTATTTAATTTATTTATTTTAATTCCATAAAGCAACTTTCTATTTTGAACTCGAAATCAAGCCCACCGCATGTCGTCCATAGCTAATTACCCCCATTCCGAACACAATGGGGTATGTATCGTAGGCTGATTTGATCATTACGATCAGTTTTCGTTAGATTTAATATATTTCTTTATATATTCAATTTAAACACACATTTCAAATCACCGGGGCCACATACTAACTCTATAAATCCCATAAAAATATTTTCTAGCTTCGTATTGACTATACGGTCCTAACAAAACTAGTTTCGTTGAATTCTGAGACCGTTGGAAAAATGGCTATTTTCCAGTCGATTAAAATCAACTAAAACTGGTCAAACGCGTTTTCCTTTGCCACGCTCACATATTGATTCGAAAAATTATGAAATTTGAAACCTAACAATAATTTGACATCACGGACCCAACAAAAGTTGTTTCGTCGAAATTCGAGGTCGTTTGCAAAATTTCAATTTTTAAGGGCCTGAATTCCATAGCGACTATTCAGAATTTTCAACTGGACATATCTTTTTATCCCCGCTATGAAATTTCAATTTTTCGGATTCATTGGAAAGATATTCACAATTAGATTCCGTTATTTTTGGTTTCACTAAAATCTGGTTTGTTTTGCACCCGGTAGATTCAATTGAAATTTGAAATCGAATTATCGAACTACCGCGCCATTTTCAATTCCCTATATAATTATAAATAATTATTTATATTCTAACGACGACGTATATAATATATACGTCCGAATTTTATTCAAAATAAATTTCTCGTCCATATTATTTAAAATAATCCATTTTAAATATTCAAAATTCGCTAAAATCGCCAAAATAAAAATTTTAAACTGGCTCAGAATTTTCGGGTTATTACAATATGTATAAAGCTGATTTCATTTATTCAAAACTGATTTTAACAAAGTTTTATATTTAAATAAAATCAGAATTTAAAAAGGAAAACTCACCCTCTTGCTTTATTCACGTCGAACTCGGTTAGAGGGCTGCTGGGGAGGTGAACGCTGACGCGAGGTGGAGGGCGGTGGGGTCTTGGGCGATCGACAGAGCGAGGGGGGTGGCTCTCGTTCTTCGTGACGAGGAAGGGGGTTTAGGGGGGGCGCGCCTTCGATTGCTGGAGGAGGGGTCGGCGCCCGATCGACGGTGGCAGAGGCGCGGTGGCGCGCCGCCTGGAGGAGCGGTCCCCCCACTTTCCGTCCCGTTTCCCCTTTTTTTTCTATTTGACTGAATCGGGTTTAACCGATTGGGGGAAAGGGAAATAGGGAGTGGGCCAACGCCTATTCAAGTATATATATTATTATTTAATTATTTTATTTTTCACCAAAAAGCAACTTTTATTTTCGACCTCAAAACGAGGCCCACCGCCTGTCGTCCATAGCGTTCTACCCTCATTTCGAACAAAATGGGATATGTATCGCAAGCTGATTCGATCGTTTCGATCAGTTTTCGTCAAAATCAACATATAACTCTATATATTGAATTTAAACGCGCATTTCAATTAACTGGGGTCACATACGAACTCTAAAAATTACAGAAAAATATTTTCTAGCTTCGTATTGATGATACGGTCCTAACAAAACTAGTTTCGTCGAATTCTGAGACCGTTGGAAAAATGGCCATTTTCCAGTCGATTAAAATCAACTGAAACTGGTCAAATGTGTTTTCCTTTGCCACGCTCACATATTGATTCGAAAAAATATGAAATTTGAAACCTATTAATAATTTGACATCACGGACCCAACAAAAGTGGTTTCGTCGAAATCCGAGTTCGTTTGCAAAATTTCCATTTTTAGGGGCCTGAATTCCATAGCGACTATTCAGAATTTTCAACTGGACATATCTTTTGATTCCCGCTATGAAATTTTGATTTTTCGGATTCGTTGGAAAGATATCATCAATTAGATCCTAATGTTTTTGGTTTCGCTAAAATCCAGTTTATTTTGCACCCGGTACATCCAATTGAAGTTTGAAATCGAATTATCGAACTACCGCGCCATTTCCAATTCCTTTTATAATTATATATAATTAATTATATTCTAACGACGGCGTATATAATATATACGTTCTAAATATATTCAAAATAAATTTTCGTCGATGTTATTTAAAATAATTCATTTTAAATATTCAAAATTCGCTAAAATTGCCAAAATAAAAAATTTAAACTGGTCCAGATTTTCGGGTTGTTACAATCTCCCCCACTTAAAACTTTTCGTCCCCGAAAAGGAACAAAGTCGAAAGTGGTTCGATTAATCAACTCTACGTTCGATCTGGCTTCCATTCTCCAACTTTTCAGCTTCTGATAATTTTCAAATTCTTCAAAAATTTGGCTAACACCCTAAATTTTCGAAAAATTTCGCCATAACTTCCCCTGCACTGGGAGCCACGGGAAAATCCCGAAATTGCCATATAGGCCTTCTGATCTCAAAAAGAAAAAGAAAAAGCCAAGCGGCTAGCCAATAGGCTCATAAAATCATCATCACCCAAACAAAACTGTAAATTATATAGTAAACATGTACCTATTTGTCGGGCAAACAAATTTTATTCTCTGCTCTAGCCTCCTTGCTATGACCTGTTCAATGTAAGTACAAGTATATGCAAGCATTTGCAACCAAATTTCAATACAGTTTACTATTTGGTTCACTTTGTATACAATTTGGCCTAATTGGTTCTTTCAATTCAAATGTTGATTTTATTAGTTAACTAATAATCAAACAACACAACCAACAAGCAATTAATTGATTAGATTTTTCAAATATATAACTTTATATATTTAAAATCATATTTTCTAAAACCAGATTATATATATAATCACAAATACGTTATTTATAAACAAATAACTCTCGACTCATTCTAGGGCATTTCTAACCCCATTTCTAATGAGTCACTCATTCTAGAATGCTACTGATTCTATCTCTAATGAGGATTCTTTTATAGGACATTACTAATCCTACCTCTGATGAGTCTTTTGTTCAGTTCTAATGAGTTGTACCCCAAAGATTTGAGTTTAACCAAAGCTCTGATACCAACTGTGATGAAAAGGAATTTCGCTCGATCCGAACCAGTCGCTAAACCGATCTAGACCGTTCGAAACGCCTGATTGTTTTGAGAACAAGACAAAATAGAACGCAGTCGGAAGAACATTTCATTGTATATTACAACAATACATCAGATTACAAGAATATATAGAATATAAATGAATATTACACAAAAATATCAGAGATTTACATTACATTTAAATACATAGCAGCGGAAAATAATACAATACACAACTAGAAGAGATATACGGATACAAAGCTTTCCGAATATCGTTCCAGCTGTAAACCAGGGTCCTGTGAATATAAATCTGCAAAACCAAAACTACTAGCTGCCTATGTCAAAATAAGGGCACCCAGAGTTTAGGTTAAAACAATAAACTCCAGGTCAGTCATGTGACTGGTGTGAGAACTAAAACAGTTATAAATCTTTATTTTAAAGTCAGGTAAATCAAGGAACCACGCCGCTAATGCGGAACGAGTTTCCTCCCAAGAATACTAGTGCATAAAACAAACAGCGCAATGCTAAATAAAGAAAAATGAAGCTGTTATAAGACCCAGGTCCTATCACACAATGCAACGCAAGCCGGGGGATAGGGTTTTCCCTTATAGCAGCCAAAGAATGCTTGATACGTTTAAAACATATCATTTGATACTATTATAAGTGTATAGTGTATAAAACAACTTCAAATCATAAGTATCAATCATAGGCGGCATGAGCGTCCCATGCCACTATGTCGCCATATATAGGTTTACAAATAAAACTGCAAAGTTACGTATTTGGAAATTGGATTTCCATCTATGAACCGAGGCAAAAGATAGTCCTCAACCGATTCGAGACTGTCTAGCCCGAGTCTCAGGTCAGAGCTCGAGTGACCTTGGAGCGACAGGGCCGGTCCACCGATGTGGATTAAACTTAAATCCTGAACACTGCGTTTCCCCGTCCTTTGGGGTGTAAGTCTGGTCCGTCTACCGACCAGAATGCATCGGCCGAAACCGATATAACCGAGGCGCCTCGCAAGAGCAACAACCACACAGGTGAAAAGTATATAAATGTCAGGGCTAGCAGGTCACTGACACCACCCTAGCTAGAAAGAAACGCATGCCCTCCCTAAGGTCCTTCTCCCGTTTTTGGTTCACAACCGGGGTGTGAGGCTCGCGAATCAACGCTACACAAAGCTATGCCACACAGGCCTTGCTTTGATCATCATCAACAAGACTTTGCTTTTCAACAGAAGCCGTGATCAATTGCCACTTAGGCATGCCACACAGGCAAATCACTCCATGCGATTGATATCCATCAATATATAACCCCTGGGCTCGTACGTCTCAGAGAAGGGCGTTAAGCAAGAGAATAAATTCTCCGCCGCCAAACAGATATATATTTAATAGAAATCAATCACACAGACTAAAATCCAATGTCAGACACACAGTCCATTTACAAGTCCGTTCTGGGTCTGAACGAAATCAGAGGCACCTAGTACCCCGCATATCCATCGATCTCCAAGTACGTCTGGGCGATCACCAACTGTTTCCATCTTCTTGGGTGTACAGCCTAATCAAGATCATCAGTAATTACCCAAACGACGTGAAGACCTCCGGTCTTCAACCACCGTCTTCATCTTCGACTTATCGTCGTATCAGTTATTCAGAATGGGATAAACTCGGTCTTCCCGAATAACTCACGTATACTTTAAATAAGTGTTACACAAACACAACATACGCCTCATTCCAGTTCATCAGTCACTAACCGTAAATTAATCAAGAGAATAATCCCTCAAATATTAACCCCGAAGGCCGAAACCAACATCAGATCAATACCCAGGAAATCACTCTGCTTAGCCAACCTACAGTTAGTTTCTAAATTTCACATTCTTAGGGAAAGGTTCCAATTAATTTTATCAAAGATAAATTCCTTAAATTTATTCTTTAATCCACTTTTGAATATCAATTCAAACTAGTCGGGATTAGCGAACCTTACCGAAGTAATCATTTGTTTTAACTTCCCAATCCCAACCTATTCATCCCATGAAGTAAAACTAGTAATACTTCATATCTAACACCACGGTGTTATCGGTAAATTCAATTACCATTTCACGTTCAAATCTAATTAAAGATTTAACTAACGCCTGGAGCAAAACTGGTGATACTCCATCCTCGACCATTTCAATCTAATTAAAGATTCATTAAAACTCCACTTAGCTTTAATCGTTAACTAGGTTAAAGAATCAGTGTCATTTAAAACACGGTTCACGATAAACATAAAATCACATTCATTAATTATCGGGTTAAAGAACGAGTGTTATTTAAAACACTGTCCACGATAAACCCAAAAATCAATATCCATTCAATTAAATATTATTTAATTGACACACTTCATTAAATCCAAATAAAAAGATTTAATCTTTTCTCAACTGGGTTCAAGAACAGTGTTAGTCAAGACACCATTCACGACAAATCCCAAATCACATTTGATATTAAATACAAGGCTCTGAATAGAAAATATATCGGCTTATATTCAATATCAAATTCTACGACCAACATATATCGTATTGGAAATAACGATATATATATATATATATATATATATATATATCTTTCAAATTTCCATAACAACATCTGTATAATCACGAAATCCAACATCGAAATATTCCGAAGACAATTTCGATTCAAATCCATTCCAATGCAATCATTGGAAATTCTGGTTATTTTCAAAACCATTTCAAATTCAATTTATTTATTTAAAAATAAATAGAATTATAATTCTAGTTCAAAACTAGTTCATTTCGATAAAAATCTATTTTTATCTTTTCAAATATGGAGTTTTTCATCCCAATTCTTTCTAAATCATTTCTTATGATTTTACACAAATTATTACTATTTTTAATAATTTTATCAAGGCCCGTACAGTCGATTTCCATCAACGGCCATCGAACTGCACTTACCGCGACCTTTTTCAAATTTGATTTGGACATAATTCCAAATCCAACTGTTAGATTTCTAATTTCCAATATCCGTTAGAAAGCCCTTTTCGATACGAACCCAACGGTTCCGGTTTTAGGAGAATCCGATGGTCGGATCTCCCGCAATATCCATTCGAAGTCAATGGTCGAAATTCGCAAACTACCGCGGCGCGGCGCGTTCTATTCAGGCCATTATATTATATATATAATATATACTTCGTCGATTTTCTTTTCAAAACGATTTTTAATTCAATTTCCGTTCGTTTTCAATTCAATTTGAATTTCAAATTAATTCAGTTCAATTCAAATTCATTTCTATTCAATTTCTATTCGAATTCATTTTAAAACGATTTCAATTCTATTTCAATTCTATTCGAATTCATTTCAAAACGATTTCAATTCTATTTCAGTTCTATTCGAATTTATTTCAAAACGATTTCAATTCTATTTCAATTCTATTCGAATTCATTTTAAAACGATTTCAATTCTATTTCAATTCTATTCGAATTCATTTCAAAACGATTTCAATTCTATTTGAATCCATTTCAAATTTCAAATCAATTCAATTTAATTCGAATTTCAATTCACTTCAATTCATTTCAAATTTCAAATCAATTCAATTTAATTCGAATTTCAATTCACTTCAATTTGAATAAAATCGATATAAATATCATTCACGTCAAAATGGCGTCAATCTATCAACGCGGCTTCTTATATTTCTATTTTCAAATATTCTATTTCAAATATTTCTTTTTTTCAAATATTTCTTTTTCAAATATTTCTATTTCTAATATTTCTATTCAAATATTTTATTTCAAATATTTCTATTTCAAAACTGGAATAAGGCCCAAACAATTACCATATAATGTTAATTATATGGATTTTCTACAACACATGTATACAATAACAACGATGAATAATCAACCATCATCCAAAGTGCATTCTACACTGTATAAGCATCAAATATAATTATTCAACGCTTATAACAGTCTGTCAATCAATCGATCGACATACAACTAAACAATCGGGATTAGTGTACGTCAAATATCATCCCAATACCCGTGTGGGGTTTCAAACAATCAAACACAGATTTTTATTTGTGCAGTTGGGCGATGTGTAAAATTTATCGTCCCAATCAATATCAGTCAAATGTGTGTATATAAACAAATCATCCGATTTGTTTATTTTTATTTATTTTATTTCATATACACGTTAAAATTTTTATTTTTAACCATAAAATATTTTCCACTATAAAATATTTTGTTTCACATCACATCACACAATCAACTACACATCAAAATCAAACAAACAAGCATACAAGCCGTCTATGGTCTGTGGACGACGGGTGTCGGGTGCTACTAAACACCGTCTGCATCCTAGTATATATTTTAACTAGAAAATAAAATTAAAGGTGAGAAATTCTCACAGAATTGCTAATTCAACGCCTCGACTCTTCTTTGTCGAAAATCTTCATCGTTCTCGCCTTTTATCACTTTCGTTGCCCGTGTTCTCTACATATGTAAAAATCACATTTTTACTTCGCTATTCAATATATAAAAATCGAATTTTTACTATGTTATTCAATATATAAAAATCGAATTTTTACTTTGCTATTCAATATATAAAAATCGAATTTTTACTATGTTATTCAATATATAAAAATCGAATTTTTACTATGCTATTCAATATATAAAAATCTAATTATTTTACCTCGCTGAATACACTATAAAAATCACATCTTTATTACTCTACTATATAAAAATTGCATTTTTAACCTTCTACCATAATAAAGATTATACCTTTAATACAAATACTATATAAAACCCCAATTTTTATCAACTAACAATCCCTTCCTTTCATTGCTATATGTATAAAACTGATTTCATTTATTCAAAACTGATTTTAACAAAGTTTTATATTTAAATAAAATCAGAATTTAAAAAGGAAAACTCACCCTCTTGCTTTATTCACGTCGAACTCGGTTGGAGGGCTGCTGGGGAGGTGAACGCTGACGCGAGGTGGAGGGCGGTGGGGTCTTGGGCGATCAACAGAGCGAGGGGGGTGGCTCTCGTTCTTCGTGACGAGGAAGGGGGTTTAGGGGGGGCGCGCCTCGACTGCCTCTCCTCTCCTCTGGCAACCCGCGACCCCGATCCCCAATTTCAAAACCCTCCATCGTGCGACAGACCACACCCCATAATCCGTACCACCACCTGAATCCGCTAGTGACACCCTCCTAGCCCCGCATCTCGGCCAGCGCCGCCAACAGTAGGTCCGCACCACCCCTCCGAGCGCAAACAATACCCCCTCTCGCAGTTTGGCTGCAAAGCTTTATTTTCTTCGATCGAGGTAAGTCTTTACAGTTAAAAGCATTGTTTCTAAAAACAGATTTTTTTTAATAAATAAAAGTAGTAAATGTTTAGTTTTAAAATATATAAAGGATTGTTTAAAAAAAATATGAAAATAGAATTTGTTTTAAAAATAAGAATAGATTTGTTTTAAGAATAAAAATACCTTTGTTTTGAAAATAAAATTTGCATAGCCTTTTAAAATAAGATTAATGTGTTTTTAAAATAGGAGAATAAAAATAGTTCGAATTAAAAATATGATTTTTATTCATGGAGAGTAATAAAAATATAATCTTTATTAAGCGAAGAGAAATATAAAAATATAATTTTTATACCGAAGCAAAATAAAAATTCAATTTTTATATATTGAATAGCGAAGTAAAAATTTGATTTTTATATATTGTATAGCGAAGTAAAAATTCGATTTTTATATATTGAATAGCGAAGTAAAAATTCGATGTTTATATATTAAATAGCAAAGTAAAAGTTCGATTTTTATATATTGAATAGCGAAGTAAAAATTCGATGTTTATATATTGAATAGCAAAGTAAAAATTCAATTTTTATATATTGAATAGCGAAGTAAAAATTCGATGTTTATATATTGAATAGCAAAGTAAAAATTCGATTTTTATATATTGAATAGCGAAGTAAAAATTCGATGTTTATATATTGAATAGCAAAGTAAAAATTCGATTTTTATATATTGAATAGCGAAGTAAAAATTAGATGTTTATATATTGAATAGCAAAGTAAAAATTCGATTTTTATATATTGAATAGCAAAGTAAAAATGTGATTTTTATATATGTAGTGAATACGGGCAAAGAAAATGACAAGAGGCGAGAACGGCGAAGATTTCTATAAAGAAGAGTCGAGGCGTTTGATTTAGCTATTCTGTGAGAATTTCTCACTCTTTAATTTAATTTTCTAGTTATATATATATACTAGGATGCAGACGGTGTTTAGTAGCACCTGACACCCGTCGTCCACAGACCATGGACGGCTTGTATGCTTGTTTGTTTGATTTTGATGTCTAGTTGATTGTGTGATGTGATGTGAAATGAAATAAAATAATTTATAGTGGAAAATATTTTATAGTTAAAAATAGAATTTTTAACGTGTATAAGAAATGAAATAAAAATAAATCGGACGATTTGTTTATATACACACCTTTGACTGATATTGATTGGGATGATAAATTTTACACATCGCCCAACTGCACAAATAAAATCTGTGTTTGATTGTTTGAAACCCTACACGGGTATTGGGATGATATTTGACGTACACTAATCCCGATTGTCTAGTTGTATGTCGATCGATTGATTGACAGACTGTTATGAGCGTTAAATATTTATATTCGATGCTTATACAGTGTAGAATGCACTTTGGATGATGGTTGATTTTTCATCATTGTTATTGTATACATGTGTTGTAGAAAATCCATATAATTAACATTATATGGTAATTGATTGGGCTTCATTCAATATTTGAAATAGAAATATTTGAAATAGAAATATTTGAAAAAGAAATATCTGAATAGAAATATTTGAAAAGCAATATTTGAAATAGAAATATTTGAAATAGAAATATTTGAAAAAAAGAAATATTTGAAAAAAGAAATATTTGAAAATAGAAATATATGAAGCCGTGTTGATTAGATTGATACCATTTTGACGTGAACGATATTTATATCGATTTTATTCATTCTATAATGAATATCGAAAGTGATTTCAAAATTTGATATTTTGAAAAGAATTGAAATTCAAACCGAATTCAAATTGAATTGAATAGAAAACAAATTCAAACTGAACTGAATGGAAAACGAATTCGAATTGAACTGAATAGAAAACGAATTCGAATTGAACGGAATAGAAAACAAATTCAAATTGAACTGAATAGAAAATGAATTCAAATTGAACTGAATAGAAAACGAATTTGAATTGAACTGAATAGAAAACGAATTTGAATTGAATTGAATAGAAAACGAATTTGAATTGAATCGAATAGAAAACAAATCTGAATTAATTGAATTCAATTGAAAACGAATTGAAATAGAATTGAAATCGATTCGAATTGAAATCAAATAGAAGTGAATGTAAAAAGAATTTATAAGGGGAAATTCAATTTTGATTTGAATTTGAAATAAAGGTTGAAATTGTTTTGAAACAAATTTGAAATGATTTATAAAATTCGTTTTAAAAAGGAAATCGATGGAATATATATATATATAATATATATATATATATTATATATATAATGGCCTGAATAGAACGCGCCGCGCCGCGGCAGTTCGTGAATTTCGACCATTGACTTCGAACGGACATTGCGGGAGATCCGACCGTCGGATTCTCCTAAAACCGGAACCGTAAGGTTCGTATCGAAAAGAGCTTTCTAACGAATATTAGAAATTTGAAATCTAACGGTTGGATTTGGAATTATGTCCAAATCAAATTTGAAAAAGGTCGCTGTAAGTGCAGTTCGATGGCCATTGATGGAAATCGACTGTACGGGCCTTGATAAAATTATTAAAAATAGTAATAATTTGTGTAAAATCATAAGAAATGATTTAGATAGAATTTGGATGAAAAACTCCATATTTGAAAAGATAAAAATAGATTTTTATCGAAATGAACTAGTTTTGAACTAGAATTATAATTCTATTTATTTTTAAAATAAATAAACTGGATTAGAAATGGTTTTGAAAATAACCAGAATTTCCAATAACTGCATTGGAATGGATTTGAATCGAAATTGTCTTCGGAATATTTCGACGTTGGATTTCGTGAATATACAGGTGTTGTTATGGAAATTTGAAAGATATTTATATATCGTTATTTCCAATACGATATCTGTTGGTCGTAGAATTTGATATTGAATATAAGCCGATATATTTTCTATTCAGAGCCTTGTGTCTAATATCAAATGTGATTTGGGTTTGTCGTGAATGGTGTCTTCATTAACACTGTTCTTGAACCCAGTTGAGAAAAGATTAAATCTTTTTATTTAGATTTAATGAAGTGTACCAATTAAATAATATTTAATTGGAATTGAATTGATATTGATTTTGGGTTTATCATGAACAGTGTCTTAAATGACACTTGTTCTTTAACCCGATAATTAATGTGATGTGATTTTGGGTTTATCGTGAACCGCGTTTTTAATGACACTGATTCTTTAACCCAGTCACAAATTAAAACTAAGCGGAGTTTTAATGAATCTTTAATTAGATTGAAATAATCGAGAATGGAGTATCACCAGTTTTGCTCCAAGCGTTAGTTAAATCTTTAATTAGATTTGAACGTGAAATGGTAATTGAATTTACCGATAACACCGCGGTGTTAGATATGAAGTAAGACCCGTTTTACTTCATGGGATGAATAGGTTGGGATTGGGAAATTAAAACCAATGATTACTTCGGTAAGGTTCGTTAATCTCGACTAGTTGAATCGAAATTCAAAAGGAGATTAGAGAATAAATTCAAGGAATATATCTTGGATAAAATTAATGGGAACCTTTCCCTATGAATGTGAAATTTAGAAACTAACCGTCGGTTAGCCAAGCAGAATGGTTTTCTGGATATTGATCTGATGTTGGTTTCGGCCTTCGGGGTTAATATTTGGGGAATTGTTCTCTTGATTAATTTGCGGTTAGTGACTGATGAATTGGAATGAAGCGTATGTTGTGTTTGTGTAACACTTATTTAAAATATACGCGAGTTATTCGGAAAGTTCGGGTTTATCCTATTCTGAATAACTGATACTACGATAAGTCGAAGATGAAGACGATGGTAGAAGACCGGAGGTCTTCACGTCGTTTGGGTGATTACTGATGATCTTGATTGGGCTGTACACCCAAGAAGATGGAAACAGTTGGTGATCATCCAGATGTGCTTGGAGATCGAAGGATATGTGAGGAAAGTGCCTCCGTTTTCGTTCAGACCCAGAACGAACTTGTAAATGGACTGTGTGTCTGACATCGGATTTCATTCTCTATGACCGATATCGGTTGCATAGAATGGTTTGCCTGTGTGGCATGCTAAGATTTAAAAGATCAAGGCTTCTGTTGAAAAGCAAAGTCTTGTGGTTGATGATCAAAGCACAGCCTGTGTGGCATAGCTTTGTGTAACGTGAATTCACGAGCCTCACACCCCGGTATGAACCAAAAACTGGAGACGGACATCAGGGATATGGACATATTTATTTCATATACACGTTAAAAATTCTATTTTTAACCATAAAATATTTTCCACTATAAAATATTTCGTTTCACATCACATCACACAATCAACTACACATCAAAATCAAACAAACAAGCATACAAGCCGTCCATGGTCTGTGGACGACGGGTGTCGGGTGCTACTAAACACCGTCTGCATCCTAGTATATATTTTAGCTAGAAAATAAAATTAAAGGTGAGAAATTCTCACAGAGTTGCTAATCCAACGCCTCGACTCTTCTTTGTAGAAAATCTTCGTCGTTCTCGCCTTTTGTCACTTTCGTTGCCCGTATTCTCTACATATGTAAAAATCACATTTTTACTTCGCTATTCAATATATAAAAATCGAATTTTTACTATGTTATTCAATATATAAAAATCGAATTTTTACTTTGCTATTCAATATATAAAAATCGAATTTTTACTATGTTATTCAATATATAAAAATCGAATTTTTACTATGCTATTCAATATATAAAAATCTAATTATTTTACCTCGCTGAATACACTATAAAAATCACATCTTTATTACTCTACTATATAAAAATTGCATTTTTAACCTTCTACCATAATAACGATTATACCTTTAATACAAATACTATATAAAACCCCAATTTTTATCAACTAACAATCCCTTCCTTTCATTGCTATATGTATAAAACTGATTTCATTTATTCAAAACTGATTTTAACAAAGTTTTATATTTAAATAAAATTAGAATTTAAAAAGGAAAACTCACCCTCTTGCTTTATTCACGTCGAACTCGGTTGGAGGGCTGTTGGGAGGTGAACGCTGACGCGAGGTGGAGGGCAGTGGGGTCTTCGGCGATCAACAGAGCGAGGGGTGGCGGCTCTCGTTCTTCGTGACGAGGAAGGGGGTTTAGGGGGGGTGCGCCTTCGATTGCTGGGGGGAGGGGTCGGCGCCCGATCGACGGTGGCAGAAGCGCAGTGGCGCGCCGCCTGGAGGAGCGGTCCCCCCACTTTCCGTCTCGTTTCCCCTTTTTTTTTTCTATTTGACTGAATCGGGTTTAACCGATTGGGGGAAAGGGAAATAGGGAGTGGGCCAACGGCCTATTCAAGTATATATATATATTTTTTATTATTTAATAATTTTATTTTTCACCAAAAAGCAACTTTTATTTTCGACCTCAAAACGAGGCCCACCGCCTGTCGTCTATGGCGTTCTACCCCCATTCCGAACACAATGGGATATGTATCGCAAGCTGATTCGATCGTTTCGATCAGTTTCCGTCAAAATCAACATATAACTCTATATATTGAATTTGAACGCGCGTTTCAATTAACCGGGGTCACATACGAACTCTAAAAATTACAGAAAAATATTTTCTAGCTTCGTATTGACGATACGGTCCTAACAAAACTAGTTTCGTCGAATTCTGGGACTGTTGGAAAAATGGCCATTTTCTAGTCGATTAAAATTAACTGAAACTGGTCAAACGCGTTTTCCTTTGCCACGCTCACATATTGATTCAAAAAATTATGAAATTTGAAACCTAGCAATAATTTGACATCACGGACCCAACAAAAGTTGTTTCGTCGAAATCCGAGGTCGTTTGCAAAATTTCCATTTTTAAGGGCCTGAATTCCATAGCGACTATTCAAAATTTTCAACTGGACATATCTTTTGATTCCCGCTATGAAATTTTGATTTTTCGCATTCGTTGGAAAGATATCATCAATTAGATCCTAATGTTTTTGGTTTCGCTAAAATCCGGTTTATTTTGCACCCGGTACATCCAATTGAAGTTTGAAATCAAATTATCGAACTACCGCGCCATTTCCAATTCCTTTTATAATTATATATAATTAATTATATTCTAACGACGGCGTATATAATACATACGTTCTAAATATATTCAAAATAAATTTTCGTCGATATTATTTAAAATAATTCATTTTAAATATTCAAAATTCGCTAAAATTGCCAAAATAAAAATTTTAAACTGGCCCAGATTTTCGGGTTGTTACACATCTCCTTCTTCATGGCCATTGGAAATGCCACGAACAACTAAAACATTGCATAAACGTTTTCCATTACTTTTTGGACATCTACAAGCATAAATACACTACTTTTGGACAGACTTGCATATTTTTAGATTTCTTGAACATTAAAGCTTATTTTTTGATATAGTTGACCGAGTCAACGCTTTTTCTACTCAACGAAAAAGACAAAGGGCATTTTAGTCAAAGTCTAGAATTAACAAGGATTTATTGTTCTATTGTAACGCTTTGTAGTTAACTATTGTCCGAACTTATACAACATTGTAATTGAATATTACATGATGGATGATATTATGAAGTGGACGTAGGCGTTAGTGCCAAACCACTATAAAAAGCTGTGTCTTCCGCATTTACTTTGTTACGTCTTTGGATTACACCACACATACACATTTGGTGTTGGCGTGCGACAATTTTCCACGTCAACAGGGTGTGAGCTCCCTTTTAAGATTTTTTTTTACTCTTTTGAGTTATTTGATGAGTTGATGGTTTTTGGGGAAATTGAGTTGATATCTATGAATGGGGTTGCGGATATACATAACTTTACACTTGCATGTGAGTGGCATAGTGCACCCTTTTACTTATGACATATGTATTTCACCTTTTATATCCTTTGAGTTATATTTCCCAACTCTTTGCTTAAAGAGTTGTTTATTGTGCTCTTTTCATTATCGTTGTAACTATCCAAATTTTGAAACCGATTTAAAAATTATTTCTTAATTAAATTTTGTGCGAATTATAGTCCATTTTTAAAATTCGACGATTTAATGTTTATTTCAAAATTTTGCGAAGGAATATTATTGAGACGATCTCAGAATTTGATGAAACCAATTTTATCGGGTCTGTAGCATCGAAAAATGGTAGAGTTCCAAATTTCGTAAAATTTGGAGCTAGTTTGTGAGCGTGCGAGAATTAAACGCGTATCGGGTCAACCCGTCG
The DNA here is from genome assembly GCA_030737875.1 of Allium sativum. NCBI lineage: Eukaryota > Viridiplantae > Streptophyta > Magnoliopsida > Asparagales > Amaryllidaceae > Allium > Allium sativum. The sequence continues at coordinate 144,121,506 of CM060913.1, read as the reverse complement.
AAATTAAGTGGAAACACAATCAAAAAATAAAACGGAGGGTCAAATAAACTCGAAAGAGACATATTTCTTTGGATTCTAAATTATGTTTTATGTTGGAATGCAAATTTTTATGTAAAACAGAATTGTCGTTTGATCACATGAGCAGAAGAACCGAAGCTGAACAAAAACACGTTCAATGTGGAAATTAAAATCTAAGCCAAAGAGCACCATTTGAGGTGTCATAAATCTACATGGCTTAAGGTTTTTCTTCTCCCCCTCCATCCTTGGAACACCTCAGCGATCTGTGAGGTTGCAAAATTGTTAAAAAGCCCCTCTTCCTTTCTTTTTGTCCTTTTTTTCCTTCGATTTTCATTTTACTCCTCCACCCCCATCTTCTTGCTTCCATTGCCGCCACCCTTGCTTCCTCTACCTTCTAACCGTCGGTGCCCCTCCTCCACCACCCCCTCAACATGCGCATCCCCCTCCCCCTTGGCCGAACTCCCCTTTCCTCTTTAATTTCCTAAAAAACCAATTTTGCACCTCTTTTTGCAAATAAGCCCTACAAAACTCCACCTTTCTTCCTCCTTTCACCTCCTACCCACACACCTCCCCCTCTTTGACACGCACCAGCCCTGCCCCCACCCAACCATGGACCCCACCTTGAAGTCGTACCCCTTGGACCCACTAAACCCCCTCCGGTAGCTTTAAACTTCGAGATCTGCGAGTATACGTGTGTTCATGAGGCGTAGGAACCCAATAGATGCCAAATCCAGTCCCGTGAGCTGTCGGCGAGTTTCGTAGGCTCTGTAGTAGTTACAGCTGTGTGTGCGAGTCCGACCCTTCCATATAAAGTTTGGCGGGATGGAACCCCATGGTGAGAGATCAAAACTCACATTTAAAGGGATATAAAATATTAACTGTTAACAGTTAATTGATTGTGGTTAATAATAACCTGAGGTGATCATATAAGTTCACTATGATGTTATATGATGAGTAGTGCAATAAAAATATGATTTGTATCTGTTATATGTGAAATCCCTTGAGTATATGACACTTATATTATATACCGTGTTGATTGGAAAAATGATTGAACCTTAAATGGTTTTGATTGAGTAATTTATTAATTACTGTTCGTTGGTTGTGATGAAAACCCCATATGGGTTTTGGGGGTGACAGTTAGCTCACACGTGTCCCAAGTGTGTAGATAGGTTCACATGGATTGTGATGAACCCCACACGGGTATTGTGATGATAATTTTACACATCTCCCAAGTGTATAAATAATTTCACTAGTTATGTATGAAAAACCCATATGGGTATTGGGATGATAATGAATACTAATCCCAAGTGTGTAGTTTGTCAATCGGTTGATTGGCAGGACTGTATAAGCGTTATTTAAGGCTTATATGGTGTAGTTCAGTTTGTATGTGAATTGGATGTCGTTTGACAATTAACTGAGTGTTATAAAATACACCGTTTGAAAATGAACAATAAAAGTGGTTATTGGTTCAATGGTTCAATCTCCATCAAAAAAATGGACTTTTAACGAATATTTTGATAATATAATAATAGGTGAAAAATCAAAGTTTGATTTTGATGTTCGATTTTGGATGAATGCGAAGATTATAAAATATAGATGAATTTTTGTAACTGTAACAAGTTGTTTTAAAATGATTTTCTTCTAATTACAGCCTATCGAATTTTTATTTTCAAAATGAATAGTAACTATCAAAAGTAAATTCGGTTAGGCTATCTAGAAGATGTTTCAAAAGAAGTTTCTTTTCAAAAATTTCCTATTTATTTTTATTACATATATCAGGAAAATTTGGATTAAAAATATTGAATTTGGAAAAATAATATTATTTTAATCATTATAATACTATTGTAATATAGAAATAAATGATTTTGAAGTTGAAATATAAAAATATAGTTTTGGAAAATTATTATACTTTTTATATAATAAATAGAATGATTTCGGAATGAATCAACGTATTATATATATATATATATATATATATATATATATATATACGTCGAATATTGGTCTGAATAGAACGTGTCGCGTAGCGGTGGTTCACAGTTTTGACCTAAAACTTTAAATGAATATACAGGGAGATCCGACTGTCGGATTTTCCCGAAATTGGAACTGTTGGGTTCATATTGAAGAGATTTTTCAAATGATAAGAAGAGATTTAAAATCTATGTTAAATTCAAATTTGAATAAAAACAACGTCATGACCCGTAATGACCTGTAATTGGAAATTACGAGTATGGACTATTTTTATATAAATAAAAATAGTGAAAAATCATTATAAATGATTTGGATTGGGTTTAAACCAATTTTATATGGTTTTAAATGATATAAGTTGTTAAGCGGAATTTGGCGGTTTTCTGTAAAGCTTATATAACTGCCTTCAAGAGGTGTTTGGGAAATAAGAACTTTGCTTCGTAAATTGAATTGAATACTTGAGTAAACCTTCTAATATAAGGTTATTAAATGATTTTTGAAATCCAAGTGACTTAACCAGGTTTGAGAATAAGATTTAAATCTTATGAAAGAAACCAATTAAAGGAGACTTAATTGGTGAGTCAATAATCCGATAAGGATTTGATTTGGCGCGAATTATTCGAAAAGACCGGGTTTAGCCCATTTCGAATAATTGGACGATGATTGAAAGTCGAAAATATTGAAGACGAGGCAAGACCGAAAATCTTCACATCGAATGGATTGTTGTTGATACCTTGGATTTGGATCGCTCCCTTGAAAGGGTTATGGCGGCAGTGGTTCGGACGTACTTGTTAATTGTCTAGATGTGCGAGGGCCTCTCTCCTGTATTGGATATATAGGATGAGGAATAACGTGCCTTCGGTTTCGTTCAGACCCAGAACGAACTTACAAATGGATTATATGTCTAACATCATAATTCGTGTTTTATTAATTGATCTTTGCTAAATATACATCTGTTTGGTGGCAGAGAATTTATTCTCTTAGCTTAACACCCTTCTCTGAGACGTATGAGCTTAGATGTTATATATTGGTAAACATTAGTTGTATGGTATGGATTGATAATGTGGCATGCTGAGTTCTGCTGGTAGATAGATCAAAACTTTTATTGAAAAGAAGAGCTTTGTGGTGCGTTAATTTGCGAGCTTCACACCCCGGTATGAGTCAAAAACGGGATGAAGGACAGCAGGGAGGACATGCGTTTCTTTCTAGCTAGAATTGATACTATGGTATGGAGTCCAGACATTTTACTTATGTGGATGTTGGAATCGAGGCGCCTTGGATATGGCCGCACAAGGCCATGGTGGTCGACGTACTGATTAGGAGGTCCGATAGGACTAAGAAACGTATTGTTTAGGCAATTATCCAATCCATCAGAAATAGATGGACCGGCCCTATCGCTCCAAAGGGATGTGTGTATTCTCCCTAGGACATTTTGCTAGAGATGTTATGAAGTTTGTATTTAGGAAGATCCTTTGCCTCAGCTCATGATGAAAATCCAAATTCCAATACGCGACTTTACGTTTTAGTTGTAAACCTATATAGAGACATAATAGGTGTGACAACGGCTCATTACTCCTGCACTAAACAAAAGGAATAATGCGCTAGAAGTTGTGCCATGCAACTATGACGATCACCAAGACACAATGCGACACCTGTCGTATAACTCACGACCCAAGGATAAAATATAATAGATTATATATACAACATGCTATAATAGTGAAGCATATATAAGTAGAAACTTGAACTTTCATAACAACTAGAAAGAATATCCATACACCCTTGGATTACAACATAAGTGTCTATACAAATTTATCTCACTACAACACTCAAAGAAAACACCAATCATAACAGTGGAAACAACGAGCACTAGATAGTAAAAAAAAAAAAAAAACAGATATGCAAGCCTCCTGCTCAACATCGCTCTACATCCTCGCTTCACTAAGTTCTGCTACCTATAACCTGCTACTCAGTCTGTCCATCTAAAACCAGATGAACAGCCCAAGCTTGTAAGAGGAAACATAAAATCTTGAGTCAGACAACAGTCTTAATGAGCGATAAAACAGCTATCAAACATCATCAATATATTATTTTAGATTAAGCAGCTTAACTAGCCAATCTACCAAAACTCCAGAGAAGAACTCAAACCCATCTTCCCCACATCTGAAAGTGATAGCCTTTACAACAAGCATTTGAAAACAACGATGCATCCATGGTAGTCAATAGCAACCAGATAATAGAAATCACAACAACTAGTAATATATCACATAAACCATCCTAATCGAGATCAACATCGATCCCTTAAGCGCAAGCCCGAAGGCTTAAATCAACATCATACAAGCACCCAAGAAACATCTCCGTCGACGTTAGACAACTTACATGAGACGATACAAGCAAAACAACCAACATCAATGACCTTGGCTATCACTGCCTATCCTACTTCGAAACCATCGTTAATCATATGAAGGCCAATGTAACACCCCGAATTTCTATTAACAGTAAATTAACAAATTAATGTATAATTAATTCTAAATGAAAAAATTAAGGGAAACAGGTTACGCCATTGCGTTCGTCTCAGAATTCTGCTTGAGATAGAGTCCGAGTTTACGGGAATCGGACTCCGTATGAAGGAGTTATGACCTCTGGAAGTTTCAGAATTCAAATTTAAAATTTAAACAGTTCAAATGAAGTCCAAAATTCAAAAAACAGACCCAAACTGGGCTAGGCGGGAAAATTCCCGCCCAGGCACCAGGTCGACCGGGGGGTCGACCGGGGGGTCGACCTAGGTGACCAGGTCGACCTGGGGGTCGACCTGGTTTGGCCCTGGTTGGCCTGGTCGAATTTCTGAGCTTGGCTGTGTCACTAGGGATGATTTGTCACATTCTGGTTGGCTCCTCTCGAAGTGAATGGTCTAGATTCATCTATGATCATTTGACATCTCAAATCAATCTGAAATTATATATAAACAACTTAAGTCTCCAACCTAAATTCACACATAAAAAATTAGAGATGGAGCCGCCATGCCGTCAGGAGAAAACTGAGAGGAGCCTCCACTTGTAGAAAAGCTTAGAGACGAGCCAAAACTAAAGTAAAAAAAGAATCAATCAACGTTTGTCTACCAAAGGAAAGCATTGCAAATTCAGAACTCAGAAATAAGAAAACAAGACCGTCGTTTGTTGTAAGTATAGTGATTTTGCCGATGGGAATAAAATTAAGACTTGATTCGATGTAAATTGGAAGTGGAATTGTGTTATTGTATAACGATGATGTTAATTCATATCTATGTATTGAAATGGTTGTATTGTGAATGGTTCGAATGTTTGTGGTTAAATTTACTTGGTGTTAATGAAAACAACATTACACGCAAGTTGTATAGTTCATGTTGTAACCTACACCTATATGTTTATGTGATTATATAAGTTGTATGTGATATGTCCAAGTTAAGATCTCATGTGTATACTTTATGCCTAAATGATTAAGTGCATATACATGTTCATATGTTTATACAAAAGTTGCAAAGTTCATAATTGGATCCATGCCAAGATCCATTTTAATACAAGTTTCATGTTATAGTAGTAAACATGATTGGATCTAGTTCACACATGCGATGAAATTATACATACTTTATGGATATGTCATATTCTTGTCATATGCTAGTGATGTTCGATGTTATGCCTAGATCTAAACATGTTTAGGCTTATGTTGTCTAAATCATATGTTAATTCATGTGACACCTATTTGATTAGATCCCTATTTCAATGCATAGTTCACATGTATGTAAGTTGATGTTGCAAGTTCACACCTATGATATTCATGTTGACTATTTTGCAAGTTCACACCTATGATGTTCATTTTGACTATGTCGATAATGCCAAGTTTACACCTATGTCATGTTTATGTTAATGAATGCCAATTTTGTGTACGCTAAATTAGGCTAAGTTTTTAGCCTAATATTATATGTTAAAAACTATGCGAACGAAAATTAGGCTAAGATTGTTAGCCTAATATTTAGACGGGGTAACGTTGGGATAAATTGGTAATTATAGGAAACTTGACATAAATGGATGAAAATATACGAAATTGGCATGTTTATCACATGCCAAAATTGGTGGCACTTAAATGGTATAAATTCTTATACCAAAAATGTTAAACTTGGAAAGTGGGCCATAACATTTAATTGTCAGCTAATTTACATATAACAAGTAATAAAGACAAATATGTAAAATTAGAAAATACGAGTATGCTTAGCATGAGGTTGGATTGAGTTGTGATGTAAACCTGCCCGGACCCGCCCGACTGTCCAGTAGTCACAACAATACCTATCCAATGTGGGTGGTTAAGCATTGAGCCCAATAAGGACCCGAGGTTATGATACTTCCTATTTCCAGTTTATGATACTTCCTATTTTCAGTTTATACCTATCATGCCCTTTTTCTTATTCACATACTGAAGAGTCACTAGACTTACTAGGCTTTATGTTTGACCCTATTTTCTTTCGTCTTCTTTTCTTCTGTCCCCCCCCCCCCCCCGGTCCATAGGGAGGAAACAACCCAGCTTAGTCAGACTCCTTGCAAGCTTCAAGATAGTAGATGTACGGTTTGGACTCTCTTTGGCTATGGCTGTTGGACACATTCTATGGGGATTTATGCAGTTTTAATTATGTTTTATGCTTCTTTATTTAATAACCAAGACAGAAATGATGATGTAATGTTTTGGAAGTTATTATGTGACAGTTGTGGAAATGTTTTGTATGAACACATATTTTTGAAATAGAAAGTCTGTTGTTTTCCGTTGCTTATATATATGTGTTTATATCTGTCTTGTGTTTTATCTGTGACTTTTACTTACAAACCTCCACCAAAGTTAAGGCATTCCCTTTGTGAGTGACCTTAGTGGAGGGTGGGGTGTTTCACTTGGTATCAGAGCACAAATTTACCAGATTAGATAAAGGTTTTTGAAACTATTTTCAAAAAGAAGTTTAAAGAAGCATTGTTTTCAAGAAAAAGAGTTATTTTTAAAAGGCATAATTCCCCAAAAGCCATATGCACTATCTCTCTATCCTTTGTCTATAATACTTTCCCTTTTTGTTCCAGCATGTCTGGAGATCTTAACCTTCCAGAAGGAGTACCGATCCCTGGCTGGTTCCGAAGTTACCTAGAGGCTAGGGCCAATGGTGCGGGCCCTACCGACATTCCTCCTCCCACAGTGGCAGCGGTTCCTCCTCCTCCTCCTCCTCGTGGAAATACTTTCGCTAAGACGTGTAGAGACTTCAAGGCTATGGGTGGAAAGGACTTTTATGGAACTGAATCATTTTTGGCAGCAAGGAACTGGCTGAAGGAGACCGAAGATTTGTTCGTCATCTTCGAAGTTGATGACAGACAAAAGATACAGCTAGCAGTGTGGTTGCTCAAAGATGAAGCTTCCTATTGGTGAGAAGTTACCCATGCTGAGAGGCCAGTGAAGACTTGGGAAGATTTCAGGATGAGTTTTGAGATGAAATTCCTCTCCCAAGTTGAAAGAAGCCTACAAATAGAGAAGTTCCTAATTTTTAAACAAGGAAATATGACAATCAAGGAGTACGTCAATCAGTTTAACCAGCTGGCTGATTTGGGCTGGATTTAGTAAACACCCAACACAAGAAGGCCCTTCGCTTCGTCAAAGGTCTGAATGAGCCTCTACACAGCCTTGCTATGACCCATATACCCATGGGAGTGACTTATGAAAGCTTGGTAGACATGGCGCTGCTACACGAGGAAGATAAAGGCAAGAAAGAGGCAAAGGTGGAAGTGCCTCAGGAAAAGAAAGAGGGTTTACATGCTAAGAAGACAGACTTCAAGAAAGGCGGGAAGAACAACAAATCCCGTGAAAAGAGAAGGTGCAATTTCTGTGGCATTATTGGACATATAGCGAAAGACTGCAGGAAGAAGAAGGCAAAGATGAATGCTAGTTGTTTCCATTGTGGAGAGACTGTACACTTGGCTAAGGACTTCCCAAAGAAGCGGGGGCAGGGACAGAGGGCTGGATCCACCTCAGGGGGACAGGTTCACGCGCTGGTGGCACCTCCACAGGAATGAGATAGAAATATTTCTGTAGAAAGCTTAGTTTATCTCTATGATCATCCAGTTCACACTCTCTTTGATTCGGGTGCATCACACTCCTTTATTTCATCTGCTTTAGTAGAATCTCTGCACCTAGACACTAGTATGATAGAAGATCCCTTGATTGTTTCAAATCCAATTGGGGGCTCGACTTATTTGTCGATGGTTTGCTTGGATTTAAAAATCTCTATTCTAAGTGTTGAATTTAGATGTAGTGCCTTTGTTTTGGGCTTCTCAGGATATGGACTGATCTTAGGCATGGAGTGGTTATCCAGTAATGGTGCCATTCTTGATTGTGAGAAAAGAGTGGTTAGACTCTTGACTCGGCTCGGTAACACTCTAGAAATTTCTTATAATCCCTTGAATCCTGTTATGCTTAGTTATCTAGAGTCGCTTGACGCTTCTGTTGAGAATTTGCAGTCGGTTAGAGTGGTCCATGAATATCCGGATGTCTTTGAAGAGGTGAAAGGCTTACCTTCGAAGCAGGAAATAGACTTTCGCATATATCTTGTTGATAATGCAAAGCCCGTGGCTCTGCCTGTTAGACACATGGCTCCAAAGGAGAGAAAGGAGCTCAGTAAGCAAGTTAAGGAGCTTCTCGAGAAGGGGTTTATAAGGCGGAGTATCTCGGAATGGGGTGCTCCAGTAGTGTTCGCCACCAAAGCAGATGGTTCACCATGTCTTTGTGTGGACTATAGGGAGCTAAACAAGCTGACTAAAAAGAATAGAAACCCGCTTCCCAGAATAGATGATTTGTTTGATCAGCTTGTAGGTGCGTCAGTCTTCTCCCAACTTAATCTAGTTACTGGGTTCCATTAGCTAAGGATAGCTGAAGATAGTATTGATAAAACAACATTCAGAACCCCAGACGGTTTCTACGAGTGGCTTGTCATGCCTTTCGGTTTGACAAACGCACCCGCTTATTTTGTGGACCTAATGAGCAGGGTGTTCAGAGAGTTCCTCAACAAGTTTGTGGTTGTCTTCGTAGACGATATTTTGATCTTCTCAAAGAATGAGGAAGAACATGCTTAGCATCTGAAGGAGATCATGGAAACTCTTCGAGTTCATTAGCTAAAAGCCAAATTCTCCAAGTGCCACTTTTGGAGAGAAGAAGTAAGATTTCTTGGACATATAGTGTCCAAAGAGGGGTTAGCTGTAGACCCCGCGAAAGTGGTGGCAGTGCAAGATTGGAAGACACCAAGAAATGAAACCGAAGTCCGAAGCTTTCTTGGGCTAGCCGGTTTCTACCAAAAGTTCATTAGGGATTTCGCGAAAATCTCAGCTCCACTCACTAGGCTAACAAAGAAGAATCTGGCGTTCGCTTGGGATTTGGATTGCGATTTTGCTTTCCAACGATTAAAAAGGGCTCTCACAACAGTCCCGGTTCTGACTTTGTCGGATGGAAGCAAGATGTTCACGGTATATACGGATGCTTGTGGTACGGGACTAGGCAATATTCTGATGCAAGAAGGGAGGGTAGTGGCTTATGGTGGAAGACAATTGAAAGTTCATGAAAAGAACTACCCAACCCACGACCTTGAGTTGGCCGCCATCGTATTTGCACTTAAGCCTTTGCACCATTATCTCCTAGGTGAGAAGTTCGAATTATATACTGACCATAAATCGTTGAAGTATTTTTTCTCACAGAAAGATCTTAACTTGAGGCAGCAAAGGTGGATGGAGTTCCTTGCCTCATATGATTTTGAGATTTCCTATACTCCTGGCAAAGGAAATGTAGTAGCAGACGCGTTGAGCAGAAAGAAGCTTACCCTAAGCCCTCTCTTTGTAGAAAGGCAAAGCTTGGAGTATATAGCCGGTTTTGACTTTAGGCCCACCTCTGATTTTGTACCGGGTTTATTGGCATCACTCGAAGTACGGCCCACTCTTTTAGACTCAATAAGGGTCGCACAACGCGAAGACCCTCAACTTGTTGATGTGATTGATAAATTAATTAGGGGTGAAACTTCCAGTCACCTCAATAGGTACTCCATCGATGATAAGGGTTGGCTGAGACGGAATGGAAGACTATGCGTCACACAAGCAAGGGATTTAGTAAAGATGGTTTTCGAGGAAGCACATCAGTCCAAGATGACAATACACCCAGGTGGGGACAAGATGTACAAGGACGTAAAGAGAGTTTTCTATTGGGGCGGCATGAAGAAGGACATGGCAGATTTTGTTTCTAAGTGCATAACATGCCAACAGGTGAAGGCGGAACAAAAGAAGCCTGGAGGACTGCTTCATCCTCTAGAAGTCCCACAATGGAAGTGGGATAGCATTTCAATGGACTTCATTGATGGGTTTCCTAGGTCAAGAAGAGGCAATACTAACATTTGGGTGATAGTGGGCAGGCTTACTAAAAGCGCCCACTTTATACCCATCAAGAGTAGAAGGACTGCCTCGTCTTTAACTTCTCTTTATCTCAAGGAAATAGTTCGACTCCATGGAATAACCTCCAACATAGTGAGTGACAGAGATCCCATCTTTATGAGCGAATTTTGGCGGAGTCTGCAAGAAGCTATAGGCACACAGTTATGCTTGAGCATGGCCTATCACCCCTAAACTGATGGTCAGACAGAAAGGGTGAATAGAGTTTTAGAATATCTTTTGAGACTATGCGTTCTTGACTTCGGAGGGACTTGGGAGGATCATCTTCCTTTAGTGGAATTCGCCTACAACAACAGTTACCAAGCCACCATCGGTATGGCGCCCTTCGAAGCTCTATATGGAAGACCGTACCGATCACCGACTTGTTGGTGGGAGTCTACTGACAAGCTTATACTTGGGCCAGACATGATTAGAGAGACTTCAGAAAAAGTGGACTTGATACGAAGGAGAATGAAGACTGCCCAAGATAGACTGAAATCCTATGCAGACAAAAGAAGAACCGACCTTGAGTTTGAGGTTGGGGACAGGGTTTTCCTTAAGGTATCCCCTTTAAGGAACGTCGTTCTTTTTTGGATCCGCAGGAAAGCTAGCACCAAGATTTGTAGGATTGTTCCCTATCATCGAGAAGTTTGGGAAAATGGCTTACAAAGTAGAGCTGCCTGAAAGATTGGCTGGAATCCACAACGTCTTTCACGTTTCTCATCTCCGAAAATGTCTACATGAATCTGCGGAAGTGGTGGGACCAAGCATTCTAGAAGAAGCCGAAGTGGAACGCGAAGCAACTGTGAGGAGAGTTCCAAGTCGAATCGTAGGAACTGAAGTGAAAAGGCTACGCAACCGCGAAGTCAAGCTCGTTAAAGTTCAGTGGAGCGACACCGAGGAAGACGCGACTTGGTAAACTGAGGACAGAATACGCGCGGCCTACCCTTTTCTTTTTGATGGTACATCTTTGATTTCTCTTTTTCCTTAAGTTGTGCTTCTATCTATCTTTTTAGGTATATCTCCTCGATATTATCCTTTATCCTTAAGGTAGAAACCCCTTTGGATGTAAACATGTATTTGAAACATGTTATGGTTGATGGCTACAAGTGGTTGCAAGTGGTTGCTCGTGGATGCATATACACACACAACCTAGGTTTTAGATCGGCTCAGTCACTTCATACTGCATATGCATATATGTATTCATATTTGTATGTGGTTGAAACTTGATATGTTGTCATATGGATGTCGCATTTGTATGAATGGTTGCGCACTCATGTAGAATTATGAGTAGGAAAAAATTTGCATACATAATGGATTCATGGCACTTACATGATTTGCATTAAGGAGGTTAACTGAATCAGTAGACCGCCTAATTTTTGCATTAGATAAGGACATGTACACACACTATGCATATGATCATGAAGCATTAGAAGTCTTTTAAGGACAATGGACGCCTGTGTTTATTGGTTGAGTGGATGGACGATTGGATGTTAGGACTTACGTTCTCCTAGACTTGAAGATTTTGGGGACGAAATCCTTTAAGGAGGGGAGAATGTAATACCCCGAATTTTCTGTTAACAGTAAATTAACAAATTAATGTATAATTAATTCTAAATGAAATAAATAAGGGAAACAGGTTACGCCATTGCGTTCGTCTTGGAATTCTGCTTGAGATAGAGTCCGAGTTTGTGGGAATCAGACTCCGTATGAAGGAGTTATGACCTCCGGAATTTTCAGAATTCAAATTTAAACAGTTCAAATGAAGTTCAAAATTCGAAAAATAGACCCAAACTGGGCTGGGTGGGAAAATTCCCGCCCAGGCACCAGGTCGACCGGGGGGTCGACCTAGGTGACCAGGTCGACCTGGGGGTTAACCTAATTTGGCCCTGGCTGGCCTGGTCGAATTTCTGAGCTTGGCTGTGTCACTAGGGCTGATTTGTCACATTCTGGTTGGCTCCTCTCGAAGTGAATAGTCTAGATTAATCTATGATCATCTGACGTCTCAAATCAAACTGAAATTCTATATAAGCAACTTAAGTCTCCAACCTAAATTCACATAAAAAAATTAGAGATGGAGCTGCCATGTCGTCAGGAGAAAACTGAGAGGAGCCTCCACTTGTAGAAAAGCTTAGAGACGAGCCAAAACTTAAGTAAAACAAGAATCAATCAACGTTTGTCTAACCAAAGGAAAGCATTGCAAATTCAGAACTCAGAAATAAGAAAACAAGACCGTCGTTTGTTGTAAGTATAGTGATTTTGCCGATGGGAATAAAATTAAGACTTGATTCGATGTAAATTGGAAGTGGAATTGTGTTATTGTATAACGATGATGTTAACTCATATCTATTTATTGAAATGGTTGTATTGTGAATGGTTGGGATGTTTGTGGTTAAATTTACTTGGTGTTGGATCCATTCAAATGAAAACAACATCACATGAAAGTTGTATAGTTCATGTTGTAACCTACACCTATATGTTTATGTGATTATATAAGTTGTATGTGATATTTCCAAGTTAAGATCTCATGTATATACTTTATGCCTAAATGATTAAGTTCATATACATGTTCATATATTTATACAAAAGTTGCAAAGTTCATAATTGGATCCATGCCAAGATCCATTTTAATACAAGTTTCATGTTATAGTAGTAAACATGATTGGATCTAGTTCACACATGCGATGAAATTATACATACTTTATGGATATGTCATATTCTTGTCATATGCTAGTGATGTTCGATGTTATGCCTAGATCTAAACATGTTTAGGCTTATGTTGTCTAAATCATATGTTAATTCATGTGACACCTATTTGGTTAGATCCCTATTTCAATGCATAGTTCACATGTATGTAAGTTGATGTTGCAAGTTCAAACCTATGATATTCATGTTTACTATTTTGCAAGTTCACACCTATGATGTTCATTTTGACTATGTCAATAATGCCAAGTTTACACCTATGTCATGTTTATGTTAATGAATGCCAATTTTGTGTACACTAAATTAGGCTAAGTTTTTAGCCTAATATTATATGTTAAAAACAATGCAAATGAAAATTAGGCTAAGATTGTTAGCCTAATATTTAGACGGGGTAACGTTGGGATAAATTGGTAATTATAGGAAACTTGACATAAATGGGTGAAAATATATGAAATTGGCATGTTTGTCACATGCCAAAATTGGTGGCACTTAAATGGTATAAATTCTTATACCAAAAATGTTAAACTTGGAAAGTGGGCCATAACATTTAATTGTTAGCAAATTTACATATATCAAGTAATAAAGACAAATATGTAAATTTAGAAAACACGAGTATGCTTAACACGAGGTTGGATTGAGTTGTGACGTAAACCTGCCTGGACCCGCCCGGCTGTCCAGTAGTCACAACAATACCTATCCAATGTGGGTGGTTAAGCATTGAGTCCAATAAGGACCTGAGGTTAGACTGAGTTACGGTGTAAACCTGCCCGGAACCGACCGGCACATCCAGTAACCGTAACAATACCTGTCTAATGTGAGTGGTCAGTGCTTTAAAAAGCTAAGGACAGACAATTTAGGATGGTAGGGTTAAGTTAACTAAAACACTTAACCAATTCAACATGTTAATTAAACCGATGGGTAGGGTTAGGTAAATACAGACACTTAACCACTTAACATGTTTGACTAGAAAACCCTAGTAACGGGGACCCATTTCAGCAGTAACCCAATTAGGTATCATGGCACCCTGAAACAAGGCAGTCTGGGACATGATTACCGGGATGATTGTAAGCAGTTAAAAGCGACGGCGGTGGGTGCAACAGTGTGGGTTCTAACGGAGTGCGGGCGTGCACACACTTCGGAGCAGACAAACAGGGCACTGGGGGCACCAGTAGTATAACCTATGCATTCTAGAATTGTGTCGGGCCGCCACCATGGGACTTGATACACCCCATGGTGGGACCAGCATAGGTATCTACACTCTTTGGGGGCCGTAAGACACAGATGATTATGCGAGTAGGAGCCGATCTTTAGAAAAAGGGGATCATTTCACCTCGATCATGGGGTGCTAGTTGAGGCAATGCAAGTAGTGCAGAGATTTAGTGTGGGGTGCGATAGTATATTCGATTCAAACGGCCTTATCTTAGTTTATGATACTTCCTATTTCCAGTTTATACCTATCATGCCATTTTTCTTATTCACATTGTGAAGAGTAACTAGACTTACCAGGCTTTATGTCTGATCCTATTTTCTTTTGTCTTCTTTTCTTCCGTTCCCCCCTCCCCCAGGTCCACAGGGAGGAAACAACCCAGCTTAGTCAGACTCTTTGCAAGCTTCAAGATAGTAGATGTACGGTTTGGACTCTCTTTGGCTATGGCTGTTGGACACATTCTATGGGGATTTATGCAGTTTTAATTATGTTTTATGCTTCTTTATTTAATAACCAAGACAGAAATGATGATGTAATGTTTTGGAAGTTATTATGTGACAGTTATGGAAATGTTTTGTATGAACATATATTTATGAAATAAAAAGTCTGTTGTTTTCCACTGCTTATATATATGTGTTAATATCTGTCTTGTGTTTTATCTGTGACTTTTACTTACAAACCTCCACCAAAGTTAAGACATTCCCTTTGTGAGCCTTAATGGAGAGTGGGGTGTTTCAGCCAACCTTGCCATACGTCAATGGCTAATGGTAACCCCGGTTCTAGCAAAAAATCCATACTCCTTTCATCAATACGTATCCAGGCCTTTCAATGATACCCAGGGTACTCAACCATTCAACCGGTCATTTAGACGTCTCTATTGTGCTCTTGCTTTGAGTCCGCTGGAATCTATGACAATGATAATCTCTCAGCCATCAATATCTTTAATCGTCCTCCCTGACGGCTATTCATAGCTCAGCAACCTTCTCGAGCAACCATTATCTACGAACTCAACACCCTTGAGTCGTCTTCACATTCATTTCTTTATGACAATCAACGAACACTTCACGATGCTTCAGACATTCCTCCTTGAATTTGCGTCGAAGCTATAACCATCATTGACTCAAAAACAAGCTTCGCTCGGTCGACATTCTTTAGGACTTGAACTCCTTAGGTCTTAATCCTTACGTATTACTCCTTAGGTTCTACTCCTTAGGTCTTGCTCCTTAGAGGAGTCATGGATTGAGTGATTTCTAGTTGATACTTTAGCTTGAATCAGGTGTGCATGTATGTATGTATACTCTGTTGCAAACAGTTAGTAACTAATATGTGCATATATTAATTTTGAAGAAAAAACTACGTATGACAATGGGTGATTTACATAGCTGATTTGATATATATATATCAATATACATAGGATAGATAAATGAATGGTGAAAAAACCTGTTTACTATGAGTTTATTAGAAGTAAGATACTGTTATGAGTATGCTTACAAATGAATGATGTATTTGTGATAAATCATTATCACTAAATAAGTATTTTTTTTGCATATGTTTGTTAAAGTTTGGTGCTAAAAACCTCTAGTTGTTTGTTGTGCTATCAGCACAAAAATGTAATATTTTAGTCATATATGGAAGTGTACTAATAGTTTCAGAACTGGGGTGCCTTTATTGTTGTATAATATTTAAGTCAAAAAAGGCAGTAAGGTGTTTGGCAGTGGGAAATTTGGTTTCCTGCTCATGTCACTCACCTGAAGGTAAGTGATATGGGTGCACTGAGTTGATATGCTGATCTCATGATCGTATGAAGAATCTAACAGGAAGTCCAGTATAGTAATAAGCAACATATAGCTTATGAAATATTGAACATTTTGAAGATTTACTCTTAAAACAAGAGAACTGACTTAAATATACAGCTATAAATAAAACCCTAGTTAACAAAAAGATAAAACCTACAAGCATTATGTGTTTGAACCATTTGTTTGAATGTTGTGGTGGTAAGTTTGTTTGTAATATTTAATTTGTTGGATGCTCTGCTAAATTAAACTGATAATATATGGGCTTGATTATATTTGATTTATGTTGAATCATAACCCATAAAGACCATATCCAAAAGTTATAAAATTGTAAATATCTTTGATCATACTAGTGTCATGATGTTTTAAAAATCCATGTGTGTTTGTTATTGCAAAATATAAGGGTAATAAGGAAGTAGGGTGTCAAGCAGTTGGAAAGTAGGTTTCTGGCTTATGTCTCATATAAGAAAATATGGCAAGGATGAAATGATCTCATGTGCTGAGCCTTTGTCCATCAAAGTGTTTTTTAGAAATTGAATTGAGTAGTAAGCAAGTGCATACTTATGTGACTTGATTATGAGAACTAAATTGCCAGAGAATACATAGTGCACTAATTGAATTACCTTATCCTTGTTTTGCAGCAACAAAGAACACTAAAAGCAGTGTTTATAATAGATAAAATGATCTAGTGTTAAAACTAATGATTTTGAGTTTATAATGACATTAATTCGTTATTTGACTGTTTTGATGTTGATTGGTTATAACACCCACTTGTTATAGCATGAATAAATTGTGGGACACAATTTCTTAAAGGAGGGGTGAATGTAAGAACTCGAGATTTTATAGTTCTAAAATAATTTTATTTTATCAGTAAATTTATTTTTTATATATACGAAGAGTATAATTTTTTGTGTGTGTATAAAATAGATAGTTAAAAATTGATATGTACATACCTGTGTTTATCTTTGTAGTGTGTGTAACATAAAAATTATAATCTAAGTGTTATGAAAATTAGTTAAGTGTTGTAAAAAGCTAATACAAACCTTAGGGGGGCAAAGTGGAAATTATCCAAGACTGAAACCCTAACTGTATGGCTTAACCAAATAAAAGAAAATCGACCGCTACTTTTATTTTTTAATCCGTTGTTTGCAAATTATAACAAAAATGGTTGAAGCCCTAGTAATAGAAATTGGGGGGAAATCAGAGGCGATCGTCTCGCATCAATGACAGTGGCATCCAGAGGGATGGCAACGACGAATCTGAAGGGTTCGAGAGTCAAATCGAGGATCAAAGGAGTGGAAGTGAGATTAAATCATCGGTGAGTGTATTCTCCTCTTTTAGGCAGTAAGGCCTTTAATAGGCAGCCGATTTACAACTATATTTCATTGAATGATTGGTATAATGATACATATATGCTGATTGCTTAATTTATATATAAGAATCAATGATTTCCTGAATGGATGCTGTATTGGTTTGAGTAGCGCCCGGTTATAACTCGTAATTGATGCTTGTTTTGGCTGTTTTATGGTTGCAAACCGAATATATATTCATATAGATCTGTTACAAGATAAATAGGGGTTTTATAAAAAGGGTTGCAAGATTATATTACTTAATCTCATGATTTGCTTAATAATGTTGGCTGAAAAAGTAGGGTTTACATGTATTAAAACAATACTGATTGTAGAACATCCAATTTATGGATCAGATCAAAATGAAAAAGGTGAATCTGTAACAAAATGATCTTTTTAGTCCAGAAAGGTTTTAAGGACTACTATGATTTATGTCACAATTGTTTCAGATTTAGTAAGTTCCATAACAGCCGAGGTTAGGCTAAAGTGATTAGTTTTATTGTGTACTATGATTCTTGATTTCATAGTTGCTGGTGTGATATAATTGGATATATGTTTGAAATATATTGTTTTGCATGATTTATTAGATCCATTGGACAATATGCATGTATATGGTGATATGTGTTCATATTGGATGTATGGCTAGTGTTGGTGATTCATTTTTTGATGCATTTATATAAAGTCTGAAATTGAATGGATATATATATATATATATATGTATGTATGTATATGTATATATGTATGAAAATACATGTATTTATATAAAAGGGTAATGGTTTCCATATGGAAACTGAATAGATACATGTGTGTATATAAATATGCATGGAAGTGCATGTATATGTATATACATATGTATAAACAATAGAACTGGTAGATTAAAAATTGAGTGGGTATACATATATGTGTATATGCATGGAAAGGTGTGTATATATATGTGTGTGTGTGTATCTCAGAGAATGAAATGTCAGTTAATATTGATGTTGGCACAGAGATGAATATTAAATTATACATGTGTCGACTGATATAAATACTTAAGTGAAACTGGAATTAAATGGAGATATATGTATATATACATGGGAATGTGTAAGTATACATATATATACTTTGGATATGATCCGTTAGAGGACTTTGTAACTAAGTGGATATATGTATATATATGCATGGAGAGATGTGTGCATGCGTGTGTGTGTGCTAGAATATAATATACCAGTAAGAAATAGTTTGATTGCCCCATGTAAATTGATATAAATGTTTGGATACATTTATGTGGGGCTGGTATAAATGGTAGCTTATTGTTTGAGTATAAGTGAATATATGTGTATAGTACATATAAACTGAGATGAAATAAGCATGAACACCAATGTGATAAGCCCATATTAAACTGAAAATGCATTCCATGGTTGTTTGCGTCTTTTATTCATTACAAAGTGTATGATTTACTCATAGAAATGGGAATTATATATTTATATATATATATATATATATATCAGTAATAACCTGTTATATAATTCTGAAATTAGTTGGAGACAGGTATACGTACATAAAATGTGTGTATATCTATATTTGTCAACTTATATACTCATAAAAAGGTTCTAGCTATAATTAGTTGCCATGACTGATTGGGAAGTATGTTTGATGTCCATTATAAATAGTTGATTATAAGCAAATAGTTGTTAAGTTATAATCTGCCATGTATATGTTTAGACAGTTTGATATATATATATATATATATATATATATATATATATATACTTGTATAGTGAACACATAACCAGTGGCATATATGTTTGGGTAGGCAGTTTTATCATGTATTTAGAATGGTTTGATTAAACTATAAACCATAGAATAACAGTATACACTGAACACCATGCTTTACAGAATACACTCATACCAGATGTGTTATGTCTGACCATGTTGATTGCCCATGCGATCTCCTGGGGTGTCTCATTCAAACGAGGCATTCTGGGGTGTTGTTTTACATGTTAGGATGCACTTTCAGAATATACGAAAAGGGGGACTGAAGATTTGACAATTAAAATGCTCAATTAGATGCTGCATATAGGTTGATGTGTTTGTGCAATTTGAAGCTTGTATCGAATCAGTAAGGTGCGTGAAATGTATATATGTTGTTGCTAAGAATTGTGTATGTTATATGGTTACAATGTGTGTTGATGAGTCGTATACAAATCTGATGGGTTAAATATGTAATTTCAGAGCACTGGGGCATGAGATATAATGATTAATACATTCATTTTATTATAAGTTTAGTATAAATAGTGAAGAATAGAATGTACCCTGCTATTTGTTATCTATTTGTTATTGGTCTAATTATATTCTATGTTTATTCATGGTTTAAGCTGAAGTAGAGAAGTCATACCATATAAGTTATATATGTATGTGGCTTCTTGAAGATGGCAGTTAAGACTGTAATGAATGTTGCATTGGGTACAAAGAGAGAGAGAGAGAGAGAGAGAGAGAGAGAGAGTGTATGTGTATTGTTTATATGAAATGAACTGTTTTAAACATCTTACTAAACGCTCATTTCAGTGTATAAAAGGACAGTCTATTTACCTATTATTTATGGTTGTCAAAGTATTAAACTGTTATGGTTTTGCATGTACACGGTAGTTGAAAGTCAGCTTGGCAAGGCCATAGGTAAAACTATCACGATTGTGATATACACACACACACACACATATAGATTGAAAACTCTTTGATATATACCTTTTGATACATTAAGTTTAACCTATGTATAAGGGTAGATTAAATACAGGCTATGTAAATGTAAGCTATACTTTGTGCCTTTGACAATTTATACATGCATGGGTATGTGGACATTAGGAGCATGTAATAATATATAAGAATACTTATGGCTTACCTGTTTTAAAGAAATGAATTAATTTAGAGAAGACAAGCTATTTTAATCTTGTTTATGCTATGTAGAGATTAATTATTTTTAATTAATCTACCGTCCTTTACTAATTAATTTCACTCTGATATAAGTAAAGGAGACTTGTATATCTTCTTATATACAAGTTATAATTTTGAATTATACTGATATTTTTATATTAGTCAAAGGTGATCCTGGAGTTGAAGGGTTATAAGAAGATAACCCTTGAGAAGAGGACCCAAGAGGATTGTAATTTATATTTTAATAAATGAAAAATTGTTCTTGAAAATTCTGGGGTCCTCATAGTTGACATGCCTAATGGTTTATTAAGTTAAAAACGTGTCATTAGTAATATTTATTTTGCTATTTTATAATGATTTTACAAAATATAAGTAAAAAATTTAAATGTGTGTAATTTGTGTAAATTTTGTTGTAACAATGAAGATTTAAAGATAATAAGCTTTAAATTGTTTCAAAAATGTTGTTAACAAATTTATTTAACATTATTTGAAATTAAACTATGATTGTTGTAAGTGTTATGATGTAAAACTTAGTTTTATTAGCCTAATGATGTGTTTATAGGCTTAAATATTCACTTTAAGGGCTAATTGAGTCATTAGGGGTTTAGTTGACTTAAATAGGGCCTAAATATGTGTTTAGGCAAAGAAATATCTGGAGGAATGTAAAAATTATGTACATCTTCTCCTCAGCATCTTCTTTTCAAACAAATTAAGGAAAATAAGAAATCCTTTTACTGTCAAAATTAAAGAGCCTCCAATCCACCTCACAACACAATTTTTTTGTAGTTTGAATCAATAACAATAGGTAATATGCTCAAAACTCAACTCTAATCCAAGTTATCTTTGATTTCATTGAAGAATTGTTGATTTATAGTAAAGTTCTTGTTTGCATGCAGCAGTCAGTGTCTCTACAAGTGAAAAGAGACCATCTTCTCCACACTGAAGCTCCAAATTGCATCAAAACCTTGCTAAATTCACTGCAATCACTTCTAAGGTGAGTGAGCCTCACAAATTTCTAGCCTTTAATGACTATTTGTGCTTATATGTAGCTATTTGTTACAAAATACATTGAATTTCTACTTCTTGATGAATATTTTTCTATGTTGAAATTACAATGAAAGCTCAACTTTGAAGAAATAGTGAGTGGTCTTATCAATACACAAATGTATAACTCCCTAGGAATTTCAATTGCACTTATATCCATCACTGTAGGAATTGGGTTCAAACTTTCCCCAGTCCCTAAATGTAACTTTATTTCAACGATTTTGGATTAGAAGAGACATTTGTCAAAAAGCTTTTGTAACTAATCGTATAGGGGATTTCGGTTTATTATTAGGAATCTTAGGATTTTATTGGATAATGGGTAGTTTAGAATTTTGAGATTTGTTCGAAATAGTTACTAAATTAATTCAAAAAAGTTGCGGTGTATAGAGAGGACCTCACCGTTTACGAAGTAACCATAGAAACGATGGAATCCACTAATTTTTTTTATCGCTAGAATTTAATCTTTCGGGGTAACACAATTTGGGGAGGGGTCTTTTTCCTTGTAACAAGAGAAAAAAATATACTTCATCCAACTAGTTCCGGGTCGAGTCCCGTGCAGCCCATTCAGAAATTTTTAAAAGAAAGCTTTATTTTAAAATTTTCATCCATTCCATTTTTAAAGTTTTAGGTTGCATTTTAATTTAGTCAAATAAATATATATCTATTGAGATTGGTCAATTATGATTGGTTGACCATTTTTTGATTGCTACTTAGTATTGGCACTGGGTCTGAAAAATTATCATTTTTAGCCCTTATAACAAAAACTTATTTTTGATGAAAGATCGAGAAGCTAGACTAGAAAAAATTAGGGGAGAAATTTTGTGTTATATATGGTGATCCCCCTCTGGCATCCTAATTTTATCACAATAACTACTAATT
The DNA here is from genome assembly GCA_030737875.1 of Allium sativum. Classification (NCBI taxonomy): domain Eukaryota; kingdom Viridiplantae; phylum Streptophyta; class Magnoliopsida; order Asparagales; family Amaryllidaceae; genus Allium; species Allium sativum. The sequence continues at coordinate 144,099,173 of CM060913.1, read as the reverse complement.
CATTTGCCAATATATTTCCGAAAAGTCGAAAACTCAGAGATAAAGGTTTTGTGAAATCTTCTAGGATGTTAATTGGTAAAAGGATTGGGGTTGGTTGAATTAGTATTCAACAGAAGAAATCAATTATAGAAACTAATACAATTAGATCCGCTCTTCATAGACAAACTTGAGATTTGCGATCCCAGGTAAGATTGGTTCAGGATCATGGGGTCTTTTTCCAATTACAAGAACTACTTTTTTAGTAGGTACAATTTCTCTTTGTGGTATTCCACCTCTTGCTTTTTTTCCCGAAAGATGAAAGTTATTCCTTTAATTTTCATTACTTGAAGGTAAGTAGACTATTCAATAATTTCACATTTAAATTGTATTTTGTCGTAAATAATAAATTCAGAAAGTTCAAAAGTGAAAGTAAAAAAAATGAATTAATAAATTCCTACTGGATGGAACCCTGTGAATCACGTGAAAGTATGATACTCCAAATTCGGGGGTCAGAGAGTTTCATAAAGCGTCCTTGGTGGAAAAAATGTGCAAAAAAAATGAAATATGTATTTCTATGAACTTCCTTAAACCTACTTTGCTTTGTTTTTTATTTATAGTATTTTTGGTTGAATCGCTCGTTAGAAGAAGAATTAGGCCAAAAATTAGGATACATTCTAGGAAAATGAAACTTCCATTGAAGAGAAGAAAATGAAACGCTTTCATAAAAATTCTCATATAATCGAGGGATTTTCTTTTTATAGAACAAAGTAAGAAAAAAAACTCCCTTCTTTTTTTTTCGAGTTCTTTAAAAATGGGTTCAAAGTTGACATTCAGAAAAGAATCTAATGAATTATGAGTTCAATAGAAATGGTAGTTTTAGTTTACTAGAACCATCAGCATATTTTTTTTAGCTCGGTGGAAACTGAATTGATTTCTTTTCCTCAGGATCCAATGTAACTTCCTATGTTCTTGATGTTTTTGCATGAATATTTTTCTAAAGTATTGCCATAATTCTTGTGAATGACCTTATAAAATTTCATCAGAATCCGAGCATGTTTGATTAGTCAAACGTTGTATTGAAGTGGCAACCTAAACTAGAAAACATCCATTAAGAAATGCATGACCCAGATCGACCTGGAAGTCGACGGTTTCATAAAAGGGTCGACCGTACGTTCGACCTCCCCTAGGCAAGAGGTCGCCCACCTAGTCGAACTCTTGGCAGCAAAGATATGTAGGAGCACAACTCCTTGTGGGTTGGTTTTTGGAGGTTTGAGGCTTTATTTTCTATGTGTTTTCCTGTAGATTTCCACTTGAATCTAGTACCTTATGAGTTGCAATTCAAGCCATTCAATATAATATAAATTCCATTTTTTGGGTGTTTTGATTGATTCCATTGTTTAGAGTTTTTTGATGAATTTTGGAGAATTTGATAACACATTGCACAATTTCAAACTAGTTTTCCGATATATAGTAAATATCAATTTCGTTATAGTTTTAAGGCTAAATAAATTTGGTATTAATGTAAAATGGCATCAAAACAATAGTATAATTTTTTTTATATAAGAATTTATAAAGAAAACTATAGGTTTTGGGAAATCATTTTATAAACTTGTTTTGGAGAAATTAAGTATTTTCTTATAGATAAATCACACTTTTATGCACCCTTCGGAGTAACGTATGGAATGGAAAACAATACCGTAAACCCCATGGTATGAGGCAAATTGGTTAATTTCCATTTTCATCTACTTGTAGTTGTTCTTGTGATTGAGATTTCTGTGTTTTCTAGTGCGAAGTTGATGTAACAACCCAGATTTTCAGAACCAAATCAAAATCTTTGTTTTAGATATTTTAATAGATTTTGAATATTTAAAATGATTTATTTTAAATAACAATGACTAAAAATTTATTTTAAATGAAGTTAGAACGAATAAATTTATTTTAATTATAAAACGAGCCTGAAATGGCACAGTAGTTTAAAAATTCGATTTTGAATTTCAATTGAATGTACAGAATTCAAAATAAATCGGATTTCAGTAAAACTAGAAATATTTGAATCTGTTTAATTATTTCTTTCTAATGAACGTGAAAAATCTAGATTTCATAAGGAGAATGAAAAGTTATGTCCAGTTTAAAATTTAGAATAGTCGCTATGGATTTTTTTTAATAATATATCGCCCTTAAAATTAGACATTTTGCAAACGACCTCCGTTTTCGACGAAATCACTTTTATTGGATCCAGAATGTCAAATTATTGCTAGATTCCAACTTTCATAATTTTTGGAATTAATATGTGAGCGCAGTAAATTTAAACGTGCTTGGTGATTTTAATTTGAATCGGATCGACCAGAAAATGACCATTTTCAAACGGTCTCCAAATTCGACGAAATTGGTTTTGTTAGGACCGTATCATCAAAACATAGCCAGATTTATTTTTTGGGAATTTTTTAAGTCAGTATATGGCCCCAGTAAATTAAAATGTACGTTGAAATCAATTTTGAATGTTATATTAATTTATATTTTAATTTTGATGAAAACGATCGAAATGATCGAACTGGCTTACGGGGCATATCCCATTATGTCCGGAATGAGTGTGTTTAGCTAGAGGCAACAGTTGTTGGGTTTAATTTGGAGTTCGATGTGTTAAACAAGAATTTTACAAATTAAATATTATTTAATTATATATATATATTAATTCCTCCATTTAGTCAAACCCTAAGAGCCCCATTCACCGGCCAACGTGTAGAAACAAAAAATCGTGCCTCCTCTTTCAAAATTGAAGGCCAATTTAGGTCAAAAAGAAATCCCCCAATAACTCCCAATCCGCGCATCAACAAGATATGATCCAAAAGGGGGAAACAAAGTACTTGTTATGCTCTTCAGGGCCATACCAAAATGATCGACTGAAGTGGCGTATTGGGTTCGAATTAGGGCTTCGAAGTGTCGCCGGTTGAAGTTGATTTCTGGCATGAGGTCAAGCGCGAGTTCGCCAACAGTCGGCGAGGAGGGGGAACGAAGGACGGCGGTGGCAGTGGTGGGTGGCGATCCTACTCCGATGGTCGGAATGTGGCGCGGGGACGAGGGTTTTAGGGTCAACGATGGGTTCATATACGTGCTTTTATCTGGAGCGTATAAAATAGATGGAAGAAAAAGGTAATTAACAATGAGTTTTTTTATGCAATTAGCGTATTTAATTTAATAAATAAAAATGTAATTAAATTTTAAATGTAGATACAATAGAATTAAAAATGGGATTATAAAAAAAATATAAAATAGGTTTGCTTTTAAAATAAAAATAGCATTGTTTTAAAAATATATATCATTGATTTTAAAAATATAAATAGCATGGTTTTAAAAGAATAAAAGTATGATCTTTATATATACATATATATATATATAGCTTAAATAAAAATTTAATTTTTATTATAAAAGATTTTGTTTTAAAAATATGATTTTTAAAAATATATAGAACGTTTTAAAATGTGATTTTTTAAAATATAAACTTCGTTTTAAAAATATCATTTTCATATAGATAGAATTGAAATAAAAATGTGATTTTTGTTTGTAAATATCATTATTTAAAAATGTGATTTTTAATATAAACCGCGTGAAATAGATTGCGATGGAACCGACTGGAAGCGAACAGAATCCAAACCGTTAAATTAAAGACTGACGGAGTGGAAACCAAAGGCGAGAACTCCTTCTCACTCTAATTATTATACAGTTAAAAATATACTAAGATGCAGATGGGGCTTAGAAGCCCCCAATATCGTTTATTGTACGAACGATGGATGTTTATTTGAATTGATTGTATTGTGTATTGTGATTGTGATATTGAAATGGAGTAAATAAAATATGTATATATATGCGTTGTATAAATTATTTATATACGCTATATAAAAGTCTTCTAAAATGAAAATAAATATTCATTTTCAAATCGGACGATTTGTTTATGTACACCCGTTTAACTGACATTTATTGGGACGATAAATTTTACACATCGCCCAACTGCACAAATAATATTCAGTATTTGTTGGTTGAAACCCCACACGGGTATTGGGATGATATTTGACGTACACTTATCCCAATTGTTTAGTTGTATGTCAATCGATTGGTTGACGAACTGTAGTAAGCATTATTTATTTATTTTAATGCTTATACAGTGTAGAATGCACTCTGGATGATGGATTATTGTTTGTCATTGTTGTTGTATACATGTGTTGCATGAAATCCATATAAATAAAATATATGGTAATTGGTTGGGTCTGATTCCAATTCAAAAATAACGAATATTTTAAAATAACAAATATTTTAAGATAATATTCAATAAAGGATTAAAATATGATTTTGATGTCCGATTTGGGATGGACACAAAAATATTGAAATGTGCGAAGCTGTGTTGATTAGATTTGCGCCATTTTAATGCAAACAATATTTATATCGATTTTATTCATTTTTATAATGAATATCGAAAAGGAAATGATTTCAAAATCTAATATTTTGAAAATATTATCATTTAAATATTATAATGATAAAAAATATTCAATTTTGATTTAAAATTGAAATGAAAGTGGAAATAGTTTTTAAAACAAATTTAAAACGATTTATAAAATACGTTTTAAATGGAAATCGATGATATATATATATATAATATATTTAATGGCCAGTTCGCGAATTACGACCATTGACTTTGAATTGACATTACGGGAGATCCGACCGTCGGATTCTCCTAAAACTGGAACCGTTGGGTTTGTTTCGAAAAGAGCTTTCCAACAAATGTAAGAGATTTGAAATCTAAGGGTTGGATTTGGATTAAGTCCAAATCAAATTTGGAAAAGATCGCTGTAAGTGCAGTTCGATGACCGTTTATGGAAATCGACTGAAATGGCCTTAATTAAATTATAAAAAATATTAACAATTTGTGTAAAATCATAATAAATGATTTGGAAAGAATTTGGATGAAAGATTCCAAGTTTGAAAAGATAAAAATATATTTTTATCGAAATGAACTAGTTATTAATTAGATTTGAAATCCAATAATTTTTATATAAATAAACTGAATTTATAAAGGGTTTTAATAAAATCGGAAATTTCCAATATATAAATTGGAATGGATTTGAATAGAAATCATCTCCGGAATATTTCGATATTGGATTCCGTGACTATACGGGTATTGTGGAGAAATTTGGAAGATGGATATATATCGTTATTTCCCATACTATATGTGTTGGTTTCAGAATTTGATATTGAATATAAGCCGATATAAATCTATTCAGAGCCCGATATTTAATATTAAATTGGATTTTGGGTTTGTCGTGAATGGTGTCTTCATTAACACTGTTCTTAAACCCAGTTGAGAAAAGAATAAATCTTTTAATTAAGATTTAGTGAAGTTTACCAGTTAATTAATATTTAATTGGAATTGAATTGAAATTGGATTTTTGGGTTTATCGTGAACTGTGTTTTAAATAAAACTTGTTCTTTAACCCGATTAACAGTGAAATGTGATTTGGAATTTATAAATCTTTTAATTAAGATTAAGGGAATTTCCCAAAGAAAAGTTTTCCAATTTAATAAAATAAATTAGAATGGAATAGAATTCCATTTGGTAATAATCGAAGTGAACTTCTATGGAGGAAGACTGTTACTATATATGGAATTTAAAAGGCTTTTCCCTTATTCCATTTATATTTTGGTTGGATATGGAAGTTTATATCGATTATATATATTGATCTGTTTTTCATGAATATTCCATAATTAATGGAATGTGATTTTGGGTTTATCGTGAACTGTGTTTTAAATGATATCGGTTCTTTAACCCAGTTAAAGATAGGATTTATTTCCTAAATTTGAATAATCATTATATAATGATTTTTTGGGATTAAAACTAAGTGGGGTTTTAATGAATCTTTAATTAGATTGAAATGTGAGTGTGATAATTTAAATTATCAAATTTGGGAAATGATCGAGAGTGGAGTATCACCAGTTTTGCTCCAAGCGATAGTTAAATCTTTAATTAGATTTGAACGTGAAATGGTAATTAATTTTACCATGGTGTTAGATATGGAGTACTATGCTCCATGGGATGAATAGGTTGGGATTGGGAAATAAAATAAATGATTTATTCGATATGGTTCGCTAATCCCGACTAGTTTGGAAAACCTTAATTTGGTCTAAATTGTGAAATGAATATTTGAATAAAAGAATATTATAGATTAGAATGAGGCATATTTTGTGTTTTTATGCCACTTGTTTATAAGATACGCGAGTTTTTCGCAAAGACCGGGTTTATCCCATTCTGAATAATTGATACGGCGATAAGTCGATGATGAAGAGGTGATTGAAGACCGCAGATCTTCACATCGTTTGGATGATTACTGATGTCTTGATTGGGTTGTACACCCGAGACAAGGTAATAAGTGGTGATCGTCCAGACGTACTTGGAGATCGACCGGATATGCGAGGACCTCTATCCTGTATTGGACATATGGGACGAGGAATAAGGTGCCTCCGATTTCGTTCAGACCCAGAACGGACTTGCAAATTGATGGTATGTCTGACATTGTATTCCTTTATACCGTATTCATTGATCTCTGCTAAACATATATCTGTTTGGTGGCAGAGAATTTATTCTCTTACTTAACACCCTTCTCTGAGACATACGAGCTTAGAAGTTATATATTGGTGGAAATAAATGGTACGGTATGGAGTGACAGTGTGGCATGCTGAGTGGCATGTGATCAAGGCTTCTGTTGGAAAGCAGGGTCTTGTAGTTGATGATCAAAGCATGGCTTTAAATAGCATAGCTTTGTGTATAGCGTTAATTCGCGAGCCTCACACCCCGGTGTGGACCAAAAACGGGAGAGGACCTCAGGGAGGACATGCGTTTCTTTCTAGCTAGGAGTGGTGTCATGGTATGGAGACCAGACATTTTACTCATGTGGATATTGCATATTATTTGATGGATAGCGATGCACTTCGAATATATCGGTCACTACGGGGCCGATGGATGACATAGTCAACATACTGACCAGACTTACGCCCCATAGGGCGGGGAAACGTATTGTTTAGGCATTATTAATCCACTTAGTGTGGACCGGCCCTGACAATCCAAGGGTTGATGCGTTTTGATCCTGAGACATAGGCTAGATTGTCTCAAATTCGATAAGGACGATCCCTTGCTTTAGTTCAAGTTGAAAATCCAACTTCCAATACGTGACATTTTGGTTTTAATTGCATAACTAGTATGGCGACATAGTAGGATGGGGTACTATGCTGTCTACGATTGATACATTTATACTGAAGTTGATTTCTTCACTTATAGTAATAATAAAAGGTAAATTTCGTATACCAAGCATATTTAGCTATTATAAGGTAAAACTCTATCCTCCATCTTGCGTTGCATTATGTGATGGGACCTGAGTCTTATAATAGCTTCATTTTTCTGTATTTAGCGTTGCGCTGTTTGTTTTATGCACTGGTATTCTTGGGGGTAAACCCATTCCATGTTATACAGCTTGGTCCCTTGATTTATCTAACTTTGAAATCAAATTAATAACTATTTTAGTTCTCACACCCGTCCCATGACTGACTTGGAGTTTATTGTTTAACCTAAACTCTGGGTGCCGCTATTTTCCACACGGGTAGCTAGTAGTTTTGGTTTTTGCAGATATTTCTTTTCAGGATCCTGGATTTACAACTGGAACTATATTCGGAAAGCTCTGTATCCGTGTATTTCTTTCGGTTGTGTTATGTATTAATTTTCCGCTGCTATGTATTTAAATGTAATTTAAATCTCTGATATTTTCTGCTATATATTATTTATTCATACTCTGCTATATTCTTATACTCTGATGTAAATTGTTGTAATAACAATAAAATGTTCTTCTGTTTGCGTTCCGATTTGTTGTGTTCTCAACTCAATCCGGGCTTTCCTTTATGGGGAGGTTTTGGTCGTTTTAGTTTGGCATCAGAGCTTTGGTTTACAGGGCTCGAGAACAAGACACATTAGAACCAAACGAAAGAATTCATTAGAGATAGGATTCGTAATATCCGATAAGAATGACTCGTTAGAAATATGGTTAGTAATACCCTAGAATGAGTTCGAAGAGTATTATTTATTAAAAATATAAATAAAAACAAAAATTTTTTTTGTAAAAATTTAAACCTTATTATACGTATTTTAATATTTTATTTATATTGAATTTAGACAATCGAGTATATAAAGATTTTGAATATACATCTGGCTAGTCGACGTGTATACGAAGTCTCAAGTATACTGGATGGATATAGAATCACACTCTAGTCGGCCATAGATGATTCTGATGATGATAGCTACGTCATCAGTATCTATGTTCGAGTTTCGAAAGTGGGATATCTATATATTACCAATTGATTGGTGTGAGAACCAAAACTAGATAGGGATTATTGTTTGTAAATTGGTCTTGAAATTGGATTTTTGAATATATATATATATATATATATTAAAGTTATATATTTGAAAAGTTAATCAACAAATTGATTAATGGTTTTGTTGTGTGATTATTAGTTTAACTAATAAAATTATTGAAACTAATATGTGAATGAAGGATAAATTTAACCAAATTGAATCAAATATTGAACTGAATTGAAAATTGTTTGAAAATTGTATGAACATGTCATAACATGGAAGCTAAGAAGAGGAATAAAATTGTATGCCCGACAAATAGGTACATATTTACTGTATTTCTTGGGTTTTGATGATTGTATGAGTCGATTGGCTAGCCGCTTGGTTTTTTCTTTTGGATTGGTGGGGGCCTTGTGAGGCAGGTTGCGGTTTTAAAGGTCACTACAACAAAATGACCCTATTACAACGGTGGAAAACAGTTGTAAAAGACTTTTTAAAATGGTGGGGAAACCGTCGTGTATTAAGAAGTTGTAATAGACTGAAACCTTCTACAACAGTTCTGCACCGTTGCGGCACCGTTGTGAAATGTGTATTTTACAACTATTTTACACCGTTGTAATAAACTTTATTACCACTGTGTATAACTGTTGTAATATACTTTATTTTAAGTATTATTTAGAGTTCATTACAGTGATGTATATTTATATGTTGTATTTATAACTGTTGTAATATATGTAATAAAAAGCATCTGCTTTGCTTTTGTGTGTCCAATTCCATGAATATACTGAAGTGAGTTTCAATTCCCATTTTATTTATTACAAAAATATCACTGAAGAATTACCATACAAAAACCAAGTACAAAATGACGGTTCAAGTACAAATAGATAACCAAGCTCACTGACAGGTTGGAAGATGACTACCAAGCACAGAGCACATTTACAAACACATGAAAAGCGAGTGCGTGAAATTGCCTAGCCACTGCAGCAAACATCAGTCATGGAAACCTATCACTAGTGTAATCACCTCCATAGTATACACAGAAACCTGCAAAAGCACAACACCACAACAAATGCCTCAGGTAACTCCACTAGACCGCAAAAAAACCTCCTGAACACCAAAGACCCACTAACAACGACTCTCAAACCAATCTCGTCCAAACACACTCAAGACGAAACCACTCACTTCACGACACACACTAGAGACTCAACACTGATTATGGTTATCAATAACGCTCCCCCGATACTTACACTGATGCCCAAACTTGAGTACTGCAACTGTGAACTGTGAACTGAAGCTGAAATCGCTACAAACTAGAGACTTCAACTGTGAACTGAAGCCGAAATCGCCGCAACCCGTGAACTAAAGCTGAAATAAATACTCCAGATTCAGATAAAGATTGAATCGTTTTTTTTATAACGTAGACGCTTAACAAGACACGAATTGAAATCGAACTTGAATCCATTTTTTTAGCAACGACGATTGTTTTTTAATTTTGACTGCGAAGTTGGATGCTAGGTTTGGGAAGGATTTATTTCTTTGGAATAAAGCGGTGGCAATTATTTTTTCGGATTTGGAGTAAACGAAGGGGCATGATGCTTTATTATTTAATGAAAGTGCTAGGGAAACGGAATGAGTGGTAATAATAAAAGAAGCGGTAGAAGTTTCTAGTTTGGAGGGAAATTTTCAGTGGAGCCAAAATTCGCAAAAAAAAAGCGGGTAGAAGTTTTAGTTTGGAGCGAAAATTTGATTTTGAGCCAAATTTTCAATCTAAGGGGAAAACGTTTGGTAAAGGTCAAATTTCTACTACTTAAATTAATAAAATATTAGTACATATAAAATAAAATATGTTAAAGAAAACCTCAAACGTACATAGAAGTAATAATTTACAATATAATTTTTACAATTATCAAATTCTGAAGTTTTAATATTAATGAGTTTTCTTAAATTTGAAGATTATATTTAGTTTAAATTTATTTAAAGTTTTTTTTGGTTTTATAAAAGTTTCAAAATTTTGTTTATAAACCTTATGAACACTTCAAAATTTACTTTAACAAAATTTAGAATTTCAAAAATAATAATTAACAATTATAATTAACAATACCGATAACTTATTATTTAATATACTAGTTATTAATATTAATTATTAAAAATTATTTACTAATTATTGATTATTTAATAGAAATTATTAATATTATTAATTAATTATTATTATACTAATTACTTATTATAAAATGTTAATGGTTAAAACTGTCACTTATTACAACAGGTAAGAGTGAAAAGTTGTAATAGGCATTTATTACAACAGTCACAATAAAAAAGTTGTTAGAAGTATTTTTATTACAACTTTAGTGAACTGACTGTTGTAAAAAACATTTATTACAACTGTGCATTTTCCACCGTTGTAAAATGAAAGTTGTAATATGGTATTTTTGTTATAGTGTTACAACGGTGTTTATACCACCGTTTTAAAAAACCATTTATTACAACGGTGCTTTTACCACCGTTGTAAAAACACATTTATTGCAACGGTGCATTTACCACCGTTGTAAAATTAAAGTTGTAATATGGTGTTTTTGTTGTAGTGGGTCTCCCCGTACAAAGGAGGTTATAGCGAAAAAATTTCGAAAATTTAGGGTGTTAGCCAAATTTTTGAGAAATTAGAAATTCTTAGAAACTGAAAAGTTGAAGAATGAAAGCCACAATGGAAGTTGAGCTGGTTAGTTAAACAACTTTTAGCTCCGTTCCTTTTCGAGGATGAAAAGATTTTAAGTGGGGGGAGATTGTAACAACCCGGATTTTCAGAACCAATTAATTTTGTTTGTTTTAGCTATTTTGATGGATTTTGAATATTTAAAATGATTTGTTTTAAATAATAAGACTAAAAATTTATTTTAAATGAAGTTATAATGAATAAATTTATTTTAATTATAAAACAAGCCTGAAATGGCGCGGTAGTTTGAAAATTCAATTTTAAATTTCAACTGAATGTACAGAATTCAAAATTAATCGGATTTCAGCAAAACCAGAAATATTTGAATCTGTTTAATTATATCTTTCTAACGAATGTGAAAAATCCAGATTTCATAAAGAGAATTAAAAGTTATGTCCAGTTTAAGTTTAGAATAGTCGCTATGGAATTTGTATATATTTTAATAATACCAGCACACAGGCACACCCGATGGGCATGTGCATAAATGCATTTGACCAAAACTGGAAATGAAGTTTGAAGTGCAGTCTTTGTGGCTGTTTGTGCATAGAAAATTTGCAGTGTGCAATACGAACAATAGAAAACAGAGAACAGTGCATGTAGTAAAAAAAAAGCATAAACGTTGGAATGGAAAAATTTGAAAGATAACAATGTAAGGAAGATAAACGACATACATCTGGGTCAAAGTTGGAAGGAAAATCTGTACATGCATGTTATTTATGTCGCAAGAGGTATCTAAAGTAATAGGTAAACACAAAATACTACACTGTATGTTTATTTCAAATATAAAACAAAAACAGCAGGTATGCATTATTACTGAAAACATATTCTTACTGAATAGAAACTGAGAATAAACTTTCTGGAAAGGAAAATGAAGGTAGGTGGAAATTACATGACTATTTAGTTGAATGTTTGGCCAAATACTCTGCCTTGATCCTGTCAGCTTCTGCAAGCTGCGAAAGTAAAAAAAAAATTGTTTAAAATGGCAGAAATAGGTCATTGAAAACCGTGTAGACATAAGGTAGGATGAAATTACCGATTACAGAAAATATCCATTCATGGAAAGGAATAGATCACAAATTTTTTGATCTTAATATTTCAAAAGAAGACAATGGTTTAAACCAATTTAATAAAGTGAATCTGTAATGATCCATACAATTCAATAAAGAGAATCTGTAATTAAAGTTACTATATCTAGTAATTATGTATGTTGTAACTTACAGATCAATGTGTTCTTGGTAGTAACTTGCCTCCATTCCACTTAAAGTTACTATATAATTAGTATATGTAGTAACAACATAATAAAAGTTACAGCATAATAAAAGTAACTATGCATGTACTAACTTACGAATCCTATAAAGAGAATCTATGAGTTTCAATAATCCATGCGTCTTGTTGACAGTAATGTTCATGCTAAAGAATATGGAAGGAAGGCAAGTTGATGTACGGGTACCTCTGCAGTTGCCAGTCATCCATGGTTGCACATGATCAACATCTTCATAAATTTCTTCTATTACTTTGTGATAAGTGTTCAACTTGTAAAGTTATGTAGCATAATGAAAAGATAGTATCTTCAGAAAAAGCAACCTATCTATCAAATTGTATTTTGTGCAATGAACACCAAGAAGACATAACTCATGTATTTTTGGAATATAAACACATGAATTAAAATCTAAGGGTATTAGTAATGCATCTGCAGTGCCGAACAACTGAATTTTGAATTCGTAAATAAGTAAAGGAAAATGAACTATAATAAATTAGTAAAGATCAGTGCAAATAATCTTATGTTCTAATACCATGCTACAAACGGTCCCCAAAAATTTACTAAAAATAAAATGGAACGCGCATTGTAAGGTGAAGAGAATGTGAATAGCTCGTAAAATCATCAGGAAGAAGGCAAATCTTAATACTTCGTTCGTTGAAGATGCAGCTAACCTACATCGTGTACCGGTGTACATAAAACAGAAAAGAAAATCGTCAAGAGCATGGAAATAAACAGAAATATTAAAACACAACATATTTCAGGTTTTATTTTGTGGGAGAGGGAAGGGTTTTCATAAGTTATTTAACTGAAGCTGCATAAGAATGGGCATTCTTTCACATTTGCGTTGAGAACAATCACAATGAGCAAAAAATATGTGGGGAACTGGTAAATTCAATTTAATAATGATAGTGAGCATAGAGAAAAACAAATGAAGATGCAACTAAGTAGAATATGAACTGTAAGTATAAATTGACAAACAATTGATTAAATACGAACATGGATACGGTGGTTTATATTTGAATAGACTTCATCCCAGACGAATAATATACTTGGAAAAGACATAAATATCAGGCAGAATGGTGGAAAATTAATAGTAAAGATTTTAAAGGCCTGTGAAATGTGTGAATAATTGGAAAGTATCACCAATCATCATAAAGATAAACATCAATCATGCAATAAAATTAAAGAAACATGAAGATAATAATAGAAAAATATTTTAGCATACTGGTAAAGGACATAGTAGAAATCTAGGGATCCAATCTGTTTGTTGATAGTCATGCTGATGAGCTAATTTAGTCATCGATGAAAACTTTTTGTATATTACACTTATGCTATGTTTCCTGCCAAATTTTCACATTGTTGAGTGCATAGTTCAACAGTGGAAATTGTCTACATAATTGGTAAGTACTAACTATCATGAAATGAAAGTTCTTATAGTTCATTGTGTCATATACAAAATCAAAAGAGGGAAATAGTGAGTAAAAATAGAAACATCTTTAAACATATAGCATTATGAGCCAGAACACAACGTCGAGTTATAAATGCTGCATGTATTGACTGGCTTTTTAGAAACATCTTTAAACATATAGCATTATGAGCCAGAACACTACGTCAAGTTATAGATATTACCTGTATTGACGGGCTTTTTAGTTTCTAATTATACAGTTTCTCATCTAAAACATTAGAGCTGTGTATCTAAGAGTTTAACAATGAAAGCCATTTAATAAGTTAACAAAAATCAACAATCGTAAAAGTAAACTATATGTAATATAAGTATAGTTGACAATATCTATAGATATAACTGTAAAATTGTGTGAGAATATTTCGTACCAATTATTGTCCATTTGTAGCATAAATTTAAGATTGGTAGTAAATATAAAATGGTAAATTTGTATATATTTGGTATGTATCTAATGTATGGAAAGTGAAAACTGTCATATAATAAAGCTTTTTTATAATGTGTCAAAAAAATTAGAGAAAGAAAACAATAAGAGAAAAAATAGAAACATTTTAAGGCCCGAGCAGAATAAGAAGCTGCCATGTAACAATATCATCCATTTTAATGGCCAAGATAAATGTAGAAATTATAAGTATATTTTGACAGTATCAGTAAAGGACTCATAGTAGAATCTTAAAATCCATCTGGTTGATAAAATATTAATGTAAAAGATTTATTTGGAGAATTTTTTGAAGAATGGTTAAGTACCAAGTAGTGGATAATGGATTAAAAATATATAAAGATACATAGACGGACAGTTGATTAGCATTCAACTAATATGAAAAAATGATGAGGAGGGTTGTTTGCAGTCAACTATTCCGGTCCATTACAGCTCAAACCCCAAATTTAAAGCCGTATCAAACATAAATTTAATTAAGCATATAAGAGAAATTAGAAATTTACCTAACTAACATCGTGTTATTACCTCCTCACTGCTATATATAAAAAGAAAGCTAAAAAAGGTCATTTGAAAAAACCCAATATTTTAAAGAGGAGTAAGTTTCTCAATATGACTTTTTGAAATACATACAGAATGTATAAGGAGTGACAGCATAATAGTAAACTAACTGCATTAAAAAGTAAAGAAAAATCTTAAGAAATGGATTATCATTAGTCGTTACTTATCTTATTTAAAATGGCTGATGCCAAAACCATGCATTATACCATTTCCGAAGGTAACAAAACAGCCGAAGTAGACCACACCCTGTCAAACCAACGGATTAATTTTGTATACAATTATTAGGACGGTATAAAGAGTAAGAAAATCTGTAAATATTATTATACAAAATTATTATTGTACCAAGTTCTATTCATATATAAATAGAAAACAATTTGTTTTCCTATTGTAAAAATGTAGCATTATACTAATTTTGGTGGCTTTTAATGTGTAAACTATATATGATGTACATGCTTTGTTTACTAATCACGTTGCATAAAAAGTCCACATCACTTTAATGATGCAAAAATACAGTATTTACTATTCAACCTTCGTTATCATGCATGATTCAGTATAATAGTTAATATAGTTATGATGCAGTTATGCTCATATATTTTAACAAATAAGCATACATTATCATACTTGCTACAGTCTTAGTCTACAGCGAGAGCAACCAGAAATTTACGTAACATCGTATTATTGCCTCCTCACTGCTATACATAAAAAGAAAGCTAAAAAAAAGTCACCGGTAGATATTCATTTGATTGTCAGCCTTGCCTTTTTTGGAGCTGCTTTCCATTAGAATTGTTAACCATAGAGATTGGACTTCCAATGCTACTCACTTCCTCATAAACCTTCGATACTTAGAAGCATGTCTATATAAAATAATCAAAAACATATAAATAGCATAGGCCTAAGTAAAAGTTAGTTCTGCTTTTCTATTCGAGTATAAGCGAGCCAATGAAGTGATGTAATTAAAGTTGATATGGACCTTGAGAGAATCAAGTGGTGTTCCAGTTGATAACAACCGTCATGGACCTTTCATTTCTCCTCTGATAGTAGTAGATCAACTTCATAGATTTCATAAAAAATAACACTATTCCATGAGAAGAGTAATGAATGTCTAAGAAAACTTCACACACAATCTGGAAAAATAATAACAGAGAAGCTGCAAAAAAAAATACGGACAACATACCATCTTGATATAAAGAAGATTAGATCATATATACTCCTAGTTACTATATATACTCCAAATACGAAAAAGAACATTAATGAGAATGATAAAAATAGGGGATTGTTAAAGGGACTCCATTTTTTGTTAAGGGAGGGACAATTTTTCAATTTTTGATGAATTGTTAAGGGGGGAGGACAAAATAAGTCAGCCCCCCTTAACCATATAATTAAAAATTCCAGTACTATCCCTATAATCTTCTTATACATGCAGATATACATACACATGAACTCACACCAGCATTACCCATATACATACAAATACATAACACATAAGCCCTCCTAACAGAGAAAAACTAATGCACAACTACAAATAACTATATAAATTTAAACACTTAAGTATAAGTCAGACCACACTTGCATGAATTCAAACACTTAAGCATAAGTTAGACCGTCACTTATTAACATTTCTTGGTCTAATAAGATACATGAATAATTAACTCTGTAAATTGCAAAATAAATTTAGAAACAATATACATTAACCTTCTATAATTCAACTTATAAGGATAATAAAAAGAAATAACAATCAAACCAAGATCCACCTCCTTCAACTCTCCCTGATTCAAACAAAGTTCATATAATCTCAGTAATCCAGTTTAAATCTTGTTTTTATCACCCATATGTGTAAATAAATAAATAATAGAGAAAATAAAAAACGATAATTACAATTACATGCACCTTATATTTGGTAATGATATAAATAGCGTAGAATCATCTATACAAGTATCCAAAAAAAGTCAATACCAAACATATCCAAAACTCAGCCTGAAATTATGAGAAATAATTAACAAACTAAAATATAGTTAATCATTGCATGTCTAATTAATTAAGGTTACGAGGGGCAGTCTAGTCCATGCTTATTTTAAAATAAAAAAAACTAAACCCTCCCTTAACAATTTTTTTTAAGGTGTAGTCCCCTTAAAAATGTCCTCCCCTTAAACAAAAGTGGAGTCCCTTTAACAACCCCCTAAAAATATAGGAGATATTGGAAAGGAGTCGTACACATAGAATACTACAGTTAATGCTAATCTTCATGTAGAAACGAAACAGTCTCAATGCAAATAGAGGAATACAACCACCAATATTATAACTGGTTTACAACACTTCATCATTTAAATCATTTGCATAAATATCATCATGGCATGTATAGTTTCCTTAAATTAATGATCTACAAAACATGTTGCCATACTCAAAGAAATGATGAAATAAAATCTTCGTACCTCCACCACAAAGTAAATGGTGACATTGATCAACAACGTCAACGTTTTTTGATTAGATTTCCAACCAAGCATTCAGCTGCAAATGGCATGATATAACAGTGTAAACAAAATGAAGCAATAGTGTACATAAATGAAATAATCTTCCAGATCACAAAAATGATTTACTAATCTCACATGCAACACTTATATAAAGTGAAAATAGCACAAAGCAACTAACTGGAAAGACTGATTTTTAGTAAAATAGAAAGTGAAAAACAAATATAATTAAACGTAGTACAATAAAAAACAAAACATATGGCTTGATTCAGTCACATGTTTCAAGATTGATTTCCCTGCGTCATACACAACTAATCAACGACATTTACATAGAAACTTACTATAGTAGAGAACAATGTAATAATTAAATTTCTTTTCTTATTTGCATGAAAATTGAAAATATTCTACATGTATAAAACGACTTTTTTACATATGCACTGTAAAAATAAAAATCAACAAAGGTAGAGATAAATATCTACCAAATGATTATGTTGAGTAAGAATTCTATCTCATGAATTAAGGAAGCTAGTAGTTAAGTTGGTATATTCAGAAATGTTGTTACAAAATATCAAGGACTTACTTGTGGCAGGTCTATGGTGGCCTCCTTTTGTTTGGCCTCACCCGTAATGAACATCATCCATTATTGCTGGCAAGACGAAAGTCGATGAGAATGCCACTGTCATAATATAAATATATTATCCATTAAGTATGCTTATTCACATCACATATCATTCATTAATAGTTAATAAAAAGAGAGAATGAAAAATTGTTAAAATATTAGAACATACAATAATAGTTTTGACGGTGATTAGAAACGTTGTATGTGAGACAGTAGAAATTAGGGAGATGGCAGAAATCAAATGTTAAAAAAGGATTGGTGTTACATATGGAAATACAACAAGGGTTATCAATTGCACAAAATGCACATAGGAAAGATAGAAAAAAATGAAATGTCTATGTAGAAACGAATAGAAGATCTTTTAAGCAGTCAAAAAATCTTTTAGTTGAACCAGTTCTTAAAAATGTATACATCAGTGGTAACGTTAAATATAAATTACACAGAAATTGCACATCAAAGATAAATCTAAAGCAGACAGAATAATGGTATAGAAATGGAGTGATTTGATACAGAAACTACCTAGATGGAGCAAGAAGAGAGCAATCCGACAGCCAAAACAGGCCGACTTTTCCACCGCTCAATTAGGAATCAAGATCTAAATGAATTTGAGTCAAACTTACACATAGTTCTACAAAAATAAAATTGAAAAATTAAAACCAATCCTTAGCGAACATAGACAAAACCACAAAAATTAAATTAGCAAAGTGAATCGAAGATCTTACGCTGGATAAACATATTAAAGCAAGCGTCAGGTTGAGGAGCAAAGAAAACATGTACTTTGGCAGGCGAATGATGCAACCTCTGTAACTAGTAGCGAATTCGTCTAATTGGAGGAAGAAGAAGGCAAACTTCAAAACCCAAAATCGGCCATTTCTTAGCTCCCCTATTGAATAGGAGACAGCAATATTTGGATCTGAAAATCATGGCAACCACGAGGTGAAGAAAGAAGAAAGAAAGAAGAAAAAGTGGTGGAAATTTGAAAGGTTGTTGATGTTGTTATGGGGAAGAAAACATAGGAGGAGGCCAAAAAGGTGAAGAGTGGAATAGGGAAATAATGACGTCTGCGAGACCGGTTGACTAACTGCTATTTCGTAGCGGGAATTAGAAAGTGGGTGACACAAAAGGACGTATATGCCCTCCATTGTAAGTTTCTATTTTACTATCCTATACGGATGACAATGGGTTGGTTTGGAAGTTCAAAAAAGCTTCACTACCCTAAAAGACTTTCTTTATTAGTAGAGATATAGCCCTCAAAAATAGTCATTTTGCAAATGACCTCCGTCTTCGATGAAACTACTTTTGTTGGATCCGGAATATCAAATTATTGCTAGATTCCAATTTCCATAATTTTTGGAATTAATATGTGAGCGCAGTAAATTTAAACGCGTTTGGTAATTTTAGTTTGAATTGGATTGACCAGAAAATGAGCATTTTTCAAACGGTCTCTAAATTTGACGAAATTAGTTTTGTTAGGACAGCATCATCAAAACATAGCTAGATTTATTTTTTGAGAATTTTTGGAGTCAGTATATGGCCCCGGTAAATTTAAATTTACGTTGAAATCAATTTTGAACGTTATATTAATTTATATTTTAATTTTGATGAAAACTGACCGAAACAGTCGAATTGGCCTACTGAACATATCCCATTGTGTTCGGAATGAGGGTATTTAGCTATGGGCGACAGTCGTTGGATTTGATTTGGAGTTCAATGTGTTAAACAAGAATTTTACGAATTAAATATTATTTAATTATATATACATATATATTAGTTCCTCCATTTAGTCAAACCCTAAGAGCCCCAGTCACCGGTCAACGCGCAGAAAAAAGAATCGCGCCTCCTCTTTCAAAATTGATGGCCGATTTAGGTCAAAAAAAAGTCCCCCAAAAACTCCCAATCCGCGCATCAATAAGAGATGATCCAAAAGGGGAAATCGAAGTACTTGTTATGCTCTTCAGGGCCATACTTAATTGATCGACTAAAGTAGCGTATTGGGTACGAATTAGGGCTTCGAAGTGCTGCCGGTTGAAGTTGATTTCTGGCGCGAGGTCAGGCGTGAGTTAGCCGAAAGTCGGCGAGGAGGGGAAACGAAGGACGACGATGGTGGTGGTGGGTGGCGATCCTGCTCCGGTGGTCGGAATGTGGCGCGGGGACGAGGATTTTAGGGTCAATGATGGGTTCGTATACGTGCTTTTACCTGGAGCATATAAAACATATGGAAGAGAAAGGTAATTAACAGTGAGTTTTTTATGCAATTAGCTTATTTAATTTAATTAATAAAAATGTAATTAAATTTTAAATAAAGATACCATAGAATTAAAAATGGGTTTTTAAAAAAAGATATAATAGCTTTGTTTTGTAAAATAAAAATAGCATTATTTTTTAAATATATATAGCGTTGATTTTAAAAATATAAATAGCATGGTTTTAAAAGAATAAAAATATGATCTTTATATATATAGCTTAAATAAAAATATAATTTTTATTATAAAAGACTTTTTTTTAAATATGATTTTTAAAAATATATAGAATAGTTTAAAGTGTGATTTTTTAAAATATAAACATCGTTTTAAAAATATGATTTTCATATAGATTGCACTGAAATAAAAATGTGATTTTTATTTATAAATATCATTGTTTAAAAATGTGATTTTTAATATAAACCGCGTGAAATAGATTACGATGGAACCGACTGGAAGCGAACAGAATCCAGACCATTAAATTAAAGAATGACGGAGTGGAAACCAAAGGTGAGAACTCCTTCTCACTCTAATTATTATACAGTTAAAAATATACTAGGATGCAGACGGGGCTTAGAAGCCCCCGACACCATTTATTGTACAAACCATGGATGTTTGTTTGAATTGATTGTATTGTGTATTATGATTGTGATATTGAATTGGAGTAAATAAAGTATGTATATATATGCGTTGTATAAATTATCTATATACGCTATATAAAATTCTCCTGAAATGAAAATAATATTCATTTACAAATCGGACGATTTGTTTATGTACACCCATTTAACTAACATTTATTGGGACGAGAAATTTTACACATCGCCCAACTACACAAATAATATTCAGTATTTGTTGGTTGAAACCTCACATGGGTATTGGGATGATATTTGACATACACTAATCCCAATTGTTTAGTTGTATGTCAATCGATTGGTTGACGAACTGTAGTAAGCATTATTTATTTATTTTAATGCTTATACAGTGTAGAATGCACTTTGGATGATGGATTATTGTTTATCATTGTTGTTGTATACATGTGTTGTATGAAATCCATATAAATAAAATATATGGCAATTGGTTGGGTCTGATTCCAATTCAGAAATAACGAATATTTTAAGATAATATTCAATAAAGGATTAAAATATGATTTTGATGTCCGATTTGGTATAGACACGAAAATATTAAAATGTGTGAAGCCGTGTTGATTAGATTTATGGCATTTTAACGCGAACGATATTTATATCGTTATTCATTTTTATAATGAATATCGAAAAGGAAATAATTTCAAAATCTAATATTTTAAAAATATTATCTTTTAAATATTATAATAATAAAGAATATTCAATTTTGATTTAAAATTAAAATGAAAGTGGATATTGTTTTTAAAACGATTTATAAAATATGTTTTAAATGGAAATTAATGAAATATATATAATATATATATTTAATGGCCTGAATAGAATGCGCCGCGCCGCGACCGTTCGCGAATTTCGACCATTGACTTCGAATTGACATTACGGGAGATCCGACCATCGGATTCTCCTAAATCCGGAACCGTTGGGTTTGTATCGAAAAGAGCTTTCTAATGAATATAAGAGAACTGAAATCTAACGGCTGGATTTGGAATTATGTCCAAATTAAATTTGGAAAAGGTCGCTATATGTGCAATTTGATAACCGTTTATGGAAATCGATTGCAAGCCCTTAATAAAATTATTAAAAATATTAATAATTTGTGTAAAATCATAATAAATGATTTGGAAATAATTTGGACAAAAAGTTCCAAGTTTGAAAAGATAAAAATATATTTTTATCAAAATGAACTAGTTATTAACTAGATTTGAAATCCAATAACATTTAAACAAATTAATTGGATTTATAAAGGGTTTTCATAAAACCAGAAATTTCCAATATATAAGAATGGATTTGAATACAAATCATCTCCGAAATATTTCGAGATTGGATTCCATGACTATACGGATATTGTGGAGGAATTTGGAAGATGGATATATATCGTTATTTTCTATACGATATGTATTGGTTTCAGAATTTGATATTGAATATAAGCCGATATAATTTCTATTCAGAGCCTTATATTTAATATTAAATTAGATTTTGGGTTTGTTCCTGAATGGTGTCTTCATTAACACTGTTCTTAAATCCATTTGAGAAAAGAATAAATCTTTTAATTAAGATTTAGTGAAGTTTACCAATTAATTAATATTTAATTGGAATTGAATTGAAATTGGATTTTTGGGTTTATCATGAACTGTGTTTTAAATAACACTTGTTCTTTAACCCGCTTAACAGTGAAACGTGATTTGGAATTTATAAATCTTTTAATTAAGATTAAGGGAATTTCCCGAAGAAAAGTTTTTCAATTTAATAAAATAAATTGGAATGGAATGGAATTCGATTTGGTAATAATCGAAGTGAACTTCTGTGGAGGAAGACCGTTACAATATATGAAATTTAAAAGGCTTTGCCGTTATTCCATTTATATTATTGGTTGGATATGTAAGTTTATATCGATTATATATATTGATCTGTTTTCCGTGAAGATTCCATAATTAATGGAATCTGATTTTGGGTTTATCGTGAACTTTGTTTTAAATGACGTTGGTTTTTTAACCCAGTTAAAGACAGAATTTATTTCCTATTATCAATATATATTGATTTTTGGGGATTAAAAATAAGTGGAGTTTTAATGAATTTTTAATTATACTGAAATGTGAATGTGATTATTTAAATTATCAAATTTGGGAAATGATCGAGAACGGAGTATCACCAGTTTTGCTCCAAGCGATAGTTAAATCTTTAATTAGATTTGAACATGAAATGGTAATTAACTGTACCAGTAACACCATGGTGTTAGATACGGAGTACAACAAGTTTTGCTCCATAGGATGAGTAGGTTGGGATTGGGAAATAAAATATCGGTATGGTTCGCTAACCCCGACTAGTTTGGAAAACCTTAATTTGGTTTAAATTGTGGAAAGAATATTTGAATAAAAGAATATTCTGGATTGGAATGAGGCGTATGTTGTGTTTTTATAGCACTTGTTTATAAGATACGCGAGTTATTCAGAAAGACCGGGTTTATCCCATTCTGAATAATTGATATGACGATAAGTCGACGATGGAGACGGTGATTGAAGACCAAAGATCTTCACATCGTTTGGATGATTACTGATGTCTTGCTTGGGCTGTACACTCGAGACAAGGTAATAAGTGGTGATCGTCCATACGTACTTGGAGATCGACCGGATATGCGAGGACCTCTCTCTTGTATTGGACATATGGGATGAGGAATAAGGTGCCTCCAGTTTCGTTCTGACCCAGAACAGACTTACAAATAGATGGTATGTCTGACATTGTATTCCTTTATACTGCACTCATTGATCTCTGCTAAATATATATATATATATATATATCTGTTTTTGTGGCAGAGAATTTATTCTCTTACTTAACGCCCTTCTCTGAGGCGTACGAGCTTAGAGGTTATATATTGATGGAAATCAATGGTACGATATGGAGTGACAGTGTGACATGCTGAGTGGCATGTGATCAAGGCTTCTGTTGAAAATCAGAGTCTTGTAGTTAATGATTAAAGCAGGCTTCAAATAGCATAGGTTTGTGTATAGCGTTAATTCGCGAGCTTTACACCCCGGTGTGGACCAGAAACGAAAGAGGACCTCAGGGAGGACATGCGTTTCTTTCTAGCTAGGAGTGGTGTCATGGTATAGAGCCCAGAAAATTTAATCATGTGGATATTGTATATTATTTGATGGATAGCGAGGCGCCTCGGATATATCGGTCACTACGGGGCCGATGGATGACATGGTCAACATACTGACCAGATACGCCCCATAGGGCGGGAAAGGTATTGTTCAGGGATTATTAATCCACTTAGTGTGAACCGGCCCTGACGATCTGTAATGTCCCGTATTTTTACGGTATAATAATTAATTTATTTAATTATTTAAATAGTGATTTTGTGATTTAAATGGTTTAAAGTAAATAACTTTAGATATTTAATTAATATAAATAATTAAATATTGGCTTCGGATTTAGACAGGGTCTTTGAGATGTAGGTATAATTTAATTTTTAGAATTTTACTGTAAATTTTAATTAATTAAATAAGAAACTTTTTATTTGGAGTATTTTGCACCCTTAATCACCGATTTGGGGGTTTCACAATATGAGTTAATCTACCGGTATTTTTATATTTATATAATCGTGGGGCGTTGTCCATCACAACGGTATTTTTATATCTGTCCATAACGACTCATATGGAAACAAAATATTACATAATGGGATCCACTAAGTTTTATAACTTAAAATTAAAGTTATCTTCATTTCTCTTTGATCAATACTTGTGCCACCGCTCCCTTTCGTATCTCCTCAGCAAAACTGAAACATGGAGAAGATTTCTTCCTCTCAAAAATCAAAGTAAATCCCCTCAAACCCTATAAATAAGCCTCAAAACTCTCTTAACCTAATACTTCATTTCCCCGATCAAAATCACAGCCGCCAGTTCTTTTTCTCCAGAAACAAAATCGCGTCCTGCAAATCAAAGAAAATAAAAACAACTTAAAACTCGAATTCGTTGTGGCCTAGGAATCAAGGGCTTCAACCTCAAATCGCGTCGGTGCGATTCGTTTCCGCCTAGAACCGCTTTTTAGCAGTGGTTTTCTGTTTGAACGGGGGCGCGGAAGAGCTAAAGGGGTCGTCACCGTAGGGCGTGGGTGAACTTCGGCGAACTAAGGGATGGTGAATGACAGCTAGACTATCTATTGTGTTTTCTGGAAGGGTTAAGGTTGGTCCTTGTTAATCCATGAATGTGAAGGCGTTGGGGATGATGGCACGGTATTAAAGTGAAGAAAGGGGGAGTGGTGAATACCGTAGGAAAACGGTGGTTGTGTTGTATGAAGCTTGCGGAGGTGCTGTGTCTGATGAGTGTGGATGATATTATTGGGAAGAAGGGGCTTGTGTTCGAACTGATGAGTTAAGGGGGAGTGTGATAGCAAGTTTACAGGAAATAGCAGCAGAAAAGGGAGGAGAGCTTGGGTATAAATTATTTACCTTTTTTCATTGAATATTGTTTACTGTAAATGCTGAGTTGAAGGAGATCAAAGAAGTATTGGGTTTGTTTACTGAAGTTGCTTTAAAGGCGGAAATGGACTTCTGTGTTGCATGAACTGATACTAAGATTTGGTGGTGATGTCAGGGAAGAAGAGGGTATATAGTTGTATAGCTTGGATGGAGTTTGTGCGGTGATTTCAGTTGTAAAATCGGTAATAGTTAATTTGGGTGTTCATAGAATACGGGAGCTTGGTTTCCGGGAAGAAGGTTTTTGACTGTCTGGACCTGACAAATGGAATATGGGCCGGATAAAGGTTAAAGCCCAAATTTCAATTAAAGTTGTGTTCAATTTGTTTTAATTAAGTGTTTAACTTGTAAAATATGTATCTAATTTATACGTAAACGAAATCGAACAAAACATGATCCGTTGGGACCGTATGGACGGTGGCTACAACATGGAACCGACTGGAAGTAATTCAGAGCTCGTTACAATTTATAACAAAATAAATTGTTAGAATCAAATCAGTGATGGTTATCGTTATTAACGATGATCGTCCAATGTGAGTAAAACTCACCAACTCTGAAAAGTTATATTTTTATAACGTATTCTTAGAAATGATAATTATCTGTTGATTGTTGTGTGTTAACTGTTTGGTTGAATTGCTTATGTATTGGTTGAAAATATTGATAACGATATGTATATATATATATATACATATAAATCGTTAATCAAATATTGATTCTGTTTAGCAGAGTATTTCATATTGAAATGAAATCGATGTTAATTATATTGTTTAACATCTGTGATGCAAGGAAACAGTTTAGAGGGATCCAACAAGATTCCTCAACATTTATTTTACTGTTTTTAACATATTGTGATATATGGTGTGATATATGATCTATTATTGATTATCTGTGTTTGGATGATATGGATCATGGTTATATGGTATTTTAAATACCATAAGAAAAACTGGAATGTATAAAGGAAATTTTCAAAGTATATGTTGAAAAGAAATTATTAATAAAATCGAAAGGGAGATATTATTTGTTAAATAAATATAATCAAAAGGGAGATATTTATTTGTTAAATAAATTGAATCAAAATGGGATATTTATTTGTTAAATAAATAGAATCAAAAGGGAGATATTTATTTAGAAAATAAATAGAATTATAAAAGGAAATATTTATAAAACGAATATAATTTTATTAGAAGAGAATTTTACATTTGAAAGGTTTAGACCTGTGCTTCACACACGGTTGAGAAGATTAATTTATAAATATTGTTTTATAAATTAAATAAAATATTTTATCATTGGATAAATGGAATATATATGTCAGGACTTATATAGGGAAGTAAGAATCGATTTCAACATCGATATTTGAAACTGAATATGGACGAAGAGTGAATCGAATATAGTTTAATCGAAAAAGAGATAATCCAATGGAGTTAATCGAATTAGAGTTAATCGATTAGAGTTAATCAGTTAGAGTTAACCAGTTAGAGTTAACCAGTTAGAGTTAATCGGTTAGAGTTGTTCAATTTGAGTTAGTCGAATATTAGTTATTCGAATAGAGTTAGTTGAATTAGAGTTAGTCGGATTAGAGTTATTCGAGTATAGTTTATTCGAAAGAGAGTTATTGAATATTGGTTATTCGAAAAGAGTTATCGAATATTAGTTATTTGAATAGAGTTAATCGAACAGGAGTTAGTCGAATATTAGTTATTCGAATAGAGTTAATTGAATTAGAGTTAGTCGGATTAGAGTTATTCGAATATAATTTATTCGAAAGAGAGTTATCGAATATTGGTTATTCGAAAAGAGTTATTGAATATTAGTTATTCGAAGGAGTTAATCGAATATAGTTATTCGAAAGGAGTTATCGAATGTAGTTTATTCGAAAAGAAATTATCGAGTAGAGAATATTCAAAAGAGAATTATACGTTGAAATTCGATTATATCGAATATAGGAAAGTACTATGTACTTTCCAGTTTTTAAATCAAGATTTATTTATTTAATAAATTTATTAATTCAAATCAATAAATAAGAGTTATACTTAAGTTATTATATTTCGAAAGCATGGAATTATAACACCATAGTTGTAATCAAATGGTTTCTGTAAAAGAAGTCGATTCGTAAATAGAATCCGAGAGTTACGTAAGGAAGTTTGTTAAAGATTTAAAAGATAAACTTTGTCTATTCCGAAGTTAAAATGTTGTTCAATTAAGGTCTGAGAGGTAATTATGCCCCAACTTGATTGACTCCCTTCTTAACTAAGGAATGGCTAAGGTTTGATAGTAAAGGATGGTTAAGTTAATTTAGTTAATGAGTGAAATGGCTTAAGTTGGCATGGCGATGTTTGATTTAAACATCAGTTTAAATCCGGTGAAGGAGTTTTGGAAATGTTTTTCCAAATAAGAATCAAAAATGTTTTCTAATAATAGAAAATAAGAATTTAGAATATATGGAAACTAGAGATTAGTAAATTAATGAACTAAAGAGATAAATGTTAAATTATAATTGATCGATATAATTTCCATCTGGAAATAATATCGTTGTTTGCATATGTATTTTTCTTTGATAGTTAAATCACAGACTATCAAAGTTTTGACTATTTTTTCGTCATCAATACGGAGAGACCGGTTGGATTATTATCCGAGAACCACTTCGTATGGGCGTTAGCGTTTCGAATCAAATAGATCGAAGACAAATTGAAGACGGAGTTTATACAATGGTTATTCTGGCAATCCTAGGTAGAAATTGCCTAAGATGGATTTACAGAATAGTGCCTTTGGTTTGTCCAGTCCCAGGACAACTTGAATGGACGAATGTTTGACAGAGTATATCTGGTAGATCACGTAAGTTGATAGTTTCAAATGTATTTATGTTGGTGGTGGAGGAATTCGTTTCACTTAGCTTATACCCATGGTATATTTAGGGAAATCAATTTGTGATTTGACGGGTATGACGATGTGGCATTCAAAGTGAATGAATGAGTAATCTGTTGAAAGACACATTATGACTTCCAGCCTCATCAACTGGGAAATAACAGAAATCGGGCAGGCAGCATGGCTAAGTGGGCCGCACCCAAGTAGGGTATATTGTCACCATCTAGAGAATATTCATATTTGTTACTTCTTTCAATTCTGTATCTCTCGGGAATGGTTTTGTTGGTTTACCAACTGTAAGGTGATAATATATTCGATACACACAAGCGAAATGAGTGGTCGGTCATGTGTGGCCGAGTTGCAAGATGTTCTTGTTGAACTCCAGTGTATCGCTTCTAGAGTACACTGATCGGAAGGTGGATCCATACCTTGTCATAGTTGGAATCCATTCCCAAATAAGAGCCCACGGTTTTGATTGTATATTATATATGCAGAATGTTAGATGCAAGCGTTTCTGCTATGTTTCTATTTACTTGATCTAGACATTATTATAATATCAGACAAGTATCATTTTAGAAATATTTTGGGTTATCATAAGGTAAAAGCCATCCTTGTTTATGTGTGGGTCGGTCTTATGATTATCCTTTGTTTCAAAAGAAATTTTGAAAGTTAAATCAAATGATTTGAGTTTACTCACACCAGTCCATGTTGCTTAACTGGTACGTATATAGCTATTGTTATTTCCGCTGTGTTGTAAGTGTTATACTCTAATAATGGTATTGTATACAGATACTGTTTTATTTCAAAGTTATGTTATGAAATATATTTATTCGTTCCGTTGTGAGATTTTTGTTTACTCTGATGTTGTATCTTCTTCTTCTTCTTCTTCTATTCTAAGTTTTTATCTTATCTATTCTCACCCTCTAATTTCTTTCATGGACTATCTGGTGTTTCCGATGCTTGAATAGTCGACATAGTGTTGTATGCCGATATCCAGGATCGCGAAATCCCTAGGTAGTTACAGTGGTATCAGGGCTTAAGGTTAAGTAATTACCTTGGCTTTGTGGCGTGACCTAGTAGAGATGGGGTTAGTAATACCCTAGATTAAGTTGAGTGTATATATACAAGTGAACGTATTTGTTATTTAATATAAAATGGTTTTAAATTGTGGAGATTTATTGGTTGAGTTGTTTATGGGATCTGATCGATCGGTTTGACCCACTGTATCGGTAGGAGGTCATAAACACTCGAATATGATTGGTCGACGCGATATGTTTTGGAAAAGAGGGTAAAGGAAATAATTTTACCCAAATTATATATTGATATAAAAGAATGATTTATATTTGGATTATTATAGTATATAGGATATATTAGTTATTATTATAATCGAGTAAGATTATAAATGAAATGGTTATATGTAACCAATCAAAATTCATATAAGTGAAATATAAAAAAGCAGATAAATCGAATATGAATTTAAATCAGAATTGAAATTAAAACCCTGGAAATTTTAAAAGGTGTTTGTAGATGGATTTGGAATTAATGTATGAGAATTTTAAAATCCTGGGAGATTTTAAATTGTTTTAAAGCATTTTAAATGGTATTTTGAATTGAATTTCAAAATGGAAGTGTTTAGATATGGTTTTGAAAGTGATATAATATTGAACTCATTTCGATAGCTGGAAAATAGATTCCGATGATGATCATGACATCATCGGTGTTCATTTTTGAGTTGTAAGTGACGGATTACTACCTAAGTTCTGTTTTTGAATTGTTTTGAGAAAACAAGTTGTTTTAATATTCCAAAATGAATATTTTTATTTTTGTAAAAGGCTAAGTTGTTTAAAAACTCCTAGAAACAGATTATTTGATTGAAACAAATTAAAGTAGAATTTGTAAAAGGCAATAGAAATTGAAAATTTAATTAAAGCCAGTTAGATGGAAAATTGAATTTAGATAGAAAATATCGAATTGGATTGGATTATAGATAATCCGAACGGAATTTGACTTTGGTTTAAACAAATGATTGTGTTGGAGATAAAAACTAATTGGAGTTTGACTGGGATGACACTGGTATATGCTGAATGGGTAGCAGATGTAAATGATATAATTATATGCCCGACAAAAATGTACGAGTTTATATTTCTATTGGATATGAGATTTATGAGCCGAATTGGCAAGTCGCTTGGCTGTTTGGTTTTCTTTTGTGTTGGAGAAGGCCTAGAGAGGCGAGTTGTAGTTGTACCGATTGACCAGTACAAAGGAGGTGCTGGTGAAATTTTTCGAAAATTTAACGTGTTAGAAAATTTTCAGGATTTTTGAAAATATTCGTTAATAGAAATAAATTAATATTTTAATTGAAATGGATTGTTCAGTTGAAACTGAAGTTAAAGGTAAAACAAATAATTTTTACTAGTCAATAGAGATGTTTTCTACCTTAGCAATTTCGAGGACGAAATTATTTTAAGGGGGGAAGAATGTAATGTCCCGTATTTTTACGATATAATAATTAATTTATTTAATTATTTAAATAGTGATTTCGTGATTTAAATGGTTTAAAGTAAATAACTTTGGATATTTAATTAATATAAATAATTAAATATTGGCTTCGGATTTAGACAGGGTCTTTTAGACGTAGGTATAATTTAATTTTTAGAATTTTACTATAATTTTTAATTAATTAAATAAGCAACTTTTTATTTGGAGTATTTTGCACCCTTAATCATCGATTTTGGGGTTTCACAATATGAGTTAATCTACCGGCATTTTTATATTTATATAATCGTGGGGCGTTGTCTATCACAACAGTATTTTTATATCTGTCCATAACGACTCGTATGGAAACGAAATATTACATAGTGGGATATACTAAGTTTTATAACTTAAAATTAAAGTTATCTTCATTTCTCTCTGGTTAATACTTATTCCGCCGTTCTCTTTTGTATCTCCTCAGCAAAAGAGAAACGTGGAGAAGATTTCTTCCTCTCAAATCCTATAAATAAGCCTTAAAACTCTCTAAACCTAATACTTCAATTCCCGATCAAAATCACAGTCGCCAGTTCTTTTTCTCCAGAAACAAAATCGCATCCTGCAAATCAAAGAAAATAAAAACAATTTAAAACTCAAATTCGTTCTGGCCTGGGAATCAAGGGCTTCGACCTTGAATCGTGTCGGGTGCGATTCGTTTCCGCCTGGAACCTCTTTTGAGCAATGGTTTTCTATTTGACGGGGGCGCGGAGGAGCTAAAGGGGTCGTCACCTTGGGGCATGGGTGAACTCCAGCGAACTGAGGGATCGTGAACGACAGCTAGATTGTCTGTTGTGTTTTCTGGAAGGGTTAAGGTCGATCTTTGTTAATCCATGAATATGAAGGCGTTGGGGATGATGGCACGGTATTAAAGTGAAGAACGGGGGAGTGGTGAATACCGTAGGAAAATGGTGGTTGTGCTGTGTGAAGCTTGCGGAGGTGTCGGGTCTGACGAGCGCGGATGATATTATTAGGAAGAAGGGGCTTGTGTTCGAACTGATGAGTTAAGGGGGAGTGTGGTAGCAAGTTTATAGGAAATAGCAGCAGAAAAGGGAGGAGAGCTTGGGTATAAATTATTTACATTTTTGCATTGAATATTGTTTACTGTAAATGCTGAGTTGAAGGAGATCAAAGAAGTATTAGGTTTGTTTACTGAAGTTGCTTTAAAGGCAGAAATGAACTTATGTGTTGCATGAACTGATACTAAGATTTGGTGGTGATATCAGGGAAGAAGCGGGTATATAGTTGTACAGCTTGGATGGAGTTTGTGTGGTGATTTCAGTTGTTAAATCGGTAATGGTTATTTTGGGTGTTCAAAGGATATGGGAGCTTGGTTTCCGTGAAGAAGGTTTTTGACTGTCTGGACCTTACAAATGGGATATGGGGTGGATAAAGGTTAAAGCCCAAATTTCAATTAAAGTTGTGTTTAATTTGTTTTAATTAAGTGTTTAACTTGTAAAATACGTTTCTAATTCATACGTAAACGAAATCGAACAAAACAGGATCCGTTGGGACCGTACAGATGGTGGCTACAACATGGAACCGACTGGAAGTAATTTGGAGCTTGTTACAATTTATAGCGAAATAAATTGTTAGAATCAAATCAGTGATGGTTATCGTTATTAACGATGATCGTCCAATGTGAGTAAAACTCGCCAACTCTGAACAGTTATATTTTTATAACGTATTCTCAGAATTAATAATTATCTATTGATTGCTGTGTGTTAACTGTTTTGTTGAATTGCTTATGTATTGGTTGAAAATATTGATAACGATATATATATATATATATATATATCGTTAATCAAATATTGATTTGTTTAGCAGAATATTTCATATTGAAATAAAATCGATGTTAATTATATTGTTTAACATCTGTGATGCAGGGAAACAGGTTGGAGGCATCCAACAGGATTCCTCAACGTTTATTTTACTGTTTTTAACGTATTGTGATATATGGTGTGATATATAATCCATTATTGATTATCTGTGTTTGGATGATATGGATCATGGTTATATGGTATTTTAAATACCATAAGAAAAACTGGAATGTATAAAGGAAAATTTCAAAGTATATATTGAAAAGAAATTATTAATAGAATCAAAAGGGAGATATTTATTTGTGAAATAAATGGAATCAAAAGGGAGATATTTATTTGTTAAATAAATAGAATCAAAATGGGATATTTATTTGTTAAATAAATAGAATCAAAAGGGAGATATTTATTTAGAAAATAAATAGAATTATAAAAGGAAATATTTATAAAAAACGAATAGAATTTTATAAGAAGAGAATTTTACATTTGAAAGGTTTAGACCCGTGCTTCGCACACGGTAGAGAAGATTAATTTATAAATATTGTTTTATAAATTAAATAAAATATTTTATCGTTGGATAAATGGAGTATATAAGTTAGGACTTATATAGGCAAGTAAGAATCGATTTCAACATCGATATTTGAAACTGAATATGGACGAAGAGTGAATCGAATATAGTTTAATCGAAAAAGAGATAATCCAAAGGAGTTAATCAAATTAGAGTAAATCGATTAGAGTTAATCAGTTAGAGTTAACCAGTTAGAGTTAACTAGTTAGAGTTACTCGGTTAGAGTTATTCAATTAGAGTTAGTCGAATATTAGTTATTCTAATAGAGTTAATTGAATTAGAGTTAGTCGGATTAGAGTTATTCGAATATAGTTTATTCGAAAGAGAGTTATCGAGTATTGGTTATTCGAAAAGAGTTATCGAATATTAGTTATTCGAATAGAGTTAATCGAACAAGAGTTGGTCGAATATTAGTTATTCGAGTAGAGTTAATTGAATTAGAGTTAGTCAGATTAGAGTTATTCCAAAGAGAGTTATCGAATATTGGTTATTTGAAAAGAGTTATCGAATATTAGTTATTCGAAGGAGTTAATCGAATATAGTTATTCGAAAGGAGTTATCGAATATAGTTTATTCGAAAAGAAATTATCAAGTAGAGATTATTCGAAAGAGAATTATATGTTGAAATTCGATTCGAATATAGGAAAGTACTACGTACTTTCCGGTTTTTAAATCAAGATTTATTTATTTAATAAATTTATTAATTCAAATTAATAAATAAGAGTTATACATAAGTTATTATATTTCGGAAGCATGGAATTATAACACCATAGTTGTAATCAAATGGTTTCTGTAAAAGAAGTGGATTCGTAAATAGAATCCGAGAGTTACGTAAGGAAGTTTGTTAAATATTTAAAAGATAAACTTTGTCTATTCCGAAGTTAAAACGTTGTTCAGTTAAGGTCTGAGAGGTAATTATACCCCAACTTGACTGACTCCCTTCTTAACTAAGGAATGGCTAAGGTTTGATAATAAAGGATGGTTAAGTTAATTTAGTTAATGAGTGAAATGGTTTGAGTATGCATGGCGATGTTTAATTTAAACATCAGTTTAAATCCAGTGAAGGAGTTTTGGAAATGTTTTTCCAAATAAGAATCAGAAATGTTTTCTGATAATAGAAAATAAGAATTTAGAATATATGGAAACAGGAGATAAGTAAATTAATGAACTAAAGAGATAAATGTTAAATGATGATTGATCGATATAATTTCCATTTGGAAATAATATCGTTGTTTGTACACGTGTTTTTCTTTGATAGTTAAATCAAGGACCAAAGTTTTGACCATTTTTCCGTCGTCAATACGGAGAGATCGGTTGGATTATTATCCGAGAAACACTCCGTATGGGCGTTAGCGTTTCGAATCAAATATATCAAAGACAAATTGAAGATGGAGTTTATACAAGGGTTATTCTGGCAATCCTAAGTAGAAATTGCCTAAGATGGATTTACAGAATAGTGCCTTCGGTTTGTCCAGTCCCAGGACAACTTGAATGGACGAATGTTTGACAGAGTATATCTGGTAGATCACGTAAGTTGATCGTTTCAAAAGTATTTACGTTGGTGGCGGAGGAATTCGTTTCTCTTATCTTATACCCGTGGTATTTTTGGGGAAATCAATTTGTGATTTGACGGGTATGACGATGTGGCATTCAAAGTTAATGAATGAGTAATCTGTTGAAAGATACGTTATGACCTCCAGCCTCATCAACTGGGAAATGACAGAAATCGGGCAGGCAACATGGCTAAGTGGGCCGCACCCAAGTAGGGTATATTGTCACCATCTAGTGAATATTCATATTTGTTACTTCTTTCAATTCTGTATCTCTCAGGAATGGTTATGTTGGTTTACCAACTGTAAGGTGACAATATATTCAATACACTCAAGCGAAATGAGTAGTCGGTCATGTGTGGCCGAGTTGCAAGATTTTCTTGTTGAACTCCAGTGTATCGCTTCTAGAGTACACTGATTGGAAGGTGGATCCATACCTAGTCATAGTTGGAATCCATTCCCCAAATAAGAGCCCGCGGTTTTGGTTGTATATTATATATGTAGAACGTTAAATGCAAGCGTTTCTGCTAGATTTCTATTTACTTGATCTAGACATTATTATAATATCAGACAAGTATCGTTTTAGAAATATTTTGGGTTATCATAAGGTAAAAGCCATCCGTGTTTATGTGTGGATCGGTCTTATGATTATCCTTTGTTTCGAAAGAAATTTTGAAAGTTAAATCAAATGGTTTGAGTTTACTCACACCAGTCCATGTTGCTTAACTGGTACGTATATAGCTATTGTTATTTCCGCTGTGTTGTAAGTGTTATCCTCTAATAATGGTATTGTATACAGATACTGTTTTATTTCAAAGTTATGTTATGAAATATATTTATTCGTTCTGCTGTGAGATTCCTGTTTACTCTGATGTTGTATGTTCTTCTTCTTCTTTTATTCTAAGTTTCTATCTTTTCTATTCTCACCCTCTAATTTCTTTCTTGGACTATCCGGTGTTTCCGATGCTTGAATAGTCGACATAGTGTTATATGCCGATATCCAGGATCGCGAAAACCCTGGGTCGTTACACGATCTAAGGGTCGATGCATGCTGATCCTGAGATATGGGCTACATTGTCTTGAATTCGGTAAGGACGATCCCTTGCCTTGGTTCATGATGGAAATTCAACTTCTAATACGTGACACTTCGGTTTTAATAGTAGAACTGGTATGGCAACATAGTAGGATGTGGTACTATGCCATATACGATTGATACATTTATACTGAAGTTGATTTCTTCACTTATAGTAATAATAAAAGATAAATTTCACGTACCAAGCATAATTATAAGGTAAAACTCTATCCTCCGGCTTGCTTTGCATTGTGTGATGGGATATGAGTCTTGTAATAGCTTCATTGTTCTTTATTTAACATTGCGCTTTTTGTTTTATGCACTGGTATTCTTGGGGGTAAACCTATTCCATGTTATATGGTGTGGTCCCTAGATTTGCCTAACTTTAATATCAAATTAATAATTATTTTATATTCTTACACCAGTCCCATGACTGACCTGGAGTTTATTGTGTAACCTAAACTCTGGGTGCCTCTATTTTCCACACGAGCATCTAGTAGTTTTGGTTTTTGCAGATATTTCTTTTCAAGATCCTGGATTTACAACTGGAACTATATTCGAAATGCTGTGTATCCGTGTATTTCTTTCAGTTGTGTTATGTATTATTTTTCCTTTGCTATGTATTTAAATGTAATTTAAATCTCTGATATTTTCTGCTAATATTATTTATTCATACTCTACTATATTCTTATACTCTAATGTAAATTGTTGTAATAACAATGAAATGTTCTTCTGTTTGCATTCCGATTTGTCGTGTTCTCAACTCAATCCGGCTTTCCTTTACGGGGAATTTGGGTCGTTTTAGTTGACAAGCGACTTGTAAACCAAGCAGAGAGAATGTGTGGTATGGGACACACAATTACCACTGTTTGTGTTGCTGACTGAGGATCTGTGACGCATTCTGTGTTGAGATGAAACAATACTCACTTCGGGGAAGCTATGACTTGGTGAGTCATGAATACGTATTTAGTTGACTCGGGGAGTCAAGATACATTCGATCGGGGCTCGCAGTGGTTAGCATCTAATTTGAATATGTTATAAGTACTTGGCTGTAATGTCCCGGATTTTTGAACGTCATTTACGAATATTTAAATTGGTTTAAATGTTGATTTGGCGATATAAATGAATTTTATATCGAATTTATTTTATAAAATCGACTTCAAAAAATATAATTTATACTATAATTAAAACAAGTTCGAAAACGACGCGGCAGTTCGTAATTTTCGATCTGAACTTTAATTGAAGATACAGGATCCGATATAAGTCGGAATTCTGTGAAACAAGAACCGTGTAAATCTATTTGATAATAATTTTCCAGTAAAAGAGAAAAATCATGATTTCATCGTGTAGAAGGTAAGATATGTCCAGATTAAAATTTTCAATGGTTGTTATAGAATCGCTCATCGACCATAACAGTTTATTTGATATAACTGCATACTGGACTCGAATCTGGATGAGGTTCTTTTGAGACGTAGTTACAATTTAATTTTTAGAATTTTACTGTAATTTTTAATAAATTAAATATGCAACTTTTTATTTGGAGTATTTTGCACCCTATATCAGTATTTTGGGTTTTCACAATATGAGTTACTACCAATATTATTATATTTTTGGGATCGTGGCACCTCACTCGACACGACAGTATCCTCATTTCTGTCGGTAGCGGCTTATATGTGAACGGAGTTTGCATAACGGTATAACGTTAAACTTTATTGTATAAACTAAACAAAACATATAGGAAAAAGGGCACGCTCTATAACCTCCCCACATATTCACCTCCTGTCACTTTTGATATCACTTCCACACAACTACGACCATTTCGTTGTAAAAACCCGTAACTTCCCCGTAAAGGAAAGCGTCGGATAGTTCGAGAACAAACCACAACAGAACACATACAGAAGAACATTTCATTTCGAAATCGTTTTCAATTCAATTCATTTCGAAATCGTTTTCAATTCAATTCATTTCGAAATCGTTTTCAAATCATTTCATTTCGAAATCGTTTTCAATTCAATTCATTTCGAAATCGTTTTCAAATCATTTCATTTCGAAATGAATAAAATCGATATAAATATCGTTCACGTCAAAATGGCGTCAATCTAATCAACACGGCTTCATAAATTTCTATTTTCAAATATTCTATTTCAAATATTCTTTTTCTCAAAATAGTTGTTATTATCAAAATATTTCGTTCAACACCTGACCAATCTCAATGAATGAGTACTGTCAACACATGAACTTTTATTTTATATCGATAAAGGTGCAAATTTTATTACTAAAATATTTCGTTCAACACATGACCAATCTCAATGGATGAATACTCTCAACACATGAACTTTTATTTTATAATATTCTTTATTTTTCAAATTGGAATGAGGCCCAATCAATTACCATATAAAGTTAATTATATGGATTTCCATACAACACATGTATATAATAGCATTGAAAATAATCAACCATCAACCAAAGTGCACTACACTGTATAAGCATCAAATATAGATATTCAACACTTATAACAGCCTGTCAATCAATCGATCGACATATTTAATCAATCAGGATGAGTGAACTTCATATTTCATCCCAACACCCGTGTGGGGTTTCAAACAATCAAACAAATATTTTATTTGTGCAGTTGGGCGATGTGTAAAATTTATCGTCCCAATCAATGTCATTCAAATAAGTGTACATAAACAAACCGTCCGGTTTGTAAATGAATATTTTATTTTATTCACTTTCACTATATTCATATTCACGTTAAAAAAATTATATTTTTAACGATAAAACATTTTATTCCAACATATGAATTTCTATTATTCATTTACACAATAAAATGATATTTTTATTTTCTAACATATTTTAGAAAATTTCGGCGGCATAACGGCACGATACTAGAAACGGGACGAGACCTAGCCTTATCCCCGGTCTAGTGAAGGCCCACGCCATTCACACATCAATCAAATCAATTTTATTTCACCAAATAATTCAGTCCAAACCAAATAATCTAACCAACTACACAACCAAACAAACAAGTCCATGGTATGTGGACGGGTGTCGGGTGCTTCTAATAAGCACCGTCTGCATCCTAGTATATATATAACTAGAAAAATAGAATTTGAGTGAGAAGTTCTCACAGATAGCTATCCTAGCTCCACGGCACTTCATTGATAGAAATCTTCATTGCTATCGCGTCTTCGTCATCTTCGTTGTCCGCTTTCACTACCTATGTAAAAATCGAATTTTTACTTCGCTATTCCATATATAAAAATCATATTTTTAATTCGAAGTTCAACATATAAAAATCATATTTTTAATTCGAAGTTCAACATATAAAAATCATATTTTTAATTCGAAGTTCAACATATAAAAATCATATTTTTAATTCGAAGTTCAACATATAAAAATCATATTTTTAATTCGAAGTTCAACATATAAAAATCATATTTTTATAATCGCTTCATACTTTTAAACATCGAATTTTCACTATGCTATTCAATATATAAAATCGAATTTCAAAAATATAAATTCCGTCCTTTCAAAAACAAAGATTATATTTTTAATATTCCTATGATGTAAAAATTATATATTTTTTTTTACTTTAAAAATACAAAAATCATGTCTTGCTCCTTCTACCTAATAAAAATCCCGTCTTTTCTCTTTTTAAAAAATATGATCTTTATTTTTGCAAGTTCAAATCTTTTTCTATTAAAAGTTTAAACCTTTAAAATAAAGTCAGTTTTATTTATTTCTTTTCAAATCAGTTTTTAAAACTTTATATAAAAAAAAACAGTTTTTAAAATTCCTAAAAAAATTAGTTTTAAAGTTCTAACAAATCAGTTTTTTTTCCATCTTAAAAAAATCAGTTTTTACATCATGTAAAAATCCAGTTTTTATATCATTTAAAAATCCAGTTTAAAATGCTTTTAAAAATCAGTTTTTTTCCCCTTTAAAAAATCAGTTTTTGAAGAATTAAAATAAAAACGAAATAAAGAGAAAAAAAACTTACTGTTATTGTACGAAGAGGGAGGAGGAGGGGCGCTGTTCGTCGGAGGGCGCTGGAGGGGTTCGACGATGCTGGTGGCGGGCGGCTAGGTCTAAATCAAAGAGGAGGGGGAAGCTCGAGGTCCCTCGAACGGGGCATGGGGAAGGAGGGAGAAGAAGGGGGAGGGTCGTTGGTCTGAGGAGAGGGTGAGGCGGCGGAGGCGATGGCAGCTGTCGCTGCTTCTTCTCTTTTTTTTTTTTTTCGATTTTGTTCTGAAGAATGAAATCGGGGGGGGGGGGGGGGCAGAACGGAGATAAAGAGAGGGAATGAAAATTTATTTATTTTTTCAAAAGGGTTGACTTTTACATACGACCTCGAAACGAGGCCCACCACCTGTCGTCCATAGCGTTTAACCCCCATTCCGAACACAATGGGATATGTATCGCAAGCTGATTTGACCATTTGAACCAGTTTCCGTTTAATTTACATTTAAATCACTATATTGAATTTTAAACGTACTTTTCAATTTACCGGGGCCACATACTAACTAGGAAAATTCCCGAAAAATATTTTCTAGCTTCGTATTGACGATACGGTCCTAACAAAACTAGTTTCGTCGAATTCTGAGACCGTTAGAAAAATGGCCAATTTCCAGTCGATTAAAATCAACTGAAACTGGTCAAATGCGTTTTCCTTCGCCACGCTCACATATTGATTCGAAAAATTATGAAATTTGAAACCTAGCGATAACCTGACATCACGGACCCAACAAAACTGGTTTCGTCGAAATCCGAGGTCATTTGCAAAATGTCCATTTTTAAGGGCCTGAATTCCATAGCGACTATTTAGAATTTTCAACTGGACATATCCTTTGATTCCCGCTATGAAATCTTGATTTCCCGGATTCGTTGGAAAGATATTATCAATTAGATCCCATTATTTTTGGTTTCACTAAAATCCGGATTGTTTTGCACCCGGTACATTCAATTGAAGTTTGAAATCGAATTATCGAACTACCGCGCCATTTTCAATTCTATTTATAATTATATATAAATATTTATATTCTAACGACGACGCGTATAAATATATACGTTCGCATTCTATTCAAAATAAATTTCACGTCGATATTATTTAAAATAATTCATTTTAAATAATCAAAATTCGCTATAATCGCCAAAATAAAATTTTTAAACTGGCCCAGATTTTCCGGGTTATTACAATCGTCATGCTAACAAAAAGGAACCTACCCTAATCTTTTTCCGCGGACTATGTTTCACGTACACAGTCTCCTGGCATTTCACGGTCTCTTCCCCATTTAAAGACATGTACATTTTTATTTTCCTTGGTAATAAAATAAAGGCGCCAGCTACTTGTACCTACAAACAATTTCACATGCTCACCTTCACCACTACACACCTTCTTTATCTTAGCTGAGCCTAACACTGCAAGTCTACTATGTACAGAACCTTGTTTTATCAAATCAAACATCCCATAGAAACACATATTATCAAGTGGTCATTGAGCATCAAGCGTACAGCCTCACCCCCTTTAGAATACGGGCTACATGGTAGAAAGCACATGGGAATGTTTGTTCATGCAGCACTTTTCCTTCCAGTCTAAGCCTTCTACATTGCCTAGCCTATTATGCAGTCTGAAAATTCACCATAACCTTTAATGGAGAGTACACAGATGCAGCTTTATAAATCTCGTCGTGTTAAACTTCATAGGCAAGGAAAACTGTACAACTTCTTTTCTTAAGGGAAAATACACTGCACAGCTTAGCAGCCTATGTGTTTTCACCCTCAGCATAACTCAATCACCACTAATGAAAGTGATAGCACGACGCCAGCTACAACTAGGACAAGAAGCGAGAAAAGAAAAGAGAACACAGCTATGCCGAAGTGAAAGCACGAGCAGCTAGCATCTATTATCCTACCGATGATGGACGTTATCCTTATCTCCTCTTACATTTCTTCTATAAATAGCGCACAAATTTTCTTACTCTTTGCAAACCAATCTTTCGCACTCTTCTTTTATGAAAACCTCAAGCTTTCATGTTTTTCAAAACCGAACACCTTAACTCGAAATAAATCAAAAACTCCAACCGTGAAGCCTATGACTGTAACTGGAGTCGGGGGGGGGGGGGGGGGTCGACGTGGGGTTTTACTGGTGGAGCCCCGGACTGGCGCGAGCTGAGGTGGGGGTAATGTATAACGGTGTATGATGGAGTGATTGGTGGTTGGATGAATGGGGGATACAGATTCTCTTTTGAACTGTAATGGGAAGTGGGGAGTTGTGAATGGGCCGCATGGGAGTTAACAAAGAAGAAATGGAGCAGCAGCTGTTGAATCATGGTGGGGGAGTGAACATGAAGTGGTGTTGGGTTCATGGTGCGGAAGCAGGAGCTCAGTGGTGAGATGGAAGGGAGCTTAGCATGAGTAGTGGAGAAAGGCAAGTGCGGGAAGAAAATGAACAGTGCGTGGCCAATATAAATATGTTAGCAGGTGAACAGTATTTCGAACATGCCCAGTTTTGATTAATACTTCCTAATTAGGATGCCTAATCGATATTTATTGGTTTAATTTAAATTCACATGGCCACTACCTTTATAAATAAATAAATAATGTAACCTGACCTAAATTGTTTTCATTTATCTAACACCGTATATGTAGTGAACAGTAAATGCAAACAATATGCCTAATCTTTTATAAACACTTAATTGTATAACGTGATTCAGGAAGCTAAAGGACGGAAGGATGCAGCACCGAACTTCATAGAAGAAAACGAACCGGCTTGTAACCTTTATTTTTGAAATGTATAACTAGATTATAATTTTTCTCGTTAATTTAAAAGTCAATTAGTTCAAATATAATCATATATTTATATAACATTATTTTAATGTGTGCAGAACAAACGGGAACTAGCAGCGTAAGTTGAATCGGGGTCTGGACTGAGTAAAGAAACAATATAGTGGAGAGGAATCGCGACCGTAATCTTCTGAAATAAAGAGTAATTAAAATTAAATTTAAAGATGGATTAAGAAAACTATTTATATTAATATCATGTGGTATAACTTATAATTGGTGTAACTCTCGCGTATGTTGACAGAATTGAATGGAATGAAAAGCGTTGGAACGGTAGGACTGAACTCTGCATTCTGGAACTGACCTGGACAAAA
The DNA here is from genome assembly GCA_030737875.1 of Allium sativum. Taxonomy (NCBI): domain Eukaryota; kingdom Viridiplantae; phylum Streptophyta; class Magnoliopsida; order Asparagales; family Amaryllidaceae; genus Allium; species Allium sativum. The sequence goes on along the minus strand of CM060913.1, from coordinate 144,056,396 downwards.
CTGAAGACTGCCGGAATTTCTACCTAAATCTAACATCGGATTAATTTAACTGAAAGTGAATCGCTGAACCGACAATGGAAATCCAAGGTGAGTTTAACTCACTCAGTTTACCCCGTTTATATTTTATATAAACCGGTTTTTTTTATTTTCTGTGTGCAATGTTTGCTAATGGTTGATAGCTGGATGACTGTTTACATGTGTGCTGAATATTTTAATATTCTTGGATTAAATTAAGCGTTTGTTTAATTTAATCGAATTAAATCGTTATTTTTAACGATTAGATTCCAGACGAGATAACTTACCTTGTTGGTTACGTTTATAATAATAAACGTATTAAACAAACCATTTGATGCTTGAATGGTCGTTACAAACTGTTTGTTGACTGTTATTAATTGAACTGTTTATCGTGTTGAAATTGAGGTAACCCATTGTGATGCAGGGACGGACAGGTTGGAGGAATCCAACCGGATTCCTCAAATATGTTGTTTACTGATATGAACTGTTAATCAGTTTGATTGATCATTGATTGTTGAAACCAAATTCAACACTTGTTGATATTAACCAATGGGTGATATTGGTTGAGTAATCATCGGCAGATGGCCTGTGAATAAATTGTTTTATAGAAATTGATTTACCGTCACGTAAATCAATCAGAAGGAAGTTATAAATTTATTTTATAACTGAAGTTAGTTTTGAAATCTATTTTATATAGATTATTTTAATAAAGTTATTAAAAGGGAGTAAATGGTTATTTTTATCTTGAACTTACAAAAGAAATGTATAAAGAAGATTCGCATGTTAATGGATTTTGTGGCAAATGAGCAGCGATTAACCAAATGTTTAAGGTTGAATTTAATTGTTAAATGGGATTATTTAATTTAATTAGATTGTTAATTAAATCCAAATGAAAGTATTTAAATTCATTTTATTTAAAGGAAGTAACTAAGTAGAAATGGTTAACAAAGTAATGTTGTTTGAAATGACCAAGTCAACCACTTGAATGAGAATTGATTATTAAGAACTATTATAGGATTGTTAATTATTATAAAGTTAAATATCATTTTAAAAATCACCTTTTAAGAAAGATTAATTATTTTATAATGAAGTAAACTATATGATGTAAAGTGTGTTAAACAATTAACGAGCGATTGGCCGTAAACAAGTTTTTAAGTAAAGTGTAATATGAAATGAATTTATAAGTGACTCGATAGACGAGTTTTGAATATATAATAGAGTTTTCAAATGAAACCAACTTGTTTCATATCGAATCTGGATTTCTATAAAAAGGATAATGTTAACCTGTAAAGTGAATCATATTTGAAAGTAAAGATGTTGAAAGGGAAATGGTAGTAAAGAAATTTGGTGGTTGGGTAAGACCCTGTTTTTAATTAAAAAGGGATTTTAATAAGTTGGATTCATATTTATCTGAGTTAACATTTTGATTTATTCCCTGAAAGGAATACTATAAAAAGGAAAAGTTTTAAATAAAGTTTTGATATGAATTGAGATCGAACTGAAGTTAGATTGGATTTGGTTATAAAAGGGAAGATCCAGTGATAAAACCTTGAGATAAATATTTGAGATGCGAAATGGAGTTTATTTAAATGAAATTAAAATAAGTGGTTAAGGATTCTATAGTAAATGGAAACATAGAATAATTATTGGGATAAGATTCGTTGATAAACTTATATTCATTCCGAAGATAAGAATGTTGTCGTTTCAAGGTCTGAGAGGTAAATAAAATACCCCAACTTGTAACGACTTCATGATTTTCCAAGGATGATGTAAGTTTAGAAACGATGGTGGTTGAGGAGATTAGAGTAATATTTCCGTGAAGGATATTTTAAGCTAAAATGTGAAGAATTATAAGTTGTGTATATTGATTTGGATTTAGTAAGCAATGTTTCAAATGTTGAAAAATTTATGAATGAATTAACATATGTTTAACCAAAAAGGGCCAAGTGACGCCGTATACTGAACCAATGGATCCACTTTATTTTTATATGGATGATTGTTGTTTGATAGTTAAAACACGACTATCAAAAATCTGGCCAAATCGATTGTTGGTTCGGGAAGACCGGGATCAAATTTATGTTCGAAAACCATTTAGACCAATAAATACGTAAATGTTGAAGATATCAGAAGATGGTCGAGATGGAGCATTGAAGACCATGGATCTTTATAAGCGGAAGAATCGCTGTGGAATTCCTCTGGCTAGCTACCAGAGGTTGTTAAACTGTGATTCGGTCGTGGTTGAAATTCACGGATTTGCAAGGACTACTCGCTACCAATCCATAGGGTGATTCCTAGGATGGGATAAGAGGGTGCCTTCGGTTCATCCTGTTCCTGGGTGACTGGTATGGATGAATGTCTGACAAAGTATTTCTAGAAGGATCACGTACGTTGATTTCTTCAAACGTGCTATAGTGATTGGCGGGGTATGGCCGTTCTCTTAGCTTAACTGCTAGAGTATTTTTGTGGACGTCAATTAGTGATATCTGACAGATCTGACGATGTGGCATTCAAAGTGATGTGCTGATAAGTAAACGTAGCCTCAAGCCTCACCAACCGGGAAATGACAAAAAAATCGGGCAGGCAGCATGGCTATGTGGGTCGCTCCCATTAGGGTGTATGATCACCTATCTAGAGAAATTCCATTTGTTTCTTTAATCTATACTCGATGCTGTCCCTTTTCGGGAGGCGGTTGCTGATCCCAACCGTCGGTGATATACATTCGATACACTCAAGCGAAATGAGTGGTCAGTCATGTGTGGGCCGGGTTGCAAGACGTTCTTGTTGAACCCAGTGTATTCGCCTCTAGAGATACACTATCAGCAGGTGGTTCCATACCTTGTCATAGTCGGAATCCAATCTCCAATAAGCGCCCGCGGTTTTTGATTGTATACTATATATATGTGGAGCGTGAGATGCAAGCGTTCCACTAGATTGTTATTTACTTGTATTTAGACATTATTATAATATCAGGAAAGATATTGGTTTCAAAACTGTTTTGGGTTATAGTAAGGTAAAAACCATACGTGTTTATGTGTGGGCTGGTCTTACTATTATCCTTTTCTTTCGGAAAGATTTTGAACTCTAAAAATCAAGTGGGATGATTCCCCTTAAATTGTGCGAGTTATTCTCACTCTGGTTCACCAGACTGACCCGGTGTTTTGGTAAATGCTCGGGTTAGCCCGGGTTGCAGGTTCAGGTTATCAGATGCTCTGAAGTTCAGATACGAGCTGGAGAGGTCCAGGCGTATGATTTAGACAAAATATTATTCCGCTGTGTTATTTTTGAGGACAGGTTGTTATAGCTGTCCAGATTGTCTGTGGTACCCTGATGTTGTGAGTATATTTTCAAGCTCTCAATAAAGATTATTTCTATATTATATTTTGTTCCGCTGCGATGTGAGACTTTGATTCTGTGTGTTGTTCTTCTTCTTATTCTTCTATTCTAAAATTTCTTTCTTTTTTATCTCATCCTCTAAATTCTTTCTATTTGGCATCTGGATTTCTAGTATCATTTGGGTTGGATTAGTGTTGTTGACCAACTCAAAAGGTACCGGAAATTTGGGTCGCTACATTGGCTATCGCTTGGGAACTAATGTTATAACTTAGGGAACTATATTATTTATGAGGGCATGTGCATATTATTAGAGATGCATCTACTTTTGAGGTTGTTTACAATTTTGGGATGTGAGTTTTATGAGTTTATGTTGAGTTAATCAGTTGATTGGGAATCCATTTACTTGATTTTATAATGAGGCAATTATTGGATTGAGAGTCCATTTATAAACGATGAGCTCTATGTATTAGGGTGTGAGGCTCCCTTTTATTATGTTTCGGCTCTTTTGAGTTATTTGATGAGTTGATGATTTTTGGGTAAATTGAGTTCATATTTATGAATAAAGTTTGGGATATACCTAGGTTTACGCTAGCATGTGAGTTGCATAGTGCACCCTTGTACTAATGACATATGTATTTGACCTTTTATATCTGTTGAATTATATTTTCCAACTTTTTGCTTAAAGAGTTGTTTATTGTGCTCTTATTCATCATCGTACATGTTATTACTCACTGTTGACTGGACTGACCCGTATGTGTTAATGTTCGGTCAGACATAGCTTTTACAGGTATGCCAGCTGTGTGGATATCTTTTGCTTTCGCCATGGATCCTTTCCAGTTTTGAGCTCTTAGCATAGTCATTTTGTTGTATATAGCCTATGATCCATGTACTCTGTTATGTTGTATATTCATTTTGGAGTCGTGGTGTACCTATTATGGTTATATAACACGTTTTGATGATATTGTTGGTTGTATAGTATATATGTATATGATGCTGGGTGATCTATTATATGATGTGTGTTATGTTATTATTCGTAATTGTTCTGGATGATATCTATCCACCACAATATTGTGTTGAATAAAGATTAGGAGTATCGGTCACCAATGGAAAAAATGAGTAGCTCAACTTATCAATATTCTTGACGTCTATTTAATACAAGACTCATGGATGGTCTCCTCTACCAGCCCAATTCTTTGCATTAGTGGACGACAGTGCTTGTTAATGTTTTTCACTAATGTGGGTCTCGAGGTGGGGCATCACATATATATATATAAATATATTTACACAAATTCAAATCTCTAGGAAATATTGCATTATGCCAACCAATATATAATTTATTTTTGGTCTATATTTATTCGGTTTGAATTTCAAATCTTGAGTGTATATAATTATCGTCTAACTTATTTTATTAATAGCTTCTTCATTTAGACTCCATTTTCGGTAAATAAAATACAAAAATGGGCTAGAATCTCGACATGAATACAATGGTAATATTTTCGTGGCCTAATTCTTGATTGTTCAAAATTCTTATTTTCAGACCATTGATATTTTATTATTGTTTATATTTAATTTAAATATCTATGTCTATTTAGGGTACATTTTACAGGGTGTTACAAGAGAAATGGAAGAATTACAAAGGAAGGATAACCAGGGCAATTGGAGACCAAAGCCTATTACAAGAATACCGAAGGATAGAGGTGTTTGAAGTGATAAGGAGTTGGTTGAAATTTAGAATGTCTTGTTAAATTCCCATGGGAATCATAGTTCAAACTCATCAACCATTACCTCAACTGAATCACCAAAATCCTCAAATATAAGGAAATTTGAATAATAGAAAATTTGCAACACTTTTTATATTGTTGTTCATTTTTGCAACATTCCATGTTGACATAGGTAGGATACCATGTCGACATACTAGCCATTTTCATGTTTTTTTAAATTTTATATAAATAGACATTTCCCTCTATCTCTTCACCAAAATGCACGTCTCTTTAACCACTATATAAAGGCATCTGAAAACGTATTTTGACATTTAGAATTCTCATTTTCTCCTGCTCCTTATCTAAAAATTTGCAATAGAAATCCACTGAATACTTTTCAATCATCTTTGCAAATCCGCTATCTTTCACTCTCAAAGATTTGCAAACCACACAATTTCAGAGAGTTGTACTTGAATTCATGTTGTTCTCTCTCTGATTTCATTCTATTTCCTCAAATAATCCAAAAATATATTGCCATTGGAGGTTTACAGGATCACTGTACCAAATCTGCAAGAATTCATAGTGAAGATACGACTATTTGCCATAGTTTGTTGTCGGTGATAAGGAAAAGGTGTTCTTGTATCTTGTAAAATCAAGAGGGTGTGTTTGTATCCCTTGAAACCAAGATTGTAAAGTTGTTCCTGCCACCCGTGGAAAGAAAGCAGTTACAGTGAAATTCTGCATGGTGGAGTGCAGAACTGGATGTAGGATTGGTTAATCCGAACAAGTATAAAAATCCGAGTGTTATTTACTTTATTGCATTTTATTCTATTACTTATTTCTTTCTGTTTTTAATTATAATAGACATAGTGTTAAATTCGTAAGTAGGTAGCTAGTACACATTTCACCACTTCTAGTGTCTGAATATCCTTAAGATCTAACACTGTGTCATAGACACTCCAATTTCCATCAGATACTTGGTTAAGTTAGTGAGATCCAGTGAGTACATTTCCAAAAAAGTTAAATTACTAGGTATATTTATAAAGGTATATTTTCAATCGTGAGAAGGGAGCGCACCCTCCTAGTCATTTGTTGGAAGTTTTCCCTTAGCTTTCCTTTATTTCTAAATTTTAGAATTCATCTAGTATCTTAATTGCATCGTGAAATTATGTTAACACACCCTTCGCGATAAATCCGTGGTGAGACCAGATGATGTTGTTGTAAGTGACCTAGTCCTCAATTAGCAGCGCATTTTCATATATTCAAAAATTTAACTTTTTCTCGTTTGATCCAAATTTTTTGATCGGCTTCTTTGTTTCCATAGGGAAGTGTTATACGCCCTTCTCCATGTGTTATTGTTTAGTTATTTCCTTTATGTTGACATTCTTATATATAACGTTCGTTCCTTGCTTACTTCGAAATTTCTGAGTTGTGTTGATGTTAATATATATGTTATTCTTATGAGGTGGAAACCCATTTTGTGATTAGCGGCATAGTCTCACAAAATTATTACGTGTTCCTTTTTATTTTATTTTTCTCATGCGGGTTTTCCAGACTGACCTATATAATATTTCATTGTAACTTTCAGGTTATACGAGTATGTTTCCAGGTTGTCGATAATTGGATATAGAGCTCATGGAGTAGGGTTGGATGTCTAACTGTCATAATATTTTATTTCCCATTGTATTATATTTACCTATCGACCTTTGTAAGGTCAGAATTTCATAAATGCCACCTTGATGGGATTTGTTTTTAACTCTGACATTGTATTTAGGAGTGATAATTCATCTGTCAATGTTATTACCATATGTTGATGATTCCATTATGAGATTATGAGCTTCTCATGTTCTTTTTTTACAACCCTAACAACCTTAGTTTTCGACGATTGGATGTTCGACATCGGAATAAGGTTGTTGTACATCGTGTTGACTTTCAATGGTCGGAAAGATGGGTTGTTACATCATAACACGTCGTTCGCGAATTATTACAAAGTTATGCGTTTCGGTTTTAAGTTGATTATCATGATCCTCATCTTAATTCTTCCGTGCTTGACCATTTGGAGAGTAAATTGGTATGTGGGGGCATCTAAGAATTGTTGTTAAACCTACTATTACAATTGGATAAAACTTGGGGGATTGAACCGATGTTGACTTGCTGAGAGGCATTAGCATTTGCGATGTTCACGGTTTAAGGTTGTGATCTACAAATGAAAAGTTCTTGTTTTCCTATAGTGTTAGGTGCTCTCTCGTTAATAGAACTATACCTTTTATTGTGAATTATGAAACTGATGTGGGATGTCCGTATCCATTTGATCATTTGTTGAAGCTTGATTTTCCTTCGATTTAGAAGCACATGTTTTTCCAAAAAATACAAAATTTTGATAGGTGTTCAAAGTGGTTATAAATTTGATATACATTTACCCTCCATTCATACTCAACCGGTTTCACTAAAAGTTCACTGTTTTCGGTTACTATAGGAATTTCACTAGGAAAATTGAAATCGTTGGAGATTTCGATTAACTCATAGGAAAAAGAAATTTTGATCATCCCTTTAAATTTTGATCATCCATTTCATGTTGGTACGTCTTGATAGGGATTTCTAAAACAAAAGAGACTCAACTAATATCTTTTTCAAACCAAAAATCTAATATTAAACCCGAAAGCTACACACAAACTGGAATACATCGTACAATTCCTTATATGGTACAAGTTCAGGTATCTATCTTTTCATTATCACGGGACGCCTATCAACGAAGCAGATTCTCCCTTCTAGCACTTTCTCACAGTCTTCCTTGTTTACAAATTTTATAATGTAAAATCTATTGTGTTTTGGGTGAGTATAGAATTCTTCTATTGGCTTTTACACTCTTTCGATGTAGGCTTCAAAAAAAAGTGAAAATACAGACTTGAATCCACAAAATAAGTAACCATAGAATTATTGCATTACCTTTTTATAGAATCAGTCACATAATTCGACATCCTAATGCATTTTTTTGACCGAATTCTACGGGGTTGTAAATTTGAGAGGGATGGACGTTATGATTTCTTCATTGGTTATCATTAATTTCCATGTTTTAGATTGAGGTTAGTGAAGCATGAAATTATTTGCATTTAAATTGCATGGAGAGTTACCTGACTTGTTCAATAGTTGTGAAAATGGATATGCAGCGTTCTGATTAGTTCTTAACACATTTGAACGCGGCCAAGTGAATGGGTTTCCTTGTGAGCATGCTTCTACGTTAGCCTATGGATTAAAATCATGCAATATTTGTTTGTTTTTTAATGTGATGCCATGTGAAGCTTTACCAAAATTCAACGCTGCTTTTGAGGTTTAGAAATTAAAAGAATTAAAGGTGTTAGGCTAAGGAACTTTTCCACTTATATGTTCATTGAATGAAGCATGGGAAGCAGATCGTTTTGTTTTTTAGTATGTTGTGAAAAAAACTTAAGTGAATTCATCATTTAACTAATGTAATATCAAGTGGAATAAGGAGAGAAAATAACGACTGTTGAGGAGGAATATGAGGATATGATTGGGTTTTTTGCCATTTCGAAAACCCAACTTATTTCCTATATAATTTCTTATGTTCATCAAATTTTGATATCAAACATATATTATATTGGAACAAATGTGATTTCGATTGAAGATTCTATATGAAAACATCATCTTCTTCTCACCTGAAGGTGTTAGTTTTGAAATTTGTGATACCGAATTCCATATTTTCCAAAAATCAAGATTTTAAATTTATTGTTTTTTTGTGGATGATGTCAATGATTTAAAATATATTTTATTATGAAGGAGATTTATCAAGTGATAGACAAAATAAACCTTGATATATTAGTGGTAAACCAGAAAGATAAAAAAATTAAAATGAACTGTAGTTTAAGAGAGCTCAAACAACACGCATTTCAAGTGATAAAAAAAATATGTTCTCTGAAATGTGATTTGAAAATAGTAGCGGAATAGGATAAAGATGATGGTTTATCCATAAATGATGTGTAAAATCATGATGTTAACACTACATATTTAATTGGAATGAAAGCGATAAAAAAATGTTACAAAAAAGAACATGTTAATGATGTAGAAACACATCATTCCACATTATCGATGGTAGAGTCAATACATATTACAAAGTTTCAAGGAACGCAATGTTCGACATTTCTATCTTATATTACATTATAATGAAGTGTTTATAAATTTATTACATAGATGTAGCATAATTGCCGAAAGAGTTTTAGATCAAATATATTATTTGGACGATGGCTTTTTATATCCAACTAGAAGTATTCCAAATCAATCTCTAACAACCACTATGTGGGTATTAATTTAAATTATCGTTTTCACTTTGAATTATCACCGCATGCTTTACTCTTATCAATAGTTTAGCTTGCTAAATGAATCAAGCGGAGTAAGCATTCACTTCTCATGTAAATGATGATGAATGGTATGTTGATAAAGCAACAATAGTAAAAAGTATAGCATACAAGTCGCTTGTGCAGATAACGTAAATATAACTTTGTTGTTAAAATGAATGTTAACAATGAAACAAACATATACGAAGATATCAAATGTTTGATAATCTAAATGGGGATGAAACACAATCATATATGAAGATTTGTTAGATGATGTCTATGTTCTACTACCATGATCGTAAAATCCTCTATAGATAACTTTTAATTGGAATGGAAGTACCTAAAAGAGAATGTGTTAAAATTGGACCTTAGGATCATATAATGGCAAGTAAATGGTTGTCTTTACCAGAAACAAGACAGTTACCCAATATAGTAAGAAGAACTGGTTCACAGAGATTTCTTCAATGAGTTTGATCATCGCCTCCACTTTTGCATCCATTTACTTTCCATTATATATAAATTTGAGATTATGATGAAATCTAGTTGTAAAATATAATCAACTCAAGCAAATTTAATTAGAATAAGTTACAAATTGAAATTTCAACCTATTTAAAAAAGAAAATTGTTTTTTTTTTGCATAAACAGACATATATAAATACCAAAATGGAGATAATAGCCAATCTCCTGTGGCTAACAAAAACAGGACTAGTAGCTAACTAGCTCCCACAAAAACAAATAAATAAATAGAAACAGTCCAAAAGGAACAGTAAAGGACGACAAAATAGTAAACGAAGCCAATAAAAGTAGATAGGGACCATAGTCCAGACTGCAAAAGAGAGGGAACTCCGCACACCTCCATTATAAAAGAGATCCTAAGGTTCCCGCCATAGGGGAGCACCTTCCGTTTAATGAAATCTACTCCAGAAAATGACGCCTAATCCAAGGACATCAGCTCTAACTCCAGCTCCACAAAGTAATAAAGGATCCTACTGAACCATAATGCACCTTAAAAACCTATAAAAAAGCCAGCTAACCCAGCACCTGCACACGAAGCCAAAAAATTAGCCGGGGGAGTGGAAGGGAGGACAGACTAAAGGACAACACCACCCACGCCCAAAACCCAAAGGATACTGAGGATCATCCCACCCCCTCGCGGGGTTGAGCAACTCGAGTAATGGAAAAAGTTATAGCCTACCCAAGAGATTGGGAAGTGAGGCTACCCTTAAAAGTCCTACATCGAAATGCGAAAAAAAATCATCATTTACTTTCTTAATAATAGACGACACAACCATCAGAGTCTCGTCAAAGACTGCCTTGTTTCTAGCACACCAAATGTGCTAGCAAACTAGGCAAGGGATGAGTCTAAAAAGGGTTGATTTCAAATCCTTTCCTTTTTGTCTAGCCTACGAGGCTCGAAGCAGAGACAACAAAGAAGGATGGGATCCTTAAAGTTCCACCACACCCGCACAAAGCAGCCTAAACCAGATGAACGACATGCCCCTCGAAAAGGAGATGGGCACCCGATTCTTTCAATCCGACACTGCAACACCTACAACGAGAATCCAACGATATGCTTGCCCTTCTCACGTTTGCATCCACTGGTAGACCATCGTGGAACAACTTCCATATAAGAACGAACACCTTGGGTAGGGTACGAGTTTCCCAAATGAGGGAAAAGATAGCAATTATGGGGATTGAAATTCTAGAAGAGTTCCAAACCGCTGTAAGGGAAAAACCCTCCCATTCCAAGTGTAGCCCCCACCATGAGAATCAAAGAAAGCTTTAACCAATTGCATCTGTTTCCACATCTCACTAGCGTGAGAGGCGAGCCAGAGAAATCTGTCGAAGCCAAATAACGATACTTAGCATGAAGGAACATATCCCAAAGCGAATCATTTTCTCTAAACCTCACCCATAGTTTACGAGCATAGGCCTTTCACATATCCCTTGGATTGCGCAATCCAAGTCTATCCTCTCTCCTAATACAGTAGACCGGCTCCCAGGAGATATAGTGATGCCATCGCTCTTCACCTCTGTTACCAAAAAAAAGAAGCCAAAGATTGGAAAGGATAAAAGAAGGATGATGTGGGAGTTATAGTTGTACAGACATCCCAGAGAATCAAGAACCGATTTAATTAGAACTAACCGACTAGCCTAGGAGATAAGGGTATAATTCCATGAAAGAACTTTATCCTTAGCTTTTTTGGTGAGAGGATCAAAGACCGCATTGAGCTTACAACCACGGTACAGAACAACACCCAGGCAAGTGAGAGGGAGAGAACATACTCGAAACCCTGACTGGGTTTCTATCCAGGATATCTGACTCAAACTCATGGATTTGGCGGGAACGAAGCAACTCTTGGAGGCGTTAATTAGCCGACCATAACAACACTCGTAGATATGAATAAAAGGAAAGAGCTACATTATTGAACGACAGTTCCCATTTGATAAGATGATAATGTTGTCAACAAAGGACAATGAGGAAATAACCGAGCAACCAATAGGAATTCCAAAATGATGAATTTAACCCATAACGGTAAGAGATTGAATCCCTTAGATGAGGGCTTCAGCAGAGATAACGAATAAGGATAGAGAGAGAGGATCCCCTGATGGAGAACCCTTTCAGATTGAAAGAGTCCTTTCCCCGAAACGTTGACAAGTAAAGAGAACCAACACCCGATATCATTCTCTAAGCCATATCAATAAACTTCTTGGGAAACCAGGAAGGCCTCAGCACTCGTATGATGAAAAACCAAGATTTCCAGTCATAAGCCTTCGCCATGTCAAGCTTGATCATCATATTGGAACCTCTAGTCTTCCGGTCTATTTGGGATATAAGCACTTGAGTCAGCAACACATTATCCATAATCAGGCGGCCTTTCACAAAACCCGTCTGGGAGGAGGATATGAAGCCTTGTCGCAGAAATCTTAGAAACGACCTTGTTTGAGAAGTTACATTGACTAATCGGATGAAAGTCAGAATAAAAATGCGGGTTCTTGCACTTTGGGACAAGTGCCAAATTCATTAACGTCCATCTCTTTGGAAGCAAAGCTCCCAAAAAGAACGAGTGGACCGCAAGAGTAATGTCTTACGATATCGTGTACCAAGCATAACGGTAAAATCTCTATTAAAACCATTTGGTCCACTACCACTATCCCTATTGAGCAAGAAGACACTTGCTCAAATTTCATCCAAAGAAGGTGAGACGCAAAGAGCATTGGCCTCAGAGGCCAGGATCACCGAAGGGATGAAGGAAAGAAGCACCAGATAAGGACAACCCAAGAAGGACTGAAAGTGCGAAAAAATCGTTTCCACTACCACTCCAGGATCAGATGCCATAGAGCCATCGGGTCGAAGAATCCGATGGTTAGCAAGATGAGTGTTCTTTTTTTGGATGAAAGGGTCGAAGAATTTGGAGTTTGAATCTCTGTCTACTATCCACTTGAGTCGCGCTCACTGACGGAGGAAGGTATTCTCGATTCTTAGCTCCGAGTTGAAGGCTAGTTGGGCGTCGACCCAAGCCGCCTTCTGATCAGGAGAGGGTCTTCGTTGTAAGAGGCTTCAGCGAACACCACAACCTCTTCAGCAATTCAGACCCAATCGAAAATGTTCTTGAAAACCTACAAATTCCAAGCCTTCAAACACACCTTAAGACATTTATGCTTGGAGGAGAAGATCATGATAGAACTCCCGAAGGCAAAGACAACCCAAGATTTTTCCACCGTCGAACTGAAGGTATGATGGGATTTCCACATAGATTGGAACCTAAAGGAAGAAATCCTAGAGGAGGAAAATGGGGAGCACTTTAGGATCATGGGGGAATGATCCGAGTTAGTGTGATGTAGGTGCTCCATAGAGAAGCGAAGGGAAAACCAAACCACCCCTCTGATTTGAGCATCCGATCGAGCCGGGAAAGGATGTGACTAGGACCTTCTTGGTTATTACACCAAGTGAAAGCTGAACCAAAAAGGATACCTCAGATAAACCCGATTGGATAATAAAAGAGTTAAAATCATTCACCGTAGCTCGATTAATCGAAGCACCCCATATTTTCTCGTCTTATGAGGAAACAACATTGAAGTCACCTCCCAATACTGAGGCCCCTGAACCAATCTCCGTAAGCGACAACAAATCACGTAGAGACTTAAACGCTCGATGCGATCGCAACAAGCGTAAATTGCCAAAAATAGGAAGGAAGAGGGGAATAGATTTGATGAGCGTATGATAGTCAGGAGCTGGAACGAATCAACAAAAACTTGGATAGTGATGTCTTTAGCCCAAAGAATCCAAATTTTATTGGAATAATTGGAGATACCACCGTCAAAGCCAAGCTGAATGACTACCTCCGAAAGAACCTCCGATCCAACCAACGGTTCCTAAAGAGCCACCAAGAAAACATAGTGCTTCTTGATGATGTGCTTCAGACAAGAAAAAAGGCATCGTTACCAATTACCCCCAAAATTCCAAAATAAACAAGACGCCATATAGGTAACATAGAGGAAGTGACCCATGAAACTCAGAAGAAAAGGGAACAACAACAATAGAAAATTAAGACAGATAAAGAGTGTGATGAGTAAAGTGAATGATCTACTCAACAGTAGCAAATGATCAGCTACGAATTGTACGAGGGGTGCTCGCTCGTGGCCTAGACCGCCTTCTAGAGACCTAAGAAGGAGGACTAAGATCACTTGCAGATAACAAAACGTGCTCGGATCGGAACAAAGAATAGCTTCCTATTCCAGATGAGTTGTGAACTTGTTCAGATTCCAGGAACTAGGCATGACGACAAGAGTGGGAGTTCCTCTCGATACGATCTAAATGATCATTAACAACACGAATCTTGACTAGGCTGGAGAGGAGAGTGGGACCTAAGAGACAGTAGGAGGAGCAATGAAGAAGAAGGATGGGATGTTGTAACGTCTCCGAGAGATGTTACAAGTCGATGTGCATTCTCCTCCATTACAATGTCATCATGAGGTTGATAACCACAAACAAGGAGGGAGAAACGATCAATATGCGGAACAAACAAAGAGATAGAGACAATTTCAGGACACCGGAGAGAAAAAGGGATACAAATCACCGGCCAACAATAACCTATAGCGAACGCTATAACTGCAAATCGCTCGATGAGTTAGCACATGAAACACGCTTGCGATGGGCAAAATGACCCAACGGCCACAATCGAAAATACCCACAAGAAAACCCACAAATTATTTTGCACTACCATTCCACTGATTGGAATGGCATGGAAAACTACTGCAGCAAGAAAGGCAACAAAACCAACCATCCAAGAAGGTAGATTCCATCTCATCTCGATCATGAAGAGCATCCTCCACAGATTGTAGATGCCGCCTTCGCAATTCATGATCTGAAAACGGAACCACCAAGCCACCAACGATAGTAGGGAAAAAACAGAACCCCAACCGACCAAGGCAACAAAACAAAAGCTGCACCCAGGGAGATAGAGAATAACCCATTACCACGATGAAGAAGACGAAGCTAGGATAAACAATACATTGCCCTTGGAGAAAAAGAAAGAGACAATAGGCAAGGAACCAACACCGTACTGAACTAAACAAGGGAAATAAGGATTCCCATCATCCAACAGAGACAATGCTACCGAAGAAACTGGAGCATGCAAAAAATTCACCACACCGCACACATCCACATGAGGAACTAAATAATGCCCAACAGAATCAACAACACAATAAGATAAAAACGAAGAAAACCATACTTTACCCGCAGGCTCATGATCCATCCAAGGAAACCTAACTCCTATTATCTTCTCGGCAAACACCTCCAAAGGTCCCTGACCGAATACCACGCCACCATCAAATAAGATTGGTTGCATCTATAGGGTGGAAATGTCCCACCAAACCCCAAAATCCACTTCCACTAACCGTCGCCAACTTCGGTACTGGCTCCCCCTAAGCCAATTGCACTTAGGAATTGACTTAACTAGTGTTGCTCTCCTGGGAACGACCTCCTCTACACTGGTAGGCACCACCACAAGTGGGTCAAAAGCGTTACTTAAAGCTAAATGAGGAGAAGAATGTGTAGAAGTAACCCCATTGACAGACCCTATAACCACCTTTTCATCTTGACAGGGAAAAGGGGAGCAGATCTAGGTAGCCTTCACCCGCTTACCATCCTTCTTCCACAATGAGACACGTTGACTGCCACTGAGACATCTAAACCAGGCCACACCGATGCTCGCAAGCTAGAAATGCACATCAGTGGGTAGCAGATCATAGGGATGAAATCCCATTTCCCTTACCCAATTGAAGAGACAGTGTCTCTAAAACTGCGAGGGGCTACCTGGACAACTCCACCGCACACAATGGTCCCAGAAACCTCAACAGAAAGTAGAGCAACCAAAGAATAACCTGCTACTAAATGAGGAAGGTAACAGATAGGGGGTTCAAATCCCATATAATGTTAATATCCCCTTCACTCCATGAAGGAGAACCACCCAAACCAGAGAAAGTCCCAACAAGGCACAACGAAATCCCAACGCCACCTGATAGACGCCTAAAAGTGCGTCAGATCACCGAAAACAACAAAGGGTCAATTCGAGAAAGGCATCACCAACCAGCTTGTGACAAGAAAGGATCCCAAATTGCATCAGAGTTGCGACCCAAATTAGCACACTAGAAGAATCCAACACCGAAATCCCTACCCAAAACCCAATTATGGCACCAACCATCTCCAAAATCGCTTTGATAAGAAGACAAAGGCTAGAGAAGGACCCCACGACAAGAAAATCCAAAGAACCACCATAATTGCCCATAAAACCGAAGGAATGGGCGGTATGAAGCTCCCAAACCAGATCTTATTGAAGCGATGAGTAAGAACGAGAGTGAAAAAAGGGAAATCGTCACATTGTGCTATTAATGTCCTATTAATACGACTAGTGCATATGTGATTATTACATTCCACGCCTATAAGTTTTGAATTACAAATAGTTAAGTAATGTTCGCTACAAAATATTTTCAGGAAAAAGCAATACAAATTTTGAAAAATGTGTTTGCTAATGGGACTGTTGCATGGCTTCTCAACATATCATATAAAGAGATTGTTACATGTTTTTTTTGAATTTTTTTGTTTTTTGTTTCTTTTTTCATTTTATTGTTCAAACAGAACTGTTTCCATTTCATTACATTGCACTTTTTAACTCTAGCTCTACCTTTACATTTGTGCTTTTAATATTTCATTTGTGTTTCTCATGTTCTCTTCCTAATCATAATACCTACCCCTAAACCCGCCATTATCCCCATAACCTACTTCACAATGCCTGAACCAGCATTCTTCAACAACACAAAACCCACGTTCAACAGTCAATCAGCTTCATTAACTCCATCAACTAAACCACGTACACCCACACCATCAAACACGATAACATCTTCCTCCTCCATTAATCTTACTTATATACAAGCAGTCATCATACTCTCTATTGTTACGCAAACCAACTTCCATGTGTATACTCCCATTATCGATCATCAAACAGCCTTCACGAACAACTAATCCTAGCGTGTTTATCAACCTATAATCATAATACAACTGCATCCCCTATCCTTCAATGTCCTTCACCTCGCTGCAACAAAGCACTAAACACAGAAGCTTCACAACACCCTTTCAGGTTCATTATCCTCAACCATTCAACACCCAACCACTACCCCAGTTCCACTGCCAACTTCTTCGTAAACATCCATCACCTCTGCAACTTCACCCAACTATAAACTACATAATCCAACTGCATATCCAAATAAACCCAAACAACAATCCTTCACCACCACAATTGTAACAACCAAATTTTCAACAAAACAATAATTAATTAATGTCATTAATTAATTGAGGGATAAACTAATAAAATAAATATTAATCAGAAAAATATTGAGAACTAAATAAAATGGATTTTTTTTGTTGCGTCCCTTATGAAATTCTAATTCAGATAGACTTTAATTTGTATAAATTGGACAAGAAACGAAGAAGTTATAAGCTAAAGAAGTTTGAATATAATTTAAAAGAAACACACCTAAAATCGATAACTTCCTATGTTCTAGTTTTGTGAACAAAAGAGAGTGTAGGTGAAGTGGTAAGACATGGGATGTTAATCAAGAGGTCGCAAGTTTGATCCCTCGCAATGACTTTTTTTTTTTACTTTAATGAGACCAATCAAAATGATGCATTATGTACAAATAAAACATGGACAAATTTTCAAAATAGGCTTGTTTTTAAAACTAATAGCAGATTTAGACTAGTTCTGAAACTATTTGCAGAAATAGGCTTATTTTGGCCACCTCAGCGCTGAGGTAGCTAGCGGATTAAAAAAAATACACGGGGGCACACTTGCGAAGTGCGCCCTTATAAAAATACATGGGCGCACTTGGCAAGTGTGCCCTTGCACAAGTGAAAAAAAATGAGCCTCAAATATTAGAAACGGTCGCGTTCAACACATCATCCAAGTACTACTCTCCACTCACTCTTATCACGTTCAACACAGCACACCGTAAAGAGGGAAAACCCACGAATCTTCTTCATTTAAAATAGAAATTGACTTATCTAAAATTTGAATAAATATAAAACTTTCTGCTTTGTGTTAATAATGGAGAGTCTTACCCTATACCTAAATTTGGTGATGTACGGAGGTGTTTTAGGCGTATCCAGTATATTACAGTAAACTGCATTGAGTCTTAGGAACTAAGTTTTTAATTTTTGGATTTTGTGGTTGATAAAGAGTGAAATAGATGGTGGATTCGGGTTTGTAGGTTGAAGCATCATCTTTAATGAAGGTCCTGAAGCGTACGATGCGTGACCGTTTCTAATATTTAAGTCTCATTTTTTTCACTTGTGCAAGGGCGCACTTGCCAAGTGCGCATTGTGTAATTTTTTTACCCACTAACCACCTGAGCGCTGAGGTGGCCAAAACAAGCCTATTTCTGTAAATAGTTTCAAAACTAGCCTAAATTCGTTATAAGTTTAAAAACAAGTCTATTTTGAATTTTTTTCCATAAAATATTACATATGTTTGTATGTGTGAGTATATGCATGTATGTGTGTATGTATGTGTGTGTATATATATATATATGTGTGTGTGTGTGTGTGTGTGTGTGTGTGTGTGTGTTTGTGTGTGTATGTGTGCACATGTATATATTTATGTGTGCGTGTACGTATGTATTTTTATATACATATGTGCGTGTGAGTGTGTGTGTATATATATATTTAACGACGTTAAATAATGTTATAATTTAAAATAAGTATGTGCGCATTTATTCTAAAGCTGACATGCATTCGAAAATAAAATTTAATGCATGTTGGAAATGGAAGAAAAGTTAATGCACAGAAAATAAAATAGGAAATAAATACATAACGTTAAAAATAACGTTTGAATACTTGTGTAAAAATACATAATTAACATGTCAAAAATACAAAAGCATATCAATTACGCATTGGGATTTGAAATTTAAACACATGTCATAAATCATATAAGGAAAAACTGGGGGAAATATTGGAAATAGTGTCAAAAGCTGGAAGCAGATAACTAATTCCATAATGTGTAAACGTATAACTATGTATATTTAATGTGAATATACTTAGACAGTAACATACATCATAAATGAAATAAAACCATGCGATAAAAAGGATATTTCAAATGATGCTAATCAGGTATTGTTTCAATTAAAATTTGGTATTCGTGATATTGGTAATTGATGTTTGAAATTGGAAACAAAATGGTAGAATAAACATTCATGGAATAATATATGCAAGAATTTAGTGAATAAAGCAATAGTAAATGGATAATTGCTTGCTTATGTATTGCTGATGTGTCTTATATGGTTTAGATTAAAAAACTAAAATCTAATGGCCTAAAATATAAATATAAAATACAACAATCTTGGACAATAGATGAACCTGGATTGTGTTGTATGTTTTACTCCTTATTGACTCAGCATGATGTGTCTTTAATGGTTTATTTAAAAACCTAATATCTAATGGTTTAAGATTGTCCTATTTAATCTATAAATAGGGTGGTTATCTCTCTTATTTTCCTACGCATAAACATTCTTCATTTCTTTCTTCCTCCAAACTATGTTCTAAAATTAAATAAGTAAATTGAGGGGATGCTGCTAGAGGATAGATTAAAAATGATAATTCAAGTTTTCCTTCTACAACAACTATTTTAGAATATTTTCTACATCTACAACAGCTACGGTGAGTATTACTGTGATTCCTAGATTTCTTCTAAGTTAAAGTTAAATAGATATAATAGTTGAATCTAAATTAAAAAAACTTTGACACCAAATATATTTTAGATCTGAAAAGTAACAATGTTTATAAGATTATTCTTATATGTTATTTTAATTATTGTCAATTACCTATTCGTTTTCAGTTATTATCTACTTGTATGTATATCTCTCATCCTTTTCCCCTTTTTGTTGTTTGTTTTATTTACAATATTATATGTCCTTTTGAATTGCATAGGATTGGGAAAGTATGAAATAACATAAAAAAGGAAATTGGGCATATTAAAATTAGTACTGTAAATTGGGACTATTATAAAGGAATAATTTGTAAACATGAATAGATTTAACTTAATTTTATATTAAGAAGAAAAGTCATTTGTAAACATGTGATTTGTAGACACATTAATATGGTATTGATTTGGTGAATATGGATTTGACATTAACTTGTAGACATATTAACATGGCATTGATTTGATGAACATTTATTTGACATTAATTTGTAGATATGTCAATAAGGCGTTGATTTGAAAACATATAATTAACATTAATCTGCATATGTTAATTGAAGAAACATGTTGACATTAAAAAGAATATGTTAGACATAGTAATTTGACATCAATGATAGTACATATTTGAGAAACATGGTGATTTGTCACCAATTAACATTAATTAGGGAGAATATCTTAATTGAGGAAAACATATTAATTTGACATTTATGAGCATCCATGTTTTGTTGAAAGGCAGCGCGAAACTTTTTATTACTCAACAAAACATTTACAAGATATACACACTCATATCATAATGCATAACATCACTGTTGTAACGTCCCATATTTTACGGCCCTTTAAATTGGAATATTTAAATCTGTTTACATATTAATTAGAAATATAGTGGATTTTTAATCGAGTTTATTGATTTAAAATGGAGTTCGAATATAAATATTTACAAATCACAGCTAAATATTCCGAACTCTTTGACATTCCATTCAATCAATATGAAATATGCTGAAGCATGGTATCCGGGCTCTCAATGTAATCCGATGGGTCCTATTAACTTAAATAGTTGTTATTGTATTTTTAAAATTTACCATCTCGTTTTGTAAATCCTAATTAAATATTTATTTTGCAATTACGGAGTAGTCTCGATCCTTTTCCCTTCTTTTGATTTGCTTGTTTATCTCTCGCTTACTTTGATTAAAGATCAATTATATTTAAAATTTATTTAAGTCAAATTTTGTATGGGTCTAGTACTTCATTCGCATATCCAAATTTAAGTTGTCGACCACCAGGGTGAAGGAAAAAGAAAAGAAAAGAGAACTCAAGTTTCCAAACTAACATTAGTTGGATTTTAACTAATATAAGGCCAAAGCCCATTATCCAGAAATCAGCCACTTTGTTAATTTCCCTCAATTTCCAAGTAGAATCGAAATAAGGCAAACGTGTTTTGCCGCTTTTCCCCCCTCAAACTCGATCAGGCAACAAAATCGAATAGGAATTCGACCTTGGCAAAAAGAAAACAAAACAACTACAGACCAACAGAACAGCTTGGTACATATATAAAATAAATGACAACGAATCAAATATTGAGGAACAAAATATATGTAAAGCTTTATATATATGAGCTGATTTAACAACGCAAGGGGACATCACAGGAAATAATAACCTGAAACTGTACAATGAAATAGAAAAGAAACAACTAAAACAGCAATAGATTCATATACAGTAATGACAAGACAAAACAAAAGAAAAATCAGCATGCTTTCTCGTTTTCCAAGCTAGTGAATCCACTGTCCCCATCGAGATGATCTGCGAAAAGTAAGAGGAGAAAAACCCATTAAATGGTGGTTTCATGACAACATATGGACGGCTAAGGAATTAAGAAAAAAAAAGAAGTCAAGGTCATGTGTTGTTCTCTCATAAAAACAGTGAAACAAAACCACATGTATAATCATACGGGATGAACAACTAAAGAGTTTAGGGGGTAGGAGCAGCTAAGAAAGTGTCGTACAGCAAGACAATGCATAGCTGTATTGGGGAAAAAGATGTATATATAGTCATACATCCTATAGTTCAATAAACAGTATAAAAGAACAGAAGAACATATAACTGAACAGCTATGAACACCCATAAAATCAATAAACAAATAGATGTATATTTTCATACGGGATGATTTAACAATACGGTGGACATCACAGGGAAGGATCAATGACAAGCTAAGCATGTGAATACACTGTATCTAAGCTATATATTTTCACAGGTCTGTACAACCAAATCAGCATGTATATATATTCATATATATATAGCCAAATCAATATACCTACCTACACTGTAAATAAATATATTTATTTTCTCTAAATCGAGTCATATACAGATACATATCAAAGCCGTACATAATATCTACCAAAGCAGTGCAAATCTTTGAAATTTACAAAGCACAGTTCACTGTTATTTGATCCGTTCAATCAAATCCATGTTGAACATATCAGAAAATCCTATACCCTAAAATCCGAACCTAAAATCTAATTTTCAGATTTGATTTTGATCGACATAACAATTCGCAAACCCTGAAAGACAGTGATTTTTCCCAACCCAAAAACCGCCACTATAAATACGATATCACGGTGTGTTTTATCACCCATACGAACCACCGTCAACCAAAGAGGAAAACCCAATTCAAAACTAGGAAATCAAAACAAATATGACTACAATTTAAAATCAAGTAAATAAAAAAGGGGAAACTTAGCTTCGCTCGTCAGGGTGCTGGGGATAGATCGGAGGAATTGTGGTGGCGCTGAGTGTTGAGGTGGTGGCGCTGAGTGTTTGATGGGTCGTTGGCAAGAGAGCGAAGACTGGAGATGTGAGTGCGACGCCATGGTTGCGGTTGAAGGTTGAAAAGGAATTAGGTTTTTTTCCTTTTTGATTTGTGGCAGCTGAACTAATGAAGAAAAGGAACAGGTGTAAGGGTTTTAAACTAAGGCGGGCCGGGTATGAGATGGTTGGGCCGATAATATAAAGCTAAAGCCCAAATTTTTGAATACAAATGAAAATCTAAGTTTTTAATTTAATTTTTTATTTGCTTACGCGATATCTCGTACATACAGTATCGGATTTACGCACGGTCAGTTGCGTTGAGACCATAAAAATGAGAACTTCGAGATGGAGCAGAGTTGATCAGGGTCTGAAGCAACTGAAAATTTTATTCGAATTAAACGTCAGTTTAATTCGACTAAAAACCAGATATTTATCGAAAGTTTCAAATCAAGGTGAGTTAAACTCACTCAGCTCTTCCCATTTATATTTTATATAAATTGGGTTTTAATTAGTGTGTTCTTCTTGTTAGTGGTTGACTGTGTGCTCGTTAAATATATTTATTGTTGGTTCAATTTCTGAAATTTAACGGTCATTTAATTTCAGTAGAATACCAATCATCATGATTTGACCCAAATAAAGTAATTTCCCCTGATTGGTCACGTTTATGAACGTGTTTGGAATTGTTTGAAATTGTTTGAATTGGTTGTTGAGTGATTGGTGATCGATATAGAAATTATCTGTTAAAAGAAATGATTGGTCGTTGTTGATGATTGAAATATATTTCAACATTTATGCTGATGTTAACCAATGGATGGTGTGGGTTGGGTAATCGGCATCACCTGGTATAGAAATCAATCGATTTTTAAGATATGGGTTTTTCAAATGGTGAATCGAAGATATTAGAGTTATAATTAAATTTTTTTTAACAAAAATAGGTTTTCAAAAATATTACTTTGAGTAAAAGTCATCTAAAAGGGAATAAATGGTAATTATTATTATAAGAAATTATGAGATGTGTTTATAAAAATGGATTCTTATGTCAATAAGAGTTATAAACAAAAAGCAGGGATTACCCTAGCAATTAAGTGTTTAATCGTGAGCAATTAAATAAGTTATTTAAATTAATTATATTTTAATTAATTTAAAGGAGGAATAAACTTGAGTTGTTTAAGAAATAATCGTGCATTTGAGGTGACTGAGTCGATCTTTGTAACAAAGTTAAACCTTTTTATTTGTTGGTGTTAATGAACTAGAACAAATGACCTGATGAATTATTGGTTAATTTAAAAAGGATTTTAATAAAAAGATTTTCTTATTATTTATCCTTGTAAAAGTAAATTATTTGTTTTAGTTAATATATTACTTCTTAAGTGAGGTATATGTAAGTAAGTAATGGTGTTAGAGATTTAAAGGGGTTTAGGTTAACCCTGAGATGTATGAACATAGTTATAAAGGAAACGTGAGATTTAGGCGTTGTTTTAAATTGAAAATACTTGAGAAAGGGATTCTCGAAAGAAAGTAGGGTGGAAAAAGGGATTAAAATCGAGTTTGGTAAACGAAATTGAGATTAGGATTTGTAATAATAAATCAGGGTTAAACCAAAGTATTTTAACGAGTCGAGAATAAAAAAAGAGATGTTTAGTAAATAAATAATTTAAAGGGAGATTTCCAAAGCGGGTAAGGAGAACTATAAAAGTTATGTTTAAAGATACGTGGAATGTGGTTGATATTAAATTGAATATCAGGTTTTTGAATTACAACTCGTATTTACCTGAAGGTTAAAACGTGGTTGATTAAGGTCTGAGAGGTAATTAAAATACCCCAACTCGAACGACTGCGGGATTACCCAAGGGTGATTCGAGTTGGGTAAGATTTCAAAAGTAAAGGAAATCATATGAGATTATATTTTCCTAGTAACAGAGTTAAAAGAAGATTTGGTGATATTTTAAGAAAAAGCCAAGTGATGCTGGGTACCAGACCAGTAAATCTATTTTTGTGATTTTATGGATGTTACTTGATAGTTAAATAACCAACTATCAAGTCTGACCTTTACGAGTGATGGTATGGAAAGACCGAGATCGAATGTTTATTCGAAAACCATTCCGACCAACAAATACGATTATAAAGAAGAGATCAAGCGACGATCGAGATGGAGCATGTGAAGGCCATAAATCTTCATAAAGCGGAAGGACCACTTACAATCTCTGATTCGCCCCGGAGATATACTGGGATCCTGTCGTGGTTGGAATCTGTGGAATGCAAGGACTACTCGCTACTGATCCATGGGGTGATTCCTATATGGGATGCAGTAGGAGGGTACCTTCGGTTCATCCTGTTCCTGGATGACTTGTATGGACGGATGTCTGACAGAGTATTTCCAAAAGAATTACATGCGTTGATTTCTCTAAATGTACCATAGTCGATGGCAGAGAAATGGTTATTCTCTAGCTAAATAAACTAGAGTATTTTTTGTGGACGTCAATCAGTGTGATCTAGCGGATCTGACAATGTGGCATTCAAAGAGTATGATTACCAGATGTGTTCTGACCTCAAGCCTCATCAACCGGGAGATGACAAAAATCGAGCAGGCAACATAACTATGTGGGTCGCTCCCATTAGGGTGTATAATCACCTATCTAGAGAAATTCCTTTTGTTTCTTATTCTATCGATTTTGCCCATTCGGGAACGGTGGTTTGAGTCCAACCGTTGGTGATATACATTCGATACACTCAAGCGAAATGAGTGGTCGGTCATGTGAGGGCCGGGTTGCAAGACGTTCTTGTTGAACCCAGTGTATTCGCCTCTAGAGATACACGTGCGGATGGTGGTCCCATACCTTGTCAAGATGGAAATCCAATATCCAAAAAGCGCCCGCGGTTTTCGATTGTATACTATATACGGGGAGCATGAGATGCAAGCGTTCCTCTAGATTTGTTAATTATTTGTATCTAGACATTATCATAATATCATATCAAGATATTGATTTCGAAAACTGGTTTGGGTTATCGTAAGGTAAAAACCGTCCGTCCCCAATATGTCATGCCCTCGTCTCTTACAAGAACAGGTGGTTGCTTAGGCGCACCATCCTTATTGATTTCAAACTAAATCGGTTTATAGTTCCAAGAATTTCTTGGTAGAGAATTGGATAGTGAAGCATAATCGACTTTAGCAGCCGATCTGATATCTAGAGAAAGTTTACCAATGAAATTTGCAATTGTATCAACAATAGCCCGCTTCGGAGGGACATCTTGTAATGTCCCGTATTTTTATGGTGTTATGATTAATTTATTTAATTATTTAAATAGTGATTTAGAGATCTAAATGGTTTAAATTAAATAATAATGAATATTTAATTAATAATTATAATATAATAATATGTTATAATTCCAAAATAGTCAAAACTAGCTGAATTCACAATACGATGTGAATTTGATCATACATAAGGTATAATACAGTTTAGAATTGAATTAGAATAACGAGTATATTATATAAACAACATTAGAATGTATAAATTATAATCGAGCCCGTAACATCGCGGCAGTTCGTTATTTGGCGATTTGAAATTCAACTGAATATATAGGATTCGTTTTAAAACGGATTTCTATGAAATAAGAAACGTTCGGAGCTAGTGAAGTATATTTTTCTAATGGAAGAGAAAAATCGAGATTTTGTCATGTAGATTGTGAGTCATGTCCAAATCAAATTTTCGAAAAGTCGCTATGGAATTCCTTTATAATTTATAATGGTTTATTTATATTATAAATGGATTTTCAATATAAATTGAATACTGATTTAATCTGGATTTGAAATGTCGAGTTATAAATTCAGATAAGAATATCTTGGAGTTGTATGATATTATATGTGAATATATACGATAATATTAACTTATTAGTATTTAATTTTATTATTTTTAAGTATATTAATATTTAAATGGGTTTATTTAGAGCTTTAAAAATAGCCATTTTTTCAAACGATCTTCGTTTTCGACGAAACTAATTTTGTTGGATCCGAAATATTAAATTATTGCTAGATTTCAATTTTCGTGATTTTTGGAGTCAGTATGTGGCCATGCGGGATTTTAATGTGAAAAACAGTCGATAATTTGATCTTTAAAAATATGTTGTGTGAGCAAACGGAGTCGGAATTCGACGAAACAAGTTTCATAGGGTCCGGAGTCGACTTAGTCCGCTGTATATATTGCAGCGTCGTTTTTCAGATTCTAGGTTAGGAATTCAGGAGTGATTTAGGCAACGATCTTCAAATTGGAGATTTGAATTGAGTTAGTGGTAGGATGAGGAGCTTGTCGGCTAAAAGATAATGGATTCAATGTAAAAAGATGTCGCGCAAGCATTGGAAGCTCGAACAGGGGTGCCGTCGACGCGTTTCTGGTTTGGAGTGCGAGGTTGATAATCGTACATTAGAAGAAAGAGATTTTGGAGAAATGATTTGTGGTATTTTTAGTTTGATTTTAAAATAGAGTATGGAAAGAAAATTTGAGCATGAAGTTTGGAAATGGCTTAGTGTTGGAACAGGAATTTCGTGATCAAGAAGAAGAAGCTACAGCAGTAGCAAGTGCGGGTAGGGGGAAAGGGGATGGGCCGACTACAAAGGTTAGGGCCCATTTATCATTAAATCCAAGTTTTTAATTTATTTAAATGTATATTAACTTCTAAGCCTCAATAACTTTGTCATACGTGAACGAAATTCAGCGAAATAAGATCCGTTGGGATCGTATGGACGGCGGCTACACAATGGCACTGACTGGGAATGAATTGATGCTCATTACAATTTATAGAAAAATAAATTGTCTGTCAGAATCAACCGATAGTTATCATTATTTAACGACGATCATCCAATGTGGGTAAATCTCACTTAACTCTACTCAGTTTATATTTTCATAACGTATTTTTAGAACTGGTAAATATTGGTTGATTGCTGTGTGTTGATTGGTTGGTTGAACTGCTAATTGGTTAGTTAAAAATATCGATATAGTTATATATATATCGTTAATTAAATATTGATTCTGTTGATCAGAATATTTCATGATGAAATGAAATTGATGTTAATTATATTGTTTAACATCTGTGGATGCAGGGAAACAGGTTGGAGGGATCCAACTGGATTCCTCAATACTTATAATACTGTTTTTTTTTTCATATATTGTGATATATGATGTGGTATATAATATGTTATTGATTTTGTGCGTTGGATGATGATTGATCCTTTGATTTGGTATTTTAATACCATAAGTGATACTGGAATGCAGAAAGGAAAATTTCAAAGTGTATATGGAAAATGGAATATTTATAAAATCAAAGGATTTTATAAAAGGAAATATCTATAAAATCGAAGAATTTTATTAAAGAAATATTTATCTAGAAAATAAATAGAGTTATAAAAGGAATATTTATTTAGTAAATAAATAGAATCATAAAGGAATATTTATTGGGAAAATAAGTAGAATTATACAAGGGAATTTTCAAAGTGTATATTGAAAAGAAATTATTTATAAAATCAAAGGATTTTATAAAAGAAATTATTTATAAAATCAAAGGATTTTATAATAGAAAATAAATAGAGAAATTAATAGAATTATATTTATATAAAATAAATAGGAGATTTTAAAAAGGGATTGAAAGGGAAATATTAGTAAGGGAAATATAAAATAAACAGGAGATTTTAAAACATTTACAAATAGAATTGAATGGGAAATATTTGTAAAACATTTACAAATAGAATTGAAAGTGAAAATATTTGTAAAACATTTACAATAGAATTGAAAAGGAAATATTGGAAAATAAATAAGATAATTAGGAAAGCAAATATTTGGGAAATAATTAGTGTATTATAAATGGAAGTATTTTATAAAATGAATAAAATTTTATAAAAGAGAATAAGTGGAAAAGATTTATTTAAAGTGTAATTAAATGGAAATATGTTTTTAATAGATAAATTGAGAAGATTAATTTATAAACAATGTTTATAAATTAGGAAAAATATTTATCATTGGATAATTTGAATATATAAATCTGAATTTATAAAAGAACTAGAAATCGGGTATAACACCGATAGGTTAATAGAATTTGAATTCAACAATTATAAAAGAGAATTTAAATGAGATTTTAACTGTTAGAAGTTAAAAGGAGGATTTGTAGAAATAATTATGCAAATAAAAGTATAAATAGAATTTGGAAATGGGATATTATTTAAAAACGAAGTCAAACTTAGTGGATCATATAAAGGGAATATTTTCACACTCGACGTGAACAATGGATTTAAATAAATATTTTATAATTTAAAACATTTATAAAGAAATTGGGTTTTGAAATAGGAATTCAAATGGGATAGGAGTTAGAGTTAATCAAATAGAGTTAATCAGTTAGAGTTAATCGAATAGAGTTAATCGAATTAGAGTTAATCGAATAGGGTTAATCGAATAGAGTTAATCGAATAGAGTTAATCGAATTAGAGTTAATCAAATATTAGTTATTGGAATAGAATTAGTCGAATATAGTTATTCGAAAGGAGATTATCGAATATAGTTTATTCGAAAAGAGTTATCGAATATAGTTTATTCGGAAAGAGTTATCTAATATAGTTTATTCGTAGAGACATAATAGAATATAGTTTATTCGAAAGAGAAATAATTGAATATAGTTATCCAAAAGATAAATAATCGAATAAAGTTTATTCGAGAGAGAGTTATTGAATAGAGATTATTCGAGAGAGAATTACACATTGAATTCGACTATATCAAATGTAGGAAAGTACTTTTACTTTTCGATTTTTTAAATCAAGATTTATTTATGTAATACATTAGTTATTAATTATTTATCCAAATTAAATAAATAAAAGTTATATTTGAGTTATTATATATATATATATATCGAAAGTATGGGATTATAACACTGTTATTATAATCAATTGAATTCTATAAAGGAAGTGGATTCGTAAATAGAATCCGAGAGTTACGTAAGGAAGATTGTTAAAGATTTTAAATGTGAACTTTATCTATTTCGAAGTTAGAAATGTTGTTCAGTTAAGGTCTGAGAGGTAGTTATAACCCCACTTGATTGACTTCATTTTTATCTAAGGAATGGTTAAGGTTCGATGGTGAAGGTTAGTTAATTGAATTTAGTTAATGAGTGTTAATAGTTCAAGTTGGCATAGCGATGTTTTATTTAAACATCTGTTTAAATCCAATGAAGGAGTTTTGGAAATATTTTCCAAATAAGAATTAGAAATGTTTTCCAATATAGAAAATAAAAAATAAGAGTAAATATGGTAATGTTTTCCAATGATTTATAATGTATATTTTCTAAATTTATAAAATAAGGATTTACGAATATATGGGATCGAAAATAGGGGAAGTGTTGATTGATGATTTGCTCAGTAAGACTTCCATTTGGAAATACACCATTGTTTGTACACATGTTTTCCTTTGATAGTTAAATCATCGACTATTAAAGTTTTTGACCATTTTTCCGTCGTTAATACGTAGAGACCGGGATCAGATTTATTATCTGAAAACCACTCCGTATGGGCGTTAGCGTTGCGAATCAAATATGATGAAGATAATTGAAGACGAAGTTTATGCAAGGGATGTTCTGGCAATCCTAGGTAGAAATTGCCTAAGATGGATTTATAGAATAGTGCCTTCGGTTTGTCCAGACCCAGGACAACTTGAATGGATGAATGTCTGACAGAGTATATCTAATAGATCACGTAAGCTGATCTCTTCAAATGTATCCACGTTTGGTAGCGGAGAAATTCGTTTCTCTTAGCTTTATACCCGTGATATTTTTTGGAGAAATCAATTTGTGATTTGGCGGGTATAACAATGTGACATTCA
Organism: Allium sativum; assembly: GCA_030737875.1. Taxonomy (NCBI): domain Eukaryota; kingdom Viridiplantae; phylum Streptophyta; class Magnoliopsida; order Asparagales; family Amaryllidaceae; genus Allium; species Allium sativum. The sequence goes on along the minus strand of CM060913.1, from coordinate 144,026,088 downwards.
AAGTAAATGGAGGTGTGATCTATCAAAAGATACATATGACCTCAAGCATCATCAAATCGGAAATGACAAAAATCGGGTAGGCAACATGACTATGTGGGTCGCCCCCATTAGGGTGTATTGTCACCATCTAGAGAATATTCATATTTGTTACTTCCATTCGCTTTTGTATCTCCAGGGAACGGTTATATTGCTAGAAACCGTAGGTGACAATTTATTCGATACACTTAAGAGAAATGAGTGGCCAGTCATGTGTGGCCGGGTTGCAGGACGTTCTTGTTGAACCCAGTGTATTCCTCTCCAGAGATACACTATCGGTAGGTGGTTCCATACCTTGTCATAGTCGGAATCCAATCTCAAATAAGCGCCTGCGATTTTGATTGTATACTATATATATGTGGAGCGTGAGATGCAAGCGTTCTGCTAGATTGTTAATTATTTGTGATTAGACATTATTATAATATCAGAAATTTATTGATTTTGAAAATGTTTTTGGGTTATCGTAAGGTAAAAACCATCTGTGTTTATTTGTGGATCGGTCTTACGATTATCTTTTCTTTTGAAAAGGATTTTGAAAAGTTAAATCGAATGATTGGAGTTTACTCACACCAGTCCCATGACTGACCCAGAGTTTATTTTGTTTTGTTTTCCCTAAACTCTTGGGTGCCCAAAATTTGTACGGGCAGTCAAGTAGTCGGGATTTATAGATACACTAGATGGAGCAGGAGGGTTCAGCAGTATTTTATAGCTATTGTTTGTTTCCGCTATGATGTAAGTGTTGTACTATAATATACAAATATTGATTTGTGTTCAAAGTTATTTTAGATCCTATATTTTTTTCCGTTCCGTTGTGAGATTCGGGTTACTCTGATGTTGTTGTGTTCTTCTTCCTCTATTCTAATTTTCTATCTTATCTATTCTCACCCTCTAACTTCTTTCTATTAATGATCAAGTATTTCCAATGTTTGAATAGTCGACATCGTGTTTTATGTCGATTTTTGGAGTTGAAAATTCCTGGGTCGTTACACATTTGATGCAACATAGAGATTTTCTATAGGAAGATTCTCTTAAGAGGAGACAGAGCAGAAAAGAGGAGGAGGATCTGGTAGCAGCGAGGTTTTGTAGGATGGAAGAGGAGGAAATGAAGTGGAATCGAAGGTAAAGGAGGAGGAAGACGGAATAGCCATAATTGCCAATTTACTGAGTCGCCATAATAAAGGTATTAACTTTTGTTTATCCTTCTTATGAGCATCCATGTTAATTTTGGAAAACATGTAATTAAATGTTAATGTTCATTTCATGGTTAATTTGGGATAAACATGTTAATTATAAGTTATGTTCATTTAATGTTAATTTGGTCATTTATGCTCATTGGATGTTTATATTCATCTATCTTCCTTATCCCAATTCAGTTGTTTGATTTACAGTCTTGTTTATATGCCTTCGTTTCCTTTTTATTTAAGCTGAGCCTAGGCCACTGAGAGCCCAAGCCATTTTCGTGTAAGATTACATATAATTGAATTTGGAATAATATGAAATGACAGTGAAAAAGGAAAAGGGATATTATAAATTGAGGACTTTTGACTTTAATTTAGTAATATAATGTAAAGGAAGAATATGCAAATATGTATACATGTTAGATTAGACTTAATACTGATATTAAGTAAAGAACATGTTATGAAAATGTAAGTAACAAATGTAAGTTAACAAAACTGAATTACTATAGTGAATATGTACAACTAAGCAAGTGCTTTTTTTGGGGAAGGGGTTGTACACATAATAAAATTTAAAGAGAAATGTTATTTTGCAATCTTGCTTATTAATGAACTTAAATCTGCTAAGTTAAACCAGATAATTAATAAGCTAAGAGGTTCATTGTTTCGCTGTTGTATCGGGTTTTAGGACTATTAAATCCTAATTACTTGGGAGCATAAGTTTCGGGGGTTTGGCTTGTGTCAATCTTGCTTTGTGGAACCCATATCAGTCAGTATCTGTGTTGGTATCTTATTAGGGGTCTCTCACTTGGTAGGGGCCAGGGCACGCTCTACTGATGTGTATAATAAGAGGTTCAAAACGAGGAAGGTGGATACGGGCGCATTCCAGTGGAGTCATAAGCATGCATGGGTTCGATTGGGGAAATTAAGATGCTCTACCACTAGTGGATAGGTCTGTGTCCTATAAATTGTTAGGTTAGGGACTGATACACCCTACTATCAGGTTTGACATAGGATTTACATAGTACGGAGCCGAGCGCATGGGTACATTTGAAAAATCCCTCCTAATTACTTGTTTCTGTTTGAATCCATAAAGTGCAAAACAGTCAATCTGCCCAATCTTATTATCCTTGTTGTTGTCATCATCCTTATTATCAGTTCAAACCAACTATTGTTCACCTTTAGACAAATGCAGACAACTACCCTTTTATGAAGCTAGAATCATTGTTTATCTTTTTTACTTAACTTAGCAAGTCAAGCTGGTAATCACAGTAGCTCACTAGGATTTATGTCTGACCCGTTTCCTTTCTTCCTTTCTCTTTTCTTTCCTCCAGGCTTACAGGGAGAAAGTACGTAGTTCAGATTTCTTTGTTAGCTTTGTCATAATTAATTTCTGCAAGTTGGATTACTTCCTGTTCTCTTCCCAAGGTGTAACAACCCTATTTTTTGGAACCAATTTAAAATTTATTTTTATTTGATTTAATGTATTTTTAATGTTAAAATAATTTATTTTAATAAATAATGACCTAAAATTTATTTAAATACGAAGTTTGAATGTATAAATTTAAAATTTAATTAAAATGAATTCGTAATTTTGTGGTAGTTTGAAAATTTAGTTTTAAACTTTAATTAATTATACAAAATGCAATATAAATCGTATTTCACTAAAACAATAAACGTTAGAATCTATTTAATTATATCATTCTAATGAATGTGAAAATTTTAGATTTCATACTATAAATTGTAAGTTATGTCCAGATTATAATTTAAAATAGTCGCTATGAAATTTATTAATATTATATAATCCCTTAAAAATAAACATTTTGAAAATGACCTCCGTTTTTGATGAAACTAATTTTCTTGGATTTGGAATATTAAATTATTGCTAGATTTCAAATTTCGCACCAAACAGATTTAGTATGTGACCGTGGACTATTTTTAATGTGAAAAATAGTTAAAATTTTGACTTTAAAAACTCCATGTTTGTGCAAACGAATTCGGAATTTGACGAAACAAGTTACGTTGGGTCCGTAATGTCGGAACACAGCTGCGTGTTAATTTTCATTGGAAACGGAAATCATATGAGGTTATATGAATTTTTAAACGATGAAAACAGATAAAAATTAAGTAGAATTGAATAGAATAGAATAAAACATATAATCAATAAAAAAAATATTTTTTCCTCTACTTATATAATGTTATTTACTTCCCCAAACCCTGGCTTTCCTCTTTCTCTAGTCAAAAGCAGTAGCGTCACCCAACTTCTTAAAACGTTACCAAAATGATATTTGAAAAATCATTAAACTAGTTTAATTAAACTCATATAATATTTCTCTTCACACCTATACCTGTTTCGATGAGTTTTTGGATGTTTTGGTTCATTGTAAATTATATACAACGTTCCCTTTTTGTGACGATCCCAAAACCCCGTGACACGGTGTTAAGGTAATCATTGGAATATAACACATTAATCATCATTAGCATATCACAGATAATAGCATAAACAGAAATTAGAATAATTTACACACATATGACAGCGGAATCATATAGATAATATCACATCAGAGAAGCACAGTACAGGATACAACTTAGTGCATAATGATACATAATCAGTCACCATCGCCTGAGGCGGAATCATACATAAAGAGTACACAAAAGGAATATCAGTCTACATCGCCAGTGGCAGAATCATAATATAGATACAATAATGGCGGAGAAAATCCAAGTCAGCACAGTGTAGTCAAGCCTCGCCATGAGCCAAAAGGTGCATCAGAAACCTGTAACTAGGCTGCCCGTGTGAAAATAAGGGCACCCGAGTTTGCAAGGTGAAACAAACTACGAGTCAGTCATGGGACTGGTATGAGAAATCTATTCAACTTATTAACAACAATAATAAGGCAAATCAAAGGACCACGCCACTTTCGCGGAACGGGTTTACTCCAATGAGTGCTAGTGCATGAAGTAAAGTAAATGATTAAATCAACGCAATGCTTTTTCTAAAATGAAGCCATTATAAGACTCAGGTCCCATCACACAATGCAACGCAAGCCGGAGGATAGAGTTTTTACCTTATAATGGCCAAAGATGCTTCATACGAATAAAACAAAGTGTTTGATATTATTACTAGTGCATATATGTTTCAAAAGCGATTCCATCATAAATATCAATCCTAGACGGCATAGCTACCATCTACTATGTCGCCGTACTAGTAATACAATCACAACCGCACATATCGTATTGGAAATTGGATTCCTTCATGAGTCGAGGCAAGGGGCAAGCCCCTCTCCGATTCGAGACACTCTAGCAAATGTCCCAGGACCCCACTATGATCCTTGGATCTTCAGGGCCGGTCCTCTCTTACTTTTGAGGATTAATTATTCCTGAACACACGTTTCCCGGTCCTTACAGACCTATAATCGAGGCGCCTCGCATTCCAACAACCACACAGGTGAAAAGTATATATAATGTCAGGGCTGGTAGGTCACTGACACCACCTTAGCTAGAAAGAAACGTCGTGCTCTCCCTGCAGTCACTCTCCCGTTTTTGACTCATACCGAGGTGTGAGGCTCACGAATTCACGTTATACACAAAGCTACGTCACACAGACCATGCTTTGATCATCAACCACAAGACTTTGCTTTGCAACAGAAGCCTTGATCACATGCCACTTAGGCGTGCCACACAGGCAATCCACTCCATGCGACTGATTTCTGTCAATACATAACCTCTAAGCTCGTACGTCTCAGAGAAGGGCGTTAAGCAAGAGAATAAATTCTCCGCCGCCAAACAGATATATATTTAACAGAGATCAATTAACACAGAACAAAATCCAATGTCAGACACACAGTCCATTTACAAGTCCGTTCTGGGTCTGAACGAAACCGGAGGCACCAATTCCTCGCATATCCGTACAATCAACACTATGTTTGGACGGTTACTACTTCAATTCCTTCATGGTAGCTACTCCAATCACGAGCATCAGTAGCGCCCATCCATCCAACGTGGAGATCGTCGGTCTTCAGTCGTCTTCGACTCTTCGACTTCTCAACGTCGATCGATTATTTGAAATGAGATAAACTCGGCCTTTTCAAATAACCCACGTATATTTAGATTTTCAAACCAATTAATCACAGGGTTGAACTATTCAATATTCACATTTCAGTTGTTTAGTTATAATTTTCACGTCCAATATATTCAACCATCACACATCAAGCAAACACAACAAAATTGGTTTATTTTCACTCTATATCGTATATAGCACTTAATAACGATATATCGCCATTTTAATTTAATTTAAAACGGCCATAATTAATTAAACGACGTTTCAGGTCGTATCGACGCACTGGCGCTGCTTTCCACTAATTTTGTTCTACACATATAGGAAAATCTAACCGTTGGATCTTCACAAATTTTACACCATTAGGAAGGTCTTTTCAAAACGAACCCAACGGTTCCAGTTTTAGGAAAATCCGACGGTCGGATCTTCCACACTAACCATTTGAAGTTACGATTTCAATTTACGAACTGCAGCGTCGTTATTCGATTTAATTTAATTATATTTTTATATATATATATAAATATAATCGTTTCTGGCGCTGTTTTTCACTAAATTTGAATTAAACATTCCAGACAATCCAACCGTCGGATCTTCACAAAGTTGGTGCCGTTGGAAAGATATTTCCAAGGCGAACCCAACAGTTGAGGTTTCGGGAAAATCCAATGGTCGGATCTTCCGCACTAGTCATTTGAAATCACGGTTTCAAAATATGAACTGCACGGCCACGTTTCGTTTTAATTATATTTATATTTATATATTTATATAAATATAGTCCATTCAATAATTCCTATATCGTTTTCACTTCAAATATTTTTCTATCTCCCTAAAATTTTGGAAAATTTCGCCATAACCTCCCCTGTACCGGGGGCATTGGGAAATCGCAAATAGCGTTCCCGGTCCTTCTAATCTCAAAAAGAAAAAGAAAAAGCCAAGCGGCTAGCCAATAGGCTCATAAAATCATCACCCAAACAAATCAGTAAATGTGTACCTATTTGTCGGGCACAAAATTTTATTCCTCTTCTCTAGCCCCTTTGCTATAACCTGTTCAAGAGATATGCATGCACATATATACAATTTCTAATATTTATCATTTTCGATTCAACTTCATATTTGACTTGCTTTGGTCTAAAAATACCATTCATTCTAATATCGCATGCATAGGCTAAAATCATATCATTAGCTAGTTAATGTATATTTCAACTCATGCACGTTTATTTGAACAAGTGGCTATTTTTAACACTTCACATTTCAAAGATGATAATTTTGGCGAACTAAAGTAGATTTCAACACATGACTATTTTATTTAGTTCCTGTGCATGTTAAAAATAATATTTCTATCACAAATATTTATTTCATCGTCTGCATATCTTTAGCATATCACACATATGATAAAAATCATATTTTTATCATTTAAAATATTTATTCAACCAACGTATGGTTTTAACACTTCATAGTTTCAATAAAAATGTAATTTTTATCGTTCAATCTTTTTATTCAACACATGAATCTTTCCCACTACACACATTTCTCAACAAATGAGCATTTCCACACATGGACAATTTATTTATGTTGTTCTTATTGAAAAGATGAAATTTTGATTGTTGAAACTATTTATGTAAAGCGAATATTTTTCTTACTTCATATATATATAAAAATGTGATTTTTATTGTTTATACACTTCATTCATTCACAAATGAATTTTATTTTCACACAACACTTTTCAACACATGAATATTTCCACACATGGACATAGTTTCAATATATGGCTTTAATTTCAATGCATGTAAAATAATTTCAACATATGAAAATAATTCTAACACACAAAGATTATTCAAAATTTCGGCAGCATAACGGCAGGGTAGTTAAACCGGCACCGTCCCTAGTACGGCTCCTCGCTCTACCTTAAAACCTCGCGGTTTTTGACAATGGGGATCATGCATCTAATTCGCACGCAGGCGGCATGTTTATATTTATTTCATTACCACAAACTAATCCTATGTGGTTTCAACCAAATATTTTTCCAATCACAAACGGGTATTTTTCAACCTTAATCAATTCAATACCATCCACAAACAACAATTTGCCGTCAACCAATTTTCACAACAATTTCAACCAATAAATATCGTCCATGGTTTGTGGACGAGGGGGCGTATATATATATATATATATAAAAATATTTATATATAGCACTTCACTTTTATTTTCCACACACATATATATATATAAAAGAATGAAATTGAAGAGTGAGAATTTCTCACCAGTAGCTATCCAATAACACAACTCTTCCTATATGGAAATCTTCGCCTATTTCGTCTTCTTGTCGCTTTCGTTGCCTGTATTCTCTATATAAGTAAAAATCGAATTTTTACGATGTTAATCAATATATAAAGATCATATTTTAAAAACAAAGATTATATTTTTAATATTCTCTTGATGTAAAAATTACATTTTTATTACTTTAAAAATATAAGAATCATATCTCACTTCTTCTACTTAACAAAAATTCTGTCTTTTCTATTTTTAAAAATATGATCTTTATTTTTGCAAGTTCAAATCTTTTTCTTTTAAAAGATTCAACCTTTTTAATTTCAAAGTTTAAACCCCTTTTTTTCCTATTTTAAACGATAAAACCTTTTCTATTTCAAAAGATAAAACCTTTTCTATTTCAAAAGATAAAACCTTTTCTATTTCAAAAGATAAAACCCTTTTTTTTTTATTTCAAACCTTTAAAATAAACTCAGTTTTTATTTCTTTTTAAAAATCAGTCTTTCTTTTAAATTTCTTTTCAAAACAGTTTTTAAAATTCTTTCTTTAAAATTCTGTTTTCAAAACCTAAAACAAAAATCAGTTTTTATTTTCTTTTATAATTTCCGTTTATAAAACAAAAAAACAGTTTATAAAACTAGAAAAAAAAATACAGTATTTAGCTATAAATCAGTTTTATAAAACAAAAATAAAAATAAAATAAATTAAATGCTTACCGTGGTATGCGAAGGGGAGGAGGGAAGTCGAGGGCGGCTCAGGCGGCGTTCAGAGGTTCAGCGAGGCGTTCGATGGTGGAGGCGGGGTCTTCTTCGATTGCGTCGCGACTGGGTGTCTCGAGGGGTTGTTCGATGGTTCGTTCGGTGGGAGGAGGAGGTTGGTCGGGCGGTGGGGGCTTCGGTGAAGGGCTCGTCGGCGGCTCGAGCGTCAGGGGGCGGCGCGATTTAGTTTCTAGGTTTTCTCTTTTTTTTTTTCACTTTCTGATTAATGATCGGGGGGGGGCAAGGCAGAAAGAAAAGGGGAGGGAATAGGTTTTTTTTATTATTTTATTTTATTATTTAATTATTAAATTATTCACAAGGGTTGACTTTTACATATGACCTCGAAACGAGGTCCACCGCCTGTCGCCCATAGCGTTTTACCCCCATTCCGAACACAATGGGATATGTATCGTAAGCTGGTTTGATCGTTACAATCAGTTTCCGTTGAATTTACCTTTAAAATCCTTTTATTGAATTTTAAACGTACATTTTAAATTACCGGGGTCACATACTAACTAGAAAAATTCCAGAAAAATATTTTCTAGTTTCGTATTGACGATACGGTCCTAACAAAACTAGTTTCGTCGAATTCTGAGACCGTTTGAAAAATGGCCAATTTCCAGTCGATTAAATTCAACAGAAACTGGTCAAACGCGTTTTCTTTTGCCACGCTCACATATTGATTCGAAAAATTATGAAATTTGAAACCTAGCAATAGTTTGACATCCCGGACCCGACAAAAGTGGTTTCGTCGAATTCCGAGGCCATATGCAAAATATCAATTTTCAAACTGACTTACTATTCTTAACTCACTAATTTATTGAAATATTCTATTTCAATGCTTCAAATTGCTTTGAAATAGTCAATTTAAAAATTTTAAATTGGCTCGTATTTTCCGGGTTATTACAATCTCCCCTACTTAAAACTTTTCGTCCTCGAAAAGGAAACAACACTAAAGTAGGAAATAAAATGTAAATGCAAAGTATGGTGAAGGTACCTTGCACCGGAGTTAGTCAGAGATATCCACTCTGCATTTGGGATAAGCTTGCTTAATGCTTTCCTTAGTTTCCCAAGTACAGTCTCTAGGATCACTGCTCCACTGCACTTTAACTAAATGAACCTTTTTGCTTCTGAGTTCTCTAGTTTCTTTGCCAACAATTTTTAATGGCTCTCGTCTGAGTGCTAATTCTGGAGTTATCTCCACATCCTGTTGCGCTGCTTCTTCTACAACAAGATCTGGATCATGTACATGTCTCCTAAGTTGAGATACGTGAAATACATTGTGCACTCCAGGCAACCAATCTGGCAATTGAACCCTATAAGCAAGAGTTCCAATTCGTTCAAGTATAGGAAAGGGACCAATAAATCTCGGTGCCAACTTCCCAGTCTTACCAAGTCTGATTACCCCTCTCATCGGAGAAACTCTTAAATAAACATGATCACCAACAGCAAATGTCAAATCTCTCCTTCTAGAGTCTGCATAACTTTTCTGTCGGCTTTGGGCGGTTTTCAATCGCTTCTTGATGAAGTCCACTTTATCAGATGCTTCCCTAATCATATCGGGTCCTAGTACAAGTCTGTTCCCAGGTTCTACCCAACATGCAGGAGATCTGCAGGGTCTGCCATATAATGCTTCAAATGGTGACATCTTCAAACTTGCTTGATAGCTATTATTATATGAGAATTCTGCCAAGTGCAAATGATCTTCCCATGACCCACCAAAATCGATTATACAAGCCCGCAATAAATCTTCCAGAATCCTATTCACCCTCTCAGTTTGGCCATCTGTTTGGGGGTGATAAGCGGTGCTCATATTCAGTTTTGTCCCCAATTCAGTCTGGAAAGCCTCCCAGAATTTGCTAGTAAATAGGGGATCTCTATCACTGACTATGCTGATGGGAATTCCATGCAGCTTAACAATTTCTTTGAAATATATCTGTGCTAGACTTTGGGCAGTTTGATTGGACCTGACAGGTATAAAATGGGCAGTCTTCGTGAAGCGATCTACGATTACCCAAATACTGTCATTACCTTTCTTGGTTCGCGGCAAACCATCTATGAAATCCATGGAAATCTGTTCCCATTTCCAACCTGGGACTTCCAACGGTTGCAACAGTCCAGCTAGCTTCTGTTGGTCACTTTTGACCAATTGACAAATAGGGCATCTGCTAACATACAAAGAAATATCTCTTTTCATTGCCTTCCACCAGAAAGTGCGTTTGATATCGTTGTACATTTTACTCACCCCAGGATGGATGCAAAATTTGGATTTATGGCATTCATCTAGTACTTCTCTTCGAAGGCCTGGAATATTTGGGATGCAAATCCTGTTATTTAACCTGAGAACCCCCTTATTGTCAATACGGAAGCTCGTGGTTTCACCTTCCTGGACTCTCTTACTGATTCTCTGAATGAATTCATCTTCTTTCCGAAGGGCTGAAATCCTATCAATCAATCCAGGTGTAATTATAAGATGGGCAACAATTGCGGTTTTCCTACTAAGTGCATCCGCTACTACGTTAGCTTTCCCCGGCGTATACAGGATATCAAGATCATACGCTGCAAGAAATTCTAGCCAACGCTGCTGTCCCAGATTCAGATCTTTCTGGGTGTATAAATACTTCAATGATTGGTGATCTGTGTACAGTATAAATTTCTCGCCCAATAAGTAATGCCTCCAGATTTTCAAGGCAAATACGATGGCTAGCAACTCAAGATCATGAGTCACATAATTCTTCTCATGTGGTTTCAATTGGCGGCTTGCATAAGCGACTACTTGGCCTCTCTGCATTAACACTGCACCAAGACCTCTAATAGAAGCATCTGTCCAAACCGTTAAATCTTGATTGCCATCAATAATAGTTAACACTGGAGCGGTGGTCAGCTTCGATTTCAATTCCTGGAAAGCTTCTTCACAGTCGGAAGTCCACTTAAACTTCTCATGTTTCTTTGTGAGCTTCGTTAACGGACCGGATATCTTCGAAAAATCCTTAACGAACTTCCGATAATAACTAGCCAATCCCATAAAACTTCTAACTTCTGTGGGAGTAGTGGGTTGTTTCCAGTCTTGAATCGCTGTTATCTTTCTTGGGTGAACAGAAATTCCTTTCCCTGACACGACATGGCCAAGAAATTTAACCTCTTCTTGCCAGAAGACACATTTAGAGAATTTGGCTTTGAAGACGTTCTTCCTTAGAATCTCCAAGACTTGTTCTAAGTGTTTTTCATGCTCGGGTTTTGATTTGGAGTAGATCAAAATATCATCGATGAATATGAGGACAAATTTATTCAGAACTCCCCTGAACACTCTATTCATTAGATCGACAAAGTATGCTGGAGCGTTGCAAAGGCCAAACGGCATTACTAACCATTCATAAAATATGTCTGGGCCTCTGAAAGCGGTCAAAGGAACACACTCTTCTGCTATTCTCAATTGATGAAAACCTGTAGCTAGGTCCATTCGGGAAAATACTTTCGCCCCATTCAATTGGTCTAGCAAATCATCAATGCGGGGTAGTGGATATTTATTTTTAAGCGTCTGTTTGTTGAGGTCTCGGTAATCAACACATAGTCTAAGAGTACCGTCTGACTTTGGGACAAACACGACATCTGCACCCCAATTAGAAAAACTCGGTCTGATTAGACCTTTCCATAACAGTTGACGAGTTTGATCGCCTAATTCTTCTTTTTCTTTCGGAGTCATTCTACGAATTGGATGTACCACGGGTCTGGCATTAGGAATTAGATCGATTCGGAATTCTATTTCTCTTTGCGGAGATAAGTTTTCAACTTCTTCAAACACATCCGCATAGTTGCTAACAATCGGAATCTTTTCTATGGAAGTGGGGATAAGCTCTAATGCTGACCAAAATTCTTCTCTATTCGGATTCGAACCATGACAGGGAACCGTAATATATCCAAGCTTCGTTCGGATTTTAACGATTCTTTCTGCACACTTCACTTCAGCTTCATATTTCGTTAACCAATCTAGCCCGAGAATAATATCGAATTCGGGAAAATACATAACGATCAAATTGAAAGGAAACTGGTATCGGGAGAAAGAAGTAGGAACCTTACAACATGAACTGAGGGTAATAGGACCCCCTATCGGGTTATGAACTTCAACCGATTCTTTAAGCTTTCGCTGTTTTAACTTTAGTTTGTGCACTGTGTTTTTAGCAATAAAACTACGGGATGCACCTGTGTCAAATAATACAGAAACAGGAATATTCTTAATTGTAAGGGTACCTCCCAAAACATCGGGTTTACCTGCTCCGTCGGAAGCAGCTGGCGGGCTAGACCTATCATAGACACGAGCTACAGTAGCTTTCTTTAGCAAAGGACAGTCTTTGACTAGATGGCCGGTCTTGCGACAGTTGAAGCACGAGCGAGGGTTCTGAGAGCCTTGGCTCGAGCCTTGAGAATTTGTTCTCTGCCTCTTCGGAGCTGTGCAGACATTTGAGTAGTGCCCCGGCTTACCACAATTAAAGCAATTTCCTCGTGGCGGATTGCCAGTCTGAGGCTTTGAAGATGCTGCTTGGCTTGACTCGCCCTGATTTGCAGTAGGTTTGCGCTTGTTTCCTGCTTGACTTCTAGCGCGATCCTGATCGAGATGCCTTTGATCAAGGTCTTTATAGTTGCATGTCATTTCCACTAGCTCGTTGAAATCCAGCTTGACATGGGCCATTGCTCTATCATGATATTGGCGTTTCAGCCCAAAAATGAATCTCTTATTCTTGGATTTCGCGGTAGCAACAAGTTCGGGAGCATAGGGCGACAGCATTGTGAATTTGTTCAGATAATCCTGCACGGAAAGATCCCCTTGCTGGAGATTGGCGAAGTCATCGTGCATTCTTTCTAAAGCTTGTTCTGGGACATATTTCTCCTTGAAGAGTTCTTTGAATCCATCCCATGTTCTTCCAGCTTCTCTATTCCCGGCGGTAAGAGAGTCCCACCATAATTCGGCTTGTTCCTGCATAAGCCAGGCGCCCATAGTAGCTTTGTCTTCGCCTCCTAGCCTTAGGCCTTCAAGAATCTTCTCGCATGTTTTGAGCCATGCAAGGGCCTCTATTACGGTGCCAGTCCCTGAGAAGGTCTTGCCTCCTAAGTTCTTATATCTCTTAGCTACACGGTCGAGCTCGAAGTATTGAGCTGCCGGAGGTTGTATCAAAGGCCCTTCTTGAGCTGGGATTTCTCCCCTTCCTCGGCCTCGGCCGGCACGGCCTCCTCTAGCAGCGGCTCCTCTGGTAGCCATTTGTCAAATTCTGTATAAGTAACGAAAAAGTCAGTTAACAGAAATAATAGTTTATTGCATAGTTAAGCAGAAATTCCTATGGAAAGATAGCGATGGACTGATCAATTGTTTTTGCTATTCTGCTCAGCTCATTCTAGGACTTTACTAGTCCTATCTCTAATGAGCGACTCGCCTTAGAATACTACTGATTCTATCTTGACGAAGTGTTTAATGTGTTATACTCCAGAACTAAGGTTAACCAAAGCTCTGATACCAGCTGTGACGATCCCAAAACCCCGTGACACGGTGTTAAGGATAATCATTGGAATATAACACATTAATCATCATTAGCATATCACAGATAATAGCATAAACAGAAATTAGAATAATTTACACACATATGACAGCGGAATCATATAGATAATATCACATCAGAGAAGCACAGTACAGGATACAACTTAGTGCATAATGATACATAATCAGTCACCATCGCCTGAGGCGGAATCATACATAAAGAGTACACAAAAGGAATATCAGTCTACATCGCCAGTGGCGGAATCATAATATAGATACAATAATGGCGGAGAAAATCCAAGTCAGCACAGTGTAGTCAAGCCTCGCCATGAGCCAAAAGGTGCATCAGAAACCTGTAACTAGGCTGCCCGTGTGAAAATAAGGGCACCCGAGTTTGCAAGGTGAAACAAACTACGAGTCAGTCATGGGACTGGTATGAGAAATCTATTCAACTTATTAACAACAATAATAAGGCAAATCAAAGGACCACGCCACTTTCGCGGAACGGGTTTACTCCAATGAGTGCTAGTGCATGAAGTAAAGTAAATGATTAAATCAACGCAATGCTTTTTCTAAAATGAAGCCATTATAAGACTCAGGTCCCATCACACAATGCAACGCAAGCCGGAGGATAGAGTTTTTACCTTATAATGGCCAAAGATGCTTCATACGAATAAAACAAAGTGTTTGATATTATTACTAGTGCATATATGTTTCAAAAGCGATTCCATCATAAATATCAATCCTAGACGGCATAGCTACCATCTACTATGTCGCCGTACTAGTAATACAATCACAACCGCACATATCGTATTGGAAATTGGATTCTTTCATGAGTCGAGGCAAGGGGCAAGCTCCTCTCCGATTCGAGACACTCTAGCAAATGTCCCAGGACCCCACTATGATCCTTGGATCTTCAGGGCCGGTCCTCTCTTACTTTTGAGGATTAATTATTCCTGAACACACGTTTCCCGGTCCTTACAGACCTATAATCGAGGCGCCTCGCATTCCAACAACCACACAGGTGAAAAGTATATATAATGTCAGGGCTGGTAGGTCACTGACACCACCTTAGCTAGAAAGAAACGTCGTGCTCTCCCTGCAGTCACTCTCCCGTTTTTGACTCATACCGAGGTGTGAGGCTCACGAATTCACGTTATACACAAAGCTACGTCACACAGACCATGCTTTGATCATCAACCACAAGACTTTGCTTTGCAACAGAAGCCTTGATCACATGCCACTTAGGCGTGCCACACAGGCAATCCACTCCATGCGACTGATTTCTGTCAATACATAACCTCTAAGCTCGTACGTCTCAGAGAAGGGCGTTAAGCAAGAGAATAAATTCTCCGCCGCCAAACAGATATATATTTAACAGAGATCAATCAACACAGAACAAAATCCAATGTCAGACACACAGTCCATTTACAAGTCCGTTCTGGGTCTGAACGAAACCGGAGGCACCAATTCCTCGCATATCCGTACAATCAACACTATGTTTGGACGGTTACTACTTCAATTCCTTCATGGTAGCTACTCCAATCACGAGCATCAGTAGCGCCCATCCATCCAACGTGGAGATCGTCGGTCTTCAGTCGTCTTCGACTCTTCGACTTCTCAACGTCGATCGATTATTTGAAATGAGATAAACTCGGCCTTTTCAAATAACCCACGTATATTTAGATTTTCAAACCAATTAATCACAGGGTTGAACTATTCAATATTCACATTTCAGTTGTTTAGTTATAATTTTCACGTCCAATATATTCAACCATCACACATCAAGCAAACACAACAAAATTGGTTTATTTTCACTCTATATCGTCTATAGCACTTAATAACGATATATCGCCATTTTAATTTAATTTAAAACGGCCATAATTAATTAAACGACGTTTCAGGTCGTATCGACGCACTGGCGCTGCTTTCCACTAATTTTGTTTCACACATATAGGAAAATCTAACCGTTGGATCTTCACAAATTTTACACCATTAGAAAGGTCTTTTCAAAACGAACCCAACGGATCCAGTTTTAGGAAAATCCGACGGTCGGATCTTCCACACTAACCATTTGAAGTTACGATTTCAATTTACGAACTGCAGCGTCGTTATTCGATTTAATTTAATTATATATATATATATATATATATATAAATATAATCGTTTCTGGCGCTGTTTTTCACTAAATTTGAATTAAACATTCCAGACAATCCAACCGTCGGATCTTCACAAAGTTGGTGCCGTTGGAAAGATATTTCCAAGGCGAACCCAACGGTTGAGGTTTCGGGAAAATCCAATGGTCGGATCTTCCGCACTTGTCATTTGAAATCACGGTTTCAAAATATGAACTGCACGACCACGTTTCGTTTTAATTATATTTATATAAATATAGTCCATTCAATAATTCCTATATCGTTTTCACTTCAAATATTTTTCTATCTCCCTAAAATTTTGGAAAATTTCGCCATAACCCCCCTTGTACCGGGGGCATCGGGAAATCGCAAATAGCGTTCCCGGTCCTTCTAATCTCAAAAAGAAAAAGAAAAAGCCAAGCGGCTAGCCAATAGGCTCATAAAATCATCACCCAAACAAATCAGTAAATGTGTACCTATTTGTCGGGCACAAAATTTTATTCCTCTTCTCTAGCCCCTTTGCTATAACCTGTTCAAGAGATATGCATGCACATATATACAATTTCTAATATTTATCATTTTCGATTCAACTTCATATTTGACTTGCTTTGGTCTAAAAATACCATTCATTCTAATATCGCATGCATAGGCTAAAATCATATCATTAGCTAGTTAATGTATATTTCAACTCATGCACGTTTATTTGAACAAGTGGCTATTTTTAACACTTCACATTTCAAAGATGATAATTTTGGCGAACTAAAGTAGATTTCAACACATGACTATTTTATTTAGTTCCTATGCATGTTAAAAATAATATTTCTATCACAAATATTTATTTCATCGTCTGCATATCTTTAGCATATCACACATATGATAAAAATCATATTTTTATCATTTAAAATATTTATTCAACCAACGTATGGTTTTAACACTTCATAGTTTCAATAAAAATGTAATTTTTATCGTTCAATCTTTTTATTCAACACATGAATCTTTCCCACTACACACATTTCTCAACAAATGAGCATTTCCACACATGGACAATTTATTTATGTTGTTCTTATTGAAAAGATGAAATTTTGATTGTTGAAACTATTTATGTAAAGCGAATATTTTTCTTACTTCATATATATATAAAAATGTGATTTTTATTGTTTATACACTTCATTCATTCACAAATGAATTTTATTTTCACACAACACTTTTCAACACATGAATATTTCCACACATGGACATAGTTTCAATATATGGCTTTAATTTCAATGCATGCAAAATAATTTCAACATATGAAAATAATTCTAACACACAAAGATTATTCAAAATTTCGGCAGCATAACGGCAGGGTAGTTAAACCGGCACCGTCCCTAGTACGGCTCCTCGCTCTACCTTAAAACCTCGCGGTTTTTGACAATGGGGATCATGTATCTAATTCCCACGCAGGCGGCATGTTTATATTTATTTCATTACCACAAACTAATCCTATGTGGTTTCAACCAAATATTTTTCCAATCACAAACGGGTATTTTTCAACCTCAATCAATTCAATACCATCCACAAACAACAATTTGCCGTCAACCAATTTTCACAACAATTTCAACCAATAAATATCGTCCATGGTTTGTGGACGAGGGGGCGTATATATATATATATATATATATATATATAAATATTTATATATAGCACTTCACTTTTATTTTCCACACACATATATATATATATAAAAGAATGAAATTGAAGAGTGAGAATTTCTCACCAGTAGCTATCCAATAACACAACTCTTCCTATATGGAAATCTTCGCCTATTTCGTCTTCTTGTCGCTTTCGTTGCCTGTATTCTCTATATAAGTAAAAATCGAATTTTTACGATGTTAATCAATATATAAAGATCATATTTTAAAAACAAAGATTATATTTTTAATATTCTCTTGATGTAAAAATTACATTTTTATTACTTTAAAAATATAAGAATCATATCTCACTTCTTCTACTTAACAAAAATTCTGTCTTTTCTATTTTTAAAAATATGATCTTTATTTTTGCAAGTTCAAATCTTTTTCTTTTAAAAGATTCAACCTTTTTAATTTCAAAGTTTAAACCCCTTTTTTTCCTATTTTAAACGATAAAACCTTTTCTATTTCAAAAGATAAAACCTTTTCTATTTCAAAAGATAAAACCTTTTCTATTTCAAAAGATAAAACCCTTTTTTTTATTTCAAACCTTTAAAATAAACTCAGTTTTTATTTCTTTTTAAAAATCAGTCTTTCTTTTAAATTTCTTTTCAAAACAGTTTTTAAAATTCTTTCTTTAAAATTCTGTTTTCAAAACCTAAAACAAAAATCAGTTTTTATTTTCTTTTATAATTTCCGTTTATAAAACAAAAAAAAAAAACAGTTTATAAAACTAGAAAAAAAAATACAGTATTTAGCTATAAATCAGTTTTATAAAACAAAAATAAAAATAAAATAAATTAAATGCTTACCGTGGTATGCGAAGGGGAGGAGGGAAGTCGAGGGCGGCTCAGGCGGCGTTCGGAGGTTCAGCGAGGCGTTCGATGGTGGAGGCGGGGTCTTCTTCGATTGCGTCGCGACTGGGTGTCTCGAGGGGTTGTTCGATGGTTCGTTCGGTGGGAGGAGGAGGTTGGTCGGGCGGTGGGGGCTTCGGTGAAGGGCTCGTCGGCGGCTCGAGCGTCAGGGGGCGGCGCGATTTAGTTTCTAGGTTTTCTCTTCTTTTTTTTTCACTTTCTGATTAATGATCGGGGGGGGGGGGGGGGCAAGGCAGAAAGAAAAGGGGAGGGAATAGGTTTTTTTATTATTTTATTTTATTATTTAATTATTAAATTATGCACAAGGGTTGACTTTTACATATGACCTCGAAACGAGGTCCACCGCCTGTCGCCCATAGCGTTTTACCCCCATTCCGAACACAATGGGATATGTATCGTAAGCTGGTTTGATCGTTACAATCAGTTTCCGTTGAATTTACCTTTTAAATCCTTTTATTGAATTTTAAACGTACATTTTAAATTACCGGGGTCACATACTAACTAGAAAAATTCCAGAAAAATATTTTCTAGTTTCGTATTAACGATACGGTCCTAACAAAACTAGTTTCGTCGAATTCTGAGACCGTTTGAAAAATGGCCAATTTCCAGTCGATTAAATTCAACAGAAACTGGTCAAACGCGTTTTCTTTTGCCACGCTCACATATTGATTCGAAAAATTATGAAATTTGAAACCTAGCAATAGTTTGACATCCCGGACCCGACAAAAGTGGTTTCGTCGAATTCCGAGGCCATATGCAAAATATCAATTTTCAAACTGACTTACTATTCTTAACTCACTAATTTATTGAAATATTCTATTTCAATGCTTCAAATTGCTTTGAAATAATCAATTTAAAAATTTTAAATTGGCTCGTATTTTCCGGGTTATTACACTTTTGTTCTAGGGTTAAGATTTTGAGTGATTTGGAGCTCGTTCCAATTTATGACGAAATAAAATGCCTGACTGAATTATCGAAAATGGTTGTTATTTAACAACTATTTCGAACCGATCAATGTGAGAACTCTCTCACTCAAATTATTTGTACAGTTATTTTATTTTATAACTGAATATATATTGATTGCCTATAATGATTTTTATTTGATTTATTATTATAAATTGTTATACGGTGCATGGTAGCTCACATCACAGTTGTTTGAAAGCCCATGGATGAATTGTTGATTGTTTGTGTTATGAATTGAATGTAATTTTAAAATAATTAACATTTTAAAACGATGTTAAATTATTTGTGGCAGTTGAAATCGGATTAAATATCCATTTACAAGTCAATCGACTTGTTTATGTTCACTAGTTTTAAGTGATATCGATTGAAATAAATAATTTATTAATTGATTATTTATTACTTGAAAACCGCATACGGGTATTGCGATGTTATTTTATTTACACTAATCCTAAGTGTTTAGATTGATTGTTAATTGATTGATTGACAGAACATTGTAGCGTTATTTAATTATTTAATGCTTATATAGTTGTAAATGCACTCTAGATGTGAATTGGATGTTAAATAATTACTTATAATTATTGTTGAATACATGTAATGTATGAAATCCATATAACTAAAATTATATGGTAATTGACTGAGTCTCATTCCAATTCGGAAATAACAGATATTTTAATATAATATTCAGAGAAGAATCAAAATATGATTTTGATGTCCGATTTTGGATGGACACAAAGATTATAAAATTATAATAGATATCGAGAAGACTTGATTTCAAAATATGATATTTTGAAAATATTATTATTTTAATATTATAATAATATGGGAAGTTCAATTTTGATTTAGAACTGAAGTGGAAGTTGAAAACGTTTTTAGATGAGATTATAAACATTTTATAAATATGTTTTGAATAGAAATATATTATAAATAAATTATAATGATTTAATATTGAGATATTTGATTTTTTTTGGAAAATGATTGAAATAAAATTTCAAATGGTAGTTGTGAATAATTTATAATATCTATAAATTATTTTGGAAACGTTTTCGATTTTATTCTTAATTATAGATTGAATTCGTGCTTAAAAGCAACGCATCGCACAACGACAGTTCACAAACGTCAACTCGTAACTTCGAATGGACGTAACGGGAGATCTGATCGTCGGATTCTCTTGAAACCGAACCCGTTGGGTTTGCATTGATATGATCTTTCAAATGAGTATAAGAGATTTAAAATTCAACAACTAGATTTTAAAATATGTCCAAACCAGTTTTGGAAAGGTCGTTATGGATGCAGTTCGGTAATCGAGATTGGAAACCGACTATAAGGGCCTTAATATAGTTATTTAAAATATGAATACATTATGTAAAATCATAATAAATGATTTGAAATGATTTTGGATGAAATGTTCCATGTTTGTAGAGATAAAAGATATTTTTATCTGAATAAGTTGTTTACTAATTTGAGTAAAGAACTGGAAGAAATTAATATGGTTTTAATATAACCAGAGATTTAATGGAATCTTCCAATATATATAAATTGGATTAGAATTGAATGGAAATTATCTTCGGATATTTCGATATTGGATTCCCTGATTATACAGATATCGTTGAGGAATTTGGAAAATATATATATCGTTACTCCCAACACGATATCAGTTGGTTTCAGAATTTAATACTAAATATAACTCGATATGATTTATATTTGAAGCCTTATATTTAATATCAAATTGGATTTTGAGTTTGTCGTGAATGGTGTCTTCAATAACACTATTCTTAAATCTCGCTTGAGGAAAGAATGAATCGTTTAACTAAGATTAATGAAGTTTTCCAATTAATAAATATAATTAGAATTAAGTGGAAGTTGATTTTGGGTTTATTATGAATGATATTTTAAATAATATTTGTTCTTTAACCCAATTAATCGTAAAGTTATGATTTGGAATTTATAAATATTTTAATTAAGATTTAATGGAATTTTCAAAAGTGAAGTTTTCCAATTTAATAAATTAATTTGGAATGGAACGAAATTCGATTTAGTGATAATCGAGATATGCTTCTGTGGATGAAGACCGCTACTATTTGTGGAATTTAAAAGACTTTGTCGTTACTCCACTTATAGTACTAGTTTGATACTAAAATTTATATCGATTATATACAGTTATGATTTCCGTGAAGGTTCCATATTAAATGGAAGATGATTTTGGGTTTATCACGAATTGTGTTTTAAATGACATTGTTTCTTTAACCTAGTTAAAGACAGGATTAATTTCCTAAATTTGAGCAATCATTAAGTAATGATTTTTTAGACTGAAACTTAATTGGAGTTTTAATGAATATTTAATCAGATTGAAACGTGAATGTTGTAATTAAATTTACCAAATTCGGAAAGTGTTCGGGAATGGAGTACCCCCAGTATTACTCCATGCGATAGTTAACTCTTTAATTAGATTTAAAACGTTAAATGGTAATTAAGTTCACCGATAACACAATGGGTGTTAGATACGGAGCACTACTAGTTTTGCTCCATGGGATGAATAGGTTGGGATCGAGATAATAAAATGAATGATTACTTCAGTAAGGCTCGCTAATCAAGACTAGTTTGATAAACCTTAATTTGGTTTAAGTTGTGAAAAGATATTATAAAATCTTTTAAAATATTTTCAAAGAAAATAATATTTGAGTAAAAGAATATTCTGGATTGGAATGAGGCATATGTTTTGTTTTTATATCACTTGATTATAAGATACACGAGTTATTCAAAAAGTCCGGGTATAACCCATTCTGAATAATTGATACAATGATTATAATTCGAAGATTTGAAGACAGGGGTTGAAGACCGAAGATCTTCAAATCGTTGCAACTATTACTGATGTCTTGATTGGGCTCAAAGATGAGGTAATAAGTGGTGATCGTCCAGATGTACTTGGAGATCGACCGAATATGCGAGGGCCTCTCTCTTGTATTGGACATATGGGACGAGGAATAAGGTGCCTTCGGTTTTGTTCAGACCCAGAACGGACTTGCAAATGGATTGTATGTCTGGCATTGTACTTCGCGTTGTATTCGTTGTTCTCTGCTATACATACGTATATATATGTGTATATATATATATATATATATCTGTTTGGTGGTGGAGAATTTATTCTCTTTCTTAACACTCTTCTCTAAGACGTACGAGCTTAGATGTTATATATTGGTAGACATCAATGATATGGTATGGACTGACAATGTGGCATGCTGAGATGCATGGATCAAAGCTTTGGTTGAAAAGAGGAGCTTTGTGGTTGATGATCAAAGCACAACTTTAATATAGTGCAGCTTTGTGTATAGCGTTAATTTGCGAGCTTCACACCCCGGTGTGAACAAAAAAGGGATGAAGAACCGCAGGGAGGACATGCGTTTATTTCTAGCTAGGAGTGGTGTCATGGTATGGAGCCTAGACATTTTACTTATGTGGATGTTGGATATCGAGGTACCTCGGATTTGATTTGGCTGCACTAGGCCCTTGATGGTCGACATACTGACCAGATTTTAGGTCCCATTGGACCGGAAAATGTATTGTTCAAGAATTACTAATTAACAAACGTTGGATTGAACCAGCCTGCCGCTCCAGGTGCACTTGAGGGTGAGTCCTAAGGCACGGGCCGGAGTGTCTCTAATCAGATGAGGAAGATCCCTTTCCTCAGTTCATAGATGGAATCCAATTTCCAATATGCGACTTTCAATTTAAGTTGTAAACCTATATGGCGACATAGTAGGATTGGGTACTATGCTGTCTATGATTGGTACATTTATATTTGAAATTGATTTCTTTACTATGCACTAATAATAATAAAAGAGAAATTTCGCGTATCAAGCATATTTGGCCATTATAAGGTAAAACTCTATCCTCTGGTTTATGTTGCATTATGTGATGGGACCTGAGTCTATAATGGCTTCATTTTTCTTTTTAGCATTGCATTGTTTGTTTTATGGTATTCTTGGGAGAAAACCCATTTCGTGTTATACAGCGCGGTCCCTTGATTTACCCAACATTAAAATAAAGTTAATAAATGTTTTAGTTCTCACACCAGTCCCACGACTGACTCAGAGTTTATTGTTTCCACCTAAACTCTAGGTGCCCATATTTTCCACATGGGCAGCTTGTAGTTTGGTGTTCACGGATATTTCTTCTCAAATTATCCTGGACTGGAGCTATATTCGGAAAGCTTTGTATTTGAGCATTTCTTTCAACTGTGGTAGTTGACGTTTTCCGCTGCACATTATATTTATGTATTATATTTCAATTGCTTTGTAATTTAATTCTCTGATATTGTCTACTGTATATTATTTATGTGTACTCTGATACATGGGTACTTTGATGTGAATTGCTGTAATAGCAATGAAATGTTCTCCTGTTTGTGTTCTGATGCGTTGTGTTCTCAAAGCAATCTGTAACAATCCAGAAAATTAGAACTAATTTAAAATTTTTATTTTGGCAATTTTAATGAATTTTGAATATTTAAAATGATTTACTTTAATTAATAATGACTATAAATTTATTTTGAATAGAATTAGAACATATATATTTATTTAAAACAAAGTTAGAATATAAATATTTATTTTAATTATAAAAGGAATCGAAAATAGTGAGGTAGTTTGAAAATTCAATTTCAATTTTCAATTGAATGTACAAGATTCAAAATAAACTGGATTTTAGTGAAACCAAAAATATTTGAATCTGTTTGAAATTATCTTTCCAAAGAATGTGAAAATCCAGATTTCATAACGGGAATAAAAAGGTATGTCCAGTTGAAAATTCAGAATAGTCACTACGGAATTTTATATAAAATATAGGCCTTAAAAGTGGAGATTTTGCAAACAACCTCCATTTTCTACAAGACCACTTTTGTTGAATCCAGAATGTCAAATTATTGCTAGATTCCAATTTTCATAATTTTTGGAATCAATATGTGAGCGGGGTGAATTTAAACGTGTTTGGCAATTTCAATTTGAATTTAAACGACTGAAGAATGACCGTTTTTCAGACGGTCTCCAAATTCGTTGAAATTAGTTTTGTTAGGACCGTATCGTCAAAACATAGCCAGATTTATTTTTCTGGAATTTTTGGAGTCAGTATGTAGCCCCGGTAAATTGAAAGGTGCGTTGAAATCAATTTTGAACGTTATATTAATTATATTTTAATTTTGATGAAAACTGATCGTAACAGTCGAATTGGCTTACCGAACATATCCCATTGTGTCCGGAACGGGGGTATTTAGCTATGGACAGTAGTTGTTGTGTTCGATTTGGAGCTTGAATACAAAAACTTACCTTAACGAATTAAATAATAATAAAAAAGGGGTATAAATACCCATGTTTTGACCAAAACCCTAGACTCCATATTCCCATCGCCGACATCATGTTCTGAACGGTCGATTTGCTCAGATTTTGATCCTATAAAATCTCCAAATCGATTCAATAATTTCCGAAAATTATAAAGAGAAAATCGAAGAACGCAACGTGATCTCCAAGATCAAC
The DNA here is from genome assembly GCA_030737875.1 of Allium sativum. Lineage (NCBI taxonomy): Eukaryota > Viridiplantae > Streptophyta > Magnoliopsida > Asparagales > Amaryllidaceae > Allium > Allium sativum. Next base: position 144,001,108 of record CM060913.1, on the reverse strand, counting down.
GGTTATGATCGGCTCTCATTGTGTATTTTTCTCAAAAATCGAGCTCAAAGGAGGCCCGCTTGTGAGCAGTTTTTGATCGCCTGAGGCCGACGAGTTGGCCCAAACTCTGGTCGAAGGAGGAAAGCGCGTAACAGGTTGGAGGGGCGGTGGTTGATCATTGGTCGGGGGTCTGGTTGAGGGGCGGTGGTGGTGAACTAGGGCGCAATATTGGGTTTCAGTGAATCACGTTTTGCCTGAAAGAGGGAAAGGGTTTAGAATATGTAATTAAGTATTTTTAATTATTCATTTAATTATTTAATAATGTAAAAATTTCCATATCTCTTTCATAATAGATCGAAAAATTTCAAACTCAGTTGCGTTCGATTCACAACAACGAGAGCTACAACATGGACTGACTAAAACGGAAATGGAATCATAGAAATTCAGGCAAATTTAATTCCAAAAACCATCGTCCGCTAAAGAATGACAGAGTGGATCCCAAGGTGAGAACTCTTTCTCACTAATTATTTTGTAGTTAAATATATACTAGGTTGCAAACAGGGCTTAGTAGCTCCTGACACCGTCGTCCACAGACCATGGACGACTTGTTTGATTGAATTATGTTGTGGAAATTGATTGTGATGTGAAATGGAAAATAAATATTCACGTGTTGAATAAAATATTTGAATAATAAAAATATCATTTTATTGTATATATGAACTGTATACAATAGTCATGTGTTGAAATAAATATTCATAAACAAATCGGACGGTTTGTTTATATACACCCATTTATCTGATATTGATTGGGACGATATATTTTACACATCGCTCAACTGCACAAATAAAATATGTGTGTGTTGACTGAAACCCCACACGGGTATTGGGAAGATATTTGACGTATACTAATCCCAATTATTTAGTTGTATGTCAATCGATGGGCTGACAGACTGTTGTAAGCGTTAATTATTTATATTTAATGCTTACGCAGTCGTGTAGTGCACTCTGGCTGATGGTTGATTGTTTATCATTGTTGATATATACATGTGTTGTATGAAAACCATATAAATAATATTATATGATAATTGATTGTGTCTGATTCCAAATCAGAAAGAACGAATATTTTAAATTAACAAATATTTTAATATGACAATTAATGAATATTTTACAATAACTAATGTTTTAAAATATTATTCAATAATGGATCAAAATATGATTTTGATGTCCGACTTGGGATGGACACAAAAATATTTAAATATATGAAGCCATGTTGATTAGATTAACGCCATTTTCACGTGAACGATATTTATATTGATTTTATTCATTTTTATAATGAATATCGAAAAGGAAATGATATCAAAATATGATATTTTGAAAATATTATCATTTATATATTATACTGATAAGGAAAATTCAATTTTGATTTAAAATTGAAAATGAAGTTGAAATCGTTTTGAAATGAATTGAAAATGATTTATAAAATATGTTTTAAATGGAAATCGATGAAATATATATATATATATATATATATATATTATATTTAATGGCCTGAATAGAACGCGCCGCACCGCGGCCGTTCGCGAATTTCGACCATTGACTTCAAATTGATATTACGGGATATCCGACCGTCGGATTCTCCTAAAACCAGAACCGTTGGGTTCGTATCGAAAAGGGATTTCCAACGAATATAAGAGATTTGAAATCTAATGGTTGGATTTGGAGATACATCTAAATCAAATTTGGAAAATCTTGTTATAGATGCAATTCGATAGCCGTTAGTGGAAGTCGACTGTACGGGCCTTGATAAAATTATTAAAAACATTAATAATTTGTGTAGAATCAAAACAAATGATTTGGGAAGAATTGGGATGAAAAATTCCGTATTAATTTTTTTTTTATTGAAATGAACTAGTTATTAACTAGAATTAACATCCAATTATTTTTTAAATAAATAAATTGGGTTCAGATTGGTTTTTAATATAACCATAATTTACAATATATGTATTGGAGTGGATTTGAACGGAAATCATCTTAGGAATATTTCGATGTTGGATTTCGTGATTATTCAGATGTTGTTATGGAAATTTGGAAGATATATTTTATATCATTATTTCCAATATGGTATTTGTTGGTTTCAGAATTTAATATTGAATATAAGTCGATATAATTTCTATTTAAAGCCTTGTATTTGATATCAAATTGGATTTTGGGTTTGTCATGAATGGTGTCTTGAATAACATTGTTCTTAAATCCAGTTGAAAAAGAATAAATCTTTTAATTAAGATTTAGAGAAGTTTTCGAATTAATTAATATTTAATTCGAATTGAATAAAAGAATTGGAATTTGGGTTGTCGTGAATGGTGTCTTCAATAACACTGTTCTTAAACCCCGTGTGAAAAGAACAAATCTTTTAATTACGATTATTAGAGTTTCCAGTTAACTGACATTTAATTGGAATAAAATAGAATGTGAATTGGGTTTATCGTGAACTGTGTTTTTAACGACATTCGTTCTTTAACCCGATTTACAGTGAAATGTGATGTGGAATTTATAAATCTTTTAATTAAGATTTAAAGGTAATTTTCCAAAGAAAAGTTTCCAATTTAATAAAATAAATTGGAATGGAATGGAATTCGATTTGGTAATAATCGAAGTGAACTTCTGTGGAGGAAGACTGTTACTATATATGTAATTTAAAAGGCTTTGCCGTTATTCCATTTATATTATCGGTTGGATATGGAAGTTTATATCGATTATGTATATATATTGATCTATTTTCCGTGAAGATTCCATTGTTAATGGAAGGTGATTTTGGGTTTATCGTGAGCTGTGTTTTAAATGACATTAATTCTTTAACCTAGTTAAAGATAAGATTAATTTCTTAACTTTGAATAATCATTGAGTAATGATTTTTGGAGATTAAAACTGAATTAGAGTTTTAATGAATCTTTAAATAGATTGAAAGGTGAATCTGATAACTAAAATTATCAAATTCAAGAAATGATTGAGAATGGATTACCGTCAGTTTTACTCCAGGTGATAGTTAAATCTTTAATTAGATTTGAACGTGAAATGGTAATTAATTTTACCGATAACACCGTGGGTATTAGATATGGAGTCCTACTAGTTTTGCTCCATGGGATAAACAGGTTAGGATTAGGAAATAAAACAAAGGATAACTTCGGTAAGGTTCACTAATCCCGACTAGTTTGGAAAACCTTAATTTGGTTTTAAATTGTGAAAAGAATATTTGAATAAAAGAATATTTTGGATTGGAATGAGGCGTATGTTATGTTTTTATAGCACTTATTTATAAGATACGCGAGTTATTCGAAAAGACCGGGTTTATCCCATTCTGAATAACTGATTTGACGATAAGTTGACGATGAAGACAATGGTTGAAGACCGGAGTTCTTCACATCGTTTGATGATTACTGATGTCTTGATTGGGCTGTGCACCCAAGACGAGGTAATAAGTGGTGATCATCCAGACGTACTTGGAGATCGACCGGATATGCGAGGACCTCTCTCCTGTATTGGACATATGGGACGAGGAATAAGGTGCCTCCGGTTTCGTTCAGACCCAGAACGAACTTGTAAATGGATGTGTGTCTGACATTGGATTTTATTTTGTGTTGATTGATTTCTATTAAACATATATCTATTTGGTGGTAGAGAATTTATTCTCTTTCTTAACACCCTTCTCTGAGACGTACGAGCTCAGAGGTTATATGTCGATAGACATCAGTCGTATGGCGTGAATTGTCAGTGTGGCATGCTAAGATGCAAATGATCAAGGCTTCTATTGAAAAGCAGAGTCTTGTGGTTGATGATAAAAGCATGGCTTTAATATAGCATAACTTTGTGTATAGCGTTAATTCGCGAGCCTAACACCCCGGTGTGAACCAGAAACGGGAGAGGACTTCGGGAAGGACATTCGTTTCCTTCTAGCTAGGAGTGGTATCATGGTATGGAGCCCAGATATTTTACTTATGTGGATGATGGACAACAAGGCGCCTCAGTTATATCGGTCACTACCATGCCGATGAATGGTTTAGTCGACATACTGACTAGTTTTACGCCCCATGAGGTGGGGAAACGTATTGTTCAGACATTTTAATCCACTCTGTGTGGACCGGCCCTGACGATCCAAGGGCCCACCTGTGTCTAGGTCCTAAGGCTCGGGCTAGACAGTCTCGAAGCGGTAAGGACGATCCCTTGCCTTGGTTCACAGATGGAAATCCAACTTCCAATACGTGACTTTGCGGTTTTAATTGTAGAACTAATATGGCGACATGATAGACGGTACCCATGCCGTCTACGATTGATACATTTATATTTGAAGCCGTTTTTGACACTATACACTTATTATAGTATCAAATGATTTGTTTTAAACGTACCAAGCATGTTTGGCTATTATAAGGGAAAACCCTATCCTTCAGCTTGCGTTGCATTATGTGATGGGACCTAGGTTTTATAATAGCTTCATTTTCCCAAAAAGCATTGCCCAATTTGTTATATGCACAGGTATTCTTGGGGTTAAACCCGTTCCGTGTTATACGGCGTGATCCCTTGATATACCTAACTTTAAAATAAATATTTTAGTTATCACACTAGTCATATGATTGACCTGGAGTTTATTGTTTTAACCTAAACTCTGGGTGCCCCTATTTTCCATAGGGGCAGCTAGTAGTTTGGTTTTGCAGGTATTATATTCACAGGATCCTGGATTTACAGCTGGAATTATACTCGGAAAGCTTTGTATCCATGTATTTATTTCAGTTGTGTTTTGTATTATTTTCTGCTGCATTGTAATTTGTAAATCTCTGATATTTATCAAATGTATATTATTTGTTCATACTGTGTATATTCTTGTACTCTGATGTAAATTGTTATAATAAGCAATGAAATGTTCTTCTGTTTGTGTTCTGATTTGTCGCGTTCTCAACTCAATCCGGGATTTCTCTTCTCTTTGAAGACCGGGGAAGTTCGGGTCGTCACACAATATGTCTTCTCGTTTTGTTTAGGCTGGCCAGGAGTTTAGGTCTTCACACAAGGTTAGGTTGTTTCTTTTTGGCTATATTCGGGGATAAGCTTATTATACTCTGATGTTGTTTTTAACTGAGATTTTGAAACATGACAATTTGTAACTATTTGGTTAAATGAAACAAGGATGGTTTTGTATTTTAGTTTCTTCTTCTGCTGTAAATTTATATTTTTATGCCTTTGTACCAACAATGCTCCATACTTTCTTAATGAAATCCTCGTATGGGTGACATTAAGGAATGTGGGGTGTTACATTTGATATCAGAACCTAAGGTTGCCAAGATCACTAAAGTTTTGTTTTAAAAGAAAGGATTTTCAAATGAAAGCGCATTTTTCTCAGAAACTAAAAGTTATTTTTGAAAATAAAATATCTCCTATAGTCAGTTACAACCTTCCTTTAACTCTTTCTAAATATTTATCTTTCTAGTTGGTTTATAAGGCATTCTATCTAAGCTTTCCTTAACAAGTTGAAAATTTGTATAATGGATAAATCCATATAGCTTATTAGTTGAGAAGAGTCAATGTTAAAAAGGAACTTGTTGCTAAATATATATTAAAAGGGTTAATCATGGAGGGAACTAACTTATTAGTTTAGTGATAAAAAGGATAGGTCGGAAGATAAGAAAAACCTAGATTGATTGGTTAAAGAAAGGTGGGTGTATTTCCATAGTTTGGTTTAACATAGAAAACGCCATTGCAAGAATGAACGAGTTGGTGCCGAATAGGAATTTTATCATATTGCGCACTAACCGCCAACTTAAAAAAAATTACAATCACAGGTTTCTCTAAAATAGGTTTTATAATACTATAGAAATAGGTTTTTACGTTCTCGGTAATCAATTAATTAGTAAACTTCCAAAAAGGTGAATTTAAGGATGGCAAGTAAAAGACCAAAATGAGTATATTAATGTCGAAAGGATTGTGAGGAAGTGTGTTGATAAAAAATGGTCAAGGGAAAAGGCAAGGGTTGGTGAAAGAAAGATTGTTATCTATCTTTAGTTCTTTCTAGTTCTCCTATTTGATTTAGGAATATTTTGTCCCTTTTTCCTTTGATGTATTGGCTGCGTGGGGATATATACCCGATAAGTTGAATCTTGTAGAACATTTGTATTGTAGGTTTAATGGAGCTGTCCTTTATAGATAGGGTAAATCCCTGAGGGTGTGATAATAGCATTAGTGACTGTTTTGCACTTAGGCCTAGTGATAGTTTCTGAACCCCATAGGGATCGGTTTGATTATCTGTTTATCTGTGGTAAGTCGAGGTTGAAATTAAAATCTTGATGTTTGGGGCATGGATTAGGTTGTCATGATTAGGCCTTATATGACTTATTAATTTACAATGAGAGGAAAAGTTACGATCCTAAAAGATGGCACATGCTTTAAGATGACATATGGGCTTATAGGGTAAAGTTACAGGCCAAATATCTATTAAGTATTTTTGGGGTTGTTTTGATTGTAAGAAGAAAATAGTCGGGCTAGGACTAATTTTTGAGACTTCTTGCGAACCGAAGGGTTAGTCATGTTGATATTCTTAGTGCATCTCTAGAAAGTATCGATTCAGTTCTCTTCGTGCTTTTTATTTCGAATATAATAAGTGATTGATGGATTTTGTCAATTGGATAAAAGAGGTAAACCTTTATATGGCAACATAATTGAGGTAAGTAATAAGTTTGGTTAATGGATATAGAATGAATAATTGTGTTCCTAACCAAGAGTGTAAAAAGGAGGGCTTTTGTGGAAACTTGTTGAACCAATTTGAGTCGAAACCCCATATGTGTAAAGTTTTTAAAGAACAAGAATTTTGAAAGACAAATATAAGAGATCTAATCTCTTCTTCATCAACACCCGCTGTGATTTCCTTGTTATTTTCAGATCTAATACCTAGAAGTATATCATGACAGTTAAATAAATTAGGGTTTAGAATATACAATGTTTATAAGATAATTGGTATGCCTGCTCTTTACTGTTAATCTCCTATGCTGTTGTTATAAGTAAACTATATTCTTTTACCGTCAGATAATTAATTTGGTTATGTGTATTTATCTTCCTTTTCCCTATTTCTATTGTTTTTAGTTTATTTTCAGTCTTGCTTATATGCCTATGTGATTTGATTCTGTTCTCCTTCCTCTATTTTCCCTATTTTTTTACGCTAAGCCAAGGCCTTTGGAAGCCTAGGCCATGTCTGATTTAAGTTTGCATATAATTAAAATTGGGGTAACAAGAAATGACATGAAAAGAGGAATTTGGATCGTATTGTTAATTTATGGACTGCTTGACTGTAGTTTGGAAAAGGGATAATATGCATATACTGTACTTACTATAAATTGGGGATGTGATAAAAAGGGGTAATATGCATATACTTGTACTTGCTGTAAATTGGGAATGTAATAAAAAAGGATAATATGCATAAGCTTGTACATATTGTAATTTGGGGAATTGAATGGAATAGTATGCATATGTATAAACATGTTAGATTTGACTTAATACAAACATTAAGTAAAAGGACATGTTAAAAGTATGTAAGTACCAGATGTAGGTTAGATAATTATACGTACATCTGGGCAGGTGTTTTGGGGAAGGGTTGTACACACGTAAAAACATGTAATATTACAACCATGCTTATTAGTAATCCTAAACCTTCTAGGTTGAATCCGATTATTAATAAGCTAAGAGGTCCCTCATTCTGTTGTTGTATCCGGTTTTGGGGACTCTTAAATCCCAGTTACTTGGGCACAAGCTTATAGGGTTTGGCTTGTGCTAATCTGCTGTTTGAAACCCATACCATTCAGTATCCCTGTTGGTATTTTGTTAGAGGGCCTCGCACTAGGTATTTTGTAAGAGGTTCACATGGGGAAGGTGGGAATGGGAGCGTTCTGGCGGAGTCATGAGCGTGCATGAGTCCAATTAGGGAAACTAAGTTGCTGTAACACTCGTAAATAGGTCTGTGTTATATAAGTTGCTGGGTTAGGGAGTGATACACCATAGTGCCGGGGCTGACACAGGGTATTTACGTATTAGGGAGCCGATCACATGGGTAGTAATTAGGGTACACCTAATCCTGCTGTTATGTAATTAGGGTAACACCTAATCCTGTTATGTAATTAGAGTATGCCTAATCCTGTTGTTAACCTTGCTATTGATCCTGCTGTTTGATCATGTTGTTTCTGTTAAGTAATTAGGTTAACGCCTAATCTTGTTATACTAGTACTGGTGCAGAGAAAACCTGTTTATAAGGATATGAATGTGAAGCATTACTCGATCACTGTTTATTCATGTTGTTTCTGTTTATACTGTTTTATGACATGTGCCTTCTCATCTAGTCTTGTTTACATGTCTTGGTATCTCTATTTTATGCATATTCGAAAATCAATGGAACTCACCAGACTTTATGTCTAACCCTTTTGTTTTCGCTTCTTTCTTCCTTTCCCCTCAGGTCCTCAGAATGGTAGCACTCCTCAGTGATTAGGACTTTCTCTTTCAGCTTGGATCTGGAATTTCTGAGATGTACGCTTTGACTTACTTTCTAGCCTTTTATGGATTGCTATGAGGGATATAGTTTTACGTTATTGCACTCCATTATTTTCCATTATGAGATAGATTTGAGATATTTGGTTTTTGATGTAACTGGTTTGATTATGTAACCTATTTTGAGACTATGTTTTATTTTTAATAATAATGTTTGAAATTTCCGCTGTTTATTTTATATCTGTCTTGTGAATTTCTTTACTGCTTACCAATTTCGCATCACGAAACTTAATGCATTCTCTTACGACTGATGTTAACAGATGTGGGGTGTCACACAACAGCTTCGTAGTCCTCGGTGTTGTGCCCATTTATCTGGTTATAACTATATTATTTTCTTTAATTCGACTCAGCATTCTCATTTTCCTTATTGGGAATAATGAAGCTTCCATCATCCTTTTGTGATGCATAGATGTATGAAAGGGAACTGTTTAAGTTTATACGGTTGATTTGGTAGTTTTTCTCTTGATTTTCCTCCTACTTCCTTCTTTTGAACTTTCAGAAGAAGGTGTATGATTCGAAGGCTTCCTCTCCCGATATAATTTCCCTTGCGTTTGGATTTTCCCTATACAAATGAATTTATCAAGTAAGCATAAAAATTATATAGTTTGGACATTCACACAAGAAGATTTCTGTCAAAAACGGGGGTTCTTAAAGGAATACAGAATGGATTGCTACTATACTTTATTAATCGATTAATACCTTTTACCTTGAGTGATTCGATATTGAATCTTTTAAGGTGACCATTGAGTGATATCTCCGGTCCTTTATTAACATTTGCAAATTCAAACAACTTTATGGTAATTCTTTACTCATATGAAATTTTGTAGTAAGGGTAGTAAATAATTGTTACAAAGTGTTAGTGATTGGTCCATGCTAATGACTATGCCGTTTATTAGCTGTTTTACGAAGGGTCGTCACGAAAATTTTGCACCGAATGGCCCTAAAGGAATTATATAGATTCATATAACTCTTGTAAATAGAGATATGTTCCTCCGGATAAGTGGTCCCTTAGTATTTGAGTAGTGGGATATTTGTATCAATTAGGACACTCACTTCTATTATTTCTTTTGAAAGGAGAATTCCTCGTAGCATTCCATCTACTTTCGTCCTTAGGCTTTCTTTTCTTTCTAAGGAACATTTACCTTTCGAGTCAGATTGCCTTTATATGGAATATGGTTACTCAATTTATCAAAAGGAAGTCCTATTCAGCTTTCATTTCCCAGGATTATCATTGATTTCAGCCTTGCTTTAAGTAGTTTTGCGTTAAAATATCTGTTAGCTCCAAAATAATCATGAAGAATCCGAAAGCAAAAGTTAAGGTTAAGGAATGTTAGAACAAGGAAGAGTCGCATACGGAGAAGACCGTAAGTTATATTCCCGAGATCACCAATCATAATATACTTAAAGAAGATCTAAATGCAGCCTTCGATTCACACGAAGGAAGCATTCCAAGAGTTTAAATACCCATCAGACATCAGTCGCATAAGGTGGCACTCTATTTGAGAGGAGGCAGTACTTTGTGCAACGTCAAAAGTCAGGACACTGTGCAACCCTATTCCTCTTGTCGATAGCTGCGTTTATGGTTCAAATATTACATTCATAGAATCTAAAGGTATCTCAATGGATACTTATTTTAGATATTTGAGAAGGTAAACTGCTATTATGGGCGACATCGAAATCACAAACTATTCTCCATTGGAAGCCATTTCATTAGACTTTCGCATTAGCCTCTACGGAAGCATCTTTAACAATCTGAAACTTTAGCATTATAAATTAATTATTAGAATTTAAAAAATAGAAATTTATGAAAACGATTGAATTTGACCATGGAACTTTAACCGATGCGTTCGTCTCGGAATTATAGTCAACTTTTATGTTTAGAGTTTCGCGAGCAGTGTCCGTATGAAAAAGTTACGGACGAAATACGAAAATGGGCGGAAAATAAATAAATCGGAATTTATGTATATTATACACCTTATTTGACCAGCCTGACTGGGCGTTTTGACGCCCAGGCGATCGACCGCTACGGTTGACCTACTAGGCATCAAAACGCCAAGTGTCAGCTAGGTTTTATAAGGTTAGGTCATTATGCCCTTGCTTTGAGTCCGCTGGAACCAATGACAACGATAATCTCTCAGCCTTCAATATCTTTAGTCGTTCTCCATGATGGCTATTTATAGCTCAAGCAACCTTCTCGAGGAACCATCATATAGGAACCCAACACCCTTTAGTTGTCTTCACATTCGTAGCATTACGACGATCAACGAACACTTCACGATGCTTCAGACATTCCTCCTTAAATTCGCGCCGAAGCTACAACCATCATTGACTCAAAAACAAGCATCGTTTGGTCGACATTCTTTAGGTCCTGAACTCCTTAGGTCTTACTCCTTAGGTCTTGCTTCTTAGGTCTTACTCCTTAGATCTTGCTCCTTAGATCTTAAATCAACCTAAGACCTAACACAATAGGTCTTAAAAACAACCTAAGACCTAACACACTAGGTGATAAAAACGATGTAAGTCCTAACGACCTAAGACCTAACACACTAGGTCTTAATAACAACCTAAGACCTAACGCACTAGGTATTAAAAACGACCTAAGACCTAACTCCTTAGGTTTTAAAAATGACCTAAGACCTAACTCCTTATGTCTTAAAAACGATCTAACACATTAGCGATCTAAAACCAACGACCCGACCTTCATCCCTTTCTTGAGCTACTAGCCACACAGCCAAACTCCATGCCACATCATCAACGACCAAACAAAAGCAGCCCGACCCTAGATCTGACCAAAATAGCTCCAATCTTGACCAAATCATCACCAAACGACCACAATGATGCAAAAACTCATCCAAATCATCCAATTCCACAATCATCACTTTATGAAACCATCAACATCATCAAAATGAAAATTATTCATCAATAATCATATAAGATTCACTAAATCATGATAAATGAATGAGTAAACTGAAATAATGGATATAACTTGAATAAACATATGAATTAACATTAGAATTACCAGTTTTAAGTTGCTAGATTAGTTCCTATGGTGATTCAAATGAAAACATACTCACCATGATATAGATCTAGGTGAAAACAACTTAAAATGATGAAAATATGAACAAACAACCTATATACTTAATCGAATCTGTGTGAAAGATACTTATCACTCACCAATTCTTCAAATAACTCGAAAACGCTAAATTCTCAATTCGAACAGCAAAGAATAAGCTTCAAACCTCTTGATTTGATGTGATCTTTCTTCACTTGACATAGATCTAGCTTCAAACGATGTAGATCTTCGATTCTCTTATGTAGATCTAAAATTTTAATGGTGGAAAGATATATTTGATTGAGAAAGGAGGATCACGAGCTCAACCAAATGAGAGAATGAAGAAAGTAAACTATTTTCCATGCCTCTAACCACCTATTTATAGCCTCCCACAAGCCCACTAATGGGTCATACCAAATCAGCCCGTCATTTGCTTATAAAACCTAAACAGAAATTGTGAAACACTAAAACAACGATTTCTCTCAAACCGCTTAACCAAATCTTAAATGTGACCACCCTATGGAATAGGCAACACCATTTTTCCAATGAAACCGACCTTAGAACCTGATTCGATCTTAATCAAATGTTATACCGTGTACAAGACTGCTAGGGGGTAAAATGGTCATAAATAAAATTGGTAAAAATTCTGGACATGTGTCACATCCGCATAATCAACATATCAAAATATGAGAATGATCCAATCCTTAGGGAATTAAATAAAAATATTTTACGGTTCTTCAATACGTAAAATGCGGGCTGTTATATTCTCCCCCCTTTAGGAATTTCCCCCCTGAAATCCCATGCAAACACAAGCAACCAAAACAATTTCGCATGCCTATCATCCATAAGCAGCCAATTTACCATCAAAACTAGCATCCTTCAAGCCATATATCAATAGCCTTATCCTAGCATCCAAAATTCTAATAACAATTACAACAACAATAATAGTACAAGTTACAACGAGGTAAGAATGACACGACACTTATGGGTCTTACCAACAAAGAGTTCTGGATGGGTCACCTTCATATTCTCTTCCGTCTCCTACGTACAATCGTCATCATCCTCACTCTATTGGACCTTGACCGGCTTAACTATCTTCTTCATAATTTGTTTTGTATCACTCCCTCTTAATGCGAGGTGGCTTACGAGGTTTCGTAGCTACGGACTCGACTTCTAGGTCTTCGTACTACTCCGGAGATACCACCACATTCGAATCATGCACATACTTATGGATTAACGGCACATGGAAAACATTATGCACCCTCGACATCTTCTTGGGTTACTCCAACCTATATGCAAGCTTTCCTATTCGCTCAATTATCGGAAACAGTCCAATAAACCTTGGAGCTAACCTTCTTTTACTTCCGAACCGAACAACGTACTTCAACGTGAAACCTTCACGAAAACCATATCGCCAATGTCAAATTCGAAATCTTTCCGATGCTTATTGGCGTAACTCTTCTGACGATCTTGGGCTGCCTTCATTCATTGTCGAACAATCTCGATACAATCTGATGTCTCTCTGATCATCTTCGGCCTAAGTATCAACTTATCTCTAGCTTTTAACCAACATGCTGGAGAATTACACCGTCTACTACACAGTGCCTCGTATGGTGTCATCCCAATGCTCGACTGGTTGTTGTTGTTATATGTAAACTTGACCAGATGTAGATGGTCCTCCCATGATCCTCCGAAGTCTACACAAGATCTTAAGAGATCTTCCAAAACTCGGTTAACCCTCTTGGTTTGACCATCGGTTTGGAAATGATAAGCCGTACTCAAACACAACTCGGTTCCCAAAGTCTCTTCCAAACTCTTACAAAATCCACTTATGAACAATGGATCTCGATCACTCATAATGCTCTTCGAGATACCATGGAATCGAACTATCCATTTTATATAAAGCTCATCCAACTTCGATGTTTTCCTAGTCGATTTGACAGGAATAAACCTTTCACTTTTGGTCAAGTGATCCACGATGAATGAAATTCCTTCGTTTCCTGCCCTGGTTGTAGGTAGTCCATCGATAAAATCCATCGGTATCTGCTCCCACTTCCATGTAGGAATTTACAATGGCTGAAGTAATCTACTCGGCTTCTTGTGTTCATCTTCCACCAACTAACAGTTCATGCACTTGGAAATAAACTTTATCCTTTTTCACCCCTTTCTAGTAGTAAGATCGCTACATGTCCTGTTACATCTTATTACCACCAGGATGAATCATCAATTTCGAGCGATGACATTCCCTTAGAATCTCAATCCATCAATATCAGGAACAACCAATCATCCTTTCTTTCGAAGCCAACCTTCTCGATCGACCTCGAATTTTTTATCCTCTGGTTCCATCTTCTAGATAAACTTGAAAAGCTTTGCATCTCACTTTTAGCTCTCGCCAATCCTTTCAATGAGACTAGGTCTTATCAATAAGCTTGCCAACATTTTAGGTTCCAACTCACACCAGGGTAAGAAATTAAACCCCGCAAAATACTCAAGACTCTTTCATTTTGAAAAAATAGCTCCCAAACTTGCGTGTTTTCGACTTAACGCATCTGCAACTGCGTTACCTTTACCAGGAGTATAGGCTATACCGAAATCATATGATGTTACAAACTCTAACCACTGCTGCTATCGAAGATTCAAATCCTTTTGAGAGAAAAGATGCTTCAACGACTTGTGATCTATGAACAAGTCGAAACGAACCCCCAACAGTTAATGTCTCCACATCCTCAGAGCAAACACGATCGCTGCCAACTCCAAATCATGAGTTGGATAATTCCATTCTTGCGACTTTAGCTGTTGACTTGCATAGGCCACAACTCTATCTTTCTGCATTAGTAGTGCTCCTAGTCTAGTACCACATGCATCAGTGTATATCACCATCTCTTCATTCCCACTTGGAATCGTCAAAACCCGAGCACTCGTCAGTCTCTCTTTCAGGATTCCGAAAGTTTGCTCACACTTTGCATCCCATGTGAACACTTGGTTATTTTTTTTCAATCATGTTAATGGAGCATCTATCTTAGAGAAATCCTTGATAAATCGTCGGTAACAACCTGCCAATCCAAGGAAACTTCTCACGTCCGTTGCATTCTTAGGTCTATCCCGTTCCTGGATTGCTGTCACCTTAGCAGGGTCAACTGCTATTCCATTCCCAGAAACAACATGGCCTAAGAACCTCACTTCGCTCTTCCAGAAGTGACACTTTTAAAACTTAGCCTTCAGCTAATGCTTTTGCAAGATTTCTAAAACAACTCTCAAGTGCGTCTTATGCTCTTCCTCATTCCGAGAGTAAACCAGAATATCATCCACGAATACAAGCATGAACTTGTTCAACTGATCTCTGAAAATCCTATTCATAAGATCAACAAAATACATTGGCATGTTTGTCAACCCAAATGGAATCACGAACCATTCGAAGAAACCGGATGGTATCCTAAAAGCAGTCTTCGGCACACTATCCTTTTCCACCCTTAACTGATGGAATCCCATTGCAAAATCCATCTGAGAAACACTTTGGCATTGTAAAGATGATCGAACAAGTCATCGATCCTCGGCAATGGATATCTGTTCTTCTTGGTCACCTTGTTCAGCTCACGATTGTCCACACACAATCTCATGGATCCATCGGCCTTGGCTGCAAACACAACTGGTGCTCCCCATTCGAATACACTTCTCCAAATGAATCCTTTTCCCAAAAGGTCACGAACTTGCACCTCTAACTCTCGCTGTTCCTTAGGCGCCATCCACCTAAGAGGCATAATGATAGGCCTAACACCCTCGACTAAATCTATTCTAAACTCAATCTCACGATACGGCGGCAAATCTTTGACATCTTCAAAGACATTCTCAAACGCATTAGCGATCAACACAAATGACAAGTCTTCCTGTGGAATCACAAGCGAATATAAAAAGCTCACGAAGACACCATCTTCGGGTTACATCGAATCAAAACCTTTTCCCCTTCCACATCCCTGACTCTCACCTCAAGCTTCTTGTAATTCACTCTTTCCATATACCTCTTGAGCAAATCAATGCCCAAGATGATCCCAAACCCAGCGAAGTTCAAAACAAAGCAATCACACACAAAAGAGCAACCATGACTCAATAACACAAGACCACGACAAAGCATATAAAGGCTAGACGAACCCCCAACTGGATTAGTCACAACCAAAGGTCTATCAAAAATCTCAGGTTCCAAACCCAAGCGGCACACAAGCTCATTACAAATGAATGAATGTGATGTTCGAGTATCAAATAACACACGAACTGAAACACCATTAACTGAAAGAGTACCTTGAACAATGACACTCTTTACTTTTTTCTCTGCAGTAGGAGCTCTTGAAGAAGTGGTACGGCCTCCAAAGCATATGCCTTCACTATCTACTTCCCTTTCGCTAGCTCCAGAGAATCCTTCTTATCATGCCTAGGTTTCCCACACTTGAAGCACTTCTTTTCAGGTTTTGGATTCTTACACTCATTAGCGAAATGGCCCTTTTATTGGCAGTTGTAGCAAACCACCTAACTTTTAGGTTTCTTCTTGCCATCCTTTCCTTTATGATGTTGTTGCATCCTCTTCTTATTGTTATTACCACCCTATTGTAGTTTCGAAGCTTCCTTGGTTGCAATGACAACATTTGCTTCTTTAGGAAGCAAGTTTTCATGTCGAATAACTTTCTCTACTATCTTCTCATACGGATCGTCAAGATGATCCACCAATGGCTTCCCAATATAGGTATCCAAACCCATAACAAACTTTTCGTTCTTTTGATAAGGAGAGTCAACGTACGATTGGGCATACTTGGACAAGGCCTCAAAATCAGAAACATACTCAAGCACTGATCGACCATTTTGTTTCATCTCTACAAACTTTTTGAAAAGAACTGACTTCTGAGAAGTAGAGATAAACTTCGTCTCGAAACTGACTTGGAATTGTTCCCATGATATCCATTCTTTCGGAGTCTCCAAAGTGATAGAGTTCCACCAATTCATGGCTCTACCTTGCAATTGTCTCGATGCATGCTTCCTTTTCGTTGCATCGTCAATACCCAAATCCCAAAAAATCTGTACACAAGCATCTAACCACCTCTAAACCTCTTCAGTCATCTCTGCACCCTTCAACAACTTTCCTCAGAGAGAAGTGAAGTATTTGCATAGTTTCACGAAGTCCATAGAGCTTGATACCTGCACTTGAACTCCTACATCTACCGTTGATGCCTCCTGAGCGGGTACCCTTTTCAAAATCGCTGCCATCATGGCCTCGAACATGGCTGAGTATTCTGGTATACCGCCATTTCCCCCTACAGGAACATCCTCCTCCCTAGCAGCGTGTCTCGATGGTCGACGACTCATTCTAAATATGTAATATAGAATGATTAGCCACTTACGAAAAAACTGCTACAGAGTTCAAATGCTATTACTATACACTAACATATATAATAAGCATCCATCAGAAATCTATAGATAGGTCTCTCATACATTATTACATCTTTGAACTTTGGCTAAAATCATTAACCAGAGCTCTGATACTACATGTGATGACCTCCCATAACTTCTACACTAAACAAGAGGAATAATGCGCTAAATGGTGTGCTAAGCAGCTATGGACGATCACCAAGGCAATATAACACAATGTGGCACCTGTCATATAACTCACAGCGCAAGGATAAAATATAATAGAACATATACAACATGCCATAGTAGTGAAACATTTCTGAGCAGAAACTTAAACTTTCATAACAGTTAGAAAGAATATCCATACACCCTTGGATTACAACACATGTGTCTATACAAATTTGCCTCACTACAACACTCAGAGAAAACACCAATCATAATAGCGGAAACAACAAGTACTAGATAGTAGAAAAAATGATACGTAAGCCTCCTTCTCATCATCGCTCTGCATCCTCGCCTCACTAAGTTCTGTCACCTGTAACCTGCTACTCAGTTTGCCCATCCAAAACTAGATCAACAACCCAAGGTAATAAGAGGAAACATAAAACCTTGAGTCATACAACAGTCTTAATGAGTGATAAAACAACTATCTAACATCATCAATAAAGTATATGAGAATAAGCAGATTAACCAACCAATCTACCAAAACTCCAGAGAAGAACCCAAACCCGTCTTCCCTACATCTGACAGTGATAGCCTTTACAACAAGCATTTGAAAACAACGATGCATCCATGAAAATAAAAAACAACCAGACAATAGCAATCATGGCAACTAGTTATATCTCACGTAAAACCATCGTAATATTTATCAACATCCCTCAGGCATTAGCTCCGAAGTCTTAAACCAACATCAGACAAGCACCCAAGGAACATCTCCTCGACGTTAGACAACTTACGTGATATGGTATAAGCAAAATAACCAACATCCATGACCCTGCCTATCCTGCTTCGAAACCATCTTCAACCATATGACGACCAACCTTGCCATACATCAAGGGCTAATGGTAATCCCGGTTCTAGCAAAAACTCCATACGTCTTTCAATGATATGTATCAAGGCCTTCCAACGATACCCGGGATACTTGACCATTCAACCGATCCTTTAGATGCCCCTATTGTACCCTTGATTTGAGTCTGTTGGAACCAATGACAACGATAATCACTCAGCCTTCAATATCTTTAGTCATCCTCATTGACGGCTATTCATAGCTCAAACAACCTTCTCGAGCAACCATTATCTACGAACTCAACACCCTAGAGTCGTCTTCACATTTGCTGCATTACCACGATCAACAAGCAGTTCACGATGCTTCAAACATTCCTCCTCGAATTCACACCGAAGATGTAACCATCGTTAATTCAAAAACAGGCTTCGTTTGTTCGACATTCTTTAGGTGTTGAACTCCTTAAGTCTTATACCTTAGTGTTGGATCTAGATTAACCCTAGAGGGAGGGGGGGTGAATAGGGTTTATCATAATTTTTAAACTGAATTGAAAAACTGACAGGATATTAAAATAATAAGCAGATTACAAATAATAGCAGAAATAGAAATGCAGAAAATAAATGACACAAGAGATACCCAGCTTCGGCAAAACCTTGCCTACTGCTGCATTCCTAAGGTTTCTACTAGATGATAGAACAGATCCCGCATACAAGACCATGTACACTTGCGACTCTCGCTCCTATTCTAACTCTACGCTCAAAACCCTAGACTGATTCAAACCCCTGAATCAGATTTTCCCCAGATTACAAACCCGTAACCTGTATTCCTAGATTTTACAGATTCTAGTACTGTCAGTTAACTCCTAACTGAAACTCCCCTAGAGTTTTACAGACTCTATAAACTGTTCAGAATTGTTTACAAACGAAACTGAAAATACAACAAAAATAAATAAAAGAAACCCTTAAAAAAATTAACTAAGGAGATTAAGTTATAAGGTCATCCCCTTTAGAAACAAATTGCTTGGCTTAGTCTAACTCCTATAGGCCGGCCCAATTTTATTTCTTCAACCCGTTCTCTCGCTCTCTCTGTGTAAAAATGGCGGCTCTGGAAAAAACGTTTCTAGGGTTTCTCGTCTTTGCCCCAAATCAGATCAATCTCTTGAGTCTTGAAGATCCGAAACTTTGTTTTGCTGGTGATAGATTGCTGATGCTTCACGTCGTTTGTTCTCTGATTTGGAATCGTTCTTGATCGAATCACTATAGAAAAGTGAGTTTCTATGATTTATTTTATGCTCGAATTTTGTTGCTTGTCGATTTAATCTTTTTGCCCATGATGTAAAAGGTGCTATATAGGATTATATAATCCTTAAACAATTCTCTGATTTCGGTTAAATGGCTTGGATCTGATTGCGTGTTTCCCCTTTAGAAAATTTCGGCTTTTATTTTCCTTCACTGAAATTGTGTGACTGTAGACATGACCCTTGATTGTCTCAACTTGAATTGATAGAAAAACTGGAAATATAATCTTTTTCCTCTTTTCCTTCTTGTTTCCACAAATAAAAGGTTTGCCGAAAAGAACTCATTTTTAAGTCTTTACCGAATTTAATATTGATCAAAACAGGAAACAAATTTTCTGATTTCTTGCATAAGGCATGTTCACCTTGCTTGATTGAAATCATGACATAAAACCTGAAATAAATATTTGCCAAAAATGAATGAGTTATTTTGTAAAACAGATTCTTTCATGCTCCAGAACATAGCCACAGTAATTTCTGGAAATGAACTGATGCCAATCTGTTCTTGATTAAATTTGCTGAATTTTCTGGACCTAAAAAAAAACTTGGCCCACTTTGTTTGATTGCTGGAATTTGGTTAAAATCATGGGTTCTCTTGCTAAAAGCTTGAACCAGATAAATGTATATCCATTAAATTTATCACTTGTTTCTGGAATCACATGAATATTACCATGTACTTGCTGTTGGCTCACTTGTATTCGACCATGCTGATTTCCTTGAATCAATGAAGAAATTCCCACTTTAGCTCATGCCAAATTTACCTGAATTTGCTGCATGTATACTTGTACATCACGTATTGACTGTCATCATTGTTTGCTTTTCTTGCACTTGAAACAGTTTCTGCTATATCCTTTTGTTTGCTGTTCTGACTTCATTCATGCACATGCATGAATTTTGTATACATGCACTCATTTGTTGTAGCTTGAGTACTGCTGAAACCATGTTAGACCTGTTTGACCCTGCATACTGTTCACCATAGCTTGACCACTTGCTCACTGCTGTATATGTGCCATTGATTTCTTGTACTGTGCACACATGTTGACTGCATTGTCTTTTGCTCGACCACATTCATCCCGCTATGTCCGCACCTTTAAATTCCATGCATGATTAGCTCGGCAATTTCTGAGTCTTGCATTCACCTTCCATGAATATGAACTGCCATGTTTAGATGCTTCAGTATACACATGTACATGCTTACTAGTACATCCAAGTGTTGTCTCGACCATGCATACTGACCGTTTCCTTGAGTTCCTGATGGTCTGTGTATACATCTTCATGTTGTGCACTTCATGTACATGCCATTTGAATTTGTTGTACCAATATGAAACTGCACTTGAGTACTTCAATTTGCACTTTACTGATCTATTGTTCCAACATGCACCATTTTCATGTACTCATGTAGCTGCACTTATATTAATGTCCATGCTTCTGTTTCACCCGTGAATGCTTGTACATTTTGTGACCATTGTACATTGTTTGTATTGATGCTGCTCGACCATTTGCATATTTTTGTGTTGACTGCCATGATTATCTCACCATGCTTGCTCGACATATCTTCACCATGATCACTTGTGTGCATGTATGTTGGCTCGCCCTTGTGCTGATATGTTTTTGGGCTGATTTGCAAACTGTCTTGATTTCGACCATTTCCATGTATATGTTGAGTTGTTTTTCATGAATGCACTGAGTTGAGCAGGTCCACGTGGCTACTCCTCAGTTGCTCACTGATTGGCGAGGCAGTGCACATGTGTGTATATACGCACGTGTGTATTTGCAGCCATCAGTAGAGTTGTCCCTGTCCCTGCACTGTTATATGTGTATATACATACACATGTGTGTGTATACATGTATGTGCGTGCGATATTCAGATCAAGTCATGAAAAATGATGAGAAACACACCAGAAAACTGAGGCAAATAAAATTTTTAAAAATAAAATTTATATTTGCGTGCATTAGAATATATTTCTGTTCTGGATACTGTGTGTGTGTTTCTGTGAATGACAGGTATGAAGACTGGACTGACTGGATAACTGGACTGGATTGACTGAGCAGTGAAGATTGGACTGGACTGGCAGAAGACTATGTATATGTGTATATGAGTATATGAATGAAAATGTATATCGAGTGTGAATGTTGTAGTGAGTCAGTAGTAAAGGAGCTGTGTATATGAAAGAGATTGTACTGTTTATTTGTAATAAACAAATTTGTCTGAAATAAAATATCATTTTATTGATGTCAAACAAAACTTGTCTATTATATTCTGTTTATATACAAGTACAATATACAGTGAATGTTTAAATAGTGGAGTTATAAAAAGTTGTACTGTTTGAATGTTTGAAATATAATATTCAATTCAAATATTATATTCCTATCTATGTTGTATATAAATAAAACAGTACAATAACAAACACATTTATAATAATATATATTTGTTTGTTATCATCAAACAAAAATCATACAATTGTGTATACAACTGTGTTATATACAACAATCTCCCCCTTTTGATGATGACAAACAAATAAAAGATTATGATTACAATAAGTGTGTTTGACAGTGAATTCTGAACTCCCACTATTTATTAGCTCCCCCTACAACAAAAACTCCCCCTATAACTGTGCATGAGTGAAAAGAATGTAAAAAGATTCAGAATTCTGAAAATTAAAATATTTATAAAATATTCACTCATAAATCAAAATCTAATACATTCTCCCCCTTTTGTTATCATTAAAAGGATATAGAATTTAAAATATCGATGAAAAATGACTAAAAAATATAATTTCAGCTTAAGAGGAGGAATGGTCATCATAAATCTCAATTAGTCAAACAAAAATCATAATAAACTAAGAACTGGTGGCATATATCACATTGCAGATAATGACGGATTTACGATGAAATTTATATATAATGGAGAGAGTTAAAAAAATTGATATTTTCCAATTATTTTCCAATAAGGATTTTATAAAAATGAAGCTCAAAAACAGTGATGGATTTGGACTATAATTAATTATTCAACTTAAGTGATAAAATCGTATAATCTCAAATCCTAATAGCTATCAATCAACAAGTCATAATACGTCATAAAATTTCAACACATTTCACAGATTAGAAAATGGATTGATAGGCTGGTTTTTTTTTTTATACTCAGAGGAGAATTTTAAATTTATTTATATTTATAGCACATTTTTCCTTTTATTTTTCTATTTTTTTATTATTTAAGAGCACACTGACCATGCATAACCAGAGCTTGGATTTTTAAATGGAGTCAGTTGCAGCTTAAATTATAAGTTGTCTCTTAACCATGCATGACCAGAGCTTGGATTTTTAAATGAGGTTAGAGACACACTTATGTAATTATATTTTTATCATTTTTAGCTTTAAAAGGAAAAACTCCTCGGTATATGAAACCAATATGAATGATAGAAATGATGGTAGGTACAGAGATGGATTGTGAAATAAATTTCTAAATTAATTATATTATGAAATATGCTCGACTATACCAGGATTATTGAAAATTTTCAATTATCACTAATTCTGAATAAATAACATAGTCCCATTTCTATCACAAATAATTTCCACCATTCTAAAAATGATTTTAAAAATATTAACTCTCCACATTAAAATAAAATCATGATGGATGGCAGAAGGATGATAGATAATGAAAATGATTGTGAAATAATTGCCAGTTCAAAGATATTATAATAATTGTTCAACCATCATGAAAATTCAAATAATATCTCCTCTTGTTATGAAATATACTGCAGTCACAATTCATCACAATTTCAAAATCTGAATAATTTTGATGAATTATAAATACAGTTCAATTCGGATATTGATTTCAATTTCTGAAGGAATAATCAATAAATAATTTTAAAATTGAAAACCAATTAAAAGAGAAACATGAAGAGCTATACATGACTTGAGGGATTAAAATATATACAAAAAAAATATACAGTACTTCTGATATCAATTGTTCTCTCTTCTCGAGGATTTAAAATTGACATTTGAGACGAACAAGGATATCAAAGAATTTCGAACACAAAGCCCAAGCAGACAAGATTTACAAATTTGGCAAGCAACGGACAGATCAAAACAGGCAGTTATTAGAAAAAAGTATCAGAGCAGCACAAAAAAAAATTCAGAGCAAACTTGTCAGGATGATGGTCATAGAAGATGATTCATGATCCAATGATAAAAAAATACCATTTATTTGAAATCATTTGAGGAATATGAAATACTCTAGATTCAATGAATCGATCACACCAAATTATTAGTTTCAGATTCAAGATATGTGTGTGATTCAAAAAATCAATAATTTCAAATGATTTTAAACAAATAAATATTTAAATCAACTAGTCATGAAATAATAGTGATTTTCAAAACCAAGTATTCAAAGAATTTTTCAAAATGTTTCAGATAAATCCAAAGAAAAATCAGATCATCTACATCAAGTATGAGAAGTATACGTGATCAAAAAATATTTTATTTGAAATCACTTGAAACAATGTCAAGTTTTTGGATATAATGAATTCGTCACACAAGATTGATAATTTCAAATTTGAGTGGTGTGTGATGTTCAAAATATCAAGAATTTCAGATGATTTCAAACAGGCAGATTTCAATATAATGATCATGAATAAAGGTGAAATTTAAGATGTATCACTGAGATTCAATTTTTTTTTAAAATATCAAGCCAAACTGAAAATCAATGAAATTATCTATAACACCCTGAATTTTAGTTAATACTAAAATTCAATAATTATAGGATAAATAATCTCAGACGTGGGAATTGGGGGTAACGGGCTGCGTTATTGCGTTCGTCTCGGAAAAATACGCGAAATAGAGTCCGAGTTTTCGAAAATCGGAGTCCGTATGGCCCGGTTATGGCCCAAAGAGGTTTGCAGAAAAATTAGAGCTAAAAACAGATTTAGGGATTTAAATTTAAATTTAAATTTAGAACCAGCGGGGCCAGGCGGGAGGATTCCCGCCTAAGCATGTCGACAGGGCTGTCGACAGGCCTGTCGATGCCTGTCGACTTGCCTGTCGACATGGTGTGTCGAGCCAGGGTGCTTGGGTGCACCAGATCTGGTTTTCTGGTTAAGGCTGGGTCTGGTTCTAGAGGTTTCCTAAATCTAATGGACCTAAATTAATCTAGGGTTAATCCAAGGGCCTAAAACACTCTCTTAATCTATAAATACACCCTAAACCTACCTTAATCCTCACCAAAAATAGAAATAATGGCCTCATGCCGCCAAATCAAATCCTAAAAGGAGTCTCCATTAATCTAAGAAGGAAGTTTCAAGCTAATCCCTCTCATATCATTCTCTAATCATCACCATCATCATAATTAGCAACTAATCTCTCTTCATAAAGTTGGTTAATCTTGAGTTTGGTGAGTTTCTATCACTTTAACATCAATTGTTAAAGTAAGTGGATTGGGTGTAATGAGACATATGGTCTTAAATGCGGATTAATGAGTATGAATCATGTATAATGATATGTTACTCTATGTTGTTCTATGTTTATGCATATTTGATAAGTTGGTTTATGCATACTTAATAAGTTGATTTATGCATGTTTAACAAGTTGATATATGCATGTTTAATAAGTGGATTTATGCATATTTAATAAGTGGAATTATGCATGTTTATCAAAGTGAGATATGCAAGTTAAGTATATGTTTAAATGCAAGTTGAAAGTGATATGCAAGTTATGCATGCTTATGCAAGTGTATGGAAGCTTATGCAAGTCATGTATATGTTTAAATGCAAGATTTATGTGATATGCAAGTTATGCATGCTTATGCGAGTATATGAATACTTATGCAAGATATGTATATGCTTAAATGACATGATATGCAAGTATGTGAATGCCTATGCAAGTATGTGAATACTTATGCAAGTTATGTGTATGCTTAAATGCATGTTTAACATGTTATGCAAGATTGAGAATGCCTATATGCAAGTTCAACATGTTATGCAAGATATGTGTATGATAATATGCAAGCTCATATGCAACATGTTATGCAAATCATGTGTATGATAATATGCAAGTTTGGGTTGTATGTAGTTGGGTTAATATATGCTCATATATGCAAGTTGACATCCTCTTAACCCATGACAAAGTTGTATGCTAAACCCATGATATTTGTGATGATCTTCCCCTTATTTTGTCATGTAACGAGAACGATTTACGTGGGGAACGATGGGGTTGGTAAATATGTTAATAAATGAATGTTTGGGTATGATTAAGCATACCATAAAAATAAATTACCATAAGTGGGAATTTACCTATTGAGTTAGGTCTACCCCATGGGAATTTACCTATTGAGTTAGGTCTACCCATGTTATGGAAAAACTTGATATTAATTAGGGATAATTAATATGGGGGTGATTAATTAGGTGTAATTAATCGACTAAGACACGAGGTTGGACTCATTTGTAGTGTAAAACTGCCCGGACCCGACCGGCTTAACCAGTTGCTACAAATGTCAGCCCAATGTGAGAGGTCTTAGCCATAAATTAAATACGTGATTAAGGTAAAGACACGAGGTTAGACTCTGTTATGACGTAAGACTGCCCGGATTCCACCGGCTTAACCAGGCGGTCATAACAGTCAGTCTAATGTGGGAGGTCTTTACGGGAGATCACGGTCTTAATTAATTAAGAAACACTTAACCATAATAGCATGTAGTGGGACATGAGGGGTTAAGTGGGTGCCTTGGGTGGCATGAGGAAATTTGGTGGTTGCCTTGGGTGGCAAGTGGAATCTAGTGGGTTGCCTTGGGTGGCAATAGAAAATACGATTAGAATACTTAACCAAGTGGAAACATGTAATTAAACATGATTAAAGGGTTAAGTGGGATACACTAGATATTTGACAAGCTTAAGTGGGTAGCTTGTGGGGGCCCATTTCAACCAATATCCCAAACGTATCTTTGTGGGCTCGACCCAAGTCGAGTGACGGGACACGCATATTGGGCTTGATTATAAGAGGCCAAAACGGGTTAGCGGTGGCAATGCAAGTCCAACGGGTTTCATATGTGTGTGTGGGCCCGGGCTGGTAGATAAGCCGTTGTTGCATCGTGTAGATATAAAGCCGTGCACCGTTAGTATTGGGTAGCCACTTTAGGGGAGTGATACACCCCACTGTGGGACCAGCACGGGTATCTACGATAGGGAGCCGATCGCTTGGGGAGTAGTGGGTACACCTAATGAAGATAGGGGCAGACGGCACCTATGTAGGGGTACACGAAACTACTGAGTAAGAATTACTGGGTACACCTAGTGGAGATAGGGGCAGACGGCACCTATGTAGTGGGCTAGGGGTACATGAAACTACTGGGGAAATTGTGGAAGGGATCAACCTTTAAATAGGAATGACTGGTGTGGTGCAGTTAGTAATTATCCTTGGGTGGGTAGATGAGTCCTGACGGTTATCTTAGTTTATCCTAAGTCTACCAAGCTGCTTAGTGTAGCCATTCATCCCCAGATATTACCGTAGGTCAAGTTTATGTCTTCTCTGGTTACTTTAATGATTGTATTGTTAAAGTTATAGGACTCACTCAGACTTATGTCTGACCCCGTTGTTTTTATCTTTTTCCCAACCCTCAGGTCCTACGGTGGATCCTAGCGGTAGTAGAGCTTGATCAGATTTCTGTTTCCAGTCTTGAGGAGCTTGGGTTGATGTAAAGCTCCAGCTATCCAGTTATCTTTTCTTTTCTTATGGCTATTGTATGAGAGAGTGGGATTATGTACCTCTTTATTTTGACAGATATTGTACTTGTCTTTTATCATGGTTTTATGATGTAACCAGACATGTTTATTTCCGCTGTTATGAGATGATGTTTTCAAATTTTAAATACTGTTTATATCTGTCTTGTTGTAATTTTTCTGTTCTATATTCACTAAAATACTCCACCGATGCTATGGCATTCCCTTTGTGAGTGACCCTAGCGGGCGTGGGGTGTTACACGTGGTATCAGAGCAAAGGTTACCGGAACAGATAAAATTTTTAGAAAACTATTTTTCTAAAACATTTTTGGAAAAGATATTTTCAAAAACATGTCTTTTAAGAAAAGTTTTTGAAAGAAAAGCATAATCCCCAATAGCCATATCAATATCCTTCGAATTCTCCATTTTGAATCTTTACTTTTTCGTTTCAGCATGGCCGAGAATCTTAATCTTCCAGAGGGTGTGATGGTACCAGTATGGTATAGGAGATTGATGGAGGCCAGGGCCACCACTGCGGGTCCAGCAAATATTCCTCCACCAACCGTAGCACCCGATCTTCCTCCTCCCCCTCCTCCTCGCACAAATACTTTTGCTAAGACTTGCAAGGAATTTAAAGCTATGGGAGGGAAACCTTTTCAAGGATCTGAAACCTTTGTGGAGGCTAGAGATTGGATTAAAGAGGTGGAAGAGTTGATGGATATCTTTGAGATGGAAGAAGGGAAGAAAGTCAAGTTGGCTGCTTGGTTAATGAAGGGAGAGGCCTCATTCTGGTGGGAGGTTACTAATGGAGAACGCCCCGTTGACTCTTGGGCGGATTTTAGGCAAAGATTTGTGGCAAAGTTTCTCTCAAGGGCAGAGGAAAACTTGTATATGGAAAGATTCTTGACTCTAAAGCAAGGAAATCTTTCGGTGAAGGAATATGTCAACAAGTTTAATCAATTGGCAAGATTTGGCCTAGACATGGTGAATACACCGGAGAAGAAGGCTTTGAGGTTCGTGAAAGGCTTGAATGAGCCTATGCATGGGTTGGCTATGACTCACATCCCTATGGGGGCCACCTTTGAGAAGCTAGTTGATATGGCACTCATGTATGAGGAAGAGAAGGGTCCTAATGCTAATAAGGCACCCGAGAAGAAGGGAGATCAAAAGAGACCTCAACAACAGCAAAGCAAAGGTGGGAAAGGCAACGGTGGCAAGGGCAAGAAGAAAAAGTGCTTCAATTGTGGGACACCTGGCCACCTAAGCAAGGATTGTCGCAAGAAGAAGAAGACCGGCTGCTTCCACTGTGGCGAAGCAGGGCACTTAGTAAAGGATTGCCCTAAGAAGGGGCAAAGGACGGGATCTACCTCAGGAGGACAGGTGCAAGCTCTTATGGCACCGAGTCAGGCTAGGGGGCAAGTACAGGCTCTCGCGGTTCCACCGATTCAGGAGAGAGGTAGAACTATTTCCGTTGAAAGTCTGGTTTTTCTATTTGACCATCCTGTCCGTACATTGTTTGATTCAGGCGCATCGCATTCGTTTATTTCATCATCATTAGTTGAGTTACTGCACCTAGACACCAGTCTGGTAGATGATCCCTTGGTTGTTTCAAACCCAATTGGGGGCTCCACTTATTTGTCCATGATATGTTTGGGTTTGAAGATTTCTATACTTAGCATTGAGTTTAGATGTGATGCTTTTGTATTGGGCTTCACGGGCTATGGGTTGATTTTGGGCATGGACTGGTTATCCAGTAATGGTGCCGTTCTTGATTGCGAAAGGAGAGTTGTTAGGCTGATGACCCGCTTGGGTAACACTCTCGAGATTTCTTGTAATCCCATGGACTCTGTTATGCTAAGTTATCTTGAATCGCTTGACGCTTCGGTCGAGAGTTTGCAATCTATTAGAGTGGTCCGGGAATATCCGGATGTGTTTGAGGAGGTGAAGGGCTTACCTCCGAAGCGGGAGATTGACTTCCGAATATATTTGGTGGATAATGCTAAACCGGTATCTTTACCAGTGCGCCACATGGCTCCTCGTGAGAGGAGGGAACTCCATAAGCAAATAGGGGAATTGCTTGAGAAGGGGTTCATAAGACGGAGCATATCGGAGTGGGGTGCTCCAGTAGTATTTGCTACGAAGGCGGATGGGTCCCTCAGACTTTGTGTAGACTATAGAGAACTCAACAAGCTCACAAAGAAGAATAGACACCCATTGCCGAGGATTGATGATCTTTTCGATCAGTTGGTTGGCGCTTCAGTATTTTCTCAGTTGGACTTAGCCACGGGGTTTCATCAGTTGAGGGTGGCTGAGGATAGCATAGACAAGACTGCCTTTAGGACTCCGGATGGTTTCTATGAGTGGCTGGTGATGCCATTTGGGTTGACGAACGCCCCTGCATACTTTGCTGATTTGATGAGTAGGGTGTTCAGGGAGTTCCTTAATAAATTCGTGGTGGTCTTTGTGGATGACATCTTAGTATTTTCTAAGAATGAAGAAGAGCATGCCCTACATCTTGGGGAAGTGTTGAAGACTCTTCGAGCGCATAGCCTTAAGGCTAAATTCTCTAAATGTCACTTCTGGAGGAAGGAAGTACGGTTCTTGGGGCACGTGGTCTCCAAGGAAGGGATAGCTGTGGATCCCGCGAAGGTAGTATCAATTCAGGATTGGAAGGTTCCGAAGAATGCTACCGAAGTAAGAAGTTTCTTGGGGTTGGCGGGTTATTATAGGAAGTTTATTAAAGACTTCGCGAAGATATCAGCCCTATTAACCCGCTTAACAAAGAAGAATCTTGTTTTCACGTGGGATGTAGATTGTGATGATGCGTTCCGACGGTTAAAGAGAGCTTTAACCACTGCTCCAGTTTTAGTGTTGCCAGATGGGAGCAAGCCATTTGTTGTCTATACCGATGCCTGTGGGACAGGACTTGGCGCAGTCTTAATTCAAGAGGGGAGGGTAATAGCCTATGGTGGAAGGCAGTTGAGGGCACATGAGAAAAATTACCCTACCCATGATCTAGAGCTGGCCGCTATTGTTTTTGCGCTTAAGATTTGGCGCCATTATCTTCTTGGTGAGAGATTCGAGTTGTTCACTGACCATAAATCTTTGAAGTACTTGTTCTCTCAGAAAGATCTAAACTTAAGACAGCAAAGGTGGATGGAGTTCTTAGCATCCTATGATTTCGAGATAGCATATACCCCTGGCAAGGGTAACGTGGTGGCGGACGCCTTGAGTAGGAAGAGGTTGTCCATGAGTCCATTGTTCGTGGAACGACGAGACTTGGAGTTTATCTCGATGTTTGATTTCAGACCTTCCGTTGACTATGTACCCGATTTGCTAGCTTCTTTGGAAGTTAGACCTACTCTTTTGGGGCGGATTGGGGAAGCACAGAGGGGCGACCCACAGTTGGTTGAGTTAGTAGAGAAGCTCATAAGGGGGGAGTCGTCCAGCATTTGAGTAGGTACACCCTAGACGATAAGGGGTACTTGCGTAGAGACGGTAGACTTTGTGTACCGCAAGACGAGGGTTTAAGGAAGGCTATTCTTGATGACGCACACCGTTCTAGGATGACCATTCATCCCGGTGGGGATAAGATGTACCAAGACATGAAGAGGGTTTTCTTCTGGGCCGGTATGAAGAAAGACGTGGCCGAATATGTCGCTCGATGTTTGGTGTGCCAGCAAGTGAAGGCGGAGCAAAGGAAACCAGGTGGGTTGCTTCACCCATTGGAGGTTCCGCAATGGAAGTGGGATAGCGTCTCGATGGATTTTATTGACGGGTTACCCAAGTCGAGAAAGGGTAATACAGGAATTTGGGTGGTGGTAGATAGACTTACTAAGAGCGCCCATTTTATACCTGTGAAGAGCAAGAGGACCGCTCCATGGCTAGCTTCTGTATATCTTCGAGAGATAGTTCGATTGCACGGGGTACCCTCTAGCATAGTTAGTGATCGAGATCCTATCTTCACTAGTGAGTTCTGGAGAAGTTTGCAAGAGGCAGTGGGGACTCAATTGTGTCTGAGCACCGCATATCATCCTCAGACAGACGGCCAGACTGAGAGGGTGAATCGTGTTCTAGAAGACCTTTTGAGGCTTTGTATCTTAGATTTTGGAGGTACATGGGAAGAGCATCTTCCACTAGTGGAGTTCGCATATAATAACAGCTTTCAGTCCAGTATTGGTATGGCTCCTTTCGAAGCTCTCTATGGAAGGCCTTGTCGATCACCTACATGTTGGTGGGAATCTACGGATAAGATCTTGCTTGGGCCGGATATGGTTAGGGAGACTTCTGAGAAGATCGACTTGATTCGAAGAAGGATGAAAGCAGCGCAGGATAGGCAAAAATCTTATGCGGACAAGAGAAGGACGGATCTTGAGTTTGAGGTTGGGGATAGGGTTTTTGTTAAGGTATCTCCGTTGAGAAATGTTTTTCGCTTCGGATCCGTTGGGAAGTTAGCACCAAGGTTTGTTGGGCCGTTTCCTATTAAGGAAAGGATTGGACGGATGGCATATAGAGTGGAGTTGCCTGACAGACTTAGTGGTGTCCATGATGTATTCCATGTGTCCCATTTGAGGAAGTGCTTACATGAGACCGCAGAGGTGGTAGAGCCGAGCTTGCTTAGAGATATGGAGGTAGAGCGTGATGCGACTATTCGACGAGCTCCTACTCGCATCCTTGGGTCAGAGACTAGGAAGTTGAGAAACAGAGAGGTTCAGCTAGTCAAGGTGCAATGGGGAGAAGATGAGAGCAACGCGACTTGGGAGACGGAAGCGAAGATGCGTTCATTGTACCCATTTCTTTTTGAGGGTATGTCCTTACTTTCTCCTTTATCACTTGTCTAGTACTTATCTTATCTTTGGTATGTCCTCTCGTTAGTACCTTTGACCTTTAGATAGGGTAAACCTGTGGTTGAAACATGTGTTTGAGACATGTTATGGTTGATGGATGCAAGTGGATGCAAGTGTTTGCTAGTGGTTGCTCGTGGATGCATATATACACACTCTAGGCACTAGATCGGCTCAATCACTTCATATTGCATATTGCATAAAATTGTGTGTAGGAAAATATATTTATGGATGTATAATGGTTGTGTTATCACATGGATGATGCATTTTGGTGAATGATTGTGCACTCATGTAGATATTGTATGTGTCGATAGGGTTCTCTCGCATACATAATGGATGCATGGCACTATCATGGTTTGCATATGTTCATACATTAGATAGGGAACATATACACACACTTTTTGCATATGCTCATACATCATTAGAAACTGTTTAAGGACAATGGATGCCTGTGGTTGATGATTTGAGTAGATGGTTGTTTGGATGGTAGGATATGCATTCTCCTTGGCCTAGAGATTTCGGGGACGAAATCCTTTAATGAGGGGAGAATGTAACACCCTGAATTTTAGTTAATACTAAAATTCAATAATTATAGGATAAATAATCTCAGACGTGGGAATTGGGGGTAACGGGCTGCGTTATTGCGTTCGTCTCGGAAAAATACGCGAAATAGAGTCCGAGTTTTCGAAAATCGGAGTCCGTATGGCCCGGTTATGGCCCAAAGAGGTTTGCAGAAAAATTAGAGCTAAAAACAGATTTAGGGATTTAAATTTAAATTTAAATTTAGAACCAGCGGGGCCAGGCGGGAGGATTCCCGCCTAAGCATGTCGACAGGGCTGTCGACAGGCCTGTCGATGCCTGTCGACTTGCCTGTCGACATGGTGTGTCGAGCCAGGGTGCTTGGGTGCACCAGATCTGGTTTTCTGGTTAAGGCTGGGTCTGGTTCTAGAGGTTTCCTAAATCTAATGGACCTAAATTAATCTAGGGTTAATCCAAGGGCTTAAACACTCTCTTAATCTATAAATACACCCTAAACCTACCTTAATCCTCACCAAAAATAGAAATAATGGCCTCATGCCGCCAAATCAAATCCTAAAAGGAGTCTCCATTAATCTAAGAAGGAAGTTTCAAGCTAATCCCTCTCATATCATTCTCTAATCATCACCATCATCATAATTAGCAACTAATCTCTCTTCATAAAGTTGGTTAATCTTGAGTTTGGTGAGTTTCTATCACTTTAACATCAATTGTTAAAGTAAGTGGATTGGGTGTAATGAGACTTATGGTCTTAAATGCGGATTAATGAGTATGAATCATGTATAATGATATGTTACTCTATGTTGTTCTATGTTTATGCATATTTGATAAGTTGGTTTATGCATACTTAATAAGTTGATTTATGCATGTTTAACAAGTTGATATATGCATGTTTAATAAGTGGATTTATGCATATTTAATAAGTGGAATTATGCATGTTTATCAAAGTGAGATATGCAAGTTAAGTATATGTTTAAATGCAAGTTGAAAGTGATATGCAAGTTATGCATGCTTATGCAAGTGTATGGAAGCTTATGCAAGTCATGTATATGTTTAAATGCAAGATTTATGTGATATGCAAGTTATGCATGCTTATGCGAGTATATGAATACTTATGCAAGATATGTATATGCTTAAATGACATGATATGCAAGTTATGCAAGTATGTGAATGCCTATGCAAGTATGTGAATACTTATGCAAGTTATGTGTATGCTTAAATGCATGTTTAATATGTTATGCAAGATTGAGAATGCCTATATGCAAGTTCAACATGTTATGCAAGATATGTGTATGATAATATGCAAGCTCATATGCAACATGTTATGCAAATCATGTGTATGATAATATGCAAGTTTGGGTTGTATGTAGTTGGGTTAATATATGCTCATATATGCAAGTTGACATCCTCTTAACCCATGACAAAGTTGTATGCTAAACCCATGATATTTGTGATGATCTTCCCCTTATTTTGTCATGTAACGAGAACGATTTACGTGGGGAACGATGGGGTTGGTAAATATGTTAATAAATGAATGTTTGGGTATGATTAAGCATACCATAAAAATAAATTACCATAAGTGGGAATTTACCTATTGAGTTAGGTCTACCCCATGGGAATTTACCTATTGAGTTAGGTCTACCCATGTTATGGAAAAACTTGATATTAATTAGGGATAATTAATATGGGGGTGATTAATTAGGTGTAATTAATCGACTAAGACACGAGGTTGGACTCATTTGTAGTGTAAAACTGCCCGGACCCGACCGGCTTAACCAGTTGCTACAAATGTCAGCCCAATGTGAGAGGTCTTAGCCATAAATTAAATACGTGATTAAGGTAAAGACACGAGGTTAGACTCTGTTATGACGTAAGACTGCCCGGATTCCACCGGCTTAACCAGGCGGTCATAACAGTCAGTCTAATGTGGGAGGTCTTTACGGGAGATCACGGTCTTAATTAATTAAGAAACACTTAACCATAATAGCATGTAGTGGGACATGAGGGGTTAAGTGGGTGCCTTGGGTGGCATGAGGAAATTTGGTGGTTGCCTTGGGTGGCAAGTGGAATCTAGTGGGTTGCCTTGGGTGGCAATAGAAAATACGATTAGAATACTTAACCAAGTGGAAACATGTAATTAAACATGATTAAAGGGTTAAGTGGGATACACTAGATATTTGACAAGCTTAAGTGGGTAGCTTGTGGGGGCCCATTTCAACCAATATCCCAAACGTATCTTTGTGGGCTCGACCCAAGTCGAGTGACGGGACACGCATATTGGGCTTGATTATAAGAGGCCAAAACGGGTTAGCGGTGGCAACGCAAGTCCAACGGGTTTCATATGCGTGTGTGGGCCCGGGCTGGTAGATAAGCCGTTGTTGCATCGTGTAGATATAAAGCCGTGCACCGTTAGTATTGGGTAGCCACTTTAGGGGAGTGATACACCCCACTGTGGGACCAGCACGGGTATCTACGGTAGGGAGCCGATCGCTTGGGGAGTAGTGGGTACACCTAATGAAGATAGGGGCAGACGGCACCTATGTAGGGGTACACGAAACTACTGAGTAAGAATTACTGGGTACACCTAGTGGAGATAGGGGCAGACGGCACCTATGTAGTGGGCTAGGGGTACATGAAACTACTGGGGAAATTGTGGAAGGGATCAACCTTTAAATAGGAATGACCGGTGTGGTGCAGTTAGTAATTATCCTTGGGTGGGTAGATGCGTCCTGACGGTTATCTTAGTTTATCCTAAGTCTACCAAGCTGCTTAGTGTAGCCATTCATCCCCAGATATTACCGTAGGTCAAGTTTATGTCTTCTCTGGTTACTTTAATGATTGTATTGTTAAAGTTATAGGACTCACTCAGACTTATGTCTGACCCCGTTGTTTTTATCTTTTTCCCAACCCTCAGGTCCTACGGTGGATCCTTGCGGTAGTAGAGCTTGATCAGATTTCTGTTTCCAGTCTTGAGGAGCTTGGGTTGATGTAAAGCTCCAGCTATCCAGTTATCTTTTCTTTTCTTATGGCTATTATATGAGAGAGTGGGATTATGTACCTCTTTATTTTGACAGATATTGTACTTGTCTTTTATCATGGTTTTATGATGTAACCAGACATGTTTATTTCCGCTGTTATGAGATGATGTTTTCAAATTTTAAATACTGTTTATATTTGTCTTGTTGTAATTTTTCTGTTCTATATTCACTAAATTACTCCACCGATGCTATGGCATTCCCTTTGTGAGTGACCCTAGCGGGCGTGGGGTGTTACATTATCACGACTGTGAAGTAGCAATGTGCTGTAATGAGTATAATATTTCAAGCCTTTCTAAAATGATTTAGAAGAAACTCAAAACAGCATAAATGTGTGAAATTCCATTAATTATTCAAATCTTCAAAAATTTAGAATTCAGAATAACAGTGTTCAAGATATGACAAGAATACATCAACCCTGTTATGAATTCAGAATAAAATAATCTTCTACACAATTGCAGATAATTACAAGATTAAATTCAGAATCTAGAAATGATTATAAACAAGAGAGTTTTATTCAAATAAAATGAATTTTCAGAAAAAACATGAGAACTGCAATTGGAAGTTTAAGAAGCACAAAAAAACAAAGAGATATGGTAGTGACAAATCAAATAAAAACAAACAGAAGAAAATAAAATAGAAAGGGGTAGAAGAAGAAGAAATAGACAAAGAAAAAAATATTTACAAGGATGAGGTTAGAAATCATACCTGACATACGATGAAAAACAGAATTTCTAACTCATCAGACTTGGCCAAGGAACATCAAATGATTAAATGAAAGAAGGCAGTTTGATTTCAGATTTTCTTTTTCGTAAAGCAGTTCCTCAGCCACCTTCGCTACCTAACAGTTAAGGGGATCGAGTGGTCTAACAAAATTCGTAAAACCACTCACATTTGTATGTCGAACTTTTGGTACCCAAACCTGTTTATATAATAATCCAACCGAGTTTACCTTTGTACCTTTCGGAACCCAAACTTGTTTGAACTTAGTGAAAATCATTTTATTTCTTTTTGGTGTCCAAGACTGTTTAGATGGATTATTATAAAACGAATTCCCACTTCGATTATGATTAGAAAATCCTTTGAAGTTTTCGGAGTTTGAATTTTCAAATCGATCTTTTCCAAAGCAATTTGAAGGATTTCTAAAATCACTCGAATTTTGTTTTTCAAAAACATTATATTTCTCAAAACCAAGACCACGTTTATTTTCAGCAAAAAATTGATTTTTCAACAACATATTCAAAGATTTTTCACTATTAGAGAATTTTGCCAAAGTGGACTTAAGTTGTTGAATTTCGAATTTAAGTTCACCGTTCTCTTTCATTAAATCTGAACAGCGGTTATTAGCGATCTTCCTTTCAGCATCGTATTGTTTTAAAACCAGATTTTTAGATTCAAGCAATTTAATTCTAACTTGGGATTCCGAAATCTCAGATTCAAATCGAGTTTGTTTTTCTAACTGAAGTTTTTCAAAGTTTTTAAACTTTTCAATCTCAATTTCTAAATCTTTCAGAATAGACTCAGTTTTCAACAAGTTCTGTTCTTCAGCAAAAATATATTTGGAGTTTTCAGTCATCTTAAAATTTTCAAATTCCTTTTGCAAAAAATTGTTCGAACTTAGCAACACAGTCTCGTTCTCCTTTAAGATTAGAATTTCATTCTCAAGCTTTTGAATATTTAAATTGAGATGAACGAGATTAGTTTCTAATTTCAAGCAATTTTCACAAATTGAATTTGAAGAACTTTTAAAGCATTCAAATCTTGTTTCCAAATCATTAATTTCGCATCGTAACTCAGATTTTTCAGATTTAAGAATTTTGTTTTTCCGTTTGAGATGATTTACCATTTTAGTTAAATCAACACAACGAGAAACCAATTTTTCATGTGAAGAGTCTCCAACGTCTGAATCATCATCAATAGCTCCAGTTAAGCACAGATCTGAACCTAAGTTGACAACCGAGGGTTTTGAGAAGTTGTTGTCATTTCCATATAGCGTGTTGAGAGTTTTCCAGATGTCCTGCGCAGTCAAACAATGAGAAATAAGGTCAAGCTGATTATTATCAAGATAAGAATACAAAATATGCATAACTCGAGCATTTAGAACCTTATTTGTCTTATTTGACATATCTCCCATATTTTCAATAATATTCCAATAATCAAAATTAACAGATTTTATATATAGTTCAATTTTCGATTTCAAAATTAAAAAATCTGTTCCGTTGAAAATAATTGGAATATCACTGGATTGACTCTCAGAAGACTGACAACTAGGAGACACCATGACTCTAGGATTAATGAACAACCTGGCTCTGATACCACTTGTTGGATCTAGATTAACCCTAGAGGGGGGGGGGTGAATAGGGTTTATCATAATTTTTAAACTGAATTGAAAAACTGACAGGATATTAAAATAATAAGCAGATTACAAATAATAGCAGAAATAGAAATGCAGAAAATAAATGACACAAGAGATACCCAGCTTCGGCAAAACCTTGCCTACTGCTGCATTCCTAAGGTTTCTACTAGATGATAGAACAGATCCCGCATACAAGACCATGTACACTTGCGACTCTCGCTCCTATTCTAACTCTACGCTCAAAACCCTAGACTGATTCAAACCCCTGAATCAGATTTTCCCCAGATTACAAACCCGTAACCTATATTCCTAGATTTTACAGATTCTAGTACTGTCAGTTAACTCCTAACTGAAACTCCCCTAGAGTTTTACAGACTCTATAAACTGTCAGAATTGTTTACAAACGAAACTGAAAATACAACAAAAATAAATAAAAGAAACCCTTAAAAAAAATTAACTAAGGAGATTAAGTTATAAGGTCATCCCCTTTAGAAACAAATTGCTTGGCTTAGTCTAACTCCTATAGGCCGGCCCACTTTTATTTCTTCAACCCGTTCTCTCTCTCTGTGTAAAAATGGTGGGTCTAGAAAAAACGTTTCTAGGGTTTCTCGTCTTTGCCCCAAATCAGATCAATCTCTTGAGTCTTGAAGATCCGAAACTTTGTTTTGCTGGTGATAGATTGCTGATGCTTCACGTCGTTTGTTCTCTGATTTGGAATCGTTCTTGATCGAATCACTATAGAAAAGTGAGTTTCTATGATTTATTTTATGCTCGAATTTTGTTGCTTGTCGATTTAATCTTTTTGCCCATGATGTAAAAGGTGCTATATAGGATTATATAATCCTTAAACAATTCTCTGATTTCGGTTAAATGGCTTGGATCTGATTGCGTGTTTTCCCTTTAGAAAATTTTGGCTTTTATTTTCCTTCACTGAAATTGTGTGACTGTAGACATGACCCTTGATTGTCTCAACTTGAATTGATAGAAAAAAACTGGAAATATAATCTTTTTCCTCTTTTCCTGCTTGTTTCCACAAATAAAAGGTTTGCCGAAAAGAACTCATTTTTAAGTCTTTACCGAATTTAATATTGATCAAAACAGGAAACAAATTTTCTGGTTTCTTGCATAAGGCATGTTCACCTTGCTTGATTGAAATCATGACATAAAACCTGAAATAAATATTTGCCAAAAATGAATGAGTTATTTTGTAAAACAGATTCTTTCATGCTCCAGAACATAGCCACAGTAATTTCTGGAAATGAATTGATGCCAATCTGTTCTTGATTAAATTTGCTGAATTTTCTAGACCCAAAAAAAAACTTGGCCCACTTTGTTTGATTGCTGGAATTTGGTTAAAATCATGGGTTCTCTTGCTAAAAGCTTGAACCAGATAAATGTATATCCATTAAATTTATCACTTGTTTCTGGAATCATATGAATATTACCATGTACTTGCTGTTGGCTCACTTGTATTCGACCATGCTGATTTCCTTGAATCAATGAAGAAATTCCCACTTTAGCTCATGCCAAATTTACCTGAATTTGCTGCATGTATACTTGTACATCACGTATTGACTGTCATCATTGTTTGCTTTTCTTGCACTTGAAACAGTTTCTGCTATATCCTTTTGTTTGCTGTTCTGACTTCATTCATGCACATGCATGAATTTTGTATACATGCACTCATTTGTTGTAGCTTGAGTACTGCTGAAACCATGTTAGACCTGTTTGACCCTGCATACTGTTCACCATAGCTTAACCACTTGCTCACTGCTGTATATGTGTCATTGATTTCTTGTACTGTGCACACATGTTGCCTGCATTGTCTTTTGCTCGACCACATTCATCCTGCTATGTCCGCACCTTTAAATTCCATGCATGATTAGCTCGGCAATTTCTGAGTCTTGCATTCACCTTCCATGAATATGAACTGCCATGTTTAGATGCTTCAGTATACACATGTACATGCTTACTAGTACATCCAAGTGTTGTCTCGACCATGCATACTGACTGTGTCCTTGAGTTCCTGATGGTCTGTGTATACATCTTCATATTGTGCACTTCATGTACATGCCATTTGAATTTGCTGTACCAATATGAAACTGCACTTGAGTACTTCAATTTGCACTTTACTGATCTGTTGTTCCAACATGCACCATTTTCATGTACTCATGTAGCTGCACTTATATTAATGTCCATGCTTCTGTTTCACCCATGAATGCTTGTACATTTTGTGACCATTGTACATTGTTTGTATTGATGCTGCTCGACCATTTGCATATTTTTGTGTTGACTGCCATGATTATCTCACCATGCTTGCTCGACATATCTTCACCATGATCACTTGTGTGCATGTATGTTGGCTCGCCCTTGTGCTGATATGTTTTTGGGCTGATTTGCAAACTGTCTTGATTTCGACCATTTCCATGTATATGTTGAGTTGTTTTTCATGAATGCACTGAGTTGAGCAGGTCCACGTGGCTACTCCTCAGTTGCTCGCTGATTGGCGAGGCAGTGCACACGTGTGTATATACGCACGTGTGTATTTGCAGCCATCAGTAGAGTTGTCCCTGTCCCTGCACTGTTATATGTGTATATACATACACATGTGTGTGTATACATGTATGTGCGTGCTATATTCAGATCAAGTCATGAAAAATGATGAGAAACACACCAGAAAACGGAGGCAAATAAAATTTTTAAAAATAAAATTTATATTTGCGTGCATTAGAATATATTTCTGTTCTGGATACTATGTGTGTGTTTCTTTGAATGACAGGTATGAAGACTGGACTGACTGGATAACTGGACTGGATTGACTGAGCAGTGAAGGCTGGACTGGACTGGCAGAAGACTATGTATATGTGTATATGAGTATATGAATGAAAATGTATATCGAGTGTGAATGTTGTAGTGAGTCAGTAGTAAAGGAGCTGTGTATATGAAAGAGATTGTACTGTTTATTTGTAATAAACAAATTTGTCTGAAATAAAATATCATTTTATTGATGTTAAACAAAACTTGTCTATTATATTCTGTTTATATACAAGTACAATATACAGTGAATGTTTAAATAGTGGAGTTATAAAAAGTTGTACTGTTTGAATGTTTGAAATATAATATTCAATTCAAATATTATATTCCTATCTATGTTGTATATATATAAAACAGTACAATAACAAACACATTTATAATAATATATATTTGTTTGTTATCATCAAACAAAAATCATACAATTGTGTAATATACAACACTTAGGTCTTATTCCTTAGGTCATGCACCTTAGGTCTTATTCCTTAGGTCTTGATCCTTAGGTCTTGCTTCTTAGGTCTTAAAACGACCTAAGATCTAACACACTAGGTTTTAAAAATGACCTAAGCCCTAACACACTAGGTCTTAAAAATAACCTAAGACCTAACACACTAGGTCTTAAAAACGACCTAAGACCTAACACACATAATCTTAAAAACGACCTAAGATCTAACGACCTAAGACCTAACACACTAGGTCTTAAAAACGACTTAAGACCTAACTCATTAGGTCTTAAAGACGACCTAAGACCTAACTCCTTAGGTCTTAAAAACGACCAAACACACTAGCGACCTAAACCAATGACCAGACCTTCATCCCTTTCTTTAGCAACAAGCCACACGACCCAAACTTTATGCCACATCATCAACGACCTAAGAAAAATGACCCGACTTCAGATCTAACTAAAATAGCTCCAATCTTGACCAAATCATCACCAAACGACCACATCAATGCAAACAACTCATCCAAATCATCCAGTTCCACAATCAACACTTTATGAAACCAATAACGTCATCAAAACGAAAATCATTCATCAATAATCATATAAGATTCACTAAATCATGATAAATGAATGAATAAACTAAAATAATGGATTTAAGTTGCATAAACATATGAATTAACATAAGAAGTACCGGTTTTAAGTTGCTAGATTAGATCCTATGGTGATTAAAATGAAAATATACTTACCATGATATAGACCTAGGTGAAAAAAACTTATAATGATGAAAGTATGAACAAACAACCATATACTTGATCGAATCCTTGTGAGAGATGCTTATCACTCACCAATTCGAAGAATTAACTTGAAATCGCTAAATTCTCAATCCGAATAGTGAAGATTATGCTTCAAACCTCTTGATTTGATGTGATCTCTCTTCACTTGACGTAGATCTAGCTTCAGACGATGTAACTCTTCGATTCTCTTATGTAGATCTAAAGTTTTAATGGTGGAAAGGTGTATTTGATTGAGCAAGGAGGATCACGAGCTCAACCAAATGAGAGAATGAAGGAAGTAAACTATTCTCCATGTCTCTAACCACCTATTTATAGCCTCCCACCATCCCACTAATGGGCCACATCAAATCAGCCAATCAATGGCTTATAAAACAT
Organism: Allium sativum; assembly: GCA_030737875.1. Lineage (NCBI taxonomy): Eukaryota > Viridiplantae > Streptophyta > Magnoliopsida > Asparagales > Amaryllidaceae > Allium > Allium sativum. The sequence continues at coordinate 143,958,916 of CM060913.1, read as the reverse complement.
AAACAGAAAATGTGAAACACTAAAACAGTGATTTCTCACATACCGCTAAACCAAATCTTTAATGTGACCACTCTACAGAATTGGCAACATTATTTCCTTTCCAATGAAATAGACCTTAGCACCTGATTCTATCCCGGTCAAAAGTTATTCCATGTTCAAGATTGACCGGGGCAAAATGGTCACAAATAAAATTGGTAAAAAATATGGACTTGTCTCACATCCTCGTAACCAACATATCAAAAATATGAGAATGATCCAACCTTCAGGGAATTAAATAAAAATATTTTACGACCCTCCAATACGTAAAATGTGAGCTGTTACAAAAGTGGTGCAAATGTACGTATAAATATAAATATACATATTTGTGCGTAATTTGCATCAACTATTCCAAATTATATATTTACATATATTTCTTGTGATTTGGAAATATGTCAATTCCAGTAATTAGGCATAATTTACAATAACCATTGCTCTTTTTGTAAAACTTGGAACCTTTTGATAGGATTGAATGTAAAAAGGAATGTTTGGTTGCCAATTAAACCAAATCATTTAATTTAAAAGAATAATAATATAAAAAAATAACTACATTAACTGCACGAAAACATAAAATATAAATATATACATATTATCCGTCCAAATCAGCATATAATGGTAAATTATACATTATATTGAATGTTTGGATAATGTTCAAATACAGAATTAAAAGAAAAAATAATCCATATTGGATTAATATATTTGTGGTGACCACTAATAGCGTTCAATATAATTAACTGCTATAAATAGGACCACAAATCAATAAATAACAATTTTAACCAATGGTGATTGGGGAAGTAAATATAATAGGATAATGGTTATAATTCCTAATTTAATTAGGATAAATGTTGCATACCCCAATTAGGAAATTTGAATTATAACCGCATTTAGACATGAGGTTAAGCTTAACTTATGGTAGATGCCTGCCTAGAACTGACTGACAAATCCAACATCCACAGGTAGTCAGCATAATGTGAGGGGTCTAATGCATTAAAATAAATGTACTAAGGCACGAGGTTAAGTTCAACTTGTGGTAGAAGTCTTCCCGAAACCGACTGGTAAGTCCAGCATCCACAAGTTGTCAACATAATGTGAGTGGCCTGGTGCATATATATATATATATATATATATATATATATATATAATAAACAAGCAAATAAATAAATATGAATAGTAATGGTCTATTGGGATACACCAAATAGATATTACGGGACTGATAAAATAAGGATACTCATGGTTAAGGGTTGCCTTTGGAAAATATGATTGTTATGGTCATAAATGGCAATAAACGTATGGATAAGAAAAAGGGGGCTAACAGGTATCGATTGTAATTTAAATATTAAGTCCAATTAGGGAAGGTAATCAAATATATCCTAGGATACAGAGACATAACTTTCCAATTTATACTAGTAAACATAGGATTTATAATTTAAATTTTAGAGTTGGACTTAGTAGGTTAATGATGTAAAATATTATCTACCATATGAAACCGTGACGATAATGAATCGTGTGCGTATAGCATTTCCGTGTAGAGGGACTAAACGGGAATGACTTAATAACGTAGCCCACTTTTTCCCAAATAGGGTAAAAGTATTAAAGGCTAATGGGATATGAACCTAATATCTTTTGCGTATAGTCCACTTCTTGGGTCTTGAGCGGCTGGGGTTAAAGAGTGCACCTGAGAATAGGTCTTTCAGTTTAGGGTTGTAAATGGAAGGTATATGTGCACCTACAAAAATCTGGAAACTAAAATGTCAGATATGGCTACCCATCCTATGGGGAGTAATAAGCGACTACGGGGTTATCTAATAAGGTCGGCTAGAAGGTATAGCGAGCTATAAAATACCATCTCTCACCTTATGTGGGGCAAGGGAATATGCGTGAATGACGGAAGCCTTAACTAAGTAGGGCCAGTAGGTAGTGCCCTCTAGTTTATGTTAGTGTTAAATAAATCTTCGAGGAATAATAAGTGACCAATAGGTTTGCCTAAGATCTTAAGCAATCAGAGTGAATGAAAGTGTGTGTGTATATATATATATATATATATATATATATATATATATATAACTCCGTAAATAGGGGGTCTAACCTCGATTTAATAACCAACCATGCTCTAGTATAAAGGCTTCACAAATATATGTGTAAACGTCTTATCTCAATGTTATACTTTGGGAATACTACTTTGGGAAGAATAGTAAAGTCGTGCGTAAACATTTACAAGGTTAGGATAGATCACAAACCTTGATAGGCATACATCTTTGGTTGAACCAAACGGGATACATCTGTCTACTATAATCTATGTTGTACATTTCCTGTTCACTGGAATCTTGTTGCGCTGATCCCATTCCTCATTACAACTACCCAGGTTTTCTAGAGAAGGTCTGGTTCTCACAGGTGTTTAAGTTTGGCTTTCGGTTCTCGTTCTCACTCATGCTCGATATTGGCAAAGTGACTTACTTTGAAAAAGGTAGTTACTTGAGTTAATACTAGTTTATCCTATTTTGTTTCCGTTGTGAGTTGTCTTATCTTACTCTGATTATGCTCAGGCTCATTTATTGCAGGTACCAGATTTACATGTCCATGCTTGGATGTGTTTGAGTTTCGATTTTGTCGAAATTTGGGCATAGAAAAGTGTGGGGTGTTTGATTTGGTATTAGGCTTAGGTTAAACGATCATAGGAATTAGTTAAATTAGGACTCGTGAGAGAACATAATTCGATTTTCTTTTATGTTTTTCTTTGTCTTTCTTACTTGATTTAAATTTATTTCGACGATGAATTAGTCGTGGGCCTAATAATAAGAATGGGCTTTAAGCGACTAAGAGTTGAAATATGTTGAGTTCGGGTTTCTATCTAATTCTGTCTTACCCCACAATACATTGGCGATCTCATCGTGAAGAGCATGAGGACGGCATATGTGGAGTTCATTGATTCGAGTTTAGAGACTGGACAAAAATCTAGTTACAACCGAGATAGTTGTGATTTCAGGTTTTTGGTATTGTTGGTAATTCCGGTCAAAACTATCACTCGATCTAAAAAAGGAAAAGTTCAGGTTAGTATGTTGTATCCATTTCGAAAATATAATTACGAGGTATTTCCATTTGTTACTTCGTTGGATTTTCGTTTCTACCTTTGTTGAAACATTCAATTGACTTCTTAGCCTTGTATTAGAGGAAATTTTATTTTTAGAACTATTTGGAAAAAAAATGAGTTTTGAAATACGGTTTCGGAAAATGGTTTTATAAAGATCTAGTTTTCTAAAGATATGGTTTTTAATTTTTTAATCTATTCATGTTCCGAAAATCATTAAGGCTTTGTGCAATTTTAATAAATATAATATGATTGGTAGGAAGGAAGAAATTAGAAATGACAAGGAATATGCCACTAAACTTAAGAATAATAAATACCTATTCATTGTGATTTTTAGTATCCATCTCTTTATATATATTGGATAGTTTATTGAAATTGTCACAATTAATCGTTAATATTTTAAAATTCCAACATTTTAAAACACGAAAAGGTTTTTTAGTTTTTAATATAAACTAGAATATAAATAATAATAGTAATAATAAAACGGATTTATAAATATGAAAATGGTAGTTTATAATAGATTTCATTGTTGGAAAAAAATAAAGTTTTCTTCGAAAAGGCTAAGGAAAATCCTTCATTTTGATTTTTTGGGTATTTGATTTCGTGAATTGTCTGTTTGTATTCAGCTAGGTAAGGGGTAAATCAATTTTAATTTATATTACAGATTTCTAGCTGAATTTTTTTTAGAAATTCGTTCGTTGTGTGGTCGCAGCATCATTGTTGAGACTATAAATCCTTAGAGTTGTTTCAGAGTTTAAGCACAGTCTTTAAACAACGCAGTGATAAGGATAATTATTTTTGGATTGCGTCAAATCTTAAAAGACAACACCGGACAATTAATATTTTAATCTTGCCTAATAAGGTTAAGGTCCAACCTCTGTCCAAAGCCCTTTTGGTAGTTGGACGTTTAGTGCTATACTAGGATGGTCAATTAGTTGATGAGTTTTGGTACAACTTGGACCAAGGACTCAATTGTAAAACTTATGTCCAGATTATCCCCTTTAACTTCCTTCTTTCGTCCTTTCTTCCTCGTCTAACCGAATGATATCTCTATCCTTCTTCTTTTCTTTATTGTCGCCTCGTCTCCTCTTTTTCCGTGCTTGTTTACGCATTAGATTTTACCTTATTAGTACTCCAAGATCTAATTTCTTCTCTCCAAACATTTCTTGGCCTATAATACCTTGTTACAATATTCGATCTTACTCATACCATTTAAGTATCCTCCTTAGATAGAGAGCATTAGGTGGATTGGAATGAGTAAAAAGGGCTCACCGCTTTAGGGCTAATAAAATTTGTCGAAGCACCTGGACTTGCACCGACCCGTTGCTTCGAGATCTTAGAATAGGTTGTTGTTTGTGCTGCATCCACCTTTGCTATACCTTGTTTGAATAGGTTATTTTGAAGGTGATCGTCATTTCAAAGATGAACAATAAGACATCTTTGGATGGTATTTCTGAGGAGAATCTTGATGAGATCTTAGAGGCATCCGTGTTTTACGTGGACTTGTATAGTCTCCTATTTGACCAACTTTGGAGATTTTGCAGCAGATATCTTTTTCTTGATGTCGGCTTTTGTGTTCAGGAATTTATGTTCGAACTGCCCATGTAGAGTGTGACCCTTTTGGCACATCGTTCTATAAATGGAAAGTTATGACTGGATTTGTCACATGACGCGAAAATCAATCCTTTATTTGTTTGGTGGCGTAACCATCATTTAGTGCCGCATCATATTCGATTCAGTTTGTTGTTATTGTGTGTTGCCTCACGGAGTTAATTTCTGTGAATTCATCTATCCATTTTGTCTTTGGACAATATTAGGTGGGTTTCTGTGAGAAGCAGTTTTGTGGTAGGTTTCTTTTATCATCGCAAATTCTCTCTTAAAAGAGATAGTGATATGGGAACTTCCAACAACACTAGCAGTGTTTGTAACACGAGATTGAGCATTATGCCACCATGATATTGTTAATTAAAATCATATAAAATGGTTTGGGCTCAGGCTGCGGAGAGAGACATCTCGTTGTATATAGCCATTGTTTTGGGAGTTTCGGTATTGTTGTAGTCTTTACTGTTTTCCCTTTCCAACGTCGGATTCTTGTCTTTGTGGTGATCCGTGCTTGCAACTGTTAGTGTTGTTTAAACCGCATGATTTAGATTAATGAGATTTCTATGTTTTGATACATTTATGTAATTCACGCATGCCAGTTTGAATGAAATCTCATTTTTCTTATATAAACTAACAGTTGTCTTAGAGATGGAAAGAATAGAATTCTGCATCGGATAAATTTTAACAAAGGACTAGTTCTACATCATGGGCATATAAATAAATAAATCGTCGTTCCTTATTAAAAAGAAAAATTATTTTGGTGTTTGTGTGATTCCAGTTTTCACATTTTAGCACGACTGACTTCCTTCTTCGCCGACATGCAACTTGAATCGTTTAAGTTTCCACATAATACATTTTTAATGCTTTTGGAAAACGTTGTTTGAAATTTTTTTTTAACCTTTTTAATTTTTAATTGATTTACTTTTTTTATTTTGTTTTTTGCGATAAACGCAAAATTTGGATACGACAACTTATGCATATTTAAACGTCGACTATTTTACATTAAAATATACGATTTGAATGATGCAAAGTGAACGTTACCGAAATTTTGATTTTTCATACGAATCTCATATGGAAAGTAAAGCGGTATTGAAAAGGTATTTTCAAAATAAAAACAAGAAGTTTTTAAGTTGAAATTAACTTTTACGAAAAATTTCAAGTTTTGGTCATATTAATAGTGTAAGGAAGATGTTTGGATTGTTTGTGTGTTCATATAGCGATGCAGTAGGACCGACGATAATAAGGAAGAGGCTGTTTTAGCCGTGGAAACGTTGTTCCACACCTTATCGACGATGCGCGTGGGTTATTAATTAACTTGTTATATGTTTTATGTTTTATGTTTTAGAGCTTGTTTTAAGCCTCATTTACATTCTACAAATGGAAATTTTCTGAGTATTTAGGGTAGCTGAGGTGAAAATTTTACTATAGGGCAGGAAATAGAAAAGTTGTAAGCAGGGAAAATGATAAAATTCTTCGCTTTGATTTCCTTTTTCCGGTTTAGGATAAATTAAATAGGAAACGATTAGTGTATGTGATGTTTTGGATGGAAGAGTTTGGATGCAAAATTGGTTGCTTCACACTTTTATTCGTGATTGTGTGAAGGTAATGGATGTAAAAGAGTTTTCAAATATTGCATTCATATAGAATTGCCAATATATTTAGGATATTTTGCATCATATTTTCAAACGTGTTTCAAAAAAAATTAATACATACATATAGGAGGATCTGATATAGAATCATCTTGCATGCATATTTTATGGTTGAAATGCATTATGTACACCATGCACATATACACATGGTTGCAAAGTGGATGAACACAAATTGACCGTGTAGAATAGGACTATAGGTGTCATAATTTCGGGAAGAAATTCCTTTTAAGGAGGGAAGAATGTAATAACCTGGAATTTTGGCAATATAAGATAATTATATAATTTCAAATTTATGCAAATGATGGAATTTGACCATGAAACTTTATCCAATGCGTTCGTCTTGGAATTCTGGTCAACTTTCATGTTAGGAGTTTCGCGAACAGAGTCCGTATGAAAAGTTACGGACGAAATATGAAAATGGATGAAAATAAATAAATTAGAATTTATATATATTATATACGTTACTTGACTAGCCTGACTGGGCATTTTGACTCCCAGGCGGTCGACGCTAGCGGTCGACCGCTACGATCGACCCATTGGGTGTCAAAACGCCCAGTGACGGCTAGGTTTTATAAGGTTCGGTTATTATAAATTTTTAACGAATGGAAGGATGTTAACTAAAATGAATCTAACGGACCAAGGACAATTCCACTCCCATAAATAAAGGGGTAAGCCTCATTCTTTTCCACACAAATCTATGGGCAATAGTGAAGCTCTGCCAATTTTCTCCTTCAAACCGAATTTCTTAACTAAAAATATATTCTTATACAACAAAACATATAGAATTGAGCGGATTATCAAATTCAATGGGAAAGAATGCAAATTAGCGCTCAATAATAAATTCTCCCCCCTCTTCCTATTTTCTTACATCTCCACAAATATGAAATTATCCCCTTTTCAGATAATTTGTATATTTATAAGAATTTGGGAATTGTAGGCCTAAAAGGTTCAAACATAGGAATTAGAAGCTTTAAGGTGAGTGGGAAATTTACAAATACAGTTATAATAGATTATTTTATTTCGTTTGAATTAGATCTAAAATTTCATACCTACTTCTATCAGATATGTTCATTAAATTATTGAAATTGGATTGACACCCATCAGATCTGATTATAAACATTGTTAAAACTGGAATATTGTGAATTGTGGATAGGCATAACATAAATTGTGGGATTCTTAAATTTGTTTATACATATTTCCTACAATTATGATGTAAAATCTATTTTGGTCTGTTGTAAAATACTATAGATCTGGAAATCAGTTTCATTTAACACCATTTAGATGTAGTTATCTTCCAGATATCTAATTTCAGTATTGAATAATAAATTATGTGAGTATTAGTATAATTGTGTGATTGTAATTTTAAATGAATTATACCTATTTGTATTCAATGTTGTTGGGCTTTGGCTTAATTGTTGTAAATATGTCGTTTTTCCTCTTTTTGAATAAAAAGATATTATTTTGAAATCACAAGAGGTATGATAAAAAGATTGAAAAGGGGAAACTGGTGCAAATGTACGTAGAAATATACATATTTGTGTGTAATTTGCGTCAACTATTCCAAATTATATATTTACAAATATTTCTTATGATTTCGAAATATATGTCAATTCCACTAATTAGGCATAATTTACAATAACCATAACTAATAGTTTTTTGTAAGACTTGCAACGTTTTGACAAGATTGAATGTAAAAAGAAATGTTTGGTTGCTAATTAAACCAAATCATTTAGTTTAAATGAATAATAATAATTTAAAAAAACTACGTTGACCGCACGAAAACATAAAATATAAATATATACATATTATCCATCCAAATTAGCGTAAAACGGTAAATTATACATTGTATTGAATGTTTGGATAATGTTCGATTATGGAATTATACGAAAATATAATCCATTACGAGTTAATATATTTGTGGTGTCCACTGGTAGCAATCAATTTAATTAATTTCTATAAATAGGACCGCAAATTAATAAATAACAATTATAACCAATGTTGATTGGTGAAGTAAATATAGTAGGGCAATGGTTACAATTCCTAATTTAATTAGGATAAATGTTGCATGCCCCGATTAGGAAATTAGAATTTTAACCGCATTTAGACATGAGGTTAGGCTTAACTTGTGGTAGAAGCCTGCCCGAAACTTGTTGGATCTAGATTAACACTAGAGGAGAGGGGGTGAATAGGGTTAATCACAATTTTTAATGAGTTCAAATATTGCGGGATAATAAACAGATCACAGATAATAGCAGAAATAGAAATGCAGAAAGTAAATGACACAAGAGATACCCAGCTTCGGCAAAACCTTGCCTACTGCTGCATTCCTAAGGTTTCTACTAGGTGATAGAACAGATCCCGCATACAAGACCATGTACACTCGCAAACCCTGCTCCTATTCTAACCATACGCTCAAAACCGTAGACTGATCTAAACCCCTAGATCAGATTCCCTCTGATTACAACCCCATAACCAGTAAATCCTAGATTTTACAGACACTAGCAACTTTCAGTCAACACCCTGAGTGGATCTCCTAGTATTTTACGGACACCAGAAACTGATCAGATGGTTTTTACAACTCAAATTCAAATACACAAATTAAATAAAAACGAAGACAAAATTAAATTGAAAAACCCTAGGAATTAAAGTAAGGGGTCATCCCCTTTCACACTTAAAAAAAAGACCGGCCACTTCTCATTTGAGCTCACCCGATCCCTCTTTGCTCTGTGAAAATAAAATGGCGGCTATAAGAAAACTTGGGTTTTTAAAAACTCCAAATCGCGACTTGATTTGCTGATGTATCTTGATCCTCTGATGAACTTCAACTCTTCTATGTCTTCCACTGGTCAGCAACTTAGGTTGATGCATTCGAAACCTTTATGAAAATTGAGAGTTCTCGGAATTTTATATTTTTGAATTTCTTTCGAATTGTTTTTGTTGTTTCGATTGAATTGTTTGTTGTTTCTCAAAACACCCCCTAACCGATGACGAATTGGTGTAATTTTATAGGGTAATTTGAAACTCTAGTAACCTCTGATTTCACGTGAGTGGTCGATCTGATTTCCCTTGTGTTTCCCTTTTTGCTTGCGAGATTGATTTATTGTCGTAACTTTTTCTCGAATTTCTAGGCTTTAAAACCATACGTGACTCCTTGATATGTTTGGCCTGATTTGTTTCCATTAAAAAAGGAAATGTCCCACTGTAAATGATTTCAAACATATCTGGAAACAAATAAAATGTTTGCCAAAAGAAAAAAACTTGCGAGATTGATTGCCTTGTCATAAAAAAATTCCTTGATTGAATGAAATCATTTTTGGAAGTCATTTATGTCTTGCTCAAAACATACTGAGCAAAAATGGAATCAAATGACTGATTTCTTAGATTGCCTTGGTTTGATTTTCGATGAATTTAAATAGCATTGAATAAGAAAGATGCCATTTGACCTTGCTGATTTTCTGGGAATCACTGATTGACAAACAACCTTGTTTATTTCTTGAAACTATGTTTATGTTTCTCTATGTACACCTGAAATGCTATACCACTTTAAAAAGAAACCGCCTTTGCTCATCTGTCTTGATGTATTTGCTGTTCTTGAACGTTTTGTTTTGTTTTTTCATTATTGACCATGCTCAAACATTGTTGTACCCATACATGCACTATTTCTCTTGCAGTTCCTCGACTGTCTTGTATATGTTTGGTTTGTAAACCTGTTTGGTTTGTGCACTCTTGGCTACTTACATTTTGTGTTGTGTTCACACCCTTGCTGTAGCCTCCATTTTGTATATTTTCTCTGTTTATAACCTGTTCCTGGTGTGGCTAGACATTCTCCTTGCACTTTGCATTTTGATGACATGTCACTTGGATTTGTTGATCAAAGCTAGTCCATGCATATGTATATTTGCCATAATGTATAATCTTCCTATAGCTGAATTGTACTGCCTTTTGCTAAAATGTATATTTACTGTCCTTAGCTCGACCATAATTCACCTCATGTATATGTTGGCTGCACTTTACACTTGCATGCTTACTTGTAGCTGCTCGACCATTCTTTATTGAACCATGCTGAGTTTGTTGCACCAACCTAGTATGTGTTTGTGACTTTGAACTTTGTGAATCACCTGAGTTCCATCACTTTGCTAACTGTAGTAAACTGCTGCACTTTTGAGCTCGACCATTTGACCTGAAACTTGGTCTGTTTTGACCACTTTTGCACTTGAACTGCCTGCACTTGTTTGATCATGCCATGTCACTGAATTTGATCACCATGCTGTGAATATCCAGTTGCTTGTTCGCTTGTGTTTGTACATGAATTTTGGGCTTATCTGTATAAGCTCGACAACCTTAAACTGTGTTGGATTTTTGACCATTTTGGCTTGCATTGTTCCTCTGCATTTCCATTTGAGTTGAGCTACCACGACCTTTTTGCTTGCATGATTTTTTGTGTTGCCTCGGCCATTTTTGTTGAGCTGCTTTGTACATGATTAAACATCCTTGGCTCAACACCTTGGTTGTTGTGTTCTCTTGTCCATTTCACTGTGTCGAGCTTGGTCCATTTGACTGCTCCATAGCTGCTCGCTACTATATTCTGATTAGCAAGGCAGTGCACACGTGTGTATATGCAGCCATCAGACAAGATTTCATGCCCCTATACTATACATATACAAACTAACTAGACACATATCAGATCAGTCATGAAAAATGATGAGAAACACACCAGAAAACTGAGGTAAATAAAATTTTAAAAATAAAATAATATTTGCTAGAGTATGAAATTATTTCTGTTCAAGGTTACCGTGTGAGTTTCTGTATATGACAGGCATGAAGATGATGACTGGATTGACAGTGAAGATGCTGTGAAGACAGAAGACAGTGAATGAAGAAGTGTCAGTAACTGTGTCTGTATATGAATTTGAAAATGTAAAATCGGTGATTGTATATATATATATATATGAGATGTATAGATAGAGTGTTATAGTGAGGAGCTGTGTAACAACAGAATTGTATTGATGTTTGTATTAAACAAATTTGTTTGAAATAAAATATTTTCTTATTGTGCTCAAATTTGTGTTCAAGCAAATTTGTTTATCGTATTCAGTTTATATACAAATACAATGTCATGTGAAAAATATATAAATAGTGGAGTTATAAATCTGTACTGTTTGAATGTTGAAATAGAATATTATACTCAAATTGAATAACTTTTGAATGCTCAATTCTAGTGCACTAGTATTCCATTTAAATATAAATATTATATTCCCGTCTGTGATGTAGATATAGAATAGTACAGTAATAAACACATCTAAAAAACATTTGTTTGGTTGTTATCATCAAACAAAAATTATAAAATTGTGTATACAACTCCGTCATGTACAACAATCTCCCCCTTTTGATGATGATAAACAAATAAAAGATTTTGAGAACAATAAATTTGTTTGACAGTGAATTTTGAACCCCCCTATTTATTAGCTCCCCCCACAGCAGAAAACTCCCCCTATAACCGTGCATGAGTGAAATGAACTGAATGATATTGAATTTTCAAAATTAAAATAGACATTCAAATATTCACTCATAAATCAAAATCTCAACCCATTCTCCCCCTTTTGCTATCATCAATTGGATACAGAATTTAAAATATAGATGAAAAATGACTAACAAATACAATATCAGCTTAAGAGAAAGAACAGTCATCATAAATCTCAATCGGTTAGACAAAGATCATAATAAACTGAGCACTAGTGGCATATTTCACATTGTAGAAACTGACGGATTTACGATGAATTTTATATAAAATGGAGAGTTTCAAAAAACATATATTTCCAATTATTTTCAAAAGAATTTTATAAAAATGAAGTTAAAAAAAGTGACGGATTTGAACTGTAATTAATAATTCAATTTAAGTGACAAAATCAAATACTCTAAAATCCCAACAGCTATCAATCAACAAATCATAATACGTCATAAAATATTAACACACTTCACAGATTAGAAAGATGGATTGATAGGATGGTTTTTATACACCAAGGATAATTTTAGATAAATTTCAATTTATAGCACATTATTATTTTTCTATTTATTTTTTTATTTATTTAAGAGCACACTGACCATGCATAACCAGAGCTTGGATTTTTAAATAAGGTCAGTCGCAGCTTAAATTATAAGTTGTCTCTTAACCATGCATGACCAGAGCTTGGATTTTTAAATGAGGTTAAAGACACACTTATATATTAATTATATATATTTATAATTTCAGCTTTAAAAGGAAAAAAATCCTCGGTATACAAAACCAATATATGGATGATAGAAAATGAGGTAGGTACAGAAATAGACTATGAAATAAATTTCTAAATTAATTATATTATGAAATATGCTTAACTGTACCGGGATCATTGAAAATTTTCAATTGTCACTAATTATGAAAAATAACATAGTCTTATTTCTATCGCAAATATTTCCACATTTTATTTAAGATAATTCTTACAAAATACACTCCACGTTATTATAAAATCACGATAGATGGCAGACAGATGAAAGATAATGAAGATGGTTGTGAAATAATTGCCAGTTCAAAGATATTATAATAACTGTTCAACTATCATGAAAATCTAAATAACATCTCCTCTTGTTGTGAAATACACTGCAGTCACAATTCATCGCAATTTCAAAGTCTGTTAATAATTTTGATGAATTATAAATACATTTCAATTTGGATATTGATTTCAATTTCTGAATGAATAATCAATAAATAATTTTACAATTGAAAATCAATTACAAGAGGAATATAAAGATCTATACATGACAAGAGGGATTAAAATATATACAAAAAAACTCAGTACATCTGATACCAATTGGTGTCCTTATTAACAAATTTTAATCACAAAGACCAACCAGATAAGCTCAAACAAATTTGGCACATTTATCAGAGCTGCACACAAGAACAAGCAGTTATTTGAAGAACAGTATCAGAGCAACAATCAGATCATAAACAAGCAATTTCCAACATATTTTCAAAACAATATCAAAGTAGCACAAGAAATCAGTCATGAATCAGACCTGTCAGAAAATGTTTCATAGAGGTTGCAGATGGTCACAAAAGATAATTCATGATCCCAGATTTAAAAATATTGTTTATTTTAAATCGTTTGAAGCAATATGAAAATATTAGAATTTAATGAACCAATCACACCAAATTATACATTTTTTAATTCGAGATATGTGTGTGATTCAGTAAATCAATAATTTCAAATGATTTTAAACACTTAAATATTTAAATCAAATAACCATGAAATAATAGAGAGATTTAAGACCATTTTTTTTCAAATTATTTTCAAAAATATCTCTGACAAGTATAATAGAAATTTCAGATCATTTACATCAAGTTTGATAGGTATTCATGATCCAAAAAATTACAAATAGTTTATTTGAAATCACTTGAATCCGTGTCAAGTTTGAGATATAATGAATTATTCACATAAGATTGATAATTTCAAATTTAAGTGGTGTGTGATATTCAAAATATCAAGAATTTCAGATGAATTCAAACAAAAACTAATTTCAACCATAATAATCATGAATAATGATGAATTTCAAGATGTATCACTAATTCAAGACAATTTAAAATATTCAAGCCAATCTAGAAATTTCTGAAATTATCACAATTGATAAATAACAAAGTGTTGTAATGAGTATAAATTTTCAAGAGTTTCCAAAATGAATTAGAAGAGGCTCAAAACAGCAAAGGTGTGTGAAATTCCAAACTTTCATATCTTCAAAATTTTAGAATTCAAATTAACAGTATTCAAGATGTGATAAGAATACATCAACACTGTTATGAATTCAGAAAACAGAAATTAGAAAGATAAACTTCAAAACAATTGCAGATATTTACAAGATTAAATTCAAACTCTGGAAATAATTAATACATTAGAGTTCTATTCAACTAAAGCGAATTTCCAGAAAATATGAGTTCTACAATTGAAAGTTAATGAAGCCTAAAAAGTTACAAAGATATGACAGTGACAAATCAAAATAGATAAAACAAAGAAAAATAAACAGAAGGGACAGCAGGAGAAATAAACAAAAAATAAAAATAAAAACAGAGAATATTTACAAAGGTGAGTTTAGAGATCATACCAGAATCCAATGTAAATCAGAATCTCTAACTCAACACAATCTTGAGCTAAGGAACTCTGAATGATACAGAAATATTAAGCAACTTGAATTTAAACTCTTTTTAGCAAAGCAGTTCCTCAGCCATCTTTGGTACTTAACTGTTTAGAGAATTGAGTGGTCTAACAAAAACAGTAAAACCACTCACAGTTATATTCGTACGTTTTGGTATCCAAACCTATTTGTATAGTAATCCATTTGAATCTATCTTCGTACCCTTTGGAACCCAAATCTGTTTGAAGTTAGTTTTATTTCTTTTTGGGATCCAGAATTGTTCAATTGGATTATTATAAAACAAATTCACATCACGTTTATGATTCAAAAATTCTTTGCTACTATCAGAGTCTGAATTTTCATATCGATTCTTTGCAAAGAAGTTTAAAGGATTTTTAAAATCATTTGAGTTCCGATTTTCAAAAACATTATTTTTCTCAAAGCCAAGACCACTTTTATCACTAGATGAAAATTGATTTTTCAGCAGCATATTCAGAGATTTTTAACCGTTAGAAAATTTAGTCAAAGTTGACTCAAGCTGTTGAATTTTAGTTTTAAGATCACGGTTCTCTTTCATTAAATCCGAACAATGATTTTTAGTGATCTTACATCTTTCAAAATCAGATTTTAAAACCAAATTTTCATCTTTAAGAATTATAATTCTGGCTTGGATTCCATGATTTCAGATTCAAATCATTTTTGTTTATCAGACTCAAATTTCTTGGATTTTTCAATCTCATTTTCTAGTTCTTCTAAAATCAAATTTGACTTCAACAAGTTCTCCTTTCCAGCAATTTCAAATTTGGAATTTATATCTATTTTAAAATTTTCAAATTCCTTTTGCAGAAGGTTATTCAAATTTGATAACTCAGTCTTATTCTCATTTAAGATCGGAATTTCATTTTCAAACTTTTGAATATTTTTAATGAGATGAACAAGATTGGTTTTCAATTTCAAACAATTTTTGCAAACAGAATTTGAAGAATTTTTAACATATTCAAGTTGTGATTCCAAATCATCAAGTTTGCTGGTCAACTCAAAATTCTTAGATTTTAGAGACTTATTTTTCAGTTGGAGTTTATCAACAGATTTCGTTAAATCAAGACACATGTAAACCAGATCTTCATATGAGAAGTTTTCTGTTTCAGCATTTGTTGATTCTTCATCATCTGATCCATCTGAAGTTTCATCTACATGACTTGTTATGCATAGATCTAAATCTGATTTGTCATCCTGGGGTTTTGAGCTGTTGTCAGATTTTCCATATAGCTTGTTGAGAGTTCTCCAAACTTCTTGCGCAGTCAAACAATGAGAGATAAGATCAAGCTGATTATTACTGAGATAAGAATAGAGAATTTGCATGACACGGGCATTGACAACTTTATTTTTCTTATCTAACATATCTCCCATATTGTCAATAATATTCCAATATTCAAAATTGACAGATTTTAAATATAATTCAAATTTTGTTTTCCATATTAAAAATTATGTTCCATTGAAAATTATTGGAATATCACTGGACTGACTATCAGAAGACTGACAACTAGGATTCACCATTTCTCTAGAGTTAAAGAAAATACCGGCTTTGATACTAATTGTTGGATCTAGATTAACACTAGACGAGGGGGGGGTAAATAGGGTTAGTCACAATTTTTACTGAGTTCAGACACTACAGGATAATAAACAGATCATAGATAATAGCAGAAACAGAAATGCAGAAAGTAAATGACACAAGAGATACCCAGTTTCGACAAAACACTGCCTACTGCTGCATTCCTAAAGTTTCTACTAGGTGATAGAACAGATCCCGCATACAAGACCATATACACTTGCAAACCCTTCTCCTATTCTAACCCTATGCTCAAAACTGTAGACTGATCTAAACCCCTAGATCAGATTCTCGCTGATTACAACCCCGTAACCAGTAAATCCAAGATTTGACAGACTCTAGCAACTACCAGTCACCACCCTGACTGGATCTCCTAGTATTTTACAGACACTAGAAACTGATCAGATGGTTTTTACAACTCAAATTCAAATACACAAATTAAATAAAAACAAAGACAAATTTAAATTGAAAAACCCTAGGAATTAAAGTAAGGGGTCATCCCCTGTCACACTTAAAAAAAAGGCCGGCCACTTCTCATTTGAGTTCACCCGATCCCTCTTTGCTCTGTGAAAATAAAATGGCGGCTACAAGTAAATTAGGGTTTTCAGAAACTCCAAATCGCGACTTGATTTACTGATGTATCTTGATCCTCTGATGAACTTCATCTCTTCGATGTCTTCCATGGTCAGCGAATTAGGTTGATGCATTCGAAACCTTTATGAAAATTATGAGTTCTCCGAGTTTTATATTTTTTAATTTCTTTTGAATTGTTTTTGTTGTTTCGATTGAATTGTTTGTTGTTTCTCAAAATACCCCCCAGCCGATGATGAGTTGGTGTGATTTTATAGGGTAATTTGAAATCCTAGAAACCTCTAATTTCACGTGAGTGGCTCGATCTGATTTCGCTTGTGTTTCCCTTTTTGCTAGAGAGATTGATTTATTGCCGTGACTTTTTCTTGAATTTCGAGGCTTTAAAACCATACGTGATTCCTTGATATGTTTGGCCTGATTTGTTTCCATCAAAAAAGGAAATGTCCCACTGTAAATGATTTCAAACATATCTGGAAACAAATAAAATGTTTGCCAAAAGAAAAAAACTTGTGAGATTGATTGCCTTGTCATAAAATAAAATAAAATTCCTTGATTGAATGAAATCATTTCTGGAAGTCATTTGTGTCTTGCTCAAAATATACTGAGCAAAACTGGAATCAAATGACTAATTTCTTGGATTGCCTTGGTTTGATTTTCCATGAATATAAACAGCATTGAATAAGAAAGATGCCATTTGACCTTGCTGATTTTCTGGGAATCACTGATTGACAAACAACCTTGTTTATTTCTTGAAACCATGTTTATGTTTCTCTATGTACACCTAAAATGCTATACCACTTTAAAAGAAACTGCCTTTGCTCATCTGTCTTGATGTATTTGCTGTCCTTGAATGTTTTATTTTGTCAATGTTGACCATGCTCAAACATTGCTATACTTATACATGCACTATTTCTCTTGTAGTTCCTCGACTGTCTTGTATATGTTTGGTTTGTTAACCTGTTTGGTTTGTGCACTCTTGGCTACTTACATTTTGTGTTGTGTTCACACCCGTGTTGTAGCCTCCATTTTGTACATATTCTCTGTTTATAACTTGTTCATGGTGTGACTAGACATTCTCCTTGCACTTTGCATTCTAATGACATGTCACTTGGATTTGTTGATCAAAGCTGGTCCATGCATATGTATAATTGCCATAATGTATAATATGCCTATAGCTGAATTGTACTGCCTTTTGCTAAAATGTATATTTACTGTCCTTTGCTCGACCATGATTCACCTCATGTATATGTTGGCTGCACTTTACACTTGCATGCTTACTTGTAGCTGCTCGACCATTCTTTATTGAACCATGCTGAGTTTGTTGCACCAACCTAGTGTGTGTTTGTGACTTTGAACTTTGTGAATCACCTGAGTTCCATCACTTTGCTAACTGTAGTAAACTGCTGCACTTTTGAGCTTGACCATTTGACCTGAAACTTCGTCTGTTTTGACCACTTTTGCACTTGAACTGCCTGTACTTGTTTTCTCATGCCATGTCACTGAATTTGATCACCATGCTGGGAATATCCAGTTGCTTGTTCGCTTGTGTTTGTACGTGAATTTTAGGCTGATCTGTATAAGCTCGACAACCTTAAACTGTGTTGGATTTTTGACCACTTTGGCTTGCATTGCTCCTCTGCATTTCCATTTGAGTTGAGCTACCACGACCTTTTTGCTTGCATGATTTTTTGTGTTGCCTCGGCCATTTTTGTTGAGCTGCTTTGTACATGATTAAACATCCTTGGCTCAACACCTTGGTTGTTGTGTTCTCTTGCCCATTTCACTGTGTCGAGCTTGGTCCATATGACTGCTCCATAGCTGCTCGCTACTATATTCTGATTAGCAAGGAAGTGCACACGTGTATATCTATACATGTGTGTATATGTAGCCATCATACAAGATTTCATGCCCCTATACTATACATATACAAACTAACTAGACACATATCAGATCAATCATGAAAAATGATGAGAAACACACCAGAAAACTGAGGCAAATAAAATTTTAAAAATAAAATAATATTTGCTAGAGTATGAAATTATTTCTGTTCAAGGTTACCGTGTGTGTTTCTGTATATGACAGGTATGAAGATGATGACTGGATTGACCATGAAGATGCTGTGAAGATAGAATACTGAAGACAGTGAATGAAGCAGTGTCAGTAAATGTGTCTGTATATGAATATGAAAATGTAAAATCGGTGATTGTATATATATATATATATATATATATGAGATGTATAAATAGAGTGTTATAGTGAGGAACTGTGTAACAACAGAATTGTACTGATGTTTGTATTAAATAAATTTGTTTGAAATAAAATATTTTCTTATTGTGCTCAAATTTGTGTTCAAGCAAATTTGTTTACCGTATTCAGTTTATATACAAATACAATTTCATGTGAAAAATATATAAATAGTGGAGTTATAAATCTGTACTGTTTGAATGTTGAAATAGAATATTATATTCAATTAGAATACAGTTTGAATGTTCAATTCTAGTGCAGTAGTATTCCATTTAAATATAAATATTATATTCCTATCTGTGATGTAGACATAGAACAGTACAGTAACAAACACATTTAAAATAATATTTATTTGGTTGTTATCATCAAACAAAAATCATATAATTGTGTATACAACTACGTTATATACGACAGAACTGACCGACAAATCCAGCATCCACAGGTAGTCAGCTTAATGTGAGGGATCCAATGCATAAAAATAAATTTACTAAGGCACAAGGTTAAGTTCAACTTGTGGTAGAAGTCTGCCTGGAACCGACCGGTAAGTCCAACATCCACAAGTGGTCAACTTAATGTGAGTGGCCTAGTGCATAAATATATAAATATAAATATATAAATAAAATAAACAAGAAAATAAATAAATAAATATGAGTAGTAATGGTCTATTTGGATACAGCAAATAGATATTATAGGACTGATAGAATAATGACACCTAGTGTTAAGGGTTGCCTTAGGAAAATATGATTGTTGTGGTCATAAATGGAAATAAACTTAGCTAATGGGTATCGATTGGTTTAAATACTAACTCCAATTAGGGAAGGTAATCAAATATATCCTATGACAAGGAGACATAACTTTCCTATTTATACTAGTAAACATATGTTTTATAATTTAAATTTTAGAGTTGGACTTAGAGGTTAATGATGTAAAATATCATTAACCATACGAACCCGTGACGATAATGAATCGTATGCGTATAGCATTTCCGTGTAGGGGGACTAAATGGGAATGACTTAATAATGTAGCCCACTTTATCCCAAATAGGGGAAAAGTATTAAAGGCTAATGGGGGTACTAACCTGACAACCTTCGCGTATAGTCCGCTTCCTAGGTCTTAAGCGACTGGGGTTGAAGAGTCCATCTGGGAATCGGCCGTTTAGTTTAGGGGTTTTAAATGGCAGGTGCGTGTGGGCCTACCCAAACTTGGAAACTAAAATGTCATATAAGGCTACCTATCCTGCGGGGAGTAATAAGCGACTAAGGGGTTATCTAAGAAGGTCAGCTAGAAGGTATAGTGAGCGATACAATACAATCTCTCACCTTATGTGGGGCAAGGGAATATGCGTGAATGACGGAAGCCTTAACTAAGTAGGTCCCATGCTAGTGCCCTCTAGTTTATGTTAATGTTAAATAAACCTTTAAGGAATAATAAGTAACCAATAGGTCTGTCCCGTGACGATAATGAATCGTGTGCATATAGCATTTCTGTGTAGAGGGACTAAACGGGAATGACTTAATAACGTAGTCCACTTTATCCCAAATAGGGGAAAAGTATTAAAGGCTAATGGGGTACGAACCTAATAACCTTCGCGTATAGTCTGCTTCCTGGGTCTTAAGCGACTGGGGTTGAAGAGTCCATCTTGGAATAGGTCGTTCAGTTTAGGGGTTTTAAATGGCAGGTGCGTGTGGGCCTACCCAAACCTAGAAACTAAAACGTCATATAAGGCTACCTATCCTGTGGGGAGTAATAAGCGACTAAGGGGTTATCTAAGAAGGTCAGCTAGAAGGTATAGTGAGCGATAAAATACCATCTCTCACCTTATGTGGGGCAAGGGAATATGCGTGAATGATGGAAGCCTTAACTAAGTAAGGCCCATAGCTAGTGCCCTCTAGTTTATGTTAATGTTAAATCTTTAAGGAATAATGACCAATAGGTCCGCCTAATATCTTAAGCAATCAGAGTGAATGAAAGTGTATATATATAGAAACTCTGTAACTAGGGATCTAACCTCGATTTAATAACCAGCCATGCTCTGGTATAAAGGCTTCACAAATATATGCGTAAGCGTTCTATCTCGGTATTATACTTTGGGAAGAATAGTATAGTTAATCGTAAACATTTACAAGGTTAGGCTAGAATCACTAACCTTGGTAGGCATACATCTTGAGTTGAACCAAATGGGATATATCTGTGTATTATAATATGTGTTGTACATTTCCTGTTCACCAGAATCTTGCTGTTCTGACCCCCCTCCTCATTACAACCACCCAGGTTTTCTAGAGAAGGTCAAGTTCTCATAAGTGTTTAAGTTTGGCTTTCGGTTCTCTTTCTCTCTCATGCTCGATATTGGCAAGGAAACGCAAATATATGCGTAAACGTCCTATCTCGGTATTATACTTTGGGAATACTACTTTGGGAAGAATAGTAAAGTCGTGCGTAAACATTTATAAGGTTAGGACAGAATCACAAACCTTGATAGGCATACATCTTGGGTTGAACCAAACGGGATACATCTGCCTACTATAATCTATGTTGTACATTTCCTGTTCACTAGAATCGTGTTGCTCTGATCCCATTCATCATTACAACCACCCAGGTTTTCTAGAGAAGGTCGGGTTCTCAATGGTGTTTAAGTTTGGCTTTTGGTTCTTGTTCTCTCCCATGCTCGGTATTGGCAAAGTGACTTACTTTAAAAAAGGTAGTTACTTGAGTTAATACTAGTTTATCCTATTTTGTTTCCACTATGAGTTGTCTTATCGTACTCTGATTATGTTCATGTTCATTTATTTCAGGTACCATATTTACATGCTCCATGCTTAGATGTGTTTGAGTTCCGATTTTGTCGAAATTTAGGCACAAAAAAGTGTGGGGTGCTACAGCAACAATACAAAACTAATAAAGTGGAAGAAGTGTCAACCCACACCTATAAGTATGACCCTAAGGGTGCAAAAATAGGACTAATTTCTTTGTTGTCTTACTCGTACTAGAAAAGTTCGAGTTGTAAATCCTAATTTCAAAATCGATTTGAGGGAAATCAAGAATTACGATATGAAAGTCCTTGTAATGCTCATACTCATAATTTTGTAGGTTATCAAGAACTCTGAAAGGAACTAATTTGTAGGAATGTCCTCCGAAAGCCGCGAAGAGTCATGGTCAATGGAATAAATCAAGTAAGACCGATTTTTAGGATCACACCTACCGTGCCTCATAACTTGAAACCCACCAAAGGTTTCCTAAGATATCTGAAACCAAATATAATCTTTAGTATCTTTTGAAAGTATGGAAAGACCTTAATAATCCATTTTGAAGTCCCTTAAGTGACGATAACCTATAGAGAAATCCACTAAGTAAAACTAAAAATCTCAACTCCTGACAAAGGATTTAAATGATCTCATTGAAAAGCTTTCTACGGAACAACAGAGGAAAAAACAACAGGGATTAGCATACATAAGAGCAAAGTCTCTTCCATAAAGGATTTCAAATTTCAAATACATACATTTAATTATTATCTTTTATTTCAATAGGAATCTATCCTCGGAAAGTAAAAGAAACATATTAAAGGGATCATTCTAATTGAAGGACAGTGTGACCTAAGTTAATCTGTGAAGTATTCTACAAAAACAACACCATTTTGGGTTGCTAACCAAATTTTTGGATAACAAGATCTTTGAGTTGGGCCCTTTTAAATAATACCTCTAGTAGCTTCAATTTATAGAGCTAAATCAAGAATGTTCATGCCACGAGCCACTTTAGTCAAGGTTGAGGGTTGTCCTATCCCTATAATTGTTTAGTTAATATTCGAGTTAATATTTTTTATAGAGTTAGTGATTGGTCCACATCTTGCTCACTACCTTCTTCTGATATCATTATCTTATGATTTAGCTATAACAGGGAAAACATATGGCACTAGAGGTTCAAGCCCTCTATCCAGCACTAAAAAAATTAAACAAAAAAGGGTTAACACCCCAAAATGAGATACTTTTGACAAACTCTGAAAGTCAGACCATTCATGTTAGTGGAAAGGCTAGTTGCCCTTCGAGCAAAAATGATTCGAGGTCTCCGAATAATATAAGTGATTATTTTTCAATAAAATTGTGATTCTTTCATGTTAAAGGTAATAGAAAAAGAGGTAAACAAGATACCGATGAGAACCATATTTTCCTTAAATACATCAATTTTTCTCTTTATTGACCATTTTATATAAATACAATTATTTTGTAGTTGAAATTGAGAAATCCCCAAATTTATTTAGAAACTAGGGTTTGCACTTCAGAATGAGTACAAGAATTTAGAACGAGAAAAGTTGGCCTGGATTCTGTACCCCTATGGTCATATTTATAAGTGTGGATAGACCCGTCTTTCATCTTAATACCTTCGCTCTCTGACCTTCGGTAGGATTGATGCAAGAGTCTAGTGGTTGCGGTCCTTCATCTTTGACTCTTAAGGTGGTTGGCTTCACTACAAGAAGCGGTGGGACGATAGGCACAAAAGGCAGCTTCAAATGAACTTTTGACCCTATTGGTGGGAAATCGAGATCCTTCATGGATGCTTATAGTTTCTATTGATTGGAAATCGGGCATACACAGTAGAGAACCTCCCTCAAAGGTCTTTCCCCGAAAGCTTTCTTATGTCGATCCTCCTGGTGTTGGAGCTAACTCAAATGACTATTACTTAACATTATTGTCCCTTAGGAAGGGTTAGTTATTTGAATCAACTACTTTGGAGGAGTGCAATAAAAATTCGTAGTAACTTTCCGAAGTGATGCTCTTTGAGTGTTTAGGTTGTTGAAACTCCTCTCGGTTAGCTTAAGGATTCTCTGGGCCCTTACAAAAGTGGCCTTTTTGATGATTTTTTGTTGATGTGTTTTTCCCATCTTCTATTCTTCCAAAGGGTGTGACCCTTACTTATGCAGACCTGGATCCTTACCGAATGGCTCACTTCATTATCTTTTATTCCTATATCACCTTTAAAACCTTAACAATACCTTCATTGATATGAAAGGTTTATTTTGCTCTTAAATGGGTTATTTTTAAATATTCCTTCATAACCTTTTCCTACTTCACTCTAACACTTCCAACAGTCTTTGCTTGATGTTTCTAAAGGTCTATTTTCTCTCCAAAGGCTTGTTTCTTCATCTTTTCCCCTGAACTCCTTTAGTGATGCTTCTTTAAGACCTCTAGAAGCTCTTTTTAGTTCTTCCAAAAGAGATTTTTGAATCTCCCCACAACTTTTCCTCTAGTCTTTGTTGGTTATCTTTTATACTTCAAATCAAGTGAATATTTTGGCTAATAATATGGATAACTTTAAATAGTCCTTGGTTTCCTAAGGCACTTCTTGAAAAGTAAGACGAGTAAGCTCGGGGATACATGCTTGGCACACAATATAATTCCTTAATATACCAAGGTTCTTCACCAATGAGAGAGGAGCATAAGTCCAGGGACATATGCCTGGCTCCAAGCCCTTAGTATAGTCAAGGTGCTTCATGGAGGGATGAGGATAAGAAGTTAGTCATGTTTACAAGACCTAGTTTACACACCATAAGCCCTGGTTCTCATCAGTAATGTAGTCTGTTTAAGGCACCCTCTAGAGAAGGGATCAGTAACCTCTTGGTCCCATCGCAGAAGTGGCCTAACTAATATTTTAAATGAAGCACACTCTACCTCTGTTCTTTTTAAGAGCAAGGCACGCCTCTGCTTTGGTTGGGCATGCCCTTCCACTTTTCTAATGATGAACACGCCTTGCTATGCTACTGCCTCATCTCGTAGAAGGGAACGAAATCTCAAAAAGGATCAATTAAAGCACGACATGCCTCTGCTCGAAAGAAGAGCATGCCCTGTCGCTGGTTTAAGAAAAAGCCTGAAATGGACACAACCTGAAACGGGTGTTAGAATTTTAAAAGCTGAAAGTGGCTTTGGTTCTTCTATTATTTCCCAAAGAGGGGTCTGGATTTATATTATATTAATAACCAAATCTAGTTCTCGAGTGGTTCCTTATTGTTGAAAGTGGATTCGATTCATCCTATAGTTTCAAAAGGGGATTTTTGGGTTTCTATTATATTAAAATACCTGAATCTGGGTATGTTGAAAAGACTTAGGTTCTCCCATTAATTCCTGAAGTGGATTTTTGGAGTTCTATTAATACTAGAATTTGAGTCTCAAGGTCCCTTACTGCTAAAAGTGGATTTGGTTCATGTTGTAATTCCAAAAGGGGGTTTTTGGATATCTATTATATTAAAATATCCAAATATATGTTTTGGGTCTCTTACTTGCGAAAAGATCTCATTTCTTCCATTATCTCTTCAAGTGGATTTATGGGTTTCTATTAAATGCCTGAATCTAGTTTTGGGTCTTTTTTCGTCAAAAGTGAATTCTGCTCATCTTGTAATTCCAAGAGGGGATTTTAGGATTTCTATTATATTAGAATCCCCAAATCTGGGTTTCAGGTGTCTTGTTGCTAAAAAATATTTTGTCTCTTCCATTGTTTCCTAAAGTGGATTTCTGGATTTTTATTATATTAAATACCCTAATCTAATTTCGGGTCTCTTATTGCCCAAAGTGACTATTATTATCTAAGTACATGAATCTGATTTTTGGGTATTCTGAAGTCGAAAATAATTTCGAGCCTTTACATCTTTTAGAAGTATATTCGCAACTTTTCATTGTTAACATTCAAATACTGGTTCTGCATCTCTTACTGATGAAAGGATATCGATTTTATTATTATTTTCATAGTGTAGTGTTCCAGAGAATGAAACAATAAAAGTATGCAAGCGATGTGGATTTGAATTACAAATGGCTCTAATTAGGTTATATATATATATATAAATTACAAAATAATCACAAGTTAAAGTTTTTGAATCTTTTTGATTAAGTTCTTGGATGAGACTGGGTCTAAAACATGATTACAATGGTGCACAACACCTTCTTGAGCCTCTTCTGCTTATGTTTTATGGTTTCAACATCATCAATAGATTCGGTCTGAAGCACAAGTGCATATTTGTGAACTTTTTTAGCCTCTAAAAGGAGCTCTTTTACCCTTTCATATTTGAACTTCCGATTTTTAAAAGAATATATATATATATATTCTTCAAATTTTGAACATAAATAATTTAGTTGATAAGGCGATGGCATAATTCCTTATTTCTCTTCTCTTCAAAATAATCTAATAATTCAAGTTTTACCTTGTTGACCCAATCTCTTATGATATTCTCACTTAAACCCTTTGGAGGGTTTACAAAAAATAGGAACCGTCTTTGAGAACCAGCAGGTTCAGCTATATTCGACGAAAGCCCAGGTGGTCAAGGAGCTAACTCTGAGATGCCTCCGACTAAAATAAACTCTAAAGATTTACTTGAAGCTTTGCTATCTTCTAATGGATATTCTAGTTCACCAACCCTTTTGTGAAGTTTCGCAACCTCTTTGTCAAAGTTGATAATAGGATTTGTCCTGATTTGGCATTTTTTTTCAAGAACTTTATCCTTTTCGGAAATTTTAAGTTCCAGACTTTTTCTTTTTGTCTACAAGACAACATTTTTGTGGTCTATATCTCTTAATCTGATCAAAAGACAGAGGGTTATCTTCGAACTTTTATGGAATAACTTCATCGAAAGCCTTTCAGCGTTTAATTTTGGCCATGGTTTCTCTTTGTCTTCAGCTGGCTAATGATGAGGGCTTTTCGACTGGGATGTTAGTATAAGCAGACTCTGTAATCCAAAAAAAAAAAATTACATTTTATACTTGAAATAATTTTTTTTATTTTGCACAAGAAAGTTAGTAGATTGATTTCAAGATACATCCATGGTTTTAAGAAATAACTTTGATCTCTAATTCTACTCCCTAACAGAATGGATGTCATATTAAATAAGTAATTTGGAATGAAGTATCCTGCTTTCTTCAAGAAGCGCCTACTTCTCTTTGTCTAGGAAGTCAAAACCAAACCTAGGGCACAACATGTGAAGTATGTACAATTCCTTAAGAAAGCAACATCAGGTGGATTCTGATGTCTTAATTAAGAAAGATTTTTCCAAATACTCCCTTCTTAGCTTAACAAATTTTGTCAAGAAATCGTGGGTAATGGGACTATTCGGAACATTATCTCCCTATCTTAGTATAATAAAGCCACTTCGATAATAAAAATTCAAAACCATGCAATTGTTCTATTAAAAAAGAGTGTAATAGTCATGAAATTTGAACATAAGTCACTAAAAAGTAGAATAAATTTTATACATTCGTTAGATTTCCTCCTGTTGTTTACAAATGTTTTCGTGTATGACCCAAAATAAAAAGGGGAGCTTATGTCAAGATTCTGGTTCCTTACATTGTTTCCCATGCACAAACTTCTATCCTATCATGTGGAATATAGCAAGGCCTTAGTATTATTTAACCTAAAAACATAGTTATTAAGAAAAATCATTACATCTACGGCTCATTTACTTAAATTTAAGTCTACGAAAGTTTATTCCTAACTAATTTGTCATGAGTAATTGCTAACAAGTAGGATTGAAAAAAAGTTCGTAATTGAGAAGATAATCAAAGTGGAAAACATACTAAATGAAGGAATTGGTACCTGAAGTAAAGGGGTAGAGGTGAGGTTCATGAGTTGCTTCCCCTTTTGGATTTTAAAGGTGTAATCACCAACCTTATCTTTTTTAGAAGCATCGCCCTCCTTTGCTAGGTGGGAAACCCCGCTGCCACTGTTGTTGGGCTGACTAATAAATCACCCCTCGGAGTTGCCACCATCAATCAAATCTTCATAAGTGCTATCGTCGCATGCCTCCTATTCAGAGTCCTCCTTGATAGAAGGAACTTCAAAAAGGGACCTTGCACTAATTTATTTTTCTTCTTCATCTTTAGAAATAGCTTTAGTATGTTGAAGTTCTTCCACCTTATCCCGAAATCTTTCGACCAGAGCTGAGGGAAGAGTGGAGAAATTAAATTTCAGGCAAGTTTTGAAGTTATCAGTAAAAACCACCATGACGGAATTCATGAAAATGTCCTCTACAGGTTGTCCATAGGTGCCATCAAGGCATCAAGAAAGGCTTGACTTTCATTTTTGAGTTGGAAAACTTCATGGGCATTCTTCATTAGGCTCTTATCCTTTTTGGTCAAAATTTCCATTAAGGATGAGCACCCTTTATCTCTCTAAGAATGATTTTTCTTTAATTACATGAGGTTGTTTATCATCTAAATCTTGGAGTTCCTTGTTCAAAGAAACATTATGATCGAGGAGAGTTTAGGCAGATTCTTTAGCAGCGGCAGTCTCATTCTAAACTCATTAACAACAACAACTAAAGTGGAATTTTGGTCTTTTAAAGTCTGAACCTCCTTTTTAAGGTTTGATACTTCAGGTTCGGAGCCGGAGGTGCTGTGTCAAGAAAAACGCCAATTCTTTAGAAGCTGAAAACCAAAAAAGCAAAATATAAAGAAAACAAAAGAGAAAAGAAGAGGGATTACGTTAAACTGTTGTATTACTACAGACTGATGCATCGATGGAGAATCAAGAAAAGTTTTGAGTGAAGAAAGAGAAGGGACGCTAAAATTGATCTTATTATCCCCATAAAATTAGATGAAGAGCTCAAGAGAGGAATGATATTGGCTTTGATGATTGAACCCGAGGGAAGAAGATAAAGTTTATCTCGATCGACATCTAATAAAGAAGAAAAGTATGGAGTTTTAAAAATTAACACGTCACAACCAGTTGAAACAAAATTCTAATGAACTTGTATCTAAAGGAGAATGTAAGGCATCACATGTCGATGGTGTTGTAATTTTTGGGGAGGCAACGACATTTCCTTTATCACCTTCCTGGTTTGAAATATCTATCGGAAGTTTTAACGTTTTTGCCTTCTTTATAACAGGCTCTTCGGAGGGGAACAAATAATCTTTTGATCATTTATCTTTCTAAGCTGAAAAGTAGATTTTGCAATAGGAGACAACTTCAACTTTAGAGAAATAGGAACAAACTTATTAATAATTGGAGGAGCATAATAAGGATAAAGAAGAATTGATGAAATAGGCCAATAAAATAAAGTAGTAGTGAAAGTTATCAATGATCATTAAACGACAGAGTTAGGACTTATCATTGTGACCGAGGATAATAGGAGGACTGGGAGTAAACTTTAAAGGGTCACCTCGAGCCCAGTATAGATCATCTCTCATCGATAATTGCATCATTAGATGGCTTCCGAGAATCTTTCATTCGGAAAGGAGAAGATAGGGCTTCGACATAATGGCGAAGGTCAAAAGAGTTGCTTGCTCCCACATTTTACTAAAGCCTCCTTCGTCATTTGGATACCTTGCCCAGTTTTTTCATCATGGTTTTTTAGGACTGCCTCTACAAGGTAGATGTTCAATGTGATATTTAGTTAAATAATTAAAAAAAATGGGATGTTAATATATGATCTTCAAAAGAGTTAGAATTCCACTGATGTCGGGAGGACATCTGATAAAAAAAATTGATTCTCCTAATTCTATGATCGATAATTACTATTAATAATTAGTTTCGAGGAAGGATTGGCCAAAGATAGTTCAGTCTTTGTATTGTTAATCTTTTCTAAGCGAACTGGTGCGGAAAGAGCCGAAGGACTAAAAAATGAGCCTCCAGATTCTAAGGAGATAACCTCCAAACAAAACAAGTAAGTATATGCATTGGGAGAAAGCCGGATTGAGGCAAAATGAATTTGTTCTGGAAATCGAGAAAGAAAAGCAGGAAAGGGGAAGAAGCTGCTATGCCAAATATAAATGACGGTATAAGAAAAATACCCTGTGAGAGATTGTTAATAGTAGCATCGACTAGTAGTGAAATGACATCGATTCCGGATATTCATAGGAAATCTAGAATAGCATTTACCTCTGCTTAAGTAGTGATCAAAGAGCTTTTGGAGGCGACAACCACTTTTTTAAGCACTTGTTTTTGAGCCGCAGCAGAAGCACCATTAGTCTCCGGAGTTGGCTTCGCCTTGCTTTCTCTATGGATTTCCTTTCACATATAATGTTGTAAGGTGATATCGTTTCATTATTACAAAGATATTTAGAAGATAATAAAGGAAAAATCTTGTTTCCAACCTCTTTCGGAGGTACTATAAAATGACTAATGAAGTAATCAATCATAAATACTTTCGCAAGGAACAAAGATTCAAAGTATGAGCCATGAACTAAACCAAAATCATTACATATCCAAGATTAACTCAAATTTATCTTCTAATTCAAGCCAAAACCTACTCCCTCAAAAAAGGGGTCGTGCAGCCTAAAAGAATGGTTTATATGTGACAAAAAGAAGGAGAAATTGGGTGAAATCAAAAGAGATGATTTTGAAATTTAGTAGTTGGTTATCTAACCATATTGTAAGGATTGAGCTTGAAATCCACAACCCAAATAGAGTAAAAAGTCTTAACTTGATTATAATTATGACAAAAAGGGTTTCCATTCAAATAATAGTACCAATTAAATCGAAGATACACTCAAATTTGTGTAAAATAGGATTGAAAACGAGTACGTCCAATTATAACTAAGTTTAGAGACATTATAGAATTTCAAGCCAAACACTATGTTCGATTAAAAGCTAAAATCGGTTTCTTATTTCAACACGGGAATTGAGATATTTAAAAACCTAAGAAATCAGAAAATGAAGATTGATCAAAAATAGGGATCAAGTTTGAAATATTTACCTTGAGTTTGCCAGTTAAGACGAACTGGAACAATTTTTGAGTTGTTAGAAAGCTTTGATATCGGAACCCGATAATTCTGATTGTAGGTAAAAGTAAGAAGAAGAAGAACTAATCTACTATTTAATGAAAGAAATGGGAAAACAAAATCAACCGTTGCATTAAATTTGATCGTCCGACTAGGAATAATAAGAGGTGAGAAAATTCTACATGCATTGGAAATTAGAGCCTTGACTTGAAAATTTAAGAATACCACTTGACCTCGGGGGGAGGGGATGTTAGCACTCAAAATAATCAAAAAAGAGCTAGGAGCATATACTGCAATGAAGGGATGTAAGAAGTAGAGAACGTCAGGACTAGGCAAAGACATTCCATAAAAACTTGCTTCCATATCCGAGACAAAAGGGGGAAACTCCTTTCAATGAAGAAAATCCCCTCTCGGTTAAATCCGAAGGGCATGCGCATCGGAACAGTAGTCTCTAATAAAAAGCAAGGAGAATACTTGAATCACCCTTTGGGACAGTCAAAAGAAGCTTTATGGTAGCTTGATCCCTCGAAAGACCGCCCTTGTATAAAGAGAAACTACATCTAAAAGAGGACAACCATTTGGTAATATCAAAAGCTGAAAACATGCAAAAGCTTGTTCCGTCAAAAAATCGATAAGTCTCCCGTAGACAAGATTCTTAGCAGAGAAGTAATCTGAAAGAATCCCAGCAGTTTCTCATTAGGAAATGTTCTGGAAGGCATGCCACCTCTCTAAACCATCAAGAGCACAAGCCACTTTCTATTGGAGACGCCCTTATTAGACCTTCGATTTGGCCTTCGGGAAAGCATTAGGAGAAGCCTTAATGCGTGAAGGAAGTCAACCTGCACCTATAAATACAGCCCCATTGGTCCAATATCCGAATCAATTTCTTTATTATCTAGTTTGCAAACCCTAATTTCTAAAACATTTAGGAGATTTTTAGGATTAAAATATCAAATCGATGTACTTTTTGAGTATTAAGAAAAAAGCCGAGTTATGGAGCTAATGTCGAAGCACTCAAGATTATTATATTATTGTCATCTTATCACTTTGTAGGTTTAACACCAAAGGTGTCAAAAGGAATATTTTTATGAGAACACGTCTAGTTCCACTGAAAGGTATTAATAAATAAAATAATATTAGTGGGACTTCGTCAAGGATTTTCATCTTAGAATCTCTAAAACCTTAGCTTACCGAAGGTTTCCAAAAGTTACCATAGCCAATTAGATTGCTCGAAACACCGAATTTCTCCTGAGATAGAATTGTCAGCTGGATAAACCTTTTAAAACCCAACAAGAGGAAATAATTTACACGAACATTAACTCGGAATAGTCATGAACTATCATTTCTTCTGAAGGGAATAAGATGCCCCAACCGAAGACCACTAACGAAGCCTTCAAAGTAGAGATGAAGGGGATAAATTCTACATAAAGCGAGATCTTCTACTAAAAAAAATTTCAATGATTCAGGCTACAAGCATCTAATTACTATTTTTTGTTTCCACAGCGATTCGTTCTTAAAGAATTTAAGGGATTAAAATGGATCAAGCAATGGAATCATTCAGCTATAAGAAGGTTCGACCCAAATAAATTCCTTTTTTAGAAGAATTATGCAAAAACCACGTTGTTTTGGGGTTTTACCAAAATTTTGGCTAACAGAAAGTAGTACAGGGGTCCATTGTGGCACCCAACATCCATTAATGTCACTCTTTATCGGAATGCATTAAGTTTCATGAAGCGTTATAGGTAAACAGAAACAGAGTCTCACAAGATAGATACAAAATATCAGCGGAAATTTAAAATTTCATTATTTAACAGAAAAACATCATAGTCTCAAAACCAATTACAAAATCAGGCTAAAATACTGAAACCAAGTACATCAAACCAAAACATTTGTCTTGTGTTAAAAACAAACAGAGTACATAATTGTAACATCATAATCTCCATAAGTAGCCATAACAAGGTAGACAAGTAATCAAAGCGATACATCAAAGCAGTTCCAAATAAAAGCAGAAACATAAGAGAGAGTAAGTCCTAATCACCACTGAGCATTCCCACCTTGAGAACTTGGGAGAGGGGAGAAAGAAAGAGAGAAAAGGGAAACAAAAAGAGCCAGACATAAAGTCTGGCGAGTCCAGTGATTTTTAGCACATAAAGAAGTAAAAGTATTAAGACAGGTAAATAAACTAGATGAAAGATAACAGTAACATACAACAGATGTAAATAGGATGAACAGGGTAAGCAGAATAAATAGGGTAATATGGACCAAGCTACAATTCTCACTTACTTTTCTTTGCACTAATATTAGTATAACAGGATTTATGATAGGATTTGGTGTTCCCTAATTACTTAACAAAAACAGAATGATCCCAACAGAAACATAATGGTAGTTTTAGGTGTACTCTAGTTTCATAACGGGTTTTACCCTAAACAAAATTAACAGGTACCTCAACAGAAATAACGGGTGTTACCCCAAACAGAAATAATGGGTACCCCAACAGAAACAAGCAGGTCTAGATGTACCCTAATTACTACCCCAAGCTACCGGCTCCCTAATGTGTAAATATCTTGTGTCGGCCCCACATTAGGGTGTATTACTTCCTAAAGTGGCAACCTACAAAAGGGCACAAACCTATTTACTGGTGCTACATCGGCTTATTTCCCCTACAGATTGGACCCATGCACACTCATGACTCCGTTGGAGCACACCCGTATACACCCCATTTCAGATGAACCTCTTACTATCATTTCAGTATGCGTGCCTTGACCCCTACCTAGTGTGGGGTTCCCGTTTAATACCAAAATGGGTTACTGACTGATATGGTCCCCACACGGCGGATAACACAAGTCAAACCCTTAAACTTGTGTCCCTAACTAACTAGGATTTTAAAGGTTATATCTTATAGATTAACAGGTTCATATAAACCCCACAAATCTATCATATTTACTTAACCCCCATAGATTTAACAGACTCCACAGGTTACTTACAGTTTCATTAACATGTTCCACTTAATCTCTGAATTAAAACTACAGATTTACATGTTCATACACAACAAATTTTTAGTCATATTCCACAGTACAAGATATTCCCCAAATTTCCCTCTTTTATTTTCATTTCCAAACATACCCGTGTTGTCCCAATTATTTTCCTACGTATGTCTCTTACGAGATTGGCCTAGGCTCGAAGGTAACCTAGTCTTATAAAATAAAAAGGGGAAAAGAAAGGGAGAAGAACAAAAATAGGCATATAATAACAATCGAACAACAGAACAAGGGTACAACAAAAAATACATGTAACAACATAAAATTGTTTAGATATGAATTAGTTTATTAACAGGCATAGGCTCAGATCTAGGTTTATTAATAAGTCAGGGTTATTATTAAATTTTATATCTAAAAGTAACATGAACTCAAAGAGATTGGATCTAAAGAATAGAAGTTAATAAGCTGATGTTGTAGAAGGGAATCTTGTATAAGTCAGATAAGAATTGTCTTGATTCAACCCAAGTTTGGGCAGCATCTCCCCTTCTTCATCTTAAATTTTTAGAACAGAAGTTTGAGGAAGAAGTACGAAGAAGTGTAATTGTTTGGTAGGAGTGCATGCCTTCATATAAAGTTTACAAGATAATCCTTAACCGTCAGACCCCTGCTTTTAAATTCAACCGCTTAGTAAAATAATGAACCTGGTTAACAAAGCAGTTTAGAAACATAAGAATTAACCTTGCCATATCGTATGTGGGTCGACCCACCTACACCAGGGTCGACACATAGGTCGACCCATTTGCCTTTGGGATGACCCAGACCACGGTGGGTCGTCCCACAATCGGTCTGGTTCCCGCCCCTTGCCTCCTTTGTTTCCCACTCCCTTCCTCTTGATTTATTTTGAACTTGTTTGATTTATATTTACATATATCCTACTTATATGTATACAAACTTCTAACCTATATATCTTCCTTATACAATATCCGTTTTATACAAACTCGGAGTCTATCTGAAACTGAATTCCGAGGCGAACGCAATGGTACAGTCCGTTTTACGTTATTCCCAATATTTTATTAAGTATCCTTTAATTTATTGTCAATAATGTTCTTTAAAATTACGGGGTGTTACTGTAACACCCCTCTCGAAAAGCTATTACAAAGATCTTTTAGCACTGTGGTTAGTGTGCGGTGTTGCTTTCCGAGAGGTCGGGGGTTCGAATCCTGTGGTTGTCGCATTTGGTGTCAGAGCCTATACCCAGCCGGAATTGTGTGTGCAGTACTGCGGATGTCGGTCGGTGTGGTACTGATGCGGGTTACATGAACACCATCTAGGTGGTGAGTGATATGAGCCAACGAGGACGTTGGGCTCTTTAAGGAAGGTAGTCTGTAACACCCCTCTCGAAAACCTAACACAAAGATCTTTTTGCACAGTGGTTAGTGCATGATGTTGCTTTCCGAGAGGTCGGGGGTTCGAATCCCATGGTTGTCACAGTTACATTCTCCACTACTTAAAGGATTTCGTCCTCGAAATCTCCAAGTCAAAAAGAATGTTACTATCCTAACATCCATCTACAACCATCTACTCATCCATCATTCACAGGCATCCGTTGTCCTTAATAGATTTCTATTGCTTGTATGAAATTTATGAAGAGTGTTGTGTGTTTGTTTGTACTTACCATACTGCGAAAATCAGGTGGTTTACTGATTCAGTCGACCTCCTTAATGCAATATGTATTGGTGCCATGAATCAAAAACATATGCAAATAGTCCTAGCATATCATTTAAATTCTATATGTTTGCACAATCATTAGTCCAGATGAAACATCCAGATGATGATACATTCATTTCCACCCATTAAAAAGTAAAATGCATACACATCCATATGCAGTATGAGAGTGTTTGAACCGGTCTAGTGCCTAGTGTGCGTATATGCATTCACGAGCAGCCACTAGCAACCACTTGCATCCACTTGCATCCACCAAACATAATAAGACATGTTTACATCCATTAGTTTTCTACCTAAAGGTCGAAGATTCGATCGATATGATACACCTGAATGATAGAAGCAAGTATGAATTAAAGCTTAGAAAAAGAAGTTAAGAACGTACCCTATAAAAGAAAAGGGTATGAAGCATGAATCTTGTCTTCAGTCTCCCAAGTTGCATCCTTGCGGTCTTCTCCCCATTGCCATTTCATCAACTTAACTTCTCTGTTGCGTAGTTTCTTAACCTCTAATCCAATTATACTGGTAGGTACTCGTCTAACTATTGCCTCCTTTTCTATCTCTACTTCCTCAAGCATGCTCGACTTAACCATCTCTGTTGTATCGTGAAGAATTTTCCGCAAATGGGAAACGTGAAAAACATCATGAACATCCGACAATCTCTCTGATAATCTCACCCTTTAGGCCATCTGACATATCCTCTCTACAACGGGAAATGGCCCTACAAAACCTCAGTGCCAATTTCAATACAGATCCGAAGCGAACCACATTCCTCAGAGGTGATACTTTGATGAAAATCATGTCTCCTACCTTAAACTTAATGTTAGTCCTTCTCTTATCTACGTAGGATGTCTGCAGATAAGATCAATCTTTTCTGAAGTCTCTCTAATCATCCGAGGTCCAAGTAAAATCCTATTCGTAGACTCCCTCTAATAAGTCGGTGATCTACAAGGCCGTCTGTATAGTGCCTCGAAGGGTGCCATTCCAATACTTGTCTGATAATTATTATTGTAGGCGAACTCAACCAATTTGTGATGCTCCTCCCAAGTCCCTCCGAAGTCTAGGATACACGGTCTAAAAAGATCCTCCAGAACTCTATTCACCCTCTCAGTCTGTCCATCGGTCTGAGGGTGACATGCGGTGCTTAAATATAACTGTGTACCTAGTTCCCCTTGCAAGCTCTTCCAGAACTCACTATTGAAGATGGGGTCATGATCACTCACTATTCTGGAAGGTACTTCATGTAGACAGACTATCTCACGAAGATAAACTGATGCCAACCATGATGTCTTTCTCCTTCTCTTAACAGGAATGAAATGAGTGCTCTTAGTAAGCCTGTCTACTATGACCCAGAGACTTGTGTTGCCTCTCCTCAATCTAGGCAAACCATCGATGAAATCCATAGAGACGCTCTCCCACTTCCATTGTGGGACCTCCAAAGGTTGAAGAAAACCGCCAGGCTTCTTCTATTCATCTTTTACCTGCTGGCAAACTAAACATCAAGCTACAAACTCCACTACGTCTTCTTCATCCCGGCCCAAAAGAAAACCCTCTTCATGTCTCGATACATCTTATCGTCGCTCGGATGGATAGTCATCCTAGAATGATTGGTTTCCTCAAGGACAGTCCTCAACAAATTTCCAACTTGGGGAACACAAAACCTCTTACCCCGTCGTAGCCACCCTTTGTCATCTGTGGAATATTTACTAAAGTAACTAGAAATATCCCCTCTACTGAGCCTATCCAAGATGTCTGCTATCTGTGGGTCCTCTCGCTACGAAGATCCTATCTGATCCATAAGAGTAGGTTGCACATCTAAAGATGCCAACAAACCAGGTGTAAGATCCATAGATGTCCTAAAATCGAAGGTCAATATGTACTCCAAACTTTGCCTCTCTACGAATAGAGGACTCAAGGTCATCCTCTGCCTACTCAACGTGTCCGCCACTACATTACCCTTGCCAGGGGTATAAGCAATCTCAAAGTCATAGGACGCTAGGAAATCCATCCATCTCTACTGTCTCAGATTGAGGTCCTTTTATGAGAACAAATACTTGAGCGACTTATGGTCCGTGTATAACTCGAACCTTTCTCCAAGTAGATAAGGCCGCCAAGCTTTAAGTGCGAATATTATCGCAGCCAACTCTAAATCATGAGTAAAATAGTTCCTTTCATGAACTCTCAATTGTCTACTGCCGTAGCATACTACCCTTCCCTTTTGCATCAAGACGGCACCAAGCCCTGTACCACATGCATTAGTATACACTGTGAACAATTTGTTCCCATCAGGCAATGTCAAAACTGGGGCTGTTGTCAGAGCTTTCTTCAACTACTGAAAAGCATCCTCACAACCAATACTTCAAGAAAAGGTCAGATTCTTCTTCGTCGGTCTAGTGAGTGGGCTGATATCTTTGCGAAGTCCTTGATAAACTTCCTATAATAACCCGCCAAACCAAGAAAACTTCTCATTCCGTTGCATTCTTTGGAACCTTCCAATCTGGAACTGCAACTACTTCCGTGGGATCCACCGCTATCCCATCCTTGGAGACTACAGGCCCTAGAAATCTTACCTCCTCTAAAAGTGACACTTGGAGAATTTCGCCTTAAGCTTGTGTGCTCTGAGAGTACTCAAAACCTCTCCTAAATGTAGGGCATGCTCTTCCTCGCTCTTCGAGAAAATTAGGATGCCATTTACAAAGACCACCACGAACTTGTTCAAAAACTCCCTAAACACTCTACTCATCAGATCCACAAAATACGCGGCTGCATTCGTCAACCCCAAAGGCATGATTAGCCACTCAAAGAAGACATTTGGAGTTCTGAAAGCAGTCTTCTCAATACTGTCCTCGACCACCCTCAACTGATGAAATCTCGTGGCTAGATCTAACTGCGAGAAAATAGATGCGCTAACAAGTTGGTCAAACAGATCGTCAATGCTTGGGAGTGGGTGTCTATTCTTCTTAGTGAGCTTATTCAACTTCCTGTAATCCACACATAGACGAACTGAGCCATCTGCCTTGATTGCGAAGATGACCGGAGCACCCCATTTGATATACTTCGCCTAATAAACCCCTTCTCAAGTAGCTCCCCTACTTGCTTGCTGATTTCCCCCCTCTCCGTAGGAGCTATGTGGCACACATGCAATGCGCCTGGCTTCACATTATCCACTAAATTTATCTAGAATTCTATCTCATGCCTCAGAGGTAAGCCCCTAACCTCATCAAAAACATCCAGATACTCATAGACTATAGGTACAGATTGCAAATCATCGACAAAAGCATCAAATGATTGTAGGAAACTAAGCATAACATACCCCTTTGTGTCACAGGAAATCTCTAGAGTCCTCCCTCAGCAAGTCAAAATTCTAACGACCATCTTTTCACAGTCTAGGATGGCACCATACATGGCTAGCCAATCCATTCCTAGAATTAGACCATAACCCATAAAACCAAGCATATACGCATCGTACTCGAACTCGACACCTAACACAAATATCCTCAAACCCCGACATATCATAGACAGATGAGTCATTCCCCCAATGGTGTTTGAGACGATAATGGGATAAGAAATAATACTAGTGCTAAGGTGCAAAGACTTAACCACAGAATCAGATATAAAAGAGCAAGAAGCGGCAGAATCAAAAAGAGTCATAACTAGGTGATCAAAAAGGGAAATAAATCCTTCAACAAAAACTTTCCTACCTATGTCTGGTCCACTAGCCTCATGAGCATGCACCTGCCCACTAGAAGATCTTTCCCTTTTCCCCTGTCCTTGCATCTTCGGGAATTCTAGTATAGTGTCCAACTTCACCACTGTTGAAACAAGCTTTCTTCCTTTTTCTGCAATCCTTAACCAAATGACCCAAGCTGCCACAATCATGACGCTTCTTTTTATTCTGGGCCTTGTCGTTCTTTTTACCCTTCTTTTGTGCTTCTTCCTTGGGCCACAATTTCTTGTTTTGCGTCTCATCAGTCTTAACCTCTTTCTTCTCATCTTTGCCATCTTCGTGCATCAACGCTATGCCAACAAGTCTTTCAAAAGTTGCCCCCATCGGTATACGAGACAATGTCAATTCTTGGAGAGGTTGATTTATCCCTCTTGCAAACCTTAAAGCTTTCTTATGCGAGGTATTCACCAATTCCAGACCAAACCTTGCCAACTGGTTGAACTCATTGACATACTCTTTAAGAGACATGCTTCCTTGCTGAAGTGCCAGGAACCTCTCCATCTGCATACTCTCCTCTGCCTGAGAGAGAAACTTTGTCTCGAATCTCTATCAAAAATCAGCCCAAACATCTACTGGATGTCCCGCTTGTGTCACCTCCCACCAAAACGAAGCCTCATCCTTAAGCTGCCATGCGACCAATTGTATCTTCCTGCGGTCATCGATCTCAAAAATCCTAAACAACTTCTCTGTCTCTCATAGCCAATTCTGTGCTTCCACGAAGCTCTCAGTTCCTCGGAATGGTTTTCCTCCCATAGCACAGAAGTCTTCGTATATATTGCAGAAATTATCTTCTTGCGGAGGTGGAGGAACAGCGGTTGCAACTGGGGGAGGGTAATCTCCTTGGCCTCCGGTAGGTGCCGTAGCCTCAAAATATCTATGAAACCAAGCCGGTATCAGAACGCCCTCGAGAAGATTCAGTTCCCCAGACATGCTGAAAAGAAAAGGAAAAGGGTTCCAACAGAGAATCGAAAGATATGGCCTTAGAGAATATATTTTTCAAAAAAGGCTTTTCTTTTCTGAAAATACTTTATTTTTGAAAACAATTTTCAAAACCATTATCTGATCTAATAACCTTTAACTCTGATACCCAATGTGACACTCTACGTCCGTTACTGTCACTCTTTATCAGAAAGCATTAAGTTTCGTGAAGCGTTATGGGTAAACAAAAATAGAATCTCAAATGATAGATACAAAATAGCAGTGGAAAATTTAAAACTTCATTACAAAGCAGATCCAGATCCAAGTAGAAACAAAAGATAGAGTAAGTCCTAATCACGATTAGCATTCCCACCCTGAGAAGCTTGGGGGGAGAAAGAGGGAAAAGGGAAACAAAAGGATCAAACATAAAGTATGGCATGTCCAGTGACCAGGCTATGCTTCTCACTTACTTTTCTCTGCACCAATACTAGTATAACATGATTTATGACAGGATTAGGTGTTCGCTAATTACTTGAAAAAAACAGAATGATACCAACAGAAACATAATGGTAGTTTTAGGTGTACTCTATTTTAATTATGGGTCTTACCCCAAACAGAAATAATAGGTGTTACCCCAAACAGAAATAATGGGTACCCCAACAGACACCGGTAGGTCTAGATGTACCCTAATTACTATCCAAGCGATCGACTCCCTAATGTGTAAATATCCTATGTCGACCCTGCAGTAGGGTGTATTACTTCCTAAAGTGGAAACTTACAAAAGGACACATACCTATTTACTAGTGCTACAGCGGATTATTTTCCCCTGCAGATCGGACCATGCATGCTTATGGCTCCGTTGGAATGCGCAAGTATACACCCCATTTCAGATGAACCTCTTTCTATCAGTTCAGTATGCGTGCCTTGACCCCTACTTAGTGTGGGGTCCCCGTTTAATAGCAGAATGGGTTACTGACTAATATGGCCCCACACAGCGGACGACACAAGTCGAACCCCTAAACTTGTGTCCCAAAGTAACTAAGATTTCAATGGGTTAAGTCTTGCAGATTAACAGGTTTATATAACCCCCATAGATTTAATAGATTTACTTAACCCCCATAGATTTAACAAATTCCACAGGTTACTTACAGTTTCGTTAACATGTTCCACTTAATCTTTGAATTAAGCCAATAGATTTACATGCTCATACACCCCAAATTTTCAGTCATATTCCACAGTACAAGATATGACCCAAATTTTCCTTTTTTTTCATTTCCAAATATTCCCCAATTATCCCAATTACATTTATACGTATGTCTCTTACGAGATTGGCCTAAGCTCGGTGGTAGCCTAGACTTATA
Source organism: Allium sativum (assembly GCA_030737875.1). NCBI lineage: Eukaryota > Viridiplantae > Streptophyta > Magnoliopsida > Asparagales > Amaryllidaceae > Allium > Allium sativum. The sequence continues at coordinate 143,917,544 of CM060913.1, read as the reverse complement.
AAATAAAAGGGGGAAAAGAGAGGGAGAAGAACAGAAATAGGTATATAATAACAACTGAACAAGCGTACAGGAAAAAATGCATGTAATTACGTAAAACTGATTAAATATGAATCAGTTTATTAACAGGCATAGGCTCAGATCCCGATTTATTAAAAGGTCAGGATTACTATTAAATTTTATGTCTAAAAGTAACATGAACTCACAGAGATTGGATTTAAAGAACATAAGATAATAAGCCGACGTTGTAGAAGGGAAACTTCTATAAGTCAGATAAGAATTGTCTTGATTCAACCCAAGTGTCATCAACATCTCCCCATCTTCAGCTTAAATTTTTAGAATAGAAGTTTGAGGAAGAAGTATGAAGAAGTGTAATTGTTTGATAGGAGTGCATGCCTTTATATAGAGCTCACAAGACAGTCCTTAACCGTCAGATCCCTGTTTTTAAATTCAACAACTCAGTAAAATAATGGATTTGGTTAACAAAGCATCCATAAATAGAAGAATTAACCTCGCCAAATCGCATGTGGGTCGACCCACCTACACCTGGGTCGACTCATGGGTCGACCAATCTGCCCTTGGGTCGACTCGTGGGTCGACCCAAACCAGGGTGGTTCATCCCACAACGGGTCTGGTTCCTGGCCCTTGCCGCCTTCGTTTCCCGCTTCATTCTTTTTGATTTATTTTGAACTGGTTTGATTTATATTTACATATATCCTATTTATATGTATACAAACTTATAACCTTTATATATTCCTCATACGTTATTCGTTTTATGCAAACTTGGAGTCTATTTGAACCAGAATTTAGAGAAGAACAAATGGTACAGTTCATTTTACTTGATTCCTAATATCTAATAAAGTATCATTTAATTTTTTGTTAGTAATGTTCTTTAAAATTACGATGTGTTACATTCGTTGAGGGAATGTTTTAAATGGCTAGAAGTCATCTACTTATCCTATTGGTACTAAGTGACTGTTTATTATCTCTTGCATTATACGTTATTTTCTCTATAGGATTAGGATAAGTGAAACATTGAAAGTTTAACTAATAGTTAGAGGACTTTGTAACTAGCATTCTTAATTAATGATAATATTTTAGGAAAACACCTTATTATATGTTTTGGGATGGTATCAAGTAATCAAGGGATTTGCCTTATATGTTATGTTTTGGGTGAGGTAGTAAGTCATCAGGGAATCCACCTCTTTTGATATTGGAATTTGCAAAGGTCGGGTGGTTTAAAGGCTTTACAAAAAGGTACTACCTTTAGGCATGTGTAGTTTGGTTTATAGAAAGACACTACTTTAGATGTGGCAGTTAAACATTCATACATGTAATGCAAGATCAGAATAAAAAACTTAACTTGTTTGACATATAAATTGGGTAAAAATAATCAGGATAAATATTTATTGTGGGCAGTTTATATATTTTCTACTCACCAGAACTTGTTGCTCTGACCCCACCATCAATTCAACATCCATGATAACATTAGGGGAAAACAGACCATTAAAAGTCGACATGTTTGGGTTTCTTTTTATTCTCTCATTGTAACAGCCCGCATTTTACGTATCGAAGGATCGTAAAATATTTTTATTTTATTCCCTAAGGGTTGTGCTATTCTCATCTTTTGATATGTTGCTTATGGGGAGGTGAGACATGTCCATAATTTTTACCGATTTTTTTTTTGCGACAATTTTACCCTTTTCAGCCTTGTACAGGGCATAACTTTTGACTCAGGTCAAATCACAGGGTGAGACCTGTGCCATTGGAAAGGAATTGATGATTGCCTTTCCGTAAATTGGTTACATTAAAGATTTGGCTCAGTGGTTTGCGAGCAATCACTATTTTAAGGTTTCACAAATTTTGTCCAGGTTTTATTAATTAAAATATGGGCTAATTTGTAGGCCCGCTAAGGGTTGGATTTTTGGCTATAAATAGGGGGAGGGGGCCATGGAGAATGTTTTACTTTCTCCATTCTCTCATTTGAGATCCTCAATTTCTTCATCTCTTCCATCTTTCCACTATTAAAATCAAGATCTACGAAGAGGGATTGAAGATCTACACTAAATCAAGCAAGATCTACATCAATCAAAGGGAGATTTCATCAAATCAAGAGATTTAGAGAAGGAACTTCACTGTCCGGATTCATTTAACATTGATTTAGAGCCAAATCGAAGAAGTGGTGAGTTATATGCATCTCCCATGAAGGTTCAATGGAGTATATGGATGGTTTTATCATTTGTTCATCATTTTGTGATGTTTTCATACAAATCTAATCCATGTAAGTATGATTTTGATGTTTAATCACCATAGGATCTAAATTTAGCAACTTTTGGAACGTAATTTCTTATATTTATTCTATGTTTAGATCTGTTTAAGTGTTTGTTCATTTTATTATGATGTTTGTAGATTAATGTTTGAATTGACGGTTGAATTGATGATTAATTGTTGTTTTAGTTGAATTATTATCACTGGAAAAGTTGAATGTTGATCTGTTTCAAGTATTCAGTTAATTGCGAAGATTTGGCGGTTTTTCGGCGTTAGGATCATTGAGTTTACTCGGGTCGGACAGTTTTTAGATGCTCGGGTAGGACAGTTTCCGGATGCTCGGGTAGGGCAATTTTTGGATGCTCAGATAGTACAGTTTCTGGATGCTCGGGTAGGACAGTTTTTGTTTTGAGCTAAAGTTGCATGAGTAAAGATTCGGTGAAGTTTTGAAGGGGAATTGTAACGACCCGTATTTTCTGGCTAATTATTTAATTTAATTTATTATTTAAAATATTGGTTTGAATTTAAATAATTGAATTTAACGATTTTATTTTGAATATGTTATTAATATAAATAATAAAATAATATTTTATTTCCAACGGCCGGAAAATGTCGTGCTTGACATATAACGTGAACGAACAGTTTAAAACGGTCTAATATTGTTTATATTGAATTTTATTTACAGTTTCATTTATTTAATGATGGTTGAACGTATAACTTATAATTTAATTACAAAACGAGTTGCAGCGGCGCGGTAGTTCGTAATATTGCGTTTTGAACTTTAATTGGATGTTTAGGGCCCAATATAAGACGGATTTTCTCGAATCAAGAAATGCTAGAACCTATTAGATAACATTTTTCTAATGTAGGAGAAAAATCGAGTTTTCATAGTGTAGATTTTGTTTTATGCCCAAATCAATTTTGAAATAGTCGCTATGGAATTCCTTTATAAATTATATCAATTTATTTTATAAAATAAAGGGTTTTTAAATATTTTAAAATCATTTTGGCTTGGAATCCAACCTGAGTTATTTTATTTTGGTATTATATAATATTCTGGTCATATATAGCAAATTGTAATATTTTATTATTATTATATTTAATTATTTTTAAATCGATTTATTTTGATTCAAATTGGACCTTTAAAAAGAGACTTTATTCAAACGACCTCCGTTTTCGACGAAACAAATTTTATTGGGACTGCAATGGTAAATTATTGCTAGATTTTCAATTTTCACGCAAATCAGAGTTATTATGTGAGCTTGGCAAAATTAAATACAAATAAAACGACCATTTGAACGTGAACGAGTGTCGTTTGAGCAACGGACTCAGAATTCAACGAAATAAGTTTCATTAGGACCATAACGTAAAATTATACTATGACGTCCATTTTCAGGACGAACGGGGATTGTATGTGAGCGCAGAAGCGAATAAATAGCGTTCAGATACTGCGATAGACACGGGAAAAATATTATTGGTCGCGTCAACTTAAATAAATAATTTTTCCCTATTATATATACCCCTATACTTCATCCTAAAACCATAAAATCCCATCCCCAAACTCATTTCCGTCCAACATTTTGCAAAAAAGTCCCGTTTTACAAAATAATTTATATCTTCCATTCTGTCATGAACTAGCTATGGCGATCTGAATAAAAGTGGTAGACCGGGTCGATATCTACCTATTATAAAAAATTGGGACGATCGGACGACTGTGGTGGCTGGAATCGACAAAGAAAATCCAGATCTGACTTTCATTTTTCATAGATTTGTGGTGTCGGAGGTTGACGATTGATATTGGATCCAAAGGAAAACTTGTAGAGGACGAGGAGAGGGTGATTTTTGCCTTTGGTCGAAGGGGCTAATTTGGCCTGTGGTGGTCGTGGGGAGGAGTTGAACGGAGGACTCGGTTTTGGGTTGTTTTTATTGAAGTGTCGGACGGTTTTGGTTCAATAACTGGCAGAGGAAGCGTTGATGTGTTCGCTGGTCTGAAGGGGTAGCAGCGGCGTAGCAAGGTGAAGTCAGTGGAGGCGATGGCGTTGGCTCTGGTGACCGAAGGTGGATGAAATGGGGCCACAACCATTTTCCGGTTGTTCGGGTTTTTCGGATGAATGGAGGTAGTTGGGCGGGCGGCGTTTGGTTCTGCAGTAGCCCACGGTGGCGCAGTGCCGATGGTTAGTCAGGGGTCGGCTCAGGTGGATCAGTGGCGGCGAAATCGATAGAGGAAATTGGCAGTTTGTGCTAAAGGGAGGTATCGGGTGTTGAAGAAGAAGATGGAATCGGGTTCCAGGGAATAGTTTGGGAAAACGTGTTTTTGAGCAGTACAAGGCTGACATGGAGCCATTATTCACTAATCACGTTTAACATGGTAATCAAGGTAATTAATTAGTTTAATATTTAATTAATTTATAATTAGTTTAGTTAATTAAACGATTAATATATATATAAAATTGAAATAGCGATATCTAATTCATACGATGACGGATTTCAGCAAAATTGGACTCGTTGGAATCGTGGCGACGGGCACTACGCTGTCGAGCTGGTCTGAACTGAAATCGAAGCAGTTGGAGATCCGTGTAATTATAAACACCAGTTTAGAATTATACATTATAACGCGTTAACCGTCAACCGTATTAATGGTGAATTAACTCTCACACTTTTTTGGACTGCTATGATGTGATAAATCCATAAAAATAAAATGTCATTAAAAAAATATATTGGTTGATTGGCTGTCTTGGTTGCTTATCGTTGATTTAATGGTTGTTGTTAATTTAAAATAATATGCTATCATGAAATGTTATAATAACCCGTGATGCAGGGAAGAACAGGTAGGAGGAATCCAACCGGATTCCTCAAAATATCATGTGTATCGTTTATTATTATATTGTTTACACATGAACTGATTAAACCCCAAATGACACTGAAACCTATTTGAATGTTGATGGTTGAATGGATGTGATTGTTGTGGTAATTTTAATCAATCGACGATATCGATTAAGTAGTTGGTAGTAATGGTCTAAATCTATTGTTTTACGACGTTGTTTTGCTAATAAGCAAATTGATCGAGTTTAAATTTATTTTATAAATAAATTAAAGAATTCAAGTTATTTTATATGAGTCGAATAAAAATGATGTTTTATAAATATATTTATAATTAAAATCATGTTTTACAAATGTGATTATTAAAGGTTTATATAACGAATTCTTGCGCGGTTTTATGAACAGAAGTCAAAAGCTAATATACGGATTACTAAAATTGAATAATCGTTTTATATAACAATTAAAGTGATGTTTTAAATTAATTAATTAAATTATTAATTAATGTAAGAGGGAAAAATGAAAAGAAGTTTATAATTATCTTTATATGTTTATGATCATGTTTCAATAGAGATTATTAATATTTTATAATAAGAATTCGATGTCATTCATAACTTCAGTCAGAAACTAACCTACAAGTTAGTAGAAAGGGAATAATTGTTTTTATAAACAACTAACTGATGAATTAAATTAATTAAGTTATTTAATTAATTTAAGGAGGAAATAATAACAGGAAACGAGTTAACATTTAACTGATATGTACGGTTGGCAAAAATCAACCATTTAATTTGAAATCGACGGTTGGGTTAATTTGATTTAAATTAATGCAATCAATGGTTTTTCAAAATATTCGTTTACTTAATGAATAATGTAGAAGTTAGATAATCATCGATTAACTAAAATTTTAAGTGCTTATTGAATTATAAAGTTAATTTTTATTTAATAACCTTTGTAAAATGATCTAATTATCCATCTTAATTTAATAATGAAGTTAATTAATGAATAATTAATTATTGAAATTGACTAATTTTATTCCGTTAATAATGAAGTTAATTATTATATTAATAATTATTAAAGCTATTGTTCCAATTATTCACATTCCTTTCCGGAAGGGAATCAAATTATAATGAGATTCTAACTACGTAAAGATTACAGAAGGATTTTGTTGTAAATCCCAGGATTTTATAAACATAAGTTTATAAAGGAAGGCTCGAGCTACAACAATGTTTAATTAATAACAGCAATGCGATCGGGAAGAGATTTACGAAATAAAAGTGATGAAATTGATAAGCATAAAAGGATTTTAATTTATTTCAAATCATATAAACAAGGTTTGTAAATGTGGTTGTAAGCCAATGCAAATATTTCAATTAGAAGTTTACTTAATTAAGTAAAGGGAATGGGCAAGAAAGGTGGGTTTTCAAATAAAGGAAAATGGTTTATGAAACTGTAACGTCCCGCATTTTTATCGGTTTGTATTTGAATATTTAAATCAGTTTAAATATTGAATTCGTAATATAAGTGGATTTATATATTAATTAAAATGAAGTTTAACGTATAAATATATATATTATATATAATTGATCTTGTAACGACGCTGCAGTTCATAATTTAATGTTTTGAACTTCAACTGAGTGTACATGACTCGTTATAAATTAGATTTCTTCGAAACAAGAAACGCTGGAATCTGTTGAACTGAATTTTTCAAATGGAATTGAAAAACCAAGATTTCGTGTTACAGATTGTGAGTTATGTCTAAATCAAGTTTCCAAATAGTCATTATAGAATCATTTATCGACCGTAATAGTTTATTTGATATAACTAGATACCAGTTGCAAATTTGGACAAGATTCTTTTGAGATGTAGTGATAATTTAATTTTTAGAATTTTACTGAAATTTTTAACTAACTAAATATGCAGCTTTTTATTTGAAGTATTTTACACCTTGTAGCAGCATTTTGGGGTTTCACGATATGAGTTAACCTACCATTTTTTTTATATTTTTGGGGTTGTGACACATTGTCCGACACAACGATATTTTTATTTTTGTCTATAACATTCCTTTGATGAATAAAATTTTGTGTAGCAAGGTACCCTAAAATCCTGACTTATATATGTGTGTACGCGCACACACCACTCTCATATTTCATACTTTTATATTTAACTAGCAACAAAAGGGCATATGTTTGAATAAATGTTAGTTGTGATGCACTATTGCAATTAGAAGATGATGGCCGGTAACTTGGTTTTATATGCCAAAATCATAGTATTGTTCACAGTCGCAACTACATAAGCATGCTTCTCTTCAACTTGATTGAAAACCACTAAAACGTATTGTAGTAAAGAAGAAAACGATACACACACACATATACATATATATATATATATATATATATATATATATATATATATATATATATATATATATAACAAAATGCACTTCTTCAACTAATATATACTGTCACCATCCTATACCTCTGATGCCCTACTCTTCATACAGTAACCCTTTCATTTCAATGCAGTATAACCTTCCCTGCATATGCCTTGCCGTAGAAATGAAGTATAGTACCTTGTCCAGTTTACTTTGCAGCCAAGTCTCGTACATGATCTTTTCAAAACACTGCAAGACAAATACTAGCTGACCTACCTAGATTTGCAGTCAGTCTATGAATAATACGTGCTTGCCAAACTTCTCACCTATGTGTGCCAAGCATCCTTCTTCTATATAAACCAATACCAAAGCTTTCTTTGATTGTTGCAGAAAAAGATTTCACCCGAAAAATGTGAATGAAGATCCAAACAAAAATTATAATCTCTTTAAAAATCAAAACCAATATACCCCAACTCTATGAACTTCCACTTCGCAACAGTGCAATTTTTGTGCAACTCGACAACACACTTTCAAACTTCAAAAAGAAAAGTCCAGTGATGAAAGGAAAGATGGCGTGAGAATTCATTGGAGGGATGGTGATGTAAAGGAGTGGCGTTAGTCTACTTGGTGAAAAGCAAGCATTGCTGTTTTCATGGAGGAATGATTTGTGTGAGGTAGTAATAGATGCGGCAAATGGATGAGGGAGAAATGATGCTAGAATAGTGCGGCCATGGCATAAAGAGAAGGCAGCGAGTTTCCTGTGAAGGAGGAAGGAGCAAAAGAGTGAGAACAGTAGATGGAAATGGGGCAGTTTTAAATTTTCAAACGTGAAGGGTGGAAGGATCCCATCACAAAAGAATTCATGGATGTGGTACAACAGTGTGGGGATGTTAGTGTTAAGGACGACAAGAAGGGGATGATGGTGCTGTTCATTTTGAATTTTGGGAGAAGAGAGTTCAGGAAGGCAAGGTAAAGCCTCAGCCTTGGCCATTATTAACGAAAGAGGAAGACCGTTTGAGCTTGACAGGGGGTGGTGTGTTGCGCAAAAATTGATGCATGAAAGGGTCGATCCAATAATGTATAGTGTAACATTCTGACGGTTGGAAGTGGGGGAACTTGGAAGAACAGTGCACGTGGTTTGAAGTGTAAGTTGGTGGTTGAGAAGTGGAGCGATGATGATGAAGATAGATGATATCGGGTGGGCTTATTTGTGTGAGCTGATGGTATTTCTAGCTAAAGCCCAAAAACAAAATGTTGTGGAGCCAACATAACATGGGCTAGAGAAATTAACACGGAGGGAAAAGTCGTGTACATTGTTGGGGGAAGTAACTGTGTGTAATAGGATTGGGTTAGTTAAATTCCAATGGGCCAAGGTGAAATAAACGATGAAGCCCATTTGAAAATAATAAAAATAAAGAGAAGAGAAAAGAAGCCTGGGGTTATTTGTTGAGTGGAGCAATATTCAAATTGGAATGATATGGAGGAGCGTATCTGATATGGCATGCCGCGAATCTGAATAATGTGAATGGGCCAAGAAGGAAAGGAATCCGGTAGGGTCGCAGAATCATAAGCTACACAACGAAACTAGGATGGAGCGTTTTGAAGATCGTCTGAATTTATGGCAGAATTGAACGCTTGGTTTAATCGACTGACGCAAATCTTTATTTAACAGTTAACGCACGAAGGTAAGTAAATTCACTAACTCTGATCTATTTTAAAATATTTCAATTATATTTTGAATAGTGGTTGAATGCTGTGTGATGGTCGTTAGATAGATTACAGTTTAGTTGGTTAAATTATATATATATACATATATATATATATATATATATCTTTGCATATATGTACATAATTAGCTGGATATAAATCCTATTGATTATAATATTCCATATTATGGAATTTATGTTGATTGTGTTGACTAACATCGGTGGATGTAGAAACCGGTTGGAGGAATCCAACCGGATTCCTCAAATATTTATATGTACTGTTTGTTTTATATTATTCATATATGCACCCTTTGAAACCAAATGACATTAAAACCCTATGTGGATATTGATGATTGAATGGAAATTCAACGTTATTTGGATTAAATCAATAGACAATATTGATTAAGAAAGTGGCAGCATCGACCGTTAACCCATCTCTTTGTAAAAAGTAGATTTGCCGGTAGGCGAATCAATGAAGTTAAAAGAATTATATTATTATAATCAAAGCGAAGTTTTTTATTATAATAGACATACTATTATAAACTGGTATTTTATGGTTCGTTTTATAAAGTAAATATAAATGATTATTTGATAAGTTATAAAGCTGTAATTATCTTGCGAGTAAATATTGGATAATTATTTTAAAGATAATCGGTTAAAGAATATTATTGGATTAATTATATCAGTCAAAAGAAGAGAAGTAATTAAAATCAGTTAACAAATTAACTGATGGTTTGAAGTTGATTAAATCAACTGTTATTTGAAATTGATTTTTATATTAACTGGTCTTCAATTAATCTAATGAAAATAGTTTAGAAATAAATTAATCAAAGTTAATATGATTTAATTACCTTTTTAATGAATGAAGTTTAAATAATTATTTGAAGTAGTATAATTAGTCTTATTCATTAATAATGAAGTAAATTCTTTTACTTCAGCAAATGATCAAGTTAATCATTATTTAATGAATTTCAGGATAGTGAGTTTATGATGAGATATTTGCCGGCATTGGGTATAATAATTTGAATAAAAAGGAAATGGTCAAAAGACGAAGAGCATTATTGATGTTTGATAAGAGAAGTTTTAAATGGATTTGTATAAGGAAGATGAAGCGAAGAGTTAATGACTAATGTAAACAATTATAAACAACAGAGTTTTCAAAATAAGGATACGGCGTCATAAAACCATATTTAAAATAAAGCAAGAAATACGGTTTAATTGACATTATTAGTAATAAGGAGTCTAGAGTTACGGACTTATCTGTTCTAAGGTAAGAACGTTGTCGATTAAGGTCTGAGAGGTAAATAAAATACCCCAACTTGAACAACTCCACTATTATCGAGAGATGATATTAGTTTGTAACGGACAAAGATGTCGATATTAGTTATAAAAAGGGGAATATGACAGCGTATTGCATTAGTTATAAAAAGGGGAATATGACAGCGTATTGCATTAGCTATAAAAAGGGGAATATGGCAGCGTATTGCATTAGCTATAAAAAGGGGAATATGGCAGCGTATTGCATTAACTATAAAAAGGGGAATATGGCAGCGGTCTTGCATTAGCTATAAAAGGGGGAATATTACAGCGTATTGCATTAATATAAAAGGGGGAATATTACAGCGTATTGCAAGTTAAAACTATAACGATAAATTTACGTTATTGACCAAGCTTAAGCATGATTTTTATAGCACTATTCCTTAGGAGATGGAAACAGTTTGGTTTGAAATCCACTTATTCTAAAGTAATAAGTAACGATGTTTGTCCAAAGAAATATAGTAGTGTTATGTTGGGTTGGGAACAAAGACGAATAATTGAGATTTAATATATTCCCCATAGTAAATGGAAATATTTAAAGTTTGGAAATTGTTAAAAACAACATTTATGATAAATTATGTCGTTCGACATTGGTTTTAAGTCAAATAAGAAATGTGGGAAAGAAGGGAATGTTTTCGAACGTTAATAACATATATTTTGAAATAGGGGAAAACAAGAGTTAAAATAACTAGAAATGTTTTCCAAGAAATGTGAAGGGTTAAATGGGCTTTGGGGAAATATTTGGGAAGATATAGGAAACTGGAAATTTAATGTAAAATGAAAGGGCCAGTGATTGTGTAATGTTTAGTTGTACATTTGAATGGATGTTTTGTTTTTACTTCAATAGTTAAATAACCGACTATCAAAGTTTTTGGACGGTCGTTGTTGATACGGAGAGACCGGTTGGATATATTATCCAAAAACCACTCTGTATAGGAATAAGCACTGCGAGTTAGATTATACTAAAGATAATTGAAGACAGAGTGAAATACCAGGGTCGTTCTATTCCAAAATGATGTTTTCTGATTGTCCAGTCCCAGGACAACTTGTCTGGACGAGTGTTTGACAGAGTATACCTAACAAATCACGTACGATTGATCTCTTAATGGTATTACGTCTGGTGGCGGAGGAATTCGTTCCTCTTAGATTTTTTAACCCACGATATTTTTGGAAATCGATCAGTGAATTGACGGGTTTGACGATGTGATATTCAAAGTGAATGGTGATCAGATGTTCTGAAGATAGACGTAGCCTCTAGCCTCACAACCAGGAAATGACAAAAATCGGGCAGGCAGCATGGCTATGTGGGTCATTCCCATTAGGGTGTATTGTCACCATCTAGAGAAAATTCATATTTGTTCTTCTTTCGTTCTGTATCTTCGGATAACGGTTATGTGGGCCCAACCATAGGTGGCAATATATTCGATACACTCAAGAGAAATGAGTGGTCAGTCATGTGTGGGTCGGGTTGCAAGATGTTCTTGTCGAACCCCAGTGTATCCACTCTAGATTACACTGATCCGGAGGTGGTCCCATACCTTATCATAGTTGGAATCCAATCTCCAATAAGCTCCCTGCGGTTTTTGATTTTATACTATGTATGTGGAGCGTGAGAGGCAAGTTTTCTGCTATTTGATTATTTATTTGATTAGACATTATTATAATATCACTGGATTTTGATATCAAAAATGGTTTGGTTATAGTAAGTAAAAACCGTCCATGTTTATGTGTGGGATGGTCTTACTATTATCTTTTTGTTTCAAAAGGATTTTCAAAGTTAAATGATACAGTTGAAATTTACTCACACCAGTCCCATGACTGACCCAGAGTTTATTTTGTTTGTGTTTTCCCTAAACTCTTGGGTGCCCAAATTTGTACGGACAGTCAAGTGTTCAGGCTTTGCAGATTCACTTGGAGGAGCTCAAAGCAGGAGGCTTCACCGCTAGTTATTAGAGATTATTTCCGCTGTGATGTATATGAGTTATATTCAGATATGGTATGTATATACAAATTTAAATTTGTATTTCAAAGTGGTATATAATATATTTTATTCGTTCCGCTATGAGATTCGTGTTTACTTTGATTATGTTCAGTTGTGTTCTTCTTCTTCTTCTATTCTGTTAGTTCTATCTTTTCTATCTCATCCTCTAATTTCTTTCTATAAATGATTTGAACTTTCATGCACTTTGAGTTGAATGTGTAGGATATTAGTTAGCTAAAATTGGTATGGAATTTCGGGCCATTACAGTTGGTATCAGAGCCGAAGGTTGAGTAATTACCTTGGCTTTGTGACGTGACTCGATACAGATGGGGTTAGTAATACCCTAGATTGAGCTTGAGTGTATATATATGAGCACGTATTTGTAAATTAATATAAAAATTGTTTTATATTGGGTTGACTGGTCAGTCGAGTGGTTTATGAATTCTGGTCGAAAAAATAATGCAAACTGCGTCGATAGGTGTTTCTAAACTCTTGAATAGAGTAATTCGACAAAGTATGTTTTGAAAAGAGGGTAAATAAAATAATTTTACCCAAAAATATATTTTGATATAAAGAAAGAATATATATTGGAATTATCTAATATATATTGAATGTGTTGGTTGAAATTGTAATCAAATAAGATCGTAATTGAGTTGGCTATGTAAATAACCCATCGAAACTCGTAAAACATGATATATGAAATCAGACGAACTGAATATGAATTTAAAAGCAGAATTGAAATAAAACTCTAGAAACTGGGAAAAGAGTTTGAAATAATGTTTGGATTGAATATATGGAAAAATTAAAATCTTGGGATAGATTTGGAAATGTATTTCAAGCATTTGGAAGGGATATTTGAAGTAAATTTCAAAATAGAAATGTTTGAAAACAAGTTTTGAAAATGATATAGTATTGAACTCACTTCTACCACTGGAAAATAAATTTTGATGATGACGGCCACATTATCAGCGTTCATTTTCGAGTTTCTAAGTGACGGATTACTACAAAAGTTTTTAATTTTGAATTATTGTGAGGAAACAAGTTTTCAGAAATTCAAATGTTTCGAATAATATAAGATTTCAAACTAATTTGAAATAAATCCCAGGAATTTGAATTCTGAAATAAAGATTTAACTTATGCAGTTAAAATGGTAAAAGTGGAACTTAAATTAAGATAAACAAAATTGGATCGAATTTGGAACGATCCATAATGAAAATTGTAAAAGAGAAATATTGGAGATTCGAGTTATTAAAATAAATTGATTCTTGGAGAATAAGAATCGGAATTTGAATTTGGAGATGAAGATAACTGATTTGAGAAATGAACCAGTAAATAGAATTAGAGTTGAAAAAGAAATTTGGCTTTGTAAAAGTGAAAGATTGGTTTGAGAATGGATTGATGAGGGATCAACCAAGGATGCTTGGATATATGATAAAATGATAGAAAATGGCAGAGATAGAGTTAAATGCCAACAAAAAGGTAGAAGTTTACATTATATTCGAGTATGAGACTTATGAGCTATTTTTGGAAAGCCGCTTGGCTGTTTGTTTTCTTAGGATTTGGAGAAGGCCCAGAGTGGCGAGTTGTAGTAGCACCGAATGAGCCGTACAGAGGAGACGGTGAAGAAATTCTCCGAAAAATTTAAGCTGTTAGGAAATTTCCAGAATTTCTGAAAGTATACGTTAATAAAAAGAAATTAATATTTTAACTAAAGTTAATCAATTCAGTTGAAACTGAAGTTAAGAAGTAAGTAAATAATTTTAACCAAACTAATAGGAATTGTAGCATTTTCCCTACTTTAGTAATTTCGGGGACGAAACTATTTTAAGGGGGAAGGAATGTAACGTCCCGCATTTTTATCGGTTTGTATTTGAATTTTAAATCAGTTTAAATATTGAATTCGTAATATAAGTGGATTTATATATTAATTAAAACGAAGTTTAACGTATAAATATATATATTATATATAATCGAGCTTGTAACGACGCTGCAGTTCGTAATTTAATGTTTTGAACTTCAACTGAGTGTACATGACTCGTTATAAATTAGATTTCTTCGAAACAAGAAACGCTAGAATCTGTTGAACCAAATTTTGCAGATGGAAGTGAAAAACCAAGATTTCGTGTTATAGATTATGATTTATGTCCAAATCAAATTTCCAAATAGTCGCTATAGAATCATTTATCGACCGTAATAGTTTATTTGATATAACTAGATACCGGTTGCAAATTTGGACAAGATTCTTTTGAGACGTAGTGATAATTTAATTTTTAGAATTTTACTGAAATTTTTAATTAATTAAAAATGCAGCTTTTTATTTGAAGTATTTTACACCCTGTAGCAGCATTTTGGGGTTTCACGATATGAGTTAACCTACTGATTTTATTATATTTTTGGGCTCATGACACATTGTCCGACACAACATTATTTTTATTTTTGTCTATAACATTCCTTAGATGAATAAAATTTGTTAGCAAGATACCCTAAAAACCTGACTTATATATGTGTGTGCGTGCACACACCACTCTCATATTTCATACTTTTATATTTAATTAGCAACAAAAGGGCATATGTTTGAATAAATGCTAGTTGTGATGTCTCTTTTGCAATTAGAAGATGATGGCCGGTAACTTGTTTTTATATGCCAAAATCATAGTATTGTTCACAGTCGCAACTACATAAGCACGCTGCTCTTCAACTTGATGGAAAACCACTAAAACGTATTGTAATAAAGAAGAAAACGATATATATATACATATACATATATATATATATATAAACACAATGCACTTCTTCAACTATTATATACTGTCACCATCCTATACCTCTGATGCCCTACTCTTCATACAGTAACCCTTTCATTTCAATGCAGTATAACCTTCCCTGCATATGCCTTGCCGTAGAAATGAAGTATAATACCTTGTCCAGTTTACTTTGCAGCCAAGTCTCGTACATGATCTTTTCAAAACACTACAACAAATATTAGCCGACCTACCTAGATTTGCAGTCAGCCTATGAATAATACGTGCTTGCCAAACTTCTCATCCGTGTGTGCCAAGCATCCTTCTTTTATATAAACCCATACCAATGCTTTCTTTGATTGTTGCAGAAAAAGATTTCACCCGAAAAATGTGAACGAAGATCCAAACAAAAATTATAATCTCTTTAAAAATCGAAACCAATATACCCCAACTCTATCAACTTCCACTTCGCAATAGTGCAATTCTTTTGCAACTCGACAGCACACTTTCAAACTTCAAAAAGAAAAGTCCAGCGATGAAAGGAAAGAGTGGCGTGAGCATTCATAGGAGGGATGGTGATGTAAAGGAGTGGCGTTAGTCTACTTGGTGAAAAGAAAGCATTGCTGTTTTCATGGAGGAATGATGTGTGTGAGGCAGTAATAGATGCGGCAAATGGATGAGGGAGAAATGATGCTAGAATAGCGCGGCCATGGCGTAAGGAGTAGGCTACGAGTTTCTGTGAAGGAGGAAGGAGCAAAAGAGTGAGAACAGTAGCTGGAAATGGGGCGGTTTTAATTTTTCAAATGTGAAGGGTGGAAGGATCCCATCACAAAAGAATTCACGTTGTGGTACAATGGCGTGGGGATGTTAGTGTTAAGGACAACAAGAAGGGGATGATGGTGCTGTTCATTTTGAATTTTGGGAGAAGAGAGTTCAGGAAGGCAAGGTAAAGCCTCGGCCTTGGCCATTATTAACGAAAGAGGAATAGCGTTTGAGCTTGACAGGGGGTGGTGTGTTGCGCAAAAATTGATGCATGAAAGGGTTGATCCAGTAATGTATAGTGTAACGTTCTGACGGTTGGAAGTGGGGGAACTTGGAAGAACTGTGCACGTGGTTTGAAGTGTAAGTTGGTGGTTGAGAAGTGGAGTAATGATGATGAAGACAGATGATATCGGGTGGGCTTATTTGTGTGAGCTGATGGTATTTTTAGCTAAAGCCCAATAAAAAAAATGTTGTGGAGCCAACATAACATGGGCTGGAGAAATTAACACAGAGGGAAAAGTCGTGTATATTTTTTGGGGAAGTAACTGTGTATAATAGGACAGGGTTAGTTAAATTCCAATGGGCCAAGGTGAAATAAACGATGAAGCCCATTTGAAAATAATAAAAATAAAGAGAAGAGAAAAGAAGTCTGGGGTTATTTGTTGAGTGGAGCATTATTAAAATTGGAATGATATGGAGGAGCATATCTGATATGGCATGCCGTGGATCTGAATAATGTGGATGGGCCGAGATGGAAAGGAATCCGGTAGGGTCACAGAATTATAAGCTACACAACGAAACTAGGCTGGAGCGTTTTGAAGATCATATGAATTTATGGCAGAATTGAACGCCTGGTTTAATCGACTGACGCAAATCTTTATTTAACGGTTAACGCGCAAAGGTGAGTAAATTCACTAATTCTGATCTATTTTAAAATATTTAATTACATGTTAAATAGTGGTTGAATGTCGTGTGATAGTCGTCAGATAGATTACAGTTTAATTGGTTAAATTATATATATATCATTGCATATATGTACATCATTAGCTGGATATAAATCCTATTGATTATAATATTCCATATTACGGAATTTATGTTGATTGTGTTGACTAACATCGGTGGATGTAGGAAACCAGTTGGAGGAATTCAACCGGATTCCTCAAATATTTATATGTACTGTTTGTTTTATATTATTCACATATGCACTGTTTGAACCCAAATGACATTAAAACCCTGAGTGGATATTGACGATTGAATGACAATTCAATGTTATTTAGATTAAATCAATAGACAATATCGATTAAGAAAGTGGCAGAACTGACCGTAAACCCATCTCTTTGTAAAAAGTTGATTTACCGGTAGGCGAATCAACGAAGTTAAAAGAATTATATTTTTATAATTAAAGAGAAGTTTTAAATTATAATAGACGTTCTATTATAAACTGGTATTTTATGGTTCGTTTTATAAAGTAAATATAAACGATTATTTGATAAGTTATAAAGCTGTAATTATCCTACGAGTAAATATTGGATAATTATTTTAAAGACAATCGGTTAAAAAATATTATTGGATTAATTATATCAATCAAATAAAGAGAAGTAATTAAAATCAGTTAACAAATTAACTAATGTCTTGAAGTTGATTAAATCAATTGTTATTTGAAATTGATTTTTAGATTAATTGGTCTTCAATTAATCTAATAAAAATAGTTTAGAAATAAATTAATCATAGTTAATAAGATTTAATTACCTTTTTAATGAGTGAAGTTTAAATAATTATTTGAACTAGCATAATTAGTCTTGTTCATTAATAATGAAGTAAATTCATTTACTTCAGCAAATGATCAAGTTAATCACTATTTAATGAATTTCAGGATTGTGAGTTTATGATGAGATATTTGCCAGAATTGGGTATAATAATTCGAATAAAAAGGAAATGGTCAAAAGACGAAGAGCGTTATTGATGTTTGATAAGAGAAGTTTAAATGGATTTGTATAAGGAAGATGAAGCGAAGAGTTAATGACTAATGTAAACAATTATAAACAATAGAGTTTTCAAAATAAGGATACGGCGTCATAAAACCATATTTAAAATAAAGCAAGAAATACGGTTTAATTGATATTATTAGTAATAAGGAGTTTAGAGTTACGGACTTATATCTGTTCTAAGGTAAGAACATTCTCGATTAAGGTCTGAGAGGTAAATAAAATACCCCAACTTGAATGACTCCACTATTATCGAGGGATGATATTAGTTTGTAACGGACAAAGATGTCGAGATTAGTTATAAAAAGGGGAATATGACAGCGTATTGCATTAGTTATAAAAAGGGGAATATGGCAGGATATTGCATTAGCTATAAAAAAGGGGAATATGGCAGCGTATTGCATTAGCTATAAAAAGTGGAATATGGCAGCGTATTGCATTAGCTATAAAAGGGGGAATATTACAGCGTATTGCATTAATATAAAAGGGGGAATATTACAGCGTATTGCAAGTTAAAACTATAACGATAAATTTACATTGTTTACCAGGCTTAAGCGTGATTTTTATAGCACTATTCCTTAGGAGATGGAAACGGTTTGGTTTGAAATCCACTTATTCTAAAGTAACAATGTTTGTCCAAAGAAATATGGGAGTGTTATGTTGGGTTGGGAACAAAGACAAATAATCAAGATTTAATATATTCCCCGTAGTAAATGGAAATATTTAAAGTTTGGAAATTGATAAAAAAAAATTATGATAAATTATGTCGTTAGACATTGGTTTTAAGTCAAATAAGAAATGTGGGAAAGAGGGGAATGTTTTCGAACGTTAATAACATATATTTTGAAATAAGGGAAAACAAGAGTTAAAATTACTAGAAATGTTTTCCAAGAAATATGAAGGGTTAAACGGGTTTTGGGGAAATATCTGAGAAGATATGGGAAACTGGAAACTTAATGTAAGATGAAAGGGCCAGTGATTGCGTAATGTTTTGTTGTACATTTGAATGGATGTTTTGTTTTTACTTCGATAGTTAAATAACCAACTATCGAAGCGTTTAGACCATCATTGTTGATATGGAGAGACCGATTGGATATATTATCCGAAAACCACTCCGTATAGGCATAAGCGCTGCGAGTTAGATTATGCTGAAGATAATTGAAGACGGAGTGAAATACAAGGGTCGTTCTATTCCAAAATGATGTTTTCTGATTGTCCAGTCCCAGGACAACTTGTATGGATGAGTGTTTGACAGAGTATACCTAACAAATCACATACGATTGATCTCTTAAAGGTATTACATCTGGTGGTGAAGGAATTCGTTCCTCTTAGCTTTTTATACCCGTGATATTTTTGGAAATCGATCGGTGAATTGACGGGTTTGACGATGTGGCATTCAAAGTGAATGGTGATCAGATGTTCTGAAGATAGACGTAGCCTCTAGCCTCACAACCAGGAAATGACAAAAATCGGGCAGGCAGCATGGCTATGTGGGTCATTCCCATTAGGGTATATTGTCACTATCTAGAGAAAATTTGTATTTGTTCTTCTTTCGTTCTGTATCTCCGGATAACAGTTATGTGGGCCCAACCGTAAGTGGCAATATATTCGATACACTCAAGAGAAATGAGTGGTCGGTCATGTGTGGGTCGGGTTGCAAGATGTTCTTGTTGAACCCCAGTGTATCCTCTCTAGAGTACACTGATCGGGAGGTGGTCCCATACCTTGTCATAGTTGGAATCTAATCTCCAATAAGCGCCCTGCGGTTTTTGATTTTATACTATGTATGTGGAGCGTGAGATGAAAGCGTTCTGCTATTTGATTATTTATTTGATTAGACATTATTATAATATCACTGGATTTTGATATCAAAAATGGTTTGGTTATAGTAAGGTAAAAACCGTCCATGTTTATGTGCGGGCTGGTCTTACTATTATCTTTTTGCTTCAAAAGAATTTTCAAAGTTAAACGATATGGTTGGAATTTACTCACACCAGTCTCATGACTGACCCAGATTTTATTTTGTTTGTGTTTTCCCTAAATTCTTGGGTGCCCAAATTTGTACAGGCAGTCAAGTGTTCAGGCTTTGCAGATTCACTTGGAAGAGCTCAAAGCAGGAGGCTTCACAACTAGTTATTAGAGATTATTTCCACTGTGATGTATATGAGTTATATTCGGATATGGCATGTATATACAAATTTAGATTTGTATTTCAAAGTGGTATATACTATATTTTATTCGTTCCGCTGTGAGATTCGTGTTTACCCTGATTGTGTTCAGCTATGTTCTTCTTCTTCTTCTTCTTCTTCTATTCTATTAGTCCTATCTTTTCTATCTCAACCTCTTATTTCTTTCTATTAATGATCTGAACCTTCGTGCACTTTGAGTTGAATGTGTAGGATATTAGTCAGCTCAAATCGGTATGGATTTTCGGGCCATTACAAAAACCATAACAAATGGATATGGGAATAATATATTGGATTATTTAGATAGTTTAATATTGGTTTTAAATTACAAGCTTTTATTTATCTTAAGATAAGAACGTTGTCGATCAAGGTCAGAGAGGTAATTGTAATACCCCAACTTGAACGGCTTCATTGTTAACGAGAGATAATATTAGTTTATAATGGGTAGGAAAGTGATTATCGAGTTGTTTGTAATTAATAAAATTTATCATTTATTTAAATAAACTTTTAAAATGAATTAACTATGCTAGTTTTAGTTAAATCGGAAAGATAACTATTTTTAATTAATAATCACTAAAGCGAGTATTTTACGATTGGAGTTCTTTTCTTAAACGAAATAAAAGTTATGGAATAGATTAGTATGGAAAGGGTTTGAAATTTAATTCAAATCATATAAACAAAGTATGAAAAAGGGTTTTACCCAAGATGATGATTTTAAAAATAAGCATTCACCTGGTAACGGAATTAAGTGAAATGATTTAATCGAAATTAGTCTTATTTATATGTCGTTTGATTAAACAGAAATAAAACGACATACCCAAATGGTAAGGTAAATGAAAAGTGAGCGATAATTTCAAATATAAGAAATTATGAAAAAGAGTTTTGATAGTATATAAACGATGTCCCAAGATAAAGGAAAATAAAAGATGTTGATAATGAATATGGTAATATTTCCAGACAAAGGAAATAAAAAGAGAAGTTGATAAAAAGAGTGTTGAGTAATGTTTTTCAAAGTAACGAAACCAAGAGAGTTTTGATAAGTTAAAATTCATTGAATCGATAATAACGGAATCGGTGGAGTATATAGTGTTAATGAAATATTCCATATAAACGACCTGAGCTGCCAATTCACCTAGATACACTGTTACGATTTGATTGTTAAACAAGCGACTATCAAAATCTGGCCTTTTATCGATTATTGGTACGGAAAGATCGAGGTCGAATTTATATTCAAAACCCATTCTGACCAGCAAATACGTAACGTTGAAAATATCAGAAGATGGTCGAGATGCAGCATTGAAGAACGTTGATCTTCATGAGCGGAAGAACTACTCGTTAAGTTTCTCTGGCTACCTACCAGAGTTATGATGACCTGTGATTCTGTCGTGATTGGAATCTTCGGATTGCAAGGACTTCTCGCTACTGATCTATAGGGTGATACCTAGGATGCGGTAGGAGGGTGCTTTTGGTTCATCTTGTTCCTAGATGACTTGTATGGACGAATGTATGACAGAGTATTTCCTTAAAAATCATGTACGTTGATTTTTACAAATATACCAAGTTTGCTGGCGGAGAAATTCTCTTGCTAAACACCAAGCGTATATTTGTGGACGTCAATTAGTGATTCGACGGATCTGACGATGTGGCATTCAAAGATGTGCTGATTATTGAGATAAACGTAATCTCAAGCCTCATCAACCGGGAATGACACAAAATCGGGTAGGCAGCATGGCTATGTGGGTGGCACCTATTAAAAGGGTATATCATTACCTGATCTGGAGAAATCAAATGCCTTCGGTTGTTTCTTTTACTTTACATGTATGTTATCGGTTCGGTTGGCTGGCCCCCAACCGTGGTAATGATATATTCGGTACTTTCAAGCGAAATGAGGGGCCGATCATGTGTATGCCGGATCGCAAGACGTTCTTGTTGAACCCCAATGTATTCATCTTTGGAGGTACATTGTCAAAAGGTTGTCCCATACCGTGTCAGGAAATCCATTCTCTAATAAGAGCTGCGTTTTTGATTGTATACTATATATGTAGAGCGTGAGATGCAAGCGTTTTGTTAAATTATTATTTATTTGTGGTTTGATAGACACTATTATAATATCAGAGAAGATATTGATTTCAAAAATGTTTTGGGTTATAGTAAGGTGAAAACCGTCTGTGTTTATGTGTGGGCTGGTCTTACTATTATCCTCTTCTTTCAAAAAGGATTTTTCAAAGTTAAACAAGTTGTTTGTGCTGTGAATTTATCACTGAAAGTATTCCAGACTAATCGGATGAATTTTAGTTTGCTTTAAATGTGCTCGGGTCAGACCGAGTATATTTACAGGTTAGGTTTCGCTTGGAGTTTCAGGAGCTAGAAGCAGGAGGCTTCACCGTTAGCTACATAAGTGTATTTCCGCTGTGATTAATGTATGTTGTAATCGGGTAAATGGTATGCATATATACAGTTTCTTTACAAAGAGATTTGTTATATTATACTTATTCATTCCGCTGTGAGATTTTGATGTGTTCTTCTTCTTTCTTCTATTCTAAATTTCCTTCTCTCTATTTCTCATCCTCTAACTTTTTCTATTAACAGTCTAGGGTTCGATACTTGGATTTTTGACAAATAATACAGGATGATGTATTATTGTTGAAAATTCGAGCATCAAATTTTTTCTAAGCCGTTACAGTTGGTATCAGAGCGAGGTTTAGTGATAACCTTGGCTCTGTGGCGTAACTCAATAGAGATGGGGTTAGTAATACCCTAGATTGAGTTTAAGTGTATATATGAGAGCGCGTGTTTGTAATTTATTATATAATTATTTTTATATAGTTTTGATCAGATTATATTTTTATATAAATATGTTTTTCTCAAATAATTATAATATGGATTTGTTTGAATAACTTGAATAAGAATTCAAATTGGAATACTGAACTGGAATAGATTAATATAATAAAAAGAGATTTCACTTGTGAAATCGAGTAAATGATAACTGAATGGAAATTAATCCAATATTAATCAATTGATGTGAAACCAAAGTGAAAGCAAACGAGAAATATTTATGTGAATCAAAATGGTTTGGTTGAATTGTTATGCCTTGGTTGTTTGTTATATATTGGATGGTTAGTAGAATTCGCCAACAATTGATTGAAAACCAATCTAGAATAAATGAATTGAAACTACTGAGATGGATCAAAGTATAATGTGGAAATCAAGGAATTGTTTGGTTGAAATATATGGCATGGATATAGATATGAACATTGGTTGGAAACCAGTAAATGATTTAATTCAAGATGTAGAATCTGAATGGATATTTAAATAAATAAATGGATTGTTAAGACTTGGCTATAATTAAATCCATCAGAATTGAATAAAGTGGTATGATTATCTCCAATTGGTTGGAATGAATGTAATGGATGATAAGGATATTTGGATCTGACTGACATTGTTTTGGAAACTAATGAAGTTCATTGAAGTTGAGAACAGGTACAGAGTTAATTCAAGAAAATTTTGGAGTAATTTGAATCCAGTTGGCATGTTAATAAAACAAGCATGAGTATATTTATCGCTTATCACATAATAGCGCTCGCGGAAAGGTACGCCTACACAAAATATAAAATTTTGGTTTTATTTGGGTTTGAGTTTGGATTTAAGGTGTTAGAATATTTTTGAAGATTTTTGGAAAATTTTGTTATTTAAAATAAATTGGTTTTAAAACCAATTGGGGTTAGATTTGAAAATAAAACTGAGTCTTAATTAATTATATTTTTGTAAAGATAATGGGTTTGCAACATTCTTTTCGCCTTAGCGATTTCGGGGACGAAATTCTTTTAAGGGGGAAGGAATGCAACGACCCGTATTTTCTGGCTAATTATTTAATTTATTTTATTATTTAAAATATTGGTTTGAATTTAAATAATTGAATTTAATGATTTTATTTTGAATATGTTATTAATATAAATAATAAAATAATATTTTATTTCCAACAGTCGGAAAATGTCGTGCTTGAAATATAACGTGAACGGACAATTTAAAATGGTCTAATATTGTTTATATTGAATTTTATTTACAATTTCATTTATTTAACGATGGTTGAAAGTATAATTTATAATTTAATTATAAAACGAGTTGCAACGACACGATAGTTCGTAATGTTGCGTTTTGAACTTTAATTGGCTGTACAGGGCCCAATATAAGACGGATTTTCTCGAAACAAGAAATGCTAGAACCTATTGAATAATATTTTTCTAATGGAGGAGGAAAATCGAGTTTTCATTGTGTAGATTTTGTTTTATGTCCAAATCAAATTTTGAAATAGTCGCTATGGAATTCCTTTATAAATTATATCGATTTATTTTATAAAATAAAGGGTTTTTAAATATTTTAAAATCATTTTGGCTTGGAATCCAACCCGAGTTATTTTATTTTGGTATTATATAATATTATGGTCGAATATGGAAAATTGTAATATTTTATTATTATTATATTTAATTATTTTTAAATCGATTTATTTTAATTCAAATTGGACCTTTAAAAAGAGACTTTATTCAAACGACCTTCGTTTTCGACGAAACAAATTTTATTGGGACCGCAATGGTAAATTATTGCTAGATTTTCAATTTTCATGCAAATCGGAGTTATTATGTGAGCGTGGTAAAATTAAATGCAAATAAAACGACCATTTGAACGTGAACGAGCGCAGTTTGAGCAAACGGGCTCGGAATCCAACGAAACAAGTTTCATTAGGACCGTAACGTAAAATTATAATAAGAAGTCCATCTTCATGACGAACAGGGATTGTATGTGATCGTAGAAGCGAATAAATAGTGTTCCGATATAGCGATAGACATAGGAAAAATATCGTTAGTCGCGTCAACTTAAATAATATTTTTTCCCCATTTATATACCCATATACTTCACCCTAAAACCAGAAAATTCCACCCTAAACTCATTTCCATCCAACATTTTGCAAAAAAGTCCAGTTTTACAAAATAATTTATATCTTTCATTCTGTCATGATTTAGCTATGGCGATTTTGAAGCAAAGTGGTAGATCAGGTCGATATCTACCTACTGTAAAAAATTGGGGATGATCGGACAAATGTGGTGGCCGAAATCGACGAAGAAAATCTATATCTGACTTTCATTTTTCATAGATTTGTGGTGTCGGAGGTTGACGATTGATATTGGATCCAAAGGCAAACTTATAGAGGACGAGGAGAGGGTGATTTTTGCGTTTGGTTGAAGGGGCTAATTTGGCCTGTGGTGGTCGTGGGGAGGAGTTGAACGGAGGACTCAGTTTTGGGTTGTTTTTATTGAAGTGGTGGACTGTTTTGGTTCAATAACCGGCGAAGGAAGCGTTGATGGGTTCCCTGATCTGAAGGGGTAGCAGCGGCGAGGCGAGCCGAAGTCAGTGGAGGCGGTGGTGTTGGCTCCGGTGATCGGAGGTGGAAGAAATGGGGCCATGACCATTTTCTGGTTGTTCGGGTTTTTCGGATGAACAGAGGTAGCTGGGCGGGCGACATTTGGGTCTAGAGTAGCCCACCATGGCGTGATGCCGGTGGTCAGCCAGGTGTCGACCCAGGTGGATCAGCGGCGGCGAAATCCATGGAGGAAAGTGGCAGTTTGGGCTAAAGGGAGGTATCGGGTGTTGAAGAAGAAGATGGAATCGGGTTCCAGGGAATAGTTTGGGGAAAATGTGTTTTTGAGCAGTACGAGGCTGACGTGGAGCCATTATTCACTAATCACGTTTAACGCGATAATCAAGGTAATTAATTAGTTTAATATTTAATTAATTTATAATTAGTTTAGTTAATTAAACGATTAGTACATATAAACTTGAAATAGCGATATCTAATTCATACGATGACGGATTTCAGCAAAATTGGACTTGTTCGAATCGTGGCGACAGGCACTACGCTGTCGAACTGGTCTGAACTGAAATCGAAGCAGTTGGAGATCCGTGTAATTTTAAACACCAGTTTAAAATTATATGGTATAACGCGTCAACCGTCAACCGTATTAATGGTGAGTTAACTCTCACACTTTTCTGGACTGCTATGATGTGATAAATCCATAAAATTAAAATATCATTAAATATATATATTGGTTGATTGGCTGCCTTAGTTGGTTATGGTTGATTTAATGGTTGTTGTTAATTTAAAATTATATGCTATCTTGAAATGTTATAATAACCCGTGATGCAGGGAAGAACAGGTTGGAGAATTCGACCGGATTCCTCAAAATATCATGTGTATCATTTATTTTTATATTGTTTACACATGAACTGATTGAACCCCAAATGACACTGAAACCTGTTTGAATGTTATTGGTTGAATGGATGTGATTGTTGTGGTAATTTTAATTAATCGACAGTATTGGTTAAGTGGTTGGCAGTGATGGTCTAAATCTATTGTTTTACGACGATGTTTTGCTGATAAGCAAATTGACAGAGTTTAAATTTATTTTATAAATAAATTAAAGAATTCAAATTATTTTATATGAGTCGAATAAAACCAATGTTTTATAAATATATTTATAATTAAAATCATGTTTTAGAAATGTGATTATTAAAGGTTTATATAACGAATTTTTGCGCAGTTTTATGAACAGAAGTCAGAAGCTAATATACGGATTACTAAAATTGAATAATCATTTTATATAACAATTAAAGTGATGTTTTAAATTAATTAACTAAATCATTAATTAATGTAAGAGGGAAAAATGAAAAGAAGTTTATAATTACCTTTATATGTTTATGATCATGTTTCAATAGAGATTATTAAAATTTTATAATAAGAATTCGGTGTCATTCATAACTCCAGTCAAAAACTAACCTACAAGTGAGTAGAAAGGGAATAATTGTTTTTATAAACAATTAAGTGATGAATAAAATTAATTAAGTTATTTAATTAATTTAAGGAGGAAATAATAATAGGAAATCATTTAACAGTTAACTGATATATACGGTTGGCAAAAATCAACCATTTAATTTGAAATTGACGGTTTGGGTTAATTTGATTTAAATTAATCCATTCAATGGTTTTTCAAAATATTCGTTAACTTAACGAATATTGTAGAAGTTAGTTAATCATCGATTAACTAAAATTTTAAGTGATTATTAAATTAGAAAGTTAATTTTTATTTAATAACCTTTGTAAAATGATTTAATTATCCATCTTAATTTAATAATGAAGTAAATTAATGAATAATTAATTATCGAAATTGACTAATTTTATTTGGTTAATAATGAAGTTAATTATTATATTAATAGTTATTTAAGCTATTGTTCCAATCATTCACATTCCTTTCCAGAAGGGAATAAAATTATAATGATATTCTAACTAAGTAAAGATTACAGAAGGATTTTGTTGTAAATCCCAGGATTTTATAAACATAAGTTTATAAAGGAAGGCTCGAGCTACGACGATGTTTAAGATAATGTTTAATTAATAACAACAATGCGATCGGGAAGAGATTTATGAAGTAAAAGTGATGAAATTGATTAGCATAAAAGGAACTGAATTTATTTCAAATCATATAAACAAGGTTTGTAAATGTGGTTGTAAGCCAATGCAAATATTTCAATTAGAAGTTTACTTAATTAAGTAAAGGGAATGGACATGAAAGGTGGGTTTTCAAATAAAGGAAAATGGTTTATAAAACCATAACGAATGGATATGGGAATAATATATTGGATTATTGAGATAGTTTAATATTGGTTTTAAATTACAAGCTTTTATTTGTCTTAAGATAAGAACGTTGTCGATCATGGTCTGAGAGGTAATTAGAATACCCCAACTTGAACGGCTTCACTATTATTGAGAGATAATATTAGTTTGTAATGGGTAGGAAAGTAATTATCGAGTTATTTGTGATTAATAAAATTTATCATTTATTTAAATAAACTTTAAAAATGAATTAACTATGCTACTTTTAGTTAAATCGGAAAGATAACTATTTTTAATTAATAATTACTAAAGCGAGTATTTTACGATTGGAATTATTTTCTTAAACGAAATAAAAGTTATGGAATATATTAGTATGGAAAGGGTTTGAAATTTAATTCAAATCATATAAACAAAGTATAGAAATGGTTTTAAGTAAGACGATGATTTTAAAAATAAGCATTCACCTAGGAACGAAATTAAGTGATATGATTTAATCAAAATAAGAGAAAGATTTTGGTAATTAATCATATGCTGTTTGATTAAAGAGAAATATAACGACATACCCAAATGGTAAGGGAAATGAAAAGTGAGCGATAATTTCAAATATAAGGAATTATGAAAAAGAGTTTTGATAATATATAAACGATGTCCCAAGATAAAGGAAAATAAACGATGTTGATAATGAATATGGTAATATTTCCAGATAAAGGAAATAAAAAGAAAAGTTGATAAAAAGAGTGTTAAGTAATGTTTTTCAAAGTAACGAAACCAGGACAGTTTTGATAAGTTAAAATTTATGGAATCAATTATAACGGAATCGATGGAGTATATAGTGTTAATGAAATATTCCATATAAATGACCTGAGCTGCCAATTCACCTAGATACACTGTTACGATTTGATAGTTAAACAAGCGACTATCAAAATCTGGCCTTTATCGATTGTTGGTAAGGAAAGACAGGGATCGAATTTATATTTGAAACCCATTCCGATCAGCAAATACGTAATGTTAAAAATATCAAAAGATGGTCGAGATGGAGCATTGAAGACCATTGATCTTCATGAGCGGAAGAACTACCCGTTAAGTTTTTCTGGCTAGCTACCAGAGTTATGATGACCTGTGATTCTGTCGTGATTAGAATCTATGGATTGCAAGGACTTCTCGCTACTGATCTATTGGGTGATACCTAGGATGCGGTAGGAGGGTGCCTTCGATTCATCCTATTCCTGGATGACTTGTATCGACGAATGTCTGACAGAGTATTTCCTTAAAAATCATGTATGTTGATTTTTACAAATATACCAAGTTTGGTGGAGGAGAAATTCTCGTGCTAAACACTCAAAGTATATTTTTGGACGTCAATTAGTGATTTGATGGATCTGACATCGTGGCATACAAAGATGTGCTGGTTATTGAGATAAACGTAACCTCAAGCCTCATCAATCGGGAATGGCACAAAATTGGGTAGGCAGCATGGCTATGTGGGTCGCACCCATTTAAAGGGTATATCATTACCTGATCTAGGGAGAAATCAAATGCCTTCGGTTGTTCCTTTTATTTTACATGTATGCTATCGGTTCGATTGGCTGGCCCCAAACCGTGGTAATGATATATTCGGTACTGTCAAGCGAAATGAGGGGTCGGTCATGTGTGAGCCGGATTGCAAGACGTTCTTGTTGAACCCCAATGTATTCATCTCTGGAGGTACATTGTCGGAAGGTGGTCCCATACCTTGTCAGGAAATCCATTCTTTAATAAGAGCTGCGTTTTTTATTGTATACTATATATGTAGAGCACGAGATGCAAGCGTTCTGCTAGATTATCATTTATTTGTGGTTTGATAGACACTATTATAATATAAGAGAAGATATTGATTTCAAAAATGTTTTGGGTTATAGTAATGTGAAAACCGTCTGTGTTTATGTGTGGGCCGGTCTTACTATTATCCTCTTCTTTCAAAAAGGATTTTTCAAAGTTAAACAAGTTGTTTGTGCTGTGAATTTATCACTGGAAGTATTCCAGACTGATCCGAGTGAATTTTGCTTTGCTTCAAATATGCTCGGGTCAGACCGAGTATGTTTACAGGTTAGGTTTTGGTAGAAGTTTCAGGAGCTGGAAGCAGGAGGCTTCATTGTTAGCTATATAAGTGTATTTCCGTTGTGATTGATACTACAAGAAAAGTTCTAATTTTCGATAGAGCATAGCGATGGTTTCCGACGGCAATTTCCGATGGCTTTCGACGGGCCATCGGCGGTCGTTTTATAATCGGGATTTCTTCCCCCGAGCCATTTTCTGCTTCAGTCGATATCTTCCTAAACCCTTTCTAGCCGCGATTTCCAAACCCTACCTCCCCCATTTTGCGATTTCCCGCCTCCAAACACCAAATTTCTTGCGTTCGGATAGCTCCCGACTTCCTCTCAAGCTTGTATCATTGTCAGTTTGAGGTAAAATCTCGTTTTTACCTTAGAATTTTAATTTTTACCTAAACCTAAATTTGGTAAAATTAGCAAATTAGAGTTAATGGTTGATAGCAATTGGTTCCTATGGTATTGTAGTATGTTATATCATCATGTTATTTGTGTATTTCATATGCTACACTGAAATTGAAAGATTTATGTTAAATATTTGGATATTTGTGTATGTGACATCGTAAATTAGACATATTTTGGATAGATTGTTGTTAGTAGTGGCCATAAAATTGGTCAAAAGCTCGAGTATTTATAAATTGGTTTAAGTGTGTGCATGTGTTTCAATTTAGGTTGGTTTTTGTCATTGTATAATTTATGATATTTCTGTACATATGCGTCGTTGTCCGCTTGTCCTTCTTGCATGTGTTAGTTGATATACGAAAAATTGAGTGGATGAAGTTGGAAAAGTACATCGTGCAAATTTTGACTTATGCAAAAAAAAATATGAGTCTAAATTCTAGTTGTACTTATTGAATCGACGATAATAGTATAAGCTTTAAGTTGATTGAAATGTTAAGAAGATGCGATAAAATATAAAATATTTTTGTGTTGCAATAAAACGTACTTTTATGTTAAAATGCACACATATAATTGAGTAATATCCCCTAGAGTGTTTTTGGCCCCGTCCGACGAGTGTTGTACGTGATCGTTATTTAAATAGTCTTTTTTTTCGAATTAAAAAATGAATGTTTATATCCATCTGGTACAATATTTGTTGGATTTGTCCTTGTACTGGACAAGTTATAAACACAATAAACATTTATATTTTGTATACTACTTTATTTCAAAAGATTAAAAAAAAATTCCTTTTTGTTTCCTGCGTACACATGTACAGTGCCGGAAACAAATGGAAAATGCTGCCAAAATTTTGTTGAATCGTTTGAGCCGAAGTAGTATACAATTGTAAATGTTTACTGTGTTTATAATGGGAAGTAGGGATGCCTGACCATGTAAAAGAGTTGCATTAAAAAAGTGTCAAATTAGATTTTTTTTTTTAACTTAATGAAAATGTTAATAATTTTTGAACCTTTGACCATGTAATACAGGTTTTTGTTGAATTTGAATTCTTGAAAAAATAAATATTAATTTTTGAACCTGTGACTGAATTTCTCAAATAGGAAAAATGTTTGATTATTTTGTTGATCGGAGGAGTTGGATGTACCAAAGAAGAGGATATAGAGGTTAAATAAAAGAAGATTTTTATAATGGTATAAATGTCTTTGTTGACTTCGCTTTACGTAATAATGGAAGAGATCTTAAAATTTGTTGTCCGTGTAGCAAGTGTAGACATTTGAAATATTTGCTACCCGATGTTGTGAAAGTCCATTTGTGCAAAAACGGATTCGTACCCGAGTATTATTTTTGGGATCGTCATGGAGAAGTTGTATCAAATACTCCTGAAGAGACTGAGGAAGAATGTGCTGTTGATGGAAATGTTAGTACGACCCGTATTGAAAATATGGTCGAAGATGCAGCGCGATCTATGTTTCCAATGATTGCAACTGACGACGACAATGGAAATGATGAAGAACCGAATATTGAAGCTAAGAAAATTTATGATTTGTTGGATAATGCTAAGAAACCTATTTGGGACGGTTGTAAAAGCGGCACTCATCTATCGGTAATCGCAGAATACATTGCGATGAAGTCAAAATACAACATCACTGAAGCTGGGTTCACAACTATTGTACAAGTTGCAAAAAGGCACATGCCGCCGGATAATTTAATGTGTGAAAATCACTACGAAGTTAAAAAACTTATGTCGGCATTTGGTTTACCTTATCAGAAAATAGATACATGTGTAAAAGGATGTATGTTGTTTTGGAAAGATGACGTAAACCTTAGAAATTTTAAATTTTGTAATGAAGAAAGATATAAACCAAGAAAGAAAAAGGGAAAGGAAGTTCCCTACAAACGTATGCATTACTTACCTATTACTCCACGGCTTCAAAGATTATATGCATCTTCTGCAACTGCATCTCATATGAGATGGCATAAGGTGAGATCGGAGGAAGAAGGAACGTTGACCCATCCAGCCAATGGGGAAGCATGGAAGCATTTCGATAAAACTTATCCTAATTTTGCAGCGGAGAGTCGTAATGTCAGACTAGGATTATGTACAGATGGTTTTTCACCATTTTCTTAGTTTGGTTCTAAATACTCATCATGGCCTATTATCATCACACCTTATAATTTACCTCCATGGATGTGTATGAAAACGCAATATATGTTTCTTACTGTTGTTGTTCCTGGCCCCGATGATCCGACACAAGGAATTGATGTTTATTTACAACCGTTAATTGAAGAATTAAGAACATTGTGGAACGAAGGAGTAGAAACGTACGATGTTTCAAAGAAGAAAAATTTTCGTATGTTCGCTTCTTTGTTGTAGACTATAAGTGATTTTCCTTCCTATGCAATGCTTTCAGGATGGAGTACTGCTGGTCGTCTATCATGTCCATATTGCATGGAAGAGACACGAGCGTTTTCCTTACCACATGGTAAGAAAAGTTTATGGTTTGACTATCATTGATGTTTTCTCCATGTAAATCATCCTTTTAGAGCAGACAAGAAAAACCTTTTGGCTAATAGAGTAGAAACTAGACAACCTCCAACGTTATGGACTAGCGAAGAAATGTATGAAATGGTTCAAAATCATCCAAAGATACATGTTACTGGAGTTCAAACAGAAATTGAAGGCAAATCGATTTATCACAATTGGTGCAAACAGTCTATTTTTGGGAGTTGCCGTATTGGAAACATCTTCTGCTTTGTCATAATATTGATGTGATGCATAATGAGAAAAATGTATTTGAGAATGTTTTTAACAAAGTTTTGAATGTTAAAGGGAAAACTAAAGATGATTTGAAATCAAGGAGCGATATAGAAGAATTATGCAAACGTCCCGAGCTTCATATGAAAGCAAATGACAGTAAAAAAACCCAAAGCATGTTATGAATTAGCTAATAATCAGATTAAAATTTTGTTAAAATGGTTTGAAGGGTTAAGATTTCTTGATGGAATTTCATCAAACTTTCGTAGATGTGTTGACTTCAAAAATGGTAAATTTAGTGGAATGAAAAGTCACGATTGTCATATTATGATGGAGTATCTATTTCCTGTTATGTTCAAAGAACTACTTCCGTTAAAAGTTTGGAAGGTAATAACGGAGCTTAGTTTGTTTTACAAAGAGCTTTGTTCAACTACTTTGAAAGTGGAACGTTTACGAAAATTTGAAGTAGATATTCCAATATTTCTTTGCAAATTGGAGAAAATATTCCTCGCCAGGTTTCTTTAATGTAATGGAGCATTTACCTGTTCACCTTCCAACTGAAGCACGATATCGAGGTCTCATCCAATATGGATGGATGTATCCATTTGAGAGGTAAACATAAACATGTTAACGATTAATTTAATTGCATGTAAAACTATGAAATAATGTAAATTAATTTTGCATAGGTATCTGAATCATTTGAAGAAAAAAGTAAGACAAAAAGCACGAGTTAAAGGCTCGATATGTAAGTCTTACATCGAAGAAGAAGCTTCGTTCTTTTTCTCTCATTATTTCAGTGATCATGTGAATATATCATTTGAAAGTGTTCCACGAAACGACGAAGGGGACGAACAAGAATCGTCTCAAACAGTTTTGTCTATTTTTAGACAACATGTTCGGCCTTCTGGGAAATGTGTTGACGTATGGCTAAATGATAAAGATCTTCATGTAGCTCACACTTATATTCTTCTAAATTGTGCTGAAGTTGCACCGTTTGTTAGGTAATCTGAAATACCAATTGGTGCTTTTTCATTTCTACATTTTTATGTGTGTATAATCTAATGTAAACCTCTATTTCTATTTATAGCGTTTATGAACTTGAACATCCAAACGGAGATATCAGTAAAGAATTTTCTGCTTGGTTTACAAATTATGTTTATGAACCCAAAATTGTGTTGTTGATGAAGGGTTGAAACATCTTGCAATGGGACCAAAAAGATTGGTCAAGACATATCCAATATATTTTGTTAATGAATATAAATTTAATACGAAAGAATACAGTGCCGAAAAATTAACGAACAATACTGGTGTATTCGTTAAAGGCTGTGACGATCCTGAAAATCACACAAATGATTTTTATGGCGTTTTAACACAAATTTTGCAACTGACATATTTCTCACGACCCACGGAGGATGTGTTTCTATTTAAATGCGATTGGTTTAGCAATGTTCCGGTTTCTGTGATTAATGTACATAAGGATTATAATCTGATCGAGATAAAGCATACATCGCACTATTATAAGTATGATCCTTTTGTACTAGCCAAACAAGCATTACAAGTTTATTATGCTCCTTACCCGTCTTTAAAAAGAAATAAAGCAGATTTTCTAGTTGTAATGTAATTATGTAGTAAACCCAGCTTATTTTGCAATTCATGTAACTATGTTAAATTTTTTTAATGTTACGATGGTTTTTTACATATTTTATGTCATATGCAGTTTTTCCTATTTATTTGTCTTAAATATGCAATGTAAAATGTTACTCCTTGGAATATGAGACCCAATCAAATACAGGTATAAACAATTTCTCATTTATGTCATTTTTTTACATCATTTATGTCACCTATTTAGCAGCTTATTATATCGTTTGTTTAAGTTTGCTTACATCTTTTGAAATGATTTGTATGTGACAGATATGTCATCTAGAGGAAACTCTTCTGGGGAGGATTCTGGATCGCAACCCCATGTGCGTGCAGTCGTGTCATTGGTCCCCATGAGTACTGGGTAAAAATTAAATTTTACTTAGCATGTTAATTATTTTATGCTGTACACTTATGATTATCACATTTAACGCAGGGTTTTCGATCTTCAGCCTTCGAAGACTATTTTGGCGGCTTCAACAGCAGCATATAGGTCCAAGATATTAACATGTTGGCCTAAGTGGGATTTGATCCCACCTCACATTCAGAAGGTCATTTGGCAGGATGTGCTAGTAAGTATTTTCTTATCTATTTTTTGTATTTTAATTTCTTTTAATCGCTGAGATATTGTACATATTTTTCTAGTAATGTTTGTTTAATGTGAAATACAGGCCGAGGTGGATATAGAGACACATGATTTAGCATTGGCTCGGATATACTGGATGCAGAAAATGAGAAAAAATTATAAAGATGCTATATCAACAATGAAAAAAAGCAGGAAAAAACCTTCATGGATGGGCGATAACGTTTGGAGTGGGTTTTTGATGTATTGGGATAGTGATGAAGCGAAGGTTAGTGTACTAATTTTTTTTAAAATATAAAATATTCAATCGATAATTACTAAATTTAAATGTAAAGGCGGAGGCAGAAAGAAACAGTGCAAATAGAAATAAAAATCCAGTCACTCATCGAGGAGGATCCAAGTCTTTTCAGTAGTATCGGCAGGAGTTGGTAATTTTTTTAAAATTCGACTTGTATTAAAATTAATACGCTATATAGTTTTGAACTTGTAATAATTGTGTGTAATAATCAAATACAGGAGGCTGAGGGATAAGGTCATGTCTCGTATATGGATGTATTCACTCGTACACATGTCGTCGAGCATGTCGACTTAGATGGGAACATCACATACACATGGCATGACGAGAAATCTAGGAAGAGTCACGTAAGATTTCATTTTATGTAGAAGTTTATGTAATAATTGTTAAATGACTATAAAATAAGATATCATGATATTAATTTTATATACATTCTTATTTGGTCTTGCAGGAGAAGTTTATGCAGCAACGTCAGATGCGTCTAGCTGAGACTGGACATGAGCAGCTTACTACTGACGAGGAGGATATTATCTTTCAGTCAGTGATGGATCCAGTGACGCGAAATAGACGTTATGGATTCGGAAATCAAGTGGTAAAGCATTTTTACCTTAATTTAATATTTAGTTATTCACTTGGTATCTCATTCACATAATGTCTTACCTTAATTTAATATTTAATATTTAGTTATTCGCTTGGTATTCCTGAATTGATGGACTAGAGTTGATAAATCCTTACACTTTAGTTTTGGATTTTCGTATAAATATGCTAACGATGCATTTATATTATGAAAAAAGATGAATTTAGAAAATAAAATTTAAAAGAAAAATAAAAAATAAACATTTTTATATTTCATTTTTTGAAAGATAATGTAAGGACAAGAGACAATCCATTCTCTCGTCATTCCTTCACCTACCATTGGAAACACAAAATACAAAACATAATATAAATCAAACACTTAAAGAAATGAAAAAAACTTATTTTAATAAATGAACAACGAGATTTGAACGTCTTAGGAGTATGAAATAACAAAATGTGGAAGAGTGTATTGACTCTTCACTTAGTTTGAAGCTAAACTAATTTGATTGGCGAATGTCTTTCGGAAACTTAGTATGAAATAACAGAATGGTTAATATTGCATGAAACTTTATCATTTTTAATGAAGAATGGTTTAATGGTTAATAAATTTTTGTTTTTTAAATAATTGTTACAGTCCACCAGTCAGCAGGCACGGGGCAAACAGACTAGAGCTGCTATAGCCTCCGTAGAGATTGAGGAGTTGAGAGCTAGGGTGGCACAGCTTGAGGAGGAGAATCGCCGCCAAGCTATCGAGACTACTCAGCTTCTAGATCGATGCTTAGCAGAGTTTGCACAGGAGTATCAGTGATTCCCTTCATCAGCTGGTTCTGCAGAGGATGAGGATTAGTGATGGATGGATAGGTATGTTTTGTAGTTGGGCAAGCACATATATATATGACTAGTTTGCTATGGTATGGATCTATGACTGTGGGTTGACATTTTGCATGTATTTTGACGGTAAAAATGATGTGGTGGATTGACATTTTGCTTGTATTATGATGCTAGACATGATGCGGTGGGTCGACATAGTAAACTTGATGTATTATATGTTGTGGTAATGGTAAACTTGTTATGGTTTATTTGTTTTTTATGGTTTTCATGATTTATTGGGTAAGTTGGTGTAGTTTGCATGATGTGTGTATGGAATATTGTGCTGGGATTATAGACCGATGGTCTGAATACGTGAATTGAGGTGAATGGGGGCTGGAAGGCTAAATAGCAGGAGAAATACAAAAAAAAAATATGCAGTATTTTCGACGGCTTCCGATGGCCTACAGGTACACTAAGGATTTACGGTTTCCGATGGCTTTCAACGGCCTATTTTCGATGGCTAGAGACGGCCTATTAGTTCTCATATGTAACGGTTTCCGATGGCCGTCGGAAACCGATGCCAAAAGTCTCAAGCCGTTGGAAATTTAATCGACGAGCTCTGTCGACAGCCGTCGGAAACACTATTTACCAACGCCCAGATTTCCGACGGCTTTTTCCGACGGTCGCCGACAGCAAAAAGCCATCGTAAATCCGTACTTTTGTTGTAGTGTGATGTATGTTGTAATCTGATAAATGGTATGCATATATACAGTTTCTTTTACAAAGAGATTTGTTATATTATACTTATTCGTTCCGCTCTGAGATTCTGATGTATTCTTTTTCTTTATTCTATTTTAAATTTCTTTCTTTCTATTTCTCATCCTCTAACTTCTTTCTGTTAACAGTCTGAGGTTCGATACTTGGATTTTCGACAAGTAATACGGGATGATGTATTATTGTTGAAAATTCGAGCGTCGAATTTTTTTCCGAGCCGTTACAGGAATAGTTGAGGAGATCGGCTAAAATAGTGTTCTAATCAGTGAAAGTGGTGTTTGGGTCGGACATTTTGAATTTGCAGAAGATCAACTAATTTGGTGGAGTTTTGAAGTGCAAAGTTGAAGAAATCGACAAAAGTGGTGTTCGGGTCGGACAGTTTGGTTTTAGCAAAATCACGTGTTTGGCAAGCTATTTTTGGTGATCGCATCGGCCCTGGCAAGTGTTGAGTTCGGATCAAATGGTTTGAAAAGGTTCGGGTCAAACAGTTTGGGAGGATTCAGATCAAACAGTTTGAGAAGGTTCATGTCAAACAGTTTGAGAAGGTTCGGGTCAAACAATTTGAGAGGATTCAGATCAAATAGTGTGAGAAGGTTCGGGTCAAACAGTTTGAGATGATTTGGATCAAACAGTTTGAGAAGTTCGGGTCAAATAGTTTGAGAGGATTCGGATCAAACGGTTTGAGAAGGTTCGGGTCAAATAGTTTGAGAGGATTCAGATCAAACAGTTTTGAGAGGGTTCAGATCAAACAGTTTTGAGAGGGTTCTAGTCAAACAGTTTTTCAGATTTTCACAGATTGACCCGAATCGATCCAGGATCAGACGAGATGATACAATAGAATTTCAGAAGCGCTGTAAAAGGCTGTTTTGACGTAAAATCCAG
Source organism: Allium sativum (assembly GCA_030737875.1). NCBI lineage: Eukaryota > Viridiplantae > Streptophyta > Magnoliopsida > Asparagales > Amaryllidaceae > Allium > Allium sativum. Next base: position 143,878,951 of record CM060913.1, on the reverse strand, counting down.
TTTTCACATAAAATAAGTAGGAAATGTTATGAAATGCAGTTTCGACCAAACGAGGGCTGTTTTGAGTCGACGATGGTTGTAGCTTTGACGAATTTAAGTAGGAATTGTGCGAAGCATTGTGAAATGTTCGTTGATCGGGGAGATACAATGAGTGTGGGTTCAACTCAAAGGTTGTGGGTTGAAGAATTGAAGTGTTCGTTGATCGGGGAGATGCAATGAATATGGATTCAACTCAAAGCTCGTGAGTTGGTGGATAATGGTTGCTCGAGAAGGTTGCTTGAGCTATGGATAGCCGTCAAGAAGGACGACTACGGATGTTGGAGGCTGAGAGATTATCGTGTCGTAGGTTCTAGTGGGCCCAAAGCAGGGGTACAATAGAGACGTCTAAAAGACCAAAAGGTTGTTGGTGGAGTACCCAGGGTATCATTGTAAGGCCTAGAAACCAGAAGGTTGCTGGTTGGGTTTCTACTAGAACTGGGGTTACCATTAGCCCTTGACATATGGCAAGGTTGGTCGTCATATGATTACGATGATTTCGAAGCAGGGTTCGGCAGTGATAGCCAAAGTCATGGATTATTGTTTGTTTTGCTTGTACTTTCCTATGTAAATTATTTGAAGTCGGGAGAGATGTCTCTTGGGTGCTTATCTGATGTTGGTTTCGGCCTTCGGGGCTTGTGGTTAAGGGATATTGGTTTCCATTAGGGCTATTTACGTAGGACTTAAACTTGTTGATATAATTACGACTTCTTGAATACTTCTGTTTGATGTAAAGGCTATCACTATCAGGTGTGGGGAAGACAAGTTTGGAGTTCTTCTCTATTGATGTTCGTAGATTGGGTTTTACTTTCTACCTACATTCTTATACTCTATTGTTGATGCTTGATAGTTATTTTATCACTCACTAAGACTGTTGTCTGACTCAACGTTTTATGTTTCCTCTTATTACCTTGGGTTGTTCATCTACGGTATTATGGATGAGCAGACTGAGTTACATGTGGTAGATGGTAGATCTTAGTGGACGACGATGCTTACCGAAGACGAGTAGGGGGCTGACATTTTATTTCTCATATTATACCTATATGGATGTTCCGCTTTTGTTTGTTTGTACTCTGAGTGTTATGTAGTGAGGTTATCATGTACAGATTTCTACAGTTGTTCCAAAGTTGTATGGATTTCCCTCTAGATGATATGAAAGTTTTAGTTCTCTGTTATGTGATGCTTTACTACTCCTACCTATTGTATATGTTATATTATATTTTATCCTTGCGCTGTGAGTTCTACGACAAGTTCTGCGTATGTTTACCTAATTAGATGATCGTCCATTGCTGCTGGGCACACCTTTCAGGTCATTATTCCTCTTGAAAAGTGCAGGGGTTATGGGTGATCGTCACACTCATATTGGGTATTGGTATGTTAACATGGTTTTAGGGTAGCAACTATAGTCAATGCTTATTATCCTATCTTTTTCTACTGTGAGTTTGTCCTTATATTACTGATTATATTAATGATCATTATTTCAGATGCCTATCAATATGATCCATGCTCAGACAAATTTGGAATTTGATTTTTGTTCAACATTCAAGTCCCGAATAGTGCAAGTTGTTACAACATGAGTCCCTCTGTGTACTTTTTGGAGTATTACATGGTAGGTGGTACCCTAATACGGAATTCATTCCTTAATATGTGTCTTTACGGACTTAGTTTTATATCAAGTATGCTAAAACACGAGATGCATGTATTTCAGCTATTTTACATGCTTATTTTAGACCATAGACATCGTTATAGTAGCAATGGATTTCTATTAGAAATGATTTGACTATCATAAGCTAAAACTCATCCATGCGCCGCGGTCTTATAATATGCCTTTACTTTTGAAAGATTTTATAAATATAACGATCTATATGATGAAGTTTTCTCTTGTTGGTTTACTAAACTTCTTCATGTGTTATCTTCCTATAACACTCAGGTAAGACCCAAGTAATTTTCCAGAATTAGCTTTGGATGATTTAAGGCTTCAAAAGACGAGCTATATCGCTCTAAGTCTTATTCTCATACTTTATTTATTGTATTTCTTGTTTTGTTTTTATCAGAATTTTAAGACATATTGTCATTATTGTTCAAACTTATGATAAGTTGGTTATTACGATATATGTATGTATTAAAGTCTTCTTTGTACAGATCGTTCAAATATTATATATTACATCACGATTTGATATCCTACTCGGCGGTTTTATTTCTTTCACACCAACAACAAGTTTTTCATAATTTGAAAGCTTGACATGTGAATAACGTGGATGTATTATTGTCAACTTTTGAGAATCGAAAATGTGTGCCATCACACTCCCCCTTTTGCATGCACCCAAAATTTTGAATCTTATCTGCACTTAAGTTTGGATCCTCAAAACCGTTATGCTCAACAAATCTAGCTGAAAACTGCTCCATTTCCTTACGACTCCTATCCGCTCGACTATCTATGCGGCTTTCTTAACCACCTTCGACTCCACCAACCTCGTGGTATTTTTAAGAGCTTCAATTAGATTACATATTCCTCACTTCTACCCATACAACACAATCGCATTACCTTTTCATTGACGACTACGACCATTGTTACTTCTACCACCATAACTACTTTTCTTCATGCATGAGCTTTTTGACAATTTATTTGAACAAACTAGACATTTTAACACGTGTTGATTTCTGGAAGAATTGTTTAATTTGTGTATTTTTGCTTAAATTTGTGGTTTTATGGTAGGCGATGGTGAAAATCAAACTGTTTTTGTTTCTTGAATGAGATGGTGAAAATGAAATCTAAGAAAGAGGAAGAAAGTATACGACATGACTATTGAGTGAGATTTAATAAATTAAAGAACAGCAATTCTACAAGGCCCGAATATTTTGTTAGGGAATAAGCCCGAATACTGCAGAACCATTGGATAGTATACCTCCCCTGAATTCAACCGTTGGATGAGAATTCTGACTTCCCGTATATGCTGAATTTCGGGCCCTCTAGCAGCTTTCATTAAAGAAACGTAGATTTTGTCATTTTATACCGCATTGTTTTTCACTTCTATATTTTGTTTAAAAAGAAAAAATAGTTAGTCGATGTTAATACATAGGTTATCTGAATGATTACTTAATCCATTAATGATTGAAAAGGACAAAGATGTGAAATAAACTCTTGGACAATGGTCTAACGTTCACTTTACACGTGTGATTTACTAGACTCAAATTTACATGGTTAAGTTATTAGGATAATTAATATAACAATGTTAATTAACGCTTTCATTCAAAAGTGAAACAACCATGATCTTCATTCAAAAGTGAAACAACCATGATCGGTTGTTCAATATCACATATATCTAAACGTGAGTACGATCAAACCCGAATGTAAATACTAAATACGATTTCCACCGACTTTCACACGATCCGAGTCTAAAGAAGCCGGCATCCATGCTCATCACATTGACATGCACGTGTCATCGCGTAAGCCATACATATTGCAAGCAAATACACGTGCTTCCCTCTCATCATTCCTTCATTCTACCTCCACCCTCGCTATAAAACATAATACAAACTGATCATCAACTTCATCCAACATACCTGCCGGTAAATAGAGAAAACATCATGGCTCAGTTGCTCGGGAAGGCAAAAAACTTCGTAGCAGACAAGGTGGCTCACATAAAGAAACCAGAAGCTGACCTAGGCGACGTCTCCATAAAGAACGTCACTCGAGATTCAGCCAACTTTCACGGCGAGTTAAATGTAACCAACCCTTACGACCACTCTATTCCTATTTGTGAGATATCCTACACTCTCAAAAGCGCTGGCAGGTAAGGCGCGATCGTAGTCTCTATTATGTTATATATGTTACGACGATGCATGAATGCTTCATATATGATGTTACAGGGAAGTGGTGTCGGGTAGTATTCCCGACCCGGGCTCGTTGAAGGCGAATGACGTAACGAGAATGGATGTGCCGATGAAGGTGCCGTATGACTTTCTGATAAGCATAATGAAAGACGTTGGAAGAGACTGGGACATTGACTATGAATTGTGTGTCAGGCTTATTATTGATCTTCCAGTTTTGGGGAACTTCACGGTTCCGGTGACCAAGTGTGGAGAGTTGAGGTTGCCGACTCTCTCTGATATCTTTTAATTCTTTTTTTTTTCCGGCCTTCGGTTGATGTGGTTTATGTGTGTACTTTAATATGAATGAATAATCGTATGAATGAACAGTCTGTTTTTATTAGTTCTCTACGTATTTGCGTGTATGTAAGTTCGGTTAACTATCATCAGATTATGGAGGTTTTGGAAGTAAATCCCATGTTTCTATGTTAGATTTGCGTGTGAAACAGATTTGTTTTGATCGAGCAAGAATTGAAATAAGTTTTCTTTATTGATGAAAATGAAATGATGTTGATGCAATTCTCTAAATGATACAAGCTAGTTTGTATGGCACCTTCATCTCTGAAATTTCTTCCAAGTAATTGAAAGTCGACGTAGATTTGAGTAGAAAGGGAATGTCTTCATGGCAAAGAGACTACTCAGATTTTAGGTTCGATCATTATTCACTTGGTTTTGAGCTCTTTCTGATCCTATGTAGTCGATTTGATCTTCTATTGTCCTCGATTTCATTGATGCCACCTTGAGACGAGGTGATGTCTGATCTGATTTGCTTGACTTTCAGGCTATCTCGAAATCAGGTAAAATTCTTAACCGAGAGAGCTTTGTTCAGGACATTGAAGATTTGGAATATAGGATTTATCTTCAATTTACCTTTCTGAACTTGATTTTTGATTAAATGCAAATTTAAATCAATCTCTACATGCTTTGGCCTGGAGTGTAACACTGGGTTTAGTGATTTGTACACCGAGCTTAAGTTATCGTATCATAGTGCTGTTTTGATATCTTTGAAGTGTGGTTCATTTAACAATGTTTGAACCCATATAATCTAGGCAATTGCATTAATAATGCTCCTATATTCGGCTTTTGCGCTTGAAATTGACACTGCAGTTTGCTTTTCAAAACAGGGTTCACCAATGTTGATACAATAGCTTGATGTTGACCTTCTATTATTTTGGTCAATTGCCCAGTCAGCATCAGAATGACCAATGATGTTTAATTTCTTGCATGCCTTTAGTGTTAAGTTGAAATCTGGAGTTTCATTTAGATATATGAATATTCTATCCACTATTCTACAGGTTTCATTCTTTGGGTCTTGCATAAAATGACTCGCCTTTTTAACAATGTAAGTTATGTCATGTTTAGTTATGGTTACATATTATAATGCACCAACCAGACTTCAGTATTGCTTAATGTTAAATATGACATTTCCCCAGTTTTGGATAGTTGGTGGCTACTTATCATGGGTGTGGGCTGTGGTTTTGCATCTTCCATTTTAGCTTTAGCCAACGGTTCATTGATGTATTTCTTTTAACACAATGTAATTTCTGAGTCTGATAATCTTTTGACTTTTAAGCCGAGAAGGTAGTTCAGCAGTCCTTGGTCTTTTATTGGGAACTTATTATTTAAGCATGAATGATATTGTTGTTATATGCTTCTCTGTCATCTGCATCAGGTCATGAACATATATTAGTATGTAAATAGTAACAATTTTATTTATCTTAATGACTAGAGAATTGTCGTCTGATTTGATAGGTTGAAAGTTCATTATATATAAAGTTTCTTTCAACTTGTCAAACCAGATTCTCGGATCTTGTTTGAGATCATATATAGCTTTATTAATTCGACACAAGATTAACCAAGAGGTTGCTCCAAGTGAACTTGCTCTTGAAATATGCTATTCAAAATGGCATTGTTGATATCAAGTTGTCTAATCATCCACTTCTTATGTAAGACTATGGTTAGAGCTATTCTGATGGTAAGATGACTGGTGAAAAGGTATCTGTAAAATCAAATCCGTGTTTCATATGTGTAAACCTTTGTAACCAATCTTGCTTTGTGTCTAGCAATACCACCATCTGCGTTTTTCTTGAGTTTGTAAGTCCATTTGCATCCAATCCTGCTTTGTGTTTTCGTGCATGAATTAGTTCCAATGTGTTGTTTCTCATTGGAGCATTATACTCTTCATCAATGACATTTTCCAATTTTTTCTTTGATTGCTTGGATGTGTTCCTCTAATATTGCTGTTACTAAGTAATTTTTTGGTTAAAATATACTACTTTTTTTAATCTGACCCGGTTCTTCTCGACTGTTGTAAGTTAGTTGCTTCATTTCAGTATCTTTATTTCTTTGAGTTGAACTTTGTTGATTACCATGTTGTTTTCTGTAGACACTTTGTGCTCGACTGATTGTTTCAGAAGTTGAGTAATTTGTCATCAGTTGCCTCTCTTATACCATGATCTGGTCCACTGAACATTGTATGTTGCAGTGATAGAGTGACATCTGCTGATGTACTGTGGTATTGTTCCCATGCCTCAAAAGTAGGTGGGTATTGAAGGAATTTAAACTTTGGCATTGTACAGTTTCTGTGTGGCTTTCATGCCTTGAGTAGCAAAAGAAAACTTTTTTCATTAAATACTGCATTTCTGTCTATGATTATTTTTTCGTTGATATTAAGACACTTTCTCTTGTCTCACACCATAGCCTAAGAATGTGCATGGTGAAGATCTAAATTGTAATTTATTCGAATTGTACGATCCTAAGTATGGATAACATAAACACTGAAAGAATCTTGATTGTGTGTAATTTGGTCTAACTTTGAATAGCTTTTCTCTTTGACTTACTCGCTTTAGTACTTTTGTTGGTAATTTATTAATCAAAATGAACTAAAACATCAAGGAGTCTAGCTAAATTTTTTTAGGTAGATTTGCTTTAGTAGGTAAATTAAATCAATGACCCACCATATATCATCGGTGCGCGAAACTAAAAACTTGCGCTGTACGAACACCCGATCGATGTAAAGCAATCGTCAGAGGAAAGAAATAGTACAAGAGAAGAGAAAAGGGGAAGAAAAGAATATAAAACCCAATCAAGAACTTGTCGTATATCTCACAATACATCAGATAATATTTAATAATCAAATCACAGATATAAAACAGGCGAGACAGTAATAACCATATAAACCAGATAATCAGAGTATACAGACTCATAAGTTAGGCATAATAATAATAGAGTGATATAAAAGGTAAATAAGCTCTGCTGATCAACTGGTTCTAACATAACATATAACACTATCGAGGCTCGACAGTGTGACACAAGGGAAATAAGCAGTATAATGCAAGTATAAATATATAAATTGTCACCTCCAGCGAATCCATCTGCGCAGCTCCGAATAATAGCTAAACCTGTCACCTAGTCTGTTCATCAGCATCATCGATGAGCGCCCAAGGTAATAAGAGGGTAATAAAACATTGGGTCAAACAAAAGTCTGGTGTGAACAATAACAAATCTCAAAGAACTACAAAGGTTGCAATAGCGTATATTACATGGAGGGTACGGGGAATAATACATGTTTTGTCGATACATCCACAAACTTAGCACATAACAATCTATACATATTATATTGTGATAAACATCAATTAGATAAAGTGTGATGGATGCCTACGCACCCAATGGTGATAAGTAAGTAAACATCCATAGCATCCATCAATCATCCTCACGTTAGCTCACTCGGTACGTAAAGCATATGGAATTCAATACTTTGGTCATCCAATCAATCAAGGCACTGCTACGTCCCGCACACAACATGGGTTAACTATGTCCCGCACACAACATGGACTATGTCTCGCACACAACATGGTCTCGAATCCTTCCTTTTGTCACTCTCTCATAGATGTACCGACGTCATGAACACCAACAACTCCTTTATACACGTTCTCCATAGCAGAATCCATCTCTAGACTTTCCACCAGACTTTATCCAAAGTCTCAATATGGGAACCACCCCCGACGTTAATCGCATGTCGTAGGATATCACCCTATGTCTCTCATCTATGTCTCTCCAACAGTCAACTCAATGCGCATTAGTGTCATCTTTTCTGCATCTCGGAGAAGACTATACATCGCATCAATTTGCTCCCTATCCTGGAATCGTCGTCGTCGAATGACTCATCATTACATAGAAGCACCACATCTCATCCCAAGTTATGCCACTAATCTAAGGGCCATCATCTCGAAACCACTATCGAACGATCCATCATATCATGCTCAAAATTGAATCGTCGTCGATGTCAAATTGGCCAAAATGACCAACAATAATGGTAACCAATATCGGCCGCTCGATTGTAGTCAATAACGAATACTTGGATCATGTATTTAACAAAAATTGGTTAAAAACACATCCAAGGAAAACGTCCAGCATCCTTCATGAAATCCTGGTCCTTGCCAAGAAGAAATGCTAACATGAAGAATTCCTGTCTCTGAAGTCACCATCGTCACCTTTTCCCAGATCAGCCCATCCTTGGGTCGATCCAACTCTGGTTCAACAATATCGAACTAGATCCTGATCGACATAGATGATACAGACTTGGTTGAGCCGACGCCGGATCGACTATGTAAATCTGAACTTAACTGCTTGGCCAATCCTGATTCAGAACAGCATAATCGATCCAGACTTGGTCGAACCATAACAAAATCCATCCTTCGAATTATTTGCTCTGTCCAAGTTTTTAGATCCGATCAAGATCTAATGTTATCCCGTCGTAGAATCCATCCAAGTGCTTTGAAGCTCCATCAAGGATATATCTCCCCCATTTGGGTTTATCATCCTTGTGAATTTAATTGATATACACCAATGTTTTTTTTGATCAATAAACACCTAAACTCTCTACTAGGTCGCCTTCCAATGGCGTTTTAATCCAAACTAAGCAGACAATTCAACAATGCAACTAATCGTCATCCAAATTCCTAAATTAGCATTCAAACATTCATAATGACAATAATAAATTAAATAGGATTTATCAATCGTAGTCAAGGTGAAATATATGTCCAAATAGTTCATATCTAACTGTATAATCAAAATAGCGCACAGTAGCACATAACGGCGCGCAATCAAGTAAAATGTGATAATACTGGTCAAGACTACTATATCACTTCCTAATATTTTATTTATTATTTACTAGATTCAACAGTCCAATATTACGTTTTAAAATTAACAATCAATTTAAAACGTCGAATTTATATTATACGAACAAAAATAGTCCAATGAGAGACAATATCATTCACCTCAGCCCAATCAGCCCAAACAGACTCTAGAATGTGGAGCTTAGCAATACGAGTCCAACATGCAATTCGCGTCCAAATCTGACGTTGTATGAGAAAGTTACAATAAATACAATCTATGCGATTTAAAACGACATAATTTGAATCAAATAAATATTAAATTACAATCTTATCACTCACTCTTCTTCCCCACTCCCTTACTCTTCTTAAGCCATGCATTTTCATGTATTATTCCTGTTAGTCCATAAAAATATGGCTCAAGGTTAAGTCGTTCGATTTCTTCTAAGTCAGTCGTTTCGAGTTATATAGCTTCAGGTCGTCGAGGCTACAAGTCGTTCATATGATAGGTTGTTATCTGACCTAATGAGACAAGCAGGTCATCGGAACGTTAAGTCGTACCAGGACAGGTCAGCTAACCCTAGAGTTACTCAGCACCATACCTTAGGGGTGTCAGTGCCATTTTTAGCATTAACATTTTAGGCGTCCACCTCTGGGACACATCCACTTTCTAAGGTCAAGTGATTTGTGGAGGCGTTGAAGTTCTAGCCTGTTTCTATGATAGGTTCTCCGAATCTAAGATCCAGGCCGGTTGAGGAATCCTCTTTGAAGTTTAGAAATTTGTTTGACATAATGCCACCAAAGAAGCCGCCTCCTAGTAAGTCCGCAAGAGCTTCGGACTCAGGGAATGTCGCAGATGGTCCCATTACTCCGCAAACTAACCTTCATGAAGTTGGCCAATCCTCAGAAACAGGAGCTGGCGTAACGAGAAATGAATTAAATGAAGTCGTCGATGGTTTGACTCAACAGATGGAGATCACAAACAAGGCCATAATGGCTAGGATAGAGGCTCTTTTTGCTACGCATGCCAATATGGTGAAAGTTAATGCTAATGTCACCCGTGAAAAGAGTGCTAACTCTTCCTTCTCAAGTCCAAATCGTGGTCGATTTTTTCAAGAGGCAAACGATCTGGACAATGCTGATAATGAAGAATTTAAACCACCTGCTAGGAAACATTCTGAAAGAGCTACTTCTGGAAAAGCGAATAGTTCTGCCAAAGGGGCACTTCCCTATGAGGGAGGCACATGGCCCCTGATCCCCAGCCGCGATCGTTTTCTTAGGCGAACATCCGGCGAAGGAGACGGTGTCTGCCCCGTAGATTGGCATGGCAAGAAGGAACGTCTTGAAGAAATGGTTAGGTAGATTATGAAGGAAAATGCGGAGCGAAATGACAATGAGAAGGAGTAGGAGTTTTCTCCAACTAAGACTCACTCGCTGAAAGAATTAAAATGACCAAGTTCCTAAGGAAGTTCAATCTGCCAACAATTCAAGCTTATAATGGGACTGGTGATCCTAATTTTTTCTTGTATACGTACGATCAACACATGGATGGTGCACGAGCTATGGATGAACTCAAATGCTTATACTGCCCAGTATATTTGAAGGGAGTAGCTTCTTATTGGTTCACCTAGCTACCTTCGAGGTCCATTGATAACTTTTCTTTCTTGGCTAAGAAATTCAGGGAGCAGTTTAGGCTGCAGACCACGAAGGTTAAAGATGTCATGCCATTACATGACATGGAACATAAACCGGGAGAGACAATAAAAGCCTTCCTTACACAATTTAGTGCTGATGCAGCGGAAGTTGGGGATCCCGAACCTCAACTGGTATTGATGGCATTGAAGCATGCTATAGACAAAAAATTGGAGCTCGGATGGTGGATAAAAATGAAGAAGCCTGACACCTTGGAAAGGTTCTATGCGAAAGCAAAAGAATACATCAGTGTGGATGATGATCCTTCTTTTGCTATGGATGTTGCTGAGGGTGGTTCGGTACTAGAGAAGAAAGATAATGATGCTCAAAGTGGTCAGAAGACAATGGAGGTCAAAAGAGGGGAAATTATGGAAAGGATAATCGAAATGGAAAAAAGTTGTGCATCTCTAAAGCCGTTGAATTGACTCCACTAGTAGAGACTTCGGAGAAAATTTTTACCGCTACCAAGGATACCGAAGATTATTCAAAGGCAAAGCTATTGAAGGTGGGTGATAACCAGGCAAATTCTAGGAGGTTTTGTCGATTCTACAATCAACTAGGCCATAACATGAATGAGTGCAAGCATCTCAAAAACTTAATTGAGGAATTGATTAGAAAGAACTGTCTGCAACAGTATGTGAAAAAGCCGCAATAAGCCAATCCTCCTCATACTGCCCAAGAGCGAAATGCATTTGGATTAGGAGATAAAGCCCTAACGCAAGTTGGACAAAGGCCCGTGATTCACACTATTTCTGGGGGACCTCACCCAGTTGGGGGAAGTTAGGGAGACATCGAAAGATATGCCAATGCACTCAAGAATGTTTCAAGGAAGAGAAGTGTTTGATTTTGAATAATGCCATTTCTATAAAGCAACAAATGACTTCCTTTGGAGATGTCATGTTCAATGGAAAAGATGAGGTAGGAGTAGTCACCCCAACTCAAAACCCTATGGTAGTAACGGTTAGGACAGGCCCAACCACTTTGAAAAGGATGCTAGTCGACTGTGGAGCCCGGTAAATGTGCTATTCAAGAACACTTTCGATAAATGAAGCTTTCTATTTCAGATGTGCGAGCCTGCTAAAAGAAAATTCAAGGGTTCATAGGGGTACCAAAGCAGCCCACAGGAGTAACTGATTTGCTCTTGGAACTTGGAGATGGTGAAATGAAAGTTTCTCTGATGCAATCCTTTGTTCTACTAGATGAATTTTCTGTGTACAACGCTTTTCTGGGAAGACCGGCCCTGGCAGCTTTTAGGATTTTGCTAGCCCCCTGGTGCTTGATGATGAAGTTTCCAACATATAAGGGGGTCGGTGTAGTTAAAGTAGACCAGGAGATTGCCAAGGAATGCTACATTAATGAGCTGAAAGAAGCATGTTCTTTGTATTGAAGAATGCGGGAGTGACTTACTAGCGTCTTGTGAATGCAATGTTCAAATCACAAATTGGTAAAACCATGGAGGTGTACATTAATGATATGCTGGTGAATTCGAAAAGGGTTGTTGATCACTTAGAAGATTTGGCTGAAATGTTTCATATTCTCAGGAAATATAGGATGAAGTTGAATCCACTTAAATGCTTATTTGGGGTCGCATCAGGAAAATTCTTGGGATTTATGGTCAATGCCAGGGAAATTGAAGCAAATCCCGCTTAAGTTTCAGCTTTGCGAGAGATGCATGCTCCTAAAACAAAGAAGGAACTTCAAAACTTTAATGGGAAAATCGCTGCATTGAGTCGATTCATTTCAAAGGCAATAGATTGGTGTATTCCGCTTTTTGATGCGTTGAGGAGAGGGAAGAAGGACTTCCAATGGACTCCCGAATGTCAAGTGGCTTTTGAGGAACTAATCTGTAACACCCCAAAATTTTAACAACATTAAAGAAGGAAAATTAAATAATAATTAATTTAATATTCATAATTAAGGGAAATGGACAGCGCCATTGCGTCCGTCTCGAAATTCTGGTTAAGATAGACATTTGGTTTGCATAAAACGGACACCGTATGAGGAAGTAATGAAGGTTTGAAGTTTGTATACGCGTAGAATAATTATATATACATATATATGATCCTAGAATTCAAAATTTTCAGTTCAAAATTCGAAATCACAGAAAGTGGGGGAAGTGGGAAAAATCCCGCCTAGGGGAGTCAACCCCATAGGAGGGTTATCGACCCCGGGGTCAACCCCTCAAGGGGGGTGTCGACCCATGGGTCGACCCCCTCCCCTTAAGGGGGGTCGACCCATGGGTCGACCCCCTCCCCTTAAGGGGGGTCGACCCATGGGTCGACCCCTCCCCTTATGGGGGGTCGACCCCCTAGGGCTGAGGTTGCAGTCAGTTTCTGGAGGTTGGCAGTTATATATAGAGGTCCATTTCTCTTGTTTTCTTCAATGGAATTCCATGGAGGCCAAACGCTGCCGGTGTCTGAACTGAATTGGATTCTTTATCTTCTACAACAATCAAATAAGGCTAATCAGTTAAAGATTCAAGTGTAGATCTGCATGCCAACTAGCTTCTTTTCTAGTTCTATTTTCTAATCCAAACACTGTGAGTTCTTAGTTGCTTTTAGATTTAAATTTTTAAAAGTAAACCTGATATGACTATAGTTTGGATTTGTTCCTGTGACTAAATTATACTAGATCCATTATAAATTGTGAACATACGATATTATGAATTGATTATAGCTTGGATTTAAATCTCTATCCAGTCAGATCTATTGTAACTTCTGTGACATTTTATGATGTGGATCTTAAACCTTATTTGTGTCAGATCTACTCTTAACTATTGGATCTGAGTTATGTGGACATCTAAATTATTAATCAGATCTAGCTTATTATTTAGATCTCCTTGTGCTTATCATATTAGATCTGAACCTTTTGGACATCTAAATTAATATTTATATCTTGTCATGCTTATCTTAACATCCTTGCTATGTTAAAACTAGTTAACTGTCACCATTTCAATGGATCTATGCTTATATGTTCACCTTCTCACCATGTTAGTATATGATATGCCATTTATGTTAGACCAATCACCTTTTTCATATTCCCATCACCTTTCCCTTTTATTATTTATAACTAGGCTATTATCTAGCCTAGGTATACTGCAAATTATATGCAAATGCAAGTTAGGGAACAGGGAAAAACATTAGAATTGGCATAACTTGAATGACGAACATGAATTTGGACATATTATCCATTATGAATATAATTGGGTAAATGGGCATGAAAACCTATAAGGATATAGGTACAATTAATTAGATAATAATTAAAATACCTAGGATTGCGGTAATTAGAAAGTTATAGCTGCACTTATGACACGAGGTTAGGTTGCATTAGTGGTAGAAGTCTGCACGGACCCGATTGACACATCTAGCAACCACTAATGTTGAACATAATGTGAGGGGTCTAAGTGCATAAATACGAAATGGGCTAAGACACGAGGTTAGGCCCAACTTGTGGAAGAAGTCTGCCCGGACCCGACCGACATATCCAACATCCACAAGTTGTAGACCTAGTGTGGGAGGCCTAGCCCTTTATAACCATAAATGGACAGGTAACAAATTGGAATTCTTAACCTGGTAAATCCATAGGGATTGTATCAATATGAACTAAAATTGGGGTTAAATAAATTTGGTTGAACAGTGGGTGGGTTAAGTAAATTCGAGGGGGTGGGTAATATTTACATATAGGTCTACAAACTTAACCTGATAAGGTTATGTAATTAAGGACACCTCGTGGTATACATAACCGGAGGAAATAATAAAGTTATGTAATTAAAGGAAACTTTTAGGGTAAGCATAACTTGTAGAAATGATAGGGTTATGTAAATAGAGACACCTAGTGGTATACATAGCTAATGAAAACCTAGTGGGGATACAAGACAAGGAGGAGAGCTTGTATCATATTGTGTGGGACCCGTTTCAACCAGTAACCCGGAGTAGGTATCAAACATGTACTCCGAACTAGGTCGTAGAAGGGGTACGCTTACTGGACTGATTGCAAGAGATCCAAACATGGAGGACGGTGTGGGCGGCGCAAACCAACCGGGCCATGTGCGTGCATGAGCCGGGCAGAGGGGGCTAAGACGACCGTGACACCTATAGATATGGGGCTGTGCATATCAGCGAAGGGTTGCCACTTTAGGACGTGATACATCCTACAGTGGGGCCGGCACAGGTATATACACGGATTAGCGAGCCGATCGATTAGGGTAGTAGTTAGGGTACACTCAGACTTATGCCTATGTCTACCAGCTTATAGTGGAAGGGATCATTTCGTTTTGGTTATAATGGTGCAGAGTAATCATTAGAAGCGTACATACCCTATCATGTTTACCTTGTCATACCTGCCTTTATATAGTTATCTCTCTTATCCACTTTATATGCCTGTCATGCGAATTTTATTTATTTACTTGCTAAAAGTAACTGGACTCGCCAGACTTTATGTCTGACCCTTTTTGTTTCCTCTTCTTTCTTCTGTCCCCCCCTCCCCAAAGGTTCGCAGGGAGGAAATTCTCAGGCTTAGTCAAGTCTCGGTTATCATCTTGTAGGAGCTGCTTTTGAAGTATAGCTCAAGCTCTTCTCTCTACTATGGCTTAGCTCTTTTGATTGGGGAATTATGTTTTTTTATGCTTATGTACTCTAATGGTATAAGACAGAAGTTATATTATTGTAATGGTTTTTGTGACTTATGGTATTTTTGACCACAATGTTATGGTTTATGCTTGAAATAAAATTTTGAATTTCTGCTGCTATCTTATTATATCTGTCTTGTAACATTTTGTGCCTGTTTACTTATAACGCTTCATGAAACTTAATGCATTCCCTTAGTGAGTGACATTAACAGACGTGGGGTGTCACACTTGGTATCAGAGCTGAAGGTTACCGGATTAGATAAAAGTTTTTGAAAACTATTTTCAAGAAAGTTTTAAAAGAAAGCATTTTCAAAAAGAAAAGTCTGCTTTGAAAAACATTCCCTAAAAAGCCATAAGTAATATCTTTCTATCCCTTGTTTGAATCCTTTCCCTTTTCTTTTTCAGAATGTCTGGGGAACCCAAATCCCGGAGGGCGTTACGATACCAGGATGACTCTGTATGTATCTGGAGGCCACAGTGCCTGCCGAAGGCCAAGGAAACGTTCCTCCTCTAGCCGCACCCATTGTTCCTCCTCCTCCGCATGTAGACAATTTCTCTAAGATCTGCGAAGATTTCCGTGCTATGGGAGGGATGCCATTCCACGGAACTGAGACATTTGTAGAGGCAAGGAACAGGCTTAAGGAGACTGCGGACTTGTTTGTAATCTTTGAAGTAGAGGATCGAAGGAAGATTCATTTAGCTGCTTAGCTACTGAAGGATAAAGCTTCATTTTGGTGGGAGGTAACCTAAGAAAGCCATCCGGTGGAAACTTAGGATGAATTTAGGCAGTGGTTTGAGATGAAATTTCCTTCCCAAGCTGAGAAGAGCATGCAGATGGAAAGGTTCTTAGCACACAAACAAGGGAACTTGACTGTTAGAGAACATGTGAATAAATTCAATCAACTGGCCAGATTCGGACTAGAGCTGGTAGAAACTCCACATAAGAAGGCTTTGCGGTTTGTTAAAGGGATAAACGAACCCTTTCATGGGTTATCCATGTCCCATATTCCAATGGGAGCCACCTTTGAAAGACTTGTTGATATGGTCTTCATGTATGAGGAAGAGAAAGGAGAAAAGAAGGAAGTTAAAGCTGAGGAAACAACGCAAAACATGAAGATATGGCCCAAGAAAGGACAACAACAACGGAAGCAACAGAAGAAAAGTGGAAAGAACGACAAGGGTAAGGATAAAAGGAAGTATCACAATTGTGGGCATGAGGATCACTTGGCGAAAGACTATAAAAGACAGAAGAATTCTTGCTTCAATTGTGGAGAGGTCGGACGCTTTGCTAGGGAGTGCCCGAAGAAACAGGGACAAGGTCAAAGGGAAGGAGCTTCTGGAGTGCAGGTGCATGCCTTCGCGATCAGTGCTCCTGATAGAGGTAGAAAAATTTCTGTAGAAGGTTTAATTTCTCTTTCAAATCATCATATTAGAACACTTTTTGATTCTAACGCTTCACATTCATTTATATCTAGTTATGTGGTTGAATCTCTGCACTTAAATACTAGTATGGTAGTGGATCCCGTAGTTGTCTCAAACCCTATTGGTGGTACAGCTCATTTATCTCTGATTTGTCGGGGTTTGAGAATACCTGTGTTAGACGTCGAATTTGAATGTGACACATATGTGCTCGGGTTCATGGGCTATGGGTTGATTCTAGGGATGGATTGGCTAACCACGTATGGTGCCATTCTAGATTGTGAAAGGAGGGTCGTTAGACTTTTGACTTGCCATGGGAGGACCCTTGAGATTTCTGGCGACCCCCAAGGGTCTATTATGATTAGCTTCCTAGAGTCTCTTAATGCATCCATAGATGATTTCCAATCCGTTCCAGTAGTCCGAGATTATTCTGATGTTTTTGATGAGGTATGGGGTTTACCTCTGAGGCACAAGATCGATTTTCGTATATATCTGGTGGACAATGCAAAGCCAGTTGCATTACTAGTGCGTCATATGGCTCCGAGGGAAAGGAGGGAGTTGAGCAAGCAAGTAGGGGAGCTACTTGAGAAAGGATTTATCAAACGAAGGATATTTGAATGGGGTGCTCCAGTTGTATTCGCAACTAAGGCGGATGGTTCGTTTCATTTTTGTGTGGACTATAGAGAGTTGAACAAACTCACAAAGAAGAATAGGCACCCACTTCCATGGATAAACGACTTGTTTGACCAGCTTATTGGTGCCTTGGTATTCTCTCAGTTAGACTTGGCCATGGAGTTTCATCAGTTGAGGGTGGTTGAGGACAGTATAGACAAGACTGCTTTTAGGACTCCGGATGGTTTCTTTTAATGGCTAGTTATGACTTTTGGGATGACAAATGCACCCTCCTATTTTGTCGATCTGATGAGTAGGGTGTTTTGAGAGTTTCAAAATAAATCTGTCGTGGTCTTTGTGGATGATATTTTGATCTTCTCCAAAAGTGAAGAAGAGCATGCCCAACATTTAAGAAGTTTTGAAAACTCTCTGTGAGCATCAGCTTAAGGCAAAGTTCTCCAAATACCATTTTTGGAGAAAAGAGGTGAGATTCTTAGGGCATGTAGTCTCCAAAGAAGGGATAGCTGTGGATCCCGCGAAGGTAGTTGTGGTGCAAGATTGGCAGATTCCTAAAAATGCAACAGAGGTGAGGAGCTTTCTTGGATTGGCAGGTTATTATAGGAAGTTCATTAAGAACTTCGCAAAGATATCAGCCCATCTCACCAGGCTGACAAAGAAGAACTCGGCATTTTCATAGGATATAGATTGTGACGTTGCTTTCCAACGTTTGAAGAGGGCTCTGACAACAGCCCCAGTCTTGACTTCGCCCAATGGGAACAAAGTGTTTACGGTTTATAATGATGCATGCGGTACAGGGCTTGGTGCGGTTCTGATGCAAGAAGGAAAGGTAGTGTGTTATGGGGGTGCAAATTTGAGAGTTCATGAGAAGAACTACCCCACCAATGATTTAGAGCTATCTTTCATAGTATTTGTGCTAAAGACTTGGTGTCATTACTTGGAGAGAAGTTCGAGTTATACGTCGATCATAAATCTCTCAAGTACATGTTCTCGCAAAAGGATCTTAATTTAAGTCAACAAAGATGGATGGAGTTCCTAGCCTCTTATGATTTTGAAATTGCTTATACCCTGGAAAGGGTAATGTGGTGGCCGACGCACTAAGTAGGCAGAGGATGGCCTTAAGTCCTCTGTTTTTGGAAAGGAAGAGCCTGGAGTTCATATCAACTTTTGACTTTAGACCCTCCATCGAGATTTTGCCTGATTTGCTTGCATCGCTAGAGTACGACCAACTCTTATGGATCAGATAGGAGCCTCACAGCAAGGTGACCCGCAGATTTTAGACATCATGGATAAACTCAGAAAAGGAGAGACTTCAAGTCACCTCAGCAGATATTCCATAGATGAAAAGGGGTGGTTACGACGGGATGGAAGGCTTTGTGTTCCTCAAACTGGAAACTTGATAAAGGAAGTCCTAGAAGAAGCCAACCATTCTAAGATGACTATTCATCCAGGTGGTGATAAGATGTACAGAGACATAAAGAGAGTTTTCTTTTGGGTCGGGATAAAGAAAGATGTAGCATAATTTGTTTCTTAATGTTTAGTTTGCCAGCAAGTTAAAGCTGAGCAAAAGAAGCCCGGTGGTTTACTTCATCCTTTGGAGGTTCTACAGTGGAAATGAGAGAGCGTCTCCATGGACTTCATTGATGGTTTGCCTGGATCAATGAAAGGCAACACTAGTATTTGAGTAGTAATGGACAGATTGACTAAGAGCGCTCATTTCATCCCAGTCAGGAGTAAGAGGATTCATCATGGTTGACAACAATTTATGTTCATGAGATAGTTCGTCTTCATGGAGTACCTTCCAGCATCGTAAGCGATTGTGACCCCATCTTTATCAGCGGATTTTGGAGGAGCTTGCAAGAAGCATTAGGTACACAGTTGTGTTTGAGCACCGCTTATCATCCTCAAACCGTTGGACAGACGGAGAGGGTGAACAGAATTCTAGAATATCTTTTAAGGCTGTGTATCCTAGACTTTGGAGGGACTTGGGAAGAGCACCTTCCTTTAGTAGAGTTTGCCTATAACAACAGTTATCAAGCTAGCATCGGCATGGCACCCTTCGAAGCATTGTACGGACGACCCTGTAGATCACCAACTTGCCGGTGGAAATCTACAGAAAGATTGTTACTTAGACCTGATATGGTTAGAGAAACATCCGAGAAGATTGACCTTATTCGACGGCGTATGAAGATAGCTCAAGATATGCAGAAATCCTATGCAGACAAGAGGAGGACTGACATCGAATTTGGAGTAGGAGAATTAGTTTTTATTAAAGTGTCACCTCTGAGGAATGTGGTTCGCTTCGGATCTGTTTGGAAGTTGGCACCCAGATTTATGAGACCATTTCCCATAACCGAAAGGATTGGCCAAATGACATATAGAGTAAAGCTCCCAGAAAATCTATCTGTAATTCATGATGTCTCCCACGTTTCTCATCTGTGGAAGTGCTTGCACGACACTGTGGAAGTTGTTGAGCCAAGAATATTAGAGGAGGTAGAAGTGGAACGGGAGGCGACAGTCAGACGAGTCCCTTACCCGTATTCTCGGATCAGAAGTTAAGAAGCTCCATAATAAAGAAATCAAGTTGGTAAAGGTTATAACCTACAGGATGCGACTTGGGAGACCGAAAAACAAGATTCGTGCTTCATACCCTTTCCTTTTTGAGGGTATGTTCTTAACTCCTTTTCCAAAGTTTTATCTATGCTTGCTTCTATCATTTGAGTATGTCCTATCAAGAGTATCTTCGACCTTTAGATAGGAACCTATGGATGTAAACATGTGTTTGAGACATGTTATGTTTGATGGATGCAAGTGGTTGCTAATGGTTGCCTGTGGATGCATATACACACACATTTGGTACTAGATCGCTCAATCACCCTCATACTCCATATGGATGTGTGTGCATTTTCTTTTCTTTTAATGGATGA
Source organism: Allium sativum (assembly GCA_030737875.1). Classification (NCBI taxonomy): domain Eukaryota; kingdom Viridiplantae; phylum Streptophyta; class Magnoliopsida; order Asparagales; family Amaryllidaceae; genus Allium; species Allium sativum. The sequence continues at coordinate 143,858,636 of CM060913.1, read as the reverse complement.
AAAATGGGTGTATTATCAAATGGATGTTGCATTTGGAAGAATGGTTGTGCACACATATAGAACTTACATATTATAATAGGATTATTTGCATACATATTGGATTCGTGGCACTAACATACATTGCATTGAGGAGGTCGACTGAATCGGTAGACCACCTAATCTCCGCATTAGTATTGGGACATATACACACACTTTTGCATATATTCATACAAGCATTAGAAGTCTTTTAAGTACAATGGATGCCTATGGTTGATGGATGAGTAGATGGGTGATGGATGGTAGGATATACATTCTTCCTAACTCGAAGATTTCGAGGATGAAATCCTTTAAGTAGGGAAAATGTAACGCCCCAAAATTTTAACAACATTAAAGAAGGAAAATTAAATAATAATTAATTTAATATTCAGAATTAATGGAAACGCATTGCGTCCGTCTTGAAATTTTGGTTAAGATAGATATTTGGTTTGCGTAAAACCGACACCGTATGAGGAAGTTATGAAGGTTTGAAATTTGTATATGCGAAGAATTATATATATATATATATAGGACCCTAGAATTCAAAATTTTCAGTTCAAAATTCGAAATCACATAATGTCTGAGGTGGCAAACGTTTGCTGGAGGTTGGCAGCTATATATAGAGGTCCATTTCTCTTGTTTTCTTCACTGGAATTCCATGGAGGCCAAACGCTGCCGGTGTCTGAACTGAATTGGATTCTTTATCTTCTACAACAATCAAATAAGGCTAATCTGTTAAAGATTCAAGTGTAGATCCACATCTCAACAAGCTTCTTTTCTAGTTCTATTTTTTAATCCAAACACTGTGAGTTCTTAGTTACTTTTAGATTTAAATATTTAAAAGTAAACCTGATATGACTATAGTTTGGATTTCTTCCTGTGACTAAATAATACTAGATCCATCGTAAATTGTGAACATATGATATTCGGAATTGATTATAGCTTGGATCTAAATCTCTATCCAGTCGGATCTATTGTAACTTCTGTGGCATTCTATGATGTGGATCTTAAACCTTATTTGTGTCAGATCTACTCTTAACTATTAGATTTGAATTATGTGGACATCTAAATTATTAATCAGATCAAGCTTACTATTTAGATCTCCTTATGCTTTTCATATTAGTTATGAACCTAGTGGACATCTGAATTAATATTTAGATCTTGTCATACTTGTCTTAGCATCCTTGCTACATTAAAACTAGTTAACTATCACCATTTCATTGGATCTATGCTTATATGTTCACCTTATCACCATTAGTATATGATTATGCCATTTATGTTAGACCAATCACCTTTTTCATATTCCCATCACCTTTCCCTTTTATTGTTTATAACTAGACTATTATTTAGCCCAGGTGTACCGCGATTATATGCAAATGTGTTAGTTAGGGAACGGGGAAAAACATTAGAATTGGCATAACTTGAATGACGAACATGAATTTGGACATATTATCCATTATGAACATAATTGGGTAAATGGGCATGAGCACCTATCAGGACATAGGCACAATTAATTGGATAATAATTAAAATCCCTAGGATTACGGTAATTAGAAAGTCATAACTGCACTTATGACATGAGGTTAGGTTGCGTTAGTGGTAGAAGTCTGCCCGGACCCGACCGACACATCCAGCAACCACTAATGTTGAACCTAATGTAAGGGGTCTAAGTACACAAATACAAAACGGGCTAAGATACGAGGTTAGGCCCAACTTGTGGAAGAAGTCTGCCCGGACTCGACCGGCATATCCAGCATCCACAAGTTGTGGGCCTAATGTGGGAGGTCTTGCCCATTATAACCATAAATGGACATGGTAACAAATTGGAATTCTTAACCTAGTAAATCCATAGGGATTGTATCAATATGAACTAAAATTGGGGTTAAGTAAATTTGGTTGAATAGTGGGTTGGTTAAGTAAATCCGAGGGGGTAGGTAACATTTACATATAGGCCCACAAACTTAACCTGATTAGGTTATGCAATTAAAGACAGCTAGTGGTATACATAACCGGAGGAAATAATAAAGTTATGTAATTAAAGACACCTTTTAGGATAAGCATAACTTGTAGAAATGATAGGGTTATGTAAATAGAGACACCTAGTGGTATACATAGCCAATGAAAACCTAGTGGGGATACAAGACAAGAGGGAGAGCTTGTATCATATTGTGTGGGACCCGTTTCAGCCAGTAACCCGGAGTAGATATCAAACATGTACTCTGAACTAGGTCGGAGATTGAGCACACTTACTGGACTGATTGTAAAAGATCCAAATGTGGAGAACGGTTTAGGCGGCGCAAACCGACCGAGCCATGTGCGTGCATGAGCCGGGCAGAGGGGAAAAAGACGATCGTGACACCTATAGATTGAGAAAACGTAAAACTAGGTTTTGTAATTGATTCAAATGAATAAACTGTACATAGGCGTGTAATAGAAATAGTTGTAATATGGGCCTGTAAACAATGCTGAGCCCAAATAACAGAGAAAAGGTTATAAACCCGAACCCGCTTTATAAGCCTATTACGTAACATAAGCCGACAGGCATATTATACATAATGCTTTTATTTCCCCCTTTCAAATTTGGGTTGGGGTAAATGACGAACCCTAATTTGATTTCAAAAGAAAAGCGGAGTCATTCAGTTATCTTCGACATTCTAGAAGCTTCCATGGCAAGGACTATCTTCAGATCTACACATGTGGGAGCAATTGCGAGCAGCTATGCATCAGGTTGTATTAATCCTTGATTTTCAGTTCATCTCTAAGTCGTTTGAAGTTTTTAGCTAATAATGACTTAGTAAAAATGTCCGCCCTTCGGTTTTTACAGTGGTATGTTATTGATTTGAAAATTTCCCATCTGGACTTGCTCATGAACAAAGTATATGTTAATCTCCATATGCTTAGTTCTAGCATGTTGAATTGGGTTAGCAGACATGTGGATAACACTCTGATTGTCGCACCACACAGTAGGTTTTCTTTCAGCGGTTAATTTTAATTCTTGAGTATGGACTGTAACCATAGTATCTGTAACACCCCGAATTTCAGTTAATGATAAAATTCACTAATTGCAGAATAAATAATCTCAGATGTGAGAATTGGGAGAAACGGGCTGCGTCATTGCGTTCGTCTCGGAAAAATACGCTAAATAAAGTCCGAAATTTTGTAAATCGGAGTCCGTATGGCCCAGTTATAGCCCAATGAGGTTTACAGAAAATTCAAAGTTCAAAACAGATTTAAAATTCAGGTTCAAATTTCGAAATTGGGGCCATTGGGCGTAGGTGGGAAAATTCCCGCCTAGCTACCCAAGTCGACAGCCCTGTCGACTGGGCAGTCGACTTGGCTAGGACCAAGTCGACAGCCCTGTCGACTTGGGTGTCGACAGGGGGTGCTCGGCCAGTTTGGCCTGGTGCACCATTTTAGGGTTTGGCTGTGTTTTGGGGCTGTTTTCTGGAAGCTTCCGAGATCTGATGGTCCTAATCTAATTTAGGGTTAATCTAATAGCCTAAAACACTTGCCTAATCTATAAATACACCCTAAGACTACCCTAATTCATACTAAAAATAGATTCAAGGGCCTCATGCCGTCAAATTAAAACTAGAAGGAGCCTCCACCAAAGTTGAGAGGAAGTTAGCATCTCAAATCAACTCTAATCAAGTTCTAATCCACTCTAGCAACTTAATCTTCCTCATTGGAGTGCTAATTAGTTATTTGTGAGTTCCTATGCCTTTAGCAAGCAATTGCTAAACTAATTAGGATAGGATATTATGAGGCTATGGTTGTAAATGTGGATCTATGCAAGTTGTGGTTGTCATATGTTATAAGTTCATATGCAAGTTTGTCTCTTTTTTATGATATGCATAACATATGCAAGTTTGCCTCTATGTATGACATGTTATGCAAGTTCATATGCAAGTTTATATGCAAGTTCATATGCAAGTTTATATGCAAGTTCATATGCAAGTTTATATGCAAGTTCATATGCAAGTTTGTCTCTTTTTATGATATGCATAACATATGCAAGTTTGCCTCTATGTATGACATGTTATGCAAGTTCATATGCAAGTTTATATGCAAGTTCATATGCAAGTTTGTCTCTTTTTATGATATGCATAACATATTCAAGTTTGCCTCTATGTATGACATGTTATGCAAGTTCATATGCAAGTTCATATGCAAGTTTGGGTTAATGATTTATGCTAGTTGGGTTTAATGTTATGATGCAAGTTGACACCTTTTAAACCCATGTAAATGCCAATGTTGTGCTAAGTTGAACCCATTACATTTATGATGAATCTTCCCATTTATATGTCATTTCATGAGAACGAATTACATGGGAAACGATGGGGTTAATATGCATGTTAATAGAAATGTGTAAAGTTGGTATGCTTAAGCATAACATAAAATGAATGGACATAATTGGGAATTTACCTATTAAGTTAGGTCTACCCATATTATGGAGTTGGGAATTTACCTATTAAGTTAGGTCTACCCATACTATGGAATTGGGAATTTACCTATTGAGTTAGGTCTACCCATATTCTTAAAAATGTGTGATTAATTAGGGATAATTAATACAAATTATGGGGGTGATTAATTAGGTGTAATTAATCAACTAAGACACGAGGTTGGACCTTTTTGTAGCGGAAGTCTGCCCGGAACCGACCGACAAATCCAGCAGCTACAAATGATTGGCCCAATGTGAGAGGTCTTAGTCATAAATTAAATACGTGATTAAAGTAAAGACACGAGGTTAGACCCTTTTTATGACGGAAGTCTGCCCGGACCCAACCGGCATATCCAGCAGTCATAAAAGGTGGTCTAATGTGAGAGGTCTTTATGAGATCATGATCTTAATTAATTAAGAAACACTTAACCATATTAGCATGTAGAGGGACATGAGGGGTTAAGTGGGTGCCTAGGGTGGCATGTGGAAATCTAGTGGTTGCCTTGGGTAGCAATAGAAAATACGATTAGAATACTTAACCAAAGTGGAACATGTAATTAAAACATGATTAAAGGGTTAAGTGGTATACACTAGAAATGACAAGCTTAGGTGGGTAGCTTATGGGGGCCCATCTCAACCAATATCACAAACGTATCTTAGTGGGCTCGACTCAAGTCGAGGACGGGACACGCATATTGGGCTTGACTATAAGAGGCCAAAACGGGGTAGCGGTGGCAACGCGAGTCCAACGGGTTTCATATGCGTGTGTGGACCCGGGCTGGTAGGTAAGACGTTGTTGCATCGTGTAGATATAAGCCGTGCACCATTTGTTGTATCGGGTTGCCACTTTGGGGAGTGATACACCCCATTGTGGGGCCAGCACGGGTATCTACGGTAGGGAGCCGATCGCTTAGGAGTAGTGGGTACACCTAGTGGAGATAGGGGCAGACGGCACCTATGTAGTCAGCTAGGGGTACACGAAACTACTGGGTAAATTTTCTAAGTCCTTGGGAGGGATCAATCTTTAAGTAGGAATGACTGGTGTGGTGCAGTGTAGTAATTATCCTTGGGTGTGTAAATGCGTCTTTATCGTTATCTTAGTTCATTCTAAGTCTGATTGGCTACTGAGTGTAGTCATTTATCCCCAGTCACACCGTACCAAGTTATATCATACCCTAATTACTTTAATGATTGTATTGTTAAAGTTGTAGGACTCGCTCAGACTTATGTCTGACCCCGTTTTTTTTATCTTTTTTTCCCAACCCTCAGGTTCTCAGAGTGGGCCCAGCACGAGTGGGCTTTGATCAGGCTGCTTTTATTACTCTCTTGGAGCTTGGACCCTAGATGTAGAGCTCAGCTTACCCTTTTCTTTTATGGCTATCAGTTCATGTATTGGGATTATGTATTTTTATTTATCAGGATGGATATTTTGTACTTGACTCTTATTATGGTTTTGTGATGTAACCAAACATGTTTTACTTTCCGCTGCAATGAAATGATGTTTTAAAGTTTCAAGCGTTACTTATATCTGTCTTGCTGTAATTTTTCTGTTCTATATTCACTTAAAATACTCCACCGATGTTATGGCATTCCCTTAGCGAGTGACCATAGCGGGAGTGGGGTGTTAAACGTGGTATCAGAGCAAAGGTTACCGGAACAGATAAAATTTTTAGAAAACTATTTTTCTAAAAACATTTTTGGAAGAAATATTTTCAAAAACATGTCTTTAAAGAGAAAAGTTTTTGAAAGAAAAGCATAATCCCCAATAGCCATATCTTTATCTTTCGAATTCTCCGTTTTGAATCTTTCCTTTTTCATTTCAGCATGGCTGAGGATCTTAACTTTCCGGAGGGTGTGACGATACCAGTATGGTATAGGAGATTGATGGAGGCTAGGGCCGCCACTGCGGGTCCAGCAAATGTTCCTCCACCAACCGTAGCACCCGATCTTCCTCCTCCCCTCCTCCTCCTCGCACGTATACTTTTGCTAAGACTTGCAAGGAATTTAAAGCTATGGGAGGGAAACCTTTTCAAGGATCTGAAACTTTTGTGGAGGCTAGATATTGGCTTAAGGAGGTGGAAGAGTTGATAGATATCTTTGAGATGGAAGAAGGAAAGAAAGTCAAGTTAGCTGCTTGGTTAATGAAGGGAGAGGCCTCATTCTGGTGGGAGGTCACTAATGGAGAACGCCCCGTTGACTCTTGGGTGGATTTTAGGCAAAGATTTGTGGCAAAGTTTCTCTCAAGGGCGGAGGGAAACTTGTATATGGAAAGATTCTTGACTCTAAAGCAAGGAAATCTCTCAGTGAAGGAATATGTCAACAAGTTTAATCAATTGGCAAGGTTTGGTGTAGACATGGTGAATACACCGGAGAAGAAGGCTTTGAGGTTCGTGAAAGGCTTGAATGAACCGATGCATGGATTGGCTATGACTCATATCCCTATGGGGGCCACCTTTGAGAAGCTAGTTGACATGGCACTCATGCATGAAGAAGAGAAGGGTCCCAATGCTAATAAGGCACCCGAGAAGAAGGGAGATCAAAAGAGACCTCAGCAACAACAGCAAAAAAAAAGGTGGGAAAGGCAACGGTGGCAAGGGGAAGAAGAAGTGCTTCAATTGCGGGATACCAGGCCACATAAGCAAAGATTGTCGAAAGAAGAAGAAGACTGGCTGCTATCTCTGTGGCGAAGCAGGGCATCTAGTGAAGGATTGCCCTAAGAAGGGGCAAAGGACGGGATCTACCTCAGGAGGACAGGTGCAAGCTCTTATGGCACCGGGTCAGGCTAGGGGGCAAGTACAGGCTCTCGCGGTTCCACCGATTCAGGAAAGAGGTAGAACTATTTCCGTTGAAAGTCTGGTTTTTCTATTTGATCATCCTGTCCGTACATTGTTTGATTCTGGCGCATCGCATTCGTTTATCTCATCATCATTAGTTGAGTCACTGCACTTAGACACCAGTCTAGTAGATGATCCCTTGGTTGTTTCAAACCCAATTGGGGGCTCCACTTATTTGTCCATGATATGTTTGGGTTTGAAGATTTCTATACCTAGCACTGAGTTTAGATGTGATGCTTTTGTTTTGGGCTTCACGGGCTATGGGTTGATTTTGGGCATGGACTGGTTATCCAGTAATGGTGCCGTTCTTGATTGCGAAAGGAGAGTTGTTAGGCTCATGACCCGCTTGGGTAACACTCTCGAGATCTCTTGTATTCCCATGGATTCTGTTATGCTAAGTTATCTTGAATCGCTTGACGCTTCGGTCGAGAGTTTGCAATCTGTTAGAGTGGTCCGGGAATACTCGGATGTGTTTGAGGAGGTGAAGGGCTTACCTCCGAAGCGGGAGATTGACTTCCGAATGTATCTGGTGGATAATGCTAAACCTGTATCTTTACCAGTGCGCCACATGGCTCCTCGTGAGAGGAGGGAACTCCATAAGCAAGTAGGGGAGTTGCTTGAGAAGGGGTTCATAAGACGAAGTATATCAGAGTGGGGTGCTCCAGTAGTTTTTGCTACGAAGGCGGATGGGTCCCTCAGACTTTGTGTAGACTATAGAGAACTCAACAAGCTCACAAAGAAGAATAGACACCCATTGCCGAGGATTGATGATCTTTTCGACCAGTTGGTTGGCGCTTCAGTATTTTCTCAGTTGGACTTAGCCACGGGGTTTCATCAGTTGAGGGTGGCTGAGGATAGCATAGACAAGACTGCCTTTAGGACTCCGGATGGTTTCTATGAGTGGCTGGTGATGCCATTTGGGTTGACGAACGCCCCTGCATACTTTGTTGATTTGATGAGTAGGGTGTTCAGGGAGTTCCTTAATAAGTTCGTGGTGGTCTTTGTGGATGATATCTTAGTATTTTCTAAGAGTGAAGAAGAGCATGCCCTACATCTTAGGGAAGTGTTGGAGACTCTTCTAGCACATAGCCTTAAGGCTAAATTCTCTAAATGTCACTTCTGGAGGAAGGAAGTGCGGTTCTTGGGGCACGTGGTCTCCAAGGAAGGGATAGCTGTGGATCCCGCGAAGGTAGTATCAATTCAAGAATGGAAGGTTCCGAAGAATGCTACCGAAGTAAGAAGTTTCTTAGGGTTGGCGGGCTACTATAGGAAGTTTATCAAAGACTTCGCGAAGATATCAGCTCCATTAACCCGCTTGACAAAGAAGAATCTTGTTTTCACATGGGACGTAGATTGTGAGGATGCGTTCCGATGGTTAAAGAGAGCTTTAACCACCGCTCCAGTTTTAGTGCTGCCAGATGGGAGTAAGCCATTTGTTGTTTACACCGATGCTTGTAGAACAGGACTAGGCGCAGTCTTAATGCAAGAGGGAAGGGTAATAGCCTATGGTGGAAGGCAGTTGAGAGTGCATGAGAAAAATTACCCTACCCATGATCTAGAGTTGGCCGCTATTGTTTTTGCGCTTAAGTCATGGCGCCATTATCTTATTGGCGAGAGGTTCGAATTGTTCACAAACCACAAATCTTTGAAGTACTTATTCTCTCAGAAGGATTTGAATTTGAGGCAGCAAAGGTGGATGGAATTCTTAGCGTCCTATGATTTTGATATAGCATATACCCCTGGCAAGGGTAACGTGGTGGCAGACGCCTTAAGCAGAAAAAGGTTGACCTTGAGTCCATTATTCGTGGAATGGCAAAGCTTGGAATTCATCTCGATGTTTGATTTTAGACCTTCCGTTGACTTTGTACCCGGTTTGCTAGCTTCCTTGGAAGTTAGACCTACTCTTTTGGGACGGATTGGTGAGGCACAGCGAGACGACCCACAGTTGGTTGAGTTAGTAGAGAAGCTCATAAGGGGGAGTCGTCCAGCCATTTGAGTAGGTACACCCTAGATGATAAGGGGTGGTTGCGTAGAGACGGTAGACTTTGTGTACCGCAAGACGAAGGTCTGAGGAAGGCTATTTTGGATGATGCACATCGTTCAAAGATGACCATTCATCCCGGTGGGGACAAGATGTACCAAGACATGAAGCGAGTTTTCTTTTGGGTCGGTATGAAGAAAGATGTGGCCGAGTATGTCGCTAGATGCTTGGTGTGCCAACAAGTGAAAGCGGAGCAAAAGAAACCCGGAGGGTTGCTTCACCCATTGGAAGTTCCGCTATGGAAGTGGGATAGTGTCTCGATGGATTTTGTCGATGGATTACCAAGATCGAGGAAGGGTAATACGGGAATTTGGGTTGTGGTAGACAGACTTACTAAGAGCGCCCATTTCATACCCGTGAAGAATAAGAGGACTGCTCCATGGCTAGCTTCAGTTTACATTCGAGAGATTGTTAGATTGCATGGTGTACCTTCCAGTATTGTGAGCGATCAAGATCCTATCTTCACTAGCGAGTTTTGGAAGAGTTTGCAAGAGGCGGTAGGGACTCAGTTGTGTTTGAGCACCGCATATCATCCTCAGACGGACGGCCAGACTAAGAGGGTGAATCGTATTTTAGAAGACCTTTTGAGGCTATGTATCTTGGATTTTGGAGGTACATGGGAAGAGCATCTTCCATTGGTGGAGTTCGCATATAATAACAGCTTTCAGTCTAGTATTGGCATGGCTCCTTTCGAAGCTCTTTATGGAAGGCCTTGTCGATCACCTACATGTTGGTAGGAATCTACGGATAAGATCTTTTTTGGGCCCGATATGGTTAGAGAGACTTCGGAAAAGATTGATTTGATTAGAAGAAGGATGAAAGCGGCGCAAGACAGACAGAAATCTTATGCGGACAAGAGGAGGATGGATCTTGAGTTTGATGTTGGGGACATGGTCTTTGTCAAAGTGTCTCCGTTACGGAATGTGGTTCGCTTTGGATCTGTTGGGAAATTAGCACCAAGGTTTGTTGGACCATTTCCTATTAAGGAAAGGATTGGACAGATGGCCTATAGAGTGGAGTTGCCCGACAGACTTAGTGGTATACATGATGTATTCCATGTGTCACATTTGAGGAAGTGCCTACATGAGACCGCAGAGGTAGTAGAGCTGAGCTTGCTTAGAGAAGTGGAAGTAGAGCGTGATGCGACTATTCGACGAGCTCCTACTCGCATCCTTGGGTCAGAGACTAGGAAATTGAGGAATCGAGAGGTTCAACTAGTCAAAGTACAATGGGGAGAAGATGAGGGCAACGCTACTTGGGAGACGGAAGCGAAGATGCGTTCATTGTATCCGTTCCTTTTTGAGGGTATGTCTTTTAACTTCTCCTTTATCGTTTGTCTAGTACTTATCTTATCTTTAGTATGTACTCTTGTTAGTACTTTTGACCTTTAGATAGGGTAAACCTATGGTTGAAACATGTGTTTGAGACATGTTATGGTTGATGGATGCATGTGGATGCAAGTGTTTGCTAGTGGTTGCTCGTGGATGCATATACACACACTCTAGACACTAGATCGGCTCAGTCACTTCATATTGCATATTGCATATAATTGGGTGTAGGTAGCTATATTTATGGATGTATAATGATTGTGTTATCATATGGATGATGCATTTTGGTGAATGATTGTGCACTCATGTAGATATTGTATGTGTCGATAGGGTTCTCTCGCATACATAATGGATGCATGGCACTATCATGGTTTGCATATGTTCATACATTAGATAGGGAACATATACACACACTTTTTGCATATGCTCATACATCATTAGAAATTGTTTTAAGGACAATGGATGCCCGTGTTTGATGGATTGAGTAGATGGTTGTTTGGATAGTAGGATATGCATTCTCCTTAGCTTAGAGATTTCGGGGACGAAATCATTTAAGGAGGGGAGAATGTAACACCCCGAATTTCAGTTAATGCTAAAATTCACTAATTGCAGAATAAATAATCTCAGATGTGAGAATTGGGGGAAACGGGCTGCTTCATTGCGTTCGTCTCGGAAAAATACGCGAAATAGAGTCCGAAATTTTGTAAATCGGAGTCCGTATGTCCCAGTTATGGCCCAATGAGGTTTACAGAAAATTCAAAGTTCAAAACAGATTTAAAATTCAGGTTCAAATTTCGAAATTGGGGCCATTGGGCGCAGGTGGGAAAATTCCCGCCTAGCTACCCAAGTCGACAGCCCTGTCGACTGGGCAGTCGACTTGGCTAGGACCAAGTCGACAGCCCTGTCGACTTGGGTGTCGACAGGGGGTGCTCGGCCAGTTTGGCCTGGTGCACCATTTTAGGGTTTGGCTGTGTTTTGGGGCTGTTTTCTGGAAGCTTCCGAGATCTGATGGTCCTAATCTAATTTAGGGTTAATCTAATGGCCTAAAACACTTGCCTAATCTATAAATACACCCTAAGACTACCCTAATTCATACTAAAAATAGATTCAAGGGCCTTATGCCGTCAAATTAAAACTAGAAGGAGCCTCCACCAAAGTTGAGAGGAAGTTAGCATCTCAAATCAACTCTAATCAAGTTCTAATCCACTCTAGCAACTTAATCTTCCTCATTGGAGTGCTAATTAGTTATTTGTGAGTTCCTATGCCTTTAGCAAGCAATTGCTAAACTAATTAGGATAGGATATTATGAGGCTATGGTTGTAAATGTGGATCTATGCAAGTTGTGGTTGTCATATGTTATAAGTTCATATGCAAGTTTGTCTCTTTTTTTATGATATGCATAACATATGCAAGTTTGCCTCTATGTATGACATGTTATGCAAGTTCATATGCAAGTTTATATGCAAGTTCATATGCAAGTTTATATGCAAGTTCATATGCAAGTTTGTCTCTTTTTATGATATGCATAACATATGCAAGTTTGACTCTATGTATGACATGTTATGCAAGTTCATATGCAAGTTTATATGCAAGTTCATATGCAAGTTTGTCTCTTTTTATGATATGCATAACATATGCAAGTTTGCCTCTATGTATGACATGTTATGCAAGTTTATATGCAAGTTCATATGCAAGTTTGGGTTAATGATTTATGCTAGTTGGGTTTAATGTTATGATGCAAGTTGACACCTTTTAAACCCATGTAAATGCCAATGTTGTGCTAAGTTGAACCCATTACATTTATGATGAATCTTCCCATTTATATGTCATGTCATGAGAACGAATTACGTGGGAAACGATGGGGTTAATATGCATGTTAATAGAAATGTGTAAAGTTGGTATGCTTAAGCATAACATAAAATGAATGGACATAATTGGGAATTTACCTATTAAGTTAGGTCTACCCATATTATGGAGTTGGGAATTTACCTATTAAGTTAGGTCTACCCATACTATGGATTTGGGAATTTACCTATTGAGTTAGGTCTACCCATATTCTTAAAAATGTGTAATTAATTAGGGATAATTAATACAAATTATGGGGGTGATTAATTAGGTGTAATTAATCAACTAAGACACGAGGTTGGACCCTTTTGTAGCGGAAGTCTGCCCGGAACCGACCGGCAAATCCAGCAGCTACAAATGATTGGCCCAATGTGAGAGGTCTTAGTCATAAATTAAATACGTGATTAAAGTAAAGACACGAGGTTAGACCCTTTTTATGACGGAAGTCTGCCCGGACCCAACCGGCATATCCAGCAGTCATAAAAGGTGGTCTAATGTGAGAGGTCTTTATGAGGTCATGATCTTAATTAATTAATTAAGAAACACTTAACCATATTAGCATGTAGAGGGACATAAGGGGTTAAGTGGGTGCCTTGGGTGGCATGTGGAAATCTAGTGGTTGCCTTGGGTGGCAATAGAAAATACGATTAGAATACTTAACCAAAGTGGAACATGTAATTAAAACATGATTAAAGGGTTAAGTGGTATACACTAGAAATGACAAGCTTTGGTGGGTAGCTTGTGGGGGCCCATCTCAACCAATATGCCAAACGTATCTTAGTGGGCTCGATTCAAGTCGAGGACGGGACACGCATATTTGGCTTGACTATAAGAGGCCAAAACGGGGTAGCGGTGGCAACGCGAGTCCAACGGGTTTCATATGCGTGTGTGGACCCGGACTGGTAGGTAAGACGTTGTTGCATCGTGTAGATATAAGCCGTGCACCATTTGTTGTATCAGGTTGCCACTTTGGGGAGTGATACACCCCATTGTGGGGCCAGCACGGGTATCTACGGTAGGGAGCCGATCGCTTGGGAGTAGTGGGTACACCTAGTGGAGATAGGGGAAGACGGCACCTATGTAGTCAGCTAGGGGTACACGAAACTACTGGGTAAATTTTCTAAGTCCTTGGGAGGGATCAATCTTTAAGTAGGAATGACTGGTGTAGTGCAGTGTAGTAATTATCCTTGGGTGGGTAAATGCGTCTTTATCGTTATCTTAGTTCATTCTAAGTCTGATTGGCTACTGAGTGTAGTCATTTATCCCCAGTCACACCGTACCAAGTTATATCATACCCTAATTACTTTAATGATTGTATTGTTAAAGTTATAGGACTCGCTCAGACTTTTATCTGACCCCGTTGTTTTTATCTTTTTTTCCCAACCCTCAGGTTCTCAGAGTGGGCCCAGCACGAGTGGGCTTTGATCAGGCTGCTTTTATTACTCTCTTGGAGCTTGGACCCTAGATGTAGAGCTCAGCTTACCCTTTTCTTTTATGGCTATCAGTTCATGTATTGGGATTATGTATTTTTATTTATCAGGATGGATATTTTGTACTTGACTCTTATTATGGTTTTGTGATGTAACCAAACATGTTTTACTTTCCGCTGCAATGAAATGATGTTTTAAATTTTCCAGCATTACTTATATTTGTCTTGCTGTAATTTTTCTGTTCTATATTCACTTAAAATACTCCACCGATGTTATGGCATTCCCTTAGCGAGTGACCATAGCGGGAGTGGGGTGTTAAAGTATCTCTACTGTAGTATTATCTAAGCTCCTATACTTTTCCTCGGCGCTTGATCTTGAAATGGTTGCCTGCTTCTTTGAATGCCACAAAATTAAATTGTCACATATGTATATGTAGTAGCATGTTACATATCTTTTATCATCAATGTCAGATGCCCAATCTGAATCTGTATATGTTGTAATATTGAAATGCTTGATGTCCTTTTGGGTTAAGCCATAGTTAATTATGCCTTTTAAATATATGAGAATCCTCTTCACAGCCTTCCAATGCTCGTCAAGTGGATTCTGCATAAATTGCGAAACTTTGCTAACACTAAATGACATATCTGGGCGTGTTATAGTTGCATATTGTAGTGTACTTACAACACTCCTATACTGTTTAACATTAATTATGGCTTCTCCCTTGTTTTAGAATAATGTTGATTTGACATCATTGGTGTAGGTTGTGAGTTATCACTATCCATTTTTGTTCTGATAAGTAGTTCTGAAATATATTTCTTTTGAGAAAGATGTATTTCAGAGTTTGACTTTCTTTTAACTTAAATCCCTGGGAAGTATGACATATCACTCTGATTTTTAATTGAAAACTGCTTGTCCAGATTTGTTGTAACATGCCTGATCTCATCTTTATTGAACCGTGTAATAATTATATCATCAACGTACATTAGTATATATGATATTGATGAATTTGTAAATCTAGTAAAAAGTGAGGGATCGGATTTTATTAGAAGGTATTCCATGTTCCCCAGAGTAGCTTTTAATCTTTCCAACCAAACTCTGTGAGCCTTTTTAAGCCCATAAATGGCTTTATTAAGTTTACACACTTGTTCTGGATTCTCCATAAGTGAGTATTAGGCTCAGGCCCTTAATAAATTTCAAAATTCATGTCACATCCAGTCCTAAACTTATTAAATTATATCCCTAGTTTTTGAAAATTCATAAAAGAATTTTAAAAAAATCACATAAATTCATATTTAAATTAAACACGTTAACATAATAAGATTCAGATGAAAAAACAAAAAAAATGCATCAAAAACAAAAAACAACGAAACTGTAGTATTCTGCACAAAGGATGCATATATTCAAAATTGTTGCATACATGTATGCAACTATTTCAGTGATGCATCTATATTATCTTTTATGCATACATGTATGCATGTAATACAGAATAAGTGCATACATGTATGCATATATTCATGGTCATGCATATCAGTTCATATTTATTTGCATACATGCATGCAAGTATTGAGAATAAATTGTATGCAATAATCCGTAGGCATGCATGTCAGTTCATCTTTATTTGCATATATGTATGCAATAAAATAGAATAGTTGCATACATGTATGCAAAAATTCATGCAAATTTCAGTGTAGACTATTTCATGAGTTGTTTCATGCATGTATGCAACTATTGGGTTTATTTGCATACAAGTATGCAAAAAAAAAAAAAATCGAAATCTTCTAGGAATATTTGTATTTTTTTGAATTTTTGAATTTTTTTATATAACAGTGCATTTTTTTTTCTTCAGAAAACACGTAACATGCAAAATAGGGACCCGGTTTAAATATGCAAGTTAGGGTGGATGTCGTTCTAATTTTGAAACTTTCCAGGGATGTATGCCAAACGGACCCTCTGTATAAACCCCTGTGGTTGTTGCATGTATGTCTCTTCTTGCAGCATGCCATTTAAAAATGCATTATTGACTTCAAATGCTTTATTTTCCACCCTTTTGTTAAAGCAACAGTAAAAATTAATATGATAGTTGATGAATTGACCACTAGTGAGAAAGTTTCATTGAAGTCAAACCCATATTCTTGAGTGAACCTCTTGGCAACTAATCTAGCCTTGTATCTGTTAATAGTACCATCTAAGTTCTTCTTTAACCTGTATGTCCATTTGCAACCAATTATGTTTTTATTGGAAGGAATATACACAAGTTCCCATGTGTTATTTTGGATCAATGCAATGTATTCTTCCTGCATGGCCTTTTTCCAGTTGCTACCTTTGGCAGCTTAATCATAGTTGGTTGGTTCATCAATGATGGCAATAGCGGAATGCGTTTTGGGTTTAAAAACGATACTCTTAGCTCTTGTCATCATTGGATATCTAGCTTAAGGTTGGATGGGACTAGATGGTAAATTGTCAGTATCTTCCTAATGTGTATTGCTTTCAGAGGAGCTTTCCTCATCTCCTTCATTCATAGTAGTATTATTATCTCTTTCAATCATTCCTTAAGCAATGTTACTTGCTGCAAGCAGTTCACTGGCGAGGCTGGGTGTCTCTCTGTGGCCTGGACTAAGTTGCAGATCACTTTGAGCATCAGCCGCTGCGATATTATCATTCTTGTCCCAATTATTGTGAGACGACCCGATTTCTCGTTCTCACGGAAACAAGGTTATCTTTTGGAATATAACACAGAAACAGATAATAGCAGAACAAAATTAAATAAATACACCAGAATGAACAACAAAATATACTGGATAAAAGTAATCATCAGAGTTACACAGTATACAGGATCTTACTTAGTACAAATACAGTTCAGCTATACATAAATGTCTACAGCGGAAATAAACAAAATATGTACAATAGGAGCTGAACAGCATAAAAAGAAATAAATGATAGAATCCATCTTCAGCTCCAGCTATCCAGAAAGAACCAGCTAAACCTGAATACAAGGCTGCCCGTGGAAAAAGGGGCACCCGAGTTTGAGAGTGAAACAAACTACGAGTCAGTCATGGGACTGGTATGAGAAATCTACTCAACACATATATAATTTGGCTAATCACAGGACCACGCCACTTTCGTGGAACGGGTTTACTCCATTGGATTGCCAGTGCTTTAAAACAAATCTTTCTTTTAAACATCGCTATGCTTTTTATAAAAATGAAGCCGTTATAAGACTCAGTTCCCATCACACAATGCAACGCAAACCGGAGGATAGAGTTTTACCTTATAACGGTCAAGATATGCTTGATACGAATAAAACAAAGGCAATTGATATTATTGCTAGTGTTTATAGGTTTTGAAAACAATTTCAAATCATAACTATCAATCATAGACGGCATGGGTACCATATATCATGTCCCCATATATATATACAATCAAAACCGCACGATCTCGTATTTGGAAATTGGATTTCCGTCATGAACCAAGGCAAAAGATAGTCCTTACCGAATTCGAGACTGCCTAGCCCGAGCCTCAGGGTCAGAGCGCATCGACCCTTGGATCGTCAGGGCCGGTCCACACGGAGTGGATTAAAAATGCCTGAGCACTACGTTTCTCCGCCCTTTAGGGCGTAAGCGAGCCAACAAGTGACTCCATCGGACCCGGATCGTCCGATCTAACCGAGGCGCCTCGCAACAGCAACAACCACATAAGTCAAACTCGTCAGGGCGTGTAAAACCACTGACGCCACTTTTAGCTAGGAGGAAACGTAGGCCCTCCCTGAGGTCCGTTCTCCCGTTTTAGGTTCATACCGAGGTGTGAGGCTTGCGAATTCACGTTATACACAAAGCTACGCCACACAGGCGGTGCTTTGATCATCACCACAAGACTTTGCTTTTCAACAGAAGCCCTGATCACTGCATCTTAGCATGCCACACAGGATAAATCCTATGTCAGACACACAGTCCATTTACAAGTCCGTTCTGGGTCTGAACGAAACCGGAGGCACTAACTACCTCGCAAACCCTTCGATCAACACGTACGTCTGAACGATCACCACTCATTATCCATATTTCGGGATGCCTCCCAATCAGGACCTCGGTTACCATCCAAACGAGGTGAAGATCTCCGGTCTTCGACCATCGTCTTCATCTTCGAATTTCAATCGTCGGTCGATTATTCGAAATGAGAATTAACTCGGCCTTTTCAAATAATTCACGTATATTTAGAATTTCAAATCGATTTATTTCAATGGTTAAATTATTCGACAACACCAATTGTGTTCTATATATAGTTTTCACACCAAACACATTCAACCATTAAACATCACATAAATCAAGCAAATTCAGTTTATTTCCATTCCATATCGCTTACGATATTTTATAACTATTTATCGCTATTTTTATTTATTTTAAAATAGCCATTTTATTCAAAACGACGCTTCGGGCCATAAGGCGGCCGTGGCGCTGTTTTTCTTCAGATTTGATTTACACATATCTAAAAATATAACCGTTGGATCCTCACAAAATTTACATCATTAGAAAGGTCTTTTCAAAACGAATCCAACGGTTCCAGTTTCGGGAAAATCCGACGGTCGGATCTCCCGGTACAATCGTTTGAAGTTTCGATTTCAAAATACGAACTGCAGCGTCGTTATTCGATTAAATATAATTATATTTATATATATAAATAAATATAATCGTTTCTGGCGCTGTTTTTCTTCAGATTTGAATTAAACATTCCAGACAATCCAACCGTTGGATTTCTACAAAGTTGGTGCCGTTGGGAAGATATTTCCAAGGCGTACTCGACGGTTGAGGTTTCGGGAAAATCCAATGGTCGGATTTCCCGCACTAGTCGTTTGAAATCACGGTTTCAAAATACGAACTGCACGGCCTCGTTTCGTTTTAATTTTATTTATATTTATATATTTATATAAATATAGTTCATTCAACAATTTCAATATCGTTTTCACTTCAAAAATTTTTCTAACACCTTAAATTTTGGAAAAATTTCGCCATAACCTCCCCTGCACCGGGAGCGTCGGGAAATCGCAAATAGCGTCCCGGTCCTTCTAATCTCAAAAAGAAAAAGCCAAGCGGCTAGCCAACAGGCTCAAAATCATCACCCAAACAAATCAGTAAATGTGTACCTATTTGTCGGGCACAAATTTTATTCCTCTTCTCTAGCCCCTTTGCTATAACCTGTTCAATGAATATGCATGTACATATATATACAGTCCATATCATTTTTCATTTTCTATTCAACTTCATATTTGATTTCTATTTGGTTTAAAAACTCCATTCATTCTAATGTTACATAAATAGGTGCAAATCATTTCATTAGCTAATTAATGAATATTTCATCTCATATATGTTTATTTTGAACAAGTGGCTATTTTTAACACTTCACAATTTAACGATTTATGCATACAATAAAAATGTGATTTTTTATTGTAAAACAATTCATTTCAAAACACTGTTTTTCTATATAGTTCATATAGTCGATAAAAGGTGATTTTTATTATCAAACAGTTTATTTCAAAATATGAATACCATTCAACACATGAATTTCTAAACAACGAATGAATATCAATTCAACACATGAATGTTTTCTATAGTTTTTATATATAGATAAAAAATGTGATTTTTATTATCAAACAGTTTATTTCAAAATATGAATACCATTCAACACATGAATTTCTAAACAACGAATGAATATCAATTCAACACATGAATGTTTTCTATAGTTTTTATATATAGATAAAAATGTGATTTTTATTATCAAACAATTTATTTCAAAATATGAATACCATTCAACACATGAATTTCTAAACAACGAATGAATATCAATTCAACACATGAATGTTTTCTATAGTTTTTATATATAGATAAAAATGTGATTTTTATTATCGAACAATTTACTTCAAAATATGAATACCATTCAACACATGAATTTCTAAACAACGAATGAATATCAATTCAACACATGAATGTTTTCAATAGTTTTTATATATAGATAAAAATGTGATTTTTATTATCGAACAATCTATTTCAAAATATGAATACCATTCAACACATGAATTTCTAAACAACGAATGAATATCAATTCAACACATGAATGTTTTCTATACAATGAATAAATATAGTTTAAGCATATGAAAATAATTCAAACACACAAATATTATTCAAAATTTCGGCAGCATAACGGCAGGGTAGTTACACCGGCACCGTCCCTAGTACGGCTCCTCGCTCTACCTTAAAACCTCGCGGTTTTTGACAATGGGAATCATGCATCTAGTTCGCACGCAGGCGGCATGTATATATTTATTTCATTTCCACAAACTAATCCTAAGTGGTTTCAACCAAATATTTCACAACCACCAATGGGTATTTTTCAACCACTATCAACCAATATCAATCACAAACAATCCCAAACAACCATTCAATTTTCACAACAATTTCAACCAATAAATATCGTCCATGGTTTGTGGACGAGGGGGGTATATATATATATATAGATATATATTTATTTATATATAGCAATTCACTTTTACTTTCAACACATATATATAAATTTTTAAATCAGAAATCTCACCGATAGCTATCCAGCTGCACGACACTTCACTTATAGAAATCTTCGCCTTTTGTCGCTTTCGCCCGTATTCTCTACATATGTAAAAATCGAATTTTTATGATGCTATTCAATATATAAAAATATGATTTTTACTTTTGCTTTCAACATATAAAAATATGATTTTTCCTTTTGCTTTCAACATATAAAAATAAAAAAAATATGACAATTCTATTTTTACTTTCTTTAAAGAAACCAGTTTTAACTTTTTTTAAAAATTTCAGTTTTTAATTTTTAAAAACCAAATCAGTTTTTAATTTTTAAAACCTAAATCAGTTTTACTTACCTAAAATTAAAATCAGTTTTAAAATTTTTAAAACCTAAATCAGTTTTTCTTTAAAAACATAAAACAGTTTTTAACTTTAATAAAATCAGTTTTTAATACTAAAAAAATTCCAGTTTTTAATAATTCCAGTTTTTTAATAATTTAAAAATAAAAACAAAATAAAAATACTTACAGACAAAAAGGGGGGGGGGTTTCTGCTTTCGTCGGAGGGCTTCTGGCTTCGATCGATGGAGGCAAGGCGTCGCGATGGGTTCGAGGTAAGGCGGAGTTGGGCTTCGAGGTGCGGCTTGGGTCTGGTGGCGTCGCGATGGATTGCTAGGGTTTCGAGAGGGGCGACTTCAACTTCGCGAGCGAGGGGTGCGGTGGGGTTTCGAACAGTTGGAGGAGGGACAGGCGGCGTCGCTACTGCTCCGATCTTCTTCTTTTTTTTTTTTTTTTTTTTTATATCTGAAGAATGAAATCGGGGGGGGAGGGGGGGGGCAGGAAGAAGATAAAGGGGAGGGAGGGAATTAAAATTATTTTATTATTTAATTTCGCAAAAGGTTGACTTTTACACTCGACCTCGAAACGAGGCCCACCGCCTGTCTTCCATAGCGTTTCACCCCCGTTCCGAACACAATGGGATATGTATCGCAAGCTGATTTGATCGTTACAATCAGTTTCCTTTTGAATTTTCATTTAAATCGCTATATTGAATTTTAAACGTACATTTCAAATTACCTGGGCCACATACTAACTAGAAAAATTCCAGAAAAATATTTTCTAGCTTCGTATTGACGATACGGTCCTAACAAAACTAGTTTCGTCGAATTCTGAGACCGTTTGCAAAATGGCCAATTTCCAGTCGATTAAAATCAACTGAAACTGGTCAAACGCGTTTTCCTTTGCCACGCTCACATATTGATTCGAAAAATTATGAAATTTGAAACCTAGCAATAACTTGACACTGCGGATCTAACAAAAGTGGTTTCGTCGAAATCCGAGGTCATTTGCAAAATGTCCATTTTTAAGGGCCTGAATTCCATAGCGACTATTCAGACTTTTCAACTGGACATATCTTTTGATTCCCGCTATCAAACTTCGATTGGTCGGATTCGTTAGAAAGATATTACCAATTAGATTCCATTATTTTTGGTTTCACTAAAATCCGGATTGCTTTGCACCCGGTATATTCAATTGAAGTTTGAAATCGAATTATCGAACTACCGCGCTATTTTCAATTCTATACATAATTATCATTAATTATATTCGTTTTCAAATGTCGATTTCAACTCAGTTTTCATCGCCATTATTTAAAATTTTTATTTAAAATATTTAAAATCCATTATTTTAGCCAATTTAAAAATTTTAAATTGGTTCAGATTTTCTGGGTCGTTACAATCTCCCCCACTTAAAACTTTTCGTCCCCGAAAAGGAATAAAGTCGAAAGTGGTTTGATAAATCTACGATCCCACAATACAACAACCAATTTGTTTCTAATATTCAGAGTATAGAATAAACAATGCACATCCATGGGAAGAAAATAGCAACAGAATAGAGAATTAAATGGTAATGCAAGGTAGGGTAAATGTACCTTGCACCAGAGTCAATCAGAGATATCTACTCGGCATCTAGGATAAGCTTTCTGAATGCTCTCCTCAGTTTCCCAAGTACAATCTCGCGGATCTCCACTCCATTGCACTTTGACTAAGTGAACCTTCTTGTTTCTCAGCTCTTTGGTTT
Source organism: Allium sativum (assembly GCA_030737875.1). NCBI lineage: Eukaryota > Viridiplantae > Streptophyta > Magnoliopsida > Asparagales > Amaryllidaceae > Allium > Allium sativum. The sequence continues at coordinate 143,836,080 of CM060913.1, read as the reverse complement.
CTTTGCCGATGATCTTTAGCGGCTCTCGCCTCACAGCTAATTCTGGAGTAATTTCAATATCCTGCTGAGCTGCTTCTTCCACGATCAAGTCTGGATCATGAACGTGCTTTCGAAGCTGAGATATATGAAATACATCATGCACACCAGGCAACCAGTCAGGCAGTTTGACCCTATAAGCGAGAGTTCCAATCCATTCCAGAATAGGAAACGGACCAATAAATTTAGGCGCTAACTTTCCAGTTTTACCGAACCGGATAACTCCTCTCATCGGCGATACTTTCAAATATACATAGTCGCCAACTTCAAAGGATACATCTCTTCTTCTTTTATCGGCATAGCTCTTTTGTCGGCTTTGAGCGGCGAGCAATCGTTTCTTAATAAAATCGACTTTGTCGGCCGCTTCTCGAATCATATCGGGACCCAACACAAGTCTATTTCCAGGCTCGACCCAACAAGCAGGAGATCGGCACGGTCTACCATATAATGCTTCGAATGGCGACATTGTCAGGCTCGCCTGGTAGCTGTTGTTATAAGAGAACTCAGCCAAATGTAGATTGTCTTCCCATGATCCACCGAAATCTATAACACAAGCCCGCAATAGATCTTCTAGAATGCGATTCACCCTCTCAGTCTGACCGTCTGTTTGAGGATGATAAGCGGTGCTTAGGTTTAACTTCGTTCCTAGCTCGACTTGAAATGCTTCCCAGAATTTGCTAGTGAATATTGTATCTCTATCACTTACTATACTGAGTGGCACTCCATGTAGTCTAACTATTTCCCTGAAGTATATCTGCGCCAGACTCTGAGCAGTTCTGTTTGATTTGACAGGTATAAAATGGGCGGTCTTCGTGAAGCGATCTACGATCACCCAAATACTGTCATTCCCTTTTTGGTTCTGGGCAGACCATCAATGAAATCCATAGAAATATGCTCCCACTTCCAACCAGGAACTTCTAGTGGTTGTAACAATCCAGCCAATTTCTGTTGATCACTTTTGACTAGCTGGCAGGTGGGGCATCGGCTTACATATAAAGAAATGTCCCTTTTCATCGACTTCCACCAGAAAGTGCGTTTGATGTCATTATACATTTTGCTTACTCCCGGATGGATACTGAGCTTTGACTTGTGGCATTCATCCAATACTTCCTTTCGAAGTTCAGGAATGTTAGGGACACAGATTCGACCTTTGAGCCTTAAAATCCCATCATTGTCAATTTGAAAACTTGAAGGTTTGCCTTGTTGAATTATCCCTCTGATCTTCTGAATGAAGTGATCATTTTCCTGAAAAGCAGATATCTTATCTAGCAATGAAGTCGTGATGATAAAATTGGCGATCATTACATTCTTTCTGCTTAATGCATCGGCCACGACATTGGCTTTTCCTGGAGTATATATAATTTCAAAGTCATATGCTGCTAGAAACTCCAGCCAACGTTGTTGCCTCAGGTTTAAGTCCTTCTGAGTGAACAGATACTTTAACGACTGGTGATCTGTAAACAGTTCAAACCTCTCGCCCAGAAGATAGTGTCTCCAGATTTTCAAAGAGAATATGATAGCCAATAACTCAAGATCATGAGTTACGTAGTTCTTCTCGTGTGGCTTCAGTTGACGGCTAGCATAAGCAATTACTTGGCCTCTTTGCATTAACACTGCGCCAAGGCCTTCTCTAGAAGCATCAGTCCAGACTTTCAAATCTTGGTTGCCATCGATGATGGTTAACACTGGAGCTGTCGTTAATCTCAACTTCAGCTCTTCGAAAGCCTCCTCACTCTCTTGAGTCCATTTGAATTTAGAATGCTTCTTTGTAAGCTTAGTTAAGTGACCTGATATCTTCGAAAAGTCTTTAACGAACTTTCGGTAATAGCTAGCCAATCCGAGAAAACTGCGGACTTCAGTGGGAGTACTGGGCTGTTTCCAATTTTGAATAGCTGTGATTTTGCTTGGATCCACAGCGATTCCCTCTTTCGATACAACATGGCCCAGAAATTTCACTTCATCTTGCCAGAAGATACATTCGGAAAATTTGGCTTTTAATACATTCCGTCTGAGAATTTCTAAAACCTGTTCCAGATGTTTTTCATGTTCGGCCTTTGATTTAGAGAAGATTAGAATATCGTCAATAAAAACCAGAACAAATTTATTCAATACTCCTCTGAATACCCTGTTCATTAGATCGACGAAGTAAGCTGGAGCGTTACATAAGCCGAACGGCATTACTAACCACTCGTAGAATAGGTCGGGACCTCTGAACGCTGTCATTGGAACACACTCTTCGACAATTAGAAGTTGATGGAAACCTGTAGCTAGGTCCATTCGTGAAAATACTTGTGCTCCATTTAATCGATCCAACAAATCATCAATCCGCGGCAATGGATATTTGTTCTTTATAGTCTGCTTGTTTAAATCACGATAATCCACACATAGCCGTAGAGTACCGTCAGATTTTGGGACAAATACCACTGCTGCACCCCAATCAGAGAAACTAGGCCTGATCAGACCTTTCCATACGAGCTATCGTGTTTGATTGTCTAATTCCTCCTTCTCTTTCAAGGACATTCTTCGAATAGCATGAACTACCGGCCTTGCATTGGGAACTAAAGCAATCTTGAAATCTATTTCTCTCTGCGGAGGTAAGCGAACGACTTCCTCAAACACATCCGCATAATCCTTGACGACATGAATATCTTTAATGAGGTCAGGAATATTCTCAGTGATTTCAGGGATATTTTCTATTTGGGCTGGAGAAACATTCAAAGCTGCCCAGAAGTCTTTTCTATTAGCATTCTGACCTTCACAGGGAATGGTTATATAATCACCTGATTTAATCTTCGCCTTTACGACTCTGTCGGCGCATTTAACTTCAGCTTCGTATTTGGTCAACCAGTCTAACCCCAAGATAAGATCAAACTCTTTAAAATTCATGACGACTGCGATGGTAGGAAACCGATAACGAGAGAAAGAAACCGGCACTCCACAAACCCAACTGAGATCAATGGAACCCCAACCGGATTCTGGACATTCATTGGTTCCTTGAGCTTTTTCAAATTCAAATCCAGTTTCTTAGCTGCATCTTTGGCAATGAAGCTTCTTGACGCGCCTGTGTCAAATAGTACTTTAACTGGGATGTCTTTGATAGTTAGCGTGCCTTCTAAAACATCTGGTCTTTCTTGGCCAGCTGAGGGCTCAGAAGTTTCTGCCAATTCATTTACATGTACTGCTTCGACCTTGTTTAAGAGCGGGCAATCCTTTGCAAGATGACCGGCCTCGCGGCACTGTTTACAATGCCTATTCTCTTGAAACTCCCCATCTTTTCCCAACCTTTTCTTCTTTTGCTTTCGATTGGCCCTATATCCATCCTTTATTGGTTTCTTTAAAGATTTACATTTCCTGGACAAATGCCCCTTCTGATTGCAATTCTTGCATATGGCAGTCGTGCCAGGTTCTTTTTCAGATCTAGCCCTTTTTCGATTTACTTCGGGCTCCTTACCGACTTCAGACATCATACTGGCTTCAGGAATATCAGTTTCCGAATCTTCTTTGTCACTAGAACAGACTTCTTCTTCGTCGCGTAACATTCCTTTCTTATGAAGATCTTCATATTGATAAGCCATATAAATCATTTCTGAAAACGGAAGCTTCACATGCCCCAATACTTTATTCTGGTATTTCCTTTGAAGCCCGTGAATAAATCTCATATTTTTCCTCTTTGGATTTTGAATTAGATGAGGAGCAAAGTGAGAAAGTTCATTAAATTTCTTATGATATTCGGGAATGGTCATATCACCTTGTATCAAATAAGAAAATTCATCACATAATCTCTCGGTTGCTTCGGGAGGAGTAAATCTTCCTAAGAAAATCACTTTGAATCTGTCCCAGGTGATATCACCTTCTGGATTATCCTTAACAACAGAATCCCACCAGAACAAAGCTTCATCTTCGAGCGCCCAGGAGGCCAGTAATCTTTTCTGGTCATCCCTCAGTTTTAAGGCTTCGAAGATTTTCTCAGCCGAACGAATCCAAGCTTGTGTTCTCATAATAGATTCTTCGCCCGAGAACGGCTTCCCACCCAGATTTCTATATTTCATGAATAGAGCTTCTATATCCGGGTCAGTATTACTTCTTCTGTTTCTGGCACTCATTTTCTAGTTCTTCTGCAAATAGCAGATCAAGTGTCAGGTCAACAGAAAAGATATTTCAAAATATAGAGACAAATACTTGAATGTAAATGTGTCTATCGAGGTGTAATTTTATTCTGCTTTACTCATACTAGGATATTACTGATCCTTTCTGTATGGAGTTACCCGTCCTAGAACACTACCGGTTCTATTTCTGACGAGTTCGTTCAAATGTTATATTCCAGGACTAAGCTTAACCAAAGCTCTGATACCACGTTGAGACGACCCGATTTCTCGTTCTCACGGAAACAAGGTTATCTTTTGGAATATAACACAGAAACAGATAATAGCAGAACAAAATTAAATAAATACACCAGAATGAACAACAAAATATACTGGATAAAAGTAATCATCAGAGTTACACAGTATACAGGATCTTACTTAGTACAAATACAGTTCAGCTATACATAAATGTCTACAGCGGAAATAAACAAAATATGTACAATAGGAGCTGAACAGCATAAAAAGAAATAAATGATAGAATCCATCTTCAGCTCCAGCTATCCAGAAAGAACCAGCTAAACCTGAATACAAGGCTGCCCGTGGAAAAAGGGGCACCCGAGTTTGAGAGTGAAACAAACTACGAGTCAGTCATGGGACTGGTATGAGAAATCTACTCAACACATATATAATTTGGCTAATCACAGGACCACGCCACTTTCGTGGAATGGGTTTACTCCATTGGATTGCCAGTGCTTTAAAACAAATCTTTCTTTTAAACATCGCTATGCTTTTTATAAAAATGAAGCCGTTATAAGACTCAGTTCCCATCACACAATGCAACGCAAACCGGAGGATAGAGTTTTACCTTATAACGGTCAAGATATGCTTGATACGAATAAAACAAAGGCAATTGATATTATTGCTAGTGTTTATAGGTTTTGAAAACAATTTCAAATCATAACTATCAATCATAGACGGCATGGGTACCATATATCATGTCGCCATATATATATACAATCAAAACCGCACGATCTCGTATTTGGAAATTGGATTTCCGTCATGAACCAAGGCAAAAGATAGTCCTTACCGAATTCGAGACTGCCTAGCCCGAGCCTCAGGGTCAGAGCGCATCGACCCTTGGATCGTCAGGGCCGGTCCACACGGAGTGGATTAAAAATGCCTGAGCACTACGTTTCTCCGCCCTTTGGGGCGTAAGCGAGCCAACAAGTGACTCCATCGGACCCGGATCGTCCGATCTAACCGAGGCGCCTCGCAACAGCAACAACCACATAAGTCAAACTCGTCAGGGCGTGTAAAACCACTGACGCCACTTTTAGCTAGGAGGAAACGTAGGCCCTCCCTGAGGTCCGTTCTCCCGTTTTAGGTTCATACCGGGGTGTGAGGCTCGCGAATTCACGTTATACACAAAGCTACGCCACACAGGCGGTGCTTTGATCATCACCACAAGACTTTGCTATTTAACAGAAGCCCTGATCACTGCATCTTAGCATGCCACACAGGATAAATCCTATGTCAGACACACAGTCCATTTACAAGTCCGTTCTGGGTCTGAACGAAACCGGGGGCACTAAATACCTCGCAAACCCTTCGATCAACACGTACGTCTGAACGATCACCACTCATTATCCATATTTCGGGATGCCTCCCAATCAGGACCTCGGTTACCATCCAAACGAGGTGAAGATCTCCGATCTTCGACCATCGTCTTCATCTTCGAATTTCAATCGTCGGTCGATTATTCGAAATGAGAATTAACTCGGCCTTTTCAAATAATTCACGTATATTTAGAATTTCAAATCGATTTATTTCAATGGTTAAATTATTCGACAACACCAATTGTGTTCTATATATAGTTTTCACACCAAACACATTCAACCATCAAACATCACATAAATCAAGAAAATTCAGTTTATTTCCATTCCATATCGGTTACGATATTTTATAACTATTTATCGCTATTTTTATTTATTTTAAAATAGCCATTTTATTCAAAACGACGCTTCGGGCCATAAGGCGGCCGTGGCGCTGTTTTTCTTCAGATTTGATTTACACATATCTAAAAATCTAACCGTTGGATCCTCACAAAATTTACATCATTAGAAAGGTCTTTTCAAAACGAATCCAACGGTTCCAGTTTCGGGAAAATCCGACGGTCGGATCTCCCAGTACAATCGTTTGAAGTTTCGATTTCAAAATACGAACTGCAGCGTCGTTATTCGATTAAATATAATTATGTTTATATATATAAATAAATATAATCGTTTCTGGCGCTGTTTTTCTTCAGATTTGAATTAAACATTCCAGACAATCCAACCGTTGGATTTCTACAAAGTTGGTGCCGTTGGGAAGATATTTCCAAGGCGTACCCGACGGTTGAGGTTTCGGGAAAATCCAATGGTCGGATTTCCCGCACTAGTCGTTTGAAATCACGGTTTCAAAATACGAACTGCACGGCCTCGTTTCGTTTTAATTTTATTTATATTTATATATTTATATAAATATAGTTCATTCAACAATTTCAATATCGTTTTCACTTCAAAAATTTTTCTAACACCTTAAATTTTGGAAAAATTTCGCCATAACCTCCCCTGCACCGGGAGCGTCGGGAAATCGCAAATAGCGTCCCGGTCCTTCTAATCTCAAAAAGAAAAAGAAAAAGCCAAGCGGCTAGCCAACAGGCTCAAAATCATCACCCAAACAAATCAGTAAATGTGTACCTATTTGTCGGGCACAAATTTTATTCCTCTTCTCTAGCCCCTTTGCTATAACCTGTTCAATGAATATGCATGTACATATATATATATACAGTCCATATCATTTTTCATTTTCTATTCAACTTCATATTTGATTTCTATTTGGTTTAAAAACTCCATTCATTCTAATGTTACATAAATAGGTGCAAATCATTTCATTAGCTAATTAATGAATATTTCATCTCATATATGTTTATTTTGAACAAGTGGCTATTTTTAACACTTCACAATTTAACGATTTATGCATACAATAAAAATGTGATTTTTTATTGTAAAACAATTCATTTCAAAACACTGTTTTTCTATATAGTTCATATAGTCGATAAAAGGTGATTTTTATTATCAAACAGTTTATTTCAAAATATGAATACCATTCAACACATGAATTTCTAAACAACGAATGAATATCAATTCAACACATGAATGTTTTCTATAGTTTTTATATATAGATAAAAAATGTGATTTTTATTATCAAACAGTTTATTTCAAAATATGAATACCATTCAACACATGAATTTCTAAACAACGAATGAATATCAATTCAACATATGAATGTTTTCTATAGTTTTTATATATAGATAAAAATGTGATTTTTATTATCAAACAATTTATTTCAAAATATGAATACCATTCAACACATGAATTTCTAAACAACGAATGAATATCAATTCAACACATGAATGTTTTCAATAGTTTTTATATATAGATAAAAATGTGATTTTTATTATCGAACAATTTACTTCAAAATATGAATACCATTCAACACATGAATTTCTAAACAACGAATGAATATCAATTCAACACATGAATGTTTTCAATAGTTTTTATATATAGATAAAAATGTGATTTTTATTATCGAACAATCTATTTCAAAATATGAATACCATTCAACACATGAATTTCTAAACAACGAATGAATATCAATTCAACACATGAATGTTTTCTATACAATGAATAAATATAGTTTAAGCATATGAAAATAATTCAAACACACAAATATTATTCAAAATTTCGGCAGCATAACGGCAGGGTAGTTACACCGGCACCGTCCCTAGTACGGCTCCTCGCTCTACCTTAAAACCTCGCGGTTTTTGACAATGGGAATCATGCATCTAGTTCGCACGCAGGCGGCATGTATATATTTATTTCATTTCCACAAACTAATCCTAAGTGGTTTCAACCAAATATTTCACAACCACCAATGGGTATTTTTCAACCACTATCAACCAATATCAATCACAAACAATCCCAAACAACCATTCAATTTTCACAACAATTTCAACCAATAAATATCGTCCATGGTTTGTGGACGAGGGGCGTATATATATAGATATATATTTATTTATATATAGCAATTCACTTTTACTTTCAACACATATATATAAATTTTTAAATCAGAAATCTCACCGATAGCTATCCAGCTGCACGACACTTCACTTATAGAAATCTTCGCCTTTTGTCGCTTTCGCCCGTATTCTCTACATATGTAAAAATCGAATTTTTATGATGCTATTCAATATATAAAAATATGATTTTTACTTTTGCTTTCAACATATAAAAATATGATTTTTCCTTTTGCTTTCAACATATAAAAATAAAAAAAATATGACAATTCTATTTTTACTTTCTTTAAAGAAACCAGTTTTAACTTTTTTTAAAAATTTCAGTTTTTAATTTTTAAAAACCAAATCAGTTTTTAATTTTTAAAACCTAAATCAGTTTTACTTACCTAAAATTAAAATCAGTTTTAAAATTTTTAAAACCTAAATCAGTTTTTCTTTAAAAACATAAAACAGTTTTTAACTTTAATAAAATCAGTTTTTAATACTAAAAAAAATTCCAGTTTTTAATAATTCCAGTTTTTTAATAATTTAAAAATAAAAACAAAATAAAAATACTTACAGACAAAAAGGGGGGGTTTCTGCTTTCGTCGGAGGGCTTCTGGCTTCGATCGATGGAGGCAAGGCGTCGCGATGGGTTCGAGGTAAGGCGGAGTTGGGCTTCGAGGTGCGGCTTGGGTCTGGTGGCGTCGCGATGGATTGCTAGGGTTTCGAGAGGGGCGACTTCAACTTCGCGAGCGAGGGGTGCGGTGGGGTTTCAAACAGTTGGAGGAGGGACAGGCGGCGTCGCTACTGCTCCGATCTTCTTCTTCTTCTTTTTTTATTTATATATCTGAAGAATGAAATCGGGGGGGGGGGGGGGGGCAGGAAGAAGATAAAGGGGAGGGAGGGAATTAAAATTATTTTATTATTTAATTATTTAATTTCGCAAAAGGTTGACTTTTACACTCGACCTCGAAACGAGGCCCACCGCCTGTCTTCCATAGCGTTTCACCCCCGTTCCGAACACAATGGGATATGTATCGCAAGCTGATTTGATCGTTACAATCAGTTTCCTTTTGAATTTTCATTTAAATCACTATATTGAATTTTAAACGTACATTTCAAATTACCGGGGCCACATACTAACTAGAAAAATTCCAGAAAAATATTTTCTAGCTTCGTATTGACGATACAGTCCTAACAAAACTAGTTTCGTCGAATTCTGAGACCGTTTGCAAAATGGCCAATTTCCAGTCGATTAAAATCAACTGAAACTGGTCAAACGCGTTTTCCTTTGCCACGCTCACATATTGATTCGAAAAATTATGAAATTTGAAACCTAGCAATAACTTGACACTGCGGATCTAACAAAAGTGGTTTCGTCGAAATCCGAGGTCATTTGCAAAATGTCCATTTTTAAGGGCCTGAATTCCATAGCGACTATTCAGACTTTTCAACTGGACATATCTTTTGATTCCCGCTATCAAACTTCGATTGGTCGGATTCGTTAGAAAGATATTACCAATTAGATTCCATTATTTTTGGTTTCACTAAAATCCGGATTGCTTTGCACCCGGTATATTCAATTGAAGTTTGAAATCGAATTATCGAACTACCGCGCTATTTTCAATTCTATATATAATTATCATTAATTATATTCGTTTTCAAATGTCGATTTCAACTCAGTTTTCATCGCCATTATTTAAAATATTTATTTTAAATATTTAAAATCCATTATTTTAGCCAATTTAAAAATTTTAAATTGGTTCAGATTTTCTGGGTCGTTACATATTGCTAAGATTTGGCATTTCATCTATTGCTACCCTGGATTTAGCACTTTCTTTGATGTTTTCTACTGGATTCTTTGAATGGAAATATGTTTTCATTGAACACAACATGCCTACTAATATAAATTCTGGCACTATTCTCAATGCATTTATAGCCTTTTTGGGTATTGCAGTAGCCAATAAATGAACATGGCTTTGATCTAAAGACAAGTTTGTTAGAAGTATATGGTCTTAAATAGGGAAAACATAGACATCCAAACATTTTGAGTTTAGTATAATCTGGTTTAGTATTATAAAGCTTCCATAATGGACTTATTCCATTCAACACTTTAGTGGGCATTCAACTCATCAAATAAATAGATGAATTGAATGCCTCTGGTAAAAATTTTAATGGTAGAGAAGATTGTGCAAGTAGTGCTAAACCAGATTCAACTATGTGTCTATGTTTTCTCTTAATTATCCCATTTTGCCCAAGACAAGTTGTTCTATGACCTATGCCCCTCTTTTGAAAGAAATTAATGATTGGCTTAAATTCATTTTCACCATCTGACTGAAATGTTTTGATAGTGCAACTGAAATGATTTTCAATCATTATATCATAATTAATGACAGTATTATAAGTTTCAGCTTTTGACTTTAGTAAGTACAACCATGTATATCTTGTGCAAGCATCTATAAATGGTAAATAGTATTTATAACAAAGTCCGAACTTACTGGGGCTGGACCCCAAAGGTCAGCTGCAATAAGTTCAAATGGCTTATAGGTGGTTAGTGACTTAGAAAAAGGCAACTTATGACTTTTTCCCATTTGGCAATAGGTTCATATATGAGATAATTTGACATCAGAAAATGAGATTTTATTATCAAGAAGAATTTTATTTACTATATTTAAACTAGGATGACCTAGTTTATAGTGCCATATGTCAAGTGTCAATTTATCACTACAGTCGGTATTATCAATAATACTGCAACAGGGTTGAATTTTAACAGATTTTTTATAGTCATCAAATCTAAATTTATATAATCCATTGACTACATCACCTACAATAAAATATCTTTAGTTAGTATGCCTCTAACTAAATAGTAATTAGGATAAAATTCAAAGTAAATGCCATTATCCTTAGCAAATTGAGAGACACTGATCAAATTCTTCTTAATTTTGGGAACTCTCAATAAATTGTGTAAAAATAGTTTTCATTTACCTCTTATGCTACCATTGCCAATATGAGATATGTTAATATAGTTACCATTGCCCATGTTGATGGATTGATTACTTTTGTATTCCCTACTACAAAGATTTAGGTTTTCTAGATTGTTTGTGACATGATTTGTTGTTCCAGAATCAGGGTACCAACTGTCATCATTGATATGTTCAGCTCTAACAATTTCACCTTGATTTCTTGATGTATCTGGTTAAATGTTGTTATCTGATTGAGCCTAAGCAACATTTGTACTAAGGTTTGAACTTTGACCTTGTCCATTAGCATAATTGGGATTATATCTAAAATAGCATTTGCCTGCTGTATGGCCAATTTTCACACATATTTGACACTTAGGCATGTTATTATTATTACTCCATCTCCCTCTACCTCTGCCACGATTAGGATAACCACCTCTATGGTTAGGTTGTTCTGATCTGTTTGTATTATTTTGATTCATGTTTTTACCACTAATAGCAGCATATTTGACATTTATCTTATTTTCTTGCTCTCTCTTGCTTTCAATTCTGGCCTCATGTGACAGTAACATAGAGTGCACATCATCCATGGATGAGAATTGCCTTCGTGATGATATGATAGCTTCAATAGCTTCATATTCATCACTAAATCCATATAAGATGATAAGAATCTATTCAGATTCAGGTAGTTTTTTCTCAGCAGCTTCTAACATATCACACAGAGATTTGTTCTTGCTTAAGTATTCTCTCATGGTATTATTATCTTTTCGAATTTTCTGCAATTGTCTCTTATAATGCATGACCTTAGCATAAGATAGGTAATTAAACCCTTTTTCAATATTATTCCATATTTCGAATGATGTTTTACACCCTATCACTTGTGGTAGAAGTTTTTCACTTATTGATGATAGTAACCCTGAACATATCAGTTTATCCTGTCTGTGATATTCAATATATTCTTCATTAGGGATTACCTGATTTTCCTCATTAGTTATAAACTGAGCAGGTGTTGCAATAGTACCCAGCATCAAGACCGTAACCATCTAATGAAGTTTCAATCTGTAGTTTCCACAGTAAATAGTTATTTTCATCGAGTTGAACTGTAATAAGTTGAGATACAGGGCTAACTACTATCTTGATCATTTTGGCTATAACATTTCTTCCTTCTTGAGGGCCAGAAACATTGATAGATGCTGATGATGAATTATTATGAGCCATAAAGATGCAAAACTGAAAGGATGGCTAATACTGAATTAAGTAGAATGATCAAGAGGGAGGAGAATTGATTTCAGAGATCTACTATAAGCAACCAGATTGATTCTCTAAAGAGATCTTCTTTGATTTGAATAGCTGGACGACACAGTCGAGTTCTTGAACTCTTTTCTTCACTTCTTGACGTTTCTTGATGTAGAAAAAGAAGACTGGCGGTCTAAAAGACCAGATGCAGCCACTGTTGATGTACAGAGCAGCTGATTGCCTGAATCTTATCTGTAAATTGATTATAGGCAAGGAACTGGTTAATCAAAATGCCTCTTCACACTCTTCGATGATGAGATCTAACTGCGGAGAGAAATAATCACATCAATTATGGCGTGAATTGATCACAGTACAGGATCTAAATGCTGTTAAGCAATGGGATAAAGCTATGATACCAAGATAGATTTTAGACAATTTGTATTTGTAAAATTCAGAGAGAAGACCGAGAGAACGTAAAAATAGTTTTTGTAATTGATTCGAATGAATAAATTTTACATAGGCGTGTAATATAAGTAGTTGTAATATGGGCCTGTAAATAATGCTGAGCAAAAATAATAGAGAAAAGATTATAAGCCCGAACTCGCTTTATAACCCTATTACATAACATAAGCCAACACGACATATTATACACAATGCTTTTATTTGTGCAAGTGGGGATGGAAATTGTAACGACCCGACTTTTCGACCCATGAAAGTTGACACTAATACATCCACGGTATTCACGTGCCGAGCACCCAAGTGCCGGAAAGACGAAAAGTTAGGGTGAAATAAAATAAAAAGAAAATAGACTAAGGAAGACGAGGACACAATATCAGAATCTCACAATGGAACGGTAACATATAATATAAATAATGATCTTTACAAAATAAAATTGTATGATTACAACTATCAAAGAAGACTAACCTATCATCTACTTGGACAGTTCTGACAACCCATCCTCATAAATGTTGATGTACAACATAGAATGCAGCGGATATAAAAAAGTACGGTAAGCTAAACTCCAACTCTCTTCCAGAAGCTCCAAATCGATCTTGGCTAAACCTTGAATATATGCTCGGTCTGACCCGAGCATTACAATAAAATAACACCTGGATCAAGCTAGGCAACCGTGTGAGATAACTCAACATAAGTAACATACCAATACAATTTGAGATCGTACGCATGTCCGTAACAGTTATCCCTTCAATAATTTCCAACCATTTATTAGGAGAAGCGTAGTTGTATAATAGATAATGTCTACGGTGTAGAATATAAATAAATTCACATAGAAGGAATGGTTACATTGATTACATTTGACAAATATTAAGTGTACAAACAAAACCGATAAGGCACATTCGCATATTGGATTTTCCGAGGAGATCTCTCCAAATCAAGTCGGATCCGAAGTTCATGCACAAGGATCAAAAGTTACCTACCGAGCATCGTATATCTCTAGATAAAATATACCAAAGGCAAGCATGACTGTCCCATGCATGAAAACACCGATGTGGACCACATGGAACCAAATATACCCAACTCCCCGCGCGCAACTTCTGCAAGCATACTCTAGATATGGAGTCAATATATCCTGTCATGGTTTAACCAAACCCCAAATCACGCATCCTATTCTATTTTTAGCCAAATTCGATGTCGAGGTTTCGTTCGGCATCCTTCACACGAGTCTTCATTACTCGAACAAAATAAGAATTTCCATGGTTGGGATCACACAGTACAATAGATCTTGGAATCATACAAAGATACCTTCCCAGATCCCGGAATCACATATGGATCTCAATACATCAACAGATCTTGAAATCGCACACAGATTCCTTCACAGATCTTAGAATCACTATATGTGTTCGAGCATCTCAACAGATCTAGAATCCCCATAAAGACTTCACTTCACAACCACTTCCAAAACATAGAACACGTACACTAGTTTTGAAGCAGTTTTCAATAAGCAGAACACTTACCAATCCTGGTCTCCTCAAAACCAGTTACTAGATTTAAGGTCAAGTTTTATAGTTGATTAACCAACTACAATTCACATAATAAACAATTGTAAATGGAAAATAACCTTTCTTAATTTCCATAACAAACGAATAAACATTTAAGGCACTATAAAGATCATGAAGCATAATAAACAGTTAAAGCACGATTAACTCATGTAAATGGCTTCTAGTCCCTCTCCCATTTAATTAATCTTTCATTAATTAAAACTTCTTTTATTAATAAACCTCTTTTATCTAATAAAACTTCATTTGTCTAACAAGACTTCCTTTTATTAATCAATAATTCATACTCGATTAATATTCCTTTATATACTAGTGTATATATTCAACTTATTCGTATAAAAGGTGTGTATGTATATATTCCACTAATTCTCTATCTCTTTTATAGCCTTACTACTTAAAAATGGTTTTAATATACTTATCCCTCCTGTATAAGTATAATCACAATTCATTTCTATGATTTCCTTTATAATTTCAATACTTAAAATGTATTGTTATACTTATCCCCCCGGTATAAGTATATCCACATTTCATTTCTAAGACTTCTTAAAATGTAATCAAAGAGGTTAAAACCATTGTTTAATATTTTATGAGTTAAACATCTTATTCAATATCTTTATCCTGAAATATTTCTATACTGGTTTCGATCGTTAAAATCGGTTATTTAAAGATCTAAGTATATTCAAAATCATTAAACCCTATATTCCAAGGGTTTTGAAAACAAGTGTTGCTAAAACACTATTTATAAAAAAACCTAAAACAAATCTTTATAACTATATTTAAATGTTCATTTAAGGATTCAATTATATTTACTTCGATGATATAATCTGAGAGGGTTAAAGACGAATGTAATTAATACATTGTCACGACAAACCCAAAACCATTTTATGCTTATAAAAATCACATTTCGTACACTTAATTCGTTTCCGACATTATCAACTTAACTATCCCTCGATCAAGAGTGAGGTCAGGTAAGTTAGAGCCCCGGTTGCATATCACCCCTTGCCTAGACACCCCATTGTTGACACTCACAGACAGATAAGCCTACTCGTCGGCTTATTAGAATTAAGCACAGAAATCATGATATTCAATAAACAAGTAAGTAATTCAACATTAATACGGTAAGATAATTACTAAAGATGTCATTACAAAGTTCTGCACAAAAGTGTTGAAAACACAACAATTCAAACTGCATCTATAGCGACTATCGCTGTAAGTGCACTTTCAAGTTCAAGATCACAATATGTCAATTCCTTGCTAATCCTTATGTGCTTTGTTTCAAGTTCATTCCACTTGTTACACAAGTCAATTCAAGTCCAAGTCCATTTAAGTACATTCCAACCCATTAACTTGGATCACATATATCACTTACTTTTAAGGTAAGAATCAAGTTAAATTTTTTAACATAAGTTACCAACATTCAAGCAACTTTTAGTACAGTTAAACACAAGCAAACGGGTTGTATATTTCTGTCCAAAGCAGTGAGTTAACTCACCTTAATCATTAGCAAATCCTAGCTCCAAGAATAAGATCCAAGATCCAAACTAGCAACCTCCTTTCTTTCCTTCCTTTCCTTGCTTTTACTTGCTTTTCTTTGCTTCCTCCTTGCTTTATAGCTCATGGCCTCTAATGGAATTTGAGAGGGGCTTGGATTTTTCAACTTCTAACTTGCTAGAAGGTCTTGTAATGATGTAGGAAGGCTCCAGTCAAACTTTGGCTTGATTTGAAGTTCATTTGAGTATACTTTGATAAAGTTACCAAGGAAGAGTAACAAGATGAACATAAGCCATTAAAAGCTTCAATTTTACTTAGGAATTTTTGTGTAAGAAAAGAGAAGGCATAACCCTCCTTATATAGGAAAAGAAAGGTGGATGGGAAAAGATTAAAATGCCCGTGAAACCCTAAAAACATTAATGAGTGATAAGATGTGTGTGTAAGATGATGTGAGATGTGTGTAAGGTGATGTGAGAGGTGTGTAAGATGATGGTAAGTTTGCTTTTTCAAAGCCTAAAGATTAAGCTTCCATTTGTATAAACATATGAAGCTTATATACATACACTTAGGATATTTTCTAAATCTTTGATGTGACTAATTATGAATATACTTGTATACTTATGTATATGCATTTGTATGTATGTATCAACCAACGTTGCAACGCTCGACGATGGGTTGTAAATCTGAAAGTCGAACCTTAGTCATATTTCTAGTTGTTTATCAAATTAATTATATAAGTAAACAAAACTTAGAAATAAATTCATTATGTTATTTAAATAATTAAACAAGCATATTTGAATTGCAAAACCATTATTTGATTACTTAAATACCCAAATTCAAAAACTTTCCTTAAATGCTCATTTGTGAAAACGATGACATCATCAAAATAGTTAGCCATAATTATGAAAAATTCGTTTAATTTCTAATTACTTCCCTAATGATTAATTAGATATTCATTTAAATTTTCAACAACTTTTAATGAGAAAATACCTCTTTATCTATAAAACGATTTTAGGTCACATTTTCGACATTTTTCCAAAATTATATTTTTGAAAACATTTTTCCCAAATGAGTCTAGGATCGTTAATTATTAGTTAAAAGATGTTCAACAAGGTTATAAAATCACATTTATAACATTTAACAATATTACAAGTTGTTATGATATCCGAAGGTTAAGTGTTCGATTTTTTTGGGTCTTTACAGAAACAGAAACTACATGGGCAGCAACACCAGTGTTAAATATGAAATGATAATTGTTAGAAATTTTCAAGACAATTTTTTTTTGGGGGGGGGGTTGTTTTTGAAGAGGAAAGGAAGAAAGAAAGGAAGAAGAGGTGTGGGGATTAGTCCCACATTGTGAAGTGCCAAGAGTTTGCCACTACTTAGGTAGCCTTCTAATGAAGGTGTTGGGACCTAGGGCGCCCAAATGTTTACTTTGTTGTGGGGAGGGAGACCATGCATCACTATACCATACACGCGCATGTCGCCGTCCGTCCAACCGACCGAACCGGGCCAGACCGGGTACAGGTTTCGGGTCTTGATCCAATAAATATATTTTTGGACAAAATTTACAAGTAGTAATGGACCGAATTTAGGCCTATTACGGACCCGAATGTAATTTGAATTTAGGCGGGGATTTGTGACATTTTATGAACGTTGCAAAATGGCGTTGTAGTTCAATCTGAAGGGGCGTGATGTTTCTAAATTGAAACAGATGTGACCGTTACAAACAGTCGTGGCTGTTCTTGGATATACGTCTCCTTTCGCTTGCTATAAATAGCCATGCCCAGAAGCATTTCAAATCACTTGAAAATTACATCTTCTTCCTCCTCCTTTCTGGCCTATGACGCAATTAAAGCGTTTCAAGCGCTATAGTTTTGTAATGCATCTAGGGTGTTACAAATTCCAGAAACGTTACACATTAGATCTTCTTCTTCTCCTCTTCTTATCTATTCGATTCTTGCATCATCAGAATTATATATTAGAGTGTTCTTGATCGGATCAAAGTCGTACAACCTTTGAATCCGATTTCGATGTTCCAAGGCTTTATTAAATCCTAGAAGTCGATAGTTCGATAACCCATTTGTACATGGTGGGTTGAACCATTGTCTGAAAGAATCTATTCCATAGATCCTTAAAGTCTGAAGTACGGCAATTCATCATCATCCAATAGTATCAAACCGCAAAATCTCCAACAATAATAAGACGCAAAAGCATAAAAGCAACTGTACTTTAATTATACATGATGCAAATCTAGTTATTAATGATAACGAATAATTGACTCACATCACCTAGAGACCTGAAACATGTATATCAATCACAAAGCATCAGTTCAAATAGTTTTAATAATATCTAGTGAGGTAGAATAACGAATAATGGATAGCATTTAATCCTCAAACTAACCGTTATGCATGCATACATTATTGCGCCATGCTTTATATATTTTGTTTAATGTTATTTATATAGATATGTATATATTGAATCAGACGAGAGCAAATCCTCTGTACCCAAATTCCTCTGTCCTCTGGTACCCAACCAATCAGGATCCCTGATTTTCAGCTTTTTTCAATTAAGTGAGAGAGAGAAAGCGGGCATAATTGCAAAAAGGTGGAAATCAGGAGTCCTGCTTGATTAGATACAGGGGGACATGGGATTTTGGGGAAAAGGGATTTGATTTGAATCAGACATCAGTTTGATGAGTTGGTAGCTGATTATGAATAAAAAAGATTGTTGCATTAAATCTAGACGCCTGAAACATTTGGGAGCACTCAGTTTTGGATATGTGGTGAATCATCTGGTATTTCTATATTATTGGAAGCAACAATTGATGTATATATGCAGCTAAGTGATATCATTAAATATGGAGTGTATATATTATTTACATCAGTTTGAATGCATGAACTTTTCTCCATACAAATTGTATTTACAGTACATGGCAATGCAACATTAAAAACAACGTAGAATTGGCACAGAACTTGATTCACAGACTGGTATAAGTGGAAGACAATACTGAGTACTCAAAGAACAAACATAACAGTTGCATACAAATTTTATTGAAAATCATGAAATAGTTGAAAAGTAAGGTTAAAAGTTGCAATCATTATATAACTAGTGTGAATATTTGCATGAAATTCAGCTTCAATCCTGTTGCATTCCTTAAGCTGAGTGAAGAAAAAAATACAATGGATATAAGAGAAGGTTATGAACAAAAATTTATATATATATATATATATAAGAAATATATACTTGATAGCATACCACTGCAGGAGTAATAAGAAAAGCATCCCAGTCAAAGTCATCATTATACTCCACATTTTCGTTGTTTACAGGAATAGGGGACGATCAACGAACTGGTGCAAACCGTTAACATTTTATGATTGAAATTGAGAAGTAGTGGGTTTGAGACATCATATGTGACATCTGTGTTTCCACGATTCATTGGCTGCTGTTATTTTATTAAACGTGTGGTTTTACGTTTCAACTTGTCCACATAAGAGGATAATTTTGCCTCTTTGATTTGTAGTGAAGATATAGATTGCATTATTCAATATACGTGTTAATTGATGTTAATTAAGTGTAGAATGACAAATGAGGTCGATAGGGGAAAAGATATAAAAAAACACACCTTTGTCATTACTGTGGTAGAAGGGAAAATAATATTGGATCAATATTGTAGACGGAATTAAATATTGGTGTGGGTGTAGCTATATGTAGTAGTAGGAAAGATGCTATACTGCCACGTTTTTTCTGAGCTAGGTAGTAAAAGCAGAATGCTAGTATGTAGAAATTTTAGGAGGTGGAAGGGAATGATTGACCTGGCTTGTTAAATAGAAACGTGGGTATATATTCTTTATATGATTGTTTCCCGGTGTGTTTTATGAATATATGGCCTACTTGTTGCATGAAATGAGAGTCGCGTTTCAAGTTTGTGCCTTTAAAGTAACGTACATGTCATTTAAGTTAAGTACTTACGTTCAAGTCACCTATACTTGTGCATGCGTAAGAGCGAGAGATCATTTTATACAACATGAAATGTATTTTATAAAAGATGCTATACTGCCATGCGTTAGAGAGATGATACATTTGACAGTATTTTTCTTTTTGGTTCCAATAATTTATGATATGCATATATTGTTACATCACTTACATGCATGTAGCTTGAATTGTATTTAATACCTTGCATCATTAAACATTATCCAGATTTACTGGATCTTTCATTTGAGTATAGGAGAAAAAAATATTATTAATGTAAAGGAGACCAACATATATGCAAAAGCAAGAACATAAATCATCAAACATAGCAGTCATCAGTCAGAGTTCATAAGGAGCAACTATACTTTTCTTATGAGGTATTCTATTCAGAATATGACATGCGGTAAGTAAAGCTTCACCCCAGAAACTAGTATTAAGTCCATAATTACACAACATTGCATTTACCATTTCGGTAAGGGTTTTATTTTTCCTTTCACCCACATCATTTTGTTGTGGATTATAAGCAATAGATGTTTCATGTATAATTCGTACAAATTCACAATATTCAGGAAATTGATATCGCCTCCCCTATCAGATTTAAGTGTTTTTATTTTAGCATCATATTGGTTTTCTACTTTATCTTTATAAGTAATAAATGAATTTAACACATCACTTTTAACATGCATAAGATAAACATAATTAAATTTTGAATAATCATCTATAAATGTGACAAAATATTTTTTTTCCACCTCTAGAAGGAGCACCATGCATATCACATACATCAATATGAATAAGTTGTAACAATTTTGTTGCATTTTCCACTTTAAAAGGAAACGGTTTTCTAGCGATCCTAATAAATGAACATATTCTACACTAATCTAGCATATCATTTTGGTGGTTGGGAATTAGATTCAAAGATATCATATCAAGCATGCGTTTATGATTAACATGTCCTAATCTATTGTGCCATAATGAAAATGAGTCAACAATATAAGCATAATTCATACTTTTATTAATATCAAAATTCAGTTTAAACATATCATCACACCATTTTCCCACAAACACATTGCCTTTGGTCGACGCATATTTGTCTGACTCAAAGACTTGTTTGAAACCAAACTTATTAAGAAGACTTCTCGAAACAAGATTTTTCCTAATCTCGGGTACATAATATACATCATTCAAATTCAGAACTTTTCCGGATGTGAATTCCAAATCCACAATCCCCTTCCCTTTAACCGTTGCCTTTGCTGAATTTCCCATGTATAGGTGATCTTCATCTTTAGTCAGTTCCAGTCTCTTAAATTGATTTTTGTCAATGCCGACATGCTTAGTAGCATCAGAATCGATCCACCAAGAATTGTCTTGTTCAATCATATTCACTTCTGATATGCTACTGCAAACTTTTCTTTTTTAGATTGCTGCTTCTTTTTCCAGAAGCGACAATCCCTTTTGAAATGTCCCGGTTCACCAAAAAAGTAGCAACCATTTTTGCATTTCTTGTTCTAGGAATTTTTGTTGTTCTGCGCTTTCCTCGTCTTATTAGAAGAGTTATTCTAAGCATTGTTTGCTTGCTTTTCTTCCACCATGTGGACTTTTGATGTATCAACAACTGTTTCATCCTGAGCATCTTTCTTCCTCAGTTGTTGTTCAATCTACAAATATTGTGCGAGGTTGTCTAGACTCATATCCTCCTTCTTATGTTTCAGTAGTTTCCTCTGATCTTTCCAAGAAGGGGGTAATTTGTGTTTTAACGATGAGACATTAATCTCCTCATCCATATTTAAATTATGTTGATTGAATTGGTTAAGTATGTGCATGATATCATTGAATCGCTATATAACTAAATGATCATCAGTCGTTTTACAATTAAAAATTTTGGTGGCTAAAAATTTCTTACTAGTTGCGTCATCCATAAGATACTTTGCTTCTAATGAATCCAAGACGTCTTTTGCAGTGGGCTTGTTGTAGTACATATTGAAAAGTGTGTCTATCATTACGTTGCAGATATGTCCCTTGCAAATATTATCATCTTGTTCCCATTTGATCCTTTCCCATGTCTGCGCACATATTTCATCTTCGGACTCCATTGGTTTTGGCGTAGTAAGAAATATACCACTCTCATTCCAGCCAATAAAAAATTCATCTTTTTCTGCCATCGTAGAAAGTTAACACCATTAAAATAATCCAGTTTAGTTAAATCAACGGAGAATGCTTTAAGGCTGTGAGGAGCCGTTGCCGAAATATTGTTTTAGATTGTTAGTTGATTCGTCGCTGGTTCTTCTTATGTTTGAAATACAAATCTCTGAGGCACGATGAGTTGATCGCTATCCTAAAATAGTATTTGCCCTCTTATTATAGTGCAAGAGTATAGGCACAAGTCTGTTCGAAGATACAACGGAGCAGATATAGATTTTCTATAATCGACGTGTTTGCACAGAAACGACGATTCACTATCTGATTTATGCGACTACAGTGACAAGAGATTGGAGTTCTAGCCTGCAGGAACCTAAACTCGTTTGCAGTATATTTTTAAGAAAATGGCACAGAAGCAAGAATAAAGAAGATGTAGAACAAGAATTCTTGTGTCAGGAGTGTAGTCCAATTTTTATAGCGGTGAGGAGATACAGCTGCGTCCATTCAAAAGAACTGTCGCAATTATTTGTGTAGCAACATCTGTTTCTTTTCAGACAGACACACCCTTTCATGCCAGTCGACTGGCCTGCACAGTACCAGTCGGCTGGTTTGCATACCAGTCAATCTTCATTTGAACGACCACGTCTATCTATTTGAATTCAAACAGACCCTGTTGTTTCATACCTGGACCGGTCGACTAGTCCAAATACCACCAGTCGACCGGTAAGGGTATAAAACTGCAGACAGTTGACTGGTACAAACAACACCAGTCAACTGGTAATGACTAAAATTTCTGTGCGTGCCTTAATTCAAAAACATAACGTTCCGTTACGCAGCAATCCCATCGGTATTCTGAGGCCCAACTGATCATGAGACCCAAAGAGCCCCAAGGCCTAAGGCTCTATCTTTTGACCATTAAATATTGATGTCTATGCCATGATTTATGCTATTGCCTTATCTCTCCTTTCTCCTCTTACTTTTGATATAATATATCAGGCCATTACATATATAGAGGCAAGATGCACATTCATGATGTGGGACTAAAGATTTTGCCCCTTTATGCTTTCCTTTTTCCCATCTTTTATATATTTCAAATTTCCTCCAACAGTCCTCCACAAAACTTTAAATAAATTCCTTTTGTCATTTATACAGGAAAATTTGTGCATAAGTATAGATGTCTTACAGACTTGAATCTATACGTAGTGAAAACTCATCAAAGTATATCAAGATGGAGTGATTGATTAAGCATTGAACCATCGATCCTATATGATCTATTGGATGTGATTATCACACACACGTATTTTCCGGATAGTATGTATGCTCGACCTGTGGATTGGCCTTGGGTCGGTATCTTCTTTCATGAAATGCCCTTAGAGATCAAGCAAAAATCTTGCAGAAGGCGGCACCACCTTTGTTGCATTCATATAGGTAGGTTTATCAGAAGTGCCTGATAACACACACCTCAAAAGTATATCTGTTATAAACCTATTAGGTTCTAAGCAGAACATCCTTTCTTTGTCATAATAAGTACCAAGCACTTTTCTTTGGAATGCATGATAATACTTAGTTTCTCAGAATAAATATTATAGTGCTTCTAACATCAAACATTTGAAGTACTTTCTCTCTTTGAACTCAAGATAAAAAAAAATCTTTATTATGTTGAGTTGATTTTCTTTCATTGGCGATTGTATTGTATTGGCTTTAAGCCCATTCCCTGTGATGTTTTTAACACTAAGTTCCTTGCAAGTCCTTTCGTAAATGGATCTGCCAAATTCGGGCTAGATCTCACAAAATCTATGGTAATTACCCCTTTAGTGAGCATTTGCCTAACCAAACTGCGCCTTAGACCAATATGTCCAGATTTACCATTATAAACTTGGTTGTATGCTTGTCATAATGTAGATTGACTATCACAATGCACAAATATTTGTGGCATAGGTTTTGGCCATACAAGAATTTCTAATAGTAAATTCCTTAACCATTCTGCTTCTTTACTACCAGAAGCAAGTGCAATAAACTCAGCAGCCATTGTTGAATCACCCATACATGTTTGTTTCCTTGAGGCCCGGGATATTGCTGCCCTACCAAGAGTGAATATCCATCCACTAGTTGATTTATTATCTTCACTTCCAGTGTTCCAACTAACATCTATATATCCTTCTATTACACTTGGATAACCATTGTAATGTATACCATAATTTATGGTACCTTTTAAATACTTTAAAATTCTATGTATTACATTCCAATGGATATTACTAGGGTTACTAGTATATCAACTCATTTTTCCAACAACATAGGCAATATCTGGTCGTGTGCATGTCATTGCATACATACAAATTTCCAATAACTCTAGAATATTCCAATTGCTCTATAGCTCTTCTAGTATTAGTGTATAACTGTGTATTTGGATCAAACGGAGTAGACATAGGTTTACAATCGAATAGATTGAACCGTTTCAAAATTTTCTCAATGTGATTAGATTGGGTAATTGATAATCCAACTTTTGTTTTCTTAATTCTTATTCCAAGAATCATTTCAGCTACTCCCATATCTTTCATGTCAAAGCATGATGATAGATATCTTTTAGTTTCTTTAATACTCGAAGTATCCATTCCAAATATAAGCATATCATCCATGTAAGGGCATATGATTACACCTTTACCTGAATGAAACTTGCTATAGACACATTTGTCCGATTTAGAAATCTTAAAACCATTAGATATAATAGTTTTATCAAACTTTTCATGCCATTATTTTGGTGCTTGTTTAAGACCATAAAGTGATTTGACAAGTTTTTACATACTTTACGCTCATGCCCGGTACAAAACCTTCTAGTTGAGACATATATATCTCTTCATCAAGTTCTCCGTTTAGAAATGTTGTCTTGATGTCCATTTGATGAATTTCAAAATCATAGATGGAAGCTAATGCAATTAAAGTTCTATTAGTTGAAATTCTTGCTACTAGGACATATGTATCAATATAATCTATTCCTTCTTTCTATGTGAATTCTTTGGCAAATAATCTAGCTTTAAAATATTCGATTGTGCCTTCTGCTTTTAAGTTTATCTTAAATATCCATTTACATCCTATAGGTTTAGAACTAGGAGGTAAATCTACTAGTTTCCATGTTTTATTTACTATAATAGAATCCATTTCATCATTTATGGCTTCTTGCCAAAATGATGAATCTAGAGATTTTATTGCTTCATTATATGTTAATGGATCAGATCCTATGTTTGTAGATATCATTGATTAAAGCTCTATATTATTTCTAGATTCTTCAACCAAATATACGACAAAATCTAGTCCAAAAGATTTTTCTATCCTTCTTCATTTACTTCTCCTAAGAGAATCACCATTTTCGTCGATATTTCCATTAGTGTTTTCTGCAGGTTCAATAGTTGGTTCATTAACCTCCACCATTTCACAAATAGGTGTATTGACCTCCACCGTTTCATGAATCGGTTTATTTTGAATAGATGTAAATCAATTCTCATAAAACACTGCATCGCTTGATTCTATTACTGTATTTACTTCTGTAGAGCTATTAGGTTCAATTACCACAAACCTATATTCTTTGCTATGTTGAGCATATCCTAAGAATATGCACTTGATAGCCTTTTGTCTCAATTTCCCTATTTTTTGTTCAGGTGATCGGACAATCGCTCTACATCCCCAGACTCGATATTAATCAAGATTTGGTTTTCTCTTTTTCCAATGTTCATAAGGAGTAACTTTGCTTTTCTTATGAGGTATTTTATTCAGAATATAACATGCGGTAAGCAAAGTTTCACCCCAGAAACTAGTATTAAGTCCAGAATTACACAACATTACATTTACCATTTCGGTAAGGGTTCTATTTTTCCTTTCAGCCACTCTATTTTGTTTTGGAGTATAAGCACTGGAAGTTTCATGTATAATTCCTACTGATTCACAATATTCATGAAATTTATATTTGCCTTCCTTGTCAAATCTAAGAGTTTTTATTGTAGCATCACATTGGTTTTCTACTTCAGTTTTATAAGTAATAAATGAATTTAACACTAAACTTTTAGCATGCATAAGATAAACATAACAATATTTTGAATAATCATCTATAAATGTGCCAAAATATTTCTTTCCACTTCTAGTAGGAGTACTATGCATATCACATACACCACTATGAATAAGTTGTAACAATTTTGTTGCACTTTCCGCTTTCAAAGGAAATGGTTTTCTAGTGATCTTATTTAATGAACATATTCTATACTTATCTAGCATATCATTTTAGTGTTTGGGAATTAGATTCAAAGATATCATATAAAGCATGTGTTTATGATTATCATGTCCTAATTTATTGTGCCATAAAGAAAATGGGTCAAAAATATAAGCATAATTCATACTTTTATTAATATCAACATTCAGATCAAACATACCATCACACATGTACTCTTTTCCCACAAACGCACCGCCTTTGGTCAACACATATTCGTCAGACTCAAAGACCTATTTGAAACCAAACTTATTAAGAAGACTTCTCAAGTCAAAATTCTTCCTAATCTCGGGTACATAATATACATCATTCAAAGTCAGCACTTTCCGGATGTGAACTTCAAATCCACAATCTCCTTCCTTTGAACGCTGCCTTTGCTGAATTTCCCATGTATAGGTAATCTTCATCTTTAGTCGGTTCCGGTTTCTTGAATTGATATTTGTCAATGCAGACATGCTTAGTAGCGCCAGAATCGATCCACTAAGAATTGTCTTGTTCAATCATATTCACTTCTGTTATGACTGCTGCAAACTTTTCTTTTTTAGATTGCTGCTTCTTTTTCCAGAAGCGACAATCCCTTTTGAAATGTTCCGGTTTACCACAAAAGTAGCAACCATTTTTGCATTTCTTGTTCTGGGAATTTTTGTTGTTCTGCCCTCTCATCTTCTTATTAGAAGATTTATTCGAAGCATTGTTTTCTTGCTTTTCTTTCACCATATGGACATTTGATATATCAACAACTGTTTCATCTTGAGCATCTTTCTGTCTCATTTGTTGTTCAACCTGGAAATACTGTGCGAGACTATCTAGACTCATATTCTCCTTTTTTATGTTTCATTAGTTTCCTCTGATCTTTCAAAGAAGGGGGTAATTTGTCTATTACTGAGGAGGCCTTAATATCCTCATCAATATTTAAATTTTGTTGACTGAATTGGTTAAGTATGTGCATGATATCATTGGATTGCTCTACAATGAATGATCATCAGCCATTTTGTAATTAAAAAATTTGGTGGCTAGAAATTTCTTACTAGTTGCGTCCTCCATAAGATACTTTGCTTCTAATGAATCCAAGACGTCTTTTGCAGTGGGCTTGTTGTAGTACTATCGAAAAGTGTGTCCGACGTTGCGTTGCATATATGTCCCTTGCAAATATAATCATTTTGTTCCCATTTGATCCTTTCCCGTGTCTGCGCAATTATTTCATCTTTACTCTCCGCTGGTTTTGACATAGTTAGAACATATACCACTTTCATTCCAACCAACAAAAAATGCATCTTTTTCTACCATCATAGAAAGTAAACACCATCATACCTCTCCAGTTTTGTAAAATCAGCAGCGAATTCTTTGAGACTGTGAGGATCCACTGCCGAAATACTATTTTAGATTGTTAGTTGATTCATCGCTAGTTCTTCTTATGTTTGAAATACAAATCTTCGAGGCGCGATGAGTTGATTGCTATCCTAAAATAGTATTTACCCTCTTATTATAGTGCAAGATTATAGGCGCAAATCTATTCGTAGATACAAAGGAGCAGATATTGAATATCATTAATCGGCGTGTTTGCACAGACACGATGATTCACTATCTGATTTATGCGACTGTAGTGACAAGAGATTCTAGTTCTAGCCTCCAGGAACAAAAACTCGTTTGCAATATATATTTAAGAAAATGGCAGAGAAGCAAGAAGATGTAGAAAAATAATTCGTGTGTTTGAAACTGGAGTGCAACACAAATTTTATAGCAGTGAGGAGATATGGCTGCGTCCGTTCAAAGGAACGGTCGCTATTATTTGGGCAACAGCGTCCATTTCTTTTCAGATAGATGCACCCTTTCGTACCGGTCGACTGGTCTGCACAGTACCAGTCGACTGGTCTGCATACCAGACAATCTTCATTTGAACGATCGCGTCTGTCTGATTGAATTCAAACAGACAGACCCTATTGTTTCATACCTGGACCAGTGGACTGGTCCAATTACCACCAGTCGACTGGTAGGGGTATAAAACTACAGGCAGTTGACTGGTCCAAATAGCACCAGTCAACTGGTAATGACTTAAATTTCTGTGTGCGCCTTAATTCAAAAACATAACATTCCGTTGCACAGCAATCCCATTGGCATTATGAGGCCCAACTGATCATGATACCCCAAGAGCCCCAATGCCTAAGGCCCTATCTTTTGACCATTTAATGTCTATTCCATGGTTCATGCTATTTCCTTATCTCTCCTTTCTCCTCTTTCTTTCGATATAATATATCATGCCTTTACATATATCTAGGCAAGCCTATGCACATTTCATGATGTGGGACTAAAGATTTTTCCCCTTTGTGCTTTCCTTTTTCCCTTCTTTTATTTCAAATTTTCTTCAACAATCCTCTACCAATTTTTAAATAAATTCCTCTTGTCGTTTATGCAGGAAAATTTGTGCATAAATATAAATGTCTTATAGACTTGAATCTATATGTAGTGAAAACCCATCAAAGTATATCAAGATGGAGTGGTTGACTAAGCATTGAACCATCGATCTTATATGATTTACCGGATGTGATTATCACACACTCATTTTCATATTTTCTAGATAGTATGTATGCTCGATAGGTGGATTGGCCTTGGGTCAGTATCTTCTTTCATGAAATGCCCTTATAGATCGAGCCAAAATCTCACAGAAGGCGGCACCATCTTCTTTGCATTCATATAAGTAAGTTTATCAGAAGTGCCTTGTAACACACACCTCAACAGTATATCTATTATGAACCTATTAAGTTCTAAGCAGAACATCCTCTCTTTTTCATTATAAGTACCATTCTTTGGAATGTATGCTAATACTTAGTTTTCAGAGTAAATATTATATTGCTTCCAACCGGAGACATGTGAAGTACTTTTGCTCTTTGAACTCAAGATAACAAATTTCTTTATTATGTTGAGTTGAGTTTCTTTCATTGGCGATTGTGTTGTATAGGCTTTAAACCCATTCCCTGTGATGTTTTTATCACTAAGTTCCTTGCAAGTCCTTTAGTAAATGGATCTACCAAATTCGGGATAGATCTCACAAAATCTATGGTAAGTACTCCTTTATTGAGCATTTGCCTAACCAAACTGTGCCTTAGACCAATATGTCGAGATTTACCATTATAAACTTGGTTGTATGCTTGTGATAATATAGATTGACTATCACAATGCACAAATAATGGTGGCATAGGTTTTGGCCATAAAAGAATTTCTAATAGTAAATTCCTTAACCATTCTGCTTCTTTACTACCAGAAGCCAGTGCTATAAACTCAGCAGCGATTGTTGAATCAGTCATACATGTTTGTTTCTTTGAGGCCCAGGATATTGCTCCCCCACCAAGAGTGAATATCCATCCACTAGTTGATTTATTATCTTCACTTCCAGTGTTCCAACTAACATCTATATATCCTTCTATTACACTTGGATCATCATTGTAATTTATACCATAATTTATGGTACCATTTAAATACTTTAAAATTCTATATATTGCATTTCAATATATATTACTAGGGCTACTAGTATATCTACTCATTTTGCCAACAGCATGGGCAATATCTGGTCGTGTGCATGTCATTGCATACATCAAACTTCCAAATAACTCTAGCATATTCCAGTTGCTCTATAGCTCTTCCAGTATTAGTGTATAACAACATATTTGGACCAAACGGAGTAGACATTGGTTTACAATCGAATAGATTGAACCTTTTCAAAATTTTCTCAATGTAACGAGACTGGGTCATTGATAATCCATCTTTTGTTTTCATGATTCTTATTCCAAGAATCATTTCAGCTACTCCTATATCTTTCATGTCAAAGCATGATGATAGATATCTTTCAGTTTCTTTAATACTTGAAGTATCCATTTCAAATATAAGTGTACCATCCACGCAAAAGCATATAAGTACACCTTTACCTAAATGAAACTTGATGTAGACAAATTTGTCAGATTCAAAAATCTTAAAACCATTAGATATAATAGTTTTATCAAACTTTTTGTGCCATTGTTTTGGTGCTTGTTTAAGACCATACAGTGATTTGACAAGTTTACATACTTTATGCTCTTGTCCAGGCATTACAAAACCTTCTGGTTGAGACATATATATCACTTCATTAAGTTCTCCATTTAGAAATGAAGTCTTGACATCCATTTGATGGGTTTCAAAATTATAGATAGAAGCTAATGCAATTAAAGCTCTAATAGTTGAAATTCTTGCTATTGGGGCATATGTATCAAAATATTTATTCCTTCTTTCTGTGTGAATCCTTTGGCAACTAATCTAGCTATAAAATTTTCGATTGTGCTATTTGCTTTTAACTTTTTCTTAAATATCCATTTACATCCTATTGATTTAGAACCAGGAGGTTAATATACTTGTTTCCACGTTATATTTCCCATAATAGAATCCATTTCATTATTTATGGCTTCTTGTCAAAATGATTTGAGATTTTATTGCTTTATTATATGTTAAAGGATCCGATTCTATGTTTATAGATATCATTAATTATTGCTCTATATTATTTCTAGATTCTTCAATCAAATATACGAAAAAATTTGGTCCAAAAGATTTTTCTGTCCCTCTTTGTTTACTTCTCCTTAGAGACTCACCATTTTCGTCGATATTTCCATCAGTGTTTTCTACAAGTTCAATAGCTGGTTCATTAACCTCCACCATTTCACTAATAGGTGTATTGACCTCCACCATTTCATGAATCGGTTTATTTTGAATAGATTGAATCTATTCTCATAAAACACTGCATCCCTTGATTCTATTACTATATTTACTTCTATAGAGCTATTAGGTTCAATTACTAGAAACATGTATCCTTTGCAATGTTAAGCATATCCTAAGAATATGCACTCAATGGCCTTTTGTACCAATTTCCTTATTTTTGGTTCAGGAATCGGACAATAGATCTACATCTCCAAACTCGATAATAATCAAGATTTGGTTTTCACTTTTTCCAAAGTTCATAAGGAGTAACTTTACTTTTCTGATGTGGTATTCTATACAGAATATAACATACGGTAAGTAAAGTTTCACCCTAGAAACTAGTGGTAAGTCTAAAATTACACAACATTGCATTTACCATTTTGGTAAGGGTTCTATTTTTCTTTTCAGCCACTCCATTTTGTTGTGGAGTATAAGAAATAGATGTTTCATGTATAATTCCTACTGATTCAAAATATTCAGGAATTTGATATTCGCCTCCCCTATCAGATCTATGTGTTTTTATTTTATCATCACATTGGTTTTCTACTTCAGTTTTATAAGTAATAATTGAATTTAACACTTCACTTTTAGCATGCATAAGATAAACATAACAATATTTTGAATAATCATCTATAAATGTGACAAAATATTTCTTTCCGCCTCTAGTAGGAAAACTATGCATATCACATACATCACTATGAATAAGTTGTAACAATTTTGTTGCACTTTCCACTTTAAAAGGAAATAGTTTTTAACTGATCTTAGTTAATGAACATATTCTACACTTATCTAGCGTATCATTTTGGTGTTTGGGAATTAGATTCAAAGTTATCATATCAAGCATGCGTTTATGATTAACATGTCCTAATCTATTGTGCCACAATGAAAATGAGTCAACAATATAAGCAAAATTCATACTTTTATTAATATAAACATTCAGTTTAAACATACCATCGTACATGTACCCATTTCCCACAAACACACCGCCTTTGGTCCACACATATTTGTCTAACTAAAAAACTTGTTTGAAACCAAACTTATAAGAAGACTTCCCGAAATAAGATTCTTTCTAATCTCGGGTAGATAATATACATCATTCAAAGTCGGAACTTTTCCGAATGTGAATTTCAAATCCATAATCCCCTTCCCTTTGATCGCTGCCTTTGTTCAATTTCCCATGTATAGGTAATCTTCGTCTTTAGCCGATTCCAGTTTCTTGAATTTATTCTTGTCAATGCTGACATGCTCAGTAGCGTCAGAATCGATCCACAAAGAATTATCTTATTTAGATCATATTCATTTCTGATATGACTACTGCAAAATTTTCTTTTTCAGATTGTTGCTTCTATTTCCAGAAGAGACAATCCCTTTTGAAATGTCCCAGTTTACCACAAAAGTAGCAACCATTTTTGCATTTCTTGTTCTGGGATTTTTTGTTTTTGTTTTGCCCTTTCCTCTTCTTATTAGAAGAGTTATTCGAAGCATTGTTTTCTTGCTTTTCTTCCACCATATGGACTTTTGATATTTCAACAATTGTTTCATCTTGAGCATCTTTTGCCTCAGTTGTTATTCAACCTGCAAATACTGTGTGAGTCTGTCTAGACTCATATCCTCCTTCTTATGTTTCAGTAGTTTCCTCTGATCTTTCCAAGAAGGGGGTAATTTGTCTATTATCAATGAGGCCTTAATCTCCTCATCCATATTTAAATTATGTTGACTGAATTGGTTAAGTATGTGCACGATATCATTGAATTGCTCTACAACAAAACAATCATCAGTCATTTTTTAATTAAAAAAATTTGGGGCCTAGAAATTTCTTACTAGTTGCGTCCTCTATAAGATACTTTGGTTCTAATGGATCCAAGACGTCATTTGCAGTGGGCTTGTAGTAGTACATATTGAAAAGTATGTCCGTCTTTGCGTTGCAGATATGTCCCTTGCAAATATAATCATCGTGTTCCCATTTGATCCTTTCCCGTGCCTGCGCAATCGTTTCACCTTCAGTCTCCGCTGGTTTTGACATAGTTAGAACATATACTGCTTTCATTCCAACCATCAAAAAATGCATCTTTTTCTTCCATTGTAGAAAGTTAACACCATCAAACCTCTCCAGTTCTATAAAATCAACAGCGAATTCTTTGAGACTGTGAGGAGCCATTACCGAAATACTATTTTGGATTGTTAGTTGATTCGTCGTTGGTTCTTCTTATGTTCGAAATACAAATCTCCAAGGCACAATGAGTTAATCACTACAGTAAAATAGTATTTGCCCTCTTATTATAGTGCAAGAGTATAGGCGCATATCTGTTTGAAGATACAACAGAGCTGATAATGAATATCTTTAATCGGCGTGTTTGCACAGACACGACGATTCGCTATCTGATTAATGTGATTGCAGTGACAAGAGATTGGAGTTCTAGACTGTAGGAACCAGAACTTGTTTGCAATATATATTTAAGAAAATGGCAAAGAAGTAAGAAGAAAGAAGATGTAGAAAAAGAATTTGTATGTTTGAAATTGAAGTGCAGTCCAGTTTTTATAGCGGTGAGGCCATTCATCTGTGTTCGTTCAAAAGAACGGTTGCAATTATTCGAGCAGGAACGTCTTTTTCTTTTCAGACAAACGCACCCTTTCATACTATTCGACTGGTCTGCATAGTAACAGTCGACTGGTCTGCATACCAGCCAATATTATTTCTCCTTTTCCTTTTGATATAATATATCATACCTTTACATTTATAGAGGCAAGCCTATGCACATTTCATGATGTGGGACTAAAGATTTTGCCCCTTTGTGCTTTCCTTTTTCCCTTCTTTTATTTATTTCAAATTTCCTCCAACATTATTATCATCGGGTTTAGCATAACTTGAGGAGAATACATTTTACTTCATCGACCAACAATCCGTGCATACAAATTAATCGACCTAATATACAATCTAATAAATAGTTAGACATAAAGAACGTAAAAAGTAAGGGGTTAAGAGAGCTCCATTTCATTAGATCTCTCTTGTATGTTGTTGGGCTGCTTAACAATGTTAAGTCCAAACCATTTCCAAGGGCAGCTTATATAGCGATGATTAATCGGGCTTGTTACAGGCCTGCTCTTTCTAATTCTTCGATTTGATGATTAAGCTCTTCTATTCATTCTCTTAGTTTTGTGGCTATAAGGTCTTCAAGCCATAATGAATTGTCAGGTGCACCTCTTACCGCCATTGCTGCAACTGCAGTCACTTCTTTACATAATTTTTATTCACATCATCGATTTTCTGTTATCTTCTCATCATCTTGCTCATTCCTAAATACGGCAAGTGATCTAAAAACATGCTTCTTTCGATTTGCAGCAGTAATCAAAATCTTATTCTAATTTGAAAAGTTCTATGTTAATAAGTAAGAAGCATAGAATTATTATCTTACAGAAACGTTTTGCTTAACCTACCTTTTCAATGAAGAGCCTAGAAGGTTTTCACCCTTCTTGTCTTTTTAAATCAGCAATATTAATTTATGCCTCAATCTTTTCTAACCTAGTCACTAAAAATGAACGTAAGAGAGTCATTACTTGTTACCTAAATTATCAAGGTAAGTGTAACATTGTAATTTCAACTTTATACCTTCTGCTTGCTGCTGAGAGAACTATTCCTTTTCCTGCTAAAATTTAACTTATCAATACATAAGTATGTGATATATTTCAAAATAGTAAATATTTTTGGGAAAACGTAAATGAAAAAGTAGATTAAATCTTACCTTTGATTAGCCTTCAAAATGGTGTAGATGAATCTGCATTTCAGCTTTGAACATATAATAATTTGGTCCATGAAAGTTACAGCCCTTTATTTGTTTCACATTGTTTACTTTCAGTTTCAACTTCATGTCGATTATGTTTGATCATATCTTCCATGAGAACCCCCAGAATAAATTAAAGTTAAGGAAAGAGGGATTGTTTATCCAAAGCTTTGGAACATCAGAGTCCATAAGGTATTCGAGTCTCTCCCAATTGACGAAAATGCCAAGCAATAGGTACATGAATGATAGTGGTGGGTATTGGTTGTCCCTTGTGATCTATTGCACATATGTATGGAACTATATCATTTGCCTGATTCCATAAATCACTGTAGGGTTAACCTAAAAATCTAAACCATTAGATCATCAATACAGTTTATGCACATTAAACAAATAAATAAAAATTAAATACCAAATGCAATGTACATAAAGCTTTGGAACATCAGAGTCCATAAGGTATTCGAGTCTCTCCCAATTGAGGAAAATGTCAAGCAATAGATACATGAAGGGTAGTGGTGGGTATTGGTTGTCCCTTGTGATCTATTGCACATATGTATGGAACTATATCATTTGCCTTATTCCATAAATCACTGTAGGGTTAACCTAAAAATCTAAACCATTAGATCATCATTACAGTTTATGCACATTAAACAAATAGATAAGAATTAAATACCAAATGCAATGTACCTAACCTTATAATTGAGCTAGAGCAGCTTAAATTCTAAGACTTTTAGGAAAGTCGTGTTATCATCAAATTCTTGCATTTGCACATCTACAATAGGTTCGTTTGCAGTTGATTTTACCCATTAGAATAGGTACTTTCACAATTTTTCCATCCACTATTAAAAATTTCAAATAAGAAAAATAATATGAATAATATTGCATTGCACTCATAAATTTAGAATTAACTGGTACTGAGTTCAAAATATTATCAATAATAACATATTCAATCATACCTGCTAAAAATAACAAAAAATATTTATATTTTGGTGGCCGAAAAGTTTGCAAGCCGTAATGAATTGTCAGTTGCACCTCTTGCTGCCATTGTTGTAGCTGCAGTCTCTTCTTTACACTTGAGTTTAATTTTTATTCATGCCATCGATTTTTTTGTTATCTTCTCATCATCCTGCT
Organism: Allium sativum; assembly: GCA_030737875.1. Lineage (NCBI taxonomy): Eukaryota > Viridiplantae > Streptophyta > Magnoliopsida > Asparagales > Amaryllidaceae > Allium > Allium sativum. Next base: position 143,800,172 of record CM060913.1, on the reverse strand, counting down.
CAATCAAAAATCAGGAAAGTCATCTAAAAACACGCTTCTTCCCATCTACAACAGTTATCAAAATCTTATTCTAATTTGTGAAACTCTATGTTAATAAGTAATAAGCATAAAATTATGATTTTAACATATGTTTTGCTTAACCTACCTTTTCGACAAAGAGCCTAGCAGGTTTTCTCCCTTCTTGTCTTTTTAAAGCAGCACTGTTAATTTATGCCCCAATCTTTTCTAACTCAGTCAGTAAAAATGAACGTAAAACAACTAACAAACAAATTTAAGCAATTTACAAAATATTATCACAGTGCCTGAAATCTGAAATAATTGCTCAATCTGCTGCAAACACCATTAGTGTATCATAATATTTCAATTACTTATACTTCTTTGTTAAGCATGGATGTGTCAATATATCATACATGTTATATGTTCTTTGATTGCATGGTTCATGCTATAATGCAACATTTGTTTATAACATACAGACATATACTTGATTGATATCTTTTAGTTTCCTAGCTCATCCCTTACTCATTTGAACGCATAAATGTAATAGTATAAGAAGTATTTTCATCAATTAATGTATAGTATACTTAAATATTTGGATAATATCTTTTCATTATTTATGGTAAAATCAAAAATAAACAAAGTCATAAATTTATGGCTTACATGCTCAAAACCTACTCTACCGAAAGATGCTGCTAGAAGTAGAATCTTATATAATTTTTGCAAGTAAGTTTAGCAATAAATTATAAGGATTCCTATTTATCCAAAACACATAATAATGTAATCAAATGTGTATATCGTATAGTTCTTTGTACCTATTTTGTACCATTCAACTTTAGCCTCCTGTATTTCTCGGAGGCTTCTGATGCTTCTCGAGTTGAAAACTGAACAGCTCCGAGCATGATAAAAAAACTAAATCTAACAAATCATAACAAATTTTGGCAATGAATATATCATAGGCTATTAACAAACTGAATCGCAATGAATTTTTCTTCAACATAAGCTATAATAAACCTTTAACTAACTAATAAAGTAACAAATTAAACAACTTATATGCAGAACCATTAAAAAATGAAATGTACCAAATTGGAAACTGCCCTTCTTAAGTTTCGGATCTTGTGAGCTTTCATATCATAGTGAGGCATTAGAGGTCCATGATTTTATTGGTTTTTCCTTCTTCGTAAAGTCACAGCTAGTTTCAATGAGGAAGAATTCAAAATTTCTAGATTTTTTAGGAGACGGAGAATCAAGGCTAAATGGGATAACAAAGGGAAAATGGCGGTGCATAAATAAGCCAAGAAACATGGAGGGGACTTTGTGCAGAAAGTGGAAATGTTGTCCGACCATTGAATTGAAAAAGGTTATAATTTCCTATTAACTCAATATAAATTTAAAAGCTTCATTTTGAGGTATTCCTATTATAGATATACAATATACCCCTATGACATATGCAATCATATTAGGAAATATCTCTTTCTTCTTATTGCCTTTGGCTAAATTACTACCTTAATAATTTCTAGTGAAGGTTTTCCTTGTATAGATAGCAAAAATGCTTGAAAATCAATTGAGCAAGGGAATCCGATAAAACCTTGTTACATACCCAAATGTTTCCAGCAGTATTTACGGACTGTGAACACATTCCCGTTGCCTTTACTACCCCAACGGAACCCAAAGCTCAAGTGGCTGAAGTAGCTCTTAAATTTCCTCGTCATTGTAAATAATTCGTTAATCTTGGAGGAAAATCCTTTCTTGGAACTAAAGGATTTCTTGGAGCTAAGTCGTGGCTATTGGAATGCGACCGTAACTTTGCGGCTACTTGATGGGAGGACCAGTTGAAAAGAAGGATAGCAGTACAACATCTCAAAGGCAAAGCGTTGGAATGGTGGAATATGGTCTCAGAGGAGAACACGAGAATAATATTCACTTGGAACGAATTCAAAGCTTGATTCGGGATTAAATTTTTACCTGATGCCGAAGTAAGTATGCCAGTTAAGAAGTTCATACAAATCAAGCAAGGAGAATCTAATGTAGGGGAGTCAATCTCTTAGTTCATAGAGCTTTCAAAGTTTGGGAGAGGTCTAGCATATACGCCCATAAACAAGGCATTGATGTTTGTGAAGGGACTCAATTCCCCTTTCGGAGTGACATTGTTGGCTCAAGTACCATTTGGAGCAACATTTAAAGTACTTATAGAAACCGCTCTTTTATATTCTACGGAAGAAGAGAACGAGATTAAGGCTGTGAAGAATGAGGATACCTTAAAACCTGGAAAGATTAAGAAAAAGGATTATTAGTTGAGGAAGAAAACATGGGAAAGTTCAAGAAGGAGGCTAAATAATGTGGGAGGTGTCATAGGAGAGGCCATGAGCCCAAAGATTATAGAGTTAACCTGATGAGGCAAGAGTTCAAACTGAAGTTTTATCATTGCCATGAGGAAGGACATCTTGCTAGGAACTTTCCAAAACTTAAAGGAGGATCAAGTAGACATAACTATTCTTTAGAGGTAGCAGCACCCCTACAGAGTCAGTTATCTAAAGACTAATGACATCCAACCGTTGAAGGTGTCTTTTCTACTTTAGGGACTTTACCCTATTTGATCTGAATCATATCATTACTTTATAGCTGGGAACGTGGTAGATTTCTTGAAACTTCTTACTTTTTCACTAGTAGTCCGATAATGGTTGCTAATCATATTGGACGAGCTAAGCAACTCTCGTTGAATTGCACAGACCTAATGTTAGACAATGTCGTTGTTGATTTCTTGTGTAACGCGTACATTCTAAATTTCAAAGGTTGGGATGGATTGGCTAACATATTATGGGGACATTGTTGATTGCGATAAGAAACTCGTTTGCTTAGAGAGTTGTAGTGGTCATAATTTAGAAATCTCTTATATTTAAAATATAAGCGATACTGCCTTATTACACTCTCTATCTTCTTATTTGAATGGGTCGTCCGCAATGCCAGTTGTTTGTAAGTTCCTTAACATTTTCGAGGAAGTTTGGGACTTCCTCCCACTGAGAAATAACATTTAGGATAGATATCAAAAGGGATGTTATACCAATTGCACTACCATGGAGGCATATAGCTCCCAAGGAAAGAAGAGAGTTGGATAAACAGATATTAGAGTTGCTACAGAGAGTATTCATCCAATGAAGTACCTCGGAGTAGAGATCAACCGTGGTTTTTGCCACTAAGGCTGATGGATCACCAAGGCTATGTGCAGCCTATAGAGAACTTTATAAGTTGACCAAGAAGAATAATATTCTTTTCCTAGGATGGATGGCCTATTTGATCATTTGAGAGTCACTAAGGTCTTTTCTTAGTTGGACCTAGCAACATGATTTCACTAGTTAATAATTTATGAGGAATGCAAGCCTAAGACAACATTTAGGACCCCGATGGTTTGTTAAAATACAAAGTGATGCATTTTGGATTAATGAATTCCCCTCACGTTCTTTGTGGATTTGATGAGTAGAGTGTTTAGAGGCATTCCTATTAAGATAGTTGTGGTGTTTGTTAACCACATATTTATATTCTCTAAGGATTATAAATAGCATGAGGATCACCTAAGGGAGGTCTTATGGATCTTAAGTAAGAATCTGCTTTAAGGCCAATTCCGCCAAGTTCCACTTTTGGAGAGAAAGTTAGGTTTTTTGGACATATAGGTTGAGGGAAAGGTTTGGCTGGTAATCCCGCAAAAGTTGAAGTTGTTCAAGGATGGAAGATTCCTTGTAATGCATCTGAGGTTAGGAGTTTCTTACGGTTAGCGGGTTATTATAGGAAGTTCCTAAAAGACCTTGCAAGAATCGCATCCCTCTAGCCATCAAATCAAGAAGAATCTTGAGCTTTTTGAAGTGTGAGTTGTAGTAGTGCTTTTGGGAAATTGAAGGAGTTTCTTACTAGGGCATCAACCCGTACTATAACACCCCGTAAAACGTACCCAAAATAGACATAGGATAATTAAATTAAAAATAAATAATAATAATCAGTAATAAATTAATGGGGTGAAAAATAGAATATCGGAAAACTAAGAATTGGGTGAGAAAAGTATTACAGTTATGTTCGTGGAAAGATTCTGATCTGTTTTCATATTTTATTTACTGAAAACTTAATCTGTATGAAGAAGTTATTAATAAAACAAGTTATATGTAAAAAAATTACACACAAGGTTTCAAATTCAAACTGATTAAATATAAATCTGGAGTATAATTAAATATAGATTGGCATAATGGAATATTCCACAATTTAAGAAGCTAAGTTTAAGCACAGCCTATCACCCATAGACCGATGGACAAACAAAGAGAGCCTACAGAGTTATTGAGGATCTACTTAGAGCCTGCATCATCAACTTCGGAGGAGCTTGGGGAAGCATTTGTCATTAGTGGTTTTCGTATAACAATAGTTATCAAGTGACGATTGGTATGGGCCCTTACAAAGCATTGTATTGGCGGCCATACAAATTTCTACTTATTAGTATAAAACTACTGACAAGATTTTACTTAGACCACGCCTTATCTGTGATTCTACGGAGAAAATTGCTTTGATTCAACAGAGGACGAAGGCTGCCTAAGATCGGAAAAAATCGTATGTGGATAGAAGGAGAAAGTAATTTGAATTTAGCATTGGAGATTTAGTATTTGTAAAAGTTTCCACTCTTAGGAAGTCAACCCTAGTTTGAAAAGATTAGGAAGTTGGCTCCCAGATTTATTGGGCCATTTAAGATTGTTGATTGGATAGGGAAAGTGGCTCATCATGTGGATCTTCCGAATGCTTACCGAGGGTGCATAACGTTTTCCATGTTTCTCATCTTCGGAAATGCCTTCATGATTCCACCGCCAGACTCGAGATTGATGAAATTGGGGAATTAGGGAGCTTAGAGTTGGAGTCTAAGGTGGCCCCTGCCACTGCAACGATTGTGGAGTATGGAATCAAAAGACACCGCAACAAGTCTATTAGTCTAGTCCGAGTACAATAGGGAGATAACTATGCAGAAAGCACATGAGAAACCAAAGAGATGATAAGGCAAACTCATCCAAAGCTTTTCTCAGGCAAATATTTCCTTAAAATTCCTTTTATGGGTGCATTGTGGTTGCTAGATTGGATGGTAGGAGATGATTGGAACCCAAATTCACAACACACTCATGTAGAATTATATGCATAATAGGATGTTTTGCACACATACAACATCACTTATCACACATACACACTAGGACTAAGCGCACGTTAGCAAGACTGTAGTACATATTCACTTTATGTTATGGATGTTTATAAATAACATGGGTGTATAACATGGTTGTTAAAGAAACTTGTGCATTTCTCCCCTTCGGAATGATTTGGAGATGGAATCTCTTTTAAGCGGGGAAGATTGTAACACCCCATAAAATGTACACTAAATAGACATAAGATAATTAAATTAAATTAAATAAATAAAAATAATAATCGGCAATAAATTAATGGGATAAAAAATAAAATTTTGGACAACTAAGAATTAGGCTACGAGAGTATTACAGTTATGTCTATGGCAAGATTCTGATCCATTTTCACATTTTATCTACTAAAAACGGAGTTCGCATAAAGAAGTTATTAATAAAAAAAGTTATACATAAATTATTTACACATAAGGTTTGAAATTCAAACTGATTAAATATAAATCTAAAATATAATTAAGGGGCAGTTTGTCTCAAGTCCCTAATAGGTTTCTAAATTCAACTCACATCCTTCCTTAAATTTTTATAAATTAGGTCCCTATTTTTCGAAAAATCATAAAAAATCACGTAAACTCATAATTAAATTAAATACGTAAACATCATCAAATTCATGCATTAAAACCACTAAAAAAACACATTAAAAAAACACGAATCTCCGGTATATTGCATCAAACGATGCAATTATTTGCAATTGTTGCATACATTTCAGCAATAATTGCAGTTATGCATCAAACTACATTATTAGCTACAAAAATGTATGCAATAATATTGCAATAATTGCAGCTTTTGATGCAATAATTCATCCTCGCCTGTTTTTTCAACCATACACCATCTTTAAGCATTGTTGCTTACATTTCAGCAGTTATACGCAATAATTGCATACAAATCAATGGTAAGTCTTCATTTGCTTTAACATTGTTGCATACATTTTAGCAATTACATACAATTATTGCATACATTTCAGCAACAATTCGTAAGCCATGCAGAATTTTTCATCTTTAATTGCATACATCTTAGCAAGTATAACCAATAATTGCATACATGTATGCAATAATTCATCTAGATTTTCAATGTAAACTCAGGATGAACTGTTGCATACATGTATGCAATTATTGGTTATAATTGCTGATTTTGTCGATTTTTTTTCAAAATGCTTCTGTGAATATTTGCAATTTTTTGATTTTTTTTTTTACGTACCAACACAAATTTTTTTGAAAAACACATAAGGGATGAAAATAGGGACCCGCTTTGTATTTAAACTTTGGGGGGGGAGGCTGTTTGTATTATGAAACGTTTTAGGGACGTGTGGCTTATTTTAACTGTAATTAAATATAGAATGGCATACTGGAATATTCCATAAGGATTTGAAATTGTATGTAGAGATATATAAGTAGGAGGGGACAAGAATAATCAACAATTGGAAAGACATTAAAAAAGTAATTAATAAAAAAAGCAACATTCCAAGGAATTCAAACTCCCTAGCTTGACCCCAAAAGAGGGTTGACCGCCTCTGTAAAAAGAAGGTAGACTTGGGGGTCGACCGCCCTTCTACAAAGGGGGTCGATCACCCTTATGGAGATTGGCTGGAGGAGGTTGCTTTTTTTTTATATTTATTTATAGTTTTGCATCAGTGGATTATCCATATTAAATCAAACTAATCCTACGATCTATATACACACTTGAAACTATAAATAGAACTCCTAGACTCTCTTTAAACCCTACACTTCATTCTGTTCCACTCCTCCACTTTGTCTCCCCATTTCATAATTCCAAAAATCAGGCTAGGTTTCTTCTTTCTCTAGCCTATATTCTATCTCTCTAAACTTAAATTCTTATATGTATCGACTTTGGAATTAAGTAATATATACATATATATGAGATTCTAATTTTTGATTCTCTTATATAGTTTTTATATAAACTGAAGCATGTTGTTTCGAAGGCTGAAATCCAAATTTTTATATATTTTACTCTAGATTTCCACTAATCTCCTCTTCTAATCTCTATGAGGGGAAATTTAATAATTTTGATATTTACTATATTCCGATAGTGTAGATTTCGACTACTGTGCCTAAAGGGATTTGGATTTAAACGAAAACAAAACAACAACAAATCCTCCAAATCCCATATTATTTGTAGGGTCCATTTGGCACATGTCCCTATTAAGTTTCAAAATTAGGCTCACATCCGGTCATAAACTTATTATAAATTAGGTCCCTATTTTTCAAAAGTAGACCAATAAGTAAATAAAAATACGTAAATTAATATTAAAATAAATTATGCATTCGACAAAACATTCAGTCAAAAACATAAAAAACACAGAAAAACAAGAAAACAACAGAAAACAGCGAAAAGTGCAGTAAAATGCATAATATTATGCACATATTTGATTTTTATTGCATACATATGTGCATGTATTCCGGTTTTTGCATCTGCGTTGATTTACTTGCATATTTCAGTGCAATTATTGCATAAATCTAGCATAAAAATGTGCAATAATTTATAACAGTGCAACTCGGTTCATTTTTATTTGCATTCAAGTGTGCAAGTAAAACAGAAAACATGCACGAATGTGTGCAACATATCTGCATGTAAAATGTTAGCTGAATTTCCTTTATGTAATAGTTGCATACATGTATGCAACGTTTTTTTTAAATTGGCGTGGATTTCTAGGATTATTTCCAAATTTTAGATTTTTTTTTTACTCAGTGCCGCATTTTTTGCTGACACAAAATGAAGGAGGAGTAACATTTTCCAGCAGAAGGCGGAAGGTAAAAACAGGGACCGGATATAAAGACAAAACATAACAGGAACGTGGCGTGTATTTTGATAAGTTTTAGGGACCTGAGGCTTGTTTTCACTTATTCATATTTGTCTGTGGAAATAGTCAATCAATTATTAAATTGGGTTTGGACTATAGATGTAATAGAAGAAAGGCATTTGGTTGTCGTATAATCCTTGATAATGGTCATATTCATTTCATTGTGAACTTGTAAATATTTATAAATATATGTATTTTTGTTGCAAAAGTTTAAGAATTTAGGTTCTGCGAATTGAATAAGTTTAAGCATCTATTTTCAAAAATAGATCCTTTGAACGTATTAATTACAAGCTTTTAAGGTATTAAGTTTTTCTACATAAAATTAATATTAAAAGTGAATCTGTACCAAAAATGGGAATTTAACATATATATATTTGGAAATATCACACCTTATTTGTCTTTTATTATCGAAATAATCTATTAAACCAAGGGTACGAGTTATTCTATATATGTTTTTTATTTACCTGTTATTTGAATGTAAATACACATTTTATGTTATGATTTGAGAAGTTAGGGAAATAAACTTGTATACCTTTATTATGTTGTTGGGATTGACATGTCAAAAGATTTTAGGACATTTCTTTACGTACACTTGATTTACGCCTCATTTATTACTATACATTTATAATGTAATTAACATAATATTAATGCATATTAAATATGTACTAAACACGTTTAAATTAGGCTTAGAAATTTAAAATGTCCCCCATAGGAAATTTGTATGTGTGTGAGTTAATGGCTTTAATTATAATTATTGACACACATACATGAGGACATTTGTACGTGTGTGAGTTAATGGCTTTAATTATAAATTATATTTTACATTTAGGATTTATGATTCAAGAGTTAAAGGAAAATATAGTAGATTCAAGATGTAGATGCCCAGATTCCACATATCTATAAAAGTAAGCGCAAATCCAAATCAGATCCAAAACATAGAGCCCAAATCCCGGTTGAGTGGATTTAAATTATGTTTTCTTATAATAGTATATTATATCATTTGATTTCTGTAAGAATTTATAATATGTTCTCTTCTTTCTCTTTTCCCGCTTTCTGCGCCGGAATATATACATAATTTATATTGAATTTTGGTTATGTGCAAAATATGCATAAAACTGTAGCGTTAATATATATATAATTGAATTGTGCGCCAAATTTATATGATTGATTATAATCATTTTCGTTTGTGCGTGTTAGAAAACATAAATTAATTGGAATTATGAAAAAAAAAAAGGATTTGGTAATAGTCGACGCACCAGAATTAATACTATGGACCATAAATTTTATGGTTAAATGGTAAATCTAACAATTTCCTTAATATTTGTAAGAAATCACCTTTTAGATGTAGAATGAAAAGAATATAGGAATCATTGGGATTAGAAAATGGACATAACCCAATTACATCCAAATTTACTGTAGTTATGTAAAATTGGGAAAAATAAGTTAAAAACTGGAATCCATATATATATATATATATATATACATATATATACATATATATATATATATTGAATTTTTTTGAAATAGCCTATGTTGATTAGTTAGAAAAAAATAAATTTGCATAGTTTTGGTAAATAAAGAAAAATAGGAAACATGATTGCAAACATGAAAATAAGAAAAGATAGGTTTTAGTATGAAAGAAGGAATTAGCCGTATTGCGTACTAATTTAATAAACCAAAAATAAGAAAAGAGGCTTCTTGCAATCATGTGTTCCTATTATAGCAATTACCAAGAAACTATGAAAATAGATTTTTATACAGTTTTGGTAACCAATCAGTTGGGAATAGGCCTAACCTCCAAAAGAATAAGTTGTAAAGATAGGAAAAGGAAGTGAAAACATAACTGAAAAAGGTTATGAAAAGAAAAGGAAGTACGAAAGGCTTATTGTAAACTTATAACTGTAATATAATAAGAACAGTTCAATGGCAATAAAAGCAAGAGAGAATAACACGAAAATTATAATTTGGAAAAGCGGAAAGAAACAATTGAGCTTATTACTGTAATGTCCCGATTTTTGACCAACCTTATCATCTATAAATTATAGATTACATATGGTAATTAAGTTCGATTAAATAATATTGAATTTGGATATTATAGAAATTTTGAATAATCATAAGTATAAAATGTTATGTGTATATTTTTAACTTGTGATTTGTATACATACACACAAGTAAATGTAGTTTTAACATTTTTATTTGGATTTAAAACTTTTTTTTAATTTATGTAATTATATAATTACTTAAGTAAAATTAGATTTAAATATTTGAGAGAATTTAAATTTATCTTTTATACAATCTTAGTATATGTATATGTATAATATATATATATATATATATATAAATCAAGATAGTAGCTTTTGTTTTGTATTTAAGTAAAATCTAATTACTTCTCATATATGCATAAGAAAAAGAGCATATCATTAAATTGATTTAAATGGAACTAAATGTAATGCATTTAATGAGAATATTGTTTGTACATTGCATCATATAGTAAGCTTGAGTTTTATATCTATTATGTACATAGGAAAGGAATGAGCAAGATTTTGTTGCACATAGATTTGATATTGAAATCTATTTTGTATGTAGCTATTTAATATGCAAGATTGGCTTGGCAACTAAGAGTTTTTAATCTATTAAATACACATAGCACATGGCTTATATAGATAGCCTAGGCACATTCTCTCTATCAAATGCAGCCAACCTATACACCTCTTTCAAATCAATGAGATATCCTAAACATCACTTCTCTTCAAATATATGTATAGGCAGCCTAAGATCTTCCATGTGCAGTTATACTTTCCTACCCTTTTGCAATGTGCTTGTACATGCTAAGTAGACATGAAAGAATTGACATAAAATACCCCATGCATGCATCGACTCCATCAATGAGACAGCCAAGTAGTTTAGGATTTTACAGATATACTGGAAGGATCTTGGAGCAGGAGGCTTCAATGTTAGATATTTAGAGTTCATTCCATTGTGTTGTATATGTGATGTATGTAAGTACTGATACAATTTTGTATTCCAAAAGTGATTATATATATTATATTTTATTCCGCTATGGCTGTGAGATTCTGTGTTACAGTTCAGTTCTACCTTCTATCTTATTTCTTCTATTCTAATTTATTATCTTTCTATTTCTCACCCTTCAACTTCTTTCTATCAATGATCCAATATTTTAGATACTTGAATGGTCGACATGTTATACATAGGATGTATTTCTGTCGATTTTCAGGGTCGAAAATCCGTCATGCCATTACAGTGGTATCAAAGCATAAGGTTAAGTGATAACCTTGGCTCGGTGGCATAACTCGATAAAGATGGGGTGAGTAATACCTTATATTGAGTTTGAGTGTATATGTGAGCTCATATTTGTTAATTGATATAATTTTTTTATATATTGCGTTGATTGGTTTAAGAATTCTGTTCGATACAGTAGTCGACACTGTATCGAAAAGTGTTTCTAAACTCGTGAACAAAGTAATTCAACACAGTATTTTTTTGGAAGCTTGGTAAATGAAATAATTTTACCCGAAATTATATTTTAAATATAAAAGAATAATTTTCTAAAATAATTATTATAAATGGCTATGTTGATTGCTATTTTAATCTGATAATCAGATTATAACATTGAGATGGTTATATATAACCAACTTAGATTTGTATAAGAATGAAATATACAAACAAGACAAATTGGAAATTAAATTTGAAATCTTATAAAGTTGGAAGAATTTTGAATGAATGAATATTTGGATTTCCACCAAATAAATCCATACTTAAATGGTTAACTCGATATGAACTCATGAGAAATTAAACATAATGATTTTTGTAATTAAGAAAAATCAGATTTTGAGATCCAAATGAAGATAACTAATTTGTGAATTAATTTGTTAAAGGATAATATGGATAGGACTTAACATAGTTAAGCATGGTGAATTAAAATTGGAAATGAATATAGATTTTAAGAGAATTTGACTTGTCATAAGCAAATAAAAGTGTTTGAACATGATTAATTCAAATTAACGAAGTAAATGAGTTTTGGAATTTTTTTGTAAATATAAGTAGAGATATCTTCTTAAATAGAAAATGGAGTAATATGGATTAATAAGGTATTAAGATATGGAATCAAAGAAATTAGAACCTAATTGGAGACTGTTTGAGTTGAATGATTTTCTGAGTGTTAATCTGTTGTTGATTTCGGTCTTCAGGGTTGATACTTAGAGAATTATTCTCTTACCAATTTACGGTCAGGAACTGATGAATATTAAAGAGTAAAATGCATGATTAGGAAATGAAATTGTTTTCCAACTATAATATCTAATTTTCTAGTTATGAAAATGAATGTGTTTGTATTGATGGATGCAAATGGACAATAGTGCATAGAGATAAAGGTGGATGCCTGATAGAGTATACAAGTTAGTATTCTAATTGAATTTGATGAGCCGATTTGGTAAAGACAGTTGGCTTTGTGATTATGTGATGTTTGAAGAAGGCCTAGAGAGGCGAGTTTTTGGAATTGTAAGATGAAGCCATACAAGAGAGACGTTGTCAAATTTTTCCGAAAATTTAAAAATAAATTCCTACGAGAATTTTTGCTAACTAAAATCAATTTATCGTTCTATATTGGAAAACCAGATGAGTTTAATAAAGTTAATGAATTGATTTAAAATCAATTTGAATAAATGTAAATTTCATTGATTATTGTTCGAGAACGAGATAAGAAAGGAATTTTGGGATGTACTCCACATATCACACGAGAGGAGATTGTTTATGGTTCATTATTGATTTTGGAGTTACCAGTTCAGTGGGACCGGGTTATTGAACCAAGTTGACTATGATCAGATATTCAGTCTACATCATTGATTGAGATGAGAAGTGACTCCGAGATGAGGTAATGAAGCAACCTGAGGAGAAAAGGAGTAAGGATCTTAATATCTGTTCCTGAAGACTGAAGATTTCATATGAAGATTGTATATGAGGAGCTATCCAGAGACTAGTTAGATAGCCAGTTGCTATTGTGTGTATTGTATGATTTGATTATTGTGAATTGTTTGATAGATAACTTGTGTGTTTTAGATGCCTTTTTTTCTATGATTGTTAGTATATGTCCTATGAATGTGGGTTCGATACAAGTCAATGACTTTGAATGTAATTGAAATTTTCTCGTTACTCTTTAATTTCGGGGACGAAATTCTTTTAAGGGGGAAAGAATGTAATCTCTCGGTTTTGACCAACCTTATAATCTATAAATTATAGATTATAACTGGAAATTAAATTCAATTAAATAATATTGAATTTGAATATTATAGAAATTTTGACTATTCCTTAGTTTAAAATCCTATGTGCATATTTTTAACTTGTGATTTAAATACATACACATAGGTAAATGTTGTTTTAACATTTTTATTTGCATTTAAAACTTGTTTTTAATTTATGTAAAAATAGAAATACTTAAGTAAAATTATATTTAAATATTTGAGATAATTTAAATTTATCTTTTAAAATATCTTAGGTGTATGTATATGTATATATATATATATATATATATATATATATATATATATATATATATTGTTATGATCTGTAGCATATATGTATTTGTATATATACATCAATATGGTAACTTTTGTTTTGTATTCAAGTGAAATCTTATTACTTCTCATATAAGCATATGAAAAAAAAACATATCATTAAATTGATTTAAATGGAATTGAATGCAATGCAGCTAATGAGAATATTGTTTGTACAAGATATCTAATCACTTAGATTGCCTTATATCCTAAGCTTGAGTTTTATATCTATTATGTACATAGGAAAGAAATGAGCAAGATTTTACTGCATATAGATTTGACATCGAAATCTATTTTGTACATAGCTATTTAATATGCAAGATTGGCTTGGCAACTAAGTATAGAGTTTTTAATCTATTAAATACACATAGCACATGGCTTATATACATAACCTAGTCACATTCTCTCTATCAAATGCAGGCAGCCTATACACCTCTTTCCAAATCAACGAGATAGCCTAAACATCACTTCTCTTCAAAACTATGTATAGGCAGCCTAAGATCTTCCATGTGCATCTATACTTTCCTACCCTTTGCATATGTGCTTGTACATGTACATGATTGGCCATGCTAAGTAGCCATGAAAGAATTAAAATGAAAATACCCTATGCATACATCCACTACATCAATGAGACAACCAAGTAGTTTAATATTTTACAGATATACTGGAAGGAGCTTGAACAAGAGGCTTCAACGTTAGATATTTAGAGTTTATTTCAATGTGTTGTGTATGTGATGTACTCTGATGATGCATGTATGTATTGATACAATTTTGTATTCCAAAAGTGATTATATATATTATATTTTATTCTGCTGCGATTATGAGATGTTGTTCAGTTCTATCTTCTATCTTATTTCTTTTATTCTAATTTTCTATCTTTCTATTTCTTACCCTCTAACTTCTTTCTATTAATGATCTGATATTTTTGATACTTGAATGGTCGACATGTTATACAGAGGATGTATTTATGTCGATTTGCAGGGTCGAAAATCCGTTGGGCCATTACAATTACAAATAAATAGGAAATGGAAATTAAGGTTATAAATCCTAAAGATATTCCATGTTGGCCTTGTAATTAGGTGATATTCAATGATAACTGGTGAAATTGATTTATGAATAAATATTATTCAATTAAATAGTTTAATGAATACTGTAAATCAACGAAAAAGAAAAAGTTAATGGTAAATTAGATATCAGGAAAATAGTGTGAAGGACAAAGTGAACAAAATTTTTATCCATAAGGACTAGGGGTAAAAAATTTAACCATAAGGACAAGCTTTAGTATAAAGTATGAAATCATAGTGGGCCCCTGAATTTCTCCCTTTACACTGAAAATTGTCCTTGTGGTTAAAATATTTGCCTCTTGTCCTTAAGGATAAAAGTTTTATTGGGTTTGTCCTTGTGCCTAAAAACCCCATTAGATATAGGGTCTAATTGTTATAGCGGTATCCGTTTGGTCCAGTCTGTGGTGATGAGCTTAACGAGACAAATCATCGTAAGCATTCGTAGATGCGGTGGTAGCATGTCCATCTAATTCAACCGGGCTAGAGGTGTAACACTCCGTAAAATATACCTAAAGGCATAAATATTAACAATAAAAAAATAAACAATTTAATAATAAGGCTGGAAAATGAGATTTTGCAGCTTTAAGAATTCGCCGACGAAAATCTTTTATTTGGGTTCACGGCAAAATTCTGAATCATTTTCATATGTAATATGCTGAAAACGGTGAAAGTAAGAAGAAAAGTTACAAGAAAATGAGATTGGACAGTAAAACGCAAATACATACATATATATATATAATCAAATGAGCAATATATATATATATATCCAAAATATATTAAAATAAATATGGATGAGTTTGACTTTCAAACAAAAGATAAGATAGAGGGAATAGAGAATATTATAAGTAAGGAAAGGTATAAAGCAAATAAAGTAACGTATTATTTAATTAAACACTGCATCGCCATATATGTTCACTGGTATTTCAACGACCAGAAGGTCGACCTCCCCCTAGAAGGGGTGTCGACTGTCAGTCAACCGCTTGGCGGCTGGATCACCCAATGAATCTAGGTTTGGTTAAGTTTTTTTTAGAGGAATATATATAAATGAATGACTAACATTATACCTAAATAATCCAACGGCCTAAGCTTACACAAGTCATTATATATAGACCATCAAACCTCATAACTAAACCCTAGTCACTCTATTTATCTCCACCTCCATATTATCCTTCTGCCATTGCTGAATTCTAGAAAGGTTCAGAATTTCTCTTCTATTCCTCTAACCTCCATTCTTATCTTTTCTCTAATCTAAATTCATATAAATTCTAATATAAATTCTGGAATTTAGTTTTATATATGCATAAGATTCTAAAGACGATTCTTACATATATATTAGAAGGATTGGAGCACGTTTATCATAAAGACTGAATCCCGATCTGAATCTACAACAAGGATCCTATTGTGCTTTTAGATTTGTGAGTGGAATTTTGTGTTTTTAGGCATACTCTATTTTTTTGATAGATTCGACATATTGATTAGTATGCTTAGGAGGATTCAGCAAATGATAACAACAATACAAGAACCCCCAAATCCTCTATTTTATATTTTGCGCAAGAATTGTCAGTTTATTGGGTTTGTGGATCTTGGCTAAAAATAAAGGGGTGTTGTGTTTCTACTTTATGTAATTCACCCTTATGTAAATATTTGATTGTAACCTAAAAGGGTTTAAATTTGGTTTGATTCATGATTTGATTAGGTTTGGGTTCTTTTTTGAATCCAAATGTATTCATACTTGAAATCTATCAAATGTAAACATTTTTATGTGCAATTGTAATGATCCAGTTTTCGACTAGTTTTATAATCTATAATGCATAGCTTTTATTGGTAATATAATTTAATTAAATAAATAAGATTTATATATTTAGAAAAATATTAGGGAAATTCCATATGTTTATATATTGATGATTTATAACCCCTTTACCAATATATATGTGTATAGATAAAATGGGTAATTAATGTTTCATCAATTTGTTTTGTCTTTTAATTTGTTTTAACTCATACGAATATCAAATTGCTTAAGTAAGAAATAAAAAGAAGATTCATACATGGTTGAATTTAGATTTTTTTTTCTTAAAGATAAAATAAGAAATTTCATAAGTAAATTTGATTACTTCATAGGAAGATCAAGGTTAAGTCATGCAATGGTAATACTTTGTTTTGGACCAAATTTGACATATCCCATAAGTACATATAGGAAGAGATAAATTAAAGGAAACATATTCATTTGATAATAATATTAATAAGGTAAAAATCATTTGAATTAGAATAGTATCTATGTGTGTATTAACTTGTATAAGTGCTTGTTATTTTAAATCATTGACATATTGCATTTGAAACTTGTTTTATGAACTCACATAGATATATACACATAAATGAAATGTATCTAAAGTAAAATGTCATATTACTTCACACATAAGCTTACATAAGAACATTGGAAACACAAGTACATACAAGAAGATCTTGGCTAGTAATATGCACAGATAGGATAAGAAGATTTGATCATGGACATGAGGGCTGAGTTACTTTGATTGATTTGGATATATATATATATATATATACACACACACACACACACACACATCATATATATGTATATATTAAGTACATGTACATACAATACAGCAAGGAGCATGGCTGGACTAGTTTGCTTAAGAACTAGGTTTGTAGACATTTAAAGTATTGGGAAAAATCACATATCACAATACTGCTGCATATACTAGACACAACAAGCACATGATAGTTTACATTACTTAGGAGCAAAGTTGAAACTTTTATTGAATTGTATAATCAAAACATCGCCTCATTTGTATAGCTACGAACAACTCACTTTCATTTCTCAATAGCTACTGCACATTCACACTTCACATCAACACTTAGAGCTAGATATATATCTACATCTACCCTAAACAAGGCGTAGCTTCTGAACCATTAGCACATCTTGTGTGCATAAGTGCACATCACTTCCTAGATGGCCGTGCACCTCACGTAGACTGGGAAAGAATTTGATATGAATGACCTTGCACCATACTTAATTTCAATCATAAATGGACTGTTGCATATTTCAAATCCATAGTCCGTTCATGCCTACATGACAAGCCGACTTTATCCTCAGCTTTCCATCTATGAGTACTCTACAACCCACGCACACACATAAGTCCTAAAACTGGAACTAATAATGGTAGAAGACAGTTAACAAACCAGAACTAAAATGGCAAAGAATACTTTGTATAGAAACAGAGAACAACTTGGGAATCAAAATGATAGAAAACAGAGCAAACGTGGGACAAAAACCGGGTAACGAAAAATGGAAAGACAAGAGCATGTATGGTGAGTAAACACTTGCAAACTCTTTACTGTATAGTAGATTCAATTCTATATGTGTTAAAATGGATTCATTATATTCCAATATTGAAGTAGTTTAAGTGTAGTAACTATGGCTTGATAAGCAGCAGTAAGTAAATATCATAAATATGTTTACTGTTTATATTAAATCTTTAAAGGGCTTCAAACCATATGTACGTAACTACGTTGATATGTAACCATTAGATAGGATTCAAATATTGTTGTTATTTAGAAGTTTAAAACTTTGGAACAACTAGTTTAAAACCCTGGAAAAGAAATATAAAAGGCAGTTAGCACAAAAATAGTAGTGAGTAAACTCTTCTTAAGATTCTTTCCAAATCATGTTATGGTTATTTATTGAGTTTCAACTGGCATATGTTGTCAATCAGATTCCTGTTAATATTGAAAACGGGACCGTGAATAAAAAATAAGTAAGCAAACAATTAAACATCTCTTTACCGTATTATAATGTATTTTAATAGGTTCAGACAATGTGCACTAATATGGATTCATCACATTTGACTCTGCCATGTGTAATTGCTTATTGGATTAATCTTTGTAAAACCATTAGAGTAGGATTTGATGACTGAACCACTTAGTAATATTTAAGTGTCTCTTTTCAAACTAGAAGGTGGAACTGTGGTGATACCCCTCAAATGAATGGAGGTGTATTATTGACTAACTTCAATTGAATTTCTCGACTTCATTGACTTGGAGGGTTAAAAGAATGCAGGAATGCACATGTGTATAATGAAAGAGGCAACTATGTGACCATTGAAGTGTATTCAAAAGTTAATTTGTAAAAATTGCAAGCTTCCCTTCACCTGTTATGTACTGAGTACTGACTGAACAAACGGTTCAGAGTGAACGTCACCACCAGTTCAAGTGCCAACGTTTTTAAGGAAATAGTGTAGTTCCAAAATTATGGATAGAGAATCAAAGGTAGATCCTTGTTTTCACAAAGTGTTTCATGATGCCAACCCACGGCCTTGTTATAAAGTTAAGGAAGATAGGATATAACAAGTATTTACAGTTCACATGCACAGCTTAACATGCTATTATGTTAGTACATATATCGGTTAATAAAATAACAAAATATAAAGTATTTGCACTGATATCACCATCATGATTGATTTTATATCTGTGAATAATTACAATATAGTGGACTACACCAACGGTTCGACAATATAGTGTTGTGCTTCAAGGGAAATTGGAAGACGATTTCGTCAACAAACTCATGGTAAAGTTAGAGGATAAACAAAGGGTTATGGTAACATTCAAGGTGATTCAGTTGAGCTGTTATTTATTTTGAAGCTTCGTTTGAAGCCCGAGACCTCGAGGTAGTAGGCGACGGAGGACTTTGATGATATAGATGAACTTGGACATGGTTATGGGAGTTGCAGAACTGATTAGGATGATGGGGTGGTGCTGAGTGCATATGCACAGTGGGGTGTGCATGAAAAGCAGCAGGAACATAAGAGGAAAGAGAAACGCTGAGAGTGGTGTGGTGCAACTGGAAATATGGATATACAGTGATTACGGCAAAGTTGTTCTTCCCAGTACAGTGTGTGCATTAGCATGGGAGAGTTTTGATAATACACTGAATGAAGAACAAGAAGTTATGAAGAGTGTATGGGCATAACTTTCACAAAGTATATGGGTACAAGGAGGATGCGTGAAGAATGGAGAATGATGTTGTATACATGTATACTCGACAAGGAATAATAAACAACTATTTTTGTTATAAATAATAAAATAAATGTTAAGCTAAAAATAAAGGAGATGGAAGAAAGATGCGAGCGGATTGATGGAGGAGGTGGCATGTACACCGATAAGTTTGCAAAGATGTGCATGAAGAAGTGAAGATACTAAAGTGAAACAACGTCCCTGTTACCAATTTAAGAAAGGAAGTATATAATATAAATTAAATAGATAAATACGAGAGGGTGTCAGTATAGTCATTCAGTAATGTTTGAACAAGGAATGGATATTAAAATAAGAAGGCGCGGCATGTAAAAACATGAGGAATGGAAAGGGCGTGGCAGGAAATAAGGAGTGGAAGAGGAGAGACGCGGGTAGGCTTAGAGAAAATGGGCTGGGCCGAGTTTTGTTTTAAAATAAAAAAATGAAGGGGGCGGGCTGAAAGGTAATTAGGCCGAGCAAAAAACAAATGAAAAGAAAAAAAGAAATTAAGGGCATGGGCCTTTTTGTTTGAGCGTTTTTGGTTATCGGGCTTTTGGGCTTAGATAAATAAGTAAATAAAGGAATTTAGAAATGGATGTTTGAAATCAATAATATAAAGGAGTTGTGTAAAGAAGAGACCGGGAAAGAAGAGACTCGTGTAAAAAAAGTTGATAAAGTACTCTGGTTATGCGGATTTGGACCATATGGGAACTATATTGGGCTATTTTATTTTAATCAAATTTAATAATTTGATTTGTTATAGGAGTCAAAAATAAATATAAAAAGTAAAAGGTGATAAATAAAAATAAGGAAGAAAAAAAGTGATTTGTGAAGTTACTAAACTATTTTGTAATGGCCGAAATAAACGACACGGTCTAAAGCTTTAGATTGAATCTCCGGTATTAATATATAAAATCTATTGAATACGAAATGAATATTTAAATTAATCAATTGATTTATTTCCAATAAATATATTGTGAAATTAGTTTTTACTAAAACCACATATTTCAAACTGTTATTCAGTTTGAAATTTAATGTAGAATATTGTTGGTTGTTGATGTTGTGATGAACGATTGTTGTGAATCATCTATTATACTGTGAAGTGGTCAATCTAGATTGTTGAAATAAAACGTTAACACGTTTTATTTTATTTTAATTGTCTGATATTAATTAATGTTCTAAAATTGGAATTTTAACTTGTATGAGTTAATTAATGTGAATGAATTGCCATAAAAAATATATTATAAAATAATTTGTATAACCATTTTATTTGTCTACACTGTTTGAATTTGATAGTTAAAACACCGACTATCAAATAAATATTTCTTACGCGTTAGTTCAAAGAGACAGGGATGGGAACCGGACCCAAAACCACTTCAAACTAGTTTTACGATACGTTAACTAACTTGCAGAGAAACTTATACAAATGGTGGAATTGAAGACCATAGATCTTCATGACCGGAAGAATTACTTGTTTAAAATTTCTCTAGTTTGGCCACTGGAGTGATTATGACTTGTGATCCTAGCGTAATTGAAATCTTCGGATTTGCAAGGACTATTCGCTACTGATCCATGGGGTGATTCCTATATTGGATGCGGTAGGAGAGTGCCTTCGGTTCATATATCCTGCTCCTGGATGACTCGTATCGATGAATGTCTGAAAGAGTATTTCTTAAGAATCATATACATTGATTTTTACAAACGTATTCCTGTCAGCTGCAGAGTATTTTTGTGGACGTCAATTAGTGATTTGATGGATCTGACAATGTGACATTCAAAGTAAATGGTGGACAGATGTTCTATAGGTGAATTCTAACCTCAAGCCTCACAACCCAAAAATGACAAAAATCGGGAAGGCAACATGGCTAGTGGGTCGCTCCCATTAGGGTGTATAATCACCTATTTAGAGAAATTTCATTTCCTTAATTAATATATTCAATGCTGTCCCTTTTCGAGAAACGTTTGCTGATCCCAACCATTGGTGATATACATTCGATACACTCAATCGAAATTAGTGGTCGGTCATGTATGGGCTGGGTTGCAAGATGGTCTTGTTGAACCCAGTGTATTCCCCTCTAGAGATACTATCGGCCTGTGGTTCTATATCTTGTCATAGTCGGAATCCAATCTCCAATAAGCGCCCGCGGTTTTGATTGTATACTATATATGTGGAGCATGAGATGCAAGCGTTTCTGTAACACCCCACTTCTGTTAAAGTCACTGACAAAGGGAATGCCTTGTGGAACGTCATAAGTAAACAAAACAGAAATTTACAAGACAAATATGTAAAGTAGTACTTGAAAATTTAATAACTTTATTACAGTAGAAACAGAAATAATTTTGGTTACATCACAATACCAAAACCCAAGTACACAAATATCAGTCTTATACAAAATTCTTCAGAATGCATAATTTTTAAAACCATAATCCCCAACAGAGAATGCCATAAATAGATAGAATCAAAGGCAATCAATATTTCAAGCACTTCTAGTACTTCAGGCAGATGGAACCTGAATCAAGCTCCTATGTTTCCACCCTGAGAACCTGGGGGGGGGGGGGAGGGGAACGGAAGAAAAAAAGCGAAACAAACTAGATTAGACATAAGTCTGGTGAGTCCAGTGACTTTCAGCATATAAACAAATAACAGTATCATGACATGTAAATAAAATTGGATGAGAGATAACCATAACAGGAGTAGCAAGTTAACAGAAGAGACAGAATGATATAGGCTAAACTAAGCTTCTTACTTGGTTTTCACTTCTCTGCACTAATACTAGTATAACAAAATTAGGTGTTGTCCTAATATCTAAACAGAAATCAGAACGATCTCTTCAGAAACACGATGCTAGTAATGGTCCTTTACCTCCCTAACAGAGACAGATACAGAAACATAATGCTAGTAGTGGGCCTTTACCACCCGATCAGAGACAGACGATTACAGAAATAGGGTGCTAGTAATAGGCCTTTACCACCCGAACAGAGACAGACTGTAACAACCCGAAAATCTGGGCCAGTTTAAAAATTTTATTTTGGCAATTTTAGCGAATTTTGAATATTTAAAAAAAATTATTTTAAATAAAATCGACGAGAAATTTATTTTGAATAGAATCGAACGTATATATTATATACGTCGTCGTTAGAATATAAATAATTATATATAAATATAAATAGAATTGAAAATGGCGCGGTAGTTCGATAATTCGATTTCAAACTTCAATTGAATGTACCGGGTGCCAAAAAAACCGGATTTTAGTGAAACCAAAAATAATAGGATCTAATTGGGAATATCTTTCGAACGAATCCAAAAAATCAAAATTTCATAGCGGGAATCAAAAGATATGTCCAGTTGAAAATTCTGAATAGACGCTATGGAATTCAGACACTTAAAAATGGAAATTCTGCAAACAACCTCGGATTTCGACGAAACCACTTTTGTTGGA
Organism: Allium sativum; assembly: GCA_030737875.1. Classification (NCBI taxonomy): domain Eukaryota; kingdom Viridiplantae; phylum Streptophyta; class Magnoliopsida; order Asparagales; family Amaryllidaceae; genus Allium; species Allium sativum. The sequence continues at coordinate 143,777,051 of CM060913.1, read as the reverse complement.
TCCGCAGTGTCAAATTATTGCTAGGTTTCAAATTTCATAATTTTTCGAATCAGTATATGAGCGTGGCAAAGGAAAACGTGTTTGACCAGTTTCAGTTGATTTTAATCGGCTGGAAAATGGTCATTTTTCTAACGGTCTCAGAATTCGACGAAACTAGTTTTGTTAGGACCGTATCGTCAATACGAAGCTAGAAAATATTTTTCTGGGATTTATAGAGTTAGTATGTGGCCCCGGTAAATTGAAATGCGCGTTCAAATTCAATATATAGAGTTATATGTTGATTTTGACGAAAACTGATTGTAACAGCCGAATCAGCTTACGATACATATCCCATTGTGTTCGGAATGGGGGTAATTAGCTATGGACGACAGGCGGTGGGCCTCATTTAGAGGTCGTATGTAAAAGTCAACTTTTTTTTGAATTAAATAATTAAATAGAAATAAAAAAATATCCTCCTCCCTCCCAATTCCTTTAACTTCTGGCCCTCCCCCCTTTTTTACAAAACCGATTTCTATTCATTTAGAAAAAAAAAGAGAAGAACGGGGGGGCGCGACTCGCCGTCGCCGCCCACCAGAGGCGTCGCGCCTCTGGCGCCACCTCCCCAGGCTAGACCACCCACCTCGCGGTGCCCCTCCACCCTCCTCCACCTCATTCGCCATCGCCGTTTCGCACCAGACCCCGCACCCAAATCGAGACCCCTCCCTTCTGACCACTCCAGCCGCAAGCCGACCACCTGCAGCCTCTCCACGACCACCCATCTCCGGTCAAATGCCCACCTCCGCCCCCAAAGAGTCTCCTCCCTCTTCGAAAAGAAAATGTGAGTCTTTTCCTTTTTATTTTGAATTTCTTTTCAGTTTTTATTATGTACTAGCTTTAATAAAAAGCTTTGATTTTCTTTAATGGAAGGATTAGATTTTCTTTAAATAAAAGATTATATTTTTATTAAATGACTAGCGAGATAAAAATTAGTTTTTATATATATATATATGGTGTAGCGATAAAAATAAAAAGATATGATTTTTGAAAATAAATAGCATTAGATAAAAATAAGGATTTTTATATGCAAAGGTATTATTTTTATATACTGGCGAATATAAAGATTTGATCTTTATATTATAGAGAGTTCAAAATATAATTTTTACTATATGTAGAAGTTAAAAATATAATTTTTATCGCATGTAAAGGTTGAAAATATAATTGTCATATTATATAGATAATAAAAATGTGATCTTTATATGGTAGGATATAAAAAGATGATATTTTTATGTAGTGAAAGACGACATTTTTAAAGTAGGAAAAGGCGAAATCTTTATATTTGAAAATGCGAAATCTTTATATTTGAAAAGGCGAAATCTTTATATTTGAAAAGGCGAAATCTTTGTATTTGAAAAGGCGAAATCTTTATATTTGAAAAGGCGAACCCTTTATGTAGAGAATAGCGTGGTAAAAATAGTATTTTTATATATTGAATAGCAAAGTAAAAATTCGATTTTTGTATATTGAACAACAAAGTAAAAATTCGATTATTATATATTGAATAGCAAAGTAAAAATTAGATTTTTATATATTGAATAGCAAAGTAAAAATTCGATTTTTATATATTGAATAGCAAAGTAAAAATTCGATTTTTATATATTGAATAGCAAAGTAAAAATTCGATTTTTATATATTGAATAGCAAAGTAAAAATTCGATTTTTATATATTGAATAGCGAAGTAAAAATTCGATTTTTACATATGTAGAGAATACGGGCAAAGAAAGTGACAAGAGGCAAGAACGACGAAGATTTCTATAAATGAAGTGTCGTGGAGTTGGGATAGTTATTGGTGAGAACTTCTCACTCTAAATTTCTTTTTCTAGTTATATATATATATATATATATATACTAGGATGCAGACGGTGCTTAGCAGCACCCGACACCCGTCATCCACAGACCATGGATGGCTTGTTTGTTTGATTGATGTGTTGTAAAAATTGTTTATGATGTTGATGTGAAATCGATAATAAAATATAGACAGTTGAAATAAATTAATTATCGTTAAAAATATAATTTTTAACGTGGAAGTGAATGAATAAATAAATATTTATAAACAAATCAGCCGATTTGTTTATATACACTGATTTGACTGATATTGATTGGGATGATAAATTTTACACATCGCCCAACCGCACAAATAAAAATATGTGTTTGTTGATTTGAAACCCCACACGGGTATTGGGATGATATTTGGCATACACTAATCCCAGTTATTTAATTGCATGTCGATCGATTGGTCGATAGGCTGTGTAAGCATTAATTATTCATAGTTGATGCTTATGCAGTTGTGTGGTGCACCTTGGATAATGGTTGATTGTTTATCATTGCTATTTTATACATGTGTGTATGGAATCCATATAATTAACGTTATATGGTGATTGATTGGGCCTCATTCCAATCGGGAAAATAATAAATATTATAAAAGAAAAATGATGTGTTGAGTGAAATATTTTATATAATAAAATTTACATCTTTATCATATTTAAAATTAGAACTACTTTACGGTTGAAGTCTAATAAAAAATCAAACGATAGATACCAAAATTTTATAAAATATTTTACATAACAAAAATAGTCATGTGTTGAAAGAAATATAGATTCATGTGTTGAATAGACTATATATTCATCTATTGAATATAATAACGAAGTTTTTGAAAAATATAAAGCCATGTTGATTAGAGTTGCGCTATTTTGACGTGAACGATATTTATTTCGATTTTATTCGTTTTACAATGAATATTGAAAAGTGATTTCAAAATTTAATATTTTGACATGAAATTCAAATTAAATGAGATTAAAATTCAAATTGAAATTTTATTGAATCAATTTGAAATGAATTCGAATCGCATAGTAAATGGATTCGATTGAATTGAATAGAAGTGAATTTGAATTCAGATTGAATAGAAAGTGAATTTGAATTTGAATTTGAATTGAATAGAAAGGAATTCAAATAGAATTAAATTGAAATTGAATTAAAAACGAATTGAAATCGTTTTTGAATGAAATTTAAAACGAACTGAAATTGAGTTGAAATCAATTTAAAATGAATTCGAATTGAATTAAAAAGAAGGTAAATTCAAATTGAATTGAATTGAAACGAATTAGAATTTGAATTGAATTGAAACGAATTTGAATTCGAATTAAATAAAAATTGAAATGAATTCGAACTGAATTGAAATTGAATATAGAGTTGAAATGGTTTTGAAAACGAATTTAAAACGATTATAAAATACGTTTTAAAAAGGAAATCGACGAAATATATATAATATATATATTATATATATAATGGCCTGAATAGAACGCGCTGCGCCGCGGCAGTTCGTGAGTTTCAACCATTGACTTCGAATTGACGTTGCGGGAGATCCAACCGTCGGATTCTCCTAAAACCGGAACCGTTGGGTTCGTATCGAAAAGAGCTTTCCAATGAATATTAGGAATTTGAAATCTAACGGTTGGATTTGAAGTTATGTCCAAATCAAATTCGAAAAAGGTCGCTGTAAGTGCAGTTCGATGGCCGTTGTTGGAAATCGACTGTATGGGCCTTGATAAAATTATTAAAAATATTAATAATTTGTGTAAAATCATAATATGTGAATTGGAAAGAACTGGGATGAAAAACTCCACATTTGAAATGATAAAAATAGTTTTTTATCGAAATGAACTAGTTTTGAACTAGAATTAAAATCAATTTATTTTTGAAATAAATAAATTGAATTTGAAAGTGATTTTAAAAATAATTAATATTCCCAATACGTGAATTGGGCTGGAGTTGAATCGAAATTATCTTCGGAATATTTCGGTGTTGGATTTCGTGACTATACAGATATTGTTATGGGAATTTGAAAGATATATTTTATATCGTTATTTCCAGTACGATATTTGTTGGTTTCAGAATTTGATATTGAATATAAGCCGGTATATTTTCTATTCAGAGCCTTGTATTTAATATCGAATGTGATTTGGGTTTATCGTGAATCGTGTTTTATATGACATTGGTTCTTTAACCCAGTTAAAGGCAGGATATTGATTTTTGAAAAGACTAAAACTAAGTGGAGTTTTAATGAATCTTCAATTAGATTAAAAAGTGAATTGATAATTTAAATTATCAAATCTGAAAGGTGATCGAGAATGGAGTACCAACAGTTTTGCTCCAAAGCGATAGTTAAATCTTCAATTAGATTTGGATGTGAAATGGTAATTAATTTTACCGATAACACCGTGGTGTTAGATGTGGAGTATTACCAGTTTTCTCCATGGGATATATAGGTTGGGATTGGGAAATAAAATAAATAATTACTTCGGTGTGGTTCTCTAAACCCGACTAGTTTGGAAAACCATAATTTGGTTTGAAATGATATCCAAAGGAAGATTAAAGAATAAATTTAGAAGAATTTATCTTGGATAAAATTAATGGGAACCTTTCCCTAAGAATGTGATTTTGTGAATAAAAGAATATTCTGAATTGGAATGAGGCGTTTGTTGTGTTTGTGTAACATTTGTTTATCACATACGTGGGTTGTTCAGAAAGGCCGGGTTTATACCCATTCTGAATAACCGATTCGACGAGATGTCGAAGATGAAGACGGTGGTTGAAGACAGGAAGTCTTCACATCGTTTGGGTGATTACTGATGATCTCGATTGGGCTATACACCCAAGATGAGGGAAACAGTTGGTGATCGTCCAGACGTACTTGGAGATGGATGGATATGCGAGGAAAGTGCCTCCGGTTTCGTTCAGACCCAGAACAAACTTGTAAATGGATTGTGTGTCTGACATTAGATTTTATTTTGTGTTGATTGATCTCTATTAAATATACATCTGTTTGGCGGCGGAGAATTTATTCTCTTGCTTAACGCCCTTCTCTGAGATGTACGAGCTCAGAGGTTGTATATCGATGGACACCAGTGGCATGGAGTGAATTACCAGTGTGGCATGCGTAAGTGGCAATTGATCAGGGCTTCTGTTGAAAAGCAAAGTCTTGTGGTTGATTATCAAAGCACGGCCTGTGTGGCGTAGCTTTGTGTATAACGTGAATTCGCGAGCCTCACACCTCGGTATGAGTCAAAAACGGGATACGGACCCAACGAGTGCACGACGTTTCTTTCTAGCTAGGGTGATATCAGTGACCTACCAGCCCTGACATTTATATACTTTTCACCTTTGTGGTTGTTGGATACGAGGTGCCTCGGATATAGGTCTGTAAGGACCGAGAAACGTGTGTTCAGGAATAACTAATCCTCAAAAGTAAGAGAGGACCGGCCTTGGAGGTTCCATAGGATCATAGTGGGGTCATGAGGCATTGCTAGAGTGTCTCGAACGCGGAGAGGAGCTTGCCCCTTGCCTCGGCTCATGACGGAATCCAATTTCCAATACGTGATATTGCGGTTTTAATTGTAGAACTAGTATGGCGACATGATAGATGGTACCCATGCCGCCTATGATTGATATTTATGATTGAAAATTGTTTTGACACTATACACTTATTATAGTATCAAATGATTTGTTTTGACGTACCAAGCATGTTTGGCTATTATAAGGGAAAACCTTATCCTCCGGCTTGCGTTGCATTGTGTGATGGGACCTGGGTCTTATAATAGCTTCATTTTTCCAAAGAGCATTGCGCTGTTTTGTTATATGCACTAGTATTCTTGGGAGGAAACCCGTTCCGTGTTATACGGCGTGGTCCCTTGAATTACTATCTTTTAAAGCAAAGTTTTAAATAACTGTTTTAGTTCTCACACCAGTCCCATGACTGACCTGGAGTTTATTGTTTTAACCTAAACACTGGGTGCCCCTATTTTCCATACGGGCAGCTAGTAATTTTGGGTTTTGCAGATTTATATTCACAGGATCCTGATTTACAGCTGGAACGATGCTCGGAAAGCTCTGTATCCGTGCATTATTTCTAGTTGTGCTTTTATGTTGTTTTTCCGCTGCGATGTATTTAAATGTAATTTATTGTAATCTCTGATATTTATCGAATGTAATTTATTCATTCATACTCTGTATATTCTTGTATCTGATGGAATTGTTGTAATAACAATGAAATGTTCTTCCGTCTGCGTTCTATTTTGTCCTGTTCTCAAACGATCAGGGGTTTCGAACGGTCTTTGTCGGTTTAACGATCGATTCAGATTGAGCGAAATTCCTTGCCGTTACAGGTGGTATCAGAGCTTTGGTTTATAGAGCTCGAGAACAAGACACATTAGAACCATACGAAAAAATTCATCAGATATTGGATTAGCAGTATCCAATTAGAATGTCTCGTTAGAGATAGGATCAGTAGTATCCTAGAACGAGTGTGAAGAGTATATTTTTCAAATGAAAACAATTTTTGTTTTGAAATTTAAATCGTTTTACACGTATTTGATTATTTATTTATTTTGAATATGGACAATCGAGTATATAAACGTTTTGCATATACGCGTCATGAACGTATATTCGAAGTTTTAATATACTGGATAGATATAGAATCACAATCTAGTCACCCGGACATGATTCTGATGATGGCGCGCCGTCACCAGTATTTATTTTCGTGTTTCGAAGGTGTGATTTCTATATATTTCCATTAGACTGGTGTGAGAACCAAAACTTATATAGATAGATTTACATTGTTGTGAATTGGCATCAAAAACATGATTTTTGTATATGTATCAAAATTATGAATTTGAAACTCTAATTCACTAATTGATTGATGTTTGTGTTGGTTGTTTAATTATTTGATAATTTTGAACCATTTAGCCTAATTGAATCACATATTGAATTATATTGAAATTTGGTCGCATTTGCTTGCATATACATGTATATCGTTGAACAGGTCATAGCAAGGAGGCTAGAGCAGAGAATAAAATTTGTTTGCCCGACAAATAGGTACATGTTTACTATAATTTACTGTTTTGTTTGGGTGATGATGATTTTATGAGCCGATTGGCTAGCCGCTTGGCTTTTTCTTTTTCTTTTTGAGATCAGAAGGCCTTTATGGAAATTTCGGGATTTTCCCGTGGCTCCCGGTGCAGGGGAGGTTATGGCGATTTTTTTTGAAAATTTAGGGTGTTAGCCAAATTTTTGAAGAATTTGAAAATTCTCAGAAACTAAAAAGTTGGAGAATGAAAGCCAGATCGAACGTAGAGTTGATTAATCAAACCACTTTCGACTTTGTTCCTTTTCGGGGACGAAAAGTTTTAAGTGGGGTAGATTGTAACAACCCGAAAATCTGGGCCAGTTTAAAATTTTTATTTTGGCAATTTTAGCGAATTTTGAATATTTAAAATAAATTATTTTAAATAAAATCAACGAGAAATTTATTTTGAATAGAATCGAACGTATATATTATATACGTCGTCGTTAGAATATAAATAATTATATATAAATATAAATAGAATTGAAAATGGCGCGGTAGTTCGATAATTCGATTTCAAACTTCAATTGAATGTACCGGGTGCAAAATAAACCGGATTTTAGTAAAACAAAAAATAATAGGATCTAATTAGGAATATCTTTCCAACGAATCCGAAAAATCAAAATTTCATAGCGGGAATCAAAAGATATGTCCAGTTGAAAATTCTGAATAGTCGCTATGGCATTCAGGCCCTTAAAAATGGAAATTTTGCAAACAACCTCGGATTTCGACGAAACCACTTTTGTTGGATCCGCAGTGTCAAATTATTGCTTGGTTTCAAATTTCATAATTTTTCGAATCAATATGTGAGCGTGGCAAAGGAAAACGTGTTTGACCAGTTTTAGTTGATTTTAATCGGCTGGAAAATGGTCATTATTCTATCGGTCTCAGAATTCAACGAAACTAGTTTTGTTAGGACCGTATTGTCAATACGAAGCTAGAAAATATTTTTCTGGGATTTATAGAGTTAGTATATGGCCCCGGTAAATTGAAATGCGCGTTCTAATTCAATATATAGAGTTATATGTTGATTTAGACGAAAACTGATTGTAACAGCCGAATCAGCTTACGATACATATCCCATTGTGTTCGGAATGGGGGTAATTAGCTATGGACGACAGGCGGTGGGCCTCGTTTAGAGGTCATATGTAAAAGTCAACTTTTTTTTGAATTAAATAGAAATAAAAAAATATCCTCCTCCCTCCCTCTTCCTTTAACTTCTGCCCCCTCCCCTTTTACAAAACCGATTTCAATTCATTTAGAGAAAAAAAAAGAGAAGAACGGGGGGCGCGACTCGCCGCCGCCGCCCACCAGAGGCGTCGCGCCTCTAGCGCCACCTCCCCAGGCCAGACCCCCCTCCTCGCGGCGCCCCTCCACCCTCCTCCACCTCGTTCACCGTCGTCGTTTCCCACCAGACCCCGCACCCAAATCGAGACCCCTCCCCTCTGACCACTCCAGCCCCAAGCCGACCACCTGCAGCCTCTCCACGACCACCCATCTCCGGTCAGACGCCCACCTCCGCCCCCAAAGAGTCTCCTCCCTCTTCGAAAAGAAAATGTGAGTCTTTTCCTTTTTATTTTGAATTTCTTTTCAGTTTTTATTATGTACTAGCTTTAATAAAAAGCTTTGATTTTCTTTAATGAAAGGATTAGATTTTCTTTAAATAAAAGATTATATTTTTATTAAATGACTAGCGAGATAAAAATTAGTTTATATATATATGGTGTAGCGATAAAAATAAAAAGATATGATTTTTGAAAATAAATAGCATTAGATAAAAATAAGGATTTTTATATGCAAAGGTATTATTTTTATATAGTGGCGAATATAAAGATTTGATCTTTATATTATAGAGAGTTCAAAATATAATTTTTATTATATGTAGAAGTTAAAAATATAATTTTTATCGCATGTAAAGGTTGAAAATATAATTATCATATTATATAGATAATAAAAATGTGATCTTTATATGGTAGGATATAAAAAGACGATATTTTTATGTAGTGAAAGACGACATTTTTAAAGTAGGAAAAGGCGAAATCTTTATATTTGAAAAGGCGAAATCTTTATATTTGAAAAGGCGAAATCTTTATATTTGAAAAGGCGAAATCTTTGTATTTGAAAAGACGAAATCTTTATATTTGAAAAGGCGAACCCTTTATGTAGAGAATAGCGTGGTAAAAATAGGATTTTTATATATTGAATAGCAAAGTAAAAATTCGATTTTTATATATTGAATAGCAAAGTAAAAGTTCGATTTTTATATATTGAATAGCAAAGTAAAAATTCGATTTTTATATATTGAATAGTAAAGTAAAAATTCGATTTTTATATATTGAATGGCAAAGTAAAAATTCGATTTTTATATATTGAATAGCAAAGTAAAAATTCGATTTTTATATATTGAATAGCAAAGTAAAAATTCGATTTTTTCATATGTAGAGAATACGGGCAAAGAAAGTGACAAGAGGCAAGAACGACGAAGATTTCTATAAATGAAGTGTCGTGGAGTTGGGATAGCTATTGGTGAGAACTTCTCACTCTAAATTTATTTTTCTAGTTATATATATATATATATATATATATACTAGGATGCAGACGGTGCTTAGCAGCACCCGACACCCGTCATCCACAGACCATGGATGGCTTGTTTGTTTGATTGATGTGTTGTGAAAATTGTTTATGATGTTGATGTGAAATTGATAATAAAATATAGATAGTTGAAATAAATTAATTATCATTAAAAATATAATTTTTAACGTGGAAGTGAATAAATAAATATTTATAAACAAATCGGCCGATTTGTTTATATACACTGATTTGACTGATATTGATTGGGATGATAAATTTTACACATCGCCCAACCGCACAAATAAAAAAATGTGTTTGTTGAATTGAAACCCCACACGGGTATTGGGATGATATTTGGCATACACTAATCCCAGTTATTTAATTGCATGTCAATCGATTGGTCGACAGGCTGTGTAAGCATTAATTATTCATATTTGATGCTTATGCAGTTGTGTGGTGCACCTTGGATGATGGTTGATTGTTTATCATTGCTATTTTATACATGTGTGTATGGAATCTGTAAAGACCCGCAGATTCCTACCCTTTGAATTAACCATAAACCACACAGGTCTGACCCAAAAAGTGAAAATCTACGAATACTTTAACTTTGGGCATACAACATATTAAAACAACAACAGAAGACTTTTATAACATATCATATAATGTTACACCAGAGTACAGAATATCAGAGTACATTGGAATATAATTACAGTGGAAGATAAATACAAAAAAAATGTAATATACTGCAACGGAAGAACACAGCGGAAGACTCTCTATCTCTGGACACAGCTTCAACCCAGAATCTTGTTTAATATATCTGCAAAAATAGCTACTCGACTGCCCGTGTGGAAAATATGGGCACCCGAGTTTGCCAGTGGACAAACTACAGGTCAGTCATGGGACTGGTGTGAGAATTCTACTTAACCTATATAATATAATTAGGCTAATCACAGGACCACGCCACTTTCACGGAACGGGTTTTCTCCTATGAATTGCCAGTGCATGACTAAAGTAAATCGTCAAAATAACGCAATGCTTTTTAGAAAAATGAAACCATTATAAGACCCAAGTCCCATCACACAATGCAACGCAAACCGGAGGATAGGGTTTTACCTTATAATGATCAAAAGATGCTTGATACGATAAACACAGTATTATATAATAATAGTGTGCAACCAATTTGAAATACATCAAAGTAAATGTATCAATCCTGAATGGCATGAGTGCCCCATCCCACTATGTCGCCATATATAGGTATACAATCAAAACCGCGTGATGTCGTATTGGAAATTTGGGTTTCCATCTGAGTCAAGGCTAGGGAGGAGATCCTTACCGATTCGAGACACTCTAGCAAATGCCCCAGGATTGGTACTCTGTCCAACCCTTGGATCTTGCAGGGCCGGTCCATACGTTAACGCTTAATGAATTGGCAATTCCTGAACACACGCTTCCCGGTCCTTTTGGACCTATAATACGGCCAGTGGCGACCGCATAAACCGAGGCCTCAAAAAATCAAACAACCACAATGAATAAATGCCAGCGCTGGTAGGTCCTTGGCACCACTCTAGCTAGAAAGAAACGTGTGCACTCCCTGCGTTCCCTTCTCCCGTTTTAGACTCTACCGGGTTGTGAGGCTCGCGAAGTCACGTTACACAAAGCTATGCCTAAATAGACTATGCTTTGATCATCCCACAAGTCTCTGCTTTGCAACAATAAGCCTTGTTCAAGTGCAACTTGGCATACCACATCAACAACTCATATCATGCGATCGGTGATTATTTAACATACAAAAGGGTGTTAAGCAAGAGAATAAATCCTCCGCCACCATGCATTTATATATTAAATAAAAACCAATTTAATTACATGAAATAAATTTCAATGTCAGGCATGCTATCCATTTACAAGTCCGTTCTGGGTCTGAACGAAACAACGTATCCGTCGATCTCCAGTACGTCTGGAAGATCATCACTTTTTACCATGCCTTGGGGGATCAGTCCCAATTCAAGATATCAGTCACCATCAACCAAACGATGTGAAGCTCTCCGGTCTTTAGTCACTGTCTTCGTCTTCGACTCTTGATCGTCGTGATGATTATTCAGAATGGGTTAGACCCGGTCTTTCTGAATAATTCGCGTATTTGTAATTAAAATCAACAATACGCCACATTCCAACTCTGAACATTGTTTTAAATAAAAATTATTATTTATGTTAAAATATTCTCATTAATTGTATCAAAGATAAAATAAATTACATTTTAATCTTTCTAAAAAGATTTATTTATATTCCTTTTAAATCTATAAAATAGATTTATAAATTTCCAACTAACAATATCAATGTAAATTGGATTAAAGAACCAATGTCGTTTAAAAACAAAGTTCACGATAAATCCAATTCACATATCAATTTATTTTCAGTCACAAAATATAATTGTAAATAATCTTAATTAAAAGATTATCTCTTTCATTGGGCTTAAGGACAATGTTATTTAAGACACCATCCACGACAACCCAAAATCCATTACTTGAACTAAATTCTAATTAAATATAATCTAATTGAAAACTTCATCTAGTCCGTTTGTAAGATACTTTCAATTCAATATATTCTTTATATTACAAAACTCTTTATTTTACAAAAATCTTTTATTTAAAAAGAAATTCTGCATTGGAACGTGACTCAACCATGCACCATAAAATTTAGGTCATATGGGTTTCATACATTTCATGTATAGGGTAATAAACAGGAAATAATCCTCAAACCATCCATTAACAAGCAGAGTGACAATGTCAACTGTGTGAGCATTAAGATGAGATTTTAACGCTCATCGCAGCCTGTCGATCAATCGATAGACATATAATTAAAGATTGGGATTTGTGTCAGTCAAATATCGTCCCAATACCCGTGCGGGGTTTTCAGCCAACAACAGTTCATATAAATAAATAAATAAATAATTGGTTAATAGATTTAACCAATTTCAATTTCACTAACAAGTTGATGTTAATAAATCAAACATGTCACTTATATCAAGTAAAAATGTATTTTTCTCGTATGATTTCTCTCTCTATATATATCCCTAAAATTACATAAACAGTAATTTACTTATATAGCTTTATTGCGGATGACAAATAAAATATAAATTTTATTACACTTCATTCGTGTGGAATTTCTTGACAATACAATTCAGTGTATATTTTTTTCCCACATAATGATTCCTATGTTATAACATAAACTCTAATGTAAGTTTGCAAAATAAAAATGGATTTTTCTATTTGCATATAAATTCTACTGTATATTATGCAAATAAATTATGTTTCAACAAAGATGTGTAAAAGTGACATACTCATTTTGTTGGCAATTCTATTTCAACAAATACAATGTAGATAAAAGTGTATTTCTAATCTTGTACTTTTATTTGTACATAAAATACAAATAAAATGCATTTCATGTATTTGTCTTTTTATTTGACAAAACAATGTTAAAAAATGTTCTTTTAAATCTTGTCCTTTTATTTAACAAAACAATGGTAAATAAAATGTCTCTTTAAATCTTTTACTTTTAATTAACAAAACCATGATAAATAAAATGTCTCTTTAAATCTTTCTATGCTTTATTTGCATCTAAAAATGCAAATAAGAAATATAACTCCCTTCTTTTTCTTGTGTTTTGTTTACATTAAAAAAAAGGAAACAACTATGTGATTCTTTTTCCTATATTTTGTTTGCATCCAAAAATGCAAACAAAAATATGTCATATTCTTATTTAAACAAAATAGTGAACTCACATAATTACTTCTTTTTTACTTATAATAGGAAATGTAAATAAAAAGGGTTCACATAATTTGATCTTTTAATTTACAATAGAAAATGTAAATAAAAGTGATTCACATAATTTGTATTTTTACTTACTATAGAAGATGTAAATAAATGTATATTCTAAATTCTATTCTTTTTATTTACATGAGAAAATGTAAATAAGCGTATTTCTAGATTCTATTCTTTTTATTGTAACAAATCGACAATAAAATATGAACTTTTATAACTATTCTTTTTAAATGACAAAAATTGTAACTTTTTGCTTCAACAAAATAAAAATCAAAATTAAAATCTTACATCACTATTCTTTTTTTATTGTAATGAATTATAATAAGAAATAACACAAAAACATGGGTACTTTTACTTTCATATAAAATATAAATAAAAGTTCAATTCTATAACATGTATTTTTATTTACAAACAAAATGTAAATAAAAGTAAAATTCTCAAATACATCTTTTATTGTAATACAAATGACAACAAAAATATGTTATTTCAAAATTGCAACAAAATGGCGCTAAGAATATATGTATATTTTTTAGTTGAATCCACATGACACTAAAAATATGTTCGTTTTAATATTTCAACATGACACTAAAAATATATTCATTTTTAATGATTCTACATAACACTAAATTTATGTTTCATTTTTAATGACATAACTTGACACTAAAAATAATGTTTCATTTTTGGTGAAACTTAATGACATTAAAATTATGCTCATTCCCGCCCCGCACCAACCGACATTTACTCCAAAAGTGCGCTGTACACATGTCCAGTTAGCACGGAACGGGTCGTTAGAAGGAAAAGGAAGAAGGGAATGAACTAAACGAGGAACCTGTAGAATGTCTCACAGCGCATGGGATAAAATATAATAATAACATACTTGACATAAAATAGGCGAGACAGTGCATAAGCTGATAACTAATAATCCATGTCAACATCAGAGCAGCGGAAATCCAAATACAGCTTATTACAACTTTCCAAATTTACTGTCTCTAACAAAAGAAAACTAAAGTAGAAGATGCACCACAAATGCCCAAGCAGTGATCTTCAACAACACAGGGAGAATACTATATATATATTACGTGGAAGCCTCCTGCTCGTCTCCGGATCATCTACCCGTGCATCACCAGCTAACCTGTCTCTAGTCTGCTCGTGTGAGCACCCAGAGTAATAAGAGGAGACATAAAACTCTGGGTCAGACATAAAGCCTGGTATGAGAGATAAGCATCTATACAGAATAATAACAGGTATATTAAACCATACCTGAACCTGGACCTGCAACCAAAGAGTTAGTACCACATACCGTACAATACTCCAAGGTGCCATAATAAATAGTGTAAGAATACGGGGGTAGGGTGTGCATGTCGCAATGATAGCAAAAGAATCATCCATAGCAACCATCCTCACATCTCTCACTTAGTGCGTAAAGCGTACGACATCTACCACTTTGGAACACTAGACAAATTGAGGTAACGACGAATCCCGACTTGTAGAAACCCTGCTATGACCAAGCTAAACATATGGAGTCATGACCAAACATTTCAATGACCCATTTCATTGATCGTAGCCCTTGGTTCTACCGACGCCATAATGGCCCTGAATCCGCCTTCGTACCTCCTACCATAGTGGTCCAAAACTATAGACGTCGATAACCCCTTGGCACGCATCCCGCAGCAGAGCCCAATCATGAAGCCCACTCATTGGTTCCCAGCTGGATCCTGAGTCAAAGCTTCTCATTTGGACTTCCTTTGCATCTCGGGTTTTGATCGAATTGGAGTGGGTCTTCAGAAGAGTTGTCGTGCAGTAGCAGCCCAAGAATACGGTTCGGTTCGGTGGTCATTACCCTCGTCGGTTCGGTTCGGTCCTCCTTTCTTGTCATCTTTCCATTCGGTTCGGGTCGGGTATTCCACTTCAGGTCGGGTCGGTGTCCTCCTCCGGGTCGGGTCGGGTGTCCTTCCTTCCAGTGCTCCGATCAGCTCCCTTATTTCTTCACGTATTCCGATCCGATCCCTCCTTGCCATCTGATCCGCGTGGCCTTCCCTCTTGCTTGTTCTCCCTAATGTTTACTTCCGATCCGAGCCCTGCGTCTGCAAGTCGATCCGATCTGGCCCCCAATTATCCTTCCGATCCGATCCCTTTATCCACTCCAACTTTAAGCAAACGACCTTCCTTCTTGCCAAGCCTCCTATGTGCCAAACTCCGGTTCGGGTCGGGTTTCTTGCCCAGTTCACATACCCGATCCGAGCCCCCATCTGATCCGATCCGAAGCCCTGCACAACTTTCTGCGACTTTTCCAGCAACTTGTTTACGCTGTTCGACGACGTTTTTGACAAATTTAACTATTCTAATCAATCACAATTCATGTCAAATAGTCATAACAACATGTAAGAACAACCACAAACACCTAACAACAATTCAAATGAACCAAAATGGATCAAAAGTGGCTAAAACCTCACATTTTCCTATAATCCCTCTTAATCATGTTTAAGCATACGATTAGCAAAACACATCGAAATTAACCCAAATTTCTAACAAAGCCTTAAAACATTATTTTAGAATTTTAAGAATTTTTCCAGAATTTATTTACGTATAAATTCGCTAATCTTCACTAATTACCCTTAATCACCGTAATTAGTGCAAAAACTATGCAAATCACTCACCTTGGCCACAAATGAAACACCAAATCTGAAATACTCTCTGTTTGGGTCGAATTCCTATGTATAGCAGCAGCTCCAACCTTGCTTTGGTGCTTTTTCTCCTTAATTTGATGTTGCTAAGCCTAATCCTCAATTAGAAAGTGATTTGGGGTGTTTTAGATGTAGGAAGCCATTGTTAGAGTGTCTAAGGATGAAAGTGGCGGCTGGAAAATGTCTAAAGAAATGTTTTCTAACCCTAATCAGCCCCTATATACCCCTAAACCCGAAATTCCCCTTGGGCCTAGCTGCTAATCACCCGGTTAAGCCCAATTAAGCTGTTTTTCACCATCTGAAACTTGTTTCAGCCATATCTCCCAAACGGTAAGTCCGTTTGACTAATGTGACCACTCTACGGAAAGAGAAACCATCATCCGGAGCTAATGGAAGTGGTTTCAGGTCAAAATTCCTTTCCAGTCAAAAGTTATGGCCAAAACAGTGCCAACTAGGGGTAAAATGGTCATTTAAAAATCGGGAAAAATCATGAACATGGGAAATGACCCCAATAGTCGTCCCCCAAAGTTACATGACCATACGACTTTTTATGTGAAAGAAATAAATATTCTACGATCTTATGATGCGTAGAATGCGGGTCGTTACACTCTCGCCCCCTTAAGAAATTTCGTCCCCGAAATTCCTTAACCCAAGACATACAAAGGATCCCGCATGCCTAACAACCACATACAACTATCAATCATGCAAAACAAGCAAACAAGCCTATCCTAGCATGCGGAAAAACTAAATCGAAGTCAAAATCTTACCAGGCAAAGAGTTCTGGGTGTGACTTCCTAATGTTCTCCTCTGTCTCCCAAGTACAATCATTCTCGTCCTCGCTCCACTGTACCTTGACTAGCTTCACCGCCTTCCTTCGAAGTTGCTTCATGTCGTGCGCGACAATACAGGCCGGCTTGCGGTTCCCAACCGCCTCGGTTTCTACTTCGAAGTCCTCTAACTGATCAGGTGAAATAGTCATATCTGAGTCGTGAACGAACTTCCTTAGTTGGGAAACATGAAATACGTTGTGAACTCCCGCCATCTTCTCTGGTAAGTCAATTCTATATGCCAAATTCCCGACTAGTTCAAGAATAGGGAATGGGCCAACGAATCTTGGTGCCAACTTGCCTCTCCTGCCAAATCGTATTACGCTCTTCAACGGAGAGATCTTGACAAACACCAAGTCACCAACGGAGAATTTTAAGTCTCTTCTTCTCTTATCAGCATAACTTTTCTGCCTATCTTGGGCTGCCTTCATTCGTTGTTGAATGATCTTGATCTTATCTGAAGTTTCCCTCACCACATCTGGTCCAAGCATAAACTTCTCGCCAGTCTCTATCCAACATGATGGTGAGTTACACGGTCTTCCGTACAAAGCTTCAAACGGAGCCATACCAATACTGGATTGGTAGCTATTATTATATGCAAACTCTACTAGATGCAAATGGTCATCCCATGATCCACCAAAATCCAATATACATGCTCTCAAGAGATCTTCCAAAATACGGTTCACCCTCTCCGTCTGACCGTCGGTCTGAGGATGATATGCGGTACTGAGATGTAACTCTGACCCTAGAGCCTCTTGTAAGCTCTTCCAAAACCCACTAGTGAACAACGGGTCTCGGTCACTCACAATGCTTTTAGGTACTCCATAAAATCTCACTACCCACTTCATATACAATTCTGCTAACTTAGCTGCCGTTCTGGTCGATTTGACTGGTATAAACCTTGCGCTTTTAGTCAATCGATCCACAATCACCCAAATGCTATCATGTCCCGATCTAGTCCTTGGTAAACCATCGATGAAATCCATCGAGACTTGCTCCCATTTCCATTCGGGAATTTCTAAGGGCTGTAACAACCCACTAGGCTTCTTTTGCTCGGCTTTAACTAGCTGGCAATTCATGCACTTGGATATAAACTTCCCAACGTCTCTTTTCATCCCTTCCCAGTAGTAAGTCTGCTTCATATCTCGATACATCTTGTTACCACCGGGGTGTATAGTCAGCTTTGAGTGATGACATTCTCTAAGCACTTCATCCCTCAATCCATTGACATTGGGTACAACAAGCTTTCCATTCTTTCTAAGCCATCTATTCGATCAAGCCCATACTTGTTCATCTCCTCATCGATACCCATCTCTAACTTGGAGATGATTTCCAATAGGTTAGGATCGTCCCTCTGACTAGAGCCGATCCGCTCAATCAAAGTGGGTCTGATCGTCAAACTTGCTAACATTTCTGGATCCAATTCGCACTTTGGTCTGAAATCAAACCCCGCGATAAACTCCAGTTGCTTCCATTCAAGGAACATAGCCCCTAAGCTGGCATGTCTTCTACTCAATGCATCAGCCACCGCATTGCCCTTTCCCAGTGTGTATGCGATGTCAAAATCATAGGAAGCTAAGAACTCCAGCCATCTCTGCTGACGGAGATTCAGATCTTTCTGAGAGAAGAGATACTTTAACGACTTATGATCTGTAAACAACTCAAATCTTTCTCCCAAGAGATAGTGTCTCCACATCTTTAACGCGAACACCATTGCTGCCAATTCTAAATCATGGGTAGGGTATCTTCTCTCGTGCGGTTTCAATTGCCGACTTGCGTAAGCTACAACCCTACCGCCTTGCATCAATACAGCACCCAGTCCGGTACCATAGGCATCCGTGTATACAGTCATCTCTTCATCCCCCTTAGGAATGACTAACACTGGTGCGCTTGTCAACTTGTCCTTTAGACTCTTGAATGCATTCTCGCACCTTTCATCCCAGACAAAAGCTTGATTCTTCTTGGTCAACTGGGTCAATGGTGCTGCTATCTTGGAGAAACCTTGGATAAACTTACGATAATATCCCGCTAACCCCAAGAAACTTCTTACATCTGTTGCATTCTTGGGCGTAGGCCAATCCTGTACCGTAGCCACCTTTGCCGGGTCCACGGCAATACCATTCTCTGATACAACATGGCCCAAGAACCTCACTTCCCTCTTCCAGAAGTGACACTTTGAAAACTTTGCTTTCAATTGGTGTTTTCTCAACACCTCCAACACTATTCTTAAATGTCCCTTTTGTTCTTCCTCTGTCCTCGAGTAGACCAAAATATCATCAACGAACACAAGGACAAACTTATTCAACTGATCTCTGAATACCCTATTCATAAGATCCACAAAATATGCTGGGGCATTGGTCAGCCCGAATGGCATGACCAACCACTCATAAAACCCAGACGGCGTCCGAAATGCCGTTTTAGCTATACTCTCAGCTTCCACTCTAAGCTGATGAAAACCTGTCGCGAGATCCAACTGAGAAAATACTCTCGCGTCACTCAACTGATCAAACAAATCATCTATCCGCGGTAGAAGATACTTGTTCTTCCTCGTCACTTTATTCAACTCGCAGTAGTCTACACACAAACGAAGGGAACCATCCGCCTTGGTAGCAAACACAACTGGTGCTCCCCATTCAGAAACACTCCTTCTGATAAATCCCTTCTTCAAAAGATCGCTGACTTGCACCTCGAGCTCTCGCTGCTCCCTTGGTGCCATACGACGAAGTGGCATCACTATAGGCCTGGCATCTTTAACCAAATCAATACGGAACTCAATCTCTCGGTGTGGTGGAAGTCCGGTCACTTCTTCGAAAACATCCGGATACTGGCCAACCACGGGCAAACTTGACAACTCACTATGCGGAATGTCGAGGGAGTTTAGAAAACTAGCCAATACCCCCTTACTGGGTAGACCACCAAACACTATCCTCCGTCCATCATCCGCTCTAGCTGTCACCAAAAAGCCCTCACAGTCTACCACCACCCCGTATCTTTGGAGCCAATCTACTCCCAAAATAATGCCAAACCTAGTAAATCCCAAAACAAAGCAATCGTAAACAAACATGCATCCATTACTCGAGAAGACCACATTACGACAAATCATGCTAAGGCTAGTAGAACCACCAATCGGGTTTGTCACTACTAAAGGTCTATCGACAATCTCGGGCTCCAGTCCCAACCTATCTACCAGGTCACTAGATATGAAAGAACTGGAAGCTCCGGTATCAAACAAAACTCTAACAGGAACATCATAAACAGAAAGCATACCTTGAATGACGACATTCTTTCCCTTCTCCGCCGTTGTTGGGGCATTCGACGAAGAAGGAATAGCATTAAGAGCATATGCTTTCACCATTTTCTTTTCTTTGGGGGGTTGTGGACACTTGTCCTTGTGATGTCCCATTTGGCCACAGTTGAAGCACTTCCTATCCGCTGGCTTGGCCCGACAATTACTAGCATAATGACCCTTCTTACCACAGCTGAAGCACTCAACATCTTGCTTATTCTTTTTCTTCTGGCCATCCTTAGCTTGGTTCTGCTTTCTCTTATTCTGGGAACCACCCTTGCCTCCACCACTTGCTTGTGGTTTTGGCTCTTCTGCAGATGCAACCTCAGTCTTCGACTTAGGGTAGAGACTTTCTGATCTTAATGCTTTCCCCACAATCGATTCAAACGTCTCATCGATGTGGTTAATAAGTTTTTCCCCCAAGTACTGATCCAAACCAGTTATGAATTTCTCATTCTTTTTCTCAGCAGTATCAATAAGAGATAACCCATATTTTGACAAAGTGTCAAATTCGGCAATATACTCCGAGACAGCTCTGCCATTCTGCTTGAGCTCCAAGAACTTCTTAAACAGCATTGACTTCTGAGCAGCTGGAATGAACTTCTCACTAAAGCGAGCCTTAAACTGCTCCCAAGTAATCTGATCTTCGGGAGTAGCTGCCTTTATAGCATTCCACCAATTCATTGCCCGCCCTAGCAACTGACGGGACGCTAGCTTTCTCTTCATCGCATCCTCGATACCCAAATCCTCGAAGATACGTTCGCAACTATCCAACCAATCCTGAACTTCCGTGGCCGACTCCGTTCCGTGGAACGGCTTTCCACCAAGGCTAGTATAATCCTTATTCAACTTGGCGAAGTCGACTCTTGGCGCCTGCACTATTGGACCACCACCATTTCCACCATTGGGAGCTGCCCTCTGTACATCTCTAAGCATCTCTCTCATGAGGTCAGTAAACATCGTCCTCATGTCAGCAGCATTCCCATTATTGGCTCCCCTACCAGTACCTCTAACATATCGGCTCATCGTCAATCTGAAAAAGGAAACGATTAACGATTCCATAGTGGTGCTAGTGCAGTACGACTTCATTCTTATACTACTAATAGTATATATATATATATATAGCTTTTGAAAACCAAAGTAATCACAAATACGCTCTCTCGTATACGTATATTATCTCTCCCTGATAACTTCCCTAGGTTAACTACGCAACCTAGAGCTCTGATACCAAGTGTGACAGCCCGCCCCGCACCAACCGACATTTACTCCAAAAGTGCGCTGTACACATGTCCAGTTAGCACGGAACGGGTCGTTAGAAGGAAAAGGAAGAAGGGAATGAACTAAACGAGGAACTTGTAGAATGTCTCACAGCGCATGGGATAAAATATAATAATAACATACTTGACATAAAACAGGCGAGACAGTGCATAAGCTGATAACTAATAATCCATGTCAACATCAGAGCAACGGAAATCCAAATACAGCTTATTACAACTTTCCAAATTTACTGTCTCTAACAAAAGAAAACTAAAGTAAAAGATGCACCACAAATGCCCAAGCAGTGATCTTCAACAACACAGGGAGAATACTATATATATATTACGTGGAAGCCTCCTGCTCGTCTCCGAATCATCTACCCGTGCATCACCAGCTAACCTGTCTCTAGTCTGCTCGTGTGAGCACCCAGAGTAATAAGAGGAGACATAAAACTCTGGGTCAGACATAAAGCCTGGTATGAGAGATAAGCATCTATACAGAATAATAACAGGTATACTAAACCATACCTGAACCTGGACCTGCAACCAAAGAGTTAGTACCACATACCGTACAATACTCCAAGGTGCCATAATAAATAGTGTAAGAATACGGGGGTAGGGTGTGCATGTCGCAATGATAGCAAACAAATCATCCATAGCAACCATCCTCACATCTCTCACTCAGTGCGTAAAGCGTACGACATCTACCACTTTGGAACACTAGACAAATTGAGGTAACGACGAATCCCGACTTGTAGAAACCCTGCTATGACCAAGCTAAACATATGGAGTCATGACCAAACATTTCAATGACCCATTTCGTTGATCGTAGCCCTTGGTTCTACCGACGCCATAATGGCCCTGAATCCGCCTTCGTACCTCCTACCATAGTGGTCCAAAACTATAGACGTCGATAACCCCTTGGCACGCGTCCCGCAGCAGAGCCCAATCATGATGCCCACTCATTGGTTCCCAGCTGGATCCTGAGTCAAAGCTCCTCATTTGGACTTCCTTTGCATCTCGGGTTTTGATCGAATTGGAGTGGGTCTTCAGAAGAGTTGTCGTGCAGTAGCAGCCCTAGAATACGGTTCGGTTCGGTGGTCATTACCCTCGTCGGTTCGATTCGGTCCTCCTTTCTTGTCATCTTTCCATTCGGTTCGGGTCGGGTATTCCACTTCAGGTCGGGTCGGTGTCCTCCTCCGGGTCGGGTCGGGTGTCCTTCCTTCCAGTGCTCCGATCCGCTCCCTTATTTCTTCACGTATTCCGATCCGATCCCTCCTTGCCATCTGATCCACGTGGCCTTCCCTCTTGCTTGTTCTCCCTAATGTTTACTTCGGATCCGAGCCCTGCGTCTCCAAGTCGATCCGATCTGGCCCCCAATTATCCTTCTGATCCGATCCCCTTATCCACTCCAACTCTAAGCAAACGGCCTTCCTTCTTGCCAAGCCTCCTATGTGCCAAACTCCGGTTCGGGTCGGGTTTCTTGCCCAGTTCACATATCCGATCCGAGCCCCCATCCGATCCGATCCGAAGCCCTGCACAACTTTCTGCGACTTTTCCAGCAACTTGTTTACGCTGTTCGACGACGTTTTTGACAAATCTAACTATTCTAATCAATCACAATTCATGTCAAATAGTCATAACAACATGTAAGAACAACCACAAACACCTAACAATTCAAATGAACCAAAATGGATCAAAAGTGGCTAAAACCTCACATTTTCCTATAATCCCTCTTAATCATGTTTAAGCATACGATTAGCAAAACACATCGAAATTAACCCAAATTTCTAACAGAGCCTTAAAACATTATTTTAGAATTTTAAGAATTTTTCCAGAATTTATTTACGTATAAATTCGCTAATCTTCACTAATTACCCTTAATCACCGTAATTAGTGCAAAAACTATGCAAATCACTCACCTTGGCCACAAATGAAACACCAAATCTGAAATACTCTCTGTTTGGGTCGAATTCCTATGTATAGCAGCAGCTCCAACCTTGCTTTGGTGCTTTTTCTCCTTAATTTGATGTTGCTAAGCCTAATCCTCAATTAGAAAGTGATTTGGGGTGTTTTAGATGTAGGAAGCCATTGTTAGAGTGTCTAAGGATGAAAGTGGCGGCTGGAAAATGTCTAAAGAAATATTTTCTAACCCTAATCAGCCCCTATATACCCCTAAACCCGAAATTCCCCTTGGGCCTAGCTGCTAATCACCCGGTTAAGCCCAATTAAGCTGTTTTTCACCATCTAAAACTTGTTTCAGCCATATCTCCCAAACGGTAAGTCCGTTTGACTAATGTGACCACTCTACGGAAAGAGAAACCATCATCCGGAGTTAATGGAAGTGGTTTCAAGTCAAAATTCCTTTCCAGTTAAAAGTTATGGCCAAAATAGTGCCAACTAGGGGTAAAATGGTCATTTAAAAATCGGGAAAAATCATGAACATGGGAAATGACCCCAATAGTCGTCCCCCAAAGTTACATGACCATACGACTTTTTATGTGAAAGAAATAAATACTCTACGATCTTATGATGCGAAGAATGCGGGTCGTTACACTTAACGACGCTAAAAATATGTTTATTTTATATAAAACTTAACGACGCTAAAATTATGTTTATTTTATATTAATCTTAACGACGCTAAAAAAAATATGTTTATCTTATGTAAATTTCAACGATGCTAAAAATATGTTTATTTTTATATCAATTTCATATCACCTTCATATTTCTACGTATGATATCAACTAATATTTTGGTGTCAATGTTTCCATAACAATTCCTACATATGGCAACAACTAATATTTTGGTGTCAGTGTTTTCATGACAATTCCTACATATGGCAACAACTAATATTTTGGTGTCAATGTTTTCATGACAATTCCTACATATGGCAACAACTAATATTTTGGTGTCAATGTTTTCATGACAATTCCATATTACTACATATGACCGCAACTAATATTTTGGTATCAATTAGGATGTCCATTTCTCATATTAATACATGTAATCATATTAACTTTGGTGTTAACATATGATGTCAATTTCCATACTATTACATGTAACAACATTAAATTTTTTGATGTCAACATATAGTGTCAATTTCCATATTAATACATGTGGTTATAACTAAACCTTGGTGTCAACATTCATGTAACGTTTCATATTAATACATGAAATAAAAAATGAATTTTTATTGTAATATAAAGGACAATAAAAATGCCTCTTCTCATTTGTAACTTTTATTGTAATATAACGATATTAAAAATTGAATCTTTTTAATGTACACCTTTTTATGCAAAATAACAACATTAAAAATTGAATCTTTTTATTCATTTATTTAAAACAAGATCTAATCTAATCGGTGTTTACATATCTAAATAAATAGGAACTTTTATTTGTATGACGTAGATCTAAACCATCATGGATATTCCAAAACACCGCAATTCATACAAAAATCCAAGCACAAGACATTGCAATTATAATTATAATCATAAATTCATGGATTTCGATTACCAATAATTAATTAAACGTTTAGTAAATTATTATTATCACCAAAACAAAGAGCAGAATTTCGTCGCAGAATCAGATCTAGAATAACAGATCTGGAATAAATAATAGATTTTCATCGCAGAACTGGATCATTACATACATACCCAGAATTAATCAGCGAGAAAATAATTAATCTAAAAATTAATTTTGTAAATAGGAATTCTCACCGTCGTTCGTGATTAGCCCAATTTTTTCAACAGCTCAGAAATTCCCCGTTTCAGTCTAGAATTGTAGTTCAGGATCGTACGAGTCCAACGCTTCTGAATTTGTATGACCAAGTTATGGGTAAAGCAAGTTAGTAATTAAATTCAAAATTAAATTAATCAAAGGGATTAAGTTCCTTAACCTTTCTTCCCTCTCTGTAAAACTCGGCCATGACTTTTCTAATTTGTTCAAAACTTTGGATTCGAATTTCCGGCGATTTAGTGAATGGTTTAAGGCGCCGTCAGTTGGAGGAGAACGGGCTCGGAGAGGTCGAGGTGTGCCGCCGACAAGGGGGGTGCAGTGGTGCCTGGTGGGGCCAGCGGCGTGCGCAAGGCGCTGACTTTGGTGGCTCGGCCTTCGAGCTACGGGCCACGAGAGGAGGTGCTTTTGGTCGGAGGTGAAAGAGGAGGGAAGGGGCTTCAAAATGGTGTATGGTATGGGTTCTAACTCGAAGTGAGGAGGGAGAATTGGAGGAGAGAAGTTTGGAAGGGGTGGCAGCCAATGAAATTAGGATTTGTGTTTGGTATTGAGAAGGTATGAAATATTTTGTAGAGGTCTAGGATTTTTATTCTAGCTTGTCCATGTTAATCAATTTTAGTAATAGTCTTTATGTTATGACATTATATATATATATATATATTTTTTTTTAATTTTGCAATATAAACCATTAATGTGTCTCCCACATATAGTATGTTACACAGTAATTTAGTCAGCTGACTGGGCATAAGGTAAATGGTTTAATTAATGTTTATTTTAAAATTCAAAATCGAAATTGATGTGCGTATTAATAATTCCTTCATTTTTATATTCTTACCTATTTAATCATGTGAAGGTTATTTTTAACTTCTTCGTTTACCATTTTAACGCGCATTTTATTTTTAGTTCCAACCGCGTATTATTAATATACGCACAAAATTAAAAGTTATTTCAACTTTCTTTTATTGCATGGTTTTATACCATCTATGACGCACGTTTATTTTGTGCATTACTTTTGCAATTTATACCTAAACATATTTATATTAAATTTTATCTTTATTTCTTCCTATGCATGCACAATTCTTTGTTTGTGTATTTAACATAATATTTAGTTTCTAATTTTACAAATAAACTCATAATGTGTCTTTCTCTTTTTATATTTTTATTTATTAAAAAGCATAAAGTGTGGCATATATTCATATGAAAGAAAGAGAGAGGATCATAAAAGAAATGAATGAAACGCATGCTGTAATTATTATTGGGTGGTTCTATTTGTACACCACTAATTAGTTAGCACACACCACACATTATATAAGTAAATTATACACCTAAAACTACTTTATACATACTATTATTTTACAAGATTAACCTTGTTCTCGTCATCATTTTCTTTCCTTGTTCTGACATAAAACTTATATGCAAACATAAAAGCATGGCCTTAAAATAAATAATCATAATTGACATTATTTTCTAACATTAAAATTGTAAACTCTTTATTATTACTCATATAATTTATCATTTTGATTAAAATCAACCCTAATTTTATGAGGGAAAAACAACCCTGTACCCTTTAAATTAGAGCATTTAATGATGATAGTTGTCTTGATTGATGACAATTTCCGTTTTATAATAGGAAAAAAATCCATTGATTCCATCACTAAAACCTATCGCTTTGATAAATTTTGTAAATTTTAAAGTTTAATGGATATGGGAAATATAAGCGAGAAAGCAATTAAAAAGAAGGGTAATTTATTAATAAATTTTTATTAAAAAGATTGTGATGTACGTAGAGCAATATTTGGTGTATAAATAGAATTTGCCATTATTATTATCATTATTATTCCTTGCAATGAATGACATGCTTTTAATTCCCACTGAATATGATTCCAAATTTTATTTATTTTATTGAAGGAGGGGATTTTCCCCTTTTTTTTCACTTTCACTTTATTTGGTTATATATATATTTTACTTTTTTTTTTTGTGAACAAATGACAAAATGAAACCTAGTCTATTTATTTCATCATTTTTTTCTTTTAGTAACAAATGGCAAATAAAATACATTTTGAACCGTAATTATTTAAATAAATTATTTTATATTCTCTAAAATTCATTAAAATTTTATAAAATAAAATTTTTGAATTGGTCCTGATTTTGCGGGTTGTTACAATCGCCCCCACTTAAAAACTTTTCGTCCTCGAAAAGGAGCGTAGCTAAAAATTGTAAAATTAACTATCTTAATTTTAAATTTTAATGGTTGATTATCCTTTCAAAATATACATAACTTTATATATAAAAAAATCATATTTCACAAAATATATTATAAATATCAAAAATGCGTTAATTATAAATTCGTAATTCTGAACTCGTTCTAGGGCATTACTAACCCCATCTCTAACGAGTTTACTCATTCTAGGATACTGCTGATACTATCTCTAATGAGTATTCTTATTGGACATTACTAATAAAATCTCTGATGAGTCTTCTGTTCAGTTCTAATAAGTTGTACCCCAAAGATTTGAGCTAACCTGAGCTCTGATACCAAATGTAAAGACCCGCAGATTCCCACCCTTTGAATTAACCATAAACCACACAGGTCTGACCCAAAAAGTGAAAATCTACGAATACTTTAACTTTGGGCATACAACATATTAAAACAACAACAGAAGACTTTTATAACATATCATATAATGTTACATCAGAGTACAGAATATCAGAGTACATTGGAATATAATTACAGCGGAAGATAAATACAAAAAAAAATGTAATATACTACAACGGAAGAACACAGCGGAAGACTCTCTATCTCTGGACACAGCTTCAACCCAGAATCCTGTTTAATATATCTGCAAAAATAGCTACTCGACTGCCCGTGTGGAAAATATGGGCACTCGAGTTTGCCAGTGGACAAACTACAGGTCAGTCATGGGACTGGTGTGAGAATTCTACTTAACCTATATAATATAATTAGGCTAATCACAGGACCACGCCACTTTCGCGGAACGGGTTTTCTCCTATGAATTTCCAGTGCATGACTAAAGTAAATCGTCAAAATAACGCAATGCTTTTTAGAAAAATGAAACCATTATAAGACCCAAGTCCCATCACACAATGCAACGCAAACCGGAGGATAGGGTTTTACCCTTTAAATTAGAGCATTTAATGATGATAGTTGTCTTGATTGATGACAATTTCCGTTTTATAATAGGAAAAAAAATCCATTGATTCCATCACTAAAACCTATCGCTTTGATAAATTTTGTAAATTTTAAAGTTTAATGGATATGGGAAATATAAGCGAGAAAGCAATTAAAAAGAAGGGTAATTTATTAATAAATTTTTATTAAAAAGATTGTGATGTACGTAGAGCAATATTTGGTGTATAAATAGAATTTGCCATTATTATTATCATTATTATTCCTTGCAATGAATGACATGCTTTTAATTCCCATTGAATATGATTCCAAATTTTATTTATTTTATTGAAGGAGGGGATTTTCCCCTTTTTTTTCACTTTCACTTTATTTGGTTATATATATATTTTACTTTTTTTTTTGTGAACAAATGACAAAATGAAACCTAGTCTATTTATTTCATCATTTTTTTCTTTTAGTAACAAATGGCAAATAAAATACATTTTCAACCGTAATTATTTAAATAAATTATTTTATATTCTCTAAAATTCATTAAAATTTTATAAAATAAAATTTTTGAATTGGTCCTGATTTTGCGGGTTGTTACAGAATCCATATAATTAACGTTATATGGTGATTGATTGGGTCTCATTCCAATCGGGAAAATAATAAATATTATAAAAGAAAATTGATGTGTTGAGTGAAATATTTTATATAATAAAATTTACATCTTTATCATATTTAAAATTAGAACTACTTTACGGTTGAAGTCTAATCAAAAATCAAACGATAGATACCAAAATTTTATAAAATATTTTACAGAACAAAAATAGTCATGTGTTGAAAGAAATATAGATTCATGTGTTGAATAGACTATATATTCATCTGTTGAATAGAATAACGAAGTTTTTGAAAAATATAAAGCCGTGTTGATTAGAGTTGCGCTATTTTGACGTGAACGATATTTATATCGATTTTATTCGTTTTACAATGAATATTGAAAAGTGATTTCAAAATTTAATATTTTGACATGAAATTCAAATTAAATTTGATTAAAATTCAAATTGAAATTTCATTGAATCAATTTGAAATGAATTCGAATCGAATAGTAAATGAATTCGCTTCGAATTGAATAGAAGTGAATTTGAATTCAGATTGAATAGAAAGTGAATTTGAATTTGAATTGAATAGAAAGGAATTCAAATAGAATTAAATTGAAATTGAATTAAAAACGAATTGAAATCGTTTTTGAATGAAATTTAAAACGAACTGAAATTGAATTGAAATCAATTTGAAATGAATTCGAATTGAATTAAATAGAAGGTAAACTCAAATTGAATTGAATTGAAACGAGTTAGAATTTGAATTGAATTGAAACGAATTTGAATTCGAATTAAATAAAAATTGAAATGAATTCGAATTGAGTTGAAATTGAATATAGAGTTGAAATGGTTTTGAAAACGAATTTAAAACGATTTATAAAATACTTTTTAAAAATGAAATCGACGAAATATATAATATATATATATATATATATTGTATATATAATGGCCTGAATAGAACGCGCCGTGCCGCGGCAGTTCGTGAATTTCGACCATTGACTTCGAATTGACGTTGCGGGAGATCCGACCGCCGGATTCTCCTTAAACCGGAACCATTGGGTTCGTATCGAAAAGAGCTTTCCAATGAATATTAGAAATTTGAAATCTAACGGTTGGATTTGGAGTTATGTCCAAATCAAATTCGAAAAAGGTCGCTGTAAGTGCAGTTCGATGGCTGTTGTTGGAAATCGACTGTACGGGCCTTGATAAAATTATTAAAAATATTAATAATTTGTGTAAAATCATAATATGTGAATTGGAAAGAACTGGGATGAAAAACTCCACATTTGAAATGATAAAAATAGATTTTTATCGAAATGAACTAGTTTTGAACTAGAATTAAAATCAATTTATTT
Organism: Allium sativum; assembly: GCA_030737875.1. NCBI lineage: Eukaryota > Viridiplantae > Streptophyta > Magnoliopsida > Asparagales > Amaryllidaceae > Allium > Allium sativum. The sequence goes on along the minus strand of CM060913.1, from coordinate 143,746,858 downwards.
TTGAAATAAATAAATTGAATTTGAAAGTGATTTTAAAAATAATCAATATTCCCAATACGTGAATTGGGCTGGAGTTGAATCGAAATTATCTTCGGAATATTTCGGTGTTGGATTTCGTGACTATACAGATATTGTTATGGGAATTTGAAAGATATATTTTATATCATTATTTCCAGTACGAAATTTGTTGGTTTCAGAATTTGATATTGAATATAAGCCGGTATATTTTCTATTCAGAGCTTTGTATTTAATATCGAATGTGATTTGTGTTTATCGTGAATCGTGTTTTATATGACATTGGTTCTTTAACCCAGTTAAAGGCAGGATATTGATTTTTGAAAAGATTAAAACTAAGTGGAGTTTTAATGAATCTTCAGTTAGATTAAAAAGTGAATTGATAATTTAAATTATCAAATCTGAAAAGTGATCGAGAATGGAGTACCACCAGTTTTGCTCCAAAGCGATAGTTAAATCTTTAATTAGATTTGAACGTGAAATGGTAATTAATTTTACCGATAACACCGTGGTGTTAGATGTGGAGTATTACCAGTTTTCTCCATGGGATATATAGGTTGGGATTGGGAAATAAAATAAATAATTACTTCGGTGTGGTTCGCTAATCCCGACTAGTTTGGAAAACCATAATTTGGTTTGAAATGATATCCAAAGGAATATTAAAGAATAAATTTAGAAGAATTTATCTTGGATAAAATTAATGGGAACCTTTCCCTAAGAATGTGATTTTGTGAATAAAAGAATATTCTGAATTGGAATGAGGCGTTTGTTGTGTTTGTGTAACATTTGTTTATCATATACGTGGGTTGTTCAGAAAGGCCGGGTTTATAACCATTCTGAATAACCGATTCGACGAGATGTCGAAGATGAAGACGGTGGTTGAAGACCGGAAGTCTTCACATCGTTTAGGTGATTACTGATGATCTTGATTGGGCTGTACACCCAAGATGAGGGAAACAGTTGGTGATCGTCCAGACGTACTTGGAGATGGATGGATATGCGAGGAAAGTGCCTCCGGTTTCGTTCAGACCCAGAACAAACTTGTAAATGGATTGTGTGTCTGACATTGGATTTTATTCTGTGTTGATTGATCTCTATTAAATATACATCTGTTTGGCGGCGGAGAATTTATTCTCTTGCTTAACGCCCTTCTCTGAGACGTACGAGCTCAGAGGTTGTATATCGATAGACACTAGTCGCATGGAGTGAATTGCCAGTGTGGCATGCGTAAGTGGAAATTGATCAGGGCTTCTGTTGAAAAGCAAAGTCTTGTGGTTGATGATCAAAGCACGGCTTGTGTGGCGTAGCTTTGTGTATAACGTGAATTCGCGAGCCTCACACCTCGGTATGAGTCAAAAACGGGATACGGACCCAAGGAGTGCACAACGTTTCTTTCTAGCTAGGGTGGTGTCAGTGACCTACCAGCCCTGACATTTATATACTGGTTGTTGGATACAAGGCGCCTCAGATATAGGTCTGTAAGGACCGGGAAACGTGTGTTCAGGAATAACTAATCCTCAAAAGTAAGAGAGGACCGGCCTTGGAGGTTCCAAAGGATCATAGTGGGGTCCTGAGGCATTGCTAGAGTGTCTCGAACGCGGAGAGGAGCTTGCCCCTTGCCTCGGCTCATGACGGAATCCAATTTCCAATACGTGATATTGCGGTTTTAATGGTAGAACTAGTATGGAGACATGATAGATGATACTCATGCCGCCTATGATTGATATTTATGATTGAAAATTGTTTTGACACTATACACTTATTATAGTATCAAATGATTTGTTTTGACGTACCAAACATGATTGGCTATTATAAGGGAAAACCCTATCCTCCGGCTTGCGTTGCATTATGTGATGGGACCTGGGTCTTATAATAGCTTCATTTTTCCAAAGAGCATTGCGCTATTTTGTTATATGCACTAGTATTCTTGGGAGGAAACTCGTTCCGTGTTATACAGCGTGGTCCCTTGAATTACTATCTTTTAAAGCAAAGTTTTAAATAACTGTTTTAGTTCTCACACCAGTCCCATGACTGACCTGGAGTTTATTGTTTTAACCTAAACTCTGGGTGCCCCTATTTTCCACAGCTAGTAGTTTTGGGTTTTGCAGATTTATATTCACAGGACCCTGATTTACAGCTGGAACGATGCTCGGAAAGCTCTGTATCCGTGCATTATTTCTAGTTGTGCTTTTATGTTGTTTTTCCGCTGCGATGTATTTAGATATAATTTATTGTAATCTCTGATATTTATCGAATGTAATTTATTCATTCATACTCTGTATATTCTTGTATCTGATGGAATTGTTGTAATAACAAAGAAATGTTCTTCCGTCTGCGTTCTATTTTGTCCTGTTCTCAAACGATCAGGGGTTTCGAACGGTCTTTGTCGGTTTAACGATCGATTCAGATCGAGCGAAATTCCTTGCCGTTACACAGACGGTATAGAAACAGAAGCAAAAACGGAAACAGAATACTCCCTACGGAAGCAGAATGTTAGAATTCGGTGAACACTAGTAATGGGCCTTTACCACCCCCAACAGACGGTACCACACAGAAACAGACAGATGTTACCACCCCAACAGAAACAGACGGTACCCCAACAGAAACAGACAGAACTAAGTGTACCCTAAATTCTATCCCAAGCGTTCAGTTCCCTAATACATAAATATCCTGTGCCAACCCCATAGAAGGGTGTATCACTCCCTAAAGTGGCAACCAATAGACACTGACCTATTTACAGATGTCACGGTGTCTTACATCCTCAGAGCAGACCGGATCAATGCACGCACATGACCCGGTTGGAATGCGCCATCAACATCCCTCGCCATTATCGGAGTGAACCTCTTACAATTAGTTCAGTAAGCATGCCCTGGACCCCTACCTAGTGTTGGGTCAATGTTTTGATACCAGAAAGGGTTACTGACTAATATGGGTCCCAAACAATACCCTACCTAGTGTTGGGTCATAGTTTTGATACCAGAAAGGGTTACTGACTAATATGGGTCCCAAACAATAGATGACACAAGTAATTACCCCTCCAAACCTTGTGTCCCTCAGACTAACAGATTTCAGATTAACTTGAAAACAGATTTCAGATGTACAAAGTTCAGATTAACTATTTCTCAGATCAGGCATACAAGTTAACAAGTTTTCAGATTAACAGATCAGATATACAGATTAACAAGTTTTCAGACTAACAGATCAGATATACAGATTAACAGAATTGCAGATTGTTTCACTTTACCTTGTATTGGGACTACAGATTTTCAAACGGGTTTATTATATTCATCAGTCCAGTTGATTTAACCTTATCTACCCAGTACGTTTTAGGCATCATATTTATCTTAGATTTGCATTAATTAAATATTAACGCACATACCTCTCACATTAGATCAGTAGCTTGTGGTCGCTGGATGTGCCGGGAGGTTCCGGGCAGACCTCTGCCACAAGCCAGACCTAACCTCGTGTCTAAGCATCTTTATGCCTACGACCTCTCACATTAGACTGACAGTTTGCGGTTGCTGGTTGCCGGTTGGGTCCGGGCAGGCTTCTACCGCAAACAGAGTCTAACCTTGTGTCTCAGCATTCTTATTTTAGCTGAAGTATTCATTCACAGATTATGCCAATACCAGACTAATTATGCCAATTCGACAAATTAACTTCTTTACAAGTTACAGCAGATTATCCAAAGTTCTATTAACATGTTTTGCTCAATATTAGATCGATCCTACAGATTTTCACACCCCAAATTATCGTATTCAGTTTCAACAGATTTAACAGATTAGACAATTTAACAGATTTAATCATCCCTTAAAATTCCGTTGACATACCTCGCTTAATCATAAAACTAAGCCTAATTTTACATGCTTAAATTATGGTCATAACTCACAATATAACATATGCCCCAAATTTCTAGTTAAATTTACATAGTACAGAATATTCTCCAAAAACCCCAAATCATGATATACAATATGAATTATGCCAAATAATAGCCTTTGATTTCAGCGTATGTCAAATATCCAAAATCCCCATTTAGGCATATTCACAATTAATAGTTATCCTATTTTAATATATATCTTTTATGCCTAAATCATATATCCTTTTTCTTCCAAGTCATAGATCATCATATAAAATATGCCCCCAAATCTAGATCTTAAATTACAACATGTATTATGTCCTCAAAATCAGATCTTGAATTATAACATGCATTATGTTTCCAAATTACAAATCATATGTTATCATACAATAATTCTCCTTCTCCCAAATCATAAACCGTCATATATAGTATGCCTAGAACTAAATCTTAATTTAGTCACAAATCAGTTATGTCCAATTATGCATCATTCAATATTTTCCCCAAATTTATCATTTGTGCGTCAATCTCTTATGAGATTTGGCTCAGGCTCGTGGTAGCCTGGCTATAGAACAGAAGGAAGGAAGAGATACAGAATAGTTACAATAATAAGATAGATCTACACAGAAAAACAGATCTGATAAACAGGAATAAGATAGATCTACACAGGAAAACAAATCTGACAAACAAGAATATGCATAATTTCCAATTCAAATTTATAACCATGTCAAGATCATAATTAAATTTCATATCTGAAAATAACTGTACTCAGCTTAGTTGGATTCTAAAAGAAAAAAGGGACTGTAGTTGTTCTCTTTTAATCCTATTCAGATTGGAAGAAGAAGGAGCACTTGTTCTAACTTAGGTTTCAGCAGAGTAACGACGCCTTTGATTTATATTAATATGAATTAGGGCAGAGTATAGGCGTAATGAAATGGTTGGAGAGAAAGTGAAGTTTGTGGGTGTTTAAATAGCATAGGAGCAACGAATCTGGTCAGAACGGGCGTCTAAATACAGAAAAACGGATCTGTCCACGGATCTGGAAAAGGGGGGAGGTCGACCCCATGGTTGACCTGTTCTACCCAGGTCAACCTGGGTCCTGGGCGGGAATTTTCCCACCCAACCCGGGTGTGTGATTTGAATTTTGAAACTTTGAATTTGAATTTGGGCTGGTTTTATTTTAAATTCCTGAAACTTCTAAGTGCCATAACTTCTTCTCACGGAGTCCGATTTACGCAAACTCGGACTCTATCTCAAGCAGAATTCCGAGACGAACGCAATGGTACAATCTATTTCCCTTAATTATTCTCTTAAAAATTAATTATACTTTGTTTTGTTACTCTATGTTCACAGAAAAACACGAGGTGTTACATTCTCCCCTCCTTAAAGGATTTCGTCCCCGAAATCTTCAAGTTAAGAAGAATGTGTCCTACCATCCAATCACCCATCTACTCAACCATCATCCACAAGCATCCATTGTCCTTAGAAAACTTCTAATGTTGTATGAACATATGCAAAAGTGTGTGTATATGTCTCTTATCTAATGAAAAGATTAGTCGGTCCACTGATTCAGTTGACCTCCTCGATGCGAATTATGTTAGTGCCATGAGTCCAATTATCTATGCAAGAAATCCTATTTGATACACATCATTTCTATATGAGTGCATAACCATTCATCCAAATGCAACATTCATGTGATGAGTCAACCATTTTCCATTCACGAAAATTGAAAAATGCACACACATCCATACGCATAATGAGAGTGTTTTTGAGCTGATCTAGTGTCTAGTGTGTGAATATGCATCCGCGAGCAACCACTTGCAACCATCAAACATAACATGTCTCAAACACATATTTACACCCATTAGTTTCTACCTAAAGGTTGAAGAATCGATCGATAGGATACAGCCGAGTGATAGAAGCAAGTACAAAAGTTCTGTTCCCATTAGACATCGGTTAAGAGAATAAATCCCTAAGTATCAACCCCGAAGACCGAAATCAACATCAGATTGGCACTCAGAGAATTACTCCCATTAAACAATGTCAAAACTGGAAATCTACTTCACTCTTCGAGTGAAAACCCCTATCCTTTTCAGAAATATTCAGATACTTACAGACTACTAGCACAGATCAGATTATCAAATGATTCTTAGGAAACTAAGCATGATAAAACCTCACCATATCCCACAAAAACCAGAATGTATGCGTCACAGTCAACTTAACGCTTAACACATATACCTTCAAATCCCAACTTATCACAAACAGATGAGTCGTAACCCTTATGGGGTTTGAGACCATAGCGGGATCAGAAACAAGACAAGTACTAAAGTGCAGAGTCCCAATTACAGAATCAAAATGCCAGAATCAAAAAGAGTTTTATCTCAATAATCAGATAAGGAAATTAAACCTCTACAGAAATTTTCCTTTCTCTACCCTATCCACCAGTCACGAGAGCATTCGCCTGCCCTCTAGAAGTAGGTTCTGCCCACTTCCTTGCCCACGTTTCTTTGGATAGTCCCTAGTGAGTTGTCCCATTTCTCTACAGTTGAAGCAAGCGCCCTTCCTCTTTCTGTAATCCTTGTTCAGACGAGTCAAGCTTCCACAAGTAAAGAACTTTTTCTCGTTCTTATCTTCAGACTTTTCATTCTTCTTTTGTATTTCCTTTTGGGCCACTCTTTCTTGTTTTGTGGTCCTTCGAGCTTTTCTTCTTTCTTCTCACTTTTGGCTTCCTCTTCATGCATTAACGCCATGTCAACCAATTTCTCGAAGATAGCCCCCATAGGAATGTGGGTCATAGCCAACCCATGTAGCGGCTCATTCAAACCTTTAACGAATCTCAGGGCCTTCTTCTCAGGTGTGTTCACTAAGTCTAAGCCGAATCTCGCCAACTGATTGAACTTGTTGACGTACTCCTTCACTAATGAATTCCCTTGCTTCAATGCTAAGAACCTCTCCATGTATAAATTCTCTTCTGCTCGTGAGAGGAATTTCATCTCGAACCTATGCCTGAAATCCATCCATGTCACCACTGGACGCTCTCCATTCGTGACCTCCCACCAAAATGAGGCTTTGTCCTTCATTAACCAAGTAGCTATACCTTCCTTCCATCTTCTATCTCGAAGATACCAAACAAATCTTCCACCTCCTTAAGCCAATTTCGAGCTTCAACAAATGTCTCTGATCCATGAAAAGGTTTCCCGCCCATTGCCCGAAAGTCCTTGCATATCTTTGAAAAAGTATCAACGCGGGGAGGGCGAGGAGGAGGAGGAACGTATGCTGGGCCTGCGGCGGTGGCCCTAGCCTCCAGATACCTTCTGAACCAAGTTGGCATCGGTATTCCCTCAGGTATCTCGGGCACCCCAAACATGCTGAAAAGAAAAAGGAAGAGATTCAAAACGGAGAATCGAAAGATAGATATATGGCTTTTGGGGATTATATTTTTCAAAATAACTCTACTTTTGAAGATACTTTCTTTCTAAAACCTTTCTGAAAATAGTTTTCAAAAACTCTTATCTAATCTGGTAACCTTCAGCTCTGATGCCAAGTGTAACACCCCACTTGCGTTAAGGTCACTCAAAAGGGAATGCTTTGACTTCAGTGGAACGTTATAAGTAAAAAAACAGAAATTTACAAGATAGATATGTAAAGTAGTACATGAAAAATTTATAACTTTATTACAGCAGAAACAGAAATAAGTTTGGTTACATCACAATACCAAAACCCAAGTACACAAATATCAGTCTTATACAAAATTCTTCAAAATGCATAATTTTTAAAGCCATAATCCCCAACAGAGAATGCCATAAATAGGTAGAATCAATGCCAAGCAATATTTCAAGCACTTCTAGCACTTCAGACAGATGGAACCTGAATCAAGCTCCTATGTTTCCACCCTGAGAACCGGGGGGGGGGGGTAACAGAAGAAAAGAGGCGAAACAAACTAGGTCACACAAAAGTCTGGTGAGTCCAGTGACTTTCAGCATATGAACAGATAACAGTATCATGACATGTAAATAAAATTGGATGAGAGATAACCATAGCAGGAGTAGCAGGTTAACAGAAGAGACAGAATTATATAGGCTAATCTAGGCTTCTTACTTGGTTTTCACTTCTCTGCACTAATACTGGTATAACAGAATTAGGTGTTGTCCTAATATCAAAATAGAAATCAGAATGATCTCTTCAGAAACACAAAGCTAGTAATGGGGCTTTACCACCTAAACAAAGACAGATGTACAGTAACAGAATGCTAGTAATGGCCCTTTACCACCGGATCAGAGACAGACGATTACAAAAATAGAATGCTAGTAATAGGCCTTTACCACTCAAACAGAGACAGACGATATAGAAATAGAAGCAAAAATAGAATCAGAGACGGAACCAGAATATTCCCTACGGAAACAGAATGTTAGAATTAGATGTACACTAGTAATGGGCTTTTACCACCCCAACAGACGGTACGACACAGAAACAGACAGGTGTTACCACCCCAACAGAAACATACGGTACCCCAACAGAAACAGGCAGAACTAAGTGTACCCTAAATTCTACCCCAAGCGATCGGCCCCCTAATACATAAATACCCTGTGCCGGTCCCACATGGGTGTATCACTCCCTAAAGTGGCAACCTATAGACACAGACCTATTTACAGATGTCACAGTGTCTTACATCCTCAGAGCAGACCGGATCCTTGCACGCACATGACCCGGTTGGAATGCGCCATCAACACCCCTCGCCATTATCAGAGTGAACCTCTTACAATTAGTTCAGTAAGCGTGCCCTGGACCCCTACCTAGTGTTGGGTCATAGTTTTGATACTAGAAAGGGTTACTGACTAATATGGGTCCCAAACAACAGATGACACAAGTAATTACCCCTCCTAACCTTGTGCCCCCAGACTAACAGATTTCAGATTAACTTGCTTACAGATTTCAGATGTACAAAGTTCATATTAACTAGTTCTCAGATCAGACATACAAGTTAACAAGTTTTCAGACTAACAAATCAGATATACAGATTAACAAGTTTTCAGACTAACGGATCAGATATACAGATTAACAGACTTGCAGATTGTTTCACCTAACCTTGTATTGAGCCTACAGATTTTCAAACGGGTTTATTAGATTCATCAGTCCAGCTAATTTAACCTTATCTACCCAATACGTTTTAAGCATCATATTTATCTTAGATTTGCATTAACTAAATATTAACGCACAGACCTCTCACATTAGGTTGGTAGCTTGTGGCCGCTGGATGTGCCGGGCTGTTCCGGGCAGACTTCTTCCACAAGCCAAACCTAACCTCGTGTCTAAGCATCTTTATGCCTACGACCTCTCACATTAGACTGACAGTTTGTAGTTACTAGTTAAGCCGGTTGGGTCCGGGCAGGCTTTTACCGCAAAAAGAGTCTAACCTCGTGTCTCAACATTCTTATTTAGCTAAAGTATTCATTCACAGATTATGCCAATACCGGACTAATTATGCCAATTCGACAAATTAACTTCTTTACAAGTTACAGCAGATTATCCAAAGTTCTATTAACCTGTTTTGCTCAATTTTAGATCGAGCCTACAGATTTTTATACCCCAAATTACCGTATTTAGTTTCAATAGATTTAGCAGATTAGACAATTTAACAGATTTAGTCATCCCTTAAAATTCCATTTACATACCTCGCTTAATCATAAAATTAAGCCTAATTTTACATGCTCAAATTATGGTCATAATTCACAATATAACGTATGCCCTAAATTTCTAGTTTAATTTACATAGTACAGAATATTCTCTAAAACCCCCAAATCTTGATATACCATATGAATTATGCCAAATTATAGCCTTCGATTTCAGCGTATGTCAAATATCCAAAATCCCCATTTAGGCGTATTCACAATTAATAGTTATCCTATTTTAATATAGATCTTTTACGCCTAAATCATATATCCTTTTTCTTCCAAGTCATAGATCGTCACATAAAATATGCCCCCAAATCTAGATCTTAAATTACAACTTGTATTATGTCCTCAAAATCAGATCTTGAATTATAACATGCATTATGTTCCCAAATTACAAATCATATGTTGTCATACAATAATTCTCCTTCTCTCAAATCATAAACCGTCATATATAGTATGCCTAGATTTAGATCTTAATTTAGTCACAAATCAGTTATGTCCAATTATGCATCATTCAATATTTTCTCCAAATTTATCATTCGTGCATCAGTCTCTTATGAGATTTGGATCAAGCTCGTGATAGCCTGGCTATAGAACAGAAGGAAGGAAGTGATACAGAATAGTTACAATAATAAGATAGATCTACACAAAAAAAAAACAGATCTGATAAACAGGAATAAGATATATCTACACAGGAAAACAGATCTGATAAACAAGAATATGCATAATCTCCAATTCAGGTTTATAATCATGTCAAGATCATAATTAAATTTCATATCTAAAAATAACTGTACTCAGCTTGGTTAGATTCTAAAAGAGAAAAGGGACTTTAGTTGTTTACTTTTAATCCTATTCAGATTGGAAGAAGAAGGAGCACTTGTTCTAGCTTAGGTTTCAGCAGAGTAACGACGCCATTGATTTATGTTAATATGAATTAGGGCAGAGTATAGGCGTAATGAAATTGTGTGGAGAGAAAGTGAGGTTTGGGGGTGTTTAAATAGCTTAGGAGCAACGAATCTGGTCAGAACGGGCATCTAAATACAGAAAAACGGATCTGTCCACGGATCTGGAAAAGGGGAGGAGGTCGACCCCCAGGTCGACCCCATGGTCGACCTGTTCTACCCAGGTCGACCTAGATCCTGGGCAGGAATTTTCCCGCCTAGCCCGGGTGTGTGATTTGAATTTCGGAACTTTGAATTTGAATTCGGGCTGGTTTTTATTTTAAATTCCTGAAACTTCTAAGTGTCATAACTTCTTCATACATAGTCCGATTTATGCAATCTCGGACTCTATCTCAAGCAGAATTCCGAGACGAATGCAATGGCACAACCCGTTTCCCTTATTCTTCTCTTAAAAATTAATTATACTTTGTTTTGTTACTTTATGTTCATAGAAAAATACGGGGTGTTACAGTTTCGCTAGATTACTATTTATTTGTATTTAGACACTATTATAATATCAAATGATATATATGATTTCAAAAATGTTTTGGGTTATTGTAAGGTAAAAACCATCCGTGTTTATGTGTGGATCGGCCTTACGATTATCTTTTATTTCAAAAGGATTTTTGAACGTTAAATTAATCTTTTTTAAATCGTCTACTTACACCAGTCCCATGACTGACCCAGAGTTTATCTTTCTGTGTTTTCCCTAAACTCTTGGGTGCCCAAATTTGTACGGGCGGTCAAGTGGTTTCAGGATTTTATAGATTTACTTGAAGGAGTTTGGAGCAGGAGGTTTCAGCGTTAGATATACAGAGTTTACTTCCGTTGTGTTGTATATGAGTTGTACTCCGATGATGTATATAAGTGAATACAGTTTTGTATTTCAAGAGTTGTTATATAATATATTTTATTTAGTTCCGCTGTGAGATTCATGATACTCTGATTCTGCATGTTCAGTTCTTCTTTTTCTTCTATTCTTACTTTCTTTCTTTCTATGTCTCACCCTCTAATTTTGTTATATTAATGATTTGTGAATTTCTGATGTTTAATTAGTTGATATGTGATACATGTATTAGTATCTGTTAGACCGAAATCTGGGCCTAACACCCAAATGCTATGCGAAATCCTCACAATCACAGAATAAATGCAGAAAAGCAGCAAATAACAGGAGACACACGAGATTTTTATAGTGGTTCCGCTCAATCCAAGCCTACGTCCACTTTATAGTTTCTTAAATCCTAGGAAGTTATTACAATGTTGTTTGTTTGCGGTTTATACATGAAATCCTCGTGTTTACAAGGAAAAAAAGTGAGAAAAGTGGAGATTATACACGAAATCCTCGTGTTGAATTGATTTAGATCGGCCTTCTTGTCGTTGCGAACTCCTTGCAATGGAAATGGTGGAAGATAAGAGTTGCAATGGCCAAGAAGAAGAAGAGCCAAAAGTCCTCCAAAATAGCCACGCTGTAGTGTATTTATAGGCGATCTCTGAGTTCGGCTCGGATGCCACGTGGCACGCATCCCCTTCATCTCGGAATGTAGTGGAGAAAGTGGAGAAAACCTCTCCAGATCGTGGCATGACATGTGTGAGTTGATCCAGATTAGTAGGAAGAAGTTTCTCCTTAAGAATAGGTCAAACTCGTATTTAAAAGCAGGTCGAGGCGGTTCGGTTTGGATCCGATCCGAACCGAGTTGATGTCTCCGATCCGAAGACTGGAAGCACTTCAGTGCAGAATACTTCAGACGGGTTGGGTCTTCTATGCTCCGATCCGATCTGATCCGATCCGAGGAGTACTAAATTTCCTTTTTCAAAGTTATGCCATTGGGTCCTCTCATCCGATCCGAACCGTATATCCGATCCAAATGGGTTATTCCAATTCAAGATTCCAAATTTCCGGTTCTGCACGTGTTCACGGAAATGGATGTAACTTCCAAACCGTAAGTCTGTTTTAGCCAAACTAAAGCTTGATTCGAAGCTGATTCAGAGAGCTACAGGAGTTACAGAGATTAGCTTTGTAATTGCTGTTTTCGGGCCCAAAAGAGGCCGTTTGATAGGAGTTTCGGGCCAATCTTTGTTTGTGATGCGACTTCAACCAAATCGCTCCATGTCTTCTGATGATATTACCAATACTTGAGTGTATTGTTTACTAGAAATTCTATATGTGAATGCTTTGACCAAAAAGTGGGTCAATAGTATCGATAATCAGGATCAGAACTTTTCGGGTCGTTACAGCAATACACCAAAAAGGGGTGAATTAGATAAAGTGAAGCTTATAAATATATATGTATATATTTATGAATATATGTGTATATACGGATATTATACTCTATTCATGATCCATTATTAAAATCATTCCAATAAGCCTAGGATGCAAGTTGAAATTTATATGTATGTTGTATTTTCCATTCACTACTATCTGTTATCATGCTATTATGCCATCATGCCTAAGATGTAGCCGTCAAAATATGGAAATTAACTTGTATACCTTAATTTAGGAAAAGTTGACAGTTTTTATCTCGTTAGAACGTTCTCTCGTTCATACAAACATTAGCGTTATTCATGCATTATAATTATTATATTTATCTATAGCGTAATTAACGTAATATTAACGTAATAAATGCGCTTAGGATAGGATTCAAATTTGAAATGTCCCCATATATATATATATTGATTGCTTTTGTGTGTGTGTGTGTGTATAGAATGATTTTACATATATTAATAATGACACACAGACATGAGGTTAGTTGCCATTTGTGGTATAAGCCTGCCCGGAACCAACCGACAATCTGGCAACCACAAGTAGGTCCAACTAATGTGAGAGGTCTGAATGTCGTGGGCCATTCAAATTTAGTACATTATGACACGAGGTTAAACATACTTGTAGTAGAAGCCTGCCCGGAACCGCCCGACAAGTCCAGCATCTACAAGTATACGGTTTAATGTGAGAGGTCTAGTATATAACTATAACTATATATATAGGTCTATTGTGTGTGAAAATTGGCAGGCTTACTACACCTTGAGAAGGTCTTAAGTGGCTGACTCTCTTCTTATCTAATTTGGGTCTTAAGTGGTTTGGATCTCCTTTGAATGTTTATTCCTTGGAGATGAACCAAAGTCATGGGACCTACCCTGATTAGATTTGAAGTAAGTCTATGGGTCCTTCTTCTCTAAAAGTGGTTAGGCATAAGCGGTAACGTAGTATGGTAGTTTACGGGGATGTCCACTTTCTCTAGAAGCTTATAAGGGGTTAACTAGGGACATGATTGGTATATGAAAAATATGTGGTCATAGCATACTCACCAACTGTCTAAGGGACGTCTTAAGCGACATAAGTGTGCTTCCGTAATATCAGTTAAGTAGCAACGTTCGCAATACTACTTCTCATATTACAATTGAGAGTGTAGCCTTAAGAACGTTGAGGTATTAGGACGGGGTCTTAAGAGGCTAGCGTCCGCCTTAGGGTTATAAGAGATCATAAGAATCCACCTTTAATAAGGCCATAAGTGACTGAGAATTCCTGCCTCGTTGTGTCTTTACCCTAAAAGCACTATTGAGCGATTGACTTGGATATCCACCTCATTGGTTAAATACTTGGTATTTGTGTGATTGTTTGTGTGTTGCGTAGACATACCTTGACATATGTAACCTGCTAAACTATAGGGTATGGATTTTAAGTAAATACCATATTTCAATCACATAGAACTTTATGTTCTGACCCCTCTCCTTAACATATGCAATAGATCAGTAGATGGGGTAGAATCCATGGACGAAATAACGATGAAGGCTGAAGATGAAGATGTTACGATTTTATCAATTATTATTACTGCACTTCTTATGGAAACTTTTGAGAATGTATTTATTGATGTACCCATGGAACGAATGTAACCTTGACTATTGTATTGGAGTTCTGTAATTTTTAATAAAGTGGTACATCTTATTTCAATATTATATTTTCTCTTTCCGCTGAGTGAGATTTCCATTCGAAGTGTATACTTGGATTATATATGCAAATGTAATTCCTTACAGGAACCAATGACCTGTTTAGAATGGTTCTAAGTTTCGATGCGCCTTTTCTGTATTGAAATTTAGGCTCATTCCGGACGGGTTGTTACATGAAGGAAGTGCAAGACTTCGACGGACGTGAGAATACTCCATGATGGTCCTCTGAGGTAGGCTTAACGAAGTTGTACCCACAGAGGCATGATATGTACGGTCTCATTCGGGGAGTATGCATTGGTTGCATCTAGGGATTTGAGCAGTCTAAAGACTGACTGGGATGATTTCTAAGATGATTTGGTGGCTGCCTCAAGCAAGGATGCTTCGTGGTCGGGACCCAATAAAGGATAGCAAGTCGTTGGATACCTATCATCGTCAATCAGAGTCAGTACAGGAAATACTAAAGCTAAACCAAGAGGCTAATGATCTTCACTATCGGGTCATTGGATGAGAGACCACATGAGTGCTTAGATTGGTTGTTAAGGCAGTCAGTTAGCCCTTTGAATGGCCTTTCATTAGTTAGGGGGATGGGTGGGGCTATAGCCACCAAAAGAGACATACCAATATTTGATATATGTATTGTAGGCCGAACGAAGCCATCCGCAACTGATATAGAAAGCCTCTAACTGAGTTCCGTGGAATAACTCAGGTTTTGGATGCCTTTATGGCGCAATGGTAGGATCTCATTCGCTTTCGTAGTGCATCTTAGTACGTTTTCATGGTGTAGTAATGGAGATGTAACATTCATTTGCAACACGGTCTAGTACGCTTTTGTAGCGTGACGATGGATGTCTTGTACGTTTTTGCAGTACAGCGATGGAGACCACTCGAGCAGGGTACTGTGGGGAGTACCTTGATATATTGGGCATATAGCTACATATAGGTTAATCTACTTAGGAGTAGATAAGTACGATTTATGCATGAAATCAGAAGCGTATTGTGTAATAAATCTGAAATAACTTAATAAAGTTAAACATGCGATATAACGATATATGTAGTATTATTTATAGAAAGTATAATTTGTCCATTTATCAGAACCTTTGTTCTGACCCTCTCCTCATAAAACCCACAGGTTAGAATGGTGGCAGAGATTACATCTTAGAGATACTTGTTAGACAGTGTCATTATTATGGTAAGTATTTGTTTACTATTATATTTTATTCGTTCCGCTGTGAGAAATTTTATTGTAAGCTTTGATACATTTTATCTTTTTATTTCTACAGGGTACAAAACAATCCTACTCGGATTTCAGTAGACTTAGGTTTTTAGCATTTTGCGCGAAATTTGGGTCTACTGAAATTTGGGTTGTTACAACCAGTATTATGATCGATCGTATAACAGATAATTCATCTTGTAATTTTGACCGATCATGGCGGCATTTCAACGTCCCTATGAATAGAAAAAGAAATCGTAAACGAGGGATAAATGGTAAATTATAAGCTAAGCAGTGAAAAATAACACCTCATATAGATGTTGTGTTCATACGCTTATTCAACAAATACTTGAAGCATATATGTGTTTGCTGAACAAGTGCTCGAACTCATTCGGAAATCGATTATTTGTTCAACAAGCACCTGTGCTTCAGGTATTGTTGGTCAGACGTCTTAAGCCCGAGCTCATAAAATTCATGTGTTTACTTTTCCTGAGCACATGAAATGTAACTTGTAACCAATATTTTATTGGAGATTGTCTAATTAAAATATAGTGTTACACTTGATTATCACCAATAATTGTATAATTAGAAAACAGTGTAACACCTGATTATCACAAATAATGAACAATGAAATTTTGTTTGTTTAATTCTTGAATAAAACTAGAGGCATAACGGTGTAATATCATATTATCACAAATATAAACAATAAATTTATTTTTTATTCAATTCGTGAATAAAACGAGGTGTAAGCGGGTCTGATCGGACAAGAAAAAGACATGTCCTAGTTCTGGTCTATAAGAGATTTGGAAGGTAATACAGACCGGGCAAACATTAAACTCGTACGCTTTTCGTGCGAGTCGAAATGAAAGACAATGTTCGAATAATAGATAAACGTTGAATATTTACAAATGAACATATTTTCATTTTTTTTTTCTAATTTGTGTTTTAAATAATTATACGTATACATATAGAACACCTTACTGTTTTGGATCGATCTAGACCTCCAAACTTGGATGTAGATCAACCTTCTACATAAAGGAGTGCGGATGGAAAAAGTTGCATTTAAGATGCAGAGCTTTTGGGTTGATAATTTCCTTTGGTGGATAGAGAATTCTTTTTAGGATAGTTCTATCTGCACCCCTCTTTCATCCTTTCATACAATGCTTAACCAAAAAATAAAATCAAGCTTTTTTTCTTCTTTGTCCTTTCATTTATTTTAAGTAACTATTAAATTTTAGCTACGTTCATCATGGACGTTGTTTGTTCAACAACCTCGTTTGATTCAAACTAGATTATTATACAAAATAAACTCGATTTGAACTATGTTAACATGTAAATTTCACTCGATCCAGACTAGGTTTATGTGCGAATCTCGCTTGAACTGCTCTATGTTTTTACATATACACCGCCATGTGAATATTTCTTTTAAACGTAATTGGTTGTTGATTGAATATAGGAGCAATTTTGAAATATCAAGTCAGACGTTGAAGGAGAAAAACTAAGAGTGATTCAGTTCACCTTTTTTTTGTTTTCGTCATAACAAAATTTCAAACGACATATGTAAACCGTGAAAAAATGAGCGTTTTAAAAAACGAATTTAACATATAAAACGATATTTTTTATGTTCCATGTTATGAGAAAAATGGATGAATGAGACACAATTCATCGTTCCATCGTCTCTTCAACCTCCCCGTCGCCCCTCCATCTTCCCTTCGTCGTCCGTTTACTATATCCATTTTTTGTAGCTAAGGTTGAAAATACAAAATACAAAATAAACCAATCAACACCTAAGGTGTGAATAGAATTGGCTTCTTTTTTCGTTTCCCAGGTAGAAAAAGAAGATGCAAAATCCATATTACTGGCACATGATCATTTCTAGAGCAGATGATGATTTCAGAAATTGTATAGCAACGTCAGGTATGTTAACTCAGGATAAAGTCACCACCATGATCAATGAAGCTGGCAAAATTAGACTTGAGAAATTACGTCGGATTATCATTGAGTTGAAAGCGGCATGTGAATCTGATAACCTACACTACTTTATTTTTGCACATTAACTGTTTGATATTTTGTTCCAATAAGTCTGTTTAGATGAAAAAACCGCAAGACCCGTACTTGCGTTTTCTTTTAATATATGTATATGTATGTGTGTGTGTATATGTATATGTGTGTGTGTGTATATATATATATATATGTATGTATGTATATATATATGTATGTATGTATGTATCTTGAAATATAGTTAGTTCAAGCTGATCTGATTTATTTGTTTTTTAGGATAACACTCATGCTTATAATGATAATTGTAATGACGTGCGTGCAAAGGGAGATTTGAGGATCTTCATTCAGAATTTCATGACATGAACATGTGTTTATCTGATTAATGTTGTTTGTCTCTCATATCGGTCATGCAAAATCAGTAGTTTCATACTAAGGAACAAATGATAGCTTGATTTCCTTTGCAGAAACACAATTCCAGAAATTATCTTTACAGCTGGATGTAGGAAGATAACATCCAATATATGCATGCGATTTGAGTTTCAAGTAATAGAACATATAAAAATAATTATACTGCAAATGCATAACCAAACAATAGTCATTATTTGTTACAAACGTACGCAATGAAGAGACAATACCAAAGACCAATAGTAATTTCCAGGGAACCATCCCTTGATTTGTTTGCTACTATATTCTATTCTATTCTTCTACCTCTAGCTTATCTAATCATGCCTGATATCATCTAATGTTAGGTTAATGCCCGCACCCTTGTGCCCCTGTCAAAGCTAAGCCCTACTTCTTTCTGGATTTATTCTGAATATCAACAAAGCTTTCTGTAAAAGTTATCATCTTAAATATACATCTGAATCCTCGTTGTACTTGGATCTCTTCAAAAATTCCATTACCAGCTTCGAAAAGGCCGATGAGTTATCCTGTAGAAGTTCACGGGGAGAACCGAACTCTAATATTTTCCCTGCATTTAGATATTATAGTTAAACAGTTGTGAGTTGCTGCTTATAAAGAACATCAAATACATCAACATTCACACCATTTTTTAAGTAGTATTAATATTTTTGCCTACCTTCATCTAGTACGAGAACATAGTCGCTATCAATAACCGTAGGAATTCTGTGAGCTACAGTTATGACAGTGCAGTTTTCAGCTTCTTCACGAATAGTTTTTTGAATGAAGTTATCAGTCGCCGTATCAACTGAAGCTGTAGCCTCATCCATAACTAGAATTCTCCTTTTCTTTAACAAGACTCGAGCAAGGCAAACCAGCTGCCGTTGCCCCACACTCCAGTTTTCACCATCTTCTGCAACTGCATCTCATAGAAACATCTAATCATCAGCTCATTGCTTGATTCCAGTTCCGGTTTATATTTGAACTACTATGTAAGAAGTTAACATGAAAGTCGTTAAGTTTCAGAAATATATTTTTTCTTTTAGGAATTCTAATTACCTGGTGCATCAAGTAATCTTGGATCTTGTTTAACCTTTTCTAGTAGCTCGCATTTCTTCAAAGCCTGAAATTAGAAAAATCAGATAAACTCAAACATGTGAAAGATGTTACAAAAAAAGTTAAAGTGGTTACCTCCCAGATTTCAGAATCAGAATGTTGCTCCAGAGGATCAAAATTAGTACGAACAGTTCCACAAAATAAAGTTGGTTCTTGAGGGATGATGCTCAATTTAGACCTCAAATCATGAAGTCCCATTTTATTTATATCAACACCATCAATTATTATTCGTCCCAAAGTCGGTTCCACAACTCTAAATAGAGCTTGAATCATAGTGGATTTTCCACTTCCAGTTCTTCCCACAATCCCGATTTTTTTACTTCCAGGTAACGTGCAAGTGATCCCGTTTAGTACCATGGGAAGTGACTGACTATAGCGTACATATAGATTATCGATCTTAATATTTCCATGCTTCGGCCAGTCAATTTCTGGTCTAAAATTTTCAACTACTAATGGAGCTTCGCTGGAGATATTGGAGAACTGTAGTATTCTTTCTACTGATATCATCTTGTTCTCGACGTTACACATGTTCCATATTACCCATGCTTGTATTACGTTAAGGTTTAGCCCGTATGTTGCAGCAAGTCCAGCAAGGCCTGAACATAGTCTATGGTTAGTGCCTTTGATAATTCTTATTTAACACCAAAATACATCACATTATGTGTATATACCCATAGCTCAATTCAAAACATACATTGGTAGATCTTCCATAGATTTTAACCAAGAATCAATTGGCTGGGTTGAATCAGTTATAATATTTAGCTGTCTCACTGTTTGCAAATTCACGAGTTTTTGTATGGGAAGTGGTCAAGTTGTCATTATTATATAGCAAGGTTTAAGATCTCGATTTTGGTCTTTTGTAATTTTAGGAACTTTGTCCAATTCGTAAACTTCATACCAAGTTTTGATTTCAGTTTCATTATTTGTTTTTGGTATAATCACATGTGGTTTTATTTTTATTTTTTATAATTAACTGAAACAAGGCGTGTAATTCACCTTTTATTGGAAAATAAGATATAAGTTAACAGCATCGAATAATTATAAGTATTTATAATACAAACAAATATTTATTTAATGACCTGTACTTATTGTTTTTGATACACTATACACACAAAAACAAACGCCCCCCTCCCCCCGGCCCCCGGGGATACTCACACACACTCGGTGTTTTTGCATGTTTTAGAACTTAATAGTTTATTATTATTATTGAGATGAAGTCTCAGCTTGATTCTGTTTCTATCCATACTGAATGACCAAAATCTCTCCGATCAAAACTTCGAAATATGGTATACAGCGAAAAAATATGCAGATATAAACATGGCATTGAAAACTCTTATGCAATATTCTTTTTTAAAGTAGGTGATAATATGCTACTTGAGATAAAAATAGAAAAACGCAGAAGATGCGAAATATTTAAATAATAGACTAAATTAAAATAAAGAGATTTAAGCTCACTTGGGTCAATAGAATTTCTAGGAATGGTCACCAATATGATAAGCACAAGGAAAAACACTAGATTGAATAAGAAATTGATGCGAACACATAACCACTCCATTGTTGCAGAATTATGGAAAGTTATGCGAGAATAATCATCAATCAAAGACAAGACTTCTGCATAGAAACGCTCTTCTTGATTAAAACACCTAATGGTTGGTGCTCCAGCTATGGATTCTGAAAAATGATGAAGTATTGGAGCCTTCCTGATTCCAACCATTCTTGCTAAATCTCGGGCAGAGCTTATGTAGTAATTCTGCAGTAAAATGACTATTAGTTGAATTTAGTTGAATTAGACCACATTCGTATAAGAACATTATCTTGGAAACACCATAAGTTAACTTACTTGATACCAGATGGATATTGCTAGTATGATGATGAATAGAATTAGTACTGGCCATCCTACTTGTGACATGAGAATAATGATGCATAAGAGCTGAATAAGGGCAAATACCAGTCCAGCTACTCGATATGGAATGTCTGTATCCACTGTGCTTTGATCGGTTGATGACTGAACACATTATTTTTGTTAGTTAGATTTTTACACCTTAAATAAAAAGAAAGGAAAATGGGTCCATTTTTTATATCTAAATTTACCCTGTTGAGTATTCTACTAGAAGGCGTTGTGTCAAAGAAGAAAACCGGAGCTCTGAAGATTCTGGTCATCATACCATCAAATAAACGTTGAGCCGTCTTGATTGCAACAGCTGTGAGCAACACCGCCCTTCCCAGTATAAATAAAGAGCTCCCCACTGATAAGATTATGAAAATGCCCAGCATCTGTTCTCTAGTGATGATATCTTCTTTATCGGTAGCCCAAGCAATCCAGTAATTACTTAACATCTGCAGCCCTTGAAATAAAATATGGCACAAGATAATCACTGGGACTAGAGCTCCTTTATATGCTGATGTTACAAAGGTTCGATACACATTCCATTTTACTCTACCAGATTCATGTTCTTCATCATTTGCTTTTTCTCGAGGATCTGATTTATTCAATACAGTTATCAGATTTTCTCCACGCTTAACAATTTCTTCATTGGTTTCGATCTTGCAGGTTGACTGGCTTTGCTCAGTAGGTGCAGTGACATGTCTTAATGACTGGTTGTGGGCAGTCATTTGTCTTACCAGTTCACTGCTTGAGTCCTTTATTAGATCATTGTAAGTTCCTGATTGCACAATTTTTCCCTCTCTTAATACCTGCAGTTAAAAACGTAATGCAATCGGTGATGCATGTATAAATCAAAGCTAAATAAATTATTCTGTGAATATTACCAGAACAACATCTGCTGCACTCAGGAACTCGAGTTGATGAGTTGCGTATATGACAGTTTTTGAAGACAGACGACGCATTAGGCATTCCTACGCAAAGTACACATATAAAAGAGAATTTAACTTCGTTATATATCAATATCGGGGTTTTCAATCAATTCTATATTTTGATATTATCATATGTTACATGAACAATGTGCACAAACTTTAAAGGCACCTATTGGGTTTTACAATCAGTCGAATGTGTACAAACTTAGCATTGCTGATGTAACAAAAAAGTTTATTTAGAGGGATACAATTGATCATAGATCTCTATTGGGCATCCTAGAATTCAATTTTAAAATCTATATTTATACCTTTTTAGATGACAATGTCAGACAAGGGTATGTCCTACTGAACTAATATAACAATTCGACTGATTAAACTACATGATACATGTTCTATTCAACCCAAAATTTAAACTGCACAAAAACACATTAGAGAAAACAGGATATATTTAAGAATGAATCACAGATGATGATTGGGTAGAATAATCTTTTTGAAAATAAACTACATAATCGAGGGCAAAGGGAAGTTTTTCATTATAAAAAAAGACAAACATGAGCAAAGTGTTTAGACGATCAAAGCAATCATATACCTTAAAGAGATGAGCTCCTGTATGGGCATCAACTGCACTAAAAGGATCGTCTAGCAAATACACATCCGAATCGCTATATATTGCTCTTGCTAATTGAATCCTTTGCTTTTGTCCTCCACTTAAATTCATGCCTCGTTCACCTATCAAGCTCATATCACCGTCAGCACACATATCAATGTCTCTTTTTAATGCACATCCCTCAATTACTTGTTCATATAATTTTGTATCCATTTCTTTGCCAAATAGAATGTTCTCTCTTATTGTTCCAGATTGAATCCATGGACTTTGAGGAACGTAAGCCTTTGAACCATAAATTTTGCTATGTTTTCCACAAATTATTGGCATTTCTCCAATTATACTACAAAGCAAACTTGATTTACCAGAACCAACTGATCCACAAATTGCGACCTTTTGTCCTTTCCATACTTTAATTTCTCTGTTTATCTCAAGTACCATTGTTCGAGCACATGAGGATTCTAGTTCCCACGTGTACTCACTTGGCTCAATCTCCACAGCAAAATCCAAATCTGTTTCGATATATTTTTGCATAGCTACTTTTTTTTGCTCATCTTTAATATACTCCTGAATTCGGTCTAATGACACTTTTGTTTGTGTAATTACTGAAATTAGCTCAGGAAGATTATATATTGGTTCTGATAAAATTCGAAATGTGGCCAAAGCTGATAGAACAGTACCAGGGGTTAATGGAACCTTAACCAAAATGCTTACTCCTAATGCTACAACAGAAACCAAAGTTGGAGATGCCCAAAAAAGAAAAGCAATAGCAGAGCAAGTGTATAGATATCTCGTAAGCCATTTCCTTTCTTCATTTCTAAGAGCTAAAATCTTGTCCAAGTATGCACTTTCCCAAGCATGAAGTTTTAGTATTCTCATGCACTTTAGCATCTCTGCTGTAGCTTTGATTCTTGAATCTTTTGCTTCCATTATTTTAGAATTTAGCTTCTTTTGATACTTTGCTAATGGTGTATTGTTCACCATTATCGCAACTGTGGTAAGAAATGCAGCAATCGAAGCAGTAAAACCAAGATTCCGTTTTAAAATGAATAGGGCTAAAAACACTTGGATTGGCAGTAGCCAAATTCCATGAATATACCAGAAGAAATCTCCAATTTTTTCCACATCAAAATCTAGAAAATTTATGATTTTTCCATTGCTTGTGTTGGAGTACTTGTCTGTAAGAGACTTTTTGTATATAGATACCATGATAGATGCTCGAACACGAACTCCTATCCGCCTCGCACCAAAATACCATTGCCTTTGAGACAGCGACTCTACCATTTTTCCAAAGAAAATAATAAATGCAAGCATATATCCATGGTTAGGATTAAATTCAGAGTCATCACTGGATAGAAAATCCACTAAGTTGGTAATCAAAAAAGGACCCAAATAGGATGAGAATGTGTTGATCCCTGCAGTTTTTGTTACTTGCATGAGCTCACCTATAAGAAAACAATGAAAAATAGTATAAAACAAACAACCTTCAAAGCAATACCTGCAAAAATTGCATTGGTGATTAAAGGCACCCAAACAGAACTGATAATTGCTCGAAGTAGTGGAGAAACATTAGGCTTTTGTTCGTCTAGAGAGTTTTGCAATGAAACATATGATTTTTCAGCAGTTTCAGATTGTGGAACCAGTGGAATATGCAAAAGCTCCAATCTTTTCCTTCTTCCTATTGCAAAAACAGGATTCAACCATGAAAAGGTAAGCTTACTCCAAAACCCAGCACTTGAGAAATTATCCTTCACGCTCGTTTCTTCTTCATCAATAATTTCTTTTGATAACAGAGGTTGTTTCTGTTCATGCAATGCAGAAGAATTCATTGCGTCAGAAAAGAAAGAGATGAATGCAGATTAAAGTAAGGAAGCAACGCAAGAAGGATGAGGTAATGCAGCAAATTTCAATTTGCTAAAGAATTACAAGAATATGTATACGAGGTGTAGAAGAGCAGAGAATATGGTATTTATAATATTGAGATACGTATGAAAACTGAAAAGAAAACAATTAGATATGGTATTGTTTGTTTTGTTTCTCTAAATATTGAGATACGTATGATGTTTCCAAATTTTGCTTCAAAGTTTATTTTAGGTATAATATATAACGCTATTTATATATGATTAGGGATTTTGATTTTCTGACAAAATCTTCGAGGTGAAAAAATGGAAAGAAGTAAATGGAATAATGCAACGCGTGTTCATTCTTTTTATCTATCTAAGTACCAGAATTTTGTCAAAATCAGGTTAAAAACATAACGTTATAATTTTTAAAGTGGAAGAAGGCGGTTAAGTATAACAAAAGGCGAAGAAAAGAAAAAAGAGGTAATAATATGGGATTTTAATGTAAACCCGCATGAGCCTGATCCTTTTAAAAAGAATGACCGTTCTATCAAAAAATTATGTTTTCATGTGCACCAGATTCTGACGTGAGCCCCCCGTGTGTTTGATAAATTAGCACATAGATTGTTTAATTACTGCGGGACCATCGTACATTTTTGTGTACAATCGTTTTTAACGTGATTGTCCGTAACACTGAAACACCGAGAGCATTTTGACAGCAAGGGCTTTCTGGATGTGGAAGCCAAAAAAAAGCATCCTTTGATTGTTTTATTTTTTTGGGATTATTAAAAAAAAGAATTAAATGGATTTCAGAAACTCGTTTACCTTTTTTTTAAATGACGAAAAAAAAGTATAAAAATGAATTTCTAAAAATCATTTAGTCATAAATGGGTTTCAGAAACTCAATTATGAATTCATGCTTAAAAATAAAATTGGGCAAATGTCCATTCCTTTCTTTTCATCGCGCACGAATCAACATTGCTGTAGCGTGAGGTGCAGAAAAAAACACGAACTCAACCCTTTTTTCCGCTGCTAGAGATGCTCTAAATCATATACTCTAAGCATTAATATTGTTTTATGTGCAAACGCATGTGCGTGCGCGCGTGTGTGTGTATATATGTATGTATGTATTGTAAGTCAAAATGTTTTTCTACATATTTGTAATATATTTCTGTAGTACATTTTATGCATTGATATTTTGTCGTATCAGTTCCCATTTTATATTTAAATTTATGGATGCATTCTTCATAATTTATTAAATTTAAAAATTGTTCTATGGATGTTTCTAAAATCCGTTGATTTTATTTGACTATATGTTAGTTCTTCCATTAGAGAATAATTTGTATTAGAAGTTCTCTCTTGTTCTTTGAATAATATAATAGAATATATTGTAGAAGTCTCAGATACATCTTAGGCTACTTCTAGTATGTCTTCTTCAAAAGAATCAACTAAACTTGATTCTCTAGTGTACAAATTATGATTCTTAGGACAAATGGATGATAGATGTTCTTTCTCATTACTTGAAAACATGTAATTGTACTTGTAGATGTTTTCTTAGGGTTATATTTTTTAACGTGTTTATTTCTATCCAAATAAGGCTTCTTGGCATTGGATCTCCTTATATAATTTTTTTTGGTATATTGTTTTCTAGGTTTAGGTTTTCTATTAATAGGTTCTTCAGATCCATAATGTTAAGGTGTATATATTTATGAATGAACCCATAATTTTTCTGTTTTAATTATCTTTATATTTGCATGTATGTACGTTTCTTTTTGAGTTCAGAAATTATGTGGGTTATTCTAATTCCTATGTTATCATATGTGTGACGAACCAAACCCCCAATCTCGAGCGGAAAGGTTGGTCGTTGGAATATAACACATTAAACACAACAGCAGATCACATAACATAGCATAACACCAAATAATTATGTACATAAATTTACATTGAAGGATAATATCAAAGTTTACAACAACGC
Organism: Allium sativum; assembly: GCA_030737875.1. Lineage (NCBI taxonomy): Eukaryota > Viridiplantae > Streptophyta > Magnoliopsida > Asparagales > Amaryllidaceae > Allium > Allium sativum. The sequence goes on along the minus strand of CM060913.1, from coordinate 143,720,475 downwards.
AGGATCATACTTATACATAACGAGTTTCAGATAAAAAATAGTACACAACGGAATAAAAAATAATTAACATAAGAGAGTCTTGAAAAAGATCAAAAGAGACATAAAAGTCCAAGCTTCAGCTCTATGTCCATAACAGTATCCACAACTCCAGTACACATCTAAAAGAAAGCAAGTTAAAAACTTGATCACTTGGTTGCCCGTGTAAAAATATGGGTATCCGGGTTTGCAAGGGAAAAACAAACTACGAGTCAGTCATGAGACTGGTATGAAAAACCCTACAGTTAACTTAACTTATTTAAAAAAAGGCATATCACAGGACCCGCCATATAACACGGAACGAGTTTACTCCACACGAATGCTAGCGCATAAAATCACGTAATGCTTTTTGAAAAATGAAGTCATTATAAGACTCAGACCCCATCACACAATGCAAGCGCAAGCCGGAGAATATATTTTTACCTTATAATGACCAAACATGCTTGATACGAGAAAATCATTTGATATTATTATTGTCTAAGTGTTGAAAACAATTTCAAAATAAATGTATCAATCTTAGACGACATAATACCACATCCTATAATCGCCATAGATATACAGTTAAAATCGTAAAGTCACATATTGGAATTTGGATTTCCATCATGAGCCTAGGCAAAGGATATTCTTCAATACAAACTTCGGAACATCTCTAGCAAAATATCTCAAGGAACAACGCATCCCTTTGGAGCGGCAGGGCCGGTCAGCAATACATCGTTGATTAGTTAATTGCCTAAATAATACGTTTTCTGGTCCTATTGGACCTCCTGGTCAATACGTTGACCACATGGTCTTGTGCGGCCACATTCGAAGCGCCTCGATTCCAACATCCACAAAAGTAAAATATCTGTGCTCCATACCGTGGCATCACTTTTAGCTAGAAAGAAACGCATGTCCTCCCTTTGTCCTTCATCCCGTTTTTGACTCATACCAGGGTGTGAAGCTCGTGAATTAACGCATCACAAAGCTTTGCTTTTCAATAAAAGCTTTGATTTATCTGCCAGCAGCACTCAACATGTCACATTGTCATTTTATACCATATAACTGATGTCCACCAATATATAACCTCTGAGCTTATACATCTCATTACGTCTCAGAGAAGGGTGTTAAGCTAAGAGAATAAATTCTCCGCCACCGAACAAATATATATTTAGTAGAGATCAATCAATACAACATAAAATACAATGTTAGACACACAATCCGTTTGCAAGTTCATTCTGGATTTGAACGAAACCGAAGGCACCATATTCCTCGTTCCATATGTCTAATACAGGAGAGAGGCCCTTGCACATCCGGACAATCAACAAGTACGTCCATACCACTGCCACTATAACCCCTTCAAGGGAAATACCCAAATCTAGGGAATCAGCAGCAATCCTGTAAAGACGCAGTAGGGATTCGATGCCCGAATTCCGACAATAATACATAAACCTGTATTACTTTCCAAAACCCAAGTATCGAAAACACCGGATAGTTAATAGAAAGAAATTAGTGGATGAGAAAAACTAACGAAATATTAGAGCAGAAGAAGAAGAACCAACACAACATAGAGTCTCACGTCGCAGCAGAACAAAATATAATACAGAAACAAATCTTTATTGAGAGCTTGAAAAATAGTACAATCATCAGAGCACATTAACACATCTGGACAGTTATATAACCTGTCCTCATATACAACCACACAACAGAATAATAACTATATAATTTCATACGTTTGAACTCCTTCATCTCATCTCTCCATAGCATCCGATAACCTGCACCTGTAAAACTTGGTCTGACCCAAGCATTGCAAACTCCAAGATCAGTCTGGTGAACCAACGTGAGAAAAACTCACTAAGTTTAAGGGTATCATCCAACTTGATTTTAAAGTTCAAATCTTTTCGAAAGAAAAGGATAATCGTGAGACCAATCCACACATAAATAAAGAAAGTTTTACCTTACGATAACCCAAAGCATTTATTTAAAATCAACACATTTCTTATATTATAATAGTGTCTAAATCAAGTAAATAATAATCTAGTAGAACATTTGCAACTCACGTTCTACATACATAGTATACAATCAAAACCACAGGTGCTTATTGGAGATTGGATTTCCAACTATGACAAGGTATGGAACTACCTTCCGATTAGTGTACTCTAGAGGGGATACACTGGAGTTCAACAAGAACATCTTGCAACTCGGCCACACATGACCGACCATTCCGAATATATTGTCACCTATGGTTGGTACCAATATAACTTTTCCTAGGAGATACAAAAGCTAAAAGAAGAAGAAATAGTGAATTTTCTCTAGATGTTGACAATACACCCTAATTGGGAGCGACCCACTTAACCATGCTGTCTGCCCGATTTTTGTCATTTCCCGATTGTGAGGCTTGAGGTTATAATTATCTTCCTAGAACATCTGGCCACCATTCACTTTGAATGTCACATCGTCAGATCCATCAAATCACTAATTGATGTCTACAATAATAATCTAGGTGTCTAAGAAGTAAGAATAAATTCCTCTGCTGCCAACGTAATATGTTTGTGGAAATCAATGTACGTGATCCTTTGGAAATACTTTGTCATACATTCGTCCATACAAGTCATCAAGGAACAGGATGAACCGAAGGTACCCTCCAACCACATCCTTATATAGGAATCACCCTAAGGATCAGTAACGAGTAGTCCTTGCAATCCATAGATTCCAATCATGACAGAATTATTCCCAAAATATCTCTAGCGGCCACCAGAGAAATATAACGAGTAGTTCTTCCGCTCATGAAGATCAACGGTCTTCAATTGCTCCATCTTCAATCAGCATCTTCCATCTTCCACGTATTAGCTGGTCAGAATGGTATTCGAATATAAATTTGATCCCGGTCTTTCCGTACCAACAATCGTATAGACCAAATTTGATAGTCGGTTATCTAATTATCAAATAAACAACCGTTCATCCATAAAAATAAAACAAATTCACCGATTTAGTACCCAACATCATTTAGCATCTTCAATTAACCAGTCTTTAATTAAATATTAAAATGCTAATTTGGAAAACATTTCCCTTTCTTATTTAATATAAGAATATTCAATTATCATTACACTTCTACTCATTGGCTCCTCATTGTAAATTGGTAAGCGAATAAATCTCTCAGTATCAACCCCGAAGGCCGAAACCAACATCAGATTGACATCTCGAAAATTACTCAACCCAGCCAAATTACAGCAGATTCCAATTTCTTTAAAAATCATATCATAATCCTTTTTACCATTTTAAAATGATTATATTTTCTTATAATCTCACAAATCATTTCCAATATTTTAAATATCGTTTTATAAAATTAACTAAATAGTTTAATTTAACTTCTTTAAAAGAAATATTACAGATTCCATCTCAAAAACCCTTTACCTTTCATTCATAAAATCCTTAATTTTCCACTTACAAAATCCTTAATCTTCCATTTATAATTTATAAAATCCTTAACTTTTTATTTATAAATAACTTGACCATTTGTTTATAAGTATCTTGAACATTCATTTATACCTATCTTAACCTTTATCAATATTTAATTTAGTTCGACAATTTCTTTATTTTATAAAACCATTCCACCACTCTCCGTATAACTCAGTTTATATGAATTTCCATTTAAAACTCTTTTTGGCAATCTTGCTTTAAAATCCCATTTAATAGACATTCGTCCCATTCCCCAATTTACGCCAAATATTTATATTCTATTTTCAATTCCATTTATTCGCTAATCTCATTCACGAAAACTCATTTAACCACATTTTCTATATTTAAAAACAACGTTTGCAAAAACGTTCATTAGTTACATAAAATAACCTTTCATCCTTTTTAATTCAATTCACGTACACTTCCAATTCCATTAGTCCATTTCAACATCTTAAAATCTTTTTTAAAATTCCATTAACCCGCTTAATCCCTTCTTCGAAACCAATTTAACATTTCCATATCGCTTAAACATTTATTTATTAATATTTTAGAAATTCCATTAATTTAAAATAATAGTTATAAAAACAATGGTTTAACATAATTTGACATCCAAATGAACACAACAAATAATTTGTACGGTTTAACATAATTTGTTATGTTCATTTGCTTCGCAAGTTATTCATGATTTAAGTTATACGGTTTAATTATATAATAAAATCCTTAATTAAATAATTATTTAGTATTGATTACTTTTTAGTTTACGGTTAAATAGGGCCGACAATTTTCCATTCCCCTCACGTTCAACCCGCCCGAACTTCTGTATCCCTGTATGGTTCCAAAACATAGGATATTAGCATGATTTAATTAAACAATTATCGTTTAATAATTAAACCATTTTAAACTAATTGCTTCACTAATTATATTAATTAATATAATTACGTTTTTAACTTAAGGCCGATTCCTGAAGCCACCTTCTTCCTTCATTCCCTACTGTTCAAAAACAATGGATGCCTGTAAAATTTCCCCTTCGGTATGTATAGGATAACTAATTATGTTCAATTACATTTAAATTTAAAATGTGGCCGACCCTTTTTGAGACGACCCAAACTTCCCCTTACGGGAAAGCCCAGATTGAATTGAGAACACAAAAAATCAGAACACGAACAATAAAACATTTCATTTCTTATTACAACAATTTCATCAGAGTACAAGAATATTCGAAGTATGAATAAATATTACACAGAAAAATATCATAGATTTAAAATACGAAGCAGCGAAAAATAATACATAAGTACAACGCATAGCGGAAAATACAATAACTAGCATAAATAAATGAAATACACAGATACAAAGCTTTCCGAATATAGCTCCATCTGTAATCCAGGATCCTGGGAAAAGAAATATCTTCGAAACCAAAACTACTAGCTGCCCGTATGGAAAATATGGGCACCCAGAGTTTAGGTGGAAACAATAAACTCCGAGTTAGTCATGGGACTGGTGTGAGAACTTAAAAAGTTATTTAAAATGTTACTTTAAAATAAGGTAAATCAAGGAACCACGCCGTATAACACGGAACGGGTATACCCCCAAGAATACCAGTACCTAAAACAATAAGCGCATTGCTAATTAAATAAAAATGAAGCTATTATAAGACTCAGGTCCCATCACACAATGCAACGCAAGCCGGAGGATAGAGATTTCCCTTATAATAGCCAAGTATGCTTGGTACGCGAAATTTATCTTTTATTATTACTATAAGTGAAGAAATAAACTTCAAATATAACTGTATCAATCATAGACGGCGTGGGTACCATATATTATGTCGTCATACTAGTTCTACAACTAAAACCGTAAAATGTCGTATTGGAAGTTGGATTTCCATCATGATGGCTCCTGATTCGAAAGATCGATTTCGTATTGCAATACCCAACGGCATACGTCCCAGGCATGAGAAAACAACGTAATGCACATCTGCACTATATCTAGGATATCGAGTATCTCCGCGACTTATGTCCCGTGCATGAGAAAATGCTGCTTACTTTATCCTTCTGAGAATCGGGGGGGGGGGGGGGGTGCCCCTATCCCTCTGACCGTGGAGCGACCACACTCAGCTCATCTCGGTCGACCGAATCCATCCTCATATCGAAAGTATACTGATCTAACCATCAGTTCACCGTCGTACCGATGTGTGAGGCTCACGAATTAACGCTACACAAAGCTATGCTTTGATCATTATCATCCACCAAACTTTGCTTTTCAAAAAAAGTTTGGATCACTGCATCACAGCATGCCACACTATCAATCCATACTGTACCACTAATTTCTGCCAATGTATAACCTCTGAGCTCGTACGTCTCAGAGAAGGGTGTTAAGCAAAAGAATAAATTCTCCGCCACCAAACAGATATATATTTAGCAAAGATCAACGAATACAGTATAAAGGAATACAACGTTAGACAAACCATCCATTTACAAGTCCGTTCTAGGTCTGAATGAAACCGGAGGCACCTTATTCCTTGTCCCGTATGTCCAATACAGGAGAGAGGCCCTCGCATATCTGAACAATCAACAAATACGTCCGGACGACTATCACTGTAGCCCCTTCAAGGTAGCTACTCCAATCATGGGCATTAGTAGCAACCCATCCATTCGATGTGAAGATCGTCGGTCTTGCACTGTCTTCAATCTCTTCGACTGTTAGTCGTCGTATCAATTATTCAGAATGGGATAAACCCGGACTTTCCAAATAACTTGCGTATCTTATAAACAAGTGCTATAAAAACACAATATACGCCTCATTCCAATCAAGAATATTCTTTTATTCAAATATTCTTTTCACAATTTAAACCAAATTAAGGTTTTCCAAACTAGTCGGGATTAGCGAACCTTACTGAAGTAATCATTTGTTCATTTTCCCAATCCCAACCTATTCATCCCATGGAGCAAAACTGGTAATACTCCATATCCAACACCATGGTGTTATCGAAAAAAATCAATTACCATTTCACGTTCAAATCTAATTAAAGATTTAACTATCGCTTGGAGCAAAACTGGTGATACTCCATTCTCGATCATTTCCCAAAGTTGATAATTTAAATTATCACATTCATGTTTCAATCTAATTAAAGATTCATTAAAACTACACTTAGTTTTAATCTTCCCAAAAATCATTATAAATGATTATTTAACTTCGAAAACACAAACATGTCACATAGACAATCTACACCGTACCATTGATTTCTGCCAATATATAGCCTCTGAGCTCGTACATCTCAGTGAAGGGTGTTAAGCAAGAGAATAAATTCTTCACCACCAAACAGATATATATTTTGTAGAGGTCAATAATACAGTTCAAAATACAATGTTGGACACGTAATCCTGTCTTTAACTGGGTTAAAGAACCAATGTCATTTAAAACATAGTTCACAATAAACCCAAAATCACATTCCATTAACCATGGAATCTTCACGGGAAACAGATCATTATTTAATCGATATCAATTTCCGTATCCGACTAATAATATAAATGGAATAACGACAAAGCCTTTTAAATTCCATATATATTAACAGTTTTCCTTCACAGTAGTTCATCTCGATTTTTACCAAATCGAATTCCATTCAATTCCAATTTAATATATTAAATTGGAAAACTTTTCTTTGGAAAATTCCATTAATCTTATTTAAAAGATTATAAATTCAAATCATATTCTTCACTATTAATTGGGTTAAAGAACAAATGTTATTTAAAACACCGTTCACGATAAACCCAAAAATCCAATTCTTTTATTCAATTGCAATTAAATATTAATTGATTGAAAAACTTCACTAAATCTTAATTTAAAGATTTATTCTTTTCTCAACTGGGTTTAAGAACAGTGTTATTAAAGACACCGCTCACGACAAACCCAAAATCCAATTTCAATCCAATAAAATATTAATTAATTGGTAAAATTCCCTAAATCTTAATTAAAAAATTTATTCTTCTCTCAACTGGGTTTAAGAAGAGTGTTATTAAAGACACCGTTCACGACAAACCCAAAATCCAATTTGATATCAAATACAAGGATCTGAATAGAAATTATATCGGCTTATATTCAATATCAAATTCTGAAACCAACAAATATCGTATTGGGAATAACGATATATATATATATATATATATATATCTTCCAAATTCCTCAACAATATCCGTATAATCACAAAATCCAATATCAAAATATTCCAAAGAGTATTTCCATTCCAAATCCATTCCAATTTATTCATTGGAAAAATTCAGGTTATTCTAAAACCATTTTCATATCCAATTTATTTATTTCTAAAAATAATTGGATTATTTTCTAGTTATTAACTAGTTCATTTCGATAAAAATATATTTTTATCTTTTTCAAATATGGAATTTTTCATCCAAATTCTTTCCAAATCATTTATTATGATTTTACACAATTTTTCCATATTTTTAATAATTTTATTATCGCCCGTACAGTCGGTTTCCAATAATGGCCACCGAACTGCATCCATGGCGACCTTTTCCAAAACTTATTTAGACATAATTTAAAATCCATCCTTTAGATTTCAAATTTCTTATTTTCATTGGAAAGCTCTTTTCGATACGAACCCAACGGTTCCGGTTTTAGGAGAATTCAACGGTCGGATCTCTCGTTACGTTCATTTGAAATTAATGGTCGAAATTCGCGAACGGTCGCCGCCTTGCGCGTTCTATTCAGGCCATTATAATATATATACAATATATATCGTCGATTTCCATTTAATATGTAGTTTATAAATCATTTTAAATTCGTTTTAAAAACGATTTCCACTTCCATTTCGATTTTAAATCAAAACCGAATATTCCTTTATAAATTCATTTTAAATTCATTCCAACTCCATTTCAAATTTAAATCAAAATTGAATATTCCTTTATAAATTCATTTTATATTCACTCCAACTCCATTTCAAATTTAAATCAAAATTGAATATTCCTTTATAAATTCGTTTCAAATTCATTTTAAAACAATTTCCACTTCATTTCAATTTTTAAATCAAAATTGAATATTTCATAATTATAATATTAAAATGATAATATTTTCAAAACATCATATTTTGAAATCACTTTTTGATATTCATTATAAAATGAATAAAATCGACAGAAAATCCCGTTCGTGTTAAAATGGCGTTTAACTACTTAACACGGCTTCACATTTCAATATTCACTGAATATTCTTTTTAAAATATTCGTTAATTCTGAACTGGAATCAGACTCAATCAATTACCATATAATTTTATTTATATGGATTTCATACATCACATGTATACAACAATAATGATAAACAATCATTAAAAATTCATACAACACCCAGAGTGCGTTTTACAACTGTATAAGCATTAAAATAAATAACGCTTATACAGTCTGTCAACCCATCGATTGACATACCACTATTTAATGGGATCAATGTATGTCAAATATCATCCCAATACCCGTGTGGGGTTTTCAAACAACAAATACTGTTTATTATTTGTGCACTTGGGCGATGTGTAAAATTTAATGTCCCTATCAATATCAGATAAATAAGTGTACATAAACAAACCGTCCGATTTGTAAATGAATATTTATTTTATTTTCATTCAATGATAATATATATATATATATATTTTATATAAATAATTTTTATGTACAACAATATCAAACAATAACAGTCCAAATCACAATCCAAACAAACAATCAATCATGATTTGTACAGAAAAATAGTGTCAGGAGCTACTAAGCCTCCTCTGCAACCTATTATATAATAACTGTAAAATAATTGGAGTGAGAGAGAGTTCTCACAGTCGGTTTCCACTCCGTAAGTTTTTATTTCTGAATTTCAATCCCATTTGAATTTAAATTCGCTTCCAATTCTGATTTGCTCCTTTTTGATTCTTGTCAGTTCTATGTTGTAGATCTAGTTGTCACGGTTCCAACGCAAGTCGTTTTGTTCCATTCTGATTTCATTTGAAAACGATATGACTGTTTAAAGATTAATTACATTATAAAATAATTAAACATTAATTAATTTCCTTAATTACTTTCTTAGCTGTTGATCTCTTGTTCATCTTCTTCGTCTAGCCGATGAAACTCGATCCCCCAATCCTTAAATCACACGCCACACCAAGCTATTGAACCCCCACCTGACCCCCCACATCGATCGCCTACACGAGAGACACCAGCGCCGAGAATTAGGAGAAGATCGGCGGCCTCCTCCGGCCTAGAAACCACCACAAACCCACCACTTTTGAGAGAGAAATCCGACCATGATATTAACCCAAACACCATCTCAACTGTATGGATCTCTACCTTGCAAAATCCTCTTCCATTTTTGTGTAGTAAGTGTTGAATAATTCATTGTGGATTTGAAGAATTTAATGGATTTAAAAGGGAGAGATTTGGCAGTTGTTTAGGAGCTGGCGACGCGTTCTATTTGGGAAATTAGGGCTTAGATTTTCCTTTGGGTGTATATACTATTTTATAATATATTTAATTCTATTATTTCATTAATTCAAAGATTAACACTCCGAACTCCAAATAAAACTCAATGACTGTCGCCTTAGCTAAACACCCTCATTCCGAACACAATGGGATATGTTTCGTAAGCCAATTCGACCATTTCGATCAGTTTTTATCATAATTAAAATATAAGTCAATATATATTGGATTTAAACGTACATTTTAATTTACCGAGGCCACATATTGACTCCTAAAATTACAGAAAAATAAATCTTGCTATGTTTTGACCATATGGTCCTAACAAAATTAATTTCGTCGAATTTGGAGGCCGTTTGAAAAATGTCCATTTTCTGGTCGATCCAATTCAAATTGAAACTGTCAAAATATGTTTAAATTTACTACACTCACACATTGATTCCAAAAATTATGAAAATTGAAACCTAACAATAATTTGACATTCCGGATCCAACAAAAGTGGTTTCGTCGAAAACGGAGGTCGTTTGCAAAATGGCTATTTTTAAGGGCTATGTATTATATTAAATTCCATAGCGACTATTTTTTATTTTAAACTGGACATAACTTTCAATTTCCGTTATGAAATCTGGATTTTCTGCATTCATTAGAAAGATATAATTAAACAGATTCAAATATTTCTTATTTTACTGAAATCCGATTTATTTTGAATCCTGTACATTTATTGAAAATTTAGAATCGAATTTTCAAACTATTGCGCCATTTCAAACTCGTTTTATAATAAAAGCAAATTCATACGTTCTAACTTCGATTAAAATAAATTTTAGTCGTTATTATTTAAAATAAATTATTTTAAATTTCCAAAATCCATTAAAATAGCTAAAACAAAAATTTTAAATTCGTTCTGAAATTCCGGGTTGTTACAATCTCCCCCCTTAAAATCTTTTCGTCCTCGAAAAGGAACAAAGCTGAAAGTTGTTTTACTAATCAACCCAACTTTCATTCTGGCTTTCATTCTTTAACTTTTCTGTTTCTAAGAATTTTCTAATTTCTCAAAAATTTGGCTAACATCCTAAATTTTCGAAAAATTTCGCCATAACCTCCTTTGTACGGGTTGATATTTAAAACCGCAACTTGCCTCACAGGGCCCTCATCAATCCAAAAGAAAAAGAAAAAGCCAAGCGGCTAGCTAATCGACTCATAAAATCATCAAAACCCAAGAAATACGGTAAATATGTACCTATTTGTCGGGCATACAATTTTATACCTCTTCTTAGCTTCCATGCTCTGACCTGTTCAATATATATACATGGACATATATGCAATTCTAATAAATTTTCAATTCAATTCAATATTTGATGCTAAATTCGACTTAGTTCAACATTTTTCTTACATTAATTATAGTATATAATACCGATACATTTCTAAAACAAAAAGCGTACATACGTTCATACAAGCATCATACATATACATACATATATCCAAAATCCTAGTACATTACATACAAGCATCATACATATACATACATATATCCAAAATTCTAGGAAGTCATGCCTCTTTCTTGCATAGTTTCCAAAGTAGATAGCTCCTTTCCTTTGATTTCTTATCACCCTTTTTAGTGGGCAATCTCGGGCTAGATGCCCTACTTTTTTGCATTGGAAGCACTTCTTTTCTTTTCCTAGTTTTATGGATTTTTTCTTTACGTTTGGACACTTATGTATAAAATGTCCCGTCTCTTTGCACTTGAAACAAACTATGTCCACTCTTATCTGTTTCTCTTTCTTCTTCTTTTTCTCAGGACACATGATTGCATAATGCCCTTCTTTTTTACATTTATGACAATAAACAACCCTGCGTGGTCCTAAGTTCAACTCTCCTTCTTTTTCTGCTTTTTGCTGAGCTGTCCTTGCTTGTTTCAGAGTCATCCAGAATTCAGTATGAGATAAGCCATAGTCGTCCATGTCCTACATAATATTTTATGATTTCATCAAGAGGGACAATATTATTTTTCACTTACCAAATATCTTGATTTGTGCTTTATTTATCATTCCGGTATTTTTATTAGTTGAATTAATAATCAAACATCACAGCCAGTAATCAATTTGTTGATTAATTTTCAAATGTATACTATATTCTAAAACCATATTTTTAGTTTCAAGTCACAAACAATAAATTCTAGCTAAGTTTTGGTTGTCATGCCAGTCAATTAGAAATTATACAGATATTCACTTTTGAAACTCGAACATAGAATCTGATGACGAGACCTCATAATCAGAATCATCCCCAGGCGACTAGAGTGTGATTCTATATCTGGCCAGTATATCTGAGACTTCAAATACGTGTATATTCAAAATCTTTATATACTCGATAGTCGAAATTCAATATAAAATAAATATTCAAATAAAAATAATAAGGTATAAAATTTTCAAAATCTAATTTGATATTTGAAAGTAACACTCTTCAAACTCATTCTAAAATACTACTGATCGTATCTCTAGCGAGTTATTCTTATTGGATATTACTAGTCCAATCTCTGATGAATTCTTTCATTTGGTTCTAATGTGTCTTGTTCTCGAGCTCTATAAACCAAAGCTCTGATACCAAACTGAGACGACCCAAATATCCCCTTACGGGAAAGCCTAGATTGAATTGAGAACACGACAAATCAGAACACAAACAATAGAAGATTTCATTGCTTATTGCAACAATTTCATCAAAGTACAAGAATATTCAGAGTATGAATAAATATTACACAAAAAAATATCAGAGATTAAAAATACAAAGCAACGTAAATTAATACATAAGTACAATGCATAGCAGAAAATATAATAACTAGCACAACTGAATGAAATACACGGATACAAAGCTTTCTGAATATAGCTCCAGCTGTAATCCAGGATCCTGGGAAAAGAAATATCTGCGAAACCAAAACCACTAGCTGCCCATGTGGAAAATATGGGCACCTAGAGTTTAGGTGGAAACAAACTTTGAGTCAATCATGGGACTGGTGTGAGAACAGTTATTTAAAACTTTATTTTAAAATAAGGTAAATCAAGGGACCACACCGTATAACACGGAACGGGTTTACCCCCAAGAATACTAGTGCCTAAAACAAATAGCGCAAAGCTAATAAAAAAATGAAGCTATTATAAGACTCAGGTCTCATCACACAATGCAACGCAAGCCGGAGGATAGAGTTTTCCCTTATAATAGCCAAATTTGCTTGGTACGCAAATCTATCTTTTATTATTACTATAAGTGAAGAAATCAACTGCAAATATAAATGTATCAATCATAGACAGCATGGGTACCATATATCATGTCGCCATACTAGTTCTACAACTAAAACCGTAAAATGTCGTATTGGAAGTTGGATTTCCATCATGATGGCTCCTGATTCGAAAGATCGATCACGTAGTGCAATACTCAACAACATACGTCCTAGGCATGAGAAAACACCGTAATGCACATCCGCACTATATCCAGGATATCGAGTATCTCCGCGACTTATGTCCCGTGCATGAGAAAACTCCGCTTACTCTATCCTTTTGGGAATGGGGGGGGGTGCCCCTATCCCTCTGAGCGTGGAGCGACCAGACTCAGCTCATCTCGGTTGGCCGAATCCATCCTTATACCGAAAGTATACTGATCAAACCATCAGTTCACCATCATACCGATGTGTGAGGCTCATGAATTAATGCTACACAAAGCTATGCTAATTAAAGTTATGATTTGATCATCATCCACCAAACTTTGCTTCTCAATAAAAGTTTGGATCACTGCATCTCAGCATGCCACACTATAAATCCATATCGTACCACTGATTCTGCCAATATATAACCTCTGAGCTCGTACGTTTCCGGGATGGGTGTTAAGCAAGAGAATAAATTCTCTGCCACTAAACAGATATATATTTAGTAGATATCAACGAATACAGTATAAAGGAATACAACGTCAGACAAACCATCCATTTACACGTCTGTTCTAGGTCTGAAGGAAACTGGAGGCACCTTATTCCTCGTCCCGTATGTCCAATACAGGAGAGAGGCCCTCGCATATCCGAACAATCAACAAATACGTCCGGACGGCTACCACTGTAGCCCCTTCAAGGTAGCTACTCCAATCATAGGCATCAGTAGCAACCAATCCATTCAATGTGAAGATCGTCGGTCTTGCACTGTCTTTAATCTCTTCGACTATTAGTCGTCGTATCAATTATTCAGAATGGGATAAACCCGGACTTTCCGAATAACTCGCGTATCTTATAAACAAGTGCTATAAAAACACAACATACGCCTCATTCCAATCCCGAATATTCTTTTATTCAAATATTCTTTTCACAATTTAAACCAAATTAAGATTTTCCAAACTAGCTGGATTAGGGAACCTTACCGAAGTAATCATTTGTTTATTTTCCCAATCACAACCTATTCATCCCATGGAGCAAAACAGGTAATACTCCATATCCAACACCACAGTGTTATCGGTAAAAATTAATTTACATTTACCATTCAAATCTAATTAAAGATTTAACTATCGCTTGGAGCAAAACTGGTGATACTCCATTCTCGATCATTTCCCAAATTTGATAATTTAAATTATCACATTCATGTTTCAATCTAATTAAAGATTCATTAAAACTCCGCTTAGTTTTAGTCTTACCAAAAATCATTATTAATGATTATTTAACTTTGGAAACACAAACATGTCACATCGACAATCTACACCGTATCACTGATTTCTGCCAATATATAACCTTTGAGCTCGTACGTCTCAGAGAAGGGTGTTAAGCAAGAGAATATATTCTCCGCCACCAAACAGATATATATTTAGCAGAGGTCAACAATACAGTTCGAAACACAATGTTAGACACATAATCCTGTCTTTAACTAGGTTAAAGAACCAATGTCATTTAAAACACAGTTCACAATAAACCCAAAATCACATTCCGATAACCATGGAATCTTCATGGAAAATAGATCAATATATAATCGATATCAATTTCCGTATCCGACTAATAATATAAACGGAATAATGACAAAGCCTTTTAAATTTCATATATATTAACAGTCTTCCTTCACAGAAGCTCATCTTGATTATTACCAAACCGAATTCCATTCAATTCCAATTTAATATATTAAATAGGAAAACTTTTCTTTGGAAAATTCCATCAATCTTATTTAAAAGATTATAAATTCCAAATCATATTCTTCACTGTTAATTGGGTTAAAGAACAAGTGTTATTTAAAATACCATTCACGATAAACCCAAAAATCCAATTCTTTTATTCAATTCCAATTAAATATTAATTAATTGAAAAACTTCACCAAATCTTAATTTAAAGATTTATTCTTTTCTCAACTAGGTTTAAGAATAATGTTATTAAAGACACTGTTCACGATAAACCCAAAATCCAATTTCAATCCAATTAAATATTAATTAATTGGTAAAATTCCCTAAATCTTAATTACAAGATTTATTCTTTTCTCAACTAGGTTTAAGAACAGTGTTATTAAAGACACCGTTCACGACAAACCCAAAATCCAATTTAATATCAAATACAAGGCTCTAAACATAAATTATATCGGCTTATATTCAATATCAAATTCTCAAACCAACAAATATCGTATTGGGAATAACGATATGTATATATCTTCCAAATTCCTCAACAATATCTGTATAATCACGAAATCTAATATCGGAATATTCTGAAGTTTATTTCCATTCCGAATCCATTCTAATTTATTCATTGGAAAAATTCTGGTTATTCTAAAACCATTTTCAAATCCAATTTATTTATTTCTAAAAATAATTGGATTATTTTTCTAGTTATTAACTAGTTCATTTCGATAAAAATATATTTTTATCTTTTCAAATATGGAATTTTTCATCCAAATTCTTTCCAAATCATTTATTATGATTTTGCATAATTTTTCCATATTTTTAATAATTTTATCATCGCCCGTACAGTCGATTTCCGGTAACAGCCACCGAACTGCATCCATAGTGACCTTTTCCAAAACTTATTTGGACATATTTTAAAATCCAACTGATAGATTTCAAATTTCTTATATTCATTGGAAAGCCCTTTCGATACGAACCCAAAGGTTCCGGTTTTATGAGAATCCGGCGGTCGGATGTCCTGTTACATCCAATTGAAGTTAATGGTCGATATTCGTGAACGGTCGCTGCGCGGCGCGTTCTACTCAGGCCATTATAATATATACATATAATATATATCGTCGATTTCCATTTAAAACGTATTTTATAAATCGTTTTAAAAACGATTTCCATTTCCATTTCAATTTTAAATCAAAACTGAATATTCCTTTATACATTCGTTTTAAATTCATTCCAACTCCATTTCAAATTTAAATCGAAATTGAATATTCCTTTATAAATTAGTTTTAAATTCATTCCAACTCCATTTCAAATTTAAATCAAAATTGAATATTCCTTTATAAATTCATTTTAAATTCATTTTAAAATGATTTCCACTTCATTTCTATTTTTAAATCAAAATCGAATATTTTATATCATTATAATATTTAAATGATAATATTTTCAAAATATCAGATTTTGAAATCACTTTTCGATATTTATTATAAAATGAATAAAATTAACAGAAAATCCCATTCGTGTTAAAATGGCGTTTAACTACTTAACATGGCTTCACATTTCAATATTCACTGAATATTCTTTTTAAAATATTCGTTAATTCTGAACTGGAATCAGACTCAATCAATTACCATATAATTTTATTTATATGGATTTCATACATCACATGTACACAACAATAATGATAAACAATCATTAAATATTCATACAACATCCAGGGTGCGTTTTACAACTGTATAAGCATTAAAATAAATAAATAACACCTATACAGTCTGTCAACCCATCGATTGACATACCACTAATTATTGGGATTAGTGTATGTCAAGTATCATCCCAATACCCGTGTGGGGATTTCAAACAACAAATATTGTTTATTATTTGTGCAATTGGGCGATGTGTAAAATTTAACGTCCCAATCAATATCAGATAAATAAGTGTACATAAACAAACCGTCCGATTTATAAATGAATATTTATTTTATTTTCATTCCATGATAATTTATATATTTTTTATATAAATAATTTTATGCACAACAATATCAAACAATAACAGTCCAAATCACAATCCAAACAAACAATCAACCATGGTTTGTACAGAAAAATAGTGTCAGGAGCTACTAAGCCCCGTCTGCATCCTATTATATAATAACTGTAAAATAATCGGAGTGAGAGAGAGAGTTCTCACAGTCGGTTTCCACTCCGTAAGTTTTTATTTTTTAATTTCAGTCCTGGTTGAATTTAAATTCGCTTCCAATTCTGATTTGCTCCTTTTTTATTCTGGTCAGTTCTGTGTTGTAGCTCTAGTTGTCACGATTCCAATGCAAGTCGTTTCGTTCCATTCTAATTTCATTTGAAAAAGATATGACTGTTTAAAGATTAATTACATTATAAAATAATTAAACATTAATTAATTTCCTTAATTACTTTCTTAGCCATTAATCTCCTATTCTTCTTCTTTGTACGGCTTATGAAACTCGATCCCCCAATCCTTAAATCGCACGCTACACCAAGCTATTGAACCCTCATCTGACCCCCCTCCCCCCACATCGATCGACAAACACCAACGCCGAGAATTAGTAGAAAATCGGCGACCTCCCCCGGCATTGAAACCACCACGAACCCGCCGCTTTTGAGAGAAAATCCAACCATGATATTTGTAATAACCCAGAAATGCGAGCCAATTTAAAATTTTTTATTTAGGCAATTTTAGCGAATTTTGATTATTTAAAATGAATTATTTTTAATAATAATGACGAGAAATTTATTTTGAATGGAATTAGAACGTATATATTTATATAGATCGTCGTTAGAATATAAATATTTATTATATATATATATATATATATATATATATAAAAGGAATTGAAAATGGCGCGGTAGTTCGATAATTCAATTTCTAAATTCAAATGAATGCACCGGGTGCAAAATAAACCGGATTTTAACGAAACCAAAAATATTAGAATCTAATTGAGAATATCTTTCCAACGAATCCGGGAAATTGAAATTTCATAGCGGGGATAAAAAGTTATGCCCAGTTGAAAATTCAGAATAGTCGCTATGGAATTTCGGCCCTTAAAAATAGCCATTTTGCAAACGACCTCGGATTTCGACGAAACCACTTTTGTTGGATCCGTGATGTCAAGTTATTGCTAGATTCCAAAATTCGTAATTTGTCGAATAAATATGTGAGCGTGGAAAAGGAAAACGCGTTCGATAAGTTTTAGTTGATTTTAATCGACTGGAAAATGACCATTTTTCAAACGGTCTCAGAATTCGATGAAATTAGTTTTGTTAGGACTGTATCATCAATACGAAGCTAGAAAATATTTTTCTGGAATTTATTGAGTCAGTATGTGGCCCCGGTAAATTGAAATGCACGTTCAAATTCAATATATAGAGTTATAGGTTGATTTTGACGAAAACTGGTCGAAACGATCGAATCAGCTTACGATACATATCCCATTGTGTTCGGAATGGGGATAATTAGCTATGGACGACAGGCGGTGGGTTCGATTTCGAGGTCGAGAATAAAAGTTGCTTTTTGGAATTAATTTAATAATATTATATATATATTTATATAAAGGCCCCCCATTTCTCTCTTCCACGATTAGATTTAAAATTTAAAAAAAAAAGGAGGACGGAGGCAGAAAACCGCCACTGCGACGCCCTCCAGGCCGACGCGCCGCCGTCGGAGGCGCCAGGCCCTCCCCCTCCTTCCTTTGAATGAACCCTCCTCCCCCTCCGCTCTTCATCCTCCCCCTCTTCTTAATCGATCACCCCCCTTTTTGCCCTACCCGCGACCACCTGAGGCTGCCGCCTCTGCCTGCAGCGTCCAGCGAGCCTCTGACCCCCCCTCCAACTCCAACCATTGCCCCCCCTCTCCTAAAAATCTGATTTTTTATTAATTCTCGTTCATGTATTCTACCGCCGACCACTCACGACATTGCCACCTCCACGAGCGCATCACCGACGAGCTTCGACACACCCCCCACTCCTCTGAAAACTGAAATCAAAGTGAGTTTTCATCTTATTTTTATTTATTTGTTTTAATTTTTTTAGTAAATAGAGAATAGCGAATTAAGGTAATATTTTTTTTGTATAAAAGGGGGGGGGTTTAATTTTTATATATACGTTAAAGATCTAATTTTGATTTGTTTAAAGTTAAGATTTTCATCAAAGAAAGTTAGATGTTTATTTTATAGAAGATATGATTTTTAACTATAAAAAAGTTTGGATTTATAACTTTGAAAAGATTTGATTTTTAAAATGTAAGAGGTAAGATTTTTAAAAAGCGATGTAAAGAAATATTTCTTATCATATGAATGACAAGTTAAAAATATGATTTTTAAATCATATACGTTGTTTTGAAAATGTCATTGAAATAAAAATTCGATCTTTATATTAGAAGTAGATATAAAAATATATTTTTTATATAGGAAAGAGCGTTATAAAAATATAATCTTTATTAGAAGAAGAGGGATATAAAAATATAATTTTTATATAGAGAATAGCGTGATAAAAATATAATCTTTATTATATAAACACCAGGATAAAAATAGAATTTTTATCTATATAGTAGCAGTGTGAAAATGTGATTTTTATAAACATAACAACAATACGAAAATGTGATTTTTATATATGTAGTGGCTACGGACGACGAATTTGACAAAAGGCGAGCACAACGAAGATTTCTACACAAGAAGAGTCGTGGTATTGGATTAGCTAGTCGGTGAGAACTTCTCACTTTAAATTTTCTTTTCTAGTTAAAAATATATACTAGGATGCAGACGGTGCTTAGTAGCACCCGACACCCGTCGTCCACAGACCATGGACGACTTGTATGCTTGTTTGATGTGTTGTAAAATTTGTTTGTGATGTTGATGTGAAATCGATAATAAGACTTTCATGTGTTGAAATAAATTATTATCGTTAAAAATATAATTTTTAACGTGAATGTGAATAAATAAATATTCATTTACAAACCGGACGGTTTGTTTATGTACACCTATTTGAAGGACATTGATTGGGACGGTAAATTTTACACATCATCCAACTGCACAAATAATATTTAGTGTTTGTGGATTGAAACCCCACACGGGTGTTGGGATGATATTTGGCGTACACTAATCCCAATTATTTAGTTGCATGTCGATCGATTGGTCGACAGACTGTGTGAGCGTTAATTATTTATATTTGATGCTTATGCAGTTGTGTGGTGCACATTGGATGATGGTTGATTATTTATTGTTGCTATTATATACATGTGTTGTATGGAATCCATATAATTAACATTATATGGTAATTGATTGGGCCTCATTCCAATTGGGAAAATAAAGAATATTTTAAAATATAGGTTCATGTGTTGACAGTACTCATTTGTTGAGATTAGTCATGTGTTGAATGAAATATTTTAACAATAAAATTTACATCTTTATCAAATATAAAATTAGAAACTAACTGGAAAATAGATAAGATGAGTGGTCTCTTGGATATTGATCTGATGTTGGTTTCGGCCTTCGAGGTTAATATTTAGGGAATTGCTCTCTTGCTAATTTACGGTTAGTGACAGATGAATTGGAATGAGGCGTATGTTATGTTTGTGTAACATTTGTTTATTATATACGCGGGTTATTCGAAAAGGCCGGGTTTATACCCAGTCTGAATAACCGATTCGACGATATGTCGAAGAGGAAGACCGTGGTTGAAGACCGGAAGTCTTCACATCGTTTGGGTGATTACTGATGATCTTGATTGGGCTGTACACCCAAGATGAGGGAATCAGTTGGTGATCGTCCAAACGTACTTGGAGATCGATGGATATGCGAGGAAAGTGCCTCCGGTTTCGTTCAGACCCAGAACGAACTTGTAAATGGACTGTGTGTCTGACATTGGATTTTATTCTGTGTTGATTGATCTCTATTAAATATACATCTGTTTGGCGGCGGAGAATTTATTCTCTTGCTTAACGCCCTTCTCTGAGACGTACGAGCTCAGAGGTTGTATATCGATGGACATCAGTCGCATGGCATGAATTGCCTGTGTGGCACGCCTAAGTGGCAATCGATTAAGGCTTCTGTTGAAAAGCAAAGTCTTGTGGTTGATGATCAAAGCACGGCCTGTGTGGCGCAGCTTTGTGTATAACGTGAATTCGCGAGCCTCACACCTCGGTATGAGTCAAAAAGGGGATAGTGACTGCAGGGAGAGCACGACATTTCTTTCTAGCTAATGGTGGTGTCAGTGCTTAAACTGGCTGACATTTATATACTTTTCACCTATATGGTTGTTGGATGCGAGGCGCCTTGATTTTAGGTCTTTAAGGACCGGGAAACGTGTGTTCAGGAATAATTAATCCTCAAACGTAAGGGAGGACCGGCCCTGAAGATCCAGGGGTTACACAGAGTGTGTAGTCCCGAGGCATTTGCTAGAGTGTCTCAAAGCGGAGAGGAGCTTGCCTGCCCCTTGCCTCGACTCATAACGGAAATCCAATTTCCAATATGTGATATTTCGGTTTTATTTGTAGAGCCTAGTATGGCGACATAGTGGGATGGGGCACTTATGCCGTCTATGATTGATATTTATGATTGAAATGTTTTGACACTATACACTTATAATAGTATCAAATGATTTGTTTAAACGTACCAAGCATGTTTGGCTATTATAAGGGAAAACCCTATCCTCCGGCTTGCGTTGCATTGTGTAATGGGAACCGGGTCTTATAATAGCTTCATTTTTCGAAAAAGCATTGCATTGTTTATTTTAAGCACTGGTATTCTCGGTAGGAAACCTGTTCCGTGTTATACGGCGTGGTCCCTTGATTTACCTTATTTTTAAAGTAAGGTTTTAAATAACTGTTTTAGTTCTCACACCAGTCACATGACTGACCTGGAGTTTATTGTTTTAACCTAAACTCTGGGTGCCCCTATTTTCGACATGGGCAGCTAGTAGATTTGGTTTTGCAGATTTATATTCACAGGATCCTGATTTACAGCTGGAACGATGCTCGGAAAGCTCTGTATCCGTGTATTACTTTCAGTAGTGTATTGTATTATTTTTCCGCTGCAGTACTGTATTTAAATCTCTGATATTTTCTGTGTAATATTTATTCATACTCTGTATATTCTTGTATTATGATGGAATTGTTATAATTAACAATGAAATGTTCTTCTGTTTGCGTCCTGATTCGTCTTGTCCTCAAGGCAATCCGTGCTTTCCTTACCGGGGAAGTTCGGGTCGTGTCATTTTGGTATCAGATCTTTGGTTTACAGAGCTCGAGAACGAGACACATTAGAACCAAACGAAAGAATTCATCAGATATTGGATTAGTAATATCCAATTAGAATGACTCGTTAGAGACAGGATCAATAGTATCCTAGAACGAGTGTGAAGAGTATATATTTCAAATGAAAACAACATTGTTTTGAAATTTAAACTAGTTTATACGTATTTGAATATTTTAATTGTATTGAATTTGGACAATCGAGCATATAAAGATTTTGCATATACGCGTCATGAACGTATATTCGATGTTTTAATATACTGGATAGATATAGAATCACATTCTAGACACCCGGAGATGATTCTTATGATTGATATATCATCATAAGAATTTGTGTTCGTGTTTCGAAAGTGAGATATCTATATATTTCCATAGACTGGTGTGAGAACCAAAATTAGATAGGGCTTGTTGTTGTGATTTGGCATCAAAAACATGATTTTCTGTATATATATCAAAATTATGAATTTGAAATTCTAATTCACTAATTGATTGATGGTTGTGTTGTTTGATTATTGTTTGTCTAATTAAATTTTTAACCATTTCGACTAATTGAACCAAATTTAGAACTGTATTGAAAAATTGTTTGAAAATGCATGCATATATATGTACTTACATTGAACAGGTCATTGCAAGGAGGCTAGAGCAGAAGAATAAAATTGTTTGCCCGAAAAATAGGTACATGTTTACCATAAATTACTCTTTTGTTTGGGTGATTATGATTTTATGAGCCGCTTGGCTTTTTCTTTTGGATTGAAGAAGGCTATGGGAGGCTATATGAAATATCCCGAAGTCCCCGGTGTAGGGGAGGTTAAGGCGAAATTTTTCGAAAATTTAGGGTGTTAGCCAAATTTTTGGAAAATTTGAAGAGTTCTTTGAAACTGAAAAGTTGAAGAACTTAAGCCGTAACGAAAATAATGGAAGTTGAGTTAATCAGTTAAACAACTTTCGGCTTCATTCCTTTTCGGGGACGAAAAGTTTTAAGTGGGGGAGATTGTAATAATCCGGAAATGCGAGCCAATTTAAATTTTTTTATTTTAGCAATTTTAGCGAATTTTGATTACTTAAAATGAATTATTTTAAATAATAACGACGAGAAATTTATTTTGAATGGAACTAGAACGTATATATTTATATAGATCGTCGTTAGAATATAAATATTTATTATATATATATATATAAAAGGAATTGAAAATGGCGTGGTAGTTCGATAATTCGATTTCTAAATTCAAATGAATGTACCGTGTGCGAAATAAACCAGATTTTAACGAAACCAAAAACATTAGAATCTAATTGATAATATCTTTCCAATGAATCCGGGAAATTGAAATTTCATAGCGGGGATAAAAAGTTATGCCCAGTTGAAAATTTAGAATAGTCGCTATGGAATTTCGGCCCTTAAAAATAGCCATTTTGCAAACGACCTCGGATTTCGACGAAACCACTTTTGTTGGATCCATGATATCAAGTTATTGCTAGATTCCAAAATTCGTAATTTTTCGTATCAATATGTGAGCGTGGAAAAGGAAAACGCGTTCGATCAGTTTTAGTTGATTTTAATCGACTGGAAAATGGCCATTTTTCAAATGGTCTCAAAATTCGATGAAATTAGTTTTGTTAGGACCGTATCGTCAATACGAAGCTAGAAAATATTTTTCTGGAATTTATAGAGTCAGTATGTGGCCCCGGTAAATTGAAATGCGCGTTCAAATTCAATATATAGAGTTATATGTTGATTTTGACGAAAACTGGTCGAAACGATCGAATCAGCTTACGATACATATCCCATTGTGTTCCGAATGGGGGTAATTAGCTATGGACGACAGGCGGTGGGTTCGATTTCGAGGTCGAGAATAAAAGTTGCTTTTTGGAATTAATTTAATAATATTATATATATATTTATATAAAGGCCCCCCATTTCTCTCTTCCACGATTAGATTTAAAATTAAAAAAAAAGGAGGACGGAGACGGAAAACCGCCACTGCGACGCCCTCCAGGCCGACGCGCCGCCGTCGGAGGCGCCAGGCCCTCCCCCTCCTTCCTCTGACTGAACCCGCCTCCCCCTCCGCTCTTCATCCTCCCCCTCTTCTTAATCGATCGCCCCCCCTTTTTTGCCCTACCCGCGACCACCTGAGGCCGCCGCCTCTGCCTGCAACGTCCAGCGAGCCTCTGACCCCCCTCCAACTCCAACCAGTGCCCCCCCTCTCCTAAAAATCTGATTTTTTTATTAATTCCCTTTCATGTATTCTACCGCCGACCACTCACGACATTGCCACCTCCACGAGCGCATCACCGGCGAGCTTCGACACACCCCCACTCCTCTGAAAACTGAAATCAAAGTGAGTTTTCATCTTATTTTTATTTATTTGTTTTTTTTAGTAAATAGAGAATAGCGAATTAAGGTTATATTTTTTATGTATAAAAAAAGGGGGGGGGGTTTAATTTTTATATATACGTTAAAGATCTAATTTTGATTTGTTTAAAGTTAAGATTTTTCATCAAAGAAAGTTAGAAGTTTATTTTATAGAAGATATGATTTTTAACTATAAAAAAGTTCGGATTTATAACTTTGAAAAGATTTGATTTTTAAAATGTAAGAGGTAAGATTTTTAAAAAGTGTTGTAAAGAAATAATTCTTATCATATGAATGGCAAGTTAAAAATATGATTTTTAAATCATATACGTTGTTTTGAAAATGTCATTGAAATTAAAATTCGATCTTTATATTAGAAGTAGATATAAAAATATAATTTTTATATAGGAAAGAGCGTTATAAAAATATAATCTTTATTGGAAGAAGAGGGATATAAAAATATAATTTTTATATAGAGAATAGCGTGATAAAAATATAATCTTTATTATATAAACATCAGGATAAAAATAGAATTTTTATCTATATGGTAGCAGTGTGAAAATGTGATTTTTATATACATAACACCAATATAAAAATGTGATTTTTATATACGTAGTGGCTACGGACGACGAATTTGACAAAAGGCGAGCACGACGAAGATTTCTACACAAGAAGAGTCGTGGTATTGGATTAGCTGGTCAGTGAGAACTTCTCACTTTAAATTTTCTTTTCAAATTAAAAATATATACTAGGATGCAGATGGTGCTTAGCAGCACCCGACACCCGTTGTCGACAGACCATGGACGGCTTGTATGCTTGTTTGATGTGCTGTAAAATTTGTTTGTGATGTTGATGTGAAATCGATAATAAGACCTTCATGTGTTGAAATAAATTATTATCGTTAAAAATATAATTTTTAGAGTGAATGTGAATAAATAAATATTCATTTACAAACCGGACGGTTTGTTTATGTACACCTATTTGAAGGACATTGATTGGGACGGTAAATTTTACACATCGCCCAACTGCACAAATAATATTCAGTGTTTGTGGATTGAAACCACACACGGGTGTTGGGATGATATTTGGCGTACACTAATCCCAATTATTTAGTTGTATGTCGATCAATTGGTCGACAGACTGTGTGAGTGTTAATTATTTATATTTGATGCTTATGCAGTTGTGTGATGCACTTTGGATGATGGTTGATTATTTATTGTTGCTATTATATACATGTGTTGTATGGAATCCATATAATTAACATTATATGGTAATTGATTGGGCCTCATTCCAATTGGGAAAATAAAGAATATTTTAAAATATAGGTTCATGTGTTGCTCATTTGTTGAGATTAGTCATGTGTTGAACGAAATATTTTAACAATAAAATTTACATCTTTATCAAATATAAAATTAGAAACTAACTGGAAAATATATAAGATGAGTGGTCTCTTGGATATTGATCTGATGTTGGTTTCGGCCTTCGGGGTTAATATTTAGGGAATTGCTCTCTTGCTAATTTACAGTTAGTGACTGATGAATTGGAATGAGGCGTATGTTGTGTTTGTATAACATTTGTTTATTATATACGCGGGTTATTCGGAAAGGCCGGGTTTATACCCATTCTGAATAACCGATTCGACAATATGTCGAAGAGGAAGACCATGGTTGAAGACCGGAAGTCTTCACATCGTTCGGGTGATTACTGATGATCTTGATTGGGATGTACAACCAAGATGAGGGAATCAGTTGGTGATCGTCCAGACGTACTTGGAGATCGATGGATATGCGAGGAAAGTGCCTCCGGTTTCGTTCAGACCCAGAACGAACTTGTAAATGGATTGTGTGCCTGACATTGGATTTTATTCTGTGTTGATTGATCTCTATTAAATATACATCTGTTTGGCGGCGGAGAATTTATTCTCTTGCTTAACGCCCTTCTCTAAGACGTATGAGCTCAGAGGTTGTATATCGATGGACATCAGTCGCATGGAATGAATTGCCTGTGTGGCACGCCTAAGTGGCAATCGATCAAGACTTCTGTTGAAAAGCAAAGTCTTGTGGTTGATGATCAAAGCACGGCCTGTGTGGCGCAGCTTTGTGTATAACGTGAATTCGCGAGCCTCACACCTCGGTATGAGTCAAAAGGTTATAGTGACTGCAGGGAGAGCAAGACGTTTCTTTCTAGCTAGTGGTGGTGTCAGTGCTTAAACTGACTGACATTTATATACTTTTCACCTATATGGTTGTTGGATGCGAGGCGCCTCGATTTTAGGTCTGTTAGGACCGGGAAACATATGTTCAGGAATAATTAATCCTCAAACGTAAGGGAGGGCCAGCCCTGAAGATCCAGGGGTTACCCAGAGTGTGTAGTCCCGAGGCATTTGCTAGAGTGTCTCGAAGCGGAGAGGAGCTTGCCCCTTGCCTCGACTCATGACGGAAATCCAATTTCCAATACGTGATATTTCAGTTTTATTTGTTGAGCCTAGTATGGCGACATAGTGGGATGGGCCACTTATGCCGTTTATGATTGATATTTATGATTGAAATGTTTTGACACTATACACTTATAATAGTATCAAATGATTTGTTTAAACGTACCAAGCATGTTTGGCTATTATAAGGGAAAACCCTATCCTCCGGCTTGCGTTGCATTGTGTGATGGGAACTGGGTCTTATAATAGCTTCATTTTTCGAAAAAGCATTGCGTTGTTTATTTTAAGCACTGGTATTCTCGGGAGGAAACCCGTTCCGTGTTATACGGCGTGGTCCCTTGATTTACCTTATTTTCAAAGTAAAGTTTTAAATAACTGTTTTAGTTCTCACACCAGTCACATGACTGACCTGGAGTTTATTGTTTTAACCTAAACTTTGGGTGCCCCTATTTTCGACACGGGCAGCTAGTAGTTTTGGTTTTGCAGATTTATATTCACAGGATCCTGATTTACAACTGGAACGATGCTCGGAAAGCTCTGTATCAGTGTATTACTTTCAGTTGTGTATTGTATTATTTTTCCGCTGCAGTACTGTATTTAAATCTCTAATATTTTCTGTGTAATATTTATTCATACTCTGTATATTCTTGTATTATGATGGAATTGTTATAATAAACAATGAAATGTTCTTCTGTTTGCATCCTGATTCGTCTTGTCCTCAACGCAATCCGTGCTTTCCTTACTGGGGAAGTTCGGGTCGTGTCAATATTAACCCAAACCCCATCTCAATCGTATGGATCTCTAGCTTGTAAAATCCTCTTCCATTTTTGTGTAATAAGTGTTGAATACTTCATTATGGATTTGAAGAATTTAATGGATTTAAAAGGGAGCGATTTGGCCATTGTTTAAGAGCTGACAACGCGTTCTATTTGGGAAATTAGGATTTAGATTTTCCTTTGGGTGTATATACTATTTTATAATATATTTAATTCTATTATTTAATTAATTCAAAGATTAACACTCCGAACTCTAAATAAAACCCAAAGACTGCCGCCCCTAGCTAAATACCCCTATTCCGGACACAATGGGATATGTTTTGTAAGCCAATTCGACCATTTCGTTCAGTTTTTATCAAAATTAAAATATAAATCAATATATATTGGATTTAAACGTACATTTTAATTTACCAGGGCCACATACTGACTCCAAAAAATACAGAAAAATTAATCTACCTATGTTTTGACCATACAGTCCTAACAAAACTAATTTCATTGAATTTGGAGGCCGTTTGAAAAATGGCCATTTTCTGGTCGATCCAATTCAAACTAAAACTGTCAAAACACGTTTAAATTTACTACGCTCACATATTGATTCCAAAAATTATGAAAATTGAAACCTAACAATAGTTTGACATTCTGGATCCAACAAAAGTGGTTTCATCGAAAACGGGGGTCATTGGTAAAATGGCTATTTTTATGGGCTATATATTATATTTTCCATAGCGACTATTTTAAATTTTAAACTGGACATAACTTTCAATTCCCGTTATGAAATCTAGTTTTTTCACATTCATTAGAAAGATATAATTAAACAGATTCAAATATTTCTGATTTCATTGAATTCCGATTTATTTTGAACCATGTATATTCATTGGAAATTTAAAATCGAATTTTCAAACTACTGCACCATTTTAAACTCGTTTTATAATTAAAATAAATTTATGCGTTCTAACTTCGGTTAAATTTTAGTCGTTATTATTTAAAATAAATCATTTTAAATTTCTAAAATCCATTAAAATAGCTAAAATAATGATTTTAAATTGGTTCTGAAATTCCGGGTTGTTACAATTTTTTTATTACTCTTCTCCCCACGTTGTCTTCATTCGAACATGAAAACCCACTCCTTGACTTCCTCAACCACCGTCTCACCACTAATATCGGCCACCAAAGCCTGATCGTACCTCGCCTCATCGACCGTCTCCACATCACTATCCCACGCCCGAAGCACCAATCGACTCGAAGCTCCTTGTCTCCTGCCTTCTTGATGTCGACATGACTAGCTCTGTACAACAAAACTCATCACAACCGATCAGGTTGTAGCCCTCGCCTATCTCTACGATTTTTTGTTGAACTATTTTGATCAAAATGAACATATCGAAAGGATTTGGGGAAAGAAATTGTGAAGCTACTACTCGTTGATTTCGAGCAGTGGCAGCTACGTTCATACGTTGACTAAGGGGAAAATTTCTGACCGGAGAATTAGGGTTATGAACCACTATTTATAGACAACCATTTATTATTATATTATTTAAGAAACTTACATGTGAAGTATAATTTAAAAACTACTATATACGACATCCAATCGTGATGAAAATTCTAATCCTAGCATAAAATAATATTCCAGACACGATGGAACATGTTTCATCAAATTCCGAGATCATGTGTGAAAATTCCTTTATAACTTCACAACATCAATCGACATGCATTTAAATTGCGTACGATCACAAAATAAATCCAAATAACTTGAAACTTGAAATACTACAATTATAAATCATTACGGATATAATAAAATTAATTTCGTCGAAAACGGAGTTCGTTAGAAAATCGGTTATTCTTAATTTCCAAATTAAATCGATAAAACGGTTAAATAAAAATATACGCTTTTATTACTCTCACGATCAATTGGTAAATCCGATTGAGATGAAAATTGAAATCCTACAATAACTTAACGTTACGGTTCCAATGAAACTAATTTCGTTGAAAACCGAGACCGTTTGCAAAAATGGCTATTATTGAGGCTTATATATAATATATAAAAAAATATTTTTAAATCCCAAAATAATATAATTAAATAATAATAAATTATAAATATCTTAAATATCCAAATGGAATATATATACCACTTTAAGTATAAACAATGTGGATTATACAACTCAATATTAACATTTCGAGTTAAACGATGCCCAAATTATATAGAAATCCTTATTAAATTTATTAAATAAATGTTATCGTTTATAAACGATTTGCATAGCGACTATTTGAAAATTTGAATTAGACATAACTAACAATTTATATTATGAAATCTCGATTTTTCTCTTTCATATGAAAATTATAATCAACCAGACTCAAATGTTTCTTGTTTCACAGAATCCGACTTATATCGGATCCTGTTTATTCAGTTGAAGTTCAAGACCCAATATTACAAACTACCGCAACGTTACGAGCTCAGTTCAAATTTATTATAAATTTAACGTTTAAACTTTGTTTAATAAACGAATTTAATATTAAAATCCATTAATATTCCAAATATAATATTTGAAATAGATTTAAGTATTCAAATTCAAATGACCTAAAAATCTATGTCGTTAGATTCTTCCCCGCTTAAAAGAATTTCGTTCGAGAAATTACTAATGTAGGAAAAATGTCACAAATCCGTTATGTTTAAAATCCAATTTATTTTAAATCGAAAATTAATTCATTATTATTAATATAACTTTTCAAAAATATTGAAAATTTTCTAACACACTAAATTCCTGAAAAAATTTGGTAGAGTCTCCCCTCTACGGAGGGACTTCTGCCATATCGCAGGAACAAATAATGTATATACATCGACCCATACAGTCAGAAAACAAAATTCAAAAACCAAAATTTATATTTTCGCGTAGGCGTACCTTTTACGAGTGTTATTGAGCATACTTGCTCTACTTACGAGCAATCTACGCAACCAAACTCAAATTTCATAGCCATCTGGCATCTATACTCAACTCAATTCAACATATAAGTAACCGATATATGAAATATTTAAATAACACTTCATTTGTTAACAAGCAAAACTATACATATTTCCAAATTCAAACAGGTAGCATCAATTCATTTGCAAATACAAGGTTAAATCATTAATTTTAATTCATATGCAGTTTCATTCCAGTGTAATATGCTGGAATTTATTTTTCAATTCATTCAACTTTTTTTTTTAAAAACTATTGATAAATGTTGATTCAATCTATCTAACATCCAATAACAAACAGTTCACAACCAACTTAACCAAGCAAATAGAATTCATATTCAACATTAATATTTACTTTGGTGTCGCATATTTGAACGTCAGTTGGTTAATATCTGATTGATTTCTATTTAATTATTATGCATTAAATTTTCAAATTTCAAATCTATTTTATTTAATTTCAGTATCCATTCTTCACTCCACTAAATCAATTTAAGTTCCAAATCCAATTAACTAATTGAATTTTCTAACCAAATTCTGATTCATTATGTCTTAACTTATCTTAAGTTAAATTCTGATTCATTCAATTCCATATTACAATTCTTATTCACAATTTTATATGTGAATTTCTTCTGGTTATATTAAATCATTTAAATTCATATTTTCATTCGAGTTCCATTCAAATAAATCAATCAAACCACAATATCTCAATAATTTAATAAAATTATTTCTTTTTCATACAAAAATATAATTTGGGTAAAATTATTTCATTTACCCTCTTTACAAAACTATATTGTGTCCATTGTCAGCTCAATGCTTCTCAACACCTGAACCGATCAAACCACACAATACAAAAAATTTGTGTATTAAATCTACAAATACGTTCTCTCATATATACACTCAACTCAGTCTAGTGTGTTACTAACCCCATCCCTATCGAGTTACGCCATAGAGCCAAGGTTATTAATAAACCTTATGCTCTGGTACCACTGTAACAACCCGATAAGAACTGGACGCTCGAATTTCGACAATGATACATAAACCTATATTACTTGCTAAAACCCAAGTATCGAAAACACTAGATAGTTGATATAAAGAAATTAGAGGGTGAGAAAAGAAAGAAATATTAGAATAAAAAAAGAAGAAGAACCAACACAACATACAGTATCACATTAATAAAACCCAGTCTGACCCGGGCATTAACTATATAATCTGTCCTCATATACAATCATCAGAATACATTAATACATCTGGATAGTTATATAATCTGTCCTCATATACAATCACACATCGGAATAATAACTATATAATAACTTACGTCTGAACTCCTCCAAGTCGTCTTTTCACATCATCCGATAACCTAAACATATAAAACCCAGTCTGACCCGAGCATTGCAAATGCCAGGATCAGTCTGCTGAACCAGCATGAGAAAAACTCACTAAGTTTAATGGTATCATCCAACTTGGTTTTAAAATTCAAATCTTTTCGAAAGAAAAGGATAATCGTAAGAATGACCCACACATATATACGGACAGTTTTTACCTTACGATAACCCAAAACATTTTTTTCTAAAATCAATACTTTTATGATATTATAATAGTGTCTAAGTAAAGTAAATAACATTCTGGTTGAGCGCTTGCATCTCACGCTCTACATAAATAGTATACAATAAAAACCACGGGCGCTTATTGGAGATTGGATTCCCAATTATGGCAAGGTATGGAACTACCTTCCGATCAGTGTACTCTACATTGGATACACTAGAGTTCAACAAGAACATCTTGCACCTCGGCTACACATGACCGACCATTCATTTCGTTTGAATGTTCCGAATATATTGTCACCTACGGTTGGTATCAACATAACCATTCCCAGGAGATACAGAAGCACAAAGAATAACAAATAATGAATTTTCTCTAGATGGTGACAATACACCCTAATTGGGGGCGACCCAATTAGCTATGTTGCGTTCCCGATTTTTGTCATTTCCCGGGAGTGAGGCTTGAGGTTATAATTATCTTCCTAGAACATCTGGCCACCATTCACTTTGAATGTCACATCGTTAGATCCATCAAATCACTAATTAATGTCTACAAGAATACTCTGGCTGTCTAAGTAGTAAGAATGAATTCCTCTGCCACCAACAAAATATGTTTGTAGAAATCAGTGTACATGATCCTTAGGAAATACTTTGTCAGACATTCGTCCATACAAGTCATCCAGGAACAGGATGAACCGAAGGTACCCTCCTACCACATCCTTATATAAGAATCACCCCAAGGATCAATAGCGAGTAGTCCGTGCAAACCATAGATTCTGATCATGATAGAATTATTGCCAAAATATCTCTAGCGGCCACCTGAAAAATTTATTGAGTAGTTCTTCCACTCATGAAGATCAATTGTCTTCAGTTGCTCTATCTTCAGTCAACGTCATCCATCTTCCACGTATTTTCTGGTCACAGTGGTATTCTAATATAAATTCCATCCCGATCTTTTCGTACCAACAATCATATAGGCCAGATTCGATAGTCGGATATTTACCTATCAAATAAACAACTTTCATCCATAAAAATAAAAAAATTCATTGATTCGGTACCGAGCATCATTTAGCCTCTTTAATTAACCAATTAAATATTAAAACTGCTAAGTTGGAAAACATTTCGCTTCCTTATTTAATATAAGAATATTCAATTATCATTACACTTCTACTCATTGGCTCCTCGTTATGAATTGGTAAGCGAATAAATCTCTCAGTATCTACCCTGAAGGCCGAAACAAACATCAGATTGACATCTCGAAAATTACTCAACTCAGCCAACATACTGCAGGTTCCAATTTCTTTAAAAACCACATCATAATCCTTTTTGCCATTATTAAAACGATTATATTTTCTTATAATCTTACAAATCATTTCCAGTATTATTTAAATATCATTTTATAAAATTAACTAAATAGTTTAATTTAACTTCTTTAAAATAAATGTTACAGATTCCATCTCAGAAACCTTTTACCTTTCATTCATAAAATCCTCAATTTTCCATTTACAAAATCCTTAATCTTCCATTTATAATTTAAAAAATCCTTAACTTTTTATTTATAAATAACTTTACCATTTATTTACAAATACTTTGAACATTAATTTGTACCTATCTTAACCATTTATCAATATTTAATTTAGTTCGACAGTTTCTTTATTTTATAAAAGCATTCCACCACTCTCCATATAACTCACTTTATATGAAATTCCATTTAAAACTATTTTTGGCAATCTTTCTTTAAAATCCCATTTATTAAACATTCGTCTCATTTCCCAATTCACGCCAAATATTCATATTCTATTTTCAATTCCATTTATTCGCTAATCTCATTCACGAAAACCCATTTAACCACATTTCGTATATTTAAAACAACATTTGTGAAATCGATCATTAGTTACAGAAAATTACCTTACGTCTCTTTCAAGTCAATTGACGTACACTTCCAATTCCATTAGTCCATTTTAATATCTTAAAATTGTAACAACCTAGAATTTTGGAACCAATTTTTTTTTAATAGATTTTAATGGAAATTAGATATTTTAAATAATTTATTTTGAGAATAAATGATTTAAAATTTATTTAAAACGACGTTTGAACATATATATTTATATTAATTATAAATAGAGCTCGTAATGGCGTAGTAGTTTGAAAATTTAGTATTGAACTTTAAATGAATATACTGAATTCCATATTAATCGGATTTCAATAAAACAAGAAACGTTAGAATATATTTAATAATATATTTCTACGAATGTAAAATTTTTAGATTTTGTTTTATAAATTGTATGTTATGTCTAGATCAAAATTCCAAACAGTCGCTATGGAATTTATATATATTTTAATATTATATATAGCCCTTAAAAATGGTCACTTTGCAAACGATGACCATTTTTGACAAAATTAATTTTGTTGGATGCGAAACGTCAAATTATTGTCTTGTTTAAAATTTCAAGTTCTTTGGAATTAGTATGCAAGCACAGTAAATTTAAACGCATACTAAATTTCAGTTATAAATTAATAAGCTATTAATAAGGTCAATTTTCAAATGGTCTCCAAATTCGACGAAATTAATTTTGTCAGAACCATAATTGTAAAACATAGCAGGATTCCAAATTTCGTAATTTTTGGAGTTAGTATGTGGCCGTAGCAAATTAAAATGCAAGTTCAAATTTAATAATTAACATTATATTGATTTATATGTTAATTTTGACAAAAAGAGATCAAAACAATCGAATCAGCTTACGAAACATATCCTATGTGTCTGATATGGGGGTATTTAGCTCGGGGCATCAGTCGTTGGGATTCGTTTGGAGTTAGGATGCAAAAATGTCAAATTTAAATAAACTAGAATTAAATAATAATATAATTTTAGTATAAATAATCTTTTCAAACCCTAACTCCCATTCACTTGCCAGCCGACGCCGTTTTTTCCCTCAATGGCCTGTGAGCTCCCCCTTCCTCCCATATTTTCTCTTGATCCATTAACCTTCACCAAAAACTCATAAATAGGAAAATCTTCGTCTCTTCGAGCTCGACGATATGAACTGTGGTGATCATTTTAAGTTTGGGGATTCGCTCAAATTTTCTTCTCAATAACCCGTCGTTTGATGGCGTTTCTAGGGTAGGGAGGGGTCGCGAGTTCGATACGGTTGAGGGGAGTGGAGGTGCAGGAGTGGGGCTTCGACGTGGTGACTTCGGATTGGCCGGTCATTGTAACAACCCGGAAAATGTGAGCCAATTTAAAATTTTTAAAATTGGTTATTGTCAAATAATTTAAACAGTTGAAATAGAACATTTCAATAAAATAATGTATTGGAAATAGTGAGGCAGTTTGAAAATTTGAACTCAAACTTTGACTGACTGTACCGGGTGGAAAATATAACAGATTTTAGTGAAACCAAAAATATTTAAATCTGTTTATGAATACCTTTCCAACGAATCTGAAAAATTGAAGATTCATAGCAGGAGTCAAAAGTTATGGCCAAATGAATTTTCAGAAAGGTCACTATATAGAATATATAGCCCTTGAAAATAGACATTTTGCAAATGACCTCGGAATTCGATGAAACCACTTTTGTTGGGTCCGGGATGTCAAACTATTGCTAGGTTTCAAATTTCATAATTTTTGAAGCTAGTATGTGAGCGGGGTAAAAGAAAATGTGATTGGTCAATTTTTGTTAAATTGGGTCGACAAGAAAATGGCCATTTTGCAAACGATCTCAGAATTCGACGAAACTAGTTTTGTTGGGACCGTATCGTCAAAACATAGCTAGATTTATTTTTCTGGAATTTTTCGAATCAGTTTGTGGCCCTGAAAAATTGAAATGTACGTTCAAATTGAATATTAAATGTTTTATACTTTAATTTGAAAAATAACTGACTGTAACAGTCGAATTGGCCAACGAAACATATCCCATTGTGTCTGGGATGGGGGTATTTAGCTAGGGGCGATAGTCGTTGGGTTGAAATTGGTGTTCGTTTATTCAAAAAATATTTTTGAATTTAAAATAAAAATATAATGGGCCACCCCCCACATTTTCTCTCACTTCTGTTGACTGGTCAAACCCCCCCTCCCCCCGAACGACGGAAAAGCACTCAGATCTTCCCGACCCGATCGCTGCCGCCACGTCCACTTTCACCGCCCCCTCCAGTTAGGTTTTTCATTCATCTCTCCCTCCTCTATAAATCCATACAACCCTCGTCAGTTATAGTGTGGTATTTGTGTCGAATTTCTTCGAGGAAGACGCCGTCTTTGGAGCTCCGCAGTGCGCCACAGGGACCACCGAGTTCGCCCAGACCACCACCGACCGACTCGCCTCTCTTACCTCTTCCACGTAGTATAATCCGATCCTTCCATAGTTGCATGGATTTTCTGGAAAACCCGAACCCTAGTTCGAACCAACTTTGAAAGGTGAGACCTTTATTTTATTTGAACTTTGAAAAATCATATATTTAACATGTGTTGATGAAATTCGATGAAACAGGAAACATCGGGACCGCAAGGAGGCTCTCTACCATTTAGAAGAGACCGCGGATTTTTCTGATCTATCTACGATTTTTAGCACTTCGAAAACCAATGTGAGGAATCTAAATTAAATTGTGTGAATGAAATCGTGTTGTATAAATTACATAAGCGAAGTGTAAATTATATACGCATTGTATACCTCATGTACATGTGTTGTATAAGTTATATGAGCGATATATAAATTATACAAACGTTGTATGGAACATATGTGCTTTGAATTCTGTTGAAATGAAAGTGAAATATATTAAAAAAAAATATACTCCCCTCGTCCACAAACCATGGACGATATTTATTGCTTGTGATTGGCGTGAAAATATGTAGTTGGACGAATGGTTGAAAATAATTGTTTGTGGTTGATATTGTGGTTGAAAAATACGTTTGTGGTTGAAAAATTCCCTCTTGTGGTTGAAACAAATTAGAATAGAATTGTGGAAATGAAAATAAAACATGCCGCCTGCGTGCGAACTAGATGCATGAATCCCCATTGTCAAAAACCGCGAGGTTTTAAGGTAGAGCGAGGAGCCGTACTAGGGACAGTCCCGGTTTTAACTACCCTGCCGTTATGCTGCCGAAATTTTCTGAAATATTCATGTGTTAGAATAATTTTCATTTGTTGAAATTATTTTCATATGTTGAAATCGACCTTCATGTGTTGAATAGAAATTCATTCGTTGAATTGAAATTCATGTGTTGAATGGCGTTCGTATTTTAAATAAATAGCTTTAACAATAAAAATCACATTTATATATATATATACAAACTGTAAAGAATATTCATGTGTTGAATAGAAATTCATTCGTTGAATTGAAATTCATGTGTTGAATGGCGCTCGTATTTTAAATAAATAGCTTTAACAATAAAAATCACATTTATATATATATAGACAAACTGTAAAGAACATTCATGTGTTGAATAGAAATTCATTCGTTGAATTGAAATTCATGTGTTGAATGGCGTTCGTATTTTAAATAAATAGCTTTAACAATAAAAATCACATTTTTATATATATACATACAAACTGTAAAGAACATTCACGTGTTGAATAGAAATTCATTCATTGAATAGAAATTCGTGTGTTGAATGTTATTCGTATTTCAAATAAATTGATTAAACAATAAAAATTACATTTTTATTGTGAATATGAAATGTTGAAAACATTCACATGTTGAATAGAAATTCATGTGTTGAATGTTATTCGTATTTTAAATAAATTGATTAAACAATAAAAATTACATTTTTATTGTGAATATGAAGTGTTGAAAACATTCACGTGTTGAATAAATATTTCTGATGATAAAAATATTACTTTTATCATGTATACGCTTTGATAAAAATACACACGTGTTGAAATAAATATTAGTTCGCTAGAAATATTATTATTAGCTTTGTTCTGCATATATATACATGTGTCGAACAAGGAAAATGGATTAGCTGTAGAGTAAAGAAATTATTTGCGTGCCCGACCAATATGTAAGCCCTGATGAGTTGGCTATGCGATTTTATTTTTATATCAACTCTTGTGAATGCCATTGGATGCGGAGTGCTGGTTATTTTGTGTGTAATAATAAACATCGCCATAGGATAGTAACAATTAATTTTGAACTACACTACATGGCATACTTCTTGACGATAGGCATACTTCATCATATTTCACATAGGCATTTGGAGCTTGTGTGATGAGGTTGAATATTTACCATACGAGCGAGAGGCTTGTATGGCGATGATTATATATTGCAGGTTGAACTGATGACTGATATGGACTATATAAAATATAACGATAAATTGCCAGATTAATAAAACCCCCACACGGGTCTGAAGTTGACAATAATCACATCTCTCTAGTTATTAGATACGGCACATGGATTATTTATTTCCCACACGGGACGAGGTGACTAGGATTTATCCTCTGGAGTAATTAAAAATACACACTCCCTCAGGCTTGAAGGGTGACGAGAATTTATTCTCTAGAGCTATTATCTATACACGCTCCCCTGTAAACACCAGAATATATCAATATAAATATGTGTATGCTTTATAGGATTTACTGGGTACCTAACACGGCCCAATAAATATCCAAACCCCTTCCCATACAAAGGAGGTTGTGGCGAAATTTTTCGAAATATAACGGCGTTAGTGAAATATTTGAAGTGAAAACGATATGGAAATTAAAGAGTGAACTATATATATATATATATATATATATATATATATATATATAGAATTGAAAGGAATCGAAGCCGTGCAGTTCGTGTTTTGAAATCATAACTTCAATCGATTAGTACGAGAGATCCGACCATCGGATTTTCCCGAAACTGCAACCGTTGGGTTCGCTTTGGAAATATCTCTCCAACGACACCAACTTTGTAAAAATCCAATGGTTGGATTGTCTGGAATGTTTAATTCAAATCTGAAGAAAAATAGCGCCAAAACCGTTTATATTTATATATAAATATAAATATAATTAAATTAAATCAAATAACGACGCCGCAATTTGTATTTTGAAACTGTAACTTCAAACGACTAGTGTGGAAGATCCGACCGTCGGATTTTCATGAAACTGGAACCGTTGGGTTCGCTTTGGGAATATCTTCCCAGTGATATAGACTTTGTAGAAATCCAACGGTTATATTTTCCGATATGTGTAAAACAAATTTGGGAAAAAACAGCGCCAGTGCCATGGCATGACCTAAAACGTCGTTTAATTAAATATGGCCATTTTTAAATAAATAAAAATGGCGAAAAATCGTTATAAAATATTATAAGCGACATGGATTGGAAATAAACCAATTTTTCTTGATCTACTTGATATTTGATGGTTGTATGTGTTTGACACGAAAATTATACTGAAGAACTAAAATATGAATGTCGAATAATATAACCATGGAAAGAATTGATTTAAATTCTAATTATACGTGAATTATTTGAAAAAGCCGAGCTAACCCTCATTTCAAATAATAAATCGAACGATTCGAAGTAGAAAATACGAAGACGGTTCAAGACCGACGATCTTTGTATTAGTTGGATGGGCGCTGCTGAGGTTCCCGATTGGAGTAGCTACCTTGAAGGAACGGAAGTAGTAGCCGTTTGAACGTATGTGTTGATTATACGGATATACGAGGAATATGGTGCCTCCGGTTTCGTTCATACCCAGAACGGATTTGTAAATGGACTGTGTGTCTAACATTGGATTTTGTTCTGTACTGATTGATCTGTTAAATATATAACTGTTTGGCGGCGGAGAATTTATTCTTTTGCTTAACGCCCTTCTCTAAGACGTACGAGCTCAGAGGTTATATATCGATAGAAATCAGTCGTATGGAGTGGATTGCCTGTGTGACATGCCAAGATGCAGTGATCAAGGCTTCTGTTGCAAAGCAAAGTCTTGTGCTCGATGATCAAAGCACGGCCTACGTGGCCTGGCTTTGTGTATAGCATGGATTCGCAAGCCTCACACCTCGGTATGAGTCAAAAACGGGATAAGGAGCCAAGGAGTGCATGACGTTTCTTTCTAGCTAT
Organism: Allium sativum; assembly: GCA_030737875.1. Lineage (NCBI taxonomy): Eukaryota > Viridiplantae > Streptophyta > Magnoliopsida > Asparagales > Amaryllidaceae > Allium > Allium sativum. The sequence goes on along the minus strand of CM060913.1, from coordinate 143,680,070 downwards.
GGATGGTATCAGTGCTTAAACTGGCTGACATTTATATTACTTTCATTGTAACATCCCGTATTTTCTATGAACGTACAAGTAACAAATCAGAGGATAATTAATTTTTAAATAAGAATCAAGGGAAACGGGTTGCAACATTGCGTTCGTCTTGGAATTCTGCTTGGAAACGAGTATGAGTTTGCAAGAATCGGAGTCCGTATGAGGGAGATATGACCCTCCGAAGTTTCAGGAATTTTCAGAATCGAAAACAGGTCGAAATTCGAATTCAAACCCAGAAGCGGGCTGGGAGGGAAATTTCCCGCCCAGGACCCAGGTCGACTGAGGAGTCGACTGGGTAGTCGACCCCCAGTACCCAGGTCGACTGGGGAGTCGACTGGGCAGTCGACCCCCCCGACCAGGTCGACTGGGCAGTCGACCTGGGGGTCGACCTGGTCTCCGAACCTGATTTTGAGCATGGGTGCAATCTTATGTATCTGGTCCGATTTCTGTCTAGGTTCGTTGACTTGACCCTATTTAAACAACCCCAAACCCTAGCCTTCTCTACAAACAATTCTATTCTGCTTCTTCTCTGCCTCCGTTCTAAATAAAAATAAAAATGGCATCGCTACTCTACTGGAATCGAAACTAGAAGCTAATCAACATCAACCTAAGCAACTCAATTCAAATTAGAGATTAAAGCTTCTGCCACGATTCTACAATAACTAAAGTTCTTTCTTTAATCCAATCAAGGCAAGTGCGGTTATTTTCCGATATAAACGTTAATTCTGATTATGACATGAATTGTAAATCTGAATCTGAGATTATATATGTTCTGTTCTATTTAGATCTACCTTATTCTGTATTTCTTTCTGCTTTTTGTTCTATAGCCAGGCTACCACGAGCCTGAGCCAATCTCATAAGAGATTAACATACGCTAAAATGTTTGGGACAGTAAAATGAATGATGCATAAATTAGGCATGACCAATAAGTGACTGATTTGAGGAAAGAACATGGACTGTAGCTAGAACATAAATTTGAGGACACATAATTGGACATAAATATAGACTGTATTGAACATATGATTTGAGATAAAGAGGATATGGCTTAGGTATAAAGATTTACATGAAAGTAGGATATCTATTAATGTAGATAAACACCTAAGTAAGGGATCTTTGGGATATATGACATGCATAGTAATCGATGGATATATTTGGTATAATTTATATATGGATATTCTGTACTATGCAAGTTTAATAAAAATTGAAACATATGATATATGGTAAATTATGACCATAATCGGTGCTATGTAAATTTAATGCAAACATGGGGTATATGATCATATTGTGAATCATGACTATTATTTATGCATGTGAACTTAGGCAAGATTTATAATTAGGCAAGATATGTTTGTGAAACTTTAAGGAATGATTAAATCTGTTATATTTACCTAATTTGCTAGTTCTGCTATATTTGCCTAATCTGCTAGTTCTGTTATATTGCCATCTGCTAGTTCTGTTATATTGCTTAATCTGTTAGTTCTGCTCTACTGCCTAGTCTGCTAGATCTGTTCATCTGCCAAATCTGTCATCTACTAAGTCTGTTGAAAATGCCAAATCTGCTAAAATAAATATGTTGAGATGCCTAATCTGTTATCTGCTAAATCTGCTAGTTTGCTTAATCTGCTGAATCCGTTAAGTCGCCTAAACCTGTTATCTGCCATATCTGTTAAGTTGATATATTCAGTTTGTTATTGACATAATATGAATTACTTATGAATAATTGACATGTATATTAGGCGTAGGTATAAATGGTAAATCATTAATTAATTGGCCGCAAAGATAAACATGGCTAACTCGAGGTTAGAATGAGTTTGCGGCGTCATTCTGCCCGGAACCACCCGGCATATTCCAGTGGCCGCAAACAATAGGTTCTAATGTGAGAAGTTAGTCATAACGTGCTTGAAACCCGAGGTTAGACTCAGTTTGCGATAAAAATCTGCCCGGAACCAACCGGCCTAACCAGTAGCCGCAAACTGTCAGTCTAATGTGAGAGGTCTGGGCATTAGTATTTAATTAATGAAAATCTGCGATAAATATGATGTCTAAAACGTGTTGGGCGGATAAGGTTAAACCCACTAGACTGACGAATTTAATAAATCTGTTCCGTGAATCTGTAGGCCCAATTACAAAGATAGACAAATCTATAAGTCTGTTAATCTGTAACTGGTTAATCGGTAAGTCTATTAAATCTGTATGTCTGATCCGTTAGTCTGAAAACTTGTCTGTGAACTAGTTGATCTGAATTATGTATGTCTGAACCTGTAAATAAGTTAATCTGAAATCTGTTAGTCTGGGGACACAAGGTTAGGAGGGGAATTACTTGTGTCATCTGTTGTTTGGGACCCATATTAGTCAGTAACCCTTTATGGTATCAAAACTTTGACCCAACAGTAGGTAGGGTCCGCGCACGCTTACTGAACTAATTATAAGCGGTTCATTCTAATAATGGCGAGGGGTGTTGATGGTGCGTTCCAACCGAGTCATGTGCGTGCATGGATCCCGGTCTGCCTCTGAGGATGTAAGACGCCGTGACATCTGTAAATAGATCTGTGCCAATTGGTTGTCGCTTTAGGGAGTGATACACCCTACTGTGGGGCCGACACAGGGTATTTATGTATTAGGGAGCCGATCGCTTGGGGTAGGGTTTTAGGGTACACTTAGTTCTGTCTGTTTCTGTTGGTACCGTCTGTTTCTGTTGGGTGGTAGCACCTGTCTGTTTCTGCGTTGTAACATCTGTTGGGGTGGTAAAGGCCCATTACTAGTGTAAACCTAATTCTACATTCTGTTTCCGTAGGGATTAATCTGTTTCTGCTTCTGTCTATTTCTGTTCGGGTGGTAAAGGCCCATTACTAGCACTCTCTTCTGTGGAAATTATTCTGTACCCGTTTCTGTTAGGGTGACACCTAATTCTGTTATACTAGTATTAGTGCAGAGAAGTGTAAAGTAATAGTTTATATCATTCTGTTCTTCTGTTATATCCGCTACACCTGTTACTGTTATCTCTCATCCAGTTTTATTTTCATGTCATGTTATTATTATCTGTTCATAACTTAAAATCACTGGACTTGCCAGATTTTATGTCTGACCTTGCTTGTTTTCGCCCCTTTTTCTTCCGTTTCCCCCCAGGTTATCCAAGGAGGGAATACTTTAGCTTGATCCGGATTCCTTCTGCTTGAAGTGCTTAAAGTATGGCTTGGCTCTGTATAGCTTCCGTTTTGTGGGGATTATGATTTTAAAGTTTTGTACTCTAATGGCTTTTGAACAAGGCTGATATATATGTACTTGAGTTTTTGGTAAAGTTGTAACCAAACTGATTTCTGTCCGCTGCAATAAAGTTATAAAGTTTTTCAAGTACTATTTTTATATTTGTCTTGTAATATTCTGTTCTATTTACTAAAATGCTCCATCAAAGTTAAGGCATTCCCTTTGTGAGTGACCTTAACGGAGGTGGGGTGTTACACTTGTTATCAGAGCTAAAGGTTACCAGATCAGATAAAAGTTTTTGAAAACTATTTTCAAAAAGGATTTGAAAGGAAGTATTTTCAAAAATAAAGCTTATTTTGAAAAGCATAATCCCCAAGAGCCATATACCTTTCCTTCAGTCCCTTTTTGTAATTGAATCTTTCCTTTTTCGTTTCAGCATGTCTGAAGCATCGGAGATATCAGAGGGTGTTCATGTACCCGGTTGGTTTCGTCAATATCTTGAGGCTAGGACCGCTGCCGCATGTCCAGCAAATGATCCCCCTCCTCCACCCCCTCCTCTTGCAATTACTTTCTCAAAGATCTGTAGAGATTTTAGGGCCATGGGTGGAAAGGATTTCAAGGGAACTGAATCATTCGTAGAAGCGAGGAACTGGCTCAAAGAAACTGAGGATCTATTCGTTATCTTCGAGGTGGACGATAGGCAGAAGGTACAGTTGGCGGTATAGGTGCTCAAAGACAAAGCTTCCTATTGGTGGGAAGTCACTAATGCCGAGAGGCCAATTGAAACATGGATGGATTTCAGAACAAGGTTTGAGACAAAATTCCTCTCGCAAGCTGAACGAAGTCTACAACTGGAAAAGTTCTTATCTCTTAAGCAAGGAAGTATGACGGTCAAGGAATACGTCAACCAGTTCAACCAACTGGCTAGGTTCGGATTGGATTTAGTCAACACTTAGCATAAGAAGGCTCTCCGTTTTGTTAAAGGATTGAACGAGCCACTGCACAGCCTAGCCATGACCCATGTACCCATGGGAGCGACTTACGAGAAATTGGTGGACATGGCACTACTGCACGAGGAAGACAAGGACGAGAAAGAGACAAAGAAGGAAGAGCCACTGAACAAGGAGGCATAGCCCAAAAAGGAAACCCAAAAGAAAGACAAGGAGTCTGAAGATAAGAAGGGGAAAAAGTGCTTTACTTGTGGAAGCTCGACTCATCTGAACAAGGATTGCAGAAAAAGGAAGGGCACTTGCTTCAATGTGGTGAGATGGGACACTTCACTAAGGACTGCCCGAAGAAACGAGGGCAAGAGCAGAGGGCAGAGCCCACTTCTGGAGGGCAGGCGAATGCTTAAGGAACTGGTAGTTAGGGTAGAAATAAGAAAATTTAAGTAGAAGGTTTAATTTTCTTATCTGATTGTTGAGTTAAAACTCATTCTGATTCTGGCATTTTGATTTTGTAATCGATACTCTGTACTTTAATACTAGTATTGTTTCTGATTCCACTGTAGACCCAAATCCATAAGGGTTATGACTCATCTGTTTGTGATTGGGGTTTGAGAGATATTCATGTTAGGCGTCAAGTAGGACGCATACATTCTGGGATTTATCACGCTTAGTTTCCTAAAAATCATTTGGTAATCTGATCTGTACCAGTAGTCTGTAAATATCTGAATATCTCTGACAAGGTTAAGATTTCCAGTTGTGACATTATCTAAAGAGGGTAATCCTCTGGGTGTCAAATTGATGTTGGTTTCGGTCTTCGGGACCGATACCTAGGACCCATGCCTAATGGGAACCAAGTTTTTGTTTTATCTGTACTCGCTTCCATCATTCGACTGTATCCTATCGATTGAATCTTCGAACTTTAGCTAGAAACTGATGGGTGTAAACATGTGTTTGAGACATGTTATGTTTGATGGTTGCAAGTGGATGCAAGTGGTTGCTAGTGGTTGCTCGTGGATGCATATACACACACTAGACACTAGATCGACTCGAAAACACTCTTATACTGCATATGGATGTGTGAGCATTTTCAATTTTTGTGGATGCAAAATTATTGAATCAGCACATGGATGTTGCATATGACTGAATGGTTGTGCACTCATATAGAAATGATATGTATCAAATAGGAAAATTTGCATACATGTTGGACTCATGGCACTGGCATAATTCGCATTAAGGAGGTCAACTGAATCAGTGGACCGCCTGATCTTTGCATTAGATAAGAAACATATACACACACTTTTGAATATGTTCATACAACATTAGATTTTTCTAAGGACAATGGGCGCCAGTGACGGATGATTGAGTAGATGGATGTTGGATGGTAGGACACATTCTTCTTAACTTGAAGATTTCGGGGACGAAATCCTTTAAGGAGGGGAGAATGTAACACCCCATATTTTCTATGAACGTATAAGTAACAAATCAGAGGATAATTAATTTTTAAATAAGAATCAAGGGAAACGAGTTGCGCTATTGCGTTCGTCTCGGAATTCTGCTTGGAAACGAGTCCGAGTTTGCAAGAATCAGAGTCCGTATGAGGGAGATATGACCCTCCGAAGTTTCAGGAATTTTCAGAATCGAAAACAACTCGAAATTCGAATTCAAACCCAGAAGCGGGCTGGGCGGGAAATTTCCCGCCCAGGACCTAGGTCGACTGGGGAGTCGACCCCCAGTACCCAGGTCGACTGGGGAGTCGACTGGGCAGTCGACCCCCCCCCCCGACCAGGTCGACTGGGCAGTCGACCTGCGGGTCGACCTGGTCTCCGAACCTGGTTTTGAGCCTGGGTGCAATCTTATGCATCTAGTCCGATTTCTGTCTAGATTCGTTGACTTGACCCTATTTAAACAGCCCCAAACCCTAGCCTTCTCTACACACAATTCTATTCTGCTTCTTCTCTGCCTCCATTCTAAATAAAAATAAAAATGGCGTCGCTACTCTACTGGAATCAAAATTAGAAGCTAATCAACATCAATCTAAGCAACTCAATTCAAATTAGAGATTAAAGCTTCTACAATGATTCTACAATAACTAAAGTTCTTTCTTTAATCCAATCAAGGCAAGTGCAGTTATTTTCCGATTTAAACGTTAATTCTGATTATGACATGAATTGTAAATCTGAATCTGAGATTATATCTATTATGTTCTGTTTAGATCTACCTTATTATGTATTTCTTCTGTTCTATAGCCAGGCTACCACGAGCCTGAGCCAATCTCATAAGAGACTAATATACGCTAAAATGTTTGGGATAGTAAAATGAATGATGCATAAATTGGGCATGACCAACAGGTGACTGATTTGAGGAAAGAACATGGACTGTAGCTAGAACATAAATTTGAGGACACATAATTGGACATAAATATAGACTGTATTGAACATATGATTTGAGATAAAGAGGATATGGCTTAGGTATAAAGATTTACATGAAAGTAGGATATCTAATAATGTAGATAAACACCTAAGTAAGGGATCTTTGGGATATATGACATGCATAGTAATCGATGGCTATATTTGGTATAATTTATATATGGATCTTCTGTACTATGCAAGTTTAATAAAAATTGAAACTTATGATATATGGTAAATTATGACCATAATCGGTGCTATGTAAATTTAATGCAAACATGGGGTATATGATCATATTGTGAATCATGACTATTATTTATGCATGTGAACTTAGGCAAAATTTATAATTAGGCAAGATATGTTTGTGAAACTTTAAGGAATGATTAAATCTGTTATATTGCCTAATTTTCTAGTTCTGCTATATTTGCCTAATCTGCTAGTTCTGTTATATTGCCATCTGCTAGTTCTGTTATATTGCTTAATCTGTTAGTTCTGCTCTACTGCCTAGTCTGCTAGATCTGTTCATCTGCCAAATCTGTCATCTGCTAAGTCTGTTGAAAATGCCAAATCTGCTAAACTAAATCTGTTGAGATGCCTAATCTGTTATCTGCTAAATCTGCTAGTTTGCTTAATCTGCTGAATCCGTTAAGTCGCCTAAACCTGTTATCTGCTATATCTGTTAAGTTGATATATTCAGTCTGTTATTGACATAATATGAATTAGTTATAAATAATTGACATGTATATTAGGCGTGGGTATAAATGGTAAATCATTAATTAATTGGTCGCAAAGATAAACATGGCTAACTCGAGGTTAGAATGAGTTTGCAGCGTAATTCTGCCCGGAACCGCCCGACATATTCCAGTGGCCGCAAACAATAGGTTCTAATGTGAGAAGTTAGTCATAACGTGCTTGAAACCCGAGGTTAGACTAAGTTTGCAACAGAAATCTGCCCGGAACCAACCGACCTAACTAGTAGCCGCAAACTATCAGTCTAATGTGAGAGGTCTGGGCATTAATATTTAATTAATGAAAATCTGAGATAAATATGATGTCTAAAACGTGTTGGGAGGATAGGGTTAAACCCACTAGACTGACGAATTTAATAAATCTGTTCCGTGTATCTGTAGGCCCAATTACAAAGTTAGACAAATCTGTAAGTCTGTTAATCTGTAACTGGTTAATCGGTAAGTCTATTAAATCTGTATATCTGATCCGTTAGTCTGAAAACTTGTCTGTGAACTAGTTGATCTGAATTCGGTATGTCTGAACCTGTAAATAAGTTAATCTGAAATCTGTTAGTCTGGGGACACAAGGTTAGGAGGGGAATTACTTGTGTCATCTGTTGTTTGGGACCCATATTAGTCAGTAACCCTTTCTGGTATCAAAACTTTGACCCAACAGTAGGTAGGGTCCGGGCACGCTTACTGAACTAATTATAAGCGGTTCATTCTGATAATGGTGAGGGGTGTTGATGGTGCGTTCCAACCGGGTCATGTGCGTGCATGGATCCCGGTCTGCTTCTGAGGATGTAAGACGCCGTGACATCTGTAAATAGATCTGTGCCAATTGGTTGTCGCTTTAGGGAGTGATACACCCTACTGTGGGGCCGACACAGGGTATTTATGTATTAGGGAGCCGATCGCTTGGGGTAGGGTTTTAGGGTACACTTAGTTCTGTCTGTTTCTGTTGGTACCGTCTGTTTCTGTTGGCTGGTAACACCTGTCTGTTTTTGCGTGGTACCATCTGTTGGGGTGGTAAAGGCCCATTACTAGTGTACACCTAATTCTACATTCTGTTTCCGTAGGGATTAATCTGTTTCTGCTTCTGTCTGGTTCTGTTCAGGTGGTAAAGGCCCATTACTAGCACTCTCTTCTGTGGAAATTATTCTGTACCCGTTTCTGTTAGGGTGACACCTAATTCTATTATACTAGTATTAGTGCAGAGAAGTGTAAAATAATAGTTTATATCATTCTGTTCTTCTGTTATATCCGCTACACCTGTTACTGTTATCTCTCATCCAGTTTTATTTTCATATCATGTTATTATTATCTGTTCATAACTGAAAATCACTGGACTTGCCAGACTTTATGTCTGACCTTGCTTGTTTTCGCCCCTTTTTCTTCCGTTTCCCCCCAGGTTATCCAAGGAGGGAATACTTTAGCTTGATCCGGATTCCTTCTGCTTGAAGTGCTTAAAGAATGGCTTGGCTCTGTATAGCTTCCGTTCTGTGGGGATTATGATTTTAAAGTTTTGTACTCTGATGGCTTTTGAACAAGGCTGATATATATGTACTTGAGTTTTTGGTAAAGTTGTAACCAAACTGATTTCTGTCCGCTGCAATAAAGTTATAAAGTTTTCAAGTACTATTTTTATATCTGTCTTGTAATATTCTGTTCTATTTACTAAAATGCTCCTTCAAAGTTAAGGCATTCCCTTTGTGAGTGACCTTAACGGAGGTGGGGTGTTACATTCATCTTTGTGGTTGTTGGAATGAGGCGCCTCGATATTAGGTCTGTTAGAATCGGGAAATGTGTGTTCAGGAATAATTAATCCTCAAACGTAAGGGAGGACTGGCCTTGGAGGATCCAAGGGTTACCCAGAGTGTGTATCCGGAGGCATTTGCTAGAGTGTCTCGAAGCGGAGAGGAGCTTTCCCCTTGCCTCGACGCATGACGGGAATCCAATTTCCAATACGAGATAATGGATTTGACTGTAGAACTAGTATGGCAACATAGTATATGGTAGCTATGCCGCCTATGATTGATATTTATGATGATATTCGTTTTGAAACATATATGCACTAGTAATAATATCAAATGATTTTGCTTTACACGTATTAAGCATATTTGGCCATTATAAGGTAAAACTCTATCCTCCGGTTTACGTTGCATTGTATGATGGGACTTGAGTCTTATAATGGCTTCATTCTTTTTAAAAGCATTGCGTTGTTTTAAAGAATTTACTTTGTTTTAAATGCACCGGCAATCACTGGAGTAAACCCGTTCCGCGAAAGTGGCGTGGTCCTATGATTTGCCTTATTACTGTTGTTTAACAAGTTAAGTAGATTTCTCATATTAGTCCCATGACTGACTCGTTGTTTGTTTCACTTTGCAAACTCGGGTGCCCTTATTTTCACATGGGCAGCCTAGTTGACAGATGATAAGTTGTTTTGGCTTGGCACTGCAGTACGGAGTGCACTTTTGGCTTGATGGCGAGGATTAGATTTGTATTTTGGCTATTGACTTTCTGCTATCCTTATATTATGTATATGATTCCGCCTATGGCGATGCAGACTGTTTTACTTCCAGTATTTATTATCTTATGTATATGTACCGCCGCAGGCGATGTAGACTGATACCTTTATTATGTCTCACTGTATGTATATATTCCACCTATGGCGATGTTGACTGATCATTCCCCTTTTATTTACTAAGTTATATCATACGTTGTGCTATTCTGATGTTGTTACATGTTATGATTCCGCTGTCATATCTATGTAAAATTGTTCTATTTATTGTTTTTGCTATTATCTGTACTCTACTATGATGATTGATGTGTTATATTCCAATGATTATCCTTAACACTGTCACACGGATTTTGGGATCGTCACAGTTGGTATCAGAGCTTTGGTTAACCTTAGTTATGGAATCTAACACATTAAATACCTCGTCAGAATAGAATCAGTAGTGTTCTAAGGAGAGTAGCTCATTAGAGATAGGATTAGTGATGTCCTAGAATGAGCTAAGCAGAATAGCAAAATAATTTGATCAGTACATCATTACCTTTCCTTATGTTCTCATGTTTTATCATATATGAAAGTTATCATTTCTATGAGCTTGACTCTTTTCTTTCTTATACAGTACTTTACTTGATGGCTACACGAGCAGCTGCAACCAAAGGTGGCTGAGGAGGCCGAGGAGGCAGAACTGGAGGACGGGGGAATATCCCCGCAGCAGAGCAGGGGCCTATGATACAGCCACCATCACCTCAGGATTTCGAGCTAGATAGAGTAGCAAAGAGGTATAGAAACCTAGGAGGCAAACCCTTTTCTGGCCTTGGCACAGTGACAGAGGCTATTGCATGGCTGAAGACATGTGAGAAGATTTTTGGGGGCATGAGACTTGGAACCCACGACAAGGCACTTTTGGGCGCCTGGCTCTTGCAGGAGGAGGCCGAGTTGTGGTGGGATGCCATCACCAATGAGGATGAGGAGGATACTGTTAGGACCTGGGAGGAGTTCAAGACCCTGTTCAAGGGAAAGTTCATCCCCGAGCAAGCATTAGAGCGGATGCGTGATCAGTTTGCTAATCTCCAGCTGGGAGACCGTTCTATTCAAAACTATCTCAAAAATTTCACACAGCTATCACGCTATGCTCCAGAGCTTATTTTGACATCCAAAGCAAAGAACAAGAGGTTCATATTGGGACTGAAGCGCAAGTACCAGGACCGGGCCATGAGCAACATCAAACTCCCATTTTCAGAATTAGTAGAGATGCCCTGCAACTACGAAGATTTGGATGAGAGGAACTCCAACCTAGACCGCGCTAAAAGCCAAGCTAGAAACAAGCGCAAAGCTTCAGTAGATCAGCCAGAGTCCAGCAATGCAGTAGCCGCTACTCAGCAATCTGGAAAGATACCCAAAGGAAGCTGCTACAATTGCGGAAAGAAGGGGCATTATTCAAATGTGTGCACCTCCCCAAAGAGACTGAAGGCAAATCCAGAAAGCTCAAACCCGATCTCCCGCAGCTCAGCTGAATGCTACAACTGCCATCAGAAGGGGCACTATAGCAGGAATTGTCCTTTGAAGAAGAATGCACAGGTGGCACATGTTTATGACGGGGAGACCCCGCCAGCTATCACCGATGGATCAGGTAAACCCGATGTCTTGGGAGGTACCCTTACCATTAAAAATATTCCTGTTTCTGTACTTTTTGATACTGTTGCATCACGTAGCTTCATTTCTAGTAACACTGTACACAAGTTAAAATTGAATCAAAGGAAGCTTAAAGAACCAATTAAAGTTCAAAACCCGATAAGAGGTTCTATTGTTCTCAGTTCATGTTGCAGAGTGCCCATCTCCTATTCTTTATACAAGTTTCCCCTTAGGTTAATCATCATGAATTTTTCTGAATTTGATATTATACTTGGGCTGGACTGGTTGACAAAATATAAGGCCGAAGTTAGATGTGCCGAAAGAATCGTTAAAGTTAAAACAAAACTTGGGCATATCACTATACCATGTCTCGGTTCAGATCCAGATAGAAAAGAATTTCGGTCTGCTTTGGAAGTTACTCACACTTCATTAGAAAAGATTCTGGTCGTTAAAAACTATGCAGATGTGTTTGAAGAAGTCGAAAACTTACCTCCGCAAAGAGAAATTGAATTCAGAATAGATCTAATTCCGAACGCCCGACCAGTAGTACACCCAATTCGAAGAATAGCCCGAAAGAAAAGGAAGAGTTGGGAAGCCAAACTCAAGAATTGCTTTGGAAAGGTCTGATCAGGCCAAGATTTTCAGATTGGGGAGCAGCAGTGGTGTTTGTCCCGAAATCAGACGATACTCTATGACTTTGTGTTGATTACCGAGATCTCAATAAGCAGACACTGAAGAACAAATACCCCTTGCCACGAATAGATGATCTGTTAGATCAATTAAATGGGGCGAGAGTATTCTCCAGAATGGACCTAGCTACAGGTTTCCACCAATTATGTATAGCCGAAGACTGTGTTCCTTTGACAGACTTCAGGGGTCCCGATTTATTCTATGAATGGTTAGTGATGCCGTTCGGCTTGTGTAACGCTCCAGCATACTTCATCGATCTTATGAACAGAGTGTTCCGTGGTGTCTTGAATAAATTTGTTCTAGTCTTCATCGATGACATTTTAATCTACTCTAAGTCAGAAGGCAAGCATGCAAAACATTTAGAGCAAGTGCTAGTAATTCCGAGGAGAAATGTCTTGAAAGCTAAATTTTCTAAGTGTATCTTCTGGCAAGATGAAGTTAAGTTCCTTGGCCATGTCGTATCAAAAGAAGGGATTGCTGTAGATCCAAGCAAAATTGCAGCGATCCAGGACTGGAAACAGCCTACTACCCCCACAGAAGTTCGAAGTTTCCTTGGATTGGCTAGTTACTACCGGAAATTCGTTAAGGATTTTTCGAAGATATCCGGTGTATTAACAAAGCTTACAAAGAAGCATGAGAAATTCAAATGGACTCCCGAATGTGAGGAAGCTTTCCAGGAGCTGAAACTGAAACTGACAACTGCTCCAGTATTAACAATTATAGAAGGCAACCAGGACTTGACTGTATGGACAGATGCTTCTATTAGAGGGCTTGGCGCAGTATTAATGCAAAAAGGCCAAGTGGTCGCTTATGCTAGCCACCAGCTGAAGTCGCATGAAAGAAACTATGCAACTCATGATCTTGAGTTATTATCTATCGTGTTTGCTTTGAGAATCTGGAGACATTATTTATTGGGTGAGAAGTTCGAACTATTTACCGATCATCAATCATTGAAGTATCTATTCACTTAGAGAGATATGAACTTGAGACAACAGCGTTGGTTAGAATTCCTTGCAGCATACGATTTTGAGATTCTATACACTCCAGGGAAAGCCAATGTTGTCGCAGATGCGCTCAGTAGAAAGAATGAAATCATCACCAGTTTTATCATTACGTCTTCATTGATTGACAAGATTTCGGTCCTTGAGAAAGACGATGAATTTATTCAGAGAATCGGTCAGAGAGTCAAGGGAGGTAAATCCACAAGTTTCCGGCTCGATGACAATGGAGTTCTTAGATTAAAGGGCAGAATTTGCATCCCAAATCTTCTAGAGCTTCGAAAAGAAATACTTGATGAATGTCATAAGTCCAAACTGAGCATCCATCCAGGGGTAAGGAAAATGTACAATGATATCAAGCGCACATTCTGGTGGAGATCAATGAAAAGAGATATTTCATTATATGTTAGCAGATGCTCCACTTGTCAGCAAGTCAAGAGCGATCAGCAGAAATTGGCGGGATTATTACAACCATTAGATATTCCAGGATGGAAGTGAGAGCAGATTTCCATGGACTTCATTGATGGTTTTCCTAGAATGAAGAAAGGAAACGACAGTATTTGGGTGATCGTAGATCGCTTCACGAAGACCGCCCATTTCATACCTGTCAGATCCAACAGAACGGCTCAAAGTTTAGCACAGATTTACTTCAAAGAAATAGTTAAACTACATGGAGTGCCTCTCAGTATAGTCAATTATAGGGATCCCCTATTTACTAGCAAATTCTGGGAAGCATTCCAGACCGAATTGGGAACCAAATTGAATCTAAGCACCGCTTATCACCCTCAGACAGATGGCCAAACTGAGCGGGTGAATAGAATTCTAGAAGATTTACTGTGGGCTTGCATTATTGATTTTGGCAGGTCATGGGAAGATCACTTACATTTGGCCGAATGCTCTTATAACAATAGCTACCAAGCAAGTTTGGGAATGTCGCCATTTGAAGCATTATATGGTAAACCGTGCAGATCTCCCGCATGTTGGGTAGAACCTGGCAACAGACTTGTGTTGGGGCCCGATATGATTCGAGAAGCATCAAATAAAGTCGATTTCATCAAGAAGCGATTGAAAACCGCACAAAGCCGATAGAAAAGTTATGCTGATGCGAGAAGAAGAGATTTATCATTTGCCGTTGGTGATTATGTCTATTTAAGAGTTTCTCCGATGAGGGGAGCAATCAGATTTGGCAAAACTGGGAAGTTGGCACCGAGATTTATTGGTCACTTTCCTATACTTGAACGAATTGGAACTCTTGCTTATAGGGTTTCATTACTTGATTAGTTGCCTGGAGTGCATGATGTGTTCCATGTATCTCAACTCAGAAAACATCTGCATGATCCGGATCTTGTTGTAGAAGAAGTAGCACAACAGGACTTGGAGATTACTCTAGAATTAGCAGTCAGAAGAGAGCCATTAAAGATTGTTGGCAAAGAAACTAAGGAGCTCAGGAGCAAAAAGGTCCATTTAGTTAAAGTGAAGTGGAGTATTGATCCTAGAGACTATACTTGGGAGACTGAGGAAAGCATTAAGCAAGCCTACCCCAAATGCAGAGTGGACATTTCTGACTAACTCCGGTGCAAGGTACCTATACAATACTTTGCATTTACATTTTGTTTCCTACTGTACTGTTGTTTCCTTTTCGGGGACGAAAAGTTTTAAGTGGAGGAGATAGTAACAACCCGGAAAATGCAAGCCAATTTAAAATTTTTAAAATTGGTTATTGTCAAAGAATTTAAACAATTGAAATAGAACATTTCAATAAAATAATGTATGGGAAATGGTGAGGCAGTTTGAAAATTTGAACTCAAACTTTGACTGACTGTACCGGGTGGAAAATATAACAGATTTTAGTGAAACCAAAAATATTTAAATCTGTTTATGAATACCTTTCCAAAGAATCTGAAAAATCAAAGTTTCATCGCACGAGTCAAAAGTTATGGCCAAATGAATTTCCAGAAAGGTCGCTATATAGATTATATAGCCCTTGAAAATAGACATTTTGCAAACGATCTCGAAATTCGACGAAACCACTTTTGCTGGGTCCGGGATGTCAAACTATTGCTAGGTTTCAAATTTCATAATTTTTGAAGCTAGTATGCGAGCGAGGCAAAAGAAAATGTGATTGGTCAATTTCTATTAAATTGGGCCGACCAGAAAATGGCCATTTTGCAAACGATCTCAGAATTCAATGAAACTAGTTTTGTTGGGATCGTATCGTCAAAACGTAGCTAGATTTATTTTTCTGGAATTTTTCGAATCAGTTTAGGGCCCTGGCAAATTGAAATGTACGTTCAAATTGAATATTAAATGTTTTATACTTTAATTTGAAAAATAACTGACTGTAACAGTCGAATTGGCCAACGAAACATATTCCATTGTGTCCGGGATGGGGGTATTTAGCTAGGGGCGACAATCGTTGGGTTGAAATTCGTGTTCGTTTAGTCAAAAGATATTTTTGAATTTAAAATTAAAATATAATGGGCCACCCCCCCACATTTTCTCTCACTTCTGTTGACTGGTCAAACTCGATCAACCCCCCCCCCCCCGAACGATGGAAAAGCACTCAGATCTTCCCGACCCGATTGCCGCCGCAAAGTCCACTTTCACCGCCCCCTCCAGTTAGGTTTTCCATTTTTCTCTCCCTCCTCTATAAATCCATACAACCCTCGTCAGTTATAGTGTGGTATTTGTATCGAATTTCTTCGAGGAAGACGCCGTCTTTGGAGCTCTACCGTGTGCCACAGGGACCACCAAGTTCGCCCAGACCACCACCAACCGACTCGCCTCTCTTCCCTCTTCCACGCAGTATAATCCGATCCTTCCATAGTTGCACGGATTTTTTGACAAATCTGAACCCTAGTTCGAACCAACTTTGAAAGGTGAGACCTTTATTTTATTTGAACTTTGAAAAATCATGTCTTTAACATGTGTTGATGAAATTCGATGAAACAGGAAACATCAGGACTGCAAGGAGGCTCTTTACCATCTAGAAGAGACCGCGGATTTTTCTAATCTATCTACGATTTTTAGCACTTCGAAAACCAATGTGAGGAATCTAAATTAAATTGTGTGAATGAAATCGTGTTGTATAAATTATATAAGCGAAGTGTAAATTATATACGCATTGTATACCTCATGTACATGTGTTGTATAAGTTATATGAGTGATGTATAAATTATACAAATGTTGTATGAAACATATATGCTTTGAATTGTGTTGAAATGAAAGTGAAATATATATATATATATATATATACATATATAAAAATACTGTGACGACCCAGAACCTCGTACTGATGGTGGCAAGGGTAATCTTTGGAATATAACACATAAACAGATAATAGCAGAACAGAATTAAATAAATACACTAGATAATGCACAATAGAATATACTGGATAAACGTAATCATCAGATTTACGCAGTATACAGGATCATACTTAGTACAAATACAGTTCATCTATACATAAATGTCTACAGCGGAAAACAAACATAATGTACAATAGGAGCTGAACAGCATAAAAAGAGATAAATGATAGAATCCATCTTCAGCTCCAGCTATCTAGAAAAAGTCTACTGAACCTGAACACAAGGCTACCCGTGTAGAAAAAGGGGCCCCCGAGTTTGAAAGTGAAACAAACTATGAGTCATTCATGGGACTGGTATGAGAAATGTACTCAACACATTAAAATATAGCTAATCACAGGACCACGCCACTTTCATGGAACAGGTTTACTCCATCGGACCGCCAGTGCTTTAAAATAAATAATTCTTTTAAACATCGCAATGCTATTCATAAAAATGAAGCCATTATAAGACTCAGTTCCCATCACACAATGCAACGCAAACCGGAGGATAGAGTTTTTACCTTATAACAGCCAAAATATGCTTGATACGAATAAAACAAAAGCATTTGATATTATTACTAGTGTTTATACATTTCAAAACAATTTCAAATTATAAGTATCAATCATAGACGGGATTAATGCCCATACCACTATGTCGCCAACAATCAAAACCGCACAGTCACGTATTTGGAAATTGGATTTCCGTCATGAACCAAGGCAAAAGATAGCCCTTACTGAATTCGAGACTCTCTAGCCCAAGCCTCAGGCAAGCCTTGGAGCGACAGGGCCGGTCCACCGATGTGGATTATTATGCCTAAACAATACGTTTCCCCGCCCTTTGGGGCATAAATGAGCCACCGATTGACTCCATCGGTCCCGGATCGACCGATATAACCAAGGCGCCTCACTATCCATCATCCACATAAGTAAAATGTCAGGCCGTGTAAAAACACTGACACAACTCCTAGCTTGAAAGAAACGCATGCCCTCCCTGAGGTCCTTCTCCCGTTTCTGGTTCATACCGGAGTGTGAGGCTCGCGAATTCACGTTATACACAAATCTACGCCACACAGGCGGTGCTTTGATCATCAATCACAAGACTTTGCTTTTCAACAGAAGCCCTAATCACTGCATCTTAGCATGTCACACAGGCAATTCACACCATGCTACTGATGGCTATCAATCACATAGAATAAATTCCAATGTCAGACACACAATCTATTTACAAGTCCGTTCTGGGTCTGAACGAAACCGGAGGCACTATATACCTCGCATATCCATCGATCTCCATGTACGTCTGGACGATTACCACTCATTATCCATATTTCGGGATGCCTCCCAATCAGGACATCAGTTACCATCCAAATGAGGTGAAGATCGGTCTTCGACCACCGTCTTCATCTTCGATTACTTATTGTCGATTCGGTAATTCAGAATGGGATAAGCCCGGTCTTTCTGAGCAACTCGCGTATATAATAAACAAGTGCAACACAAACACACATACACATCATTTCAATTCATTAGTCACCAACCGTAAATCAGTAAGAGAACGATTTCCCAAATATTAACCCCGAAGGTCGAAACCAACATCAGATCAACACCCAGGAAACCATTCGACTTAGCCAACCTTCAGTTAGTTTCTAAATTTCACATCCATCTCGTTTATAATATTTTATAACGATTTATCATTATTTTTATTTATTTTAAAATATCCAATTTATTCAAAACGACGCTTCGGGCCATAACGCGGCCGTGGCGTTGTTTTTCTTCAGATTTGATTTACACATATCTGAAAATTTAACCGTTGGATCTTCACAAAATTTATATCATTAGAAAGATCTTTTCAAAACGTATCCAACGGTTCCAGTTTTGGGAAAATCCGACGGTCGGATCTCCCGGTATAATCATTTGAAGTTTCGATTTCAAAATACGAACTATGGCGTCGTTATTCGATTTAATATAATTATATATATATATATATATATATAAATATAATCGATTCTGGCGCTGTTTTTCTTCAGATTTGAATTAAACATTCCAGACAATCCAGCCGTTGGATTTTTACAAAGTTGGTGTCGTTGGAAAGATATTTCCAAAGCGAACCCAACGGTTGCAGTTTCGGGAAAATCTGATGGTCGGATCTCCCGCACTAATCGTTTGAAATCACGGTTTCAAAATACGAACTGCAGCTTCATTATTCGATATATTTCAATTCTATATATATATATATATATATATATATATATATCGATTCTTCGATTTCAGAACTATATGATTTTCATACATTTGATAAAAATGATATTTTTATCCAACATACATTCACTTCGACACTTCACTATTTTAAACAATTCATGTATATAGTAAAAATGTGATTTTTATTGTAAAACGATTTATTTCAAAACCCGACTATTTTATATAGTTAATATAGGTGATAAAAATAGGAATTTTATTATAAAACAATTTATTTCAAAACAAGATTATTTTATATAGTTCATATTGATGATAAAAATAGGATTTTTATTATAAAACAATTTCTTTCAAAATACAAATACCATTCAACACATGAATTTCAATTAAACGAATGAATTTCGATTCAACACATGAAGGTTATCTATAGTTTGTATATACAGAGTAAAAATGTGATTTTTATTGTTAAAACAATTTATTCAAAACACGAATACCATTCAACATATGAATTTCAATTCAACGAATGAATTTCGATTCAACACATGAAGGTTTTCTATAGTTTGTATATATAGAGTAAAAATGTGATTTTTATTGTTAAAACAATTTATTCAAAACACGAATACCATTCATAACATGAATTTCAATTCAACGAATGAATATCGATTCAACACATGAAGGTTTTCTATAGTTTGTATATATAGAGTAAAAATATGATTTTTATTGTTAAAACAATTTATTCAAAACAAGAATACCATTCAATACATGAATTTCAAGTCAACAAATGAATATCGATTCAACACATGAAGGTTTTCTATAGTTTGTATATATAGAGTAAAAATGTGATTTTTATTGTTAAAGCAATTTATTCAAAACACGAATACCATTCAACACATGAATTTCAATTCAACGAATGAATTTCGATTCAACACATGAAGGTTTTCTATTCAACAGACGAATATAGTTTCAACATAGGAAAATAATTCTAACACATGAATATTATTCAAAATTTTGGCAGCATAACGGCAGGGTAGTTTAAACCGGGACCGTCCCTAGTACGGCCCCTCGCTCTACCTTAAAGCCTCGCAGCTTTTGACAATGGGGAATCATGCATCTAGTTCACACGCAGGCGGCATGTATTTTTTTTTCATTTCCACAAACTAATCCTATGTGGTTTCAACCAAATATTTCTCAACCACAAACGGGTATTTTTCAACCACAATCAATCAATTTCACCCACAAACAATTTCAATCAACCATTTGCTATCAATCAATTTTCACACCAATCACAACCAATAAATATCGTCTGTGGTTTGTGGACGAGGGGCGTATATATATATATTTATATATAGCATTTCACTTCTATTTCAACACATATATAATTTTTACAATGCATATACAATTTATACATCGAATGTACAACTTATACAACGCTTATACAAGAGTTGTACAACGCTTATATAACCCATACATCGATTATATAATTTATACATCGTCGTTTTCCATATCGTTTATAATTTAGAAATCTCACATTGGGTTCCACTCCACCAAAAATAGTAGAAGGCCCAGAAAAATATGCGGTCTCTTCTAGAATGTAGAAGATGTCCACACGGTCACGATGTTTCATGTTTCATCGATTTTCGTCAATACATGAGAAAGATACGATTTTTCAAAGTTTGCAATGGTTTAAAGGTGTTAAAACAGTTGAAAATAAACAAAGCCGTATACCTCGTTTTGATGTTCAAAACTAGGTTTTGAATTTTTGCTCGATCCGTGAAGCTATTCGTCGATCGGCCACTGCCACGCAGCAGAGAGAAGAGAGGCGCGGCTAATGATGGTGGCGCGGTGGACTCCGGTGGTCGGAGATGACAGCGACGGCGATTTGAAAGCTCGAACTTTCGAAGCCGAATTCTCCCTCGATTCAGATCGATAAAATTCAAACCCTATATGGATTTGAAGATTTCGCGAAGCCCTACAAAATTGCCAACTAGGCCATTCGATTTTATTGCGTGGATGTGGAGTTTTTGAAGAGAGAAGGTTTTGAAGGGTTTCCGCCTGTTAATCGATCGTCGGGGAGAGAGAGTACTGAGATGGACGAATGAGATTTTATTTATTTATTTATATATTTTTAAATTTCGAAAATACCCTCTTTCACCCACGAACACCAATCCAAACCAAACGACTATCGTCCCTAGCGTTTTACCCCCTTTCCGAACACAATGGGATATGTTTCGTAGGCCCATTCGACTGTTCCAGTCAGTTTTCCTTCAAATTAAAATATAAAACATTCAATATTCGATTTGAACGTACATTTCAATTTGCCAGGGCCACAAACTGATTCGAAAAATTCCAGAAAAATAAATCTAGCTATGTTTTGACGATACGGTCCCAACAAAACTAGTTTCGTCGAATTCTGAGACCGTTTGAAAAATGGCCCATTTCTGGTCGATCCAATTTAATAGAAATCGACCAAAACACATTTTCCTTTTCCACACTCACATACTAGCTTCAAAAATTACGAAATTTGAAACCTAGCAATAACTCCACATCTCAGATCCAACAAAAGTTGTTTTGTCGAATTCCGAGGTCGTTTGCAAAATGGCCATTTTCACGGGCTATATAATTTCTATAGCGACCTTTCTGAAAATTCATTTGGCCATAACTTTTTCTTTCCGCTATGAAACTTCGATTTTTCAGATTCATTAGAAAGATATTCACTAACAGATTTAAATATTTTTGGTTTTACTCAAATCCATTTTGTTTTGCACCCGGCACAGTCAGTCAAAGTTTGAATTCAAATTTTGAAACTGCCGCGCCATTTTAGGCCTTGTTAATATTTCAAAGTAATTATATTTATTCTCAATGTCGATTCAAACTTACTTTTCATCGTTATTATTTAAAATATTTATTTTAAAATTTTAAAATCCACTATTTTAGCCAATTTAAAATTTTTAAATTGGTTCATATTTTAAATTGAAATTCATGTGTTGAATGGCGTTCGTATTTTAAATAAATAGCTTTAACAATAAAAATCACACACACACATATATATATATATATATATATATATATATATATATATATATATATATATATACAAACTGTAAAGAACATTCATGTGTTGAATAGAAATTCATTCGTTGAATTGAAATTCATGTGTTGAATGGCGTTCGTATTTTAAATAAATAGCTTTAACAATAAAAATCACATATATATATACAAATTGTAAAGAACATTCATGTGTTGAATAGAAATTCATTCGTTGAATTGAAATTCATGTGTTGAATGGCGTTCGTATTTTAAATAAATAGCTTTAACAATAAAAATCACATTTTTATATATATACATATAAACTGTAAAGAACATTCACGTGTTGAATAGAAATTCATTCGTTGAATAGAAATTCATGTGTTGAATGTTATTCGTATTTTAAATAAATTGATTAAACAATAAAAATTACATTTTTATTGTGAATATGAAGTGTTGAAAACATTCACGTGTTGAATAGAAATTCATTCGTTGAATAGAAATTCATGTGTTGAATGTTATTCATATTTTAAATAAATTGATTAAACAATAAAAATTACAATTTTATTGTGAATATGAAGTGTTGAAAACATTCATGTGTTGAATAAATATTTCTGATGATAAAAATATTACTTTTATCATGTATACGCTTTGATAAAAATACACACGTGTTGAAATATTAGTTCGCTAGAAATATTATTATTAGCTTTGTTCTGCATATATATACATGTGTCGAACAAGGAAAATGGATTAGCTGTAGAGTAAAGAAATTATTTGCATGCCCGACCAATAGGTAAGCCTTGATGAGTTGGTTGAGCGATTTTATTTTTATATCAACTCCTGTGAATGCCATTGGATGCGGAGTGCTGGTTATTCTGTGTGTAATAATAAACATCGCCATAGGATAGTAACAATTAATTTTGAACTACACTACATGGCGTACTTCTTGACGATAGGCATACTTCATCATATTCCACATAAGCATTTGTAGCTTGTATGACGAGGTTGAAGATTTACCATACGAGCGAGAGGCTTGTATAGCGATGATTATATATTGTAGGTGGAACTGATGACTGATATGGACTATATAAAATATAACGATAAATTGCCAAATTAATAAAAATCCCACACGGGTCTGGAGTTGACAATAATCACGTCTCTCTAGTCATTAGATACGGCACATGGATTATTTATTTCCCACACGGGACAAGGTGACGAGGATTTATCCTCTGGAGTAATTAAAAATACACACTCCCTCAGGCTTGACAGGGTGACGAGAATTTATTCTTTGGAGTTATTACCTATACACGCTCCCCTGTAAACCCCAGAATATATCACTATAAATATGTGTATGCTTTATAGGATTTATTGGGTACCTCTCCCGTACAAAGGAGGTGATGGAGAAATTTTTCGAAATATAACAGCGTTAGCGAAATATTTGAAGTGAAAACGATATGGAAATTAAAGAATGAACTATATTTATATATATAAATATAAATAGAATTGAAAGGAATCGAAGCCGTGCAGTTCGTGTTTTGAAATCATAACTTCAATTGATTAGTACGAGAGATCCGACCATCGGATTTTCCCGAAACCGCAACCGTTGGGTTCGCCTTGGAAATGTCTTTCCAACGGCACCAACTTTGTAAAAATCCAACAGTTGGATTGTCTGGAATGTTTAATTCAAATCTGAAGAAAAATAGCGCCAGAATCGTTAATATTTATATATAAATATAAATATAATTAAATTAAATCAAATAACGACGCCGCAGTTCGTATTTTGAAATCGTAACTTCAAACGACTAGTGTGGAAGATCCGACCGTCGGATTTTCACGAAACTGGAACCGTTGGGTTCACTTTGGGAATATCTTCCCAGTGATATAGACTTTGTAGAAATCCAACGGTTAGATTTTTCGATATGTGTAAAACAAATTTGGGGAAAAACAGCACCAGTGCCACGGCACGACCTGAAACGTCGTTTAATTAAATATGGCCATTTTTAAATAAATAAAAATGGCGAAAAATCGTTATAAAATATTATAAGCGACATGGATTGGAAATAAACCAATTTTGCTTGATCTGCTTGATATTTGATGGTTGTACGTGTTTGAAGCGAAAATTATACTGAAGAACTAAAATATGAATGTCGAATAATATAACCATGGAAAGAATTTATTTGAATTCTAATTATACGTGAATTATTTGAAAAGGCCGATCTAACCCTCATTTCAAATAATTGATCGAAATATTCGAAGTTGAAAATACGAAGACGGTTCCAGACCGACGATCTTCGTATCAGTTGGATGGGCACTGCTGAGGTTCCCGATTGGAGTAGCTACCTTGAAGGAACGAAAGTAGTAGCCGTCTGAACGTATGTGTTGATTGTACGAATATACGAGGAATATGGTGCCTTCGGTTTCGTTCAGACCCAGAACGGACTTGTAAATTGACTATGTGTCTGACATTGGATTTTGTTCTGTATTGATTGATCTCTGTTAAATATATATCTGTTTTGCGGCGGAGAATTTATTCTTTTGCTTAACGCCCTTCTCTGAGATGTACGAGCTTAGAGGTTATATATCGATAGAAATCAGTCGTATGGAGTGGATTGCCTGTGTGACATGCCAAGATGCAATGATCAAGGCTTCTGTTGCAAAGCAAAGTCTTGTGTTCGATGATCAAAGCGTGGCCTATGTGGCCTGGCTTTGTGTATAGCGTGGATTCGCGAGCCTCACATCTCGGTATGAGTCAAAAACGGGATAAGGAGCCAAGGAGTGCATGACGTTTCTTTCTAGCTATGGATGGTGTCAGTGCTTAAACTGGCCGACATTTATATTACTTTCATCTTTGTGGTTGTTGGAATGAGGCGCCTCGATATTAGGTCTGTTAGGACCGGGAAACGTGCGTTCAGGAATAATTAATCCTCAAACGTAAGGGAGGACCGACCTTGGAGGATCCAAGGGTTATCCAGAGTGTGTAGTCCTGAGGCATTTGCTAGAGTGTCTCAAAGCGGAGAGGAGCTTGCCTCTTGCCTCGACTCATGACGGGAATCCAATTTACAATACGAGATAACAGATTTGATTGTAGAACTAGTATGGCAACATAGTATATGGTAGCTATGCCGCCTATGATTGATATTTATGATGATATTCGTTTTGAAACATATATGCACTAGTAATAATATCAAATGATTTTGCTTTACACGTATTAAGCATATTTGGCCATTATAAGATAAAACTCTATCCTCCGGTTTGCGTTGCATTGTATGATGGGACTTGAGTCTTATAACGGCTTCATTCTTTTTAAAAGCATTGCGTTGTTTTAAAGAATTTACTTTGTTTTAAATGCACCGGCAATCACTGGAGTAAACGCGTTCCGCAAAAGTGGCGTGGTCCTACGATTTGCCTTATTACTGTTGTTTAACCAGTTAAGTAGATTTCTCATACCAGTCCCATGACTGACTCGTTGTTTGTTTCACTTTGCAAACTCGGGTGCCCTTATTTTCACATGGGCAACCTAGTTGACAGATGGAAGGTTGTTTTAGCTTGGCACTGCAGTACGGAGTGCACTTTTGGCTTGACAGCGAGGATTAGATTTGTATTTTGGCTATTGACTTTCCACTATCCTTATATTATGTATATGATTCCGCCTATGGCGATGCAGATTGTTTTACTTCAAGTATTTATTATCTTATGTATATGTACCACCGCAAGCGATGTAGACTGATACCTTTATTATGTCTCACTGCATGTATGTATTCCGCCTATGGCGATGTTGACTGATCATTCCCCTTTTATTTACTAAGTTATATCCTACGTTGTGCTATTCTGATGTTGTTACATGTTATGATTCCGCTGTCATATCTATGTTAAATTATTCTATTTATTGTTTTTGCTATTATCTATACTCTGCTATGATGATTGATGTGTTATATTCCAATGGTTATCCTTAACACCGTCACACGGATTTTGGGATCGTCACAGTCATGGCGTCTGGCGACGTGCGACGTGCCAAAGGTGATGGGAGCGGGGTTACGGGTTTCAACAACAAGTGTTAACAAGGAAGATGAGTGATTAGGTTAATTAAATTTGTTAATTATCTTAGTTAATTTTAGTAATGAATGGATAAAATGTCATAACTTATTCAAACAATGTTAGAAATGAACGAGACGAAGTTCGTTGCAATCGTGAAGACGAGCACAACATTTCAGAACTGAGTGGAACAAAAATGAAGCATGTTACAATTTATAGCAATATTAAATGCCTAATCAGATCTGTGGAAAAATAATCGTTATTCAGCGGTTTCAGAACCAATCGAGGTGAGAAGCTGAAATCGAAAAGGCTAGTGTTAATTAACTGTTTAGTAGTTGATAAAGCTTGGGTTGATGAAATGATTATTGATTGATCATATAATTTTAATATGATGTTAAATGCTAAGTAGTATGATAAAAATATGATTTTTATCAATTAGATGTGAGAAACTATTCGATGTAAAATGGTTAGATTAAAATTAATTGTTTGTTAGTTAATTGTTGAATACTATTGTGAAATATTTGATTTATATATTGATGTTGTGAAATTGAATTGAACGGTAAATGGTTATTGACTGAAATTTTTTAACTAGTTATTAATTATAGGTTTTAGATAGGATCACCATTATTATTGAAGGATATTACTCAGTTAATATACATTGATTGTTGATGATTGATTTGCGGTTAATCTACTGATTGACGAACCCATATAAGCGTTAACGGTTTAATGCTTATATTGTATATACCACGATATGTGGATTGGATGTTATAATAGATTATCGATGTATAATTTAAAATTAATAAACAGTTTGGAATTATATTCTATTTTATTTATAAATCCAATTTGGTTCGAATAAGATGAGTCGCGCAGAGACCGTTCGTGAATTTCAACTGTTACTTCGAATTGATGTAACGGGAGATCCGACCGTCGGATTCTCCCAAAACTAAAAACCTTGGATTCAAAGTCAAAAGAGCTTTCAAATAAAAAGAAAATATTTGAAATCCAACAGTTAGATTTCATGGTAAGTCCGGATCAATATTTGAAATGCTCGCTATAAATGTAGTTCGATGACTGTAATTGAAAATCGACTAAAATGGCCATATTAAAATATGGATAAATTGTGATAAATCATAATGAATGATGTAAAAAAAATTTGGATTAAATATTCAAAATTTTGAAAAGATAAAATATGTTTCATCTGAATGAACTAGTTAACAACTAGAATAAAGAACCAACAGGAATATCGATGATTCCTCATAGTACAGTCTAGTATCACCTATGAGATCTAACTGGAAATAATTCCGTTAGGCGAGGGGTGAGAAGAACCAAAAGGAACATTGGATATTCGACTAAGATCGGACGATGTTTTCTAAAGATTAATAATCCAAAGTTTTTAAATAACTTATTAGATTGTGAATGGTTTTAATATAAATGTTTTCCAACATATAAACTGGAATGGATTTAAATGGAAATAATCTTCGGATATTTCGATATTGGGTTCGGCTATTGTTGATGAATTTGGAATATATATATATATATCGTTATTCCCAATACGATATCTGTTGGTTTTCAGAATTTGATGTTGAATATAAGTCGATATGATTTCTATTTAGAGCCTTGTATTTAATATCAAATTGGATTTTGGGTTTGTTGTGAATGGTATCTTTAATAATACTGTTCTTAAACCCAATTGAGAAAGGAATAAATCTTATAATTAAGATTAATGAAGATTTCCAATTAATAAATATAATTGGAATTAAAGGAAAGTTGATTTTGGGTTCATTGTGAATGATGTTTTAAATAATATTTGTTCTTAAACCCAATTAACAGAGAAGTTAAGGTTTGGAATTTATGAATCTTTCAATTAAGATTTAATGGAATTTTTCCAAAATTAAAACTTCCAATTTAATACATTAAATTGGAATTGAGTGGAATTCGATTAATTAATAATCGAGATAAGCTTTTGTAAAAGAAGGCCTTTACTATTTTTGGAATTTAAAAGGCTTCGCCATTATTTTGTTTATAGTATTAGTCTGATACGGAAATTTATATCGATTACGATCGATCTGATTTCCGTGAAGGTTCCATTTCGATGGAAGATGATTTTGGGTTTATCATGAATTGTGTTTTAAATAACATTTGTTCTTTAACGCAAGTAAAGATAGGATTAATTTTCATAAAGTTGAATAATCATTAAGTAATGATTTTAGAAATTGAAACTAAGTAGAGTTTTAATAAATATTTAATTAGATTTGGAATGAATAAATGGTAATTAAATTTACCAAAACACGAGAAGTGGTATAAACTAAATATACTTAGTTGTTGATATTGATTGTGATTGATTAATTGTTTGGATTGTGCTCGACCAGTTTATGAGCAAAATATGCTTATATATTTAGCATTGGGTTGGGTAGAAAGTATTTGTATGCTAACACCTTGTGAAACACTTCATGATTTTACTATGAGGTGTTTAGAAGTGTTGTTTGGTTCATTTCAAATTTAATGAATGATTTTGAAATGGGATTTTCTTAAGTGAAAAGAAATGTTTTCCCGATTTTGGATAGGGAAAGTTTTATAAAATTGTTTTATAAAGCAGAAAGGATTTCGAGGATTGAACACGAAGTTGCCGAAATGATATGGAAAAGTATTATGTGTTTGACATTGTATTTCATCACATAACCGATTAGTTGCTATTGATGATATATCTGTTTGGTGGCGGAGAATTTATTCTCTTGCTTAACACCCTTCTTTGAGACGTATGAGCTCAAAGGTTATATGATTTATAGTGACTGATCATACATGTGAATTGCTGATGTGAACTACTATAGTATGAAAGTACTTGTGATTATTATGTTGCGAAACGATTTTCCCTACTTCAGGATATAAAATGGTTTAGTATACGGCTACTAGGTAACCCTGAGGGCTAAAAGTATGGGTGAGAGAGACCCAGGACCTTAAGACTTGGTTAGTGGTCAGTGTAGCCTGCTCCATATGTGGAGGTGCACATATATATATCGAGTGACTAAGGAATGTGCCCTTTGCCTTGTTGACAGGAGAAACCTCCCGATATTTGGTTGCATACTGTTTGTATGCATTGTGATATTTTGGAATTCATATTTCCAAAGATTTAAGTTTGAGATCCCGAAGTGAAATCTACTTTGATATAAAAGCTAGATATGTATTTCAAATGATTTGAAATAAGAAATCGAGAAATAAAGTCCAAAGAAATAATTTACGTAAAGTGAATCGGATTTTGGAATCTAATTTTGGGGATTAAACTTAAATGGTAGATTGAGGAAAACTGCATGTTGCCTGATGCACTGTAGACACATAAGTCTATTATTTATGGTAGTTGTATGTGCATTGGCAATCTAATGGAGAAAACCCATTACGCGTTATACGGCGTGGTCCCGTGATGTGCCTTATTTTATGTATTTATAACTTTAGAGTTTCTCATACCAGCCCTATGACTGACTCATAGTTTGTTTTTCCCTTGCAAACTCGGGTGCCCATATTTTCCACACGTGCATTCGAGTGATTTGTTTTTCAGATATTTATCTTGAGCAGGATTCTGGATCAAAGCTTAAAGTTGTGCCTAGAGCATTGATAGTCTTCCACTGTGTTAGTTTATATTTCTGTTGCGCATTGTATTACATTTATTGTAAATTTATCTTCCATTCTATAATTTTCGATGTACTATGATATTCTGTACTCTGATGTAACATTTATATGATGTAAATAAAAGGTGTTTTGTGTTTATTCTGATGTGTCATGCGCCCAAAGTTAGCCTATCCGCCTTTTTGGTTCGATTTAAGTCGGTTTAACGATCAATTTGGGTCGTCCGAAAAGGAGGGTCACTACGTAAATCTTTTTTGAAATTCCATTTAACTCGCTTAATCCCTTCTTCGAAACCATTTTAACATTTCCATACCGCTTAAACATTTATTTATTAATATCTTTGAAATTCCATTAATTTAAAATAATAATTATAAAAACATAAA
Organism: Allium sativum; assembly: GCA_030737875.1. NCBI lineage: Eukaryota > Viridiplantae > Streptophyta > Magnoliopsida > Asparagales > Amaryllidaceae > Allium > Allium sativum. The sequence continues at coordinate 143,650,325 of CM060913.1, read as the reverse complement.
TCAAACTTCGACGTTATTATTTTTAAAATAAACATCGTATTTCAAATCCTTATATAAAAATAACTTTGAAAGCGTTCAGAATCGATTTATTACCGATTCCAAAATGTTTCCTTTTATCAATGGTACTAAAGAGGTAAATATCTACTAAAGTACTAAACCTTGAAATATTAACTAATTTGACATCCAAATAAACATAACAAATCATATTGATAAACATTATCAATATTAGTGAGGAATCCCGTTGGATTCCTCCAACCTGTCAATCCCTGCATCACAAATTTATATTCTAACATATATAATATTATAATAAAAATTAACAGCTACTAGTGAGGAATCCACTTGGATCCCTCCGACCTGTTATTCCCTACATCCAAATATGTTACCTCAATAAAATCATTCAATAACAATTATTAAATTTAAAATAATAATTCCTATAATGGTAAATAACGACTATTTATCATCAACCAATTTATTTAACAAAACAATTCAAGAAATTAAATTAAACACGTTTATACTATTATAAACGAGACCAATAAGGTAAGTTACCTCAATTGGTTCCAATTGTTAAAACAACGATATGGTTTTCTTACTGTTAAACAACATTTAATTTCATCAGTTTAATCAACATATGAATATATAATTAACAAACAATCAACCAATAGTAACCATAGCACACAATTATAAAACCCGACTTATATAAAATATAAGTGGGAAGAACTAAGTGAGTTTAACTCACCTTGATTTGATTAGCTGTTTAAGTGGCTCATCCCAACTAAATTAAACTAGCATTTAATTTAACTGAAAAATCCATTTGGTTCCAATTCCATCCAAATTGGTTCAATAATGTAGTGCTCGTCAAGACGAGTCCAATGTTTCCTGTTTTGTCCAATTCTGGCCATGCATCACAAAGTTATTCATGATTTTGGTTATACGGTTTAGTTATATAATAAAATCCTTAATTAAATAATTATTTAGTGTTAATTACTTTTTAGTTTGTAACAACCCGATAAAGGGATTCGATGCTTGAATTCAGATAATAATACATAAATCCGTATCACTTGCCAAAACTCAAGTATCGAAACCACCATATAGTTATTAGAAAGAAATTAGAGGGTGAGATAAAGAAGAAAGAAATATTAAAATATAAGAAGAAGAAGGACTAACACAACACAAAGTCTACATCGCAGCGGAAAAAATAAATATAATATAGAAATAAATCTTTATTGAGAGCTTGAAAAATACTTACAATCATCAGAGTACATCAAACAATCTGGACAGTTATAACAATCTGTCCTTATAAACATCACACAATGGAAAAATATCAATATAATATCATACGTCTGAACTCTTTCAGCTCGTCTCTTCACAGCATCTGATAAACTAAACCGATAATTTGGTCTGACCCGAGCATTGCAAACGCCAGGACCAGTCTGGTGAACAAGCATGAGAAAACTAACCAAGTTTAAGGGTATCATCCAAATTGATTTTAAAGTTCGAAACTTCTCGAAAGAAAAGGATAATCGTAAGACCAAATCTACACATAAATACGGATGGTTTTTACCTAACGATGACCCAAAACATTTTGAAATCGCATCTTTTCTGATATTATAATAATATCTAATACAAATAAATAACCATCTAGCAGAACGCTTGCATCTCACGCTCCACATATATAGTATACCATCAAAACCGCGGACTCTTAAGGAGAATGAATTTCCAACTGTGGCAAGGTATGGGACCACCTTCCGACAGTGTATCTCTAGAGAGGAATACACCAGGATTCAACAAGAACATCTTGCAACCCAGGCTAAACATGACTGACCATTCACTTCACTTGAATGTTCCGAATATATTGTCACCTTATAGTTGGGTCCGACATAACCGTTCCCGGGAGATACAGAAGCAAAAAGAATAACAAATATGAATATCTTCTAGATGGTGACAATATACCCTAATGGGAGCGACCCACATAGCCATGTGACCTACCCGATTTTTTCCTTTTCCCGGTTGGTGAGGCTTGAGGTTATAAATATCTTTATAACATCTTGCCACCATTCACGTTGAATGCCACAATGTTAGATCCGCCATAAAATCACTAATTGACATCCATAAAGATACTTTAACTGTTAAGCTAAAAGAAGGTATCTTCTCCGCCACCAACAGAATTACGTTTGACGGAATCGATGTACGTAATCCCTTTGGAAATACTTTGTCATACATCCGTCTACACAAGTTATCCAGGAATAGGATGAACCGGAGGGACCCTCCTACCACATCCTTGGTATCACCCTACGCATCAGTAGCGAGTAGTCCTTGCAATCCGCAGATTCCAATCGCGACAGAATCATAAGTCAAAATATAATAGGGAGCTACCCTTAGAAATTCAACAAGCAGTTCTTCCGCTCATGAAGATCAACGGTCTTCAATTGCTCCATCTTCAATAAGGGTCTTCCATATATTTGCTTGTTCGGAATGGTTTTCAAATGTAATTCGGTCCCGGTCTTTCCGTACCAACAATTGTATAGGCCAGATTTGATAGTCGGTTATTTAACTATCAAGTAAACAACCATTCATCCATAAAATAAAATAAATTTACCAATTCGATACCCAACATCATTTATCCTCTTTAATTAACCAGTTGTTAATTAAATATTCAAAACTGCTAATTCGAAAAAACATTCCCCAGTTATTATAAGAATATTAAATTATCATGCCACTTCTACTCATTTGTTCCTCATTGTAAATTGATAAGTGAATAAATCTCTTAGTATCAACCTCGAAGGCCGAAACCAACATCAGATTTACACCTCGAAAGTTATTCAACTCAACCAACATGCAACAAGTTCCAATTTCTCAAAAATCACATCATATTCCCTTTTTAATCATTTTTAAATCGATTATATTTTCTTATAATCTCACTAATCATTTCCAACTAAATTCTAAATATCATTTCATAAAATTAACTAAAATAATTCAACTTAACCTCTATAAATAAATATTACAGATTCCATTTCAAAACCCTTCACCCTTTATTTATATCAAATAACTTATATTCTTTTACTTCATGAATCTCTTCAACCATTTGACAATATTAAATTCTAATTTGACAAATTCCTTTATATATTATATAATCCATTTCACAACATTCCCCATATACACCAGTTTATACGTATTTCCATTTATAATTCCCTTTAGGCAAATCTTGCCTTGAAATCCCATTTAATTTATACAATTAACTCAATTCCAAATATAAGCCATTATTCATAATCTATTTTCTATTCCATTATTTCGTTAATCTCATCCACGAAAAACTCATTTATCACATTTCAGATATTTAAAATAAATGTTTGCAGAAACATTCATGTACTACAAAAATCATTGTTCAATTCTTTTAAATCAATTCTCGTGTTTACGAACCCATTAAACCCTTATAACACTTTTTAAATCTTTTAAAATTGTTTAACGAGACTTACGTTCTTACGAAACCATTTTGACATTCCAGTTTATAACACTTAATCATTTATTTGATAATATCTTGAAATTTCCCTTTTGTTAATACTTTAACAATTATGAAACGTACAAAAAACTTCGATGTTTATTTTAAAAAAAATCGTATTTCAAGTCCAGATATAAAAATAACTTTGAAAACGTTCAGAATCGGTTCAACATTGATTCCAAAAATCTTTTATTAATCATCGGTACTAATAAGGTAAATATCTACTAAATTATCAAACTGTGAAATATTAACTAATTTCACATCCAAATGAACAAAACAAATCATATTGATGAACATTATCAATATTAGTGAGGAATCCTATTGGATTCCTCCAACTCGTCAATGCCTGCATCACAATGTCACATTATTCAATATATATTATAATATAATAAAATTTAACAACTACTTTGAGGACAATTGGATCCTTCCAACCTCTTATTCCCTGCATTCAAATATGTTGCCTCAATAAAATCATTCAATAAGAATTATTTAAGCTAAACTAATAATTTCTATAACGGTAAATAACAACTATTTAACATCAATCAGTTTATTTAACAATACAATTCAAACAATTAAATTAAACACGTTTATATTATAAACGTGACCAATAAGGTAAGTCACCTTGGTTCCAATCGTTAAAATGATGATTTGGGTTTTCACTGAAATTAAACAATCTTTTAATTTCATCGGTTCAATCAATATATGGATATATGATTAACAAACAATCAACTATTAGCAACCATAACACACAATTATAAAACTAAATTATATAAAATATAATTGGGAAGAACTGAGTGAGTCTAACTCCCTTGATTTCTGTTGTCGTTAAAACCATTCAGTTGTGGTTAAATTAAACAAGCGTTTGATTCAACCAATAATTCCAACTGCTTTCAATCCTGTCCAAACTATTCCAGAATGTTGTACTCGTCACCAAGATTGTAACGCAACTTGTTTGGTCCAATTCTGTTTACAAAATAAGAAGTTATCAACGTTAAAACATTTATGATTTAATTAAATTAAATTAACCCTTAATTATAAATTAAATAAACTAATTACCTTTAGTTAAACAAATTACCCAATAATATACCTTAATTAATTCAATTATTAGATTTTATAAGCTTAAACTAATTATATTAAATATTAACTCCTTAATTAACATTTTAAATAATTAATCACTTAATAAAAACGACCTCTTGACTTTGAATTGGAAAAAAACCACGGTAACATTTCTTCTGCCTACACTCTTCTGCCCGACTATTTTGTCCCCATCCTACTGCTTGGTTCAAAACTACCCCTCCTCTCCTTGCTGTGATAACCCCAAACTTCCACAAGTGAAAGCAGGAGAAATCATTTTTGGAATACAACATAAATACAATAAAACAGAACACAGATACAATATAGCAAAGGAGATTCATAGAGTAATAACATTATAGCAGCGGAAAAATATAATGTCATCAATCACAGAAAATCCACAGTCACAGAATCTAAGCTATTACAACAAGTTTGCAGAAAGAAATAAATTTGATGTCTAAAAAGAAAAGAATAGATGCCAATAGAAACAAAAAGTCTTCAAGCTCCAAGTCATCACCTCTTCTCCCAAGCAGAATCCAAGAGAGAGAAAATAAGCTGCTCCAAAGAAAAACTCCAAGCAAAGAATGAACCTGTCTACTTGGCTGCCCGTGTAGAAGAGAGGGCACCCAAGTTTGCAAAAAGGTGAAACAAACTATGGGTCAGTCGTGGGACTGGTGTGAGAATTCTTAAATAACTTATACTAATAAGGCAAATCCAAAGACCACGCCGCTAACGCGGAACGTGTTGTATCAATGGATTGCCGTGCATAACTATAGCGTCAATACAGATAAGTAAAACATAACAAAACGCAATGTCTTTTGAAAAATGGAACCACCATAAGACTCAGGTCCCATCACACAATGCAACGCACACCAAGAGGATAGAGTTTTACCTTATGGTGGTTAAACATGCTAAATACGCCAAATACGAAACTAAAACTATTATTAGGGTGTATATGTTTTAAAACAATTCAAAGCAATGTATTAATCCTAGGAAGCATAGGTACCATATATTATGCCTCCAATACTAGTAATACAATCAAATCCGTCGGGGTCGTATTGGAAATTTGGGTTTCCATCATGAGTCCAGGCTAGGGAGGACTCCTTACCGATTCGAGACGCTCTAGTTAACGTCTCAGGATTACCCGCAGTTAACCCTTGGATCCTGCAGGGCCGGTCCTCACATACAGCTTAGAGGATTGGCAATTCCTAAGCACACGTTCCCCGGTCCTATAGGACCTATCTGAGGCGCCTCATTTCATCATCCTCCAAAAGTAAAATGACTACTAACTAGAAAGAAACGTGCTACTTTCCCTGCGTTCCCTTCCCCCTTTTTAGACTCTACCGGTTTGTGAGGCTCGTGAAGTCATGTTCTTCATACCACAAGGTTCTGCTTTTCAACAAGAAACCCTGATCATTGCATCTTAGTATGCCACACCGTCACTCCATACCGTACTATTGATCTTCCGTCACTATATAAACGGGTGTTAAGTAGAGAATAAATTCTCTACCACCAATCGTTTATATATTAACTGAATATCAACAACATAATATTTTGTGGGGTACGATGTCAGACACACTATCCATTTATACCCATGCTCTAGGTCTGAACTAGGGTCAAACCCGTGAAATCAACACGTACGTTTGGGCAATTCTCCCGACCCTTGAATTGGGATCAAACCAATTCAGAGTCTTGATCGTTGTCCATTCGAGGGGAGATTTACGGTCTTCATACGCTGTCTTCATACTTGAATTCTTGAAATCGTACGATCATTTGGAATGGGATTAACCCGGACTTCCCAAATAATCTCGCATTCATATATTTTGAGAAAAACATATTTCATATCGTTATTTTATTTTATAACGATTAATTCTTGCCTTAATTATTTTAATATAATTAATTTCCTTATTTAACGACGCTTCAGATCAAGGGCGACCTTGGCGCTGTTTTCAATCAATTTTGTTTTTCACTTTCCTCAAAATCTAACCATTGGATTTTAGCGTAGCTTATATCATTGGAAAGATTTTTCCAAGACGGTCCTAACGGTTTCAGTTTTGGGAAAATCCGACGGTCGGATCTTCCGGTATATTCGTTTAAAAGTTCGATTTCAAAACACGAACTACTGCGCTCGATTCGTTATATTATAATTATATATATATAAATATATATAAATAATTCGTTTAGTTTATCGTCCCTACGTGCAGCTTACATTTCTCTTAACTTTCACCTTTCTACTTACATGACAATGTAGTTTAGGATTAGACGATAATTCTTCCCTTTTTAATTCATTATTATTTATTTTATACTTTATAATTTTCTTTTAAGAATGTAAATTATAATGTGCCATCCCATTCATTTCTTTATATATTTCTTTTCCAATTTCATTATGAATAATGAACACTTTCCTATGGTGTAAGTTCCCTTTTACCTACATTATAAATAATGTTAATGTTTCAATACAGTTCCTTACCTTTCATTTAACATTATAAATAATGTTATTCTTACATACGTTTCATTCCTTTTATTTACATTATAAATAATGTTAAACCTTACATACAGTTTCATTTCTTTTATTTAACATTATAAATAATGTTAATTCTTACATACAGTTTCATTTCTTTTATTTAACATTATAAATAATGTTAAACCTTACATACAGTTTCATTTCTTTTTTCAACATTAAAATAATGTATATGTTTCCTTCGAGGTAAATTCTCTTTTTATCTACATTATAAATAATGTTTATTATCTTACAATGCAAATTCTCTTTTCTGTTTACATTATAAATAATGTATAAAATCTTACAATGCCAATTCTCTTTTAATAACCATTAAAATAAAGTTACATTTACATGCCATGCACCTTCTATTTATTAACATTGAAACTAATGTTAAATTTACATGAAATGGAAATTCTTTTCTTTTAACATTAAAAATAATGGTAAATCATCCTACGATGTAAAATTCCTTTTCATATACATTTACAAATAATGTACATTTTTTTCCTACGAGGTAAATTCTCTTTTATATGCATTATAAATAACGTACATTTATTTTACAATGCAAATTCCTTCTTAATTAACATTAAGAATAAAGTTACATTTACATACAATGCGTTTTCTGTTTTAACATTGAAAGTAACGTTAAATTTACATAAAATGAAAATACTTTTATCTTAACATTAAAAATAATGCTAAATCATCCTTTCTTTTTATATAACAATCAAAATGAATGTTAATTTAATATGCATTCATTTCCTTTTAATTAACATTAAAAATAAATGTTAATCTAACCTACAATACATTTTCCTTTTTATTAACATTAACAATAAATGTTAATTTATATGCATTATATTTCATATTTATTAACATTAAAATAAATGTTAATCTTACATGCCTACATTTCATATTTGTTAACATTAAAAATAAATGTTAATCTTACACGCGATGAAAACTTCCCATTCTAACATTGACAAAAATGTCAGTTCAACACACGGTGAAAATTTTCTATAATTCTAATATTAACAAAAACGGATGTTAATCTCATACGGTTCATTTTCTTAATACATAATATTAAAAATAATGTTAATGAATCATATGGTGAATAATTTCATATGATGAAAATTTCTATTTTAACATTTAAACAAAAATGTTATTTTTCTTGCAATGCATTTTCTATGTTTATAACATATCAAAAATGCTATTTTTCATACAATGCATTCTTATATCATAACATGACAAAAATGTTATTTTTCATTCAATCCATTCATCTAATTTTAACATATCAAAAATTCTATTTTACATAGAATGCATTTTTATATTTATTAACATTGCAAAAATGCTATTTTTCATACCATGCATTTTTATATTTTCTTATATTAACATTTGACACAAATGTCATTTTCATACGGTGACCATTTTCTTTTATTAATATTAATAAAAATGCTAATTTAACATGCGGTGACATTTTCTTTTATTAACATTAATAAAAATGCTAAATTTAACATGCGATGAATAATTTCTATATTAATATACAAAAATTTGTCAATTAACATACGATGGCAATTGCTATTTTAATATTGACAAAAATTGTCAATTAACATACAGTGAGTAATTTTCTATTTTAAACAGTGACAAAAATGCCAATGAACATACAATGAATAATTCTATTCTAATATTGACAAAAATTTGTCAATGAACATATGGTGAGTGATTTTCTATTTTAAACATTGACAAAAATTGACAATTCAATCATACGGTGAAAATTTACTATATAGCATTAACAAAGATGCTAAATTATCATACGGTGAATAATGTCTTGTTTAACATTAAATGAAAATAAATGTCCATTTAACATACGATGACATTTCTATTTTAATATTGAACAAAATCTATCCATTTTCTATCTTAATATTTGACCAAAAATGCTAATTTCACATGGTGACAGTTGTCTAACTTTTAACATTAACATAAATGTCATTTTCCTACGATGAGCATTTTCAAAAATTGTTCATCAACATTCAGTGAATAATTTCTTATTTTAATATTGAACAAAAATTGTTCATCAACATACAGTGTAAAATTCCATTTTTATAATGAACAAAAATAATGTCCATCAACATACTATGTATAATTTTCTATTTTGTCATACAAACATTTGTCCATCAACATACAGTGAATAAATTTCTATTAAATATTGAACAAATTTGTTCATTAACATACGGTGAATAATTTCTATTTTAATATTGACAAAATTTATCAATTAACATACTATGGCAATTTCTATTTTATTAATGAACAAAAATAGTGCCCATCAACATACGGTGTATAATCCCATTTTATAATGACACAAATTTGTCCATAAACATATAGTGACATATTCTATTTTATAATGACAAAAATAGTTCATTTCATACTGTGACATAATCAATTTTATACATACCAAATGTCATTGAACATACAATGAATAATTTTCTATTTTTAAACATTGACAAAAATGCCAATGAACATACCATGAATAATTTTCTATTTTAAACATTGGCAAAAATGCCAATGAACATACCATGAATAATTTTCTATTAAATATTGAACAAATTTGTTCATTAACATAGTCAATTCTATTTACCTATGAACATGAAATCAAGGGATCTAATATTAGCCATTCAATCATATAACAAGGCATCACCAAATCATAACCAACAACAGATCAGAATCATATTATAATCGCATCATATACTGAGTAGTTTATTTTAATGTAAAATTTTAAATAAAGGATTCTCACCTTGCTTGGATAATAAATATAATAAATCCAAATTAATTTTCAGAAGGCTCCAATCGGTCTCAGCAAATACTACTCGTCCTCACGGTCATGTCGGATCTGAAATTTTCAGAATCGGTGTTCAAACGAATAAGTTATCAATGTTTTTAATTAACCAGACTTTTAACAACTGCTTCTGTCACGCTTAAAAGCGTTACAAAATCTGAAATAATTCATACCCTTTTGTTCAAAACTTCAAATCCGGATTTCTCTTGATTTACTGAACGGTTTTGGGTGCCGTTTGTTGGACAGCGACCGGCTTGGAGAGGGCTATCGGCGGCCAGAGGCGGAGGGGGTGCGACGGACGAGGTGGGGCCCAGTTCAGGTGCGTGCGGCGCACGTTCTTAGCAACGTGGCGGCTTCGACGGTGGACGGGGACGGGTGAAACTGGTCGGAGATTGAAGGCCTCGATTTTCTCTTCGATACGTGCCAAAGTTTGCTAAATTCCGTCGAGAAACGAGTGAGATAATGGAGTTTGAAAATTCGATGTAAATGGGTTCGGCGGCTGTGTTTGAACGAAGAGGAAGAAGGTACTGTAGCTGTATACGGAGGGGTATAAATACTGGTATGGTTAGGGTTTAATAATTATTAATTAATTAATTAATTAATTTATTCGAGAAATTACAATTCTCTCATACGGTCTCCGATTCGCGCACAACGACTGTCGATCTTAACGTTTTCACGCCTTCTGAACGCGATGGCGCTATCCGCATGGTCTAATTCTGAAGTTACAATCTGGTTTTATTTTATTTTCAAATAAACCTTTTATTTTAAATACAAACGTAAATATAATTTTGCCGGGGCCACATACGAAGTCAGAAAAATCCGGAAAAATTATTTTTGGCTTTCTTATGCCGATACGATCAAAACAAAATTCGTTTCGTTCAATTCTGAGCCTTTTTGAAAAATGGCTATTTTCAGGGCGAATATATTTAATATTAAAAATACAATTTGAAAACAATAATTTCTGAAACTCAAAATATATAAGTGTTTACTGTTTTTCAATGCAGAAACGTCATTCTGAAACCAATGGAAGTGGTTTCGAGTTCAAATTCCTACATATGTGAAAAGTAGCATTTTTGTCCTATGCAAATTACCCACCGACCTTTCTAAAAATTGAATTAGCCATAACTTTTGATTTCCGCTATGAAATTTCGATTTTTCGGATTCGTTGGAAAGATATTTTTAAATAGATTCTAATATTTTTGGTTTTACTAAAATCCGTTAAATTTTGCATCCTGTATGGTTAGTCAAAGTTCAAGTTTGACTTTTCAAACTACCGCGCCATTTCTAGCTCTTTTTATATTTAAAATTAATTTATTCATTCTAACTTCGATTTGAACCAAATTTGTGATCCTTATTATTTAAAATAGATTATTTTAAATATCAAAACTCATTTAAAATCACTTAAAATAAATTTTAACTTGGCCCCAAAATTCAGGGTCGTTACAGTCTCTCCCACTTAAAAACTTTTCGTCCCCGAAAAGGAAAAAGAAAAATAGAAGAGGAAAAGAGGAGGAATAAACACAGAGAATGTTTTTAACAGAGATGGTACCGTCTATAACATCAGGCTTTCTACCGAAGAAGTTGGTCCTTTCGCTCCTTCGTACACATGTGCCAATTGAGCATCGCCACTTCTCTTAGTCTTCTTCGAACGTATGATCAAGGAAAGATTCAAAACAACAGAAATGGTGATTCTAAGAGATAGAAAAGATCGAAGGATGAATGAAAAGATGACGATAAAATGACTGGCTATTATGTATCTCATGAACTGTTCGCCATAGAATATAGTGATTCTACGTAAACGAATTATTATAGATATGTTGTACTCCGCTTTGTAAACCAAAGCTCTGATACCAACTGTGATAACCCCAAACTTCCACAAGTGAAAGCAGGAGAAATCATTTTTGGAATACAACATAAATACAATAAAACAGAACACAGATACAATATAGCAAAGGAGATTCATAGAGTAATAACATTATAGCAGCGGAAAAATATAATGTCATCAATCACAGAAAATCCACAGTCACAGAATCTAAGCTATTACAACAAGTTTGCAGAAAGAAATAAATTTGATGTCTAAAAAGAAAAGAATAGATGCCAATAGAAATAAAAAGTCTTCAAGCTCCAAGTCATCACCTCTTCTCCCAAGCAGAATCCAAGAGAGAGAAAATAAGCTGCTCCAAAGAAAAACTCCAAGCAAAGAATGAACCTGTCTACTTGGCTGCCCGTGTAGAAGAGAGGGCACCCAAGTTTGCAAAAAGGTGAAACAAACTATGGGTCAGTCGTGGGACTGGTGTGAGAATTGTTAAATAACTTATACTAATAAGGCAAATCCAAAGACCACGCCGCTAACGCGGAACGGGTTGTATCAATGGATTGCCGTGCATAACTATAGCGTCAATACAGATAAGTAAAACATAACAAAACGCAATGTCTTTTGAAAAATGGAACCACCATAAGACTCAGGTCCCATCACACAATGCAACGCACACCAAGAGGATAGAGTTTTACCTTATGGTGGTTAAACATGCTAAATACGCCAAATACGAAACTAAAACTATTATTAGGGTGTATATGTTTTAAAACAATTCAAAGCAATGTATTAATCCTAGGAAGCATAGGTACCATATATAATGCCTCCAATACTAGTAATACAATCAAATCCGTCGGGGTCGTATTGGAAATTTGGGTTTCCATCATGAGTCCAGGCTAGGGAGGACTCCTTACCGATTCGAGACACTCTAGTTAACGTCTCAGGATTACCCGCAGTTAACCCTTGGATCCTGCAGGGCCGGTCCTCACATACAGCTTAGAGGATTGGCAATTCCTAAGCACACGTTCCCCGGTCCTATAGGACCTATCCGAGGCGCCTCATTTCATCATCCTCCAAAAGTAAAATGACTACTAACTAGAAAGAAACGTGCTACTTTCCCTGCGTTCCCTTCCCCCTTTTTAGACTCTACCGGTTTGTGAGGCTCGTGAAGTCATGTTCTTCATACCACAAGGTTCTGCTTTTCAACAAGAAACCCTGATCATTGCATCTTAGTATGCCACACCGTCACTCCATACCGTACTATTGATCTTCCGTCACTATATAAACGGGTGTTAAGTAGAGAATAAATTCTCTACCACCAATCGTTTATATATTAACTGAATATCAACAACATAATATTTTGTGGGGTACGATGTCAGACACACTATCCATTTATACCCATGCTCTAGGTCTGAACTAGGGTCAAACCCGTGAAATCAACACGTACGTTTGGGCAATTCTCCCGACCCTTGAATTGGGATCAAACCAATTTAGAGTCTTGATCGTTGTCCATTCGAGGGGAGATTTACGGTCTTCATACGCCGTCTTCATACTTGAATTCTTGAAATCGTACGATCATTTGGAATGGGATTAACCCGGACTTCCCAAATAATCTCGCATTCATATATTTTGAGAAAAACATATTTCATATCGTTATTTTATTTTATAACGATTAATTCTTGCCTTAATTATTTTAATATAATTAATTTCCTTATTTAACGACGCTTCAGATCAAGGGCGACCTTGGCGCTGTTTTCAATCAATTTTGTTTTTCACTTTCCTCAAAATCTAACCATTGGATTTTAGCGTAGCTTATATCGTTGGAAAGATTTTTCCAAGACGGTCCTAATGGTTTCAGTTTTGGGAAAATCCGACGGTCGGATCTTCCGGTATATTCGTTTAAAAGTTCGATTTCAAAACACGAACTACTGCGCTCGATTCGTTATATTATAATTATATATATATATATAAATATATATAAATAATTCGTTTAGTTTATCGTCCCTACGTGCAGCTTACATTTCTCTTAACTTTCACCTTTCTACTTACATGACAATGTAGTTTAGGATTAGACGATAATTCTTCCCTTTTTAATTCATTATTATTTATTTTATACTTTATAATTTTCATTTAAGAATGTAAATTATAATGTGCCATCCCATTCATTTCTTTATATATTTCTTTTCCAATTTCATTATGAATAATGAACACTTTCCTATGGTGTAAGTTCCCTTTTACCTACATTATAAATAATGTTAATGTTTCAATACAGTTCCTTACCTTTCATTTAACATTATAAATAATGTTATTCTTACATACGTTTCATTCCTTTTATTTACATTATAAATAATGTTAAACCTTACATACAGTTTCATTTCTTTTATTTAACATTATAAATAATGTTAATTCTTACATACAGTTTCATTTCTTTTATTTAACATTATTAATAATGTTAAACCTTACATACAGTTTCATTTCTTTTTTCAACATTAAAATAATGTATATGTTTCCTTCGAGGTAAATTCTCTTTTTATCTACATTATAAATAATGTTTATTATCTTACAATGCAAATTCTCTTTTCTGTTTACATTATAAATAATGTATAAAATCTTACAATGCCAATTCTCTTTTAATAACCATTAAAATAAAGTTACATTTACATGCCATGCACCTTCTATTTATTAACATTGAAACTAATGTTAAATTTACATGAAATGGAAATTCTTTTCTTTTAACATTAAAAATAATGGTAAATCATCCGACGGTGTAAATTTCCTTTTCATATACATTTACAAATAATGTACATTTTTTTCCTACGAGGTAAATTCTCTTTTATATGCATTATAAATAATGTACATTTATTTTACAATGCAAATTCCTTCTTAATTAACATTAAGAATAAAGTTACATTTACATACAATGCGTTTTCTGTTTTAACATTGAAAGTAACGTTAAATTTACATAAAATGAAAATACTTTTATCTTAACATTAAAAATAATGCTAAATCATCCTTTCTTTTTATATAACAATCAAAATGAATGTTAATTTAATATGCATTCATTTCCTTTTAATTAACATTAAAAATAAATGTTAATCTAACCTACAATACATTTTCCTTTTTATTAACATTAACAATAAATGTTAATTTATATGCATTATATTTCATATTTATTAACATTAAAATAAATGTTAATCTTACATGCCTACATTTCATATTTGTTAACATTAAAAATAAATGTTAATCTTACACGCGATGAAAACTTCCCATTCTAACATTGACAAAAATGTCAGTTCAACACACGGTGAAAATTTTCTATAATTCTAATATTAACAAAAACGGATGTTAATCTCATACGGTTCATTTTCTTAATACATAACATTAAAAATAATGTTAATGAATCATACGGTGAATAATTTCATATGATGAAAATTTCTATTTTAACATTTAAACAAAAATGTTATTTTTCTTGCAATGCATTTTCTATGTTTATAACATATCAAAAATGCTATTTTTCATACAGTGCATTCTTATATCATAACATGACAAAAATGTTATTTTTCATTCAATCCATTCATCTAATTTTAACATATCAAAAATTCTATTTTACATTGAATGCATTTTTATATTTATTAACATTGCAAAAATGCTATTTTTCATACCATGCATTTTTATATTTTCTTATATTAACATTTGACACAAATGTCATTTTCATACGGTGACCATTTTCTTTTATTAATATTAATAAAAATGCTAATTTAACATGCGGTGACATTTTCTTTTATTAACATTAATAAAAATGCTAAATTTAACATGCGATGAATAATTTCTATATTAATATACAAAAATTTGTCAATTAACATACGATGGCAATTGCTATTTTAATATTGACAAAAATTGTCAATTAACATACAGTGAGTAATTTTCTATTTTAAACAGTGACAAAAATGCCAATGAACATACAATGAATAATTCTATTCTAATATTGACAAAAATTTGTCAATGAACATATGGTGAGTGATTTTCTATTTTAAACATTGACAAAAATTGACAATTCAATCATACGGTGAAAATTTACTATATAGCATTAACAAAGATGCTAAATTATCATACGGTGAATAATGTCTTGTTTAACATTAAATGAAAATAAATGTCCATTTAACATACGATGACATTTCTATTTTAATATTGAACAAAATCTATCCATTTTCTATCCTAATATTTGACCAAAAATGCTAATTTCACATGGTGACAGTTGTCTAACTTTTAACATTAACATAAATGTCATTTTCCTACGCTGAGCATTTTCAAAAATTGTTCATCAACATTCAGTGAATAATTTCTTATTTTAACATTGAACAAAAATTGTTCATCAACATACAGTGTAAAATTCCATTTTTATAATGAACAAAAATAATGTCCATCAACATACTATGTATAATTTTCTATTTTGTCATACAAACATTTGTCCATCAACATACAGTGAATAAATTTCTATTAAATATTGAACAAATTTGTTCATTAACATACGGTGAATAATTTCTATTTTAATATTGACAAAATTTATCAATTAACATACTATGGAAATTTCTATTTTATTAATGAACAAAAATAGTGCCCATCAACATACGGTGTATAATCCCATTTTATAATGACACAAATTTGTCCATAAACATATAGTGACATATTCTATTTTATAATGACAAAAATAGTTCATTTCATACTGTGACATAATCAATTTTATACATACCAAATGTCATTGAACATACAATGAATAATTTTCTATTTTTAAACATTGACAAAAATGCCAATGAACATACCATGAATAATTTTCTATTTTAAACATTGGCAAAAATGCCAATGAACATACCATGAATAATTTTCTATTAAATATTGAACAAATTTGTCCATTAACATAGTCAATTCTATTTACCTATGAACATGAAATCAAGGGATCTAATATTAGCCATTCAATCATATAACAAGGCATCACCAAATCATAACCAACAACAGATCAGAATCATATTATAATCGCATCATATACTGAATAGTTTATTTTAATGTAAAATTTTAAATAAAGGATTCTCACCTTGCTTGGATAATAAATATAATAAATCCAAATTAATTTTCAGAAGGCTCCAATCGGTCTCAGCAAATACTACTCGTCCTCACGGTCATGTCGGATTTGAAATTTTCAGAATCGGTGTTCAAACGAATAAGTTATCAATGTTTTTAATTAACCAGACTTTTAACAACTGCTTCTGTCACGCTTAAAAGCGTTACAAAATCTGAAATAATTCATACCCTTTTGTTCAAAACTTCAAATCCGGATTTCTCTTGATTTACTGAACGGTTTTGGGTGTCGTTTGTTGGACAGCGACCGGCTTGGAGAGGGCTATCGGCGGCCAGAGGCGGAGGGGGGTGCGACGGACGAGGTGGGGCCCAGTTCAGGTGCGTGCGGCGCACGTTCTTGGCGACGTGGTGGCTTCAACGGTGGACGGGGACGGGTGAAACTGGTCGGAGATTGAAGGCCTCGATTTTCTCTTCGATACGTGCCAAAGTTTGCTAAATTCCGTCGAGAAACGAGTGAGATAATGGAGTTTGAAAATTCGATGTAAATGGGTTCGGCGGCTGTGTTTGAACGAAGAGGAAGAAGGTACTGTAGCTGTATACGGAGGGGTATAAATACTGGTATGGTTAGGGTTTAATAATTATTAATTAATTAATTAATTAATTTATTCGAGAAATTACAATTCTCTCATACGGTCTCCGATTCGCGCACAACGACTGTCGATCTTAACGTTTTCACGCCTTCTGAACGCGATGGCGCTATCCGCATGGTCTAATTTTGAAGTTACAATCTGGTTTTATTTTATTTTCAAATAAACCTTTTATTTTAAATACAAACGTAAATATAATTTTGCCGGGGCCACATACGAAGTCAGAAAAATCCGGAAAAATTATTTTTGGCTTTCTTATGCCGATACGATCACAACAAAATTCGTTTCGTTCAATTCTGAGCCTTTTTGAAAAATGGCTATTTTCAGGGCGAATATATTTAATATTAAAAATACAATTTGAAAACAATAATTTCTGAAACTCAAAATATATAAGTGTTTACTGTTTTTCAATGCAGAAACGTCATTCTGAAACCAATGGAAGTGGTTTCGAGTTCAAATTCCTACATATGTGAAAAGTAGCATTTTTGTCCTATGCAAATTACCCACCGACCTTTCTAAAAATTGAATTAGCCATAACTTTTGATTTCCGCTATGAAATTTCGATTTTTCGGATTCGTTGGATAGATATTTTTAAATAGATTCTAATATTTTTGGTTTTACTAAAATCCGTTAAATTTTGCATCCTGTATGGTTAGTCAAAGTTCAAGTTTGACTTTTCAAACTACCGCGCCATTTCTAGCTCTTTTTATATTTAAAATTAATTTATTCATTCTAACTTCGATTTGAACCAAATTTGTGATCCTTATTATTTAAAATAGATTATTTTAAATATCAAAACTCATTTAAAATCACTTAAAATAAATTTTAACTTGGCCCCAAAATTCAGGGTCGTTACACTTGCATTCGTTCGTTGCCTTCATACAGACCCATGCTGCCACGAGTCTTCACCCACCGCGCAAAACTCTGATCACCGTTCCATCACCCGAATTTCCGTACAACTCGTCGCCCTCTTTATCTCTCGAATTCAGTTCGAACACACCTCCTTTGTGGCCAAAATTTGGTCATCTCAGTACATCATAGACCATCTCCACTAGTAGATCTATAGATCTGATCTAACTCGACAGTTTGTAGTTGATTGGTTTTGATTTTTATGTAAGTATTGAGAGGATTCGGCAAGGGAAATCGGAATGATTTTGTGTTTTCATAAGAGAATGGCGGCTCAGGTTATTACATTGACCAGGCATACGAATTGGACCAAATATTTTAGGGTTAGAGGTGTGTGATGCTATTTATAGTGAACATACATTAATAAAATATTATTTAAGAAACTTCAGCGTGAAGTAACACATAAAAACCACCACAAACAACTTTCGAACGAGATGAAAATTTACATCCTATCATAAAACGATATTCCGGACATGATGGAAAAGGTTTTGTCAAATTTCGAGACCGTTTTTGAAAATTCCTTTTTTTTTTCACAACGTGAATCGACATGCATTTAAATTGCGTACGATTACAAAATAAACCAAAATGACTTGAAAATTGAAACACTATAATAATAAATCATTATGGATTCAATAAAATTAATTTCGATATCGTGTTCGTTAGATAATCAGTTATTCTAAATTTTCAATTTAAATCGACATAACGATTAAATAAAAACAGAGACGTTTACGGCTACCGGTGTCACATACGACTTCAGTTTACCGTGAAATTTAATATCGTACAATAATTTTACGTTATGGTTCCAATGAAATTAATTTCATCGAAAACCGAGTCCGTTTGCAAAATGGCATTTCTTAAGGCTTATATAATATTGATAAAATGTTATATTAATTCCAAAAAAATCAAATTAAATCATAATAAATTATTATCATCATAAGTATCCAAATAGAATATATACATAGCTTCAAATATAAACAAATATGGAATATACAACTCAATATCAACATTCTGAGTTAAACGATACCCAAATTGTATAAAAACCTTTATAAATTTATTAAATAAATGTTACAGTTTTTAATGATTTCCACAGCGACTATTTGAAAATTTGATTTGGGCATAACTAACAATCTATAACGTGAAATCTCGATTTTTCTCCTTCATATGAAAATTATAATCAACTAGATTCAATTGTTTCTTGTTTCATGGAATTCCGACTTATATCGGATCCTATATATTCAGTTGAAGTTCAAAACTCAATATTATGAACTACCTTGACATTACGAGCTGGTTTAAATTAATTATAAATTTAACATTCAAATTTTGTTTTTATAAATGAATTAAATATTAAAAATCCATTAATATTCTGAATACAATATTTAAAACATATTTAAATATTTATATTCAAATGACTGAAAAACCTGGGTAGTTACATAGTTTATCGTTAAATAGGGCTGACAATTTTCCATTACCCTCACGTTCAACCTGCACGAACCTCTGTATCCCTGTATGGTTCCAAAACATAGGATATTAGCATGATTTAATGAAACAATTATTGCAACGTCCCAAATTTTTCGGACATTTAAATTTAAATGTTTAAATCTGTTTTATAAATTATATTTTGTTCCACTGCGATGTGAGACTTTGTGTTGTGTTGATTCTTCTTCTTCTATTCTAATATTTCTTTCTTTCTTATATCATCCTCTAAATTCTTTCTATTGGCATCTGGGTTTCCAGTACAGTTTGGGTTGGATTAGTATTGTTTGGTCCGCTCAAAAGGTACTGGAAATTTGGGTCGTCACATTTGGTATCAGAGCTATAGTTAAGTACTAACCTTGGCTCTATGGTGTAACTCAAGAGAGACGGGTTTAACAATACCCTAGATTGAGTTTGATTGTATATACGAGCGAATGTATTTGTATATTTTAAATAAAATATTTTATATTGTGTGGGTTGATTTGTTCACATGTTGGGGAACCATATTGAACTGTCAATTGACACAATATTGTTTTATAAAGATGGAAAATGGAATAATTTTGCCCAATTATATTTTTATAGAAAAAGGAAATAATTTTCTGTAGTATAGTAATATTGGTTGTCTGATTGTTGCTTGATTTAATTGGAATTCAAACTGAATTATGAAATGGAATTGACTAGTTAGAAACCAAGTGAATTGGATATAGAAATGAAACTTAACCTGGTTAAGTGGAATTGAATAAAATAAATTTGTAATTGGTAATCGAATGGATAATAATGGGAATCAATAGGATATTAATCAATTTATATTAAAGTACGTGAATACAGACCAGTGAGTATTAGTGCTGAATAGAATTCAAATGATTTTGTTGTTTGTTATTTGGATGTTGTATTGATTGAATAAAATCATCAAACGAGTCAGTAAGAAATTGATTGAATTGGAAGCAAGGAAATAGATCCAATATAATGAATTAGGAATAAAATCGTTTATTAAATAAAATGGGATTTGTTTACCCTGTATCTGTTACTGGCACTGTAAGTTGAGTAAGTGTAGATACCAGTCAGTTATGGAAATTGGCTTGACTATGGAGATTGAAGTACAGATTGGAAGGTGAAGAACAGTTAGTTGGTTTGCTTGGAAATTGGAATTGAGTTGCCCGACAAATAGGTAAACCTTGATAATTGGTTGGTGATTGATTTTATATCCCTGAGTTGGGTAGACATTTGGCTTTTGATTTTCTTTGGTAAGGTTGAGGCCCAGAGTAACAGTTTTAGTTGTATCAATCGAACCACGCAGAGGAGTTGCTGGTGAAATTTTCAAAATTTTTATAGAGATTGTATATGTTTTAATGATAATTCAAAAACAATTATTTTAAGATAACTGGGTTAGGAGCATTCTTCTTATCGTGTAATTTCGGGGATGAAATTCTTTTAAGGGGGAAGAATATAACGTCCCAGATTTTTCGGCCATTTAAATATGAATATTTAAATCTGTTTTAAATATTATATTTTGTTCTGCTGCAATGTGAGACTCTGTGTTGTGTTGATTCTTCTTCTTCTATTCTAATATTTCTTTCTTTCTTATCTCATCCTCTAAATTCTTTCTATTAGCATCTGGGTTTCCAGTATAATTTGGGTTGGACTAGTATTATTTGGTCAGCTCAAAAGGTACCGAAAATTTGGGTCGTCACAATTATCCTTTAATAATTAAACCATTTTAAACTAATTATTTCACTAATTATATTAATAAATATAATTACGTTTTTAAATCAAGGCCGATTCCTGAAGTAACCTTCTTCCTTCGTTCCCTACTGTCCAAAAAAAAGATGGATGCCTACAAAATTTCCCATTTTAGTATATATAGGATTACTAGTTACGTTCAATTACATTTAAATTTAAAACGTGGACGACCCTTTCTTTATTACTCTTCTACCCATGTTGTCTTCATTCGAACATGAAAACCCACTCCTCCACTTCCTCAACCACCGTCGTACCACCAATTTTGACCACCAGAGCCTTATCAAACCTCGCTACATCTAACGCCCCTACATCACCATCCCGCGCCTCAAGAACCAGTCAAGTCAAATCTCCCTGTTGCCCCCAAAACGATCTCGGACCCGCTGCCTTCTTAACGTCGACACAACCAGCTCATTACACCAGAACTCATCAAAACAGGTTAGGTTGTAGGCCTCGTTTATCTCTCCGATTTTT
Organism: Allium sativum; assembly: GCA_030737875.1. Taxonomy (NCBI): domain Eukaryota; kingdom Viridiplantae; phylum Streptophyta; class Magnoliopsida; order Asparagales; family Amaryllidaceae; genus Allium; species Allium sativum. Next base: position 143,628,314 of record CM060913.1, on the reverse strand, counting down.
CTTTTAAACTATTTGATGAAAGTGAACGGATCGAAAGGATTTAGGGAAAGAAATTGTGAAGCTACTAGTCGTTGATTTCGAGCAGGTGCGGCTGCATTTATACGTTAACCAAGGGGAAAAAATTTTAGCTGGAGAATTAGGGTTAGGAACCACTATTTATAGACAAACATTTATTATTATACTATTCAAGAAACTTACACATGAAGTATCATTTAAAAACTACTATATACGACATCCAATAGAAATGAAATTTCTAATCCTAGCATAAAACAATATTCCAGACACGATGGAACGGGTTTCGTTAAATTCCGAGATCGCTAGCGAACATTTCTTTATAACTTCACAACGTGAATTGACACGCATTTAAATTGTGCACAATCACAAAATATATCCAAATAACTTGAAATACTACAATTATAAATCATAACGGATTTAATAAAATTAATTTTGTCGAAAACGCAGTTCGTTAGAAAATCGGTTATTCTTAATTTCCAAAATAAATCGAAAAAATAATTAAATAAAAACATAAGCGTTTATCACTCTAGTGATCAAACAGTAAATCCGATTGAGATGAAAATCGAAATCCTACAATAACTTAACGGAGCGGTTCCAATGAAACTAATTTCATCAAAAACCGAGTCCGTTTGCAAAATGACTATTATTAAGGCTTATATATAATTTATAAAAATATATCTAAATACCAAAATAATCTAATTAAATAATAATAAATTATAAATATCATAAATATCCAAATGAATATATATACAACTTCAAGTATAAACAAAATGGATTATACAACTCAATATTAACATTTCGAGCTAAATGATACCCAAATTACATAGAAATCCTTATTAAATAAACGTTATCGTTTATAAACGATTTCCATAGCGACTATTTGAAAATTTGAGTTGGACATAACTAACAATCTATAGTATGAAATCTCGAATTTTCTCTTTCATATGAAAATTATAACCAAATTGACTCAAATGTTTCATGTTTCATAGAATTTCGACTTATATCGGATCCTGTATATTCAGTTGAAGTTAAAAACCCAATATTATGAACTACCACGACGTTACGAGCTCGTTTTAAATTAACTATAAATTTAACATTCAAACTTCGTTTAATAAACGAATTCAATATTAAAATCCATTAATATTCCAAGTATAATATTTAAAATAGATTCAAATATTCAAATTCAAATGACCGAAAAATCTGGGTTATTACAAATCCATTTGATGTGAATATTTCCGGTCTTGTGCTGTCTTCAATATCTTCAACTTTTAATCGTCGTTCAATTATTCGAAATGGGTTAAACCCGGTCTTTTCAAATAGTTCGTGTCATAACAAAAAAAAAAAACAAAACAAATCACATCCTTATTTGTATTATTGACTCACCAATTAAGTCTCCTTTAATTGGTTCTCGTTCATAAAATTTAAAATCATATTCCCAAACCTGATTAAGTTATTTGGATTTCAAAAATCATCTCACAACCTTGTATAAAAGGTTTACATAAGAATTCAATTCAATTTACGAATTAAAATTCATTTTTCAAAATTCTTTCTCAAAATCAGTTATATAAACTTTTACACAAAACCGCCAAATTCCACTTAACCACTTTTATTGTTTTATTAAGTTAATAGTTTACATTATGTCTTTAATACGTATTGTTTGCTAACTTTTACAATATATGGATCAGAAAAATAGCGTTTAATCAGATATTTCTACTATTTTTTTGATTTATTGACCATTAGCGGATATAATAATTATTCGGTATATGTCTGTATTCGTGGATATGAATAAATGGTTTCGAATGCTGATGCAAATAATGATATTATCTGCATTTGAAAGTATCCTTTTTAGGCCTATTGAAAAGATGCGATAATGAGGAACAAACAACGGAAAAATTGACATAAAATAGGTAGTGCCTCAACATAACCTGTTGACTAGTTAAGACATAACCAAGGTGCCAAATTACGTAGAACACCGTATATTCGTTGTTTTTGTGCCTTTTACCTGGTTTCTCATGCTCAGATAAACCTAGTCTAGAAAAAAATTGAAATCATTTTTTTTAGACGGTGGCGAAGTTTTTAGTTATTCCGAGATTGTTTGAGCGAGTGTAACATTTTTTAACCTTGACAAGGTAAATGACATATAACACATACTTTTATTATTATTCATCTTTGACTCTATTCAGGTTTTGTTGTGGGTTGCTATAGACTTTTTACACCACAATCTTCTAACTTGTTCAGCTTCATTTATGTTATGCTTCATTCAAATGACATCAATTGTCATCATATTATCTTTTCTATATGAGTGCTACTTGTATTGTACAAAACATAACTTGATAAAACTAGTAGTAACATTGCCATGCGATCTTTATTGTTAAAGCACCAAACTTGGGGTTTTAACATGCATAAGTACTCTATTTGTGACACAAAAAATTATTTTTCATTCATCGAAATACAACATTCAAATTCTACGCTTGCGCTCTCACCCTTATTCTTAAGATATGACTGTGAGACGAGAAGCCTATTTTGTCCTTAGCAACCTTATTGTGATGACCCGAACTTCACCGGTCTTCGAAGAGAAGAGAAAAAACGGAATGCCTGAGAACACGACAAATCAGAACACAAACAGAAGAACATTTCATTGCTTATTACAACAATTTACATCAGCGTACAAGAATATACAGAGTATGAACAAATAATATACATTTGATAAATATCAGAGATTTACAAATTACAATGCAGCGGAAAATAATACAAAACACAACTGAAAGAGATACACAGATACAGAGCTTTCCGAATATCATTCCAGCTATAAACCAGGATCCTGTAAATATAAATCTGCAAAACCAAAACTACTAGCTGCCCGTGTGGAAAGTAGGGGCACCCAGAGTTTAGGTTAAAACAATAAACTCCAGGTCAGACATGTGACTGGTGTGAGAACTAAAACAGTTATTAACTTGATTTTAAAGTTAGATATATCAAGGGACCACGTCGTATAACATGGAACGGGTTTACCCCCAAGAATACCAGTGCATAAAACAAACAGCGCAATGCTAAATAAAGAACAGTGAAGCTATTATAAGACTCAGGTCCCATCACACAATGCAACGCAAGCCGTAGGATAGAGTTTTACCATATAATAGCGAAATAATGCTTAATACGTGAAATTTCATCTTTTATTATGTGACGGCCCGCCCCGCACCAGCCGACATTTCCAATGAAAGTGCGATGTACCGATGTCCAACCGGCACGGGACGGTCGCCAAAGAAAGGAAAAGAGGGAAAAACTTAACGGAGAACTAACAAAGAACCTGTAGAATGTCTCACAACGCATGGAATAAAATATAATAATAACATATTTGACATAAAACGGGTGAGACAGTGCATAAGCTGAAAACTAAACCATAATCATCATAGCAGCGGAAATTCAAAATACATCTTATTACAACTTCAACATACTGTCTCTAAAGCAAAGTAAAGGAAAGGTACACTACTAATGCCCAAAGTGGTGACCAACAACGACACTGGGAGAATATCCGTATATATCATACGTGGAAGTCTCATGCTCGTCTCCGGTACAGCTACCCATGCATAATCACCTGACCTGTCTCTAGTCTGCCCGTTTAAGAGCACCCAGAGTAATAAGAAGAGACATAAAACTATAGGTCAAACAAAAGTCTGGTATGAGCGATAAGCATCAAAACATTACAATAACATGTATACTAAACCATACCAGAACCTGGACCTGCAACCAAAGAGTTAGCACAACATACCGCTCAATACTCTAAGGTGCCAATAATATATGGTGTAAAGAATACAGGGGTGGGGTGTGCATGTCATAGTGATAACAAACAATCAAGCATAACATCCATCCTCACATCTCTCACTCAGTGCGTAAAGCATACGATATCCACCACTTTGATCACCCTATTCCTTGCTATGATCACTCTGCCCCATGAAGTCATGGAGACTCCACTGCACTGATCCATAGCCACCAGTCCTTGCTATGACCACTCTACCCCATGAAGTCATAACAACTCCACTGCACTGGCTCATAGCCTTGCTACGATCACTCTGCCCCATGGAGTAATAATTACCCCCACTGCACTGATATGTAGCCTAACATCTGTCTTGGTGGTGAATCAAAGTTATGGACGTCGAGAACTCCTTTGCACATGCCCCGCAGCAAAGCCCAACTCATGAAGTCAACTCATTGGTTCCCATCTGGATCCTGAGTTCTACTTCCCATTTGAACTACTTTTGCATCTCGGGTTTTAGTTGAATTGGAGTTGGTCTTCAAAAGAGTCATCGCGTAGAAATAGAAGTACACGCCCGGTTCGGTTCGGTTGCTAACCTCCATTCGATTCGGTTCGGCATGCTTCAACTCTAATCATCCATTCGGTTCGGTTCGAGTGCCATCCTTCAGCTCGGTTTGGGTGCTTCTGCTTGAGTTCAGTTCGGTGGTCCTTCATCTGATCCGATGATTCAGTTCTCCCCACCCCCGCCTTTGCTCCAGTTTCTGATCCGATACGATCCCCATGCTGAGCTCCAATCTGTTCCCAACCTAACTCCAACTATTTGCAAGTATCCTTCCTTTTGGCCATGCTTTATCTTGTGCCAAGTTCCGGTTCGGTTCGGTACTTTCTTGCCCAGTCCACTATCCGATCCGAGCCCTTTCAACTGATCCAATCCCAAACCCTACACAATTTTCCTGCGACTTTTCCAACGAGCTATTTACGCCATTCGACGGCGTTTTCGACCAATCTAACACTTCTAGATAATCATAAAGCATACCATACAGTCATAGAAACATAGAGAATTGATCACAAACACCAAAATGACGATTTGATAGGTTAAAACGGATCAAACATAGCCAAAATCCCATATTTTCCCTTAAGCATGTTTAAGCAAAACTAACGATAGGATTAGTAAAACTTAACCAAATCAACCCGAATTTCTAACAGAGGTCTAAAATAATATTTAAGAATTTCTAAACATTTTTCCAGAATTTTATCATGTAAGATTTAGCTAATTATCACTAATCACCCTAATTAACTGTAATTAGTGAGGAACTTATGCAAATCACTCACCTTTGCCACAATAAAATACCAAATCTAAAAATATCTCTATTTGGGTGACAAATACCAATGCAATACAGCAGTCCTAATACTGATTTGGTGAAGATCTTCCTTGATTTGATGTAGATTTGGCTTAATTAGCGATTAAAAGGTGATTTGGGGTGTTTTAGAAAGTGGAGGCCATGGCTAAACTTGAAGGAACAAAAAGTGGCGGCTGTAAAATGATAGAAACTAAATTTCCTAACCCCATCAGCCTTACCATAACCCTAATCCCGAAATGGGTTATGAGCCCACTCACTAATCACCCAAATTAGGCCCTGTTAAGTTGTTTTTCACCTTCTAAACCTTGTTTCAGCCATATCTCCCAAACGGTGAGTCCGTTTGGCTAATATGACCACTCTACGAAATTGTAAACCATCATCCGAAGCCAATGGAAGTGGTTTCAGGTCAAAACTCCTTTCCAATCAAAAGTTATGGCCAGAACAAGATCAACTAGGGGTAAAATGGTCATATAAAAATCGGCAAAAATCATGAACATGGGAAATGACCCCAGTTGTCGTCTCCCAAAGTTACATGACCATTTGACTTCGTATGTGAAAGAAATAATATTCTGCGATCCTTCGATGCATAGAATGCGGGTCGTTACATTTCCCCACCCCTTAAGAAATTTCGTCCCCGAAATTCCTTAACCCAAAACATACAAACGATCCCGCATGCCTACCAGCCATATACAACAATCAAACATGCAAAACAAACAAAACAAGCCTATCCTAGCATACGGAAAGACTAAATCGAAACTGAAATCTTATCAGGCGAAGAGTTCTGGATATGTCTTTCTAATGCTCTCCTCTGTCTCCCAAGTACAGTCATTCTCATTCTCGCCCCACTGAACTTTGACTAATTTCACCGTCTTCCTTCGAAGCTTCTTCATATCATTCCCAACAACACGCATAGGCTTGCAGTTCCCAACCGCCTCGGGTTTAACCTCGATATCATCCAACTGATCAGGTGAAATAATCACATCGGGGTCGTGCACAAACTTCCTTAACTGGGGAACATGAAATACGTTGTAAACTCCTGCCATCTTCTCTGGTAATTCAACTTTATGTGCCAAATTCCCAATTTGCTCAAGAACTGGGAATGGACCAACAAATCTTAGTGTTAACTTGCCTCTCCTGCCAAATCGTATTACGCTCTTTAACGGAGAAATCTTGACAAACACTAAGTCGCCAATGGAGAACTTTAATTCTCTTCTCCTCTTATCAGCATAACTCTTCTGCCTATCTTAGGCAGCCTTCATTCGTTGTTGAATAACCTTGATCTTAGCTGAAGTTTCTCTTATCACATCTAGTCCAAGCACAAACTTCTCACCAGTTTCTAACCAACATGACGGTGAGTTGCACGGTCTCCCTTACAAAGCTTCAAATGGAGCCATACCAATACTGGATTGATAACTATTATTATATGCAAACTCTACTAGATGTCAATGGTCATCCCATGATCCACCAAAATCTAATATGCAAGCTCTCAAGAGATCTTCTAATATATGATTTACCCTCTCTGTTTGACCATCGGTTTGAGGATGATACGCGGTACTGAGATGTAATTATGATCCTAACGCCTCTTGTAAGCTTTTCCAAAATCCACTAGTAAACAACGGATCTCGGTCGCTCACATGCCTTTGGGTATTCCATGAAATCTCACTACCCACTTTGTATACAGTTCCGCTAACTTAGTTGCCATCCTGTTTGACTTGACAGGTATAAACCTTGCACTCTTGATTAATCGATCCACTATCGCCCAAATGCTATCATGGCCTGATCTAGTCCTTGGTAACCCATCAATGAAATCCATTGAGACTTGTTCCCATTTCCATTCTGGAATTTCTAATGGTTGTAACAAACCACTAGGCTTCTTTTGCTCAACTTTAACAAGCTGACAATTCATGCATTTGGATATAAACTTCCCAATGTCTCTTTTCATCCCTTCCCAGTAGTAGGTCTGCTTCATGTATTGATACATTTTATTACCACCGGGATGTATAGTCAGTTTTGAGTGATGACATTCTCTAAGCACTTCATCTTTCAAGCCATTGACACTGGGTACAACCAGTCTTCCACTCTTTCTAAGCCATCCATCTCGATCAAGCCCGTACTTGTTCATCTCCTCGTCGATACCCATCTCTAACTTGGAGATGATTTCCAATAAGTTAGGATCATCCTTCTGATTGGAACCAATCCGCTCAATCAAAGTGGGTCTGATCGTCAAACTTGCTAACATTTCTGGATCTAATTCGCACTTTGGTCTGAAATCAAACCCAGCAATGTACTCCTGTTGCTTCCACTCAAGAAACATAGCCCCTAAACTGGCATGTCTCCTACTCAAGGCATCAGCTACCGCATTTCCCTTTCCTGGTGTATATGCGATATCAAAATCATAGGAAGCCAAGAATTCTAACCATCTTTGTTGTCGGAGATTTAGATCCTTCTGAGAGAAAAGATACTTTAATGATTTATGATTGGTAAACGACTCGAATCTTTCTCCCAAGAGATAATGTCTCCACATCTTCAATTCGAACACGATCGCTGCCAATTCCAAATCGTGGGTAGGGTATCTTTTCTCGTGCGGTTTCAGTTGCCTACTAGCATAAGATACAACTCTACCTCCTTGCATCAATACAACACCTAGTCCGGTACCACATGCATCTGTGTATACAGTCATCTCTTCATTCCCCTTAGGAATGACTAACACTGGTGCAGATGTCAACTTTTCCTTTAGACTCTTGAATGCATTCTCACACTTTTCATCCCAGACGAAAGCTTGGTTCTTCTTGGTCAATTGAGTCAACGGTGCTGCTATCTTGGAGAAGTCTTGGATAAACTTGCGATAATATCCAGCTAATCCCACGAAACTTCTTACATCTGTTGCATTCTTGGGTGTAGACCAATCTTGTATCGTAGCCACGTTTGCAGGGTCTATGGAGACACCATTCTCTGTAACAACATGTCCCAAGAATCTCACTTACCTTCTCCAGAAGTGACACTTAAAACTTTGCTTTCAATTGGTGTTTTCTCAACACCTCCATCACTACTCTCAAATGTTCCTTGTTTTCTTCTTCTGTCCTCGAGTAGACCAAAATATCATCCACGAACATAAGAACAAACTTATTCAATTGATCCCTGAATACCCTATTCATAAGATCCACAAAATATGCTGGTGCATTGGTCAACCCGAATGGAATGACCAACCACTCATAGAATCCGGACGGCATTCGAAATGTCGTTTCAGCTATACTGTCAGCTTCCACCCTAAGCTGATGAAAACCTGTCGCGAGATCCAATTGGGAGAACACTCTCGCGCCACTCAACTGATCAAACAAATCATCTATCCACGGTAGAGGATACTTATTCTTCTCGTCAACTTATTCAACTCGCGATAGTCTACACACAATCGAAGGGAACCATCGTCCTTGGTAGCAAACACAACTGGTGCTCCCCACTCAGAAACACTTCTTCGGATGAACCCCTTCTTCAAAAGATCGCTCACCTGCATCCCGAACTCTCGCTACTCTCTTGGTGCCATACGACGAAGTGGCATCACTATAGGTCTGGTATCTTTCACTAAATCAATATGGAACTCAATCTCTCGGTGTGGTGGAAGTCCGGTCACTTCCTCGAAGACGTTCGGATACTGGCCAGCCACAGGCACATCTGACAACTCATCATGCGGGATGTCGAGGGAATTTAGAAAACCAACCATTACCCCATCACTAGGTAGACCACCAAACACTACCCTCTGCCTATCATCCGCTCTAACGTCACCATAAAGCCCTCACAGTCTACCACCAACCCGTATCTTTGGAGCCAATCAACCCCCAAAATAATGCGAAACCCTGTAAAGCCTAAAACAAAGCAATCACAAACAAACATTCATACATGACTCAATAAGACCACATTACGACAAATCATGCTAAGGCTAGTTGAACCACCAATCGGTTCATCACTACTAAAGGTCTATCGACAATCTCGGGCTCCAATCCCAACCTATCTACCAGGTCACTAGATATGAAGGAACTGGAAGCTCCGATATCAAACAATACTCGAATATGAACATCATAAACAGAAAGCATACCTTGAATAACAACATTCTTTCCCTTCTCCGTCGCAGTTGGGGCATTCGACGAAGAAGGAACAACATTAAGAGCATATGCTTTCACAATTTGCTTTTCTTTAGGGGGTTGCGGACACTTGTCCTTGTGATGTCCCACTTGGCCACAGTTGAAGCACTTCCTATCCGCTGTCTTGGCCCGACATTCTTTGGCATAGTGGCCCTTCTTACCACAGCTGAAGCACTCAACATCTTTCTTAGTCTTTTTCTGGCCATCCTTAGCTTGATTCTGCTTCCTCTTATTCTGAGAATTATTCTTACCTCCACCGCTTGCTTGCGCTTTGGCCCCTCTGCAGATGCAACAACGACTTCAGCCTTGGGTTTAGGATAAAGGCTCTCTGACCTCAATGTTTTCCCAACAATCGATTCAAACGTCTCATCGATGTGGTTTATAAGCCTTTCCCCCAAGTACTGATCCAAGCCTATTATGAACATTTCATTCTTCTTCTTGGGAGTGTCAATGAGGGATAACCCATATTTCGATAAAGTATCGAACTCTGCAATATACTCCGAGACTACTCTACCATTCTGCTTAAACTCCAAGAACATCCTAAATAACTCTGACTTCTGAGCAGCTGGGATAAAGTTTTCACCGAATCGGGCCTTAAAATGATCCCATGTAACTTGGTTCTCTGGAGTAGCTGCCTTAATAGCATTCCACCAATTCATCGCCCGTCCTTGCAGCTGACGGGATGCCAGCTTTCTCTTCATCGCATCCTCGATACCTAAGTCGTCGAAGATACACTCATAGCTATCCAACCAATCTTGAACATCCGTGGCCGACTCCGTTCCGTGGAACGGCTTCCCACCAAGGCTAGTGTAATCCTTACAAAGCTTGGCGAAATCGGACCTAGGCATCTGCACCGCTGCACCACCACCATTAGCAGCATTAGGAGGTGCCCTCTGAACATCCCTAAGAATCTCTCTCATGAAGTCAGTGAACATCGTCCTCATATTAGGAGCATTCCCATTATTAGCTCCTCTACCAGTATTCCTCGTGTATCGGCTCATCGTTCAATCTGTAAGGAGAAAACAATTAACCATCTCTTCAGTGGTGCTAGTGCAGTGTGACTCCATCCATAGATATACTAATAGTATATATAGCTTTTGAGAACCAAAATATAACAAATACGTTCTCTCATATACCTACTATCTCTCCCTGGTGACTTCCCAAGGTTAACTACGCAACCTAGAGCTCTGATACTAAGTGTGACGGCCCGCCCCGCACCAGCCGACATTTCCAATGAAAGTGCGTTGTACCGATGTCCAACCGGCACGGGACGATCGCCAAAGAAAGGAAAAGAAGGAAAAAACTTAATGGAGAACTAACAAAGAACCTGAAGAATGTCTCACAGCGCATGGAGTAAAATATGATAATAACATACTTGAGATAAAAGAGGCGAGACAGTGCCTAAGCTGAAAACTAAACCATAATCATCATAGCAACGAAAATTCAAAATACAGCTTATTACAACTTCAACATATTGCCTCTAAAGCAAAGTAAAGGAAAGGTACACTACTAATGCCCAAAGTAGTGACCAACAGCGACACAAGGAGAATATCTATATATATATCATACGTGGAAGCCTCCTGCTCGTCTCCGGTACAGCTACCCGTGCATAATCACCTGACCTGTCTCTAGTCTGCCCGTTTGAGAGCATCTAGAGTAATAAGAAGAGACATAAAATTCTGGGTCAGACAAAAGTCTGGTATGAGCGATAAGCATCAAAATAGTACAATAATAGGTATGCTAACCCAAACCTGAACCTAGACCTGTAAACAAAGAGTTAGCACAACATACCGCTCAATACTCTAAGGTGCCAATAATATATGGTGTAAAGAATACGGGGGTGGGGGTGTGCATGTCATAGTGATAACAAACAATCAAGCATAGCATCCATCCTCACATCTCTCACTCAGTGCGTAAAGCATACGATATCCACCACTTTGATCACCCTATTCCTTGCTATAATCACTCTGCCCCATGGAGTCATGGAGACTCCACTGCACTGATCCATGTCCACTAGTCCTTGCTATGTCCACTTTGCCCCATGAAGTCATAACAACTTCACTGCACTGGCTCATAGCCTTGCTACGATCACTCTGCCCCATGGAGTAATAATTACCCAACAGCACTGATCCGTAGCCTAACATCGGTCTTGGTGGTGAATCAAAGTTATGGACGTCGAGAACTCCTTTGCACACGCCCCGCAGCAAAGCCCAACTCATGAAGTCAACTCATTGGTTCCCATCTGGATCCTGATTTCTACTTCCCACTTGAACTACTTTTGCATCTCGGGTTTTGGTTGAATTGGAGTTGGTATTCAAAAGAGTCATCGCGTAGAAATAGAAGTACACGCTCGGTTCGGTTCGGTTGCTAACCTCCATTCGATTCGGTTTGGCATGCTTCAGCTCCTGATCATCCACTCAGTTCGGTTCGGGTGCCATCCTTCAGCTCGGTTCGGTTCGGGTGCTTCTGATTGAGTTCGGTTCGGTGGTCCTTCATCTGATCCGATGCTTCAGTTCGACCCGCCCCCGCCTTTGCTCTAATTTCTGATCCGATCCAATCCCCATGCTGAGCTCCAATATGATCCCAACCCAACTCCAACTCTTCTCAAGTGGCATTCCTTTTTGCCATGCTTTATCTTGTTCCATGTTCCGGTTCGGTTCGGTACTTTCTTGCCCAGTCCACTAACCGATCCGAGCCCTTTCTACCGATCCGATCCGAAACCCTGCACAATTTTCCTACGAGTTTTCCAGTGAGTTGTTTACGCCATTCGACGGCGTTTTCGACCAATCTAACACTTCTAGACAATCACAAAGCATACCATACAGTCATAGCAACATAGAGAACTGACCACAAACACCAAAACGACGATTTGATAGGTTAAAACGGATCAAACATAGCCAAAATCCCATATTTTCCCTTAAGCATGTTTAAGCAAAACTAATGATAGGATTAGTAAAACTTAACCAAATCAACCCAAATTTCTAAAAGAAGTCTAAAATAATATTTATGAATTTTTAAACATTTTTCCAGAATTTTATCATGTAAGATTTCGCTAATTATCACTATTCACCCTAATTAACTGTAATTAGTGAGGAACTTAAGCAAATCACTCACCTTTGCAATAATAAAATACCAAATCTGAAAATATCTCTGTTTGGGTGCAAATACCAAGGCAATACAGCAGTTCTAATACTGATTTGGTGAAGATCTTCTTTGATTTGATGTAGATTTGGCTTAATTAGCGATTAGAAGGTGATTTGGGGTGTTTTAGAAAGTGGAGGCCATGGCTAAACTTGAAGGAACAAAAAGTGGCGGTTGGAAAATGATAGAAACTGAATTTCCTAACCCTATCATCCTTCCCATAACCTTAATCCCGAAATGGGTTATGGGTCCACTCACTAATCACCCAAATTAGGCCCGGTTAAGTTGTTTTTCACCTTCTAAACCTTGTTTCAGCCATATCTCCCAAACGGCGAGTCCGTTTGGCTAATGTGACCACTCTATGGAATTGTAAACCATCATCTGAAGCCAATGGAAGTGGTTTCAGGTCAAAACTCTTTTCCAATCAAAAGTTATGGCCGAAACAAGATCAGCTAGGAGCAAAATGGTCATATAAAAATCGGCAAAAATCATGAACATGGGAAATGACCCCAATAGTCGTCTCCCAAAGTTACATGACCATACGACTTCGTATGTGAAACAAATAAATATTCTACGATCCTTTGATGCGTAGAATGCGGGTCCTTATATATTATTACTATAAGTGAAGAAATCAACTTCAAATATAAATGTATCAATTATAGACGGCATAGTGCCCCATCCCACTATGTCGCCATTCTAGGCTCTACAAATAAAACCGTAATGTCATGTATTGGAAGTTGGATTTCCGTCTGTGAACCAAGGCAAGGGATTGTCCTTACCGCTTCTAAACACTCTAGCTCGTGCCTCAGGAACAGCCGCAACTGCACCTAGATCGTCGGTGTCGGTCCACATGGAGTGGATTATAATGCCTGAACCATGCGTTTCCCCGCCCTATGGGGTGTAAATTGGTCATATATCGACCAAACCATCCATCGGCACCATAGTGATCGATATAACCAAGGCGCCTCGCTATCCATCTTCTACATAAGTAAAACGCTGGGCTTGCAAAACCCAGACACCACTCCTAGCTAGAAGAAAACGCATGCCCTCCCTGAAGTCCTCTCCTGTTTCTGGTTCACACCAGGGTGTGAGGCTCGCGAATTAACGCTATACACAAAGCCATGCTATATTAAAGCCATGCTTTGATCATTAACCACAAGACTCTGCATTTCAATAGAAGCCTTGATCGTTTGCATCTCAGCATGCCACATAGGCAATTCGCGCCATGCAACGGATGTCTATCAATCACACAGAATGAAATCCAATGTCAGACACACATCCATTTACAAGTTCGTTCTGGGTCTGAACGAAACCGGAGGCATCTTATTCCTCGTCCCATATGTCCAATACAGGAGACAGGCCCTCGCATATCCGGTTGATCTCTAAGTACGTCCGGATGATCACCACTTATTACCTTGCCTTGGGTGTACAGCCCAATCAAAACATCAGTAATCATCCAAACGATGTGAAGACCTCTGGTCTTCAACCACCGCCTTCATCGTTGACATATCGTCGAATCAGTTATTCAGAATGGGATAAACCCGGTCTTTCTGAATAACTCGCTATATAACAAACAAGTGTTATAAAAACACAACGTACGCCTCATTCCATTCCAGAATATTCCTTTATTCAAATATTCTTTTACTTTGGGAAAGGCATCCATTAATTTTATCAAAGATAAATTCTTTAAATTTATTCTTTAATCTTCCTTTGGATATCAATTCAAACCAAATTATGGTTTATTCAAACTAGTCGGGATTAGCGCACCTTACCGAAGTAATCATTTGTTATATTTCCCAATCCCAACCTATTCATCCCATGAAGCAAAACTGATAATACTTCATATCTAACACCACGATGTTATCGGTAAAGTTAATTACCATTTCATATTAAAATCTAATTAAAGATTTAACTATCGCCTAAAGTAAAACTGGTGGTACTCCATCCTCGATCATTTCCCGAATTTGATAATTTAAATTATCACATTCACATTTCAATCTGATTCAAGATTCATTAAAACTCTAATTCAGTTTTAATCTCCAAAAATCATTACTTAATGATTATTCAAAGTTAAGAAATTAATCTTCTCTTTAACTGGGTTAAAAAACTAATGTCATTTAAAACAAGTTCACGATAAACCCAAATCACATTCCATTATTTATGGAATCTTCACGGAAAACAGATCAATATAAATAATCGATATAAACTTCCATACCCAACCGATAATATAAATGGAATAATGGCCAAGCCTTTTTAAATTCCATATATAATAACAGTCTTCCTCCATAGAAGTTCACTTCAATTATTACCAAATCGAATTCTATTCCATTCCAATTTATTTTATTAAATTGGAAACTTTTCTTTGGAAAATTTCCCATATATCTTAATTAAAAGATTTATGGATTCCAAATCACATTTCACTGTAACTCGAGTTAAAGAACGAATGTCATTAAAAACACGGTTCACGATAAACCCAATTCACATTCCATTTTATTCCAATTACTAAATGTAACTGGAAAATCTAATAATCTTAATTAAAAGATTTATTCCTTTTAAACGGGGTTTCAGAACAGTGTTACTGAGGACACCGTTCACAACAACCCAAAATCCCATTTTTTTTATTTAATTCCAATTAAATATTAACTAATTGGAGAATTTCACTAAATCTTAATAAAAAGATTTATTCTTTCTTCAACTGAGTTTAAGAACGGTGTTATTTAAGACACCGTTCACGACAAACCCAAAATGCCATTTGATATTAAATACAAGGCTCTGAATAAAAAATATATCGGCTTATATTCAATATCAAATTCTACAGCCAATAAATATCGTATTGGAAATAACGATATATATCTTTCAAATTTCCAACACAATATCCGTATAATGACAAAATCCAACATCGAAATATTCCGAAGATAATTTCGATTCAAATCCATTCCAATTCATATATTGGAAATTCTGGTTATTTTTAAAACCATTTCAAAAATCCAATTTATTTTATTTAAAAATTATTATATTTCAAATCTAGTTAATAACTAGTTCATTTTGATAAAAATATATTTTTATCTTTTCAAATATGGAATTTCTCACCCCAATACTTTCCAAATCATTTCTTATGATTTTACAAAAATTATTAATATTTTTAATAATTTTATCATGGCCCGTACTGTTGATTTCCATAAATGGTCGTCGTACTGCACTTACAGCGACCTTTTCCAAATTTGATTTGGACATATTCCAAATCTAACCGTTAGATTTCAAGTCTCTTATATTCTTTAGAAAGTTCTTTTCGATACGAACCCAACGGTTCTAGTTTTATGAGAATCCGACGGTCGGATCACCCGTAATATCAATTCGAAGTTAATGTCGAAATTCGCGAACTACCACGGCGCGTTCTATTCAGGCCATTAAATATAAATAATATATATATTATGTATATTTCATCGATTTCCATTTAAAACGTATTTTATAAATCGTTTTAAATTCGTTTTCAAAACGATTTCAACTTCATATTCAATTTTAAATCAAAACTGAATTTTCCATATCCTTAATATATAAATGATAATATTTTCAAAACATTAGATTTTAAAATCACTTCCTTTTTTATATTCATTATAAAAATGAATAAAATCAATATAAATATCATTCACGTCAAAATGACGTTAATCTAATCATCATGGCTTCATATTTTTTAATATTTTCATGTCTATCCCAAATCGGACATCAAAATCATATTTTGATCCATTACTGAATATTATTTTAAAATATTCGTTATTTTATTTTATTCAACACATGAATATTTTTATTCGACACATGAATAATTTTAATCCTTTTCTAAATATTATTTTAAAATATTCTTTATTTTCCAAATTGGAATGAGACCCAATCAATTACCATATAATGTTAATTATATGGATTCATACGACAAATGTATATAATAAGTTAATAACAATGATAAACAATCATCCATCATCCAGAGTGCATTACACAACTACATAAGCATTAAATATAGATAATTAACGCTTACACAGTCTGTCAACCAATCGATCGACATACAACTAATTATTGGGTTCAGTGTACGTTAAATATTATCCTAATACCCGTGTGGGGTTTCCAAACAACAAACATTGAATATTATTTGTGCAGTTGGGCGATGTGTAAAATATATCATCCCAATCAATATCAGTCAAATGGGTGTACATAAACAAATCGTCCAGTTTGTAAATGAATATTTATTTTATTCATATACACGTCAAAAATTATATTTTTAACTATAAAATATTTATTTCAACACATGAATATTTTAATTTTCATTTCCCATCACAATCACAATCAATTTTCACAGCACAATACAATCAAACAAGTCGACCATGGTCTGTAGACGACGGAGAGTAGTTCGTATATGCAGTTATAAAATAAATAACTGTACAAGAGATTACAGTGAGGAGTTCCCACCTTTTGTTTCCACTCCGTCAGTCTTTAGTTGATGGTTTTGGTACCGTTTGGATTTAAAGTTGCTCCAAATTCAAACAAGCTCCAATTTGGACCCGGTCAGTTTTGTTGCGAAGCTCTCGACTCCACGATTGCAACAGATCCTGTTTCATGCGATTTGGAGTACGTGGCAAAAAGAGATATATATATATATACACACACACACACGAACATGGAATATTATTTAAATTATAAGATCACTATCCACCTTCTTCTCCAAACGACACCCTCAACTTAAAATGCTCGCAACGGCCAAACCGTAAGTCAGAATTGCATGAAACCAGTGCCATTCTCTCCGTCTTCTCCCCCTCTTTCCACGCCTAGTTGTCTACCCCTTTAGTTCTCTATATGGCCCCCATGATATGCAGTTGAATGGAAAACTGCTGTTTCCGTTCATCTTAGTGCTGCGGCCGCCTCGGTGCTCCAAATGCCCCCAAATTTTACTAATAGCTTGGTATCGACCTCCTGGACAATTTTCCCTTCGGTCCCTTTGCTTGAAAATGCACGGATTGACGGGAAATTGCTCATCTTTGCGAGTGTCCCGTTTTCAGCGCCCCTCCAATAAAATTGACATTCCGGCCAACTCCGTCCACCTAGGACCATGCCACCACCGCCAAAACCTTCGTATGCTTCCACTCTACCATCCCTCCAAACCGCTCGACCTAATTCTCTATGTGGGGCCCGCAGCAACCAAAAACGAAAACAGATCTGCTACACTTCGAGCTCAATTCCGACCAAACCACCAGTCCAATCACTACCAAATTTTTACAGTAGATAGTAGTCATCATTCTCTACAATCTCACAAAATTTCATGGCCTAACACTTTACGGTTTGGGAGATATAAATTATTTAGTTTTAGGGGCTTTTTTGCAAAATTTTAGAAAAGTGGAAGTGAGAGGGGCTTCTGCCATTTTTTGGAGGGAGAAGAGAAGTAAGGGTTTGTGGAGAGAAAAGATGTTATATAGTGGTGCTTTGTGATTTTTTTTAATTATTTCTCTAGCTAGTGCTCTCTTCGTTCGACGTTGATTGATGCCATGGTCACACACAAACTCCGTTGGCGATGAAAATTGACATGCTGCTATGTCTTGACGATACGGTCCCAACAAAGCTGGTTTCATCGAATTCCGAGTCCGTTTGCTCAAAAAGCTCTGTTTCTGTCTTAAATGACTAATCGATTCACAATTTATTGTATACGGCCACATACTAGCTCCAAAAATTATGAAATTTGGAATTCTCTCTATGTTTTTCAAATACGGTCTCAACAAAATTAATTTCGTCGAATTTGGAGACCGTTTGAAAAAATAGCCTTTTTAACTAGTCGATTAAATTCTATTTTAAATTACCAGACACATTTAATTTCACTATGATCACATATTATTCCAACAATTATGAAAATTGGAATCACACAATAATTTGATATTCCAGATCCAACAAAATTGGTTTCATCGAAAACGGAGGTCGTTTGCAAAATCGCTATTTTTAAGGGCTATATATTCTATAAAATTCCATAGCGACTATTCTGAATTTTCAACTGGACAAAACTTTTAATCTCATTATGAAATCTAGTTTTTTCACATTCGTTGGAAAGATATTTTCAAACAGATTCAAATATTTCTGGTTTCACCAAAATCCGGTTTATTTTGAACCCTGTACATTCATTTGAAATTTGAAATCTAATTTTCAAACTACCGCGCCATTTCCAATTCCTTTTATAATTAAAATAAATATTTATATTCTAACTTCGATTTAAATAAATTTATACAATCTAATTCTATACAAAATAAATTTCTAGTCATAATTATTTAAAATAAATCATTTTAAATAATCAAAATTCATTAAAATTGCGAAAAGAAAATTTTTAAATTGGTTCTGATTTTCCAGGTTGTTACACTTATCAAATACATTAACATTGGACTAAAATCATATATTCATTGAATGTTTACTTCCATTGTCAAATCATTTCTTCAATCCAAATTCCATTTTCATGTATTTTATTCAGCTGCTATGTTTGTTTAAATTATTTAATTTTAGGATTTCACGTAAATTTAGTTACATGTGTACACAGAAATTTAGTTACATATGTATAACAAACACACACATATGTTGATGTTTTGGTTTTGTTAAGCAATTTATTCTTGTTTTAATATGCAAACAAATGCATTAGACTGCTCTATTTGATGTTTTTTCCTTTAAAATAGTCAAGTAATCAATTAAAGTTTGTTAATTTGATTGTTTTTGGGTTATTTTACCTAATTTAGTATTAGAGACTTCCCAAGGCCATAGAAACCGTGACAGAAGCCACTAAAGTGGTCCAAGAAGAAGCTTTTCGCTACAGGATTGAAACAACCAAAAGACCCCGAAATAAGCCACCACAAGGGGTGTTTGTAGGAGTGGGTATATGAGATTTCATATCCTCTATTTTTCATATCCTAGGATCGGTCTGTATCCTGGGTACTTAACCACAAAACATAGGTTCTCGTTCGAAGATTAAACCTGATGCCATGATGCCTTCGTATTTGTATTGCGTGATACGAAGTAGCATTTCATATCCTGGAAGTTAGTGGAATTCCTCCAAAGTTGCGGTACAAAGAGCTAATACGATGGAGACTTCATATCCCCCAAGCGTGATACGAAATATTCTTTTCATACCCCAGGAGTTCAAGAGCCATCCAAGAATGCCAAGTCTTCATATCATATCATCAGATATGAATTCTCATCCCCGCCGCATGATACAGAATGTTCTTTTCATATCATGTTCCTTACCATTCCTTCGTAACTCTGAGTGGGATATGAAACTCCATGCAGAAAGGTGATACAAAATGAGAATTCATATCCTGTGCCTTGATGCCTCGCACTATCCAAAAACCCGAAAAATGGGATACAAAATCCCACAGATATGTGGGACACGAAATGTCCTTCAAACCTAGAGTGTCGATCCCAATACCTTGTCGACCGAAGTAGCTAAGCCAAGAGGTCGACCCGAAAAGTGTCGAATTGAATTATTTTCCATTTGAAGCCTTTACCGATCCGACCCCATCGAACCGAGAATACCAATACGAGGATTAACCATATTTCCAAGCCTTCGAACACTTCGCGACTTCGGCCAAATCTCTTTGTGTTTCTATGAGTTCGTGCTTGGGATTCAAACACTTAGAATATCGTAAATCCGTCGTATGACTACCTTGCCAAAGGCGGGTCAACAGTTAGTATCCTTAAATCTCTTAAATATTCATGGCTACAGATTATAGGATTGGAAATACACTTGTTATCATTTAATATAAAATAACCTTCATAGTAGGATACTGTTGGCTAGCTTTTTGACCAAGCCACTAAGGTTCACACACAAGAAGAAAGTATGGAACTACATTCCTCAAAGATCGGATCGCACCAGCGGATCGCACTCACGGATCGCGCCTCTCAGATCGCCAGCATCATTCGCAACCCGACCCGTCCACCCCATCACGACTCGATCCGCACCAATGCTACCACCTCGCTCCGATTCGATTCCCCGACACACAACGAAGCCTTTGACATGTTCAAACTAAGAACGGGTCTTCAGCGATCCGAAATGCACGGATCTCGCGACACCTGTTCACAACTGTCATATTAACCATTTCCTCCTCAACGCTCGATCCAATCCGATTTTCTCGGGATCTGCACCACGTGTGACCGCGAACCGCCTGACAGAATCAGCTATAAATAGCCCAGAGACTGGCATTTTTTAGGATCTTTTTGGCAGTATTAAGCACTGATTCCACCATTACTGTCATACCACTACTTCTTATCATTTTTACTTCGAGATTACTGAGAGAAATCATAATTATAAGAGTGAGTTTGAGAAAAATCATTGATTGTACTAGCATTCAAAGTGTAATCGATAACATATAAAGTGGACGTAGGCTCGTTAACGCCGAACCACTATAAATTCTGTGTGTTTTCTGCTTTTTCTTCATTCTCCAGTTATAATTCTCAACGAATCAGGACAATTTGGGTGTTAGGTCCAAATTTTGATCTAACATTTTGGTGCTTTCACTGAGAATTCAATTCTCAGCCTACCGGATTGCTATTCTACTATTTGGATTTGAAAGTCCGAAGAAAACAGTCCCGAAACTTCACTGTTCAGATTTTTGAAGATTCCACCAGTACCTGATATCATGGCCGGAAAGAGGTCTAAGGAAGTACGAGCTTCGCAAGAAAATGAAGTCGCGAACGAAGTAGTTGGCGAAAGTGCACACGAGCAGGTCGTCGAGGGGACCGCGGATCGCGAGGACAGGGGGCGACCCGAACCGATCAGGGTGTCACGAACCGGTCTGATGGAGGCGCCACGATCCGACTTGAGGAAGGCACTGCGAACCGAGCAGCTAGAGGGGTTGTTACTCGATCCCGTGATAACGCCCCGAATCCTCCGCATACCATGACCACGAACCAACCCTAGGGGGGCGCACCGAATCACAGACACCGATCCACCACGATCCGAAGTGATGACCGGATTACGACTCGACCTGGAAAGGAGATTATGGCTCGCTCTTACCGTCCTGGACCCTCTGCTCAACCTGGCTCAAGCTCTTTGCGCATAAGAGAAAATGTTGATGATCAATATGACCCTTCCGCTCCCGTTACTGAGGGAGATCTTTCTCGCTTTTCTGAAATGTGGGAGAGGCTGTTTGATGAATTGGCTGCTCCAAGGTAGGAGAGCTCCGTGCTGCGATAGAAATTGACTGCTATGGATAGAAGGCTCAATGATCTTGCAAGGCAAAGGATGCCCCCAGTTTGTCCGCTCACCCCAGAGTACTCTTCTTCGTCAGAGGAATCGCCAAGACCTCCGCGGCGACTGTATGAGAGGCCTGAAAACAGAGAGCAACTCCGATTTGGAACCCTGCCATCACAGGAAGAAGAGGTACTGGGTGCAGGGCCCTCAAACCGCAATGTGAATAATCGTGCCGCAACTCCCAGAGCTCGAGGCGTGGACAACCCTATTGAGAATAGACTACCTCAGCCCCTTCGCCGTACAATGCTTATGGTAACAGAGGGCAGCAAAGCCCAATCCGAGCCCCAGATTTCGTGGCTTCTCCTGGAAGGGAGATTAGAGAATTCCACCGAGCAAGAAGCGCTGATTCCGAACCTCCGCTGACCAGTGCAAATGTTGCAACTATGATCCATCAAATTCTGGCAGGTAGCCGTGGACAACGGAATGAAGATTGGGGAATTGACCGCAGCCACACCCCTTTCACTAATGACATTTTAGATGCGACGTTCCCGAGGCGCTTCAACATGCCGCAGATGAACCGTTACGCGGGTAGATCTGATCCCATCCAACATCTGATGAGATACTCTTGGTCAATGACCACTACCGCAGCTTCCAACGCTGTCAAGTGCAAAGCATTTCCTATATTCCTGGAGGATGTAGCGTTATTATGGTTCACTCGCTTACCAGCAAGATCAATTTCCAGCTTCAGGGAGTTGAGTGAAAGGTTTGTGGAACAGTTCTGCATTTATGCACAAAGGACGAAGAGTGTGATTGACTTGTTTCCTTGTCAAGTAAGGACCAGGCGAGAGTTTGAGGGTGTATCTAGACTGTTTCAACCTAGCCGCTACTGAAGTCAAAGATCCTCATGAGCCAATTGTTGTGGCAGCCCTGATTGATGGGGTAGATAAAGACACCGAATTTGGGAGATACCTGGCCGGCAAGCCACCTCATACTAGAGAGTTATTCTACGAAAAAGCTAACGTGCACTTACGCCAGGAGGAGGTATATGCTAACCGAAAGGCAAAAATGGCCGATAAGGAAGAAATCCAGAGCAATGTCGCCATTAAGCAGACAGGAGACAGCTCGGGGAAGGTCGAAGTTAATGTCGGAAACTGGAACCAGGATGGTCGCCAGTCAGGGAATAATGGCAATAACCGGAAGAGGAATCGAGGGAACGACTCCCAGAGAAGGACTCGTCCCAGGTCTTTTGAAAGTTATACGCCAATAAACGATACTTTGGAGAATATCTTCATGGATTCGTACAACGTCCTCCAAAATAAAAGGCCTCCTACCAGAGAGTCGATGGAGAAAGAACGTGAGACGGGGAAGTTCTGTCTCTTCCATCAGATTCACGGCCACTCAACAAATTAATGCCATCACCTAAGAGATGTGGTCGAGAAGCTTCTCCGAGAAGGAAAATTGGATGAATACAGAGTGACACCCAGAGACAGGGGGCAAGCCGTACAGGCCCTAGATCAGAACCAGAATCAACCTGTTGTCAGGCCAACTGCCCAGCAAAAGGGAAAGGACCTTGTTATCATTACCATAATCGGAGGGCTTTATCTTGCCGGGCACGGTTCCAAGGCATTGGATCAGTATGTCAACGCAGCTAAGCAGCACCTCGGGGTAGGAGAGTGTAGCAACCCTGAGGACAATGTCCCAGTAAAGCAACAAAAGATGATGTCCGACGACGTTGTTTTCCGCGAACGAGAAAGCATTGGAGTCCATGCTCCGACCGAAGATCCATTTGTAATCACAGTTCCTATTTGCCCGGCCACTGTTCATAAAGTCTTGGTGGATAACGGGAGTTCCGTCAACATTCTTTTCAAAAAGACATTCGACCAAATGAATCTCGAGATAAAAGACTTGAAGCCCTGTGAGGGATGGATCCGTGGATTTAACGGAGCATCCACCGCTCCAATGGGATATGTAGAGCTACCAGTTACACTTGGGGAAGGAGAACGCCAGAGAGTGAGAATTCTTCCCTTCGTGGTTTTGGGTATTGAATCACCCTATAATGCCTTCTTGGGCCGACTGGCCCTAGCAAAGTTTAGAGCCTGTATAGCCCCCTGGTGCTTGTTATTGAAGTTTCCTACAGAAGCTGGTGTTGGTATTGTCAGAGGGGATCAGGTTGCCGCACGAGCATGTTATATTGCAGAGCTAAAGCTACTCCGCAACGGAGGAGACATAGAAACCAAAGGCGCTTCTCCCCCCACAAGGGCGGTGACCTCATAGCAATTAAAGAGGATGACCGTAGGAGAGTCGCCCAGAGAGTTGCCCGAGGATATAGATCCCAGAGAGGACAAAGAACCTGGGGGCAGAATGGCGACTCCCAACGAGATAACTATGGATGTACCGATCGATGATAGTGACCCAGAGAAGGTCCTTAAGATTGGATCCCAGTTAAATCCGAATTTAGCTAAAGAACTGATGGATTTCTTGAAAGATAATTTGGATGTATTTTCTTGGACCCACGCAGACATGTGCGGGATATCTCCATCAATCATGAGCCATTCATTAAGCATTAACCCTAAGCATCCTCCGGTAAAACAAAAAAGGCGAATGCTAGGCCCAGAGAGGTCCGCTACCTTGAAAGAAGAAGTTGGAAAGCTAAAGAGTAATGGATTTATCAGAGACTCAACTTATCCAGACTGGATTTCAAATCCAGTTCTGGTAAAGAAGGCCAAAGGGAAGTGGCGAACGTGTATCGATTTCTCGGATTTGAATAAAGCCTGCCCAAAAGACAGTTTTCCGTTACCCAAGATCGATCAGTTGGTGGACTCAACGGCGGGACATGAACTTCTCTCCTTTATGGATGCTTATTCAGGATATAACCAGATTCCAATGCATGTTACAAATCAAGAACACACTAGCTTCATTACGGATCTGGGATTATACTGCTACGTGGTAATGCCCTTTGGCTTGAAGAACGCAGGTGCTACATATCAACGGTTAATGAACAGAATGTTCTACAACCAGATTGGGAAAACAATGGAAGTATACGTCGACGACATGTTGGTTAAGTCCAGGCAATCCTCCAATCACACTACAGACTTGGCAGAGATGTTTGGCACTCTTCGAAAGTACGGGATGAAACTCAACCCAACGAAATGTTCATTCAGGGTCGCCTCCGGAAAATTCTTGGGATTCATCGTCAGTTCTCGCGGGATTGAAATTAATCCAGACCAGATCGCAGCAATCAGAGGCATTCAAGAGCCTAGGCAAATTAAAGATGTGCAAAGCCTTGCAGGGAAAGTAGCAGCACTAAGCAGATTCATCTCCAGGGCTACGGACAAATGCATCCCATTCTTCGAATTGATAAAGCGAGGAAAACGCCACTTCAAATGGACTCCTGACTGTATAGAAGCGTTTCAGAACCTGCTGAGTCACCTGGAGAAACCTCCGATATTATCTAAGCCGGTGGATCACGAGGATTTATTCGTGTACTTTGCAGTGTCGTCCCACGCGATCAGCTCAGCACTGGTGAGAGAAGAAGGTAAAGTTCTAAGACCAGTGTATTACGTGAGCAAAAAATTGGCGGTAGCAGAGCGTAATTATCCAAGGATATAAAAGTTGGCGTACAGTTTGCTGATTGCCTCTAGAAAGCTTCGACATTATTTTCAGGCTCCTCCCATCACCGTGTACACTGATCATCCACTCAAGCAAGTTCTACAGAGACCAGAAGCGTCTGGAAGACTACTCAAATGGAACATTGAGTTGAGTCAATTTGATCTGAACTTTCAGCCCTGGCGGTCAATACGGGGGCAAGTGATAGCCGATTTCATAGCAGAGTTTACTGTCCCGGAGGAAGATATAGCGAACAAAGAAGATGACCCCCCAAAGTTACTTCTCGATCCCAGTGCCTGGAGATTGTATACTGATGGCGCTAGGAATGACAAGAGATCCGACGCTGGAGTAATGCTTGAAACTCCTGAGAAACGGCTGATATCCTATGCTATTCAGATGGAGTTTCACGCCACTAACAATGACTCCGAATGTGAAGCCCTAATAGCCGGGTTAAGAATCGCAAAGGAGTTGGAAATCACAAAGCTGGACATATTTTGCGACTCCATGTTAGTTGTAAACTAGGTCACTGGAAAATTCCAAGTCAAAGGCCCAAGATTGATTTTATACTTGGAAAAAGTGAAGGAGTTGCTGAACGGCTTCGATCACTACAACATATCTCATATTCCGCGGTCAGAGAACTAACAGGCGGATAAGTTGGCAAAAATGGCTAGTTCCGACGATCCTGAAGAGACCGGGCTAGCCCCAGTTGAAGTACTTCGGTCTCCTAGTATAGATCAGATGGAAATTGATCCGGTACTAGAGACGGAACCAGAAAGGGAGTGACGGATGACCCCTCCAAAGAATTTCTTGATGAATGGAACGCTTCCTACCCAGAAGAGCGAGAGGCATAAAGTAATTCGTAAAGCTTCCTGATACGTTCTGCAAGGCGGAGTCCTTTACAGACAGGGATTTTCGATTCCCCTTCTCCGGTGTATAGCTCATGACGACATCAAGTGTGTACTGCAGGAGGTACATGAGGGCAAATGCGGTGATCACACTGGAAGGCAAACATTGGCAAAAAAGGTGTTGCGGCATGGTTATTTTTGGCCTACCATAAACAAAGATGCGGCGAAGTACGCACGACGGTGTGAGGCATGCCAGAGATTTTCTAAGATACCTAGGGCACCTCCTAGTCAGTTAAAAACGATGACAAGCCCATGGCCTTTCGTTATGTGGGGAATTGATATCATCGGAAGCCTCCCCATAGCTAAGGGCGGAGCGAAGTTCGCTATTGTAGCTGTAGACTACTTCACTATGTGGGTCGAGGCTGAGCCACTGACTACAATCACAACCAAATGAGTGATCAACTTCGTCGTTAGGAACATCATATATCGATTTGGGATTCCAAAGATTGTTATAACTGACAATGGAACTCAGTTCGATAGCACTGAATTCAGAGACTTCTGCCAGAAATACCACATTGAGAAACGGTACACCTCTGTGGCGCATCCGCAGTCGAATGGACAGGTCGAAGCGGCGAATAAAGTGATTAAGTCCATTCTGAAAAGAAGACTGAAACGGGCCAGAGCCATGTGGGTTGATGAATTACCCTTAGCACTATGGGCCTACATGACAACGTATAAATCGGCAACAGGCCATACCCCCTTCTCCCTTGCTTTTGGAGCAGAAGCAGTCATCCCGGTTGAGATAAAAGTACCTTCTCACCAAGTGACTTATTACGATCCGATGACTAATAACGAATTGCTCCTTGAATCCCTGGATATGATCGAAGAAAAGAGGGACGAAGCAGACCTGCGTGCCTTGAGATGCAAGCAACAGGTCGCCCGATACTACAACAAAAAGGTTCGAGCCCGAACCTTTGAACCCGGAGACTTGGTTCTGAAGCGTGTCTTTCCAGCCCCAATTCATATGGGTGTGAAGTGCGAAGGACCGTACTCCATTCTGTGCAAGCTTGATAACGGAACCTTCAAGCTAGCAACCGTAGATGGAAAGGAAATCCCCAGAGTGTGGAATGCCCAACATTTACGGCCGTATCTAACGTAAAGATGTCAGATCTGTTCTTTTTCTTTATTAAGGACCATGTACAAGGCACGACTTGCCTAGAATAGTCCGATTTCTTAAGCAAAAAATTATAAAGTGGACGTAGGTCATGATTCGACCGAACCACTATAAAAATATTGTGTGTCGTTTACCTTTATTGCACTATTATTTATCTGCCTTTCTATTTTTATGGAAATTGCTGTGAACCATGCAACGATCACAGAAGCATATAATTATAGGTGCCTTCCATCAGAATGGAATGCAATCACCAGTCAAAACTCTGAGGGTGCGATAAAGTAAATCATATCATTGATAGCGCTCTAACTCTCCAGAGCCGAGAGAGAGCATAACGGACATGAAGGCGATGTCCATAAGTCATGGCAGTGTACCATGATCGGAACCGCCTTGACGGAACTCTAACCTTGGCGACTGCCAGGAGAGTATAAAAGCGTCTCCGACTGAGCGCTGAGAAAGAGCTCTTACCCCGCTGAAGGATCGGGGAGCAACAGAACTGCTGAGCTCGAACTCTAACCTCGGCGACTGCCAGGAGAGTATAAAAGCGTCTCCGACTGAGCGCTGAGAAAGAGCTCTTACCCCGCTGAAGGATCGGGGAGCGACAGAACTGCTGAGCTCGAACTCTAACCTCGGCGACTGCCAGGAGAGTATAAAAGCGTCTCCGACTGAGCGCTGAGAAAGAGCTCTTACCCCGCTGAAGGATCGGGGAGCGACAGAACTGCTGAGCTCGAACTCTAACCTCGGCGACTGCCAGGAGAGTATAAAAGCGTCTCCGACTGAGCACTGAGAAATAGCTCTTACCCCGCTGAAGGATCGGGGAGCGACAGAACTGCCAGGAGAGTATAAAAGCATCTCTGATTGAGGGCTGAGAAAGAGCTCTTACCCCGCTGAAGGATCGGGGAGTGACAGAACTGCTGAGCTCGAACTCTAACCTCGGCGACTTCTAGGAGAGTATAAAAGCATTTATGATTAAGCGCTAAGAACGGTGCTGGAGACTCAGCGCCCATAGGATCTCTACCCCGCTGAAGGATCGGTGCGTAGATTATGACACGAGTTCGAACTTTGACCCGCAGATGGATCGGGAGAGTATCGAAGTGCCAAAAGCCGAGCACCGCAAGAACTCTAACCCTACAAAAATTTCCAAGTCCCCCATGTTCAGAAACAGGGGGCAACGTGCATGCAACTCAAATCAATCTTTAACGATTGATTGGGGGTAGATATATGCATACATGTATCTTGATGCAGTACAATAATGTTGATGTCTTTCTGTCGCTTGAATGATTTGTAGTTATAAGCAAATAATTTATGACTAAGCATGAAAAGTTTATTAAATGCAGGTACACGATGATGCTAAAGAAATAAACTTTCATTCATAAACTGCAAGCCTACAACGTGAAAAGCAACCTAAAACAAAAGTGAGGGCCAGTCTCACAACTACGTTTCATGGCCAGTGGGAATCTTAAAGACAAAACATAGACAAGCGACAATATCCTATTTAAGTTTGGACTTTTTCTCCTTCTTCTGCATTTCCAGCTCCGCCTTGTTAATGTCAGATTGATCATCCTTCTTTCTCTTCCTTTTGTCTATAAGAGGAGCTGAAGGTTTATCCGAAGACTCCTCCTCCTCCTTCCTTCTCTTTCTTTTATCAGTAAGGGAAGCTGGGAAATCATCGGGATTCTCAAAATGAAGTTGTTTAGTGATCGATTTGGGCTGGAGTTTCAGAACCATCCCAGTTTTGGGATCAAACTCCGAGATAGGAGCTACGTTCAAAGGCTCTTGTTCCTCCTTCCTTAAAGCCAGCTTCTTTTCCTGCCTAGCCTTTCTTTTAGCCAAGGTCTCGTCGTCATCGCCTTTGACTTCTTTGGTGATAATGACATCCTCCTCATCATCTACATGGCGCCCGTCCATATCTTTCAAGCATCGATGGTTTCATCATCCTTGGGAGCATCGACACTGGGTGCCAGGACGCCCTTGTCTGCTGTTGTACCTTCAGCCTGCTTTGGTGCATCAACACCGGCGCTAGGCGAGACGTCAATCTTCTCCGCCTCTGTCTTCTTCTCGACATCCTTATTGAAGGGCCCGCCACCTGTATTATGAGGAACACGTGTTATTAATTCGATTGGTTGCTCCGCCAGACGACGACAACTCACAATTTCTTCGACAAATTGTGGGGAAAAAATGGAGATACCTTCTGCTGATCCTCCATCCAACCTAGCTGCAGAAGCTCCGACAACCAAAGGAGTCGGGTCCAAAGGAATTAATGGATCATCAGGATTGTATTCCTCAACTCCGGAGGCCTTGGGCTCTACAGCTGAGCTCGAACCTTCGTCAATCTTGTTTTTGCCCTTAGCTAAAGTCCTCTCCTTCTCCATATCTTCTTGAATTAGGCGCCGGCCTTCTACCAAATCCTCGGGCTCGTTATCCCTCAGAATGGTCCTCATCAGCTCATCTTCGTCAATCTCTTCAACTCCTAATCTCCGCTTCTCATCCTCGACGATGGCATCCCATATGTTGGCTAAAGTGACGTGGTAGTCTGGGATCCATGAGATGTTACGGGTTTTGAGGACGTGGCCGAGGAAGTCAAATATCGTTTCTTCAAACCCTTCGATATCCTTTTCTCTCTCGAGGAGCTTGTCGTTAGAAGCAGTAGCCATTTCAATGGCACTTTCTACATTCTTTTCGGCGAGAGCCGCGCACCTCTCTGCATCCGCGACTTGCTCATTCAGAATTACTTTCTCTCCTTCGGCCAAAGCTAAACTCTCCTTCAAACTCGCCTTTTCTTTCTCCTAAGCAGCTCTTTCGGCCTCGAAGTGATCCTATGCTGTTTTCAATTCGGAGTTGGCCATCCTGAGATCTTCCACCTCTTGTTTCAATAACACTCGCTCTTTGCTATTAGAATCAAGCTCATTATGGAAACGTTGCCTGGCCTCCACCAGCTCTGTTTTGTAAGCTTTAGCGTCTCGCTGGGCCAAGGCAAGCAGAGATTGTGC
Source organism: Allium sativum (assembly GCA_030737875.1). Taxonomy (NCBI): domain Eukaryota; kingdom Viridiplantae; phylum Streptophyta; class Magnoliopsida; order Asparagales; family Amaryllidaceae; genus Allium; species Allium sativum. The sequence goes on along the minus strand of CM060913.1, from coordinate 143,598,096 downwards.
ATCCTATAAGTCCTTCTCCATTTTTGCCCTGGCCCTTTCATTGTTATCTATCTTCACTTTGGATCTATGTGCTTCCGTCTCAAGCATTCGGATGACCTTTGAAAGATTAACAACATGTTTCTTCATCACTTCATACTGCCTGGCTACATGGCGAATGTGCCCGATGACCTCAGTATCCCAGTTCCTAGGGACTGGTTCCAAGGCTGGAACAAATATCATCCTTTCGAAGAAGATGTTAGGGAATTGTTCTCGCAACTTTTCCAGCCTAGCCTGAGTCTCAGGACCATGGATGTAATCTCGTGACCCGGGGGCAACCAAATCTTGTTGGCTGAAAGGGACAATGTCAATTTTCTCCTTCTCAGAATCCTTGATTGAATCCTTGCTTTTATCCTTGGGCTCGTAGTGTCTTTTTGATGACCTACTGTGAGAGGGTGCACTCTTCGGAGGGGTTAAGTCTTTAGGAAGTTGTTTTCCCCCTGTAGGTGGCACCGAATAACTGGGAAGCTTGCCATATGTTGGTTTTGATGGAGACCTGGATTGTGAAGAAGTAGGCTTGTGAGAAAGGCCGCGAGCATACTCAGGATTTGGATGAAGGCTAGGTGTGCCTTCACGAAGAGAGCGATAAGAATAAGACCGCCTACGAGACATCTTTCCTGCAAAAGAAAAAAGAGCATATTAAAACCTTGAATACTGTTGATATAAAAGTGTGGGGTCAGGCAGTGCATGCGATTTGTGCATCCCATATAATTTCCCCCAACAGACCAGGGCCCGAAGTTAGGCTCATCTGAGTAGTTCCTCATTCCCCAACCGGAGCGGCTGTTTCCTCAGAAACAGGGAAAAATGGCTCCCCTTCGAAGTCTCCCTGTGTGTATACATCATCAGGCAAAGGAATTTTGCTCAGCTCTTTAAATAGCTGCTCTTCTGTTAAATCATCGGGAGCAGCAGGTTCAACCGGAAGAGAGGCCCTTGAGGGGAAACCCCCCGGAGAAACTGGGATTTCTTTAGACTTATCACCTCGGGCCTCATCTCCTCTATATATGTTTAGGTCTTCGTCGTCCTGGATGACTATCGGCGAAGGACTCTCATGAAATTTAATTGTTCCTGCTGCCCGTGACGTTCCTTCTCCCTCTGTCGGGGGCACGTATTTGTAGGGTTTGCCGCCCGCACCAAGTCCAAACCTTATATCCAGAAGGCGGTGCTTGTGAAGGTTCTCGTCAGTAATGCACTTCTTAATTTTTAGAAAATCAGATTTGCTTTGTAGAAGAAGTGACAATCGATTATTGTATACCGAGCCTTCTGTCTTGGGAAAGGCGTGATCTGCTTAAAAAGAAAGGAAGGGGGGCATGTTAATGCTTCGATTTCTTAAACAAGTTATTCAGTCAAAAGTTTGAAGATTACTTGATTTAAGCCATCTTCTTGAACACCCTGCCTGTCTCTTTATATAGAACCAATCAGCCTTGGGATCCCCTATGTTGCTGTGTCCATCAGACAGAACCTTCCTATTTGCTACCGATTCGAAGAAAGAGAAATTTGGGGTTGCCGAGGAGCGATGCTTGAAAGGGTAGAATAATTTCAAATCTTTAAATGTGAGCTCGGTATGCAGGATTTCCGCGTATGCGATATATAGAGTGTATAAAGCTGCGTAGGCATTGGGATGAAGCTACATTTGAGCAATACCCAATCGTTTTAGGGTCTCAATGACGATTGGAGGAAACAGAGGAATAGCTCCTACCCAGCACATGAGTCGGCTGACTGTCATATACCCCTCCGGAGCCAAATGAGGTTTATCTTCGCTGCCGGGTGTCCTCACATCATCCCATGGGATCCCATGTCTCAAGCAAATTCTCTTAAGCTTTATGTCATCAAGTTTGGAAGCTAGAGAATCTGTGAATTTCTCTATTTCTATTGCACCAGGGACTTCGTCGGGAGCTCGGCCGTCTACCTCTGACTCTTCATCAAGCGAGGTACTCTCAGACGGATTCGATTCTGTTTCTGCCTCATATTCGGATCCAGAATCTGCACCCTCTGGATTGGATGGAAGAACCTCGGGGTTGAGATGCTCATACACCTCGGGATCCGTCTCTGTGTCAGATCTTGAAGGGGAACGATTATCCGACATTACTGTTTAGGCGAGTAAACATGAGAAATAAGATTATAATTACCCATCCCCCCTGTGTGTGCAAGTGCCGGTGTGTGCTTGTGCGTGCATTAAAGAAAAGTACGAAGGTCAACAAAATCATCAAGACATTGGTTGTTTTTCGCTGATAGATTATGCATTTGTTCAGTGCAGAAAGTCCGTTGTGAAGGCTCTAGCCTAACTATTCATTGTTTTATCAGAGTTATGTCGCATTACTTATTCAACATGTGCATCAGATTGTTCATCGGACGGATCGTTAATCAGGGTTCGGATCGCGCTACGTGGTCGGTTCGTGATGAAGGGTCCGGTTCGTGAAAAAGCATTAGTACAAAGAAGGGCCTCGGGTCGAAAAGCGTTTCGACTCGTGATCCATGTCGTTACCAAAACGGATCGTGATAACCCCCTGGCGATCCACCTCACCTCCTATTCTCCACGAACCGATGCTCTACCTTTCTCACGATCCGATCCGTTGTCCAGCCCTAATCCTCCTACTTGCCACTCATATGAACCATCACCTCGCCATCGTCACGACCCGTACCCAAACTCCACTCACGACCCGACCAGAAAAGCTCATTCTTTCTTCTTCTTCTTCTTCCTCCCTCCTGTCCACCTCCGAGCTCGAACGGCGAGATTAATGGCTCCTCATCGGCCTCCAGAGCCTTGACCACCGCCAAAACTCGCCATTTTCTCCTCTTAAACCAGTTAAATCGGAAGGAAACAAAAAGGGGAGATGCGTTGAAACATTACTAGCATGATTACCTGTTTGTTTTAGCTTAAATCTGGGGAGGGAATGGCGAATTAGAGATTGGAAGAAGAAATTAAAGGCTGGCGGCAGCAAAACGAAGAAGGAAGGGAGAAGAGTGAAGAGGGTTCGGGTTTATATAGAGAAAACCGTGACCGTTAGTATCCCATTCTTTGTTTTATTCGATCTGAACGGGCTGCGAACTGAAGCCCACCACGATTCATGATAAAGCCCGCTCCTCCAAGGCCGTGTAACCTAAAAAAAGAAGCCCGCTTGTTAACCAGATCGTGACGAAGGACGCACCCATGGATCACGATGTAATGATGCGATCCGAAAAAAAAAGAGAAGAAGAGAAAAGTTAAGAAGCTTACCCGGCAATTTAACAACGAAGTCTCCAGAAATTCCAGAAATAAAAATTATTCGGTGAACAAGGAAATGGTTGAAGACTATACTGATATTTATATCGGTCAAAGAACGCGACTTTCCGAAGCAACATGACTTTTCAAACAGACACGACTACTAATTCACACCGTTCTGTGAAAAGATAAGTTCGCAATTTCGAAGCATGTTCCATCCTCGATAAAACATACTTCGAGGGGGCAAAATGTTGGCTAGCTTTTTGACCAAAGCCACCAAGGTTCACACACAAGAAGAAATTATGGAACTACATTCCTCAAAGATCGGATCGCACTCACGGATCGCGCCTCTCAGATCGCCAGCATTATTCGCGACCCGACCCGTCCACCCCATCACGACTCGATCCGCACCAATGCTACCACCTCGCTCCGATCGCATTCCCCGACGCACAGCGAAGCCTCTGACATGTTCAAACTACGAACAGGTCTTCAGCGATCCGAAATGCACGGATCTCGCGACACCTGTTCACAACTGTCATATTGACCAATTCCTCCTCAACGCTCGATCCGATCTGATTTTCTCGGGATCTGCACCACGCGTGACCGCAAACCGCCTGACAGAATCAGCTATAAATAGCCCAGAGACTGGCATTTTTCAGGATCTTTTTGGTAGTATTGAGCACTGATTCCACCATTACTGTCATACCACTATTTCTTATCATTTTTACTTCGAGACTACTGAGAGAAATCATAATTATAAGAGTGAGTTTGAGTGAAATCATTGATTGTACTAGCATTCAAAGTATAATCGATAACATATAAAGTGGACGTAGGCTCGTTAACGCTGAACCACTATAAATTCTGTGTGTTTTCTGCTTTTTCTTCATTCTCCAGTTATAATTCTCAACGAATCAGGACAATTTGGGTGTTAGGTCCAAATTTTGATCTAACAGATACATACTCCAGATTGAAGGGTCGTATATCACACAAACACTCGCACTGTCATACACACTCTTCTCTCCACGATGTAATTTATTTCAATGCTTTTCTTCAAATGAAACATCGGTTGTGTTGGTGGAGCTTCAAAGTGTAAATGTGGACAACACATGGGAAATACAACCAAAGGGATGCCGAAATTTCGTACACGCACTTGGCACAAATCCCCTTTACACTGTTTACAGTGTACATGGCCCTCCAGATGCGTTCACTATTTATTCTTTTCCTTCAGTGCATTTCCAAACATCACTATATACCTGAGGGGAAAACATTGTACACCTTTTTCACTTGTATATAGTGTCAAATTTAAACCCTTTTGGTAACTTTTAGTCATGTACGATTTTGTTTCTTTTTCCCTTTTGAAATTGACGCAAAAGTTCTAACAGAAATCACATTCTCATGGAGTGACTACAAAAGAAGAAATTACTAGTAGGTTTGTTAAACTATTCTTTTATGTACCAACGTTATACTCATCATATATTCAAGAATCTCCTCCCCTACCATAGAAAATAGAAAATAAATACCTTTTTTTTAAAAGGTTTATGCTCCAAAATCACAACCTCTTCAATTTCTACTTCAAATTCATAATCTTCTTTAAAAATTTAATAGTAAATCAATATTTTCTTCCTCAATTTCTGTTACTAGATAATAAAAAATTCAGTTATACATTTTTAGGCTGTTTAGAGTTTTATGATTTTATGTAGTAGTTAGTAAAATAATTTAAACGTTATAAAGATATTTTTATCTTTTAAAAGAAGCCATGTGTATATAAAGAGTAATTAAGCGTACAAATAAAATTATCCAAAATCTTACCGACGTTAATTAATCATATTTTTCTTCTTCTTTAAAAACCTTATTTTTTTTGGAAATTGGTATTTTATATACAAGTCTAGGTAGTCAACATACTACATATCAATATAAGTTCGAATTGAAAGTGACTAAGCAGCGGTAGGATCGTATGGAGAATATAATAGAATGTAGATAGCAGAGTAGTAGCTGTAAGTCGATTTATACTGGTTCAAATCACTATCCTACGTCCAGTCCCAGACTCCCTTCTGGTATTTCACTAACACAAACACCCTCACTTAACCCGGAGGAACAGGTTCAAAATTACCCGAACAGCCGAACGGGATTTCTTGCCTCAACCGCTAAAGAGGACTTTCTCAATACAGAATAAGCGATGAATATATGTGTTCTTGATAACACGAATATGCCAAATATGAAGTACAACCTTCCTATAGTCTTTCCTTGATGTTAGAAGTGAAGTTTGTGAAACATTATGGAAGATTTAAATCTCAAATAATTGAAAGTAGAGTGATTTTGGAGATTAGAGAGTTTTGAATGATATAGAAAAAGTTAGAATGAAATTCGGTGATTTGATCTCTCAATCACGTCTTTATTTATAATGTGCAAACATCTACACTTTTTTACGAAGATATTTGATCAAGAGATATGGATTATAAAGTTATGACTTTTCATAATAGGTTGCAACTCTTCGTAATCAAATGTCTGAAAATAATTTTTAAATGTCTGTTTTGATTTGAAAAATAAAACAGCAAGGAGAAAGTGTATTTCATAGCAGATTCAGATGTCTGAAAAATTCAAAATAGATGTCTAAATATTATGTAAAATTTTAGTTTTTCTCAGGAAACAGAAGTCTGTCTGAATTATTTCAGATGTCTGTTTACTGGGAAAAACTTATTCCTTGCCTCTTTTTGATGTAAAAAGTATATATATAATATGTGTTTGTGTGATCATCAAGGAAGACTTTAACATAAAATCTACGACTAACAAACTCTTACAACATATATAATCTTTATTTTGTGTTCTTGAATTTTCTTATTGAATATCTTCATGCAAAATAGAGTTAGTCGATATAATGTTTATGCTTATGTTTAGTTGTCATAGTCAAAACGCTATATAGCGAGATTTAACATTCTCCCCCTTTTTAACTACTGACAACTACATAAGCTCCCCTTGTCTATATGCATATATCTCTACTAGTTTCTCCCCCTTTGTCATTTGACAAAAAGATATACTCATGCAAAAACATAATTATCATTACACACGAGCATACCATAGACATAGACAATGTATAGATAAGCATCACTGTTTGGACGTAACATAGTAGAGCACATAATAGAGTTTTGTGCACAAAATAAAGAAGTACAAAAATATTACACACTAATTAGTTAATTTAAAAGTTTTTAGCTAGAATACGTAGGCCACCATACCACCAACCATGCTTACCAGTCCTCGGAAGTAGATCCCACAACAATTGTCCCACCGTCTTTAGGAGAACCATGTTCCGAGCCACTATCGAGAACTTCTTCAGCCGAGCGAGATGACATTGAAACGGAGCAGGAGCTTGAGCTTGGCTAGAAGAAGCGCCGGTGCTAGAAACTGCTTCCCAAATTATGTATAAGAAACCTTTGATGGAATCAAATTTCTTATTTGTTTGTTTCTCAAAACACTTTAGCTCTTTATGAATTTTTGATTGATTTCGTGAAAGCGTAACTAAGGCTTGTTTTGAAGAAGTGTTGGGAGAGATAACTTGAATTTTGTCTTCCTCTTCATTAAGTCGACGACAGTGAGAAGGCTCAGTTATAATTGCTTTCGGTTGCGATGCTACATGTTCAGTCCAAGTTTCGAAAGACATATACTCGAAAGTGGCGGGATTAGGATCAATATCCATAAGTTTCAAAGTCTTTGGACCAATTTCTTTTATGCTTATCGAAGTAGTATTAGGTATGTTTATTTCGCAAGCGGTAAGGATCCGAGTAATGTACACACCATAATGTAAAGTCTTATATTTTCGCTTATATGTGATATCCGTCCATTCATCCATGATAATCTTTGCCCAGTTTATTTGCTTACTTGAGTAAAGAGCATACAAGGCTTGGAAATCTAGTTTCTAGACTTTTTCATGGCTCCCTTTGCGGGGTTGAATGGTTCAGACGAGTACGATTTAGTAAGCGAGCTTGTGGTCGGAAGTGAGTGGAAGTAAGTTCATGCTTTTTAATGAGATTATCAGAAAGAAATTTGTGTGATATCTCATCCCTTGTAGACATATGCACTTCTATTGTGTCGATATCAAGTCCTTGCCAAGCATATTGCAAAATTTTCCCTAATCGTTGCATTGAAAGAAGAATACGTTTCCAGTAAACCCATGAACAAACACAATTCTTTTTGACTTGAGGTTTAGTATGATCGAGATTCAAATTCGCCAAAAACAACTTCACTAGTAAAGGATAATTTTTTACATTATTCATATTATAATCAACGAGTGATTCGAAATGAAAATGCCTAGCATATTGTTGTGTCCTATAATTTGAAAAAGCTTCAAACTTTACGAAAGCACCTTCGAAGAGTTTGGAATACTTCATTGCCTTATATCTTGCCTTGGAGGTATCATCCCATAGCCATTTTTGAATAAATTGTTCAGATGGAGGATTTGATTCTTCTTCACTTGTACGTTTACCTCGATGTGCCATGATTTTGTGATAAAAGATTGAATATTTGAGGTGAACTTGAGAATTGGGGGCTAGGTTTATTATACAAAGTAAAAAAGTTGAAAAGGTGAAAAGTCAAAAGATGAAGAGTTATGATGGTTTGTAAAGGACATATACCCTTTTAAAAACCACGTCAGTTTCCAGTCAGACGTCTAAAATTTTAAAATAGACGTTTGTTTTATTGTGAATTAGAACCCACAAGGAAATAGTTCATTTTTTAGGTAAATTCAGACGTCTGTTTACTTGTGGTTAGACGTTTATTTCTGGAAGGTGAATTTTTTTAACTTACGAATCAGATGTCTGAATTTTTCAGTCAGACGTCTGATTCTAGAAAATTTCAAACCTGCAAGAATATAGTTCATTTTGTCCACTTTTTAGATGTTTGTTTTATTTCAGTCAAACGTCTGTTTTGAGGGTTAAAAATATTATATATGCTCGATTCATACGTCTGTTTAATTTAAGTCAGACGTCTATTTTTAGCAATTTTTGTGAAAAGAGCTTCATTTATTTAATTGATAACAAGTTAAATATTAAAAATTAATAATAAAATGAAACGAGAGTTTAATGTTTAGATGGTGGGGTCTTCATTGGGGTTGATGAGCTCTTCCCTTCATTAGCTTTGTAATTCTTATCCCAAGAGTTTGGACAATACGATGGTCGCTGGGGAGAGAAGGTATAGTATTTTGTTGTAGGATTCACGGGGTCTTTCTCAGTTCGATAAGATGATGACGGATCTATAGGGTTTGGTGGAGTTGGTAGAGGTGAAGAAACGTCCTTTATATTTGATCCGCGGAATTTATAAATCATCTTTTCGAGAAGGCTTAAACAAGTTGCAGTGATCTTCTGCTCAAAATATAATTCTTTTTGCAGTGATATTTGCTTTGTTTGATAGTGGTGAATTTCATCCACTTTCCTTTTTGTATCCGGTGAAGAAAATAGTGCTCTTTTTGTCTTCTTTGTATCAGGTGTAAATTCCGTGTGATAGTTTCCCATCGATATTGTGGTTTGTTTGTGGGAGTTGGTGTAGAAAATTGTGGAGTATCAAACGAACTATTCGTTGTGAAAGTAATATTTATTGATGAGTTCGAGTTGTTAGAGGATATTGTTGATTTTGAAGTTTGGTAATTTATGCTTTTTTTTATAAGCAACATAAGTTTATATAGGTGAGGTTAACAGATAAATATGTGGTTGGTATTATAAAAGAGCTATAGTCAGAGAAATATTCTAGTGAAAAGAGAGTCTTTAGGAAAATGCTAAATTTAGCTAGTTGTTTAAATATGAGTGCGAACTTGCTGTACAAATTAAAGTAATATTATACTAAGTTATATATCTTTAGCTGATGTTATCTCTAATTCACGTCTTAGTTTAAAAAAGGAATTTTCCAATAATGGTTTAGTGAATATATCTGCAATCTGATTTTCAGTGGAGATATATTTTAAATCGATAATATCTTTTTTATGTTGTCAAGAAAAAAATGATGTTGGATATCTATATGTTCAGTTCTGAAGTGATTTATTGGATTTTTGGATAAATTTATTTCACTTGTATTATCACAATATATTGTATATTTGGTTAAATTTACTCCAAAATCTTTGAGTGTTTGTTGCATACAGATTACTTATGGACAAGCTAAAGCAGCATATATGTATTCTTCTTCACATGTAGAGAGTGATACACAATTCTGTTTCTTACTAAACCAAGATACAAGTGATTTTCCAATGAAATGGCACGTATCACTTGTACTTTTCCTATCCGTCCGGGATCCACCAAAATCAGCATCACTATAAGAAACTTATTTGAATGGACATCCTTTTGGATAAAAAAGACCAAAGTCCTTAGTATTATTAAGATATCTTAGAATCCGTTTCACTGCTCTTAAATGCGACTCTTTCTGATCTGCTTGAAATCGTGCATACAAACATACGCTCATCATTATGTCAAGAAGGCTTGCAGTTAAATAAAGTAATGAGCCAATCATACTTCTATATAGTTTTTGATCAACACTTATTCCTTTTTCGTCTTTTTTAAGACGAGTTGTAGTACTCATTGGAGTTGGCTTTCTAGATGTGTTGTCTAAACCAAAATGTTTAATTAGATTAGTATAATATTTTTCTTGATAGATAAAATTCCATTTGAAACTTGTTTAATTTGTAAGTCGAGAAAGTACGGTAATTCTTCCATATGAGACATTTCAAATTCGTTCGTCATAATTGTAGAAAATTCTGTACATAAATTTTCATTAGTTGAACCAAAAATTATATCGTCAACATAAATTTGTACAATTAAAATATCTTTATTTGTATTTTTAATAAATATTGTTTGATATGCTTTTCCAATACAAAAACCAGAATTTATTAAATAACTTCTAAGTCTTTCATACTAAGCACGAGGTGCTTGTTTTAAGCCATAAAGGCCTTTTTAAGTTTATAGATGTAATCTGGATATTTTACATGTATAAATAATGGTGTTTGTTCTACATAAACATTTTATTTAATAAAACCATTTAAGAAAGTTCTTTTAACGTCCATTTGATAAAGTTTGAAATTATGAAAACTCGTGTATGCTAAGAGAATGCGTATAGCTTCTAGTCTTGTTACGGGTGTGAAAGTTTCTTCATAATTGATATCTTCTTCTTGATGTACCCTTGAGCTACTAATTTGGCTTTATTTGTTGTAACATTTCCAAGTTCATCAACCTTGTTTTTATACACCCATTTTGTAGCAATAACCAATTGATCGTTTGGTCAAGGTACTAACTCCTAGACATCATTACGTTCAAATTGATTCAGTTCCTCTTGTATAGCTATTATCCACTAGTCATCCGTAGAGGCTTCTTTTGGATTTTTGGGTTTAATAGTTGAAAGGAATGCTACATGACCCATTTGATTTAATTGACTTCTTGTTCGAACGTGTGAATCGATTTCACCAATAATGTTTTGTGTAGGATGATCTCTTAAAATTCCAGGAGGTGATCTAATATGTTTTATCGAATTATTTTCAGTATTTTCAAGACTAGTATTTTCAATGAGTTCATCATCACCTTTGCTCTTTATATTTTTATCAAAGTTTTCATCAAAAGATACATGTAAGGAATCTTCTATAACATTAGTGTGTTTATTGAAAATACGATAAGCCTTACTACGTTCTGAATATGCAACAAAAATTCCATGATCAGCTTTTGCATCAAATTTTCCGAGTTGATCTTTAGTATTAAGAATAAAACATTTAGAACCAAAAACTTTAAAATAAGAAATGTTTGGTTTTCTTCCATTAAAAAGTTCATAAGGTGTATTTTTAGTCAGAGGACGAATGGAAATTCGATTTAATACGTAACAAGCAGTTGCTACAGCTTTTGCCCAAAATTGTTTTGGTAAAGTACTTCCATTTAATAAGGTTCTAGCACATTCTTGTAAGGTTCTATTCTTTCTTTCTACAACCCCATTTTTTTGTGGAGTTCTAAAAATAGGGAAATTATGATTTATTCCTTTCTTTTTACAAAAATGTTCAAAAGATTCATTCTTGAATTCCCCACCGTGATCGCTGCAAATGTTCTTAACTTTTTAATCTTTAGAATTTTGAATTCTTTTGATAAAGTTTTTAAAATGTCCAAAGGTATCACTTTTATTCTTCATAAAGATAGTCCATGTATATTTTGAAAAATGATCACTTGTTACAAATACATATCGATTATGATTTAGTGATTAAATTTGAGTAAGACCAAATAAGTCCATGTGCAATAATTCTAATGGTTGTAAAGTGGAAATAACCTTCTTTGATTTAAAAGAAGATTTTGTTAATTTACCTATTTGACAATCTTCACAGAGATTTTTTTACTTTAAAATTTATTTTAGGTAATCCTTTTACTAGCTCATTTTTTGAAAGTCAATATATTGTTTTAAAGTTTATATGACAGAAGCGCTTGTGCCATAACCAAGATTCATTGTTATTGGCTATCAAACACATTCGTTATTATTATTAACTTTCATATTTAAAACATAAATATTTCTATCTCGATTTCCTTCAAAAATAAGGTTTTGTTCTTGTCAAAAATACTACATTTATTTTCAGAAAATGTTATTTTAAAACCTTTGTCACACAATTGACTAATACTAAGTAAAATATGTTTTAAGGTTTTAACTAAGGAAACATTAGTAATAAGGGGTAAATTTGAAATACCATAGTTGCACACATTTCCTTTGCCAATGATAAAGCATTTTGAATTATCTCTGAAGGTAACAAAGCTACCATCAAAGTATGAAATATTGTTAAGCGTATCTTTGTCTCCAGTCATGTGTTTTGAGTAACCACTATTAAGATCCATTTTCTCTTTTTGAGTGGGACATGCAAAAATATTAATGGGCATATTGGTACCCACCTTTTTGATAGGGTCCTAAGAGTTAGATCTTAGGAAGCCAAACCCAAGTGGTTTAGTATCCCTTTTATATAAGTAATTTTTATTATTATGCATAGATTCCATAAACGAATTGATATGTTTATTCCTAATTAAACTATTGTTAGTTTTTGGAACCCATATCTCAATTTTATTAATATTTTTGATGGATTTTGGTTCATTTTTAATTTTTGAATCAATTTTCCTCTTTAGTTTGGCATTTTTCTTTGGAGGAATTTTTGATTTTTTATACCCTAATCCATTTTTGTTTGAAGACGGTCGAGAGTTTTCTATAATTCTTGATAAATTTTCTCTTCCTTTATTGAAATAGATACATTTTTAGAGATACTTTCTAACTTAGTTAGAATACTTCTATTTTCTAATTCTAATTCTTTTATTTCAGTTTTCAACAAGTGATTTTCAGAACTAATTTCGTCATTCTTTGCCATTTGAGTTTCAACTTCTTGAATCAAAAGTGAAAGCTGACTATCTGAATTTGTAAGAGTCTCTTGAACTTTTTCAAGTTCTTCTTCTAAGATTGTTTTTTCATCTTTTAGCGTATCTCTTTCAAATTCAGTTTTATTCTGATTTTCACGAGTTTCTTTAAGCTTCTTTTTTAGAGTTTTTATAACGTTTAAAAAGTCAGCATTAACTTCTATTAATTCTTTATAAGATAAATCACTTACTTCAGATTCTTGAACCATAAAGCACACATTTACTTGTTCATTTTCACTCTCACTAACACTGTCTTATGAATCTGAATCGGAGTCCCATTTGACAGAAATGGTCTTCTTTTTGAATTTTTCTTTCTTATTCTTGTTGTTGAAGCTCTTCTGATTTTCTTTTAACTCTGGACAGTCTTTGACCATGTGACCTTTCTTATGACAATTAAAGCATTCTAAATTTGAGGATGAAGGTTTGCTTGAATTATTTTTCTTGAAATTTCCTTTTCTATATTTTAAAAACTTCTTAAAACTTTTAGCAATAAATGCCAAATCCTCATCTTTCGATTCTGATTCTTCTTTATCTGCATGAAAAGCTACGTTCTTTTTCTCTTGTGTTAATTCACTTTTTTCTTGAAGATTTACTTCATAAGACATGAGATTGCCTATGAGTTCTTTAGGTTTCATAGCTGATAAATCATTAGCTTCCTCAATGGCTAGTACTTTTCTTTCCCAATCGTCAGTTAGAGAGTTTAACACTTTTGATACAATATCAAAGTCATTATATTTTTCTCCTAGTCCTATCAATGGGTGTAAAATGTCTTGAAATCTTGAGTACATTTTATTAATGGTTTCATTTTGTCTTTATCTTGAAGTTCTGGAACTGATTTTTGAGCATTGAAATTTTTGTTTGTTTGACTTTTCTTGTTCCTTCATGGATAGTTTTGAGTGTTTCCCATATTTGATATGCTGATGTACAAATGCTAACAAAACTCATTTCTATCTAGTGCATAGTATAGCTATTCATAGCTTTTGCATTAGCCTCATTTTTTTAAACTATCGTCCAAGCTGAGTATTCAGTTGTAGGTGCCGTGAATTCATTTTGAGTAGCATTCCATGCACTAAAACCACTTGCTTTCATATATATCCTCATTCTTGTAGCCCAATAGTTGTAGTGTAGCCCATTGAATAGAAGTGGTCTGCGAGTAGATTGTCCTTCGGCAAATGTAGCTAAGCTAGTACTTGGGTTATTCTTCATTTATCAAAGTATCAAATAACGGTGTTACGGTTATAGGATGACCTGTCTCTGATACCAATTGAAAGTTACTAAGTAGTGGTAGGATTGTACGGAGAATATAATAGAATGTAGATAGCAGAGTAGTAGCTGTAAGTAAAAATCACGTAGTCGATTTATACTGGTTCGTACCACTGTCCTACGTCCAGTCCCAAACTCCCTTGTAGTATTTCACTAACACAAACACGCTCACTTAACCCGGAGGAACGGATTCACAATTACTGAACAGCCGAACGGGAATTCTTGCCTCATCCACTGAAGCAAACTTTCTCAATACAGAATAATTGATGACTATATGTGTTCTTGATAACACGAATCTTCCTAATATGAAGTATACCCTTCCTATAGTCTTTCCTTGATGATAGACGTGAAGTTTGCGAAAGGTTATGGAAGATTTAAATCTCAAATAATTGAAAGTAGAGTGCTTTTGGAGATTAAAGAGCTTTGAATAATATAATAAGAGTTAGAATGAAATTCGGTGATTTGATCTCTCAATCAAGTCTCTATTTATAATATGTAAAAAGCTACACCTTTTCTTGAAGAGATTTGATCAAGAGATATGGATTAGAAAGTTGTGACTTTTCATAATAGGTTGCAACTCTTCGTAATCAGATGTCTGAAAATAATTTTCAAATGTCTATTTTGATTTCAAAAATAAAACAGCAAGGAAATAGTGTATTTCTAGGCAGACTCAGACGTCTGAAAAATTCAAAACAGACGTCTAAATATTATGTAAAATTTGTTTGTCTTAGCAAACAGACGTTTGTCTGAATTATTTCAAACGTCTGTTTTCTGGGCAAAACTTATTCCTTGCCTCTTTTTGATGTAAAAAGTGTGTGTGTATATATATATATATATATATATATAATATGTGCGTGTGTGTGATCATCAAGGAAGACTTTAACATAAAAATCTAGGACTAACAGACTCTTACAACATATATAATCTTTATTTTGTGTTCTTTAATCTGCTTGTCGAATATCTTCCTGTAAAACAGAATTAGTCAATATAATGTATATGCATATATTTGGTTGTCATAGTCAAAACGCTATATAGCGAGATTCAACACGAATTACGCTAGGCGAGTTTCAACTATGACCTTTTGTCCTCAAACCTTAATTTAATAGTATTATGGTGTAATGACCCGGCTTTGTGACCGGTTCTCGTCGGTAATTAAACCAACTTAAACCGTTCATAAAGATGGATAGTTATGCGTACTTACATATTTGCACAAAAATAACAGAACTTTTCATTTGGTTGCCATAATATAACATCAAGTTACAAGGAATATATCAGAGTACATTGATTTCACAACAGAAGAAATACTAACTCAGTGGAAGAATGTGAATGCTCCAAAACATAATAGCTCCAGCTAAAACCAGAATCCTGCTCCAATCAACTCCATGGCTAAATTTGCGAACCAAACTACTAGGCTGCCCATGCAAAATTATGGGCACCCAGATTTTAGTTGTGGGAACAATAAAATCCAGGTCAGTCATGGGACTGGTGTGAGAACTCAAAAACAGTTGTCATTTAGGATTCATTTTAAAGTTGGGAAATTCAATGGACCACGCTGCAAAAGCGGAACGGGTTTACCCCATTTGAATCCAGTGCATAGAAATTCGCTATGACTTTTGAAAAATGAAACTACTATAAGGTCTCGCGGCACATACACACAATGCAAACACAAACATGGGAGAGTTTTCTCCTTATGATAGTCAAAAATGCTTGATACGTGAAAATCCTCTTTCAATACTATAATATAGTATGAAAAATCTTTTGAAAATAAATGTATCAATCTTAGCCAGCATAGGTAACATATACTATACTGACGTATGGTATAAAACTAAAATCGTATGGGCTTGTAGCAGAGATTGGGTTTCCAGCAATGACCAGGCAAAGGAACTTCCTTCCGAACCGAATTTTGAACACCTCTAGAGGGATGTCCGAGGATCAGCAGTGATGCTCCTCATGCCAACACAAGGCTGGGTTACCCCTTAACTGGTTAACTTAGAGTATGCTTGAGTATGTCATCTCTCGGTCGTTACCGACCTTTAAACCGGGTACCCGCAACATCAACATCCACAAAGTAGAAGTTATCCACATAGGTTAATACCTGAGCTCCATACCATAGTACACCTTTTATCTAGAAGGAGACAACACCCCATAACCCTACTGCATTTCTTCCTATTTCGGCCATTTACCGGGAGGTGAGGCTTGCCAAGGTCATAATATACACAAAGCTACGCTTAAATAAGCCATGCCTTGATCATTTATTGCTCATCACATAACTTAAGTATGCCACATTGTCGATTCACTACGCTTCACTGATTTCTATCGATATATGACCTCAAGGTCATATGTCTTAGAGAAGGGTGTTAAGCAAGAGAATAAATTCTCCGCCACCAAGCAGATATATGTTTAACAGAGAACAGTGCTATGCAGTCAATTACAATGCTAGACACACAATCGATATATGTCTGTTTCGGGTTTGAACAAAACACCAATCCGAAAATCTCCGAATATATTCAGACCTCATGCCACTTATAATCTCGTATCGGGGGATCAGCCCAACCTAGACAGCAGCAATAAATCAAAACAATTCAAAGAATCCCGGTCTTTATTCGTCCTTTTCCAAGTCTTGAATTGCTTGATAACGTCGTACTATTACTTGGAATGGTTTTCGAACACATATTCGATCCCGGTTTTTCCAAGTAATAAGCATACTTTTAAAATGAGTAGCTATGGACTGTACAAGTTTCTCAATTCAAATCTCCTTCCCAAATCGTTATCAATTCATTTAAATTTAAGATTGGATTCATTCAATTCCCGTAAACCCCATTGTCATCTTAACTTTTTCTTGAAATTCAATATTCATTTCCAACCTTATATTTCAAAAACCAAATCCATTTATTCGTCATTATCTCTTTCCATAAGCTTTAAAATAACCAAATCTTAATTTGGATTTAAATCTCTATTTATGGTAATTCAAATGATTGACATTTCAAATATAAGTTTAAAATAGAATTTAATCGACTTATATTTGATATCGATTCACAAACTCGGGAAAACACCATCAGAATTTAGATATGAATATGATTTACTATTTCTGATAGTATTCGTCCAATCCTGGGATTCCATATCGAATATCCGACGACTAACGTTATTCAAAACTCATTCATTTTTTTCATTCAAATTTCCCAATCTTACTTACCATAAATTTCATACCATACATTTTAAAATCGTATAAACAAATCCTTTTCCCATAATTTAAACAATGGTTCATGGTTTAAAATCTTCAATTTCAATCATTTCAAAGAAATGGTATAACAATGTTAAAAGCGTTATAGAAGGCACCGAGAAATGGCGATTTAACCATATAGATCTAAATTCATCATTAGTATAAATCCATCATTTTTCGTTTCAAGTCAATTCGATTTAAAATGTTCAAGTTACAATTATTTGAAATTTAAAATCGATGTTAACAAACTGTCGTTGCATTTGATTCAAGGCATATAACATTTTTAAATATAAATCTATAAATTCCTCTTTCCAGAATATATTATATTCCATAACTTAGATTCAAAACCATATTCCGAATTCCTTTTTCCAAAATAATATTATCTTTCCGTTCCAATTTCAAAATAACTTTATTTCAAAACCCATTATCAGAAATTTGAATATAAATGGTCAATATGCAACATTTATTAATTTAAATTACAATTTATTTCTAAGTTTAAACAATTTAAAATTTAAATTTCAAATTTTAATTTCAATTAACCGTCCCGTCCGTCGGATCAGCTAGGGAGAGTAGGAAACTATATTTCTAAACCCAAGCCTAGACACTATCCTCTCTGTCATCATAAAATGTTCTGGTATATATTATAAACAAAAGTATTTTCTAATTTCAAATTCCATTTCGAATTAAACTGGACTTAAAAATAATGTTTCAATATTTGAAAATCAATCTTCCTTTATATGAAAAGGAGATAAAATTGAACACCTATATAATCTCACAACTACAGTGTGTGTGTGAATTCATGCAATCATAAATCAACCATATACATCAGATGAACATGAATTATAATCACCATCAAACATCTCAGTTGTGCACAAGCGTTATGGTCAATAATGCTTATCAGTATTCAGTGTGTTATCAACACATCCATTCAAACAATAACATCCATATCCAACCAAATAGTATTTATCATAGCTAATTATAATTATTCAACCACTATCAATTTAAATTAGGTGTTCTCACCATTATCGCTCCAATATCTTCATTACTAGGATGAACAGAACAACATACACCGCCATTACTACTCGTACTTCTTTCGATCCACTTCTATTAGCAACTGGTGATTTTTCTGTTGAATTATATATATGGGAATTAAATAAATAACGATGTTCTTATATATTATTGTTATATACAAGGACATTTTATTTTATTTTTATTATAATTTTTACTTAATCAGAATAATCAATATTATATATCAACATGTTCCATTTTCCAGTACGGTTCTAACGGACTCAATGGCTGGTTAATCAGATCTAAATTGAACGAGCTATAGAAGTTTAAAGTTTTAACAAAATTTAAATACTAATTAAAACATACCAAGACTCTTAGCCCAAGCCCAAATATTCCTTGCATTCAAGACCCGGCCCAACTTCTCTTTCTTCTACCTCTCTTCCACTTCTATTTTCACGCACCTGGAAAGAGCATGCACACGCATTGTGCACGGTGCACACTCCGATACTCCATTAAACTCCAATCAAATACCACCAACGTAATTATCTTCTCCTCCTCATCTGACTATACCAACTCGCCCAAGATCTGATCCACTATATCAAAATGTGAACTCCCCTTGATGCCGTGACCTGCTGCAGCAAAACTCGCACGAACACCATGATGTCGCACCCCCAATCTTGCACCGAAATCCACCAAACTATACCACAACGAAGCCCTCTCTTCCCTCATCATTACGCCAAACTCCTTTGAAATGACCCAAACTCCCCGGTCTCCGAAGAGAAGAGAAAGAACGGATTGTTTTGAGAACACAACAAAATAGAACGCAGACGGAAGAACATTTCGTTGTATATTACAACAATCCATCAGATTAAAAGAATATACAAAGTATAAATGAATATTACACAGAAATATCAAAGATTTAAATTACATTTAAATACATAGCAGCGGAAAATAATACAATACACAACTAGAAGAGATATACGGATACAAAGCTTTCCGGATATCATTCCAGCTGTAAACCAGGATCCTGTGAATATAAAACTGCAAAACCAAAACTACTAGCTGCCCGTGTCAAAATAAGGGCACCCAGAGTTTAGGTTAAAACAATAAACTCCAGGTTAGTCATGGGACTGGTGTGAGAACTAAAACAGTTATTAATCTTTATTTCAAAGTTAGGTAAATCAAGGGACCGCGCCGTATAACACGGAACGGTTTTCCTCCCAAGAATACCAGTGCATAAAACAAACAACGCAATGCTAAATAAAGAAAAATGAAGCTATTATAAGACCCAGTTCCCATAACACAATGCAATGCAAGCCGGAGGATAGGGTTTTTACCTTCTAATAGCCAAGAATGCTTGATACGTTTAAAACAAATCATTTGATACTATTATAAGTGCATAGTGTATTTAACAACTTCAAATCATAAGTATCAATCATAGACGGCATAAGCGCCCCATCCCACTATGTCGCCATACTAGGCTCTATAAATAAAACCGCAAATGTCACGTATTTGGAAATTGGATTTCCATCTATGAACCGAGGCAAAAGATAGTCCTCAACCGATTCGAGACTGTCTTGCCCGAGCCTCAGGACCCAGACTTAGGTGGGCCCTTGCATCGTCAGGATGCGTTTCCCCGCCATATGGGGCATAAGTGAGCCAACTAAATGACTCCATCGGACCCGGATCGTCCGATCAAACCGAGGCGCCTCGCAATAGCAACAACACATAAGTCAAACTCGTCAGGGCATGTAAAACCACTGACGCCACTTCTAACTAGAAAGAAACGCATGCCCTCCCTGAGGTCCTTCTCCCGTTTTTGGTTCATACCGGGTATGAAACTCGCGAATCAAACGTTACACAAAGCTATGCCACAAAGGCCTTGCTTTGATCATCAACCACAAGACTTTGCTTTTCAGCAGAAGCCTTGATCATTTGCCACTTAGGCATGCCACATAGGCAATTCATTCCATGCGATGGATATCCACCAATATATAACCCCTGAGCTCATACGTCTCAGAGAAGGGCGTTAAGCAAGAGAATAAATTCTTCGCCGCCAAACAGATATATATTTAATAGAAATCAATCACATAGACTGAAATCCAATGTCAGACACACAGTCCATTTACAAGTCCGTTCTGGGTTTGAACGAAACCGGAGGCACCTAGTACCCCGCATATCCATCGATCTCCAAATACGTCTGGACGATCGCCAACTGTTTCCATCTTCTTGGGTGTACAGCCCAATCAAGATCATCAGTAATTATCCAAACGACGTGAAGACCTCCGGTCTTCGACCACCGTCTTCATCTTCGACTTATCGTCGTATCAGTTATTCAGAATGGGATAAACCCGGTCTTTCCGAATAACTCGCGTATATTATAAACAAATGTTACACAAACACAACATACGCCTCATTCCATTTCATCAGTCACTAACTGTAAATTAACAAGAGAATAATTCCCCAAATATTAACCCCGAAGGCCGAAACCAACATCAGATCAATATCCAGAAAACCATTCTGCTTAGCTAACCGACAGTTAGTTTCTAATTTTCTTAACTCCTTTGGGTCTAAGAACAATATTATTGAAGATACCATTCACGACAACCCAAAATCACGTTTCATTAATTATCGGGTTAAAGAACAAGTGTTATATAAAACTCTTTTCACGATAAACCCAAGAATCAATTCGAATTCAATTCCAATTAAATATTATTTAATTGGTACACTTCATTAAATCTAACTAAAAAGATTTAATCATTTTCTCCATTGGGCTTAAGAACAGTGTTAATGAAGACACCATTCACGACAAACCCAAATCACATTTGATATTAAATACAAGGCTCTGAATAGAAAATATATCGGCTTATATTCAATATCAAATTCTACGACCAACAAATATTGTATTGGAAATAACGATATATATATATCTTTCAAATTCCCATAACAATATCTGTATCGTCACGAAATCCAACATCGAAATATTCTGAAGACAATTTCGATTCAAATCCATTCCAATATAATTATTGGAAATTCTGGTTATTTTCAAAACCATTTCAAATCCAATTTATTTATTTAAAAATAAATAGAATTATAGTTCTAGTTCAAAACTAGTTCATTTCGATAAAAATCTATTTTTAGCTTTTCAAATATGGAGTTTTTCATCCTAATTTTTTCCAAATCATTTCTTATGATTTTACACACAAATTATTACTATTTTTAATAATTTTATCAAGGCCCGTACAGTCGATTTCCATCAACGGCCATTGAACTGCACTTATAGCGACCTTTTTCAAATTTGATTTGGACATAATTCCAAATCCAACCGTTAGATTTCTAATTTCTAATATTCATTAGAAAGCTATTTTCGATACGAACCCAACGGTTCCGGTTTTAGGAGAATCCGACGGTCGGATCTCCCGCAATATCCATTCGAAGTCAATGATCGAAATTCGCGAACTACCGCGGCGCAGTGCGTTCTATTCAGGCCATTATATTATATATATAATATATACTTCATCGATTTTCTTTTAAAACGTATTATATAAATCGTTTTAAATTCGTTTTCAAAGCGATTTCAACTTCATTTCCAATTCAAATCAAAATTGAATTTTTCCTTATAAATTCGTTTTAAATTCACTTCAAATTGATTTCAATTCAAATTGATTTCTAATTCAATTTCAGTTCGTTTTCCAATCAATTTCAATTCGAATTCTTTTATATTCAATTTCTATTCGAATTCATTTCTATTCAATTCTAATTCGAATTCATTTATATTCAATTTCTATTCGAATTCATTTCTATTCAATTCTAATTCGAATTCATTTCTTTTCAAAATATCAGATTTTGAAATCACTTTCGATATTCATTATAAAATGAATAAAATCGATATAAATATCGTTCACGTCAAAATGGCGTCAATCTAATCAACACGGCTTCATATATTTCTATTTTCAAATATTCTATTTCAAATATTTCTTTTTCAAATATTTCTATTTTAAAACTGGAATGAGGCCCAATCAATTACCATATAATGTTAATTATATGGATTTTCTACAACACATGTATACAATAACAACGATGAATAATCACCGAAAGTGCATTCTACACTGTATAAGCATCAAATATAAATATTCAACGCTTATAACAGTCTGTCAATCAATCGATCAACATACAACTAAACAATCGGGATTAGTGTACGTCAAATATCATCCCAATACCCGTGTGGGGTTTCAAATAATCAAACACAGATTTTATTTGTGCAGTTGGGTGATGTGTAAAATTTATCGTCCCAATCAATATTAGTTAAATGTGTGTATATAAACAAATCTCTGATTTGTTTATTTTTATTTCCTTTCATATACACGTTAAAAATTCTATTTTTAACTATAAAGTATTTTCCACTATAAAATATTTTATTTCATCTATATAAATATTTTATTTCATTTCACATCACATCTCACAATCAACTACACATCAAAATCTAACAAACAAGCATACAAGCCATCCATGGTCTGTGGACGACGGGTGTCGGGTGCTACTAAACACCTTCTGCATCCTAGTATATATTTTAACTAGAAAATTAAATTAAAAGTGAGAAGTTCTCACCGAATAGCCAATCCAACGCCACGACTCTTCTTAGGTAGAAATCTTCGTCGTTCTTGCCTCTTGTCAATTTTCACTGGCTGTATTCTCTACATATATAAAAATTACATTTTTACTTCGCTATTCGATATATAAAAATCGAATTTTTACTTTGCTATTCATTATATAAAAATCAAAATTTTACTTTGCTATTCAATATATAAAAATCGAATTTTTACTTCGCTATTCAATATATAAAAATCGAATTTTTACTTTGCTATTCAATATATAAAAATCGAATTTTTACTTCGCTATTCAATATATAAAAATCGAATTTTTACTTCGCTATTCAATATATAAAAATCGAATTTATACTTCGCTATTCAATATATAAAAATCGAATTTTTACTTCGCTATTCAATATATAAAAATCGAATTTTTACTTCGCTATTCAATATATAAAAATCGAATTTTTACTTCGCTATTCAATATATAAAAATCGAATTTTTACTTCGCTATTCAATATATAAAAATCGAATTTTTACTTCGCTATTCAATATATAAAAATCGAATTTTTACTACGCTATTCAATATATAAAAATGGAATTTTTACTTCGCTATTCAATATATAAAAATCGAATTTTTCCTACGCTATTCAATATATAAAAATCGAATTTTTACTTCACTATTTCATATATATTTTCAACGCTTCATTCTATATAAAAATTATATTTTTATATTTCTACTTCATATATAAAGATCGAATTTTTATCATCATAACTATATAAAAGATTATATTTTTATACTTCTACTATACTAAAAATTATATTTTCAATACCTATATCATATAAAAATCATATTTTCAATACCTATATCATATAAAAATCATATTTTTATTCTTCTACTATAATAAAAATTATATTTTTAACCTTTCTAATATAAAAAAATTATATTTTTAACCTCGCTAACTTCATATTTTAATTCAGAAATCATATTCTTCATATCTAAAAAGAATATTCCTTTTCTTATGTAAAAAATCATACTTTATTTTCAGATTTTAAGACACATATATATACACTTCATTTTCAATTTTTAAAACACAAAGGTTATATAAATAAATAAATAAAGTATAAAAAAAACAGTAAATAAAGGAAGATTAACAAATTCAGAAGGCTTACAACTGGAATCGAGCGTAGGGGGGAGCAAGAGAACGCGGCAGGCGGGGTGTGGGCCCTAGGGGGCGGCGCAGGCGGTTTCCGTTCGGGTTTGGGAGGGGTTTACTTTCGGATCTGGTCAAGGGAGGGTACGGTCTTAGAACGGAGGGAGGGGCTAGCGGAGATGAAGAGGATGGCTCTGACGAGGTGGCGACGGGGCCAGGCGGCTTCCGGGTGGCGGCGTCGATCTTGGCAGAGGGGCGATGGGGTTCGAGGCGTTGGGGTTTTTTTCTTTTTTTTTTTTCCAATTCGATTTTCTGATTGAAGAAAAAGGTAACGGGGGGTCTTAGTGTAAAGTAGAGAGAGGGAGGGAGTATAGAAATATATATAATTATTATTTTATTATTATAAAAAACAACTTTTTCATTCGAACTCGAAACGAGACCCACCGCCTGTCGTCCCTAGCTAATTACCCCCATTCCGAACACAATGGGCTATGTATTGTAAGTTGATTCGATCATTTCGATCAGTTTCTGTTAAAATCAACATATAACTCTATATATTGAATTTGAACGCACATTTCAATTTACCGGGGTCACATACGAACTCTAAAAATTCCAGAAAAATATTTTCTAGCTTCGTATTGACGATACGGTCCTAACAAAACTAGTTTCGTCAAATTCTGAGACCGTTTGAAAAATGGCCATTTTCCAGTCGATTAAAATCAACTAAAAGTGGTCAAACGCGTTTTCCTTAGCCACGCTCACATATTGATTCGACAAATTATGAAATTTGAAACCTAGAAATAACTTGACAACGCGGATCCAACAAAAGTGGTTTCGTCGAAATCCGAGGTCGTTTGCAAAATGGCTATTTTTAAGGGCCTGAATTCCATATCGACTATTTAGAATTTTCAACTGGACATATCTTTTGATTCCCGCTATGAAATTTCAATTTTTGGGGTTCGTTGGAAAGATAGTCATAATTAGATTCCATTATTTTTGGTTTTGCTAAAATCCGGTTTGTTTTGCACCCGGTACGTTCAATTGAAGTTTGAAATCGAATTATCGAAGTACCGCGCCATTTTCAATTCCTTTTATAAATATAAATAAATATTTATATTCTATCGTCGATTCAAACGTATATATACGTTCGAATTATATTCAAAATAAATTTCTCGTTGATATTATTTAAAATAAACTATTTTAAATATTCAAAATTCGCGAAAATTGCAAAATTAAAAATTTTAAACTGGCCCAGATTTTTGGGTTGTTACATCCTTCTTGCCAATCGATGCACGATTCTCCTACGAACCCAAAACCTAGTTTTCAACCTTTTCAATCACCGACACGGAATCGAACCAATTTCGCATGAAAAATACTACACTCTCTGCTGATTCGTAACGGCGCACATGGCGTCAATCAATTCATCATGGATTGGGAATAATGTTTTTTGAACATCTCTACTCAAATTTCCATTTCTCTGTAAATCAGAGATTTCTCTCTCGATATTCAATGAAATCTGGATCCATCAATTTCTAAAAATCAAAAATGTTGATACAGACAACTTCCGCGCATATTATTTCAACTAAAAATGAATAGATTGAGAGTGGTGAATTTTTGAATGAAGAGGAATGGATAAATTTAATTTATTGGAAGTGAAAAATAGAGAGAACGATAAAAAATTGATGCATCCGAAGTTGTCTGAAGTGCTTAATTGATGAAGTATACATGAAAATGGAGTTTAGCCTTCCCTTATATAGGCATCAAAAAGGGTATTTTAGTCATTTTGTTAAGGGACACATGTATCCTTCATGAGGCTAATTTCATGCATGATGACAACTAATGCGGACACCTAATCTCCATCCTTATCCTAAGCATATTTTTAATTTATTTAAATTAGCAACATAGTTGCAACACTTATAGATGTAGCCAAATTTAGTTATACTTATTAGCATAACAGTTATAGATCCTAACTATATAAATAACTTATTAATATTTCAAAAATATTTACCTATTTGATTTACCAAAATTCATACTGACAAATGGTTAAAAATAAATATTAACAAATGATTAATAATAATCATTATAAATTCTCTTACTTCTTGATAATAAATAAAATTCATTCTTGTAAAATCTTAAAAATAAATTATCCTTTAAATTTTACAAATCAATATTGTCAAAATCAGAAAATATCATTACTTAAACATAAAATCTTATAATATAACTTCTAAACTAAATTCTCTTGTACAAATCATGTTTATGAGATAAACCAGGTACTAATTAAAATTCAAAATTAAATCTATATTTAAACCTTATAAAAATCAATTTATATTCATAAAATCTAAATTATAATATAAAATTCCAAATTAAACTTAGCTAAAAATTTCCAGGATATTACATTCATCCCCCTTAAGACTTTTCGTCCTCGAAAAGGAAGACGACTAAATTTAAACTCCTTTACCGATTTTTAATTCCCATTTCTCTCTTAACATATCAGGAATGTAATGATCCCAACCAATGTCCATATCATCTCAAGATATTCTATCTGATTTCCGTTAAAAATAGAGATTCCATAATCTCATGATTACTAGTGTTGCCACCGGTCATGTTCATAATCGAATTCTCTAAGTTAGACTCAGAGCTGCTACCACCACCACTAAGGAAAAACTGGGATATATATTGTCTAGTACTTAAATATCTATGACCCTAAGAAAATTCAAAGTTTAGAAGTTGTCTTTCTAACTTACTGCTAAAATTATGGAATCCATGGTTTACTTAACACTAAGTGTTCAAACTTCAAATTTGTTAGATTTCAACAAAAATTTGAATCCAAATTCTCACATAAATAATCTTTTTCCCAAATCATCCAATTATCTTGAAAAAAAGTAACATTTTGGATAGATACATCGTTTTGGAATTCCTTTTGCCCTTAATACAAATTCAGGTTCAAGTTTAAGAGATAATTCAAAATACTTGTCTGAAATCCGAAACTACTTCATTAACCCACTTGTCAATGGCTTTGTCAAATCAAGGTAAAAGGAAGAGTTCAAGAAATCATACATCACAATCAAGGGGATAATGATAATCAAAAGATGACAACGAGTTGAACAAATACTGTGACAAGCGAAAAGGTAGAATTATATTTCGAGAATACTCATTCTATTTCAATTTCAATCCAAATTGTTTCCAATCTCGTATTAATCCATTTACAAGTTAAATTTTTATGCATTTATCATTCATACTTTGAATCCCTTACCCAAAGTATTCTAATATCTAATTAAAATAATCAAGGGACTTAATTGACCTGATCTGGGTCATTCTTATTCTTACTACCAACTCAGAAATTATTAATAGACAAATTATTTTTTATTTACGTTCCGACGCAACCTAACATTCCCTTAATTTCCCTTTTAACGGTTTTACTCACTTAAGTTATTTATTCCAATATAAGATCTTAAATGCCTACCAATTTATGAGTTAAGGAAATTTTCTAATATTTTCATAAGTTAATTTCGACTCATAAATTTCATTCTAATTCAAAACATATTGACGTTATGGTAAAGGAAGCTCACTCAAGTGTAATATTCTGAAATCTCATTCTAGGGTATTTCTAACCCTATCTCTAATGATATATCATAACTTTGATAAGTCCTTACTTTTGTTCAAATATGTCGTACCCCATTGCTTTGTATAAACCAAAGCTCTGATACCAATTCTGTAACGACCTTGCTTTGTGACCGGTTCTCGTCGATAATTAATCCAACTTAAACCGTTCATAAAGACGGATAGTTATAGGTACTTGCATATTTGCACAAAAATAACAGAACTTTTCATTTCATTACCATAATATAACATCGGAGTTACAAGGAATACATCAGAGTACATTGATTTCACAGTGGAAGAAATACTAACTCAGCGGAAGAATGTGGATGCTCGAAAACATATTAGCTCCAGCTAACACCATAATCCTGCTCCAATCAACTCCATGGATCAATCTACAAACCAAACTACTGGGCTGCCTGTGCAAAATTATGGGCACCCAGAGTTTAGGTGTGGGAACAATAAACTCCAGGTCAGTCGTGAGACTGGTGTGAGAACTCAAAAATAGTTGTTATTTAGGATTCATTTTAAAGTTGGGAAATTCAACAAACCACGCCACTAATGTAGAACGAGTTTACTCCATATGAATTCCTGTGCATAGAAATTTGCTATGACTTTTGAAAAATGAAACTACCATAAGGTCTCACGGCACACACACAATGCAAACGCACACATGGGTGAGGTTTCTCCTTATGACAGTCAAAAATGCTTGATACGTGAAAATCATCTTTCAATACTATAATATAGTGTGAAAAATCTTTTGAAAATAAATGTACATTCTTAGCCAGCATAGATACCATATACTATACAGACGTATGGTATACAACTAAAATTGTACGGGCTTTTAGCGGAGATTGGGTTTCCAATAATGACCAGGCAAAGAAACTTCCTTCCGAACCGAATTTTGAACACCTCTAGAGGGATGTCCGAGGATCAACAGTGATGCTCCTCATGCCAACACAAGGCCGGGTTACCCCTTAACTGGGTAAGTTAGAGTATGCCTGAGTATGTCATCTCCCGGTAGTTACCGACCGCTAAACCGGGTACCCGCAACATCAACATCCACAAAGTAGAAGTCATCCACATAGGTTAATACCTGGGCTCCATACCATCGTACACCTTTTATCTAGAAGGAGACAACACCCCATAACCTTACTGGATTACTTTCTGTTTTGGCCAGTTACCGAGAGGTGAGGCTTGTCGAGGTCATGATATACACAAGGCTACACTTAAATAAGCCATGCTTTGATCATCCATAACTCATCACATAACTTAAGTATGCCCTATTATCCATTCACTACGCCTCATTAATTTCAATCGATATATAACCTCTAAGCTCATACGTCTTAGAGAAGGGTGTTAAGCAAGAGAATAAATTCTCCGCCACCAAGCAGATATATATTTAACAGAGATTAGTGCTACGTAATTAATTACAATGTCAGACACACAATCCATATATGTCTGTTCTGGATCTGAATGAAACACCAATCCGAAAATCTCCGAATATATTCAGACCTCATGCCACGTATACCCTTGTATCGGGGGATCAGCCCAACCGAGACATCAGCAATCAATCCACACATTCAAAGAATCCCCATCTTTATTCGTCGTTTTCCAAGTTTTTAATTGCTCCATAACATCGTATTATTACTTGGAATGGTTTTTGAACACATATTCGATCCCGGTCTTTCCAAGAAATGAGTGTACTTTTAAAATCAGTAGCTATGGACTATACAAGTTTCTCAATTCAGATCTCCTTCCCAAATCGTTATCAATTCATTTAAATTTAAGGTTGGATTCACTCAATTCCTGTAAACCCCATTATCTTCTTAACTTTTTCTTGAAATTCAATATTCATTTCCAACCTTATATTTCAAAAACCAAATCCATTTATTTGTCATTATCTCTTTCCATAAGCTTTAAAATCACCAAATCTTAATTTGGATTTAAATCATTATTTATGGTAATTTAAATGATTGACATTTCAAATATAAGTTTAAAACAGAATTTAATCGACTTATATTTGATATCGATTCACAAACTCGGGCAAACACCATCAGAATTTGGATATAAGTATGGTTTACTATTTCTGATAGTATTCGTCCAATCCTGGTATTCCATATCGAATATCTGATGACTAACTTTATTAAAATCTCATTTCCTTTTTTATTCAAATTTCCCAAATCTTACTTACCATAAATTTCATACCATAATATTTAAAATCATATAAACAAATCCTTTTCCCATAATATAAAAAATGGTTTATGGTTTAAAATCTTTAATTTTAATCATTTCAAAGAAATGGTATAACAACGTTAAAAGCGTTATGGAAAGCGCTGAGAAATGGAGATTTAACCATGTAGATCTAAAATCATCATTAATATAAATCCATTGTTTTTTGTTTCAAGTCAATTCAATTCAAAATGTTTAAGTTATAATCATTTGAAATTTAAAATCGATGTTAACGAACTGTCGTTACATTTGATTCAAACCATATAACGTTTTTAAATATAAATCGCCAAATTCCTCTTTCCAAAATGATTAAATTCCATAACTTAGATTCAAAACCATATTTCGAATTTCCTTTTTCCAAAATAGTATTATCTTTCCATTCCAATTTCAAAATAACTTTATTTCAAAACCCATTATTTGAAATTTAAATATAAATGGTCACAATGCGACATTTATTAATTTAAATTCCAATTTATTTCTAAGTTTGAACAATTTAAAATTTAAATTTCAAATTATAATTTGAATTAACTGTCCCGTCTGTCGGATCAGTTAGGGATTGCCAGGGAGAGCAGGAAACTATATTTCCAAACCCAAGCATAGACATTATCCTCTCTGTCATTCTAGAACGTTCTGGTATATATTATAAACAAAAGTATTTTCAAATTTCCATATTTCATTTCGTATTAAACTGGACTTAGTAATAATATTTTAATATTTGAAAATCAATCTTCCTTTATATGGAAAGAAATTAAAATCGATCACCTATATAATCTCACAACTACAGTGTGTGTGTGAATTCATGCAATCATAAATCAACCATATACATCAGATGAACATGAATTATAATCCCCATCAAACATTTCTTTTGTGCATAAGTGTTACGGTCAATAATGTTTATCAGTATTCAGTGTGTTATCTACACATCCATTCAAACAGTAACATCCATATCCAAAAAAATAGTATTTATCACAGCTAATTATTCAACCACTATTTTGAATAAATAATTTAAGTTAGGAGTTCTCACCATTATCGCTCCAATATCTTCATTACCAGGACGAACACTACCATCACTACTCGTACTGCTCTCAATCCACTTCTATTAGCAGCTGGTGATTTTTCTGCTGATTTATATATGTGGTAATTAAATAAATAACGATGTTCATATATATTATTATTGTATATAAGGACATTTTATTTTATTTTTATTATAATTTATACTTAAACAAATTAATCAATATTATATATCATCATGTTCTATTTTCCGGTACGGTTCTACGGCGGGTTAATCGTATCTAAATTGAATGAGCTATTGATGTTTAAAGTTTTAACTAAATTTAAATTTAAATACTAATTAAAACATACCAAGATTCTTGGCCCAAGCCCAAATATTCCTTGTGTTCAAGACACGGCCCAACTTCCCTTTCTTCTTCCTCTCCTCGACTTCCATTTTCACGCACCTAAAAAGAGCACGCACACGCATTGTGCACGGTGCACACTCCGATACTCTATTAAACGCCAATCCAAGACCACTAAAGTAATTCTCTTCTCCTCCTCATCTGACTATACCAACTCACCCAAGCTCTGTCCACCATGTCAAAATGCGAACTCCCCTTGATGCCATGACCTGCTGCACCAAAACTTGCACGAACCCCATGATGTCGCACCCCCCAATCTCGCACCGATATCCACCATACTATACCACAACGAATCCCCCTTTTCCCTCGTCATTACGCCAAACTCCTTCTTGCCAATCGACGCCCGATTCTCCCACAAACCCAAAACCTATTTTTCAAAATTTTCAATCACCGGCACGGAATCAAACCAATTTCGCATGAAAAATACTACACTATCTGCTGATCTTAACGGCGCAGACGGTGTCGATCAATTCTTCATGGATTGGGAATTATGATTTTTCGAACATCTCTACTCAAATTTCCATTTCTTTGTAAATCAAAGATTTATCTCTCCATATTCAATGAAATCTGGATTCGTCAATTTCTAAAAAGCAGAAATGACGACCCGGACAACTTCCGCGCATATTATTTTAGCTAAAACTGAATAGATTGAGAGTGGTGAATTTTTGAATGAAGAGGAATGTATTAATTTAATTTACCGGAAGTGAAAAATAGAGAGAACGATAACAAATTGATGCATCTAAAGATGTCTGAAGTGGTTAATGGATGAAGTATGCATGAAAATGGAGTTTAGCCTTCCCTTATATAGGCATCAAAAAGGGTATTTTAGTCATTTTGTTAAGGGACACATGTATCCTTCATGAGGCTAATTTCATGCATGATGACATCTAATGTGGACACCTAATCTCCATCCATATCCTAAGTATATTTTTAATTTATTTAAATTAGAAACATAGTTGCAACACTTTTAGATGTAGCCAAATTTAGTTATACTTATTAGTCTAACAATTATAGATCCTAACCATATAAATAACTTATTAATATTTCAAAATATTTACCTTTTTAATATACCAAAATTCATACTGAAAAATGGTTAAAAATAAATATTAACAAATGATTAATAATAATCATTATAAATTCTCTTACTTATTGATATAAAATAAAAATCATTCTTGTGAAATCTTAAAAATAAATTATCCTTTACATTTTACAAATCAATATTGTCAAAATCAGAAAATATCATTACTTAAACATGAAATCTTATAATATAACTTCTAAACTAAATTCTCTTGTACAAACCATGTTTAGAAGATAAACCAAGTACTAATTAAAATTCAAAATTGAAATATATATTTAAACCTTATAAAAGTCAATTTATATTCATAAAATCTAAATTATAATATAAAATTCCAAATTAAACTTAGCTAAAAGTTTCCGGTATATTACATATGGTATGTTTGGGTTAATAGTTCGCAACAATTTTCTTCTATTACAGGTTTGTAACATTGTTCTGTTGTAGGAGTGAACAAACTTTGGTTAAACCCGAATAAACCAACCAAATCAGTTTGTTTCGGTCGATTTAATTTTGAAACAATATTTGCTTACAATTGTTCGTACAATAGTTTAGTTCAGTTTTTGGTTTAACAAATTACATTGACTATTTTATATTATTAAAATTATTACTGTTTCAATGGTCTTTAAACTAGTTTAGTCGTTTGAATAAAATTTATTTATCAATCATAAAAGCACATAGTAAGAATACTTTAATTTTATATTCATGTTAAATTATAATGAATATTACAAATATAAAATGTGAATTTTCTTTTTCTTAGTTTGACCAATTTATTTGGTTTTCATTTTTAATGTTTTAGTTTACTTTACAAATTTTCATCATCGAACTGACCAAACCAACTAAATGCTCATCTGTACCTGCTATAACCCTACCTTTTGTTAACAACTATAAAAAAATTCCTATACATGAATTTAACTATAGATGATGGTTAATCATAAATTTGAACTTTAAATATTTTACGCATATGCTATTGATTATTTGCATCATCACTATTAAATAACTATATATCTAATATTTTCCCTAAAGTTTTTTTTTTTTGGTAAAACCAGCAGGGTTAGCTGGTTGCTTTCTAGTTTTTTGATAGCCTAGAAAAGTTATTAAGAATTTCAAAGGGCAAAAAAAAACAAGCTTTGAGTAGCAAAGAAAAATAAGGGGAATAAACAATAAATAAAATGTTGTTAAGAGCAGGAGAATATGCCACAAACCATGAAGTACTCGGGCTAAATGTTGTTGCATAGCATGGATCGAATTCGTAAGAAGGGTTCTCAAAACCAAGCTTGATTTTGTGAAATAGCTAGTAGATTGATTGTCTCTCGTTTTTTCTTTCGGATTGAAACAGAACTCGGTTCCTTTCCTTCCAGCTAACATGCACAAAAAATTTCAAAATTAGCAGGAATGCATAGATATTCATATTTTTCCATTGAGTGGCCTTATGAACCAATGATTATCCCATCATTGTAACAATCCATATTTTTGGAACCAATTTAAAATTTATTTTAATTAATTTTTATGAAGATTAAATATTTTTGATGATTTATTTTGAGAATAAACGATTTAAAAATTTATTTAAATCGAAGTTAGAACATATAAATTTACTTTAATTATAAAACGAGCTTGAAATGGCGCGGTAGTTTGAAAAGTTGGTTTTAAATTTCAAATTTCAAATTTCAAATTTCAAATGAATATACATAATTCAATATAAATCAGAATTGGGCGAAACGAGAAACGTTGGAATATTTTGAACTATAACTTTCTAACGAATGTAAGAAACTGAGATTTCACTTTATAAATTGTAAGTTATGCCCAGTTTAAAATTTAAAATAGTCGCTATAGAATTTAATTATATTTTAACATATAAATATATATAGCCCTTAAAAATAGCCATTTTACAAACGACCACCGTTTTTGATGAAACCACTTTTGTTGGATCCGGAATATCAAATTATTGTCAGTTTTAAAATTTCATAATTTTTGGAATTGGTATGTGAGCACAGTAAATTTAAACGTGTTTTCAATTTCAGTTTAGATGTAATAAACCAGTTAAAAAGTCCATTTTTCAAATGGTCTCCAAATTCGATGAAATTGATTTGGTTAGAACCGTATCGTCAAAACATAGCTAGATTTCAATATTCGTAATTTTTGGAGTCAGTATGTGGCCCCAATAAATTAAAATGTAAAAGGAATTCAATATTGACCGTTATATTAATTTATATTTTAATTTTGGTAAAAACTGATCGAAACAGCCGAATTGGCTTACGAAACATATTCCATTGTGTCCGGAATAAGGGTATTTAGCTATGAACATTAGCCTTTGGGTTTGATTTGGAGTTCGGAGATTAAACGGGTTATTTTCGAATTAAAATAATATTATAATATATATAAATAGATTTTAAAGCCCTAAGCCCATTGATTTCTCCAGCCACCGCCTTCTAAGAAACCAGCACTCCAAATCATTTAAAAATTCAATCCCTAATCACGATTAATCCACTAATTAATTTCAGAATTTTCTAAAGCAAAAGTTGTTAAGCTCATCACGAGCTTCAAATCAATAAGGACATGATCATATTTAATTAAGTGTAGTGGTCGAATTTGGTGCCAAAAGAAGCATCGTTCACACGCTGATCGAGGGCCGGGGGGGGGGGGGTTCGGATCCGTCGTGACGCTAGGTGAAGGAAGGAGGAGGAAGCGGCTTCGAAGTGAGGTGGTATGATGGTGGTCTGGGCAACCGTAGCAGTTTGCGCGATGGTTGGGTTTCAATGTTCGTCCTGGAGGTTTTGAGGAGGAAGGTTAATTAAGAAATTTAATTAACTTAATTAATAAATTAATTAGTGATTATTGTATTCAACGTTTAAAACTAAATATCTTGCTCATCCGTAATCAGAATTCAGTGATTTCAGAAGCGTTGGAATCGTGGGATCGAACTCTACATCATGGAACTGACCAGAACGGAAACGAGAGCTATTCAAGTATTTTATAAAATTAAATGCTTGTTTAATTTTATTAAAACAATCCTCAATTAAAGACTGACGGAGTGGAAACCAATGTGAGATCTCTCACTAAAATATTTGTATAGTTATTTATTTTATAACTGAAAATATATAGATTGCCAGTGTTGATTTTTATCAGTTTAATTATCATAAATTTGTATATGATTCCTGTTAGCTCACCTCACTGTTGTTTGAAAACCCATGGATGATTTGATTGACTGTGATATGTTTTGTTTGTGATGTTGAAATGTTTAACATATTAAAAATAATGTTAACATTAATGTGGTAGTTGAAATTAAA
Source organism: Allium sativum (assembly GCA_030737875.1). Lineage (NCBI taxonomy): Eukaryota > Viridiplantae > Streptophyta > Magnoliopsida > Asparagales > Amaryllidaceae > Allium > Allium sativum. The sequence continues at coordinate 143,562,632 of CM060913.1, read as the reverse complement.
TTATAAATATCTATTTATGATTTAAACAGTGAAAATTGGTTAATTAGAAAAATAGTTAAAATCGAATTAGAATTGGTTAAATTTATTAACCGGTGATTAATTTGAATCGACGGTTGTTGTTTGGAAACCCCACACGGGTATTGGGATGATATTTGACTTACACATCCCAAATGATTAGTTTGTATGTCGATCGTTTGGTCGACATGCCGCTGTAAGCATAAATTGTTTATTTACGACTTACACGGATTATAAACGCACATTGGATGTCATTTTGGATGTGATAGTTATTTGCAACTATTGGTGGATGTTTATGATGAGTGTAATCCATATAAATTTATTTATATGGATCTTGATTGTGTTTCATTCGAATCCGGAATTAAAATGAATAGTTTTCATAATATAATATTTAATGAAAGAAAAGTTGGAATATATATTGTTGGGTAAAATTGTTGTTGATGGTGCAAGCCAATTCAGGAGAGGGTAATGCATAGACATTACTCCGGTGCTACAAAATAGAGTCGTTATAATGGCAATTTTTTTTGAAACTATTTGAAGGTAAAACGACTGAAATGAGCTTTCAAAGATAATTATATATTTTATATAATTTATAAAAATGGTTTTAAAGTGTTTCAATTTATAATTATAATTTATAAATCGAATTCGGGCTTGAAAAGAACGCGTCGCGCAGCGACAGTTTGTGAACGTCAACCCGTAACTTCGAACAGGTGTACCGGGAGATCCGACCGTCGGATTCTCCTGAAATTGGAACCGTAATGAAATGAGCTTTCCAATAAAATGAGAATTTTTGAAATCCAATAGTCAGATTTTAAATGATGTCTAAATCAGTTTTGGAAAAGGTCGTTATGGATGTAGTTCGATGGCCGATATTGGAAACCGACTGTAAGGGCCTTAATAAAATTAATAAAAATATGAATAAATTATGTAAAATCGTAATAAAGGTTTTGAAATGATTTTGGATGAAATATTCCGCATTTGTAAAGATAAAAGATATTTTATCAGAAGAAGTTGTTTTGTAACTTGAGTAAAAGAAAGAAAAGAAATAAAAATGGTTTTGATATAACCAGAATTTTCCAAAACGAATAAATTGGAAGGGATTTGAATGAAAATAATCTTCGGATATTTCAACATTGGATTCCGTGACTATACGGATATCGTTGAAGAATTTGGAAGATACAGATATCGTTATTCCCAATACGACATTTGTTGGTTTCAGAATTTGATATTGAATATAATCCGATATGATTTCTATTCAGAGCCTTATATTTAATGGAAGTCGATTTTGGGTTTATCGTGAACACTGTTTTAAATAACATTTGTTCTTTAACCCAATCAACAGTGAAGTTGGGATTTGGAATGAATAATCTTTTAATTGAGATTTAATGGAAAAATTTCCAAAGTAAAGTTCTCCAATTTAATATATTAAATGGAATTCGATTTGGTAATAATCGAGATGAGCTTCTGTAAAGGAAAGTCGTTACTATATATGGAATTTAAAAGGCATTGTCGTTCTTCCATTTATATTATTATCCTGATATGGAAATTTATATCAATTATATATTGATTTGTTTTTCATGAAGATTCCATATTTAGTGGAAGTTGACTTGGGCTTATTGTGAACTGTGTTTTTAATAACATTGATTCTTTAACCCAGTTAAATACAAGATTAATTTCTTAAAGTTGAATAATCATAAAGTAATGATTTTTGAGATTAAAACCAAGTTGGAGTTTTAATGAATCTTTAATTAGATTGGAATGTGAAAGAGGTAATTAAATTCATCGAATTTAAGAAATGATCGAGAATGGAGTACCACCAGTTTTACTCCATGCGATAGTTAAATCTTTAAATAGATTTGAACGTTAAATGGTAATTAAATTTACCAATGAAACAATGGGCGTTAGAAATGGAGCACTACTAGTTTTTCTCCATGGGATGAATAGGTGGGGATTGGGATTAAAATAATAAATGATTATGCCCCAATTTAAGAAATGGTCACATTAAATTCCATATTCACATGCCCAAATTCCATATTCACCTATTTGATTCACATTATGCCCAAATTTCCCAATTCAAGTTACTCCCTAATTCTAAGTTTTTCCCTCGTTCCCAATTTAACGCGATCGCATATTTCAGCGGCATGCCCAGGCTCGAAGGTAGTTTGGCTATAAAAATAAAAAGGAAAAGAAAGAGGGAAAAGGGACAGAAATGATCATACTAGCAAAATTGACATATAACGGCAGAAATAGGGATAAACATATAATGGCATAATAACAGTAGGCATATAGGAATATATCTAATGAACAAGTGATAATGGAACTGATTCTAACATAATAGGGACAGACATAATGAGATCTAAACAATAATTTAGATGTCCAATTAACAACATATCTGATCTAACCACAAACATGTTAGGTACAAGAATATCTAAATAGTGAATTAGATCTATAATCAAAGATAGATCTGACATGATAAAGGTTAAGATCCAAGTCATAGTTATGTAAGAGTATTGGATTCACAAGTTATTACAGATCGGTATGATTCAAGCAGTCATGGTCATAGATCCAAATTACAGTCATATCATGTTTTTACTTTTTAATTATTTAAATATAAAAGTTACTTAAACTCATAGTGTTTTGATCTAGAAAGATAGAAGAATAATAGCAGAGGTTGAATCATAGATCTACACTTGAATAACTTGATTGCAGAAGAAGGAAAAGGTTTGATTCAATTTGGGCACCGACAACATCTAGTCCTCCATTATTTTTCAATGTAGAAAACAAGAGAAATGATGCAATATTTATAGCCAAAAAGACCCTGAAACCCTAATCTGTCTGTCTGCCGCAGGGGGGTCGACCCATGGGACGGAACCCCCCTTGAGGGGTCGACCCAGGGGTCGACACCCCTAGGGCGGGAAATTTGCCACCACAGAATTTTTGATTTTTAATGAAGTTTGATTTTCTGGATTAATTATACATACATACATACATACATACATATATACATACATACATACATATATATATATATATATATAATTTTCTTGCTCGTATACAAAGTTCAAACCTTAATAACTTCTTCATACGGAGTTCGTTTTACGCAAACCAAATGTCTATCTTGACCATAATTTCGAGACGGACCTAATGGCACAGTCCATTTCCCTTAATTCAGAATATTAAATTAATTATTCTTTAATTTGTCCTATTTAGTGTTGTTAAAATTACGGGGTGTTACATTCTCCCCTACTCAAAGGATTTCGTCCTCGAAATCTCCAAGTTAAGAAGAATGTATACTTACCATCCATCACCCATCTACTCATCCACCAATCACATGCATCCATTGCCCTTAAAGACTTCTAATGCTTATATGAATATATGCAAAGGTGTGTGTATATGTCCCGATACTAATGCGAAGATCGGGCGGTCTGCTGATTCAGTCGACCTCCTTAATGCAATGCAGGTTAGTGTCATGAATCCAACATGTATGCAATAACCCTATTATAACATGTAAGTTCTATATGGGTGCATGATCATCCGTCCAAATGCAACATCCATATGATGATACATTCATCTCCATCCACTAAAAGAAGAAAAAAGCACACACATCCATATGTAGTATGAGAGTGATTGAGTCGATCTAATGCCTAATGTTTGTGTATATGCATCCATGAGCAACCACTAGTAAACACTTGCATCCATCAAACAAAACATATCTTAGACACATGTTTACATCCATGGGATTCCTACCTAAAGGTCGAAGATTCGATCGATGGGACATATTTAAATGATAGAAACAAGCATAAATAAAAGTTTTGGAAAGGAAGTTAAGAACATTCCCTTGAAAAGAAAAGGGTGCGAATCACGAATCTTGTCTTCGGTCTTCCGAGTCGCATCCTATGGGTTAGCTCCCTACCGAACTTTCACCAACTTGACTTCTCTATTGTGTAGCTTCTTAACTTCTGATCCAAGAATACGGGAAGGAACTCATCTGACTATCGCCTCCAGTTCCACCTCTACTTCTTCCAATATACTCGCCTCAACTACTTCCGTGGTATCATGCAAGCACTTCTGCAAATGAGAAACGTGGAAAACATCATGAACGCCAGATAATCTCTCTCTGGCAGCTTTACTCTATAGGCCATTTGGCCAATCCTTTCTGTTATGGGAAATGGCCCTACAAATCTTGGTGCCAACTTCCCTACTGATCTGAAGTGAACCACATTCCTCAAAGGTGACACCTTAACGAAAACCATGTCTTCTACTTAATGTCAGTCCTTCTCTTGTTAGCTTAGGATTTCTGCCTATCTTGAGCGGCCTTCATTCGTCGTCTAATAAGATCAATCTTCTCGGATGTTTCTCTAATCATATCCGGTCCAAGTAATAGCCTTTCTGTAGATTCCCACCAACAAGTTGGTGACCTACAGGGTCGTTCGTATAATGCTTCGAAGGGTACTATACCAATGCCAGCATAATAGTTGTTGTTGTAAGCAAGCTTTACTAGAGGAAGATGCTCTTCCCAAGTCCCTCTGAAGTCTAGGATACACAGCCTCAAAAGAACTTCTCGAACTCTATTCACCCTCTCCGCCTGTCCATCGGTCTGAGGATGATAGGCAGTGCTCAAACACAACTGTGTACCTAGTGCTTCTTGCAAGCTCCTCCAAAATTCACTGGTGAAAACGGGGTCACGATCACTTACAATGCTGGAAGGTACTCCATGAAGACGAACTATCTCACGAATGTAAATTGCTGCCAACCATGCAGCCATCCTCTTGCCTTTAACTAGAATGACTTGAGTGCTCTTAGTAAGTCCACCCACCACAACCCAAACACCAGTGTTGCCTTTCTTTGATCTAGGCATACCATCTATGAAATAAATAGAGACGCTCTCCCACTTCCACTGTGGTACCTCCAAAGGATGATGTAAACTACTGGGCTTCTTTTGATCAGCTTTGACTTGCTGGCAAATCAAATATTGAGAAACAAACCCTGCTACATCTTTCTTCATTCCAACCCAAAAGAAAACCCTTTCTCAAGCAGCTCATCTACTTGAGCTCCCTCCTTTCCCTTGGAGCTGTATGGCACACAGGTAATTCAGCTGGCTTTGCATTGCCCAACAAATATATACGAAAATCGTTTCCACTCATCGGAGGTAAACCCCGAACCCCCTCAAAGACATCTGAATATTCCCGGACTACCGGTACAGATCGCAGATCATCAATATATGCATCAAGAGACTCTAGGAAACTAAGTATAACAGACCTCTTTGGGTCACAAGAAATCTCGAGGGTCCTCCCATGTCAAGTCAAAAGTCTAATGACCCTCCTCTCATAATCGAGAATGGCACCGTATACGGCTAGCCAATCCATCCCTAGAATCAAACCGTAACCCGTAAAACATATGCATCGCACTCAAATTCGATGCCTAAGACAGATATTCTCAAACCCCGACAAATAGTGGACAAATGAGCCGAACCACCAATGGGGTTTGAGACAATAACGAGATCCACTACCATACTAGTATTTAAGTGCAGAGATTCAACAGTACTAGATATAAATGAATGTGAAGCGCCAGAATCAAAAAAGTTCTAATAGGATGCTTGAAGAGAGAAATCAAACCTTTCACAGAAACTTTCCTACCACTATCTGGAGCACTGTTCATAAGAGCATGCACCTGCCCTCCAGAAGCTCCTGCACTTTGAACTTGTCCTTGTTTCTTTGGGCACTCCCTAGCAAAGTGTCTGACTACTCCACAATTTAAAGCAAGTATTCTTCCTTCGCAGTCCTTGACCAAGTGACCCTCACGTCCAGAACTATGACAATTCCTCTAATCCTTAGCCTTTTCATTCTTTCTGCCCTTCTTCTTTTGTTGTTGTTGTCCTTTCTTGGGCCATACCTTCATGTTTTGTGTTTCCTCGACCTTAGCCCCTTTTCTTTTCAACTTTTTACCATCCTTGCATAACAAGCTAACAAGTCTCTCGAAAGCTGCCTCCATCGCACGAAAATCCTTACAAAGCTCGAGAAAATTAGCTGTAGGTGAAGCTACTGCGACTGTAGATGGAGGCTAGGCACTTTATTTCCATTCGACATGTGCCATAGTTTTAACATGCCTATGGAATCATGCCGCAGTGGGGACACCTTTCAGGAAGAATCGGTTCCCCAAACAAAAAGGAAAAAGGAATCAAGCGGAGAATAGAGAGATATTTTATATGGCTTTGGGGAATATGTTTTTCAAAATAGAAATTTCTTTTGAAAATGCTTCCTTTTAAAACCCTTTTTGAAAAAAAAATTCAAAATCTTTTATCCCATCTGGTAACCTTTAGCTCTTATACCAAGTGTGACACCCCGCGTTTGTTAATGTCGCTCATTAAGAGAATGCATTAAGTTTCGTTAAGCGTTATAGGTAAACAGAAACAAAAACAGAAACATTACAAGACAGATATAAAAATAGCAGCGGAATAAAAACAAAATGTATTAATCATAAAGCATTGTGGTTCAAAACATCATATGTTTGACTTACATAGAAACCAGTACATCATAAAACTTCTGCCTTGTACTTAAAACATCATAGTACAATATAAAAGAAGCATAATCCCCAAATAAAAACATAGCCATGGTAGTAAAGATAGGAGCTTGAGCCATACATCTAAGTAGCTCCAGCAAAATGATAGCAGAATCTTGATCAAGGTTGAGTATTCCCTCCCTGAATGGAAGAAAGAAGAGGAAACAAAAAGGGTCAGACATGAAGTCTAGCGAGTCTAGTTACATTTAGCAAGTAAATAAGTAAAAGTATCATGACAGGCATATAAAGTGGATAAGAAAGATAATACCACAAAAGGCAGGTATGACAAGGTAAACACGATAGAGTGTATACGCTTCTCTAAAGATTACTCTGCACCGATACTATTATAACCATAATAAGATGATCCCAACAACTATAAGATGGTAGACTTAGGAGTACTTCTGGTGAGAGGTTTTAACTCCATACAATCCACAGGCAGCCCAAACCTAACAGGCTCCTAAACTTTACCAGAGTCTAGATGTACCCTAACCACTACCCTAATCGATCGGCTCCCTACTCCGTCGATACCCTGTCTCGGCCCCACAGTAGGAGGTATCACTTCCTAAAGTGGCAACCCTTCGTGATGTGCACAACCATATCTACTGGTGTCATGGTCGTCTTATCCCCGTCTGCCCGGTCCATGCACGCACATGTCCCTGGTCGGTTTGCGCCGCCCACACCATCCTCCACGTTTGGATCTCTTACAATTCGCCCAGTAAGCGTACCATGACTTCGACCTAGGGCGGAGTCCTCGTTCGATACCGTTACATGGGTTACTGATTGAAATGGGTCCCACACACAAGATGATACAAGCTCTCCTCCTTGTCTTTTATCTCCACTGGTATTTCCACAGGTTATGTATACCTATTGGTGCCTTTAATTACATAACCCCATCATTTCTACAGGTTATGCTTACCTAACGGTGTCTTTAATTACATAACCCCAACAGATTAAGTTTGTGGGCCTATATATAAATATCACCCACCCCCTCAGATTTTACTTAACCCTCCCACTAATTCAAGCATGTTTATTTAACAGTTAAGTTGTGGGCCTATATATACAGATATTACCCTAACCCTAACATTTCCACAGGTTATGCTTACCTAACGGTGTCTTTAAATTACATAACCCCAACCGGTTAAGTTTCGTGGGCTTATATGTAAATATTACCCACCCAACCCAGATATACTTAACCCTCCCACTGTTTTCAACCAAGTTTACTTAACCCCTACTCAAGTTAACATGTTTATACAATACCTATGGATTCAACTAGGTTAAGTATTACAAACTAACAGGTTATCCCCATTCAGATTGACTTCTTTTCACTTGCCAATATTCCACTTGCTTATTAATTTCATATAAATATAACTTAATCCGTTTAAGTTTATTAATAAGCCCCATCACATGTTATTCTTTAGATTGTAATTAACGGAAGTAATCTTACAATCCTTGACCCTTGGATTGTAATTAACGGAAGTAATCTTACAATCCCTTTGTACTATTCATTATCTGATTCCATAGTTACAATAACATGTTTCACTTAATATGTAATTAAGTATACTTCATCTCAGTTCACATGTTTTCTATTCAACGTATCACTACAACTTGACGTTGTTTAATTTTTAACTTGGTTTTCTTAACTAAGGTTTACTAATAAGCTTTCTTTCCTTTTATTATAACCTATGTTATAATTTCCGCTTGTCCTTGGGACAAGACTACCCATTATATAACATTCTTATTAGAGTAAGTAATTGTAATAGGTTATTATCATTCCCTGTTTACTCTAATTCATTACCATACATCCATTTATGGTCGTAATGCACTAGACCTCCCACATTAAACCTACAACCCGTGAATGCTGGATATGCCGGGAGGCTCCGGGCAGACTTCTTCCACAAGTCGGGTTTAACCTCGTGTCTTAACACGTCTCGTGTTTATGCACTTAGACCACCCACATTAGATTCACCACTTAAGATTGCTGGTTATGTTGGGCGGCTCCAGGCAGACTTCCACCACAAGTGTAATCTAACCTTGTGTCTAAGCGCGATTACAATTTCAGTTATTGTAATTCTATGCATTTCCATTATTAATCAATTATACCTATGTCAATACAGGCTTTCATGCCTCTTTACCCAAGTTATGTTCATAATGAACCATATTCCCTAAATTTTAGGTTTTTAATCAATTTCAAGTTATGTCCAAATTCCATATTCACATGCCCAACTTCCATATTCACCTATTTGATTCATATTATGCCCAAATTTCCCAATTCTAACGTTTTTCCCTCGTTCCCAATTTAACGCGATCGCATATTTCAGCAGCGTGCCTAGGCTCGAAGGTAGCCTGGCTATAAAAATAAAAAGGGAAAGAAAGAGGGAAAAAGGACAAAAATGATCATGTTAGAAAAATTAACATATAATGGCAGAAATAGGCATAAACATATAGTGGCATAATGACAGTAGGCATATAGGATTATATCTAATGAATAAGTGATAATGGAACTGATTCTAATATAATAGAGATAAACATGATGAGATCTAAACAATAATTTAGATGTCCAACTAACAACAGATCTGATCTAACCACAAACATGATAGGTACTGGGCGATCTAAATAGTGAATTAGATCTATAATCAAAGGTAGATCTAACAAGATAAAGTTGAAGATCCAAGTCATAGTTATGTAAGAATATCATGGATTGACAAGTTACTACAGATCTGATATGATTCAAGCAGTCATGGGCATAGATCCAAATTATAGTCATATCATGTTTTACTTTTTAATTATTTAAATCTAAAAGTAACTTAAAATCACAATATTTGGATCTAGAAAGATAAAAGAATAATAGCAAAGGTTGAATCATAGATCAACACTTGAATAACTTGATTAACTTGATTGTAGAAGAAGGAAAAGGTCTGATTCAGTTCGGGCAGCGACATCATCTAGTCCTCCATTATTTTTCAGTGTAGAAAACAAGAGAAATGAGGCCATATTTGTAGCCAAAATGACCGCGAAACCCTAATTTATCTGTCTGCCGCAGGGGGGTCGACCCATGGGTCGACAACCCCCTTGAGGGGTCGACACCCCCTTAAGGGATCGACACCCCTAGGGTGGGAAATTTGCCGCCACAGAATTTTTGATTTTTGAACGAATTTTTTTCTAGATTAATTAGATATATATAATTCTCTTGCGCATATAAAAACTTCAAACCATCATAACTTCTTAATACGTTGTCCGTTTTACGCAAACCAAATGTCTATCTTAACCAGAATTTCGAGATTGAAACAATGGTGCAGTCCGTTTCCCTTAATTCGGAATATTAAATTAATTATTCTTTAATTTGTTGTAATGACCCGGATCCTTATGGGTTAATTTTTAAATATTTAATATTTAATTTAAATATTGGGGGGGGATAATATAAATGGAATTTTATATTATGTTATTAGTTTAATAATCAATTTCGATTTATTTTCGAATATATTAAATAATCAGAATACGAAAACGGATTTAGTTGAATTCAAGATTTTAATTTGAATTGAAAACAGTTCAAATGATTAATAGGAAATTTTATTTAAATTTATAACGATAATAATACTGATTTATTATCGAGGAAATAAATTGTTTCGAATTTAATTTATATTGGTTTAAATTAATATCTTTTACAGATGATCGAATTGAACTTCGTGACCTATCCCAGTGCGTTTAGAATAGGGTTATAACCCTAGGAACGACTGTTATTGTGTTCAAAAAGGAGTTAGAAATCAGTGGGATAGTTTAATTTATTTAATGTCACCGGTAAATTAAAACTAAAATAAATAGATAAAATTAAGTGGAGCTCCTTCTTCCAACAAAACAATCCCGTGCCTCATTTTCCTCCACAAAGAAATGGCCTAGGTGTTTAAATTAAAACCATACCCCTTCCTTTATAAACTTCACGGCTGTTCCTTTTATTTCCATTCACTCAATTCCTTTGAAATAAAATCGGAAGCTTCACAAGCAAAACAAAAATGGCCACGTTCCTCTTTAATAGCGAAATCGATCAAAGGCTTTTACTGCGAAGCGTTCTGGGGTCGTGGAACTCGAGCACCGCGAGTTAGGGCGCGGGTTGTCTTCATGTTCACGAGGCCTGGCATCAGATTGAAACCGCAATTCGAGATCGCATCTACTCCTGGAACTCGACACTGGATCCGTCGCAACCTAGGGTTGGGCTCGATTTTGAACAAATGGGTCATCGTAAGTGAGGGTCAGTGAACGTTTTTGTTGTTGTTGTTCTCTGGTTCGACGAGGTAGTGTCAGAAAGGAAGAGTAAGCAAAGGGTTGAATGGGGATTTGCTGCAGTTTCAAAGGCAGTGGGAGTTGCGAGATTTGGATGTTGCGTGAAGGCCTGATAGGAGTCACGGAGGTAGAAATTTGAGGTTTCAGTAGATTTTTTGTTTTTGGTATGAATAGCTACAGGCAGCAGTGGCAAACTCACCGCTGTTTGGGGGGGGGATGATGGATAAAGTGGCAGAAATGGACTTCACTAGAAAGCAAGGTTGGAAGATCGGGGAGAAGGATATTGGATTCGAAATTTCAGATCTTAAAATCAGAAATTGAAATTAGTACAAGTGCAGATTTAAAATCACGGTGAGTAAACCTCACTCACCATTTATTTAGAAATTATTTTTATATAGTTAAAATATAATTGTCTGTGCTTGTTTGAATGCTGTTTGATTGTTTTAAAATATATATAGTTATTTAGGATTGGTTGACTATTATATATATATATATATATTGGGTTGATGATTGGTTGGATTCCCTCAGTTTCATTAGCGGATGCCCGCGGTATCATTAGCGGATGATTACCCTATACGCCCCACGCTATGATTAGTGGATGACCTTCATACCGCGATATCCTGCCTCGAAGCAGGATGGGTATTATTTATGTGCTAACGTCTGTGGATGCAGGAAAACAGGTTGGAGGAATCCAACAGGATTCCTCAAAAATATATTATCTGTTTGTTGTTTGTTTGATTTCATATATATTCATATATGATGTATTAAAAATCAAATGATTGAAAATTGGTTGATTTGATTAGTTAAAATATCCCTGAGGCTTGAATATTGATTTATAAAAATATCATGAAAAAGGATATTTGAGATTTAGAAAGAAAATTCTATTTTTTTCTAAAACAGAAATTTGAAATTTAAATATATAAGATTCAAATAGAATAGAATTTGAAACTCGAATAGAATGAAATATGGGATTTGAATCGAATTTATAAACTTTTTTTATAAATGAAATATGGGATTTGAATGGAATTTATAAACTTTGTTTATAAATGAAAAGGGTGGGATTAGAATTGAATTTATAAACTTTGTTTATAAATGAAAAGGTGGGTTTTGAATCGAATTTATAAACTTTGTTTATAAAAGAAAATATGGGATTTGAACTGAATTTACAAACTTTGTTTATAAATATATAAATGTGGGATTTTAAGTAAAGTTATAAACGTTGTTTATAAATAATGCAGAGATATTCAAATAGATTTGAATATAGAATTTGAAAAGAGAATTCAAATAGATTTGAATATAGAATTTGAAAAAAGAATTCAAATAGATTTGAATATAGAATTTGAAAAGAGAATTCAAATAGATTTGAATATAGAATTTGAAAAGAGAATTCAAATAGACTTTGAATATAGAATTTGAAAAGAGAATTCAAATAGATTTGAATATAGAATTTGAAAAGAGAATTCAAATAGATTTGAATATAGAATTTGAAAAGAGAATTCAAATAGATTTGAATATAGAATTTGAAAAGAGAATTCAAATAGATTTGAATATAGAATTTGAAAAGAGAATTCAAATAGACTTTGAATATAGAATTTGAAAAGAGAATTCAAATAGACTTTGAATATAGAATTTGAATAATAGAATTCAAACGGAGTTTAACTATAGAAATTGAATAATAGAATTCAAATGGAGTTTAACTATAGAATTTGAATATAGAATTCAAATGGGGTTTATAATATAGAATTTGAATAAAGAGAATTCAAATGGGATTTATATTATAGGATTTGAATAATAGAAGATAATAGTTTTGGATAAATAGAAGTGGAATAGACCAAAGAGCCAATTAACAAATTGAGTTAAAACGATTGGTATAGTTAAAATAGATTGGACAGATATAAATATACAGGAGACAGGTTTGGAATAAAGTGTTAGAAGGTATATATATAGATTGCCCGACAAAAAGGTACGTAGTTAATTCATATATGAGATTTTATGCGCCGTATCGGCTAGCCGCTTGGCTTTTCTTTTTCTTTTTGATTGGAGAAGGCCTGTGTGGCAGTTTGGGGATTTTCCCGAAGCTCCCGGTACAAAGGAGGTTATGGCGAATTTTTCCGGGAATTTAAGGAGATAGAATATTTTTAAGATAATTTGATAGTTAGAAATCAACGTATCGATATATATAGAAGTCGATAAGAAAACGAACTTAGAAATAGAATAGTATAATCAAAAAAGAAGTATAAGAATAAAATCTAGTAAGAATAGAAAGAAAAAGTGTATACGTGTTTAAAGGTAAAGAAGTAGTTGTATGTTATTGATTGTTCGAGTAAGTAGTCATATCTATTTTGACGTTATAAATGTTATTCAGTCAAGGTAGGAGAGGTAGTTATACCCCAACATGATTGATTTCATTATTAATAGATAAACAGTAAGATTTCAGGCTCGAAGATCAATGTTGGATAAGAGTTAGTTGAATATAGGATTTGGGTTGTCGTAACGATGTTTTACACAACATCCGTTTTAACACAAATAAGTGTAAGCTGGGAAATAGAATAATAGAATATTTCCTAAGTATAGAAATAAAACGAGATCGGAAAAGAGATAAGTAATTGGAATATTTTCCAATTATAAATAGAATAATAAATATTTCTAAAGCTATAAATTTAAGGAAGGCTATATCGGAAATGTTTTCCAAATAACGTAACAGGCCAATATGGTTATTGAAAATATTTGGTTAACAAATATTGATAAAGAAATAGAGAAGAGATTTAATTAATGGAATATTAATTAAAGGCTCAGTGATTGTTGGATGTTTGGATGAACACTTGTTTTATTCGATAGTTAAATCATCGACTATCGAAACACTTGTTTTTATTCGATAGTTAAATCACAGACTATCGGAGTTTTGACCATCGTTGTCAATATGGAGAGACCGGTTGGATTATTATCCGAAGAACCACTCCGTATTGGCAGTAGCGTGCGAATCAGATAATGTAAAGATAATCGAAGACGGAGTAGAGTGCAAGGACTTTTTCTATTAATAGAAATAGTGCCTTCAGTTCATCCTGTTCCTGGGTGACTTGTATGGATGAATGTCTGACAGAGTATTTCCAGAATGGTCACGTACATTGATTTCTTCAACCGTACCAAGAGTGGAAGCGGAGAAGGAAACTTCTTTTAGCTAACACGTAATGCACTATTGAGGACGTCAATCGGTGATTTGATGGATTTGACGATGTGGCATTCGAAGTGAATCTGGTGTGATGATAATGCGTAGCTTCTAGCCTCATCAACCGGTAAATGACAGAAATCGGGCAGGCAGCATGGCTATGTAGGTCGCACCTATTAGGGTGTATAATCACCTGATCTAGAGTTTCATTTACTTCTAAAAATCTATTGTCGATGCTGTCCCATTCGGGAAACGGTTGCCGATCCCAATTGTTGGTGATATACATTCGATACACTCAAGCGAAATGAGTGGTCGGTCATGTGTGGCTGAGTTGCAAGATGTTCTTGTTGAACTCGGTGTATTCTCCTCTAGAGATATACCAGCGGAAGGTGGTTCCATACCTTGTCATAGTTGTAAATCCATTACCCAAATACGTGCTTGCGGTTTATGATTGTAATTATATATGTGGAACGTGAGATGCAAACGTTCCACTAGATTGTTATCTACTTGATTTAGACATTATTATAATATCAAAAGAGTTTTGATATAAAGATAAATCAAGTGTTTGGATTCTCATAAGGGAAAAACCCGTTCCGTGATATACGGCGTGGTCTTATGAGATATCATTTAGTTTCTGAAACTGTTTTAAACTGTTTACTCATACCAGTCCCATGACTGACCTGGAGTTTATTTTGTTTTGTTCTACCTAAACTCTTGGGTGCCTAAATTTGTACGGGCAGTCAAGTAGTTCAGGATTTTTCAGATATATCTAAAGGAGCTTGGAGCAGGAGGCTTCAGCGTTATCTAGTTGTAGTGTTGTTCCGTTGTGTTGTAAGTGTTGTACTCTGATAAGTGTATGTTATACAGTTGAGATTTTGTATTTCAAAGATATGATGTATTATATTTTGTTCCGCTGCGATGTGAGATTCTGTGTTGTTATTTCTGTTCTTCTTCTATCTCCTTCTTCTATAAAAAATGTTTCGTATTTTCATGATATTTGGGTTGGACGTATGATGTATATAGTGAACTCCGATGTTGCGGATTTGCGGGTCATTACACTTGGTATCAGAGCTTAGGTTGAGCGAATACCTAGGCTTGTTGGAATGTGCTCATTAGAGATAGGATCAGTAGTATCCTAGAATGAGTTGAGTATATATATATATATATATATATATATATACACACACGAGAGCGCGTATTTGTTAATTGATATAAAAACTGTTTTATATTGTGTTGACTAGTCTGATGAGTGGCTTATGGATTCTGATCGAATCGTGGGATGCCACGATGTCGATAGGAGTTTATAAATACTTGAACAGAAGATTGGACACGATATTGTTTTTAAATAGTTAAGTTGATTGTTAGGATTATAATCGAATTAGATTATAAAACAGAAATAGTTATATATAACCAATGGAATTTGTATATGAAATCAAATATACAAATAAGATGAATTGAAATTGAATTCCAACCAGAATTCAGAATTTAAAATCCTGGGAGTTTGGAAAATATTTTTCTAAATGAATGTCAAATGATAAAGCACTGAACTCATTCAGTAGCTGGGAAATAATTCTGATGATGGTCGCAACATCATCGGTGTTCATTTTCGAGTTCATAAGTGATGAATTGCTGCCTTAGAAATGTTTTGATGGAAATTTGTTTGAAAGGAAAACAAGCTGTTTGAAAATTCAAATGTTTTGAATTTGAGATAGATATAAATATATGTATATATTTATATTACTTCAAAGGAATTTTGAAATGGGAATTGGAATATAGATTTCAAATAGAAGTGAAATGGGAATTGGAATATATAATTCAAATAGAAGTGAAATAGAATTTGAATTCAAAGGAATTCAAATGAGTTTGAATAAAGAAATTCAAATGGAATTTGAATATTGCAAATATAAGGGAATTCAAATATAGAATTTGAACATAGAAATTTAAAAAGATTTGAATAAAGAAAATTCAAATAGAAATTGTATAAGAAAAATTGAAATGGAATTTGAATTCAAAGGAATTCAAATGGATTTGAATAAAGAAAAATCAAATAGAGATTTGAATATTAGAATTCAAATGGAATTTGGTTAAATAGAATTTCAAAAAGGATATAAAGTGGAGGTTAAATATTAGAATTCAAAGAAAATATAAAGTTTGAAATAGAATTTGAATTCAAAAGGAGTTAAAATAGAATTTAAATTCAAAGGATTTCAAATAGAAATTGAAGATCAGAAATTCAAATAGAATTTGAAGATAAGGAATTGAAATAGAAATTGAATAGAAGGAAATTCAAATATAGAGTTTGAATAAAGAAATGCAAATGGAATTTGAATATTGTAAATATATAGGATTTAAATATTAGAAGTGAAATAGATCGGGAATATTATGAAATGGATTTGATATATATTAAAAATATATCAGAATGGAGTTGAATTTATTATAAACAAAGTTAAAACGTTTATATTTATAAATATAATTAAAACGAGCTCGCCGTAGCGCGGTAGTTCGTAAATTGGTGATTCGAACTTCAATTTAGTATACAGAACTCAATTGAAGTCGGAATTCTTTGAAACAAGAATCGTCGGGACCGGTTGAACAATAGTTTTCTAATGAAAGAGAAAAATCTGGATTTCGTCGTATAGATTTTGAGTTATGTCAAAATCAAATTTTTAGAAAAACAGCGCCATAACCATTATAAAACCATAACGGTTTAATTAAATAAATAAAGGGATTTTTAGGAAATAAAATCCGAATTGGCATTAGAAAAATCCAGACTGGAGATATAAAATAAATATGAACTCCAGTGAAGTAAGTGAAATGATTTTTAAGACAAAAATCATATTTTAAATGGTTAAATAGAATTAACTAAATTGGAGAATAATTAGTTAATGGAAATTTGAATCGAAATTGGGTTTTTGGATAAGTGAAAGAGATTGAGGATTTATATTCGAAATCGAATATATAACTCGAGTTGAAAATACAATTCGATTAGTTTAAAATTAAGTTGACATATATTTGAACATGTTATAGTCAAATAAAAAGGGTGAAATATGCAAAACGGTTAATTAGCAACTAGTTAATGGGAATATGAATGATTGAAATTAAATTTAACTTAGGTAAGTTAAATGGATCGAAATGAATAAATTGAGTAAAATCAATGTGAATGAAATATGAATTTGGTGTGAAGAAAGGAAAAAACCAAAAGACTTAAAAAGGAAAAATATTTGTAACACAAATACAAAGGAAGTTATGTGCAAACAAATAGAAAGAGAAATATTTGTAAAAACATTTACAAATAGAATTTAAAAGGAAATATTTGTAAAAACCTTTACAAATAGATTAGATGGGAATATTTATTTATAGAAAATAAATAGAATGTTATAAATGAGATATTTATTGGTTAAATAAATAGAATTTAATCAAAGGAATATTCAGAAGATGAATAGAAAATGGAAATTTGTTTTTAACAGATAAATAGAAAAGATTAATTTATAAATAACAGTTTATAAATTAAATTAAATATTTATCACTTGATAAATGGAAGATATAAGTCAGTCTGAACTTATATAGAGAAGAGATATTGGTTTTTAACACCGATAGTTTTAAATAGAAAGGGTACACAACACTTGTATAAGTGAAGTAACGTTATTAAAAAGAACATTTATAAAGTGAAGAACCGTTACTAAAAGTAAATCTTTATAAATGAATAAACGTTATCCAATAGGAGTTATTCGAATAGGAGAAGTCGATTAGAGTTAGAAATAATCGATTAGATTTAGAATAAATCGATTAGAGTAAGAATTAACCAGTTAGAGTTAATCAGTTATGGTTAATCCGTAGAGTTAATTGAATATTAGTTATTCAATTAGAATTTATCGAATATTTGTTATTCAAGTTTAGAGTTAACCAGATAGAGTTAATTAAACATAGTTAATCGAATTAGGATTTAACTGAGTGTTAGTTATTCAATTAAAGTTGATCGAATATAGTTATTGAGATAGAGTTAGTCAAACATAGTTACTTAGGATAAGTTGCCATTTCGTACGACTGCTAACGTAATTCGCAGGGCTACAGATAGCCTAGGGCGGTCGGATGTTTCCTGAGGGAATCAGGCGTAACCATTGTGATCGTTGCGATCTAGAGTCAAGCGAATAGAGTTAAATTGAATATTAGTTATTTGAATAGAATTAAAGGAGTTAAGTCGAATATTAGTTATTCGAATAGAATAAAAGGAGTTATCGAATATAGCTTATTCGGAAGGAGTTAAGTGAAATAGCTAATCAAATAGGGGGTAATCGATAAGAGTTAAATCCAATAGAGTTAATCGATAAGAGTAAATTGAATAGAGTAAATCAAATATAGTTTATTCGAAGAAGGGTTTTTCGAATCTAGTTATTCGATAGAGAGATTATCGAATATAGTTATTCGTAGGGAGGAGTTATCGAATAGGAATTTATTCGAAAGAGAGTACGTAAGGAAGTTTGAAATGTTGAGTATCAACATAAATAAGTTTTGAAAAGAAAATGGGTTGGTAGCACTTTTCCTACCTTAGCAATTTCGAGGACGAAATTATTTTAAGTGGGGAAGATTGTAATGACCCGGATCCTTATGGGTTAATTTTTAAATATTAAATATTTAATTTAAATATTGGGAAGGATAATATAAATGGAATTTTATATTATGTTATTAGTTTAATAATCAATTTCGATTTATTTTCGAATATATTAAATAATCAGAATACGAAAATGGATTTAGTTTAATTCAAAAATTTTATTTGAATTGAAAATAGTTCAAATGATTAATAGGAAATTTTATTTAAATTTATAACGATAATAATACTGATTTATTATCGAGGAAATAAATTGTTTCGAATTTAATTTATATTGGTTTAAATTAATATCTTCTACAGATGATCGAATTGAACTTCGTGACCCATCCCAGTGCGTTTAGAATAGGGTTATAACCCTAGGAACGACTGTTATTGTGTTCAAAAAGGAGTTAGAAATCAGTGGGATAGTTTAATTTATTTAATCACACCGGTAAATTAAAACTAAAATAAATAGATAAAATTAAGTGGAGCTCCTTCTTCCAACAAAACAATCCCGTGCCTCATTTTCCTCCACAAAGAAATGGCCTAGGTGTTTAAATTAAAACCATACCTCTTCCTTTATAAACTTCACGGCTGTTCCTTTTATTTCCATTCACTCAATTCCTTCAAAATAAAATCGGAAGCTTCACAAGCAAAACAAAAATGGCCACGCTCCTCTTTAACAGCGAAATCGATCGAAGGCTTTTACTGCGAAGCGTTCTGGGGTAGTGGAACTCGAGCACCGCGAGTTAGGGCGCGGGTTGTCTTCATGTTCACGAGGCCTGGCATCAGATTGAAACCGCAATTCGAGATCGCATCTACTCCTGGAACTCGACACTGGATCCGTCGCAACCTAGGGTTGGGCTCGATTTTGAACAAATGGGTCATCGTAAGTGAGGGTCAGTGAACGTTTTTGTTGTTGTTGTTCTCTGGTTCGACGAGGTAGTGTCAGAAAGGAAGAGTAAGCAAAGGGTTGAATGGGGATTTGCTGCAGTTTCAAAGGCAGTGGGAGTTGCGAGATTTGGATGCTGCGTGAAGGCCTGATAGGAGTCACGGAGGTAGAAATTTGAGGTTTCAGTAGATTTTTGGTTTTTGGTATGAATAGCTACAGGCAGCAGTGGCAAACTCACCGCTGTTTGGGGGGGGGGGGAAATGATGGATAAAGTGGCAGAAATGGACTTCACTAGAAAGCAAGGTTGGAAGATCGGGGAGAAGGATATTGGATTCGAAATTTCAGATCTTAAAATCAGAAATTGAAATAAGTACAAGTGCAGATTTAAAATCACGGTGAGTAAACCTCACTCACCATTTATTTAGAAATTATTTTTATATAGTTAAAATATAATTGTCTGTGCTTGTTTGAATGCTGTTTGATTGTTTTAAAATATATATATAGTTATTTAGGATTGGTTGACTATTATATATATATTGGGTTGATGATTGGTTGGATTCCCGCAGTTTCATTAGCGGATGCCCGCGGTATCATTAGCGGATGATTACCCTATACGCCCACGCTATGATTAGTGGATAACCTTCATACCACGATATCCTGCCTCGAAGCAGGATGGGTATTATTTATGTGCTAACGTCTGTGGATGCAGGAAAACAAGTTGGAGGAATCCAACAGGATTCCTCAAAAATATATTATCTGTTTGTTGTTTGTTTGATTTCATATATATTCATATATGATGTGTTAAAAATCAAATGATTGAAAATTGGTTGATTTGATTGGTTAAAATATCACTGAGGCTTGAATATTGATTTATAAAAATATCATGAAAAAGTATATTTGAGATTTAGAAAGAAAATTCTATTTTTTTCTAAAATAGAAAATTGAAATTTGAATATATAAGATTCAAATAGAATAGAATTTGAAACTCGAATAGAATGAAATATGGGATTTGAATCGAATTTATAAACTTTGTTTATAAATGAAATATGGGATTTGAATGGAATTTATAAGCTTTGTTTATTAATGAAAAGGGTGGGATTTGAATTGAATTTATAAACTTTGTTTATAAATGAAAAGGTGGGTTTTGAATCGAATTTATAAACTTTGTTTATAAAAGAAAATATGGGATTTGAACTGAATTTATAAACTTTGTTTATAAATATATAAATGTGGGATTTTAAGTAAAGTTATAAACGTTGTTTATAAATAATGCAGAGATATTCAAATAGATTTGAATATAGAATTTGAAAAGAGAATTCAAATAGATTTGAATATAGAATTTGAAAAGAGAATTCAAATAGATTTGAATATAGAATTTGAAAAGAGAATTCAAATAGATTTGAATATAGAATTTGAAAAGAGAATTCAAATAGACTTTGAATATAGAATTTGAAATGAGAATTCAAATAGATTTGAATATAGAATTTGAAAAGAAAATTCAAATCGATTTGAATATAGAATTTGAAAAGAGAATTCAAATAGACTTTGAATATAGAATTTGAAAAGAGAATTCAAATAGACTTTGAATATAGAATTTGAATAATAGAATTCAAATGGAGTTTAACTATAGAAATTGAATAATAGAATTTAAATGGAGTTTAACTATAGAATTTGAATATAGAATTCAAATGGGGTTTATAATATAGAATTTGAATAAAGAGAATTCAAATGGGATTTATATTATAGGATTTGAATAATAGAAGATAATAGATTTGGATAAATAGAAGTGGAATAGACCAAAGAGCCAATTAACAAATTGAGTTAAAACGATTGGTATAGTTAAAATAGATAGGACAGGTATAAATATAAAGGAGACAGGTTTGGAATAAAGTGTTAGAAGGTATATATATAGATTGCCCGACAAAAAGGTACGTAGTTAATTCATATATGAGATTTTATGCGCCGTATCGGCTAGCCGATTGGCTTTTCTTTTTCTTTTTAATTGGAGAAGGCCTGTGTGGCAGTTTGGGGATTTTCTCGATGCTCCCGGTACAAAGGAGGTTATGGCGAATTTTTCCGGAAATTTAAGGAGATAGAATATTTTTAAGATAATTTGATAGTTAGAAATCAACGTATCGATATATATAAAAGTCGATAAGAAAACGAACTTAGAAATAGAATAGTATAATCAAAAAGGAAGTATAAGAATAAAATCTAGTAAGAATAGAAAGAAAAAGTGTATACGTGTTTAAAGGTAAAGAAGTAGTTGTATGTTATTGATTGTTCGAGTAAGTAGTCATATCTGTTTTGACGTTATAAATGTTATTCAATCAAGGTCTGAGAGGTAGTTATACCCCAACTTGATTGATTTCATTATTAATAGATAAACAGTAAGATTTCAGGCTCGAAGATCAATGTTGGATAAGAGTTAGTTGAATATAGGATTTGGGTTGTCGTAACGATGTTTTACACAACATCCGTTTTAACCCAAATAAGTGTAAGCTGGGAAATAGAATAATAGAATATTTCCTAAGTATAGAAATAAAACGAGATCGGAAAAGTGATAAGTAATTGGAATATTTTCCAATTATAAATAGAATAATAAATATTTCTAAAGCTAGAAATTTAAGGAAGGCGATATTCGGAAATGTTTTCCAAATAACGTAACAGGCCAATATGGTTATTGAAAATATTTGGTTAACAAATATTGATAAAGAAATAGAGAAGAGATTTAATTAATGGAATATTAATTAAAGGCTCAGTGATTGTTGGATGTTTGGATGAACACTTGTTTTATTCGATAGTTAAATCATCGACTATCGAAACACTTGTTTTTATTCGATAGTTAAATCACAGACTATCGGAGTTTTGACCATCGTTGTCAATATGGAGAGACCAGTTGGATTATTATCCGAAGAACCACTCCGTATTGGCAGTAGCGTGCGAATCAGATTATGTGAGACGACCCGATTTCCCGTTCTCACGGAAACAAGGTTATCTTTTGGAATATAACACAGAAACATATAATAGCAGAAAAGAATTAAATAAGTACACCAGATATGAACAACAAAATATACTGGATAAAAGTAATCATCAGAGTTACACAGTATACAGGATCTTACTTAGTACAAATACAGTTCAGCTATACATAAATGTCTACAGCGGAAATAAACAAAATATGTACAATAGGAGCTGAACAACATAAAAAGAAATAAATGATAAAATCCATCTTCAGCTCTAGCTATCCAGAAAGAACCATCTAAACCTGAATACAAGGCTGCCCGTGTAGAAAAAGGGGCACCCGAGTTTGAGAGTGAAACAAACTACGATTCAGTCATGGGACTGGTATGAGAAATCCACTCAACACATATATATAATTGGCTAATCACAGGACCACGCCACTTTCGTGGAACGGGTTTACTCCATTGGATTGCCAGTGCTTTAAAACAAATCTTTCTTTTAAACATCGCTATGCTTTTTATAAAAATGAAGCCGTTATAAGACTCAGTTCCCATCACACAATGCAACGCAAACCGGAGGATAGAGTTTTTACCTTATAACGGCCAAGATATGCTTGATACGAATAAAACAAAGGCATTTGATATTATTACTAGTGTTTATATGTTTTGAAAACAATTTCAAATCATAACTATCAATCATAGACGGCATTAATGCCCCATACCACTATGTCGCCATATATAGGTATACAATCAAAACCGCACGATGTCGTATTTGGAAATTGGATTTCCGTCATGAACCAAGGCAAAAGATAGTCCTTACCGCATTCGAGACTGCCTATCCCGAGTCTCAGGATCAGAGCTCGAGTGACCCTTGGATCGTCAGGGCCGGTCCACCGATGTGGATTAAAATGCCTGAACCATGCGTTTCCCCGCCCTTTGGGGCGTAAACGAGCCAACGAATGACTCCATCGGACCCGGATCGTCCGATCAAACCGAGGCGCCTCGCAACAGCAACAACCACATAGGTGAAAAGTATATAAATGTCAGGGCTGGTAGGTCACTGACACCACCCTAGCTAGGAAGAAACGCAGGCCCTCCCTGATGTCCTCTCCAGTTTTAGGTTCATACCGGGGTGTGAGGCTCGCGAATTCACGTTATACACAAAGCTACGCCACACAGGCGGTGCTTTGATCATCACCACAAGACTTTGCTTTTCAACAGAAGTCCTGATCACTGCATCTTAGCATGCCACACAGGCAATTCACACCGTGCAACTGATGGCTATCAATCACACAGAACAAATTCCAATGTCGGACACACAGTCCATTTACAAGTCCGTTCTGGGTCTGAACGAAACCGGAGGCACTAAATACCTCGCAAACCCATCGATCACCACGTACGTCTGGACGATCACCACTCATTATCCATATTTCGGGATGCCTCCCAATCAGGACCTCGGTTACCATCCAAACGAGGTGAAGATCTCCGGTCTTCGACCACCGTCTTTATCTTCGACTTTCAATCGTCGGTCAATTATTTGAAATGAGAATTAACTCGGCCTTCTCAGATAATTCACGTATATTTAGAATTTCAATTCAATTTATTTCAATGGTTAAATTATTCGACAACACCAATTTTGTCCTTTAATGTAATTTTCACACCAAACACATTCAACCATCAAACATCACATAAATCAAGTAAATTCAGTTTATTTCCATTCCATATCGCTTACGATATTTTATAACTATTTATCGCTATTTTTATTTATTTTAAAATAGCCATTTTATTCAAAATGACGCTTCGGGCCATAAGGCGGCCGTGGCGCTGTTTTTCTTCAGATTTGATTTACACATATCTGAAAATCTAACCGTTGGATCTTCACAAAATTTACGTCATTAGAAAGGTCTTTTCAAAACGAATCCAACGGTTCCAGTTTCGGGAAAATCCGACGGTCGGATCTCCCGGTACACTCGTTTGAAATTTCGATTTCAATATACGAACTGCAGCGTCGTTATTCGATTAAATATAATTATATTTATATATATAAATAAATATAATCGTTTCTGGCGCTGTTTTTCTTCAGATTTGAATTAAACATTCCAGACAATCCAACCGTTGGATTTCTACAAAGTTGGTGCCGTTGGGAAGATATTTCCAAGGCGAACCCGACGGTTGAGGTTTCGGGAAAATCCAATGGTCGGATTTCCCGCACTAGTCGATTGAAATCACAGTTTCAAAATACGAACTGCACGGCTTCGTTTCGTTTTAATTTTATTTATATTTATATATTTATATAAATATAGTTCATTCAACAATTTCAATATCGTTTTCACTTCAAATATTTTTCTAACACCTTAAATTTTGGAAAAATTTCGCCATAACCTCCCCTGCACCGGGAGCATCGGGAAATTGCAAATAGCGTTCCCGGTCCTTCTAATCTCAAAAAGAAAAAGAAAAAGCCAAGCGGCTAGCCAACAGGCTCAAAATCATCACCCAAACAAATCAGTAAATGTGTACCTATTTGTCGGGCACAAAATTTTATTCCTCTTCTCTAGCCCCTTTGCTATAACCTGTTCAATGAATATTGCATGTACATATATATACAGTTCTTATCATTAATCAATTTCTATTCGACTTCATATTTGATTTCTATTTGGTTTAAAAACTCCATTCATTCTAATGTTACATAAATAGGTGCAAATCATTTCATTAGCTAATTAATGAATATTTCATCTCATATATGTTTATTTTGAACAAGTGGCTATTTTTAACACTTCACATTTCAACGATTTATGCATACAATAAAAATGTGATTTTTATTGTAAAACAATTCATTTCAAAACACTATTTTTCTATATAGTTCAAGTTGGTGATAAAAATGGGATTTTTATCATAAACCAATTTATTTCAAAATATGAATACCATTCAACACATGAATTTCTAAACAACAAATGAATATCAATTCAACACATGAATGTTTTCAATAGTTTTTATATATAGATAAAATGTTGATTTTTATTATCGAACAATTTATTTCAAAATATGAATACCATTCAACACATGAATTTCTAAACAACGAATGAATATCAATTCAACACATGAATGTTTTCTATGGTTTCTATATATAGATAAAAATGTGATTTTTATTATCGAACGATTTATTTCAAAATATGAATTCCATTCAACACATGAATTTCTAAACAACGAATGAATATCAATTCAACACATGAATGTTTTCTATACAATGAATAAATATAGTTTAAGCATATGAAAATAATTCAAACACACAAATATTATTCAAAATTTCGGCAGCATAACGGCAGGGTAGTTACACCGGCACCGTCCCTAGTACAGCTCCTCGCTCTACCTTAAAACCTCGCGGTTTTTGACAATGGGAATCATGCATCTAGTTCGCACGCAGGCGGCATGTATATATTTATTTCATTTCCACAAACTAATCCTAAGTGGTGTAAAGGCCCGCAAATCCGAGCTATCTGAGTTGACTAAATACACCACACGTCCAACCCAAATAACACAGAAATACGACTCATTATTAGAAAGAAGTTAGAGGATGAGAAATAGAAAGAAAGAAATATTAGAATAGAAGAAAAACGAAGATCACAGCTCACAGCGGAACGAATAAAATATATTATATAACATAAGCTTTGAAATACAAATCTGTTTGGTGCATATATACATACCATCATCAGAGTACACATAACATTTGATTCAGCGGAAGTAACTCTAAATAACTAATGATGAAGCCTCCTGCTTCAAGCTCCTCCAAGTGTATCTGTAAAAGCCTGAAACACTTGACTGCCCGTACAAATTTGGGCACCCAAGAGTTTAGGAAAAACAAAACAAAATAAACTCTGGGTCAGTCATGGGACTGGTGTGAGTAAACTCCAACCACTTGTTTAACTTTCAAAATCCTTTCAAAAGAAAAGATAATAGTAAGACCAGCCCACACATAAACACGGACGGTTTTTACCTTACTATAACCCAAAATACTTTAATATCAAATCCAGTGATATTATAGTAATGTCTACATCAAATAAATAACCAATTAGCAGAACGCTTGCATCTCACGCTCTACATATATAGTATAAAATCAAAAACCGCAGGGCGTTTATTGGAGATTGGATTTCCAACATGACAAGGTACGGAACCACCTTCCGACGATGTATCTCTAGAGGCGAATACACCTGGGTTCAACAAGAACATCTTGTAACCCGGCCCACACATGACCGACCACTCATTTCGCTTGAGTGTATCGAATGTATATCACCAACGGTTGGACTCAAACCACCGTTTCCCGAATGGGCAGAATCGATAGATTTAGAAACAAAAGGAATTTCTCTAGATAGGTGATTATACACCCTAATGGGTGCGACCCACATAGCCATGCTGCCTGCCCGATTTTTGTCCTTTCCCGGTTGTTGAGGCTTGAGGCTACGAATACTTACCATTCATTGATAGCACAATCACTTTGAATGCCACATCGTCAGATCCGTTGATCACTAGTTGAGTTTGCACAAATATTCTGGATATTATGCTAAGGGATAAATCCGTTGCCACCATATACATTCATACAGACCAACTCAATTGATCATTGGAAATACTTTGTCAGACATTCGTCCATTTACGTTCGTTCTGGGATTGAACGAAACCGAAGGCACTATTTCTATTTCTAGAAAAGCCCTTGCACTTTACTCCATCTTCAATATATTCAGCATACTTGGTTCGCAACGCTTATGCCGATACAGAGTGGTTCTTCGGATAATAATCCAACCGGTCTCTCCATATTGACAACGATGGTCAAAAACTTCGATAGTCTGTGGTTTAACTATCGAATAAAAACAAGTGTTCATCCAAACATATCAAACAAATCACTGGGCTCTTTAATTAATATTTCATTAATTAAATCTCTTCTCTATTTCCTCAATCAATATTTGTTAACCCAATATTTCAATAATCATCTCGGCCTCTTATGTCATTTGGAAAACGTTTCCAAATATTAACTTCTTTTATTTTCTATATATTAGAAAAATCTCTATTTGCAATTGAAAACAATTTCAATTACTTATCTCTATCCCTTTTACAACATTCGATTTTTTTATATTCACTTTCCTATCGAATTCAATACGTCGATACAATGATTTCAAATTATCAAAATATCTTAAAAATATTCTAACTCCTTAAATTCCCGGAAAATTTCGCCATAACCTCCCCTGTATCGGGAGCATCGGGAAATTTCAAATAGCTTCCCGGTATCTTCCTCAAT
This sequence comes from Allium sativum, assembly GCA_030737875.1. Taxonomy (NCBI): domain Eukaryota; kingdom Viridiplantae; phylum Streptophyta; class Magnoliopsida; order Asparagales; family Amaryllidaceae; genus Allium; species Allium sativum. The sequence continues at coordinate 143,534,897 of CM060913.1, read as the reverse complement.
CAAAAAGAAAAAGGAAAAGCCAAGCGGCTTGCCGATACGGCGCATAAATCTCATATATGAATTAAACATGTACCTTTTGGTCGAGCACATAAATTATATACTTTATATACTTCATTCCATACCTGTCCAACACCTGTCACCTGTTTTCAATTCAATTCAATACCATCTAATCGTTTGAATTCAGTTTCGCCATTTATTCTTTAAATCGGCCATTTTGCCTATTTTACTCCTTTGTTTGAACATAGCATTTTCAAACAAAATATTTAACTCGTTCATAACCAAATTGAATTTCAATTTCAATTCTAGTTTCCTTTTTGATTTCGAATATAAATTTTCAAATCGAATTTACTTATTCAAAGCCCAATTTCCCTTCGAAAACTCGTTAACTAATTTCTATTCAATTTAGTTAATTCTATTCAATAAATCAAAATCTGGTTTCTGTTTCAAAAATCATATTCATTTACACAACTTGAATTCGCATATATTTTACAACTCAACTCTGAAACTTTCTAAATAGAAATTCGGATTTTTATTTGCTTAAAATCCTTTTATAATATTAAATAAACCATTATGGTTTTAAAACGATTCTGGCGCTGTTTTTCTGAAAATTTGATTTTGACATATCTCAAAATCTATACGACGAAATCCAGATTTTTCTCCTTCATTAGAAAACTATTATCAAATCGGTCCTGACGTTTCTTGTTTCAAAGAAATCCGACTTCAATTGAGTCCTGTATACTTGATTGAAGTTCGAATCGCTATTTTACGAACTGCAGCGCTGCGGCGAGTTCGTTTTAATTATATTTATATATATAAACTTCTTAACTTCGTTTAAAATAAATTTAACTCGATTTCAATATATATCAAATCAATTTCTCCCGAATCAACATAGCATTTCCGATCTATTTCACTTCTGTTTGAAATTCTATATTCAAATCTCAATTCACTTCTATTTTTCAAATTCTATTTGAATTTCTATTTTCGAATTGCCTTTATTCCAATCCCATTTGAATTACTACGTTCAAACTCTATATTTGCATTTCCTTTGAATTTCATATATTCAAACTCCATTTGAATTTCTATATTCAAATCCCCGTTGAATTTTCTATTTGAATTCTATATTCAAATTCCATATTCCATTTGGATTCTCTATTCAAATCCCACAGTTTAAATCCCATTTGAATTCCTCTTATTCAAATTCTATGTTTAAACTCCACTATTTTCAAATTCTATATTTGAATTTCATTTGAACTCCCTTTCTTCAAATCCATTTGAATTACTTTGAATTCAAATTCTATTTGAATTCCTTTGAATTCAAATTTCTGTATATTCACATTCAATATATTCAAATTCTATCCAATATACAAATTCTATTTATATGTTATATATACAAATTCTATTTGAATTTTATTTTCAAAATCCATTTTGACCCTTTGAAATTCTATACTCAAGGTCTCTTTCTATTTAAATCCTATATTCAAATTCTCGTTTCAATCTGTTCGAATTCTGTTTTTGAATTCCTTTGGATTAAATTCCACTTTAAATTCTATAATCAAATCCCTTTTGAATGGTTATATTTGAAAATCATATTTGGATTTTAAACATTTAAACTTCATTTAAATTTCTATTTGAAATCTCATATTTAAATCCCATTGGAATTTCTTTATTCAAACCCATTTGAATTCCCTTGAATTCAAATTCCATTTCAAAACCCTTTGGATTCCCTATTTTGAAATCCTGTTTGAAATTCTATTTCCAATTCTACTTTGAAATCCTATTTTCAAAGTTTATTTCAAATTCTATTTTGAAATCTCATATTCGAATTTCTACTTGAATTTCTGTATTCAATTCCATGTTCAAATTCAATACTCGCATTTCTATTTCAAATCTCTATTCAAATTTCATATTTGAATTCTTCTTTGAAATACTATATTTCAAATTCTATTCAATTCTTCTTTGAAATTCTATATTTCAAATTTCTATTTTGAAACTCTACATTCAAATCTCTGTTTGAATTTCTTTATTCGAATTCCTTTGAATTCAAATTTTATTTTAATTCCTTGAATTCAAATTCTATTTTTCATTCTAATTTCGTCTATTCAAATTCCATTTGAACTTCTATTTGAATTTCTAATATTCAATCTCCTCTTAAAATTCAAATATTTAAACTCCTTTTAAAATTCAAATGTTATACTCAAATTTCATTTGAGTTATATATTTAAAAATTCCATTTCACATCCTATTTTGAAATTTCATTTGTATTTCAAATATTTCAACTCCTTTCTAATATTTAAATTCTATTTAAATTTCTACTTAAAAATTCTATTTCAAGTTCTATTTTCATTTCAAAATTCTATTTCACACTTGTATTTTCTATTTCTGAATTATCCAATGATAATTCTTGTCACTTCATTCATAACTTCGTTATAAAAGAACTGTTTATAAACTTCGTTTATAAAGAAACTACTTGTTTTATTTTACAAAAAAAACAAGTTTTATCTTATTCCATTTAAAATTCAAATTCTATTTAAAAATAGAATTTTCCCTTTTTAAATCTCCAATATCCTTTCACGATATTTTTAAATATCATTACTTAAGCCCAGTGATATTTAAACACACAAAGCAACGAATTATTTATTTTTCTAACACATCATATATAAAAATATATATGCAAACAAATAAACAAACAGATAATATATTTTTGAGGAATCCAGTTAGATTCCTCCAACCTGTTTTCCTGCATCCACAGATGTTAGCACATAAATAATACCAATTCTGCTTCGTGGCAGAATATCGCGGTATAGAAGGTCATCCACTAATCATAGCGTGGGGCGTATAGGGTAATCATCCGCAATGAAACTGCGGGCATCCGCTAATGAGACTGCGGGAATCCAACCAATCAATCAACCCAATATATATATATATATATATATATAGCCTAAATAACTAATATATATAAACAACCAGAAAGCATTCACACAAGCAACAAACAATTATTTTTAATGAAATAAAAATAATTCTAAAGGTGAGTGAGATTTACTCACCTGATTTCTTTTGTAGAGATAACGATTTATTTTGATTAAATTAAACATAAGTTCAATTTAATCGAAAATCCTCCTAGGTTCTGAATCCTCGGTTCAATTCCAATGAAAAGCTTTAGCCAATTAGACTCCAACGTAACCGGTTTCACTCGAATCTAATAATGTATGTAATAGATATACTTGTTACAGTTAAAATCGAATTAAGTTAAGTTTAAATTAACTAACCATGACTATTTAAACCATATTACCTCTTTTTTTCATTTAGGTTCTTCTCCTTACAGTAGTCTCCTTCGCATTGCCGAACCTTTCACAGTACAACTCTCGTAGCCTGCTCTCATGAACCCACCAAAAGATTCAACAATTCACCTTCTTCATGTTCAACACTGCAGCACCTTCACATCCCCTTCAAAATCCTCTACCCCAACATAATCGAGCAACGAATCGTTGAACTGACTTGGTGTGTATTAAGCTTCATGAATTTCAACATTGACTCCGCTTGTCTACTGTCGCTATTTCTCAATCCTCAGTTCGCAACTTCCCTGTTCGAAATCGAATTACCCCAAAATCGCACTAACTAAAATCGAACATCTACTTTGAACTCTAAAATAGATGAACTCCAGATGGCCTCAAAAACCTAGGTCGGCCTCTTCCCAAACCATCGTGCCTTCTCTGAAACCCATCGCACATCTCCTATGCCCTTCAGCACCAATTGACACCCCGTCTCCATGAGTCGCGAACCCTTAGCTGACGTCGAGCTTCGAAAAATTATGCGACCTCCCTAATAAACGAACGAGAGCAGGGAATAGCTTCACGGCTTCATAGATTAACTTGTGATTCCTATTTGCTTTTGAGGATGGCTTTGTTCGGTTTTGAATTTTAAGGCAGTGGCCATTTTTATTATGCCAGAACGAATTGATTTATGTGTGGTTTTATACACGAAGAAGGAGCAAAAATTTCAGCTCGAGGAAATGATAGGTCTGCGATATTGAAAGGTTAGGGTGGCGCCATTAATCATGTTTACATAGCTGGAGGAGGAAACAAATTTTACTGCTCAAGGTAAAATAGGACGACACATACAGTTTAGGTCGGCTATCCTATATTTATTTACTTTTATATTTGATTTTATTTTATATAATATATCTCACGGTCCCTAGTTTTGAAAATCCGAACCGCTTATTTTAACTTAACGACCAATATTCTCGGATTATAACGTTATTTTGAACTCCACGGGACTGATATTGAAATTTACATTCGAATGTAACTATAAACGGCCATAATAAATTGATAACTCAATATAAAATATCATTTATATTATCAACTAAATATTTAAAATAATATTAAATATTTAAAATAATTTATTCAAAAATCTGGGTCGTTACATTCTTTCCCCCTTAAAATAATTTCGTCCTCGAAATTGCTAAGGTAGGAAACATGGTACAAATCCATTACTTTTCACAACTCCTTTAAGTTGAAACTCACCTCCTCATATTTCTATGACTTTAATTTCAACCAAAACTTTTGGTTTCCATTCATTTGCATTCTAATTCATATTCATTTCAATTTATTTCAAATTGATTCTAGTCAATTTATTCACCTTGAACCATTTAACTTGCTTTAGTTAAATTTTAATTCCAGAATCCAAATCCTTGGGTTTTTCTTTTCAAATCCTTTGAAATACATAAATGTATACTTATATTTATTTTCATCTCAATTCAAAATATTTGAATTTTCAATCTACTTGTTTTCTTTCAAAACAAATTTCCATCAAAACTTTTCTAAGGTAGCAATCCATCACTTAGAAACTCGAAAATGGACACTGATGATGTTGCAATCATCATCAGAATTATTTCCCAGCCACTGTAGTGAGTTCAGTGCTTAAACAATTTCAAAATCCATCAAAAATGATTTTCTTTCAAATCCTTCTAAAACAAATCTATATTATTTTACATTTAGAAAATATTTCCAAACTTCCCAGGATTTTGAATGCTAAATTCTGGTTTGAATTAAATTCTAATTCATCTCATTTGTATATTTAATTCCTATACAAATTCTATTTTGGTTATAAATAACCATTCCAAGTTTATAATCTCATTGGATTATAATCCTAACAATTAACACATCCATATAATAATGATTCTAGAAAACTATTCTTTCTATATCAAAAATAGAAATTTTGGGTAAAATTATTTCATCTACCCACTTGAAACCAATATCATGTTCAATCTTCTGTTCAAGCGTTTAGAAATTCCTATCGACTTCGTGGCGTCCCACAATTCGACCAGAATTCATAAACCACTCAACAGACTAGCCAACACAATATAAAACAATTTTTATATCAATTAACAAATACGCTCTCTCGTATATATAGACTCAACTCATTCTAGGGTACTACTGACCCTATCTCTAATGAGCACATGCCACACAAGCCTAGGTATTCACTCAACCTAAGCTCTGATACCAACTGTAAAGGCCCGCAAATCCGAGCTATCTGAGTTGACTAAATACACCACACGTCCAACCCAAATAACACAGAAATACGACTCATTATTAGAAAGAAGTTAGAGGATGAGAAATAGAAAGAAAGAAATATTAGAATAGAAGAAAAACGAAGATCACAGCTCACAGCGGAACGAATAAAATATATTATATAACATAAGCTTTGAAATACAAATCTGTTTGGTGCATATATACATACCATCATCAGAGTACACATAACATTTGATTCAGCGGAAGTAACTCTAAATAACTAATGATGAAGCCTCCTGCTTCAAGCTCCTCCAAGTGTATCTGTAAAAGCCTGAAACACTTGACTGCCCGTACAAATTTGGGCACCCAAGAGTTTAGGAAAAACAAAACAAAATAAACTCTGGGTCAGTCATGGGACTGGTGTGAGTAAACTCCAACCACTTGTTTAACTTTCAAAATCCTTTCAAAAGAAAAGATAATAGTAAGACCAGCCCACACATAAACACGGACGGTTTTTACCTTACTATAACCCAAAATACTTTAATATCAAATCCAGTGATATTATAGTAATGTCTACATCAAATAAATAACCAATTAGCAGAACGCTTGCATCTCACGCTCTACATATATAGTATAAAATCAAAAACCGCAGGGCGTTTATTGGAGATTGGATTTCCAACATGACAAGGTACGGAACCACCTTCCGACGATGTATCTCTAGAGGCGAATACACCTGGGTTCAACAAGAACATCTTGTAACCCGGCCCACACATGACCGACCACTCATTTCGCTTGAGTGTATCGAATGTATATCACCAACGGTTGGACTCAAACCACCGTTTCCCGAATGGGCAGAATCGATAGATTTAGAAACAAAAGGAATTTCTCTAGATAGGTGATTATACACCCTAATGGGTGCGACCCACATAGCCATGCTGCCTGCCCGATTTTTGTCCTTTCCCGGTTGTTGAGGCTTGAGGCTACGAATACTTACCATTCATTGATAGCACAATCACTTTGAATGCCACATCGTCAGATCCGTTGATCACTAGTTGAGTTTGCACAAATATTCTGGATATTATGCTAAGGGATAAATCCGTTGCCACCATATACATTCATACAGACCAACTCAATTGATCATTGGAAATACTTTGTCAGACATTCGTCCATTTACGTTCGTTCTGGGATTGAACGAAACCGAAGGCACTATTTCTATTTCTAGAAAAGCCCTTGCACTTTACTCCATCTTCAATATATTCAGCATACTTGGTTCGCAACGCTTATGCCGATACAGAGTGGTTCTTCGGATAATAATCCAACCGGTCTCTCCATATTGACAACGATGGTCAAAAACTTCGATAGTCTGTGGTTTAACTATCGAATAAAAACAAGTGTTCATCCAAACATATCAAACAAATCACTGGGCTCTTTAATTAATATTTCATTAATTAAATCTCTTCTCTATTTCCTCAATCAATATTTGTTAACCCAATATTTCAATAATCATCTCGGCCTCTTATGTCATTTGGAAAACGTTTCCAAATATTAACTTCTTTTATTTTCTATATATTAGAAAAATCTCTATTTGCAATTGAAAACAATTTCAATTACTTATCTCTATCCCTTTTACAACATTCGATTTTTTTATATTCACTTTCCTATCGAATTCAATACGTCGATACAATGATTTCAAATTATCAAAATATCTTAAAAATATTCTAACTCCTTAAATTCCCGGAAAATTTCGCCATAACCTCCCCTGTATCGGGAGCATCGGGAAATTTCAAATAGCTTCCCGGTATCTTCCTCAATCAAAAAGAAAAAGGAAAAGCCAAGCGGCTTGCCGATACGGCGCATAAATCTCATATATGAATTAAACATGTACCTTTTGGTCGAGCACATAAATTATATACTTTATATACTTCATTCCATACCTGTCCAACACCTGTCACCTGTTTTCAATTCAATTCAATACCATCTAATCGTTTGAATTCAGTTTCGCCATTTATTCTTTAAATCGGCCATTTTGCCTATTTTACTCCTTTGTTTGAACATAGCATTTTCAAACAAAATATTTAACTCGTTCATAACCAAATTGAATTTCAATTTCAATTCTAGTTTCCTTTTTGATTTCGAATATAAATTTTCAAATCGAATTTACTTATTCAAAGCCCAATTTCCCTTCGAAAACTCGTTAACTAATTTCTATTCAATTTAGTTAATTCTATTCAATAAATCAAAATCTGGTTTCTGTTTCAAAAATCATATTCATTTACACAACTTGAATTCGCATATATTTTACAACTCAACTCTGAAACTTTCTAAATAGAAATTCGGATTTTTATTTGCTTAAAATCCTTTTATAATATTAAATAAACCATTATGGTTTTAAAACGATTCTGGCGCTGTTTTTCTGAAAATTTGATTTTGACATATCTCAAAATCTATACGACGAAATCCAGATTTTTCTCCTTCATTAGAAAACTATTATCAAATCGGTCCTGACGTTTCTTGTTTCAAAGAAATCCGACTTCAATTGAGTCCTGTATACTTGATTGAAGTTCGAATCGCTATTTTACGAACTGCAGCGCTGCGGCGAGTTCGTTTTAATTATATTTATATATATAAACTTCTTAACTTCGTTTAAAATAAATTTAACTCGATTTCAATATATATCAAATCAATTTCTCCCGAATCAACATAGCATTTCCGATCTATTTCACTTCTGTTTGAAATTCTATATTCAAATCTCAATTCACTTCTATTTTTCAAATTCTATTTGAATTTCTATTTTCGAATTGCCTTTATTCCAATCCCATTTGAATTACTACGTTCAAACTCTATATTTGCATTTCCTTTGAATTTCATATATTCAAACTCCATTTGAATTTCTATATTCAAATCCCCGTTGAATTTTCTATTTGAATTCTATATTCAAATTCCATATTCCATTTGGATTCTCTATTCAAATCCCACAGTTTAAATCCCATTTGAATTCCTCTTATTCAAATTCTATGTTTAAACTCCACTATTTTCAAATTCTATATTTGAATTTCATTTGAACTCCCTTTCTTCAAATCCATTTGAATTCCTTTGAATTCAAATTCTATTTGAATTCCTTTGAATTCAAATTTCTGTATATTCACATTCAATATATTCAAATTCTATCCAATATACAAATTCTATTTATATGTTATATATACAAATTCTATTTGAATTTTATTTTCAAAATCCATTTTGACCCTTTGAAATTCTATACTCAAGGTCTCTTTCTATTTAAATCCTATATTCAAATTCTCGTTTCAATCTGTTCGAATTCTGTTTTTGAATTCCTTTGGATTAAATTCCACTTTAAATTCTATAATCAAATCCCTTTTGAATGGTTATATTTGAAAATCATATTTGGATTTTAAACATTTAAACTTCATTTAAATTTCTATTTGAAATCTCATATTTAAATCCCATTGGAATTTCTTTATTCAAACCCATTTGAATTCCCTTGAATTCAAATTCCATTTCAAAACCCTTTGGATTCCCTATTTTGAAATCCTGTTTGAAATTCTATTTCCAATTCTACTTTGAAATCCTATTTTCAAAGTTTATTTCAAATTCTATTTTGAAATCTCATATTCGAATTTCTACTTGAATTTCTGTATTCAATTCCATGTTCAAATTCAATACTCGCATTTCTATTTCAAATCTCTATTCAAATTTCATATTTGAATTCTTCTTTGAAATACTATATTTCAAATTCTATTCAATTCTTCTTTGAAATTCTATATTTCAAATTTCTATTTTGAAACTCTACATTCAAATCTCTGTTTGAATTTCTTTATTCGAATTCCTTTGAATTCAAATTTTATTTTAATTCCTTGAATTCAAATTCTATTTTTCATTCTAATTTCGTCTATTCAAATTCCATTTGAACTTCTATTTGAATTTCTAATATTCAATCTCCTCTTAAAATTCAAATATTTAAACTCCTTTTAAAATTCAAATGTTATACTCAAATTTCATTTGAGTTATATATTTAAAAATTCCATTTCACATCCTATTTTGAAATTTCATTTGTATTTCAAATATTTCAACTCCTTTCTAATATTTAAATTCTATTTAAATTTCTACTTAAAAATTCTATTTCAAGTTCTATTTTCATTTCAAAATTCTATTTCACACTTGTATTTTCTATTTCTGAATTATCCAATGATAATTCTTGTCACTTCATTCATAACTTCGTTATAAAAGAACTGTTTATAAACTTCGTTTATAAAGAAACTACTTGTTTTATTTTACAAAAAAAACAAGTTTTATCTTATTCCATTTAAAATTCAAATTCTATTTAAAAATAGAATTTTCCCTTTTTAAATCTCCAATATCCTTTCACGATATTTTTAAATATCATTACTTAAGCCCAGTGATATTTAAACACACAAAGCAACGAATTATTTATTTTTCTAACACATCATATATAAAAATATATATGCAAACAAATAAACAAACAGATAATATATTTTTGAGGAATCCAGTTAGATTCCTCCAACCTGTTTTCCTGCATCCACAGATGTTAGCACATAAATAATACCAATTCTGCTTCGTGGCAGAATATCGCGGTATAGAAGGTCATCCACTAATCATAGCGTGGGGCGTATAGGGTAATCATCCGCAATGAAACTGCGGGCATCCGCTAATGAGACTGCGGGAATCCAACCAATCAATCAACCCAATATATATATATATATATATATAGCCTAAATAACTAATATATATAAACAACCAGAAAGCATTCACACAAGCAACAAACAATTATTTTTAATGAAATAAAAATAATTCTAAAGGTGAGTGAGATTTACTCACCTGATTTCTTTTGTAGAGATAACGATTTATTTTGATTAAATTAAACATAAGTTCAATTTAATCGAAAATCCTCCTAGGTTCTGAATCCTCGGTTCAATTCCAATGAAAAGCTTTAGCCAATTAGACTCCAACGTAACCGGTTTCACTCGAATCTAATAATGTATGTAATAGATATACTTGTTACAGTTAAAATCGAATTAAGTTAAGTTTAAATTAACTAACCATGACTATTTAAACCATATTACCTCTTTTTTTCATTTAGGTTCTTCTCCTTACAGTAGTCTCCTTCGCATTGCCGAACCTTTCACAGTACAACTCTCGTAGCCTGCTCTCATGAACCCACCAAAAGATTCAACAATTCACCTTCTTCATGTTCAACACTGCAGCACCTTCACATCCCCTTCAAAATCCTCTACCCCAACATAATCGAGCAACGAATCGTTGAACTGACTTGGTGTGTATTAAGCTTCATGAATTTCAACATTGACTCCGCTTGTCTACTGTCGCTATTTCTCAATCCTCAGTTCGCAACTTCCCTGTTCGAAATCGAATTACCCCAAAATCGCACTAACTAAAATCGAACATCTACTTTGAACTCTAAAATAGATGAACTCCAGATGGCCTCAAAAACCTAGGTCGGCCTCTTCCCAAACCATCGTGCCTTCTCTGAAACCCATCGCACATCTCCTATGCCCTTCAGCACCAATTGACACCCCGTCTCCATGAGTCGCGAACCCTTAGCTGACGTCGAGCTTCGAAAAATTATGCGACCTCCCTAATAAACGAACGAGAGCAGGGAATAGCTTCACGGCTTCATAGATTAACTTGTGATTCCTATTTGCTTTTGAGGATGGCTTTGTTCGGTTTTGAATTTTAAGGCAGTGGCCATTTTTATTATGCCAGAACGAATTGATTTATGTGTGGTTTTATACACGAAGAAGGAGCAAAAATTTCAGCTCGAGGAAATGATAGGTCTGCGATATTGAAAGGTTAGGGTGGCGCCATTAATCATGTTTACATAGCTGGAGGAGGAAACAAATTTTACTGCTCAAGGTAAAATAGGACGACACATACAGTTTAGGTCGGCTATCCTATATTTATTTACTTTTATATTTGATTTTATTTTATATAATATATCTCACGGTCCCTAGTTTTGAAAATCCGAACCGCTTATTTTAACTTAACGACCAATATTCTCGGATTATAACGTTATTTTGAACTCCACGGGACTGATATTGAAATTTACATTCGAATGTAACTATAAACGGCCATAATAAATTGATAACTCAATATAAAATATCATTTATATTATCAACTAAATATTTAAAATAATATTAAATATTTAAAATAATTTATTCAAAAATCTGGGTCGTTACAAGTGGTTTCAGCCAAATATTTCACAACCACAAACGGGTATTTTTCAAGCACAATCAACCAATATCCATCACAAACAATCCCAAACAATCATTCAATTTTCACAACAATTTCAACCAATAAATATCGTCCATGGTTTGTGGACGAGGGGGCGTATATATATATATATATATTTATATATAGCAATTTATATATAGCTATTCACTTTCATTTCACACATATATAATATATTTTAAATCAGAAATCTCACCAATAGCTACCCAACTTCACGACTCTTCCTTTATAGAAATCTTTGCCTTTTGTCGCTTTCTCCCGTATTCTCTACATATGTAAAAATCGAATTTTTACGATGCTATTCCATATATAAAAATATGATTTTTTCCACGCTATTCAATATATAAAAATATAATTTTTACTTCGACTTTCAATATCTAATAATCTGATTTTTCTTTCGACTTTCGATATATAAAAATATGATTTTTCTTTCGACTTTCGATATATAAAGATATGATTTTTCTTTTTAAAGAAATCAGTTTTCACTCTTTTTAAAAAATCAGTTTTTAACTTTTAAAAACCAAATCAGTTTTAATTTTTTATTAAAAACAAAAATCAGTTTTCTTTTCTAAAATAAAATCAGTTTAAAAAATCTTTTCAAATCAGTTTTTAAAATCTTCTTAAAAATTCAGTTTTTAGTTTCTTAAAAAAAAACAGTTTTTATCTTTTTTAAAAAAAACAGTTTTTATCTTTTTAAAAATCCTTTTTTTTCCTCTAAAAAGAAAATCAGTTTTAAACTAATTAAAATCCAGTTTTTATATTCCTTCATAAATCATTTTACTTTCTTTTTAAAAGTTCAGTTTTAACTCTTTAAAAACAAAACAGTTTTTAAATTATTATAAAAGAAACAGTTTTCAAATTATTTAAAAATACAGTTTTAAAACTTTACTGTAAAACAAAAATAAAAACAAAAACAAAATAATTTAAACACTCACCTCAGGCTCGATGGTGTTCGTCGGTGGCGAGCTTCAGGTGCGTCGCGAGGTGGTGTTCGAGGTGGAGGCTCCGATTGCGTCGCGGCAGGGTTCCTGGGAGCTTCGGTTCGATGGTCGGCGGCGTCTTCGCTGGAAGGAGGAGGTCGCGAGGGTGGTGGGGGCGTCAGCTCGATCGTCGGCGTTGAGGTCTGGAGGGCGGCTCGATTAGAATTAGGTTTTCTTTTTTTTTTTTTTTTTTCTGAATAATGAACCTGCGGGGGGGCCAATGAAGGAAAAGGGGGAAAGATATGTTTTTTTTTATTTTTTTATTATTTAATTATTTATTTTTGCCAAAGGGTTGACTTTTACTTATGACCTCGAAACGAGGTCCACCGCCTGTCGTCCATAGCGTTTAACCCCCATTCCGAACACAATGGGATATGTATCGCAAGCTGATGTGCTCATTACAATCAGTTTCTGTTGAATTTACATTTAAATCTATATATTGAATTTTAAACGCACATTTCAAATTACCGGGGTCACATACTGACTAGAAAAATTCCCGAAAAATATTTTCTAGCTTCGTATTTACGATACGGTCCTAACAAAACTAGTTTCGTCGAATTCTGAGGCCGTTTGAAAAATGGCCAATTTCCAGTCGATTAAAATCAACGAAAACTGGTCAAACGCGTTTTCTTTTGCCACGCTCACATATTGATTCGAAAAATTATGAAATTTGAAACCTAGCAATAACTTGACACTGCGGACCCAACAAAAGTGGTATCGTCGAAATCCGAGGTCATCTGCAAAATGTCCATTTTTAAGGGCCTGAATTCCATAGCGACTATTCAGAATTTTCAACTGGACATATCTTTTGATTCCCGCTATCAAATTTCGATTGGTCGGATTCGTTAGAAAGATATCATCAATTAGATACTAATGTTTTTGGTCTCACTAAAATCCGGATTGTTTTGCACCCGGTATATTCAATTGAAGTTTGAAATCGAATTATCGAACTACCGCGCCATTTTCAATTCTATATATAATTATAATTAATTATATTGGTTTTCAAATGTCGATTTCAACTCAGTTTTAATCGCCATTATTTAAAATATTTATTTTAAATATTTAAAATCCATTATTTTAGCCAATTTAAATTTTTTTTAAATTGGTTCAGATTTTCTGGGTCGTTACAATCTCCCCCACTTAAAACTTTTCGTCCCCGAAAAGGAACAAAGTCGAAAGTGGTTTGATAAATCTACAATCACACAACACAACAACCAATCCAATTGTTTTTAACCTTTCAAAGCCATACAAATTAATTCCTATTTTTCTTCCAAAATCATTCAAACAATTATAATAGAATAGAGAATTAAATGGTGAGGTAAAGTATGGTAAATATACCTTGCACTGGAGTCAATTAGAGATATCTACTCGGCATCTGGGATAAGCTTTCTGAATGCTCTCCTCGGTTTCCCAAGTACAATCTCTCGGATCTCCACTCCATTGCACTTTGACTAAGTGAACCTTCTTGTTTCTCAGCTCTTTGGTTTCTTTGCCGATAATCTTTAGCGGCTCTCGCCTCACAGCTAATTCTGGAGTAATTTCAATATCCTGCTGAGCTGCTTCTTCCACGATCAAGTCTGGATCATGAACGTGCTTTCGAAGTTGAGATATGTGAAATACATCATGAATTCCAGGCAACCAGTCAGGCAGTTTGACCCTGTAAGCGAGAGTTCCAATCCGTTCCAGAATAGGAAACGGACCAATGAATTTGGGCGCTAACTTTCCAGTTTTACCGAACCGGATTACTCCTCTCATCGGCGATACTTTCAAATATACATAGTCGCCAACTTCAAAGGATATATCTCTTCTTCTCCTATCGGCATAGCTCTTTTGTCGGCTTTGAGCGGCGAGTAATCGCTTCTTAATAAAATCGACTTTGTCGGCCGCTTCTCGAATCATATCGGGACCCAACACAAGTCTATTTCCCGGATCGACCCAACAAGCAGGAGATCGGCAAGGTCTACCATACAATGCTTCGAATGGCGACATTGTCAGGCTCGCCTGGTAGCTGTTGTTATAAGAGAATTCAGCCAAATGCAGATGGTCTTCCCATGATCCACCGAAATCTATTACACAAGCTCGCAATAGATCTTCTAAAATGCGATTCACCCTCTCAGTCTGACCGTCTGTCTGAGGATGATAAGCGGTGCTCAAGTTCAACTTCGTTCCTAGCTCGACTTGAAATGCTTCCCAGAATTTGCTAGTGAATATTGTATCTCTATCACTGACTATACTGAGTGGCACTCCATGTAGTCTAACTATTTCCCTGAAGTATATCTGCGCCAGACTCTGAGCGGTTCTATTTGATTTGACAGGTATAAAATGGGCGGTCTTTGTGAAGCGATCTACGATCACCCAAATACTGTCATTTCCCTTTCTGGTTCTGGGCAAACCATCAATGAAATCCATAGAAATATGTTCCCACTTCCAGCCAGGAACTTTTAGTGGTTGTAACAATCCAGCCAATTTCTGTTGGTCGCTTTTAACTAGCTGACAAGTAGGGCATCGGCTAACGTATATTGAAACGTCTCTTTTCATAGCCTTCCACCAGAATGTTCTTTTGAGATCGTTATACATTTTGGCCACGCCAGGATGGATACTCAGCTTGGACTTGTGACACTCGTCTAACACTTCCCTTTTTAACTCTGGGATGTCAGGAACACAAATCCTTCCTTTTAATCTCAAGGTCTCGTCGTTATCTATTTGAAAACACGAGGGTTCGCCTTTCTGAATCCTTTAGATCATTTCCTTAATAAAGTTATCCTCCTTCTGAAGAATAGATATTTTGTCAATCAAGGAAGTCGTGATAATAAAGCTGGCGATCATTACATTCTTTCGACTCAGCGCATCGGCCACGACATTGGCTTTCCCTGGAGTATATATAATTTCAAAGTCATATGCTGCAAGAAACTCCAGCCAACGTTGCTGCCTCAAATTTAAGTCCTTCTGAGTGAACAGATACTTTAACGACTGGTGATCTGTAAACAGTTCAAATCTCTCGCCCAGAAGATAGTGTCTCCAGATTTTCAAAGAGAATATGATAGCCAATAACTCAAGATCATGAGTTACATAGTTTTTCTCGTGCGGTTTCAGTTGACGGCTAGCATAAGCAATTACCTGACCTCTTTGCATTAACACTGCGTCAAGGCCTTCTCTAGAAGCATCAGTCCAGACTTTTAAATCCTGGTTGCCATCTATGATGGTTAACACTGGACATTTATGTATAGCTGAACTGTATTTGTACTAAGTAAGATCCTGTATACTGTGTAACTCTGATGATTACTTTTATCTAGTATATTTTGTTGTTCATATCTGGTGTACTTAATTAATTCTGTTCTGCTATTATATGTTTCTGTGTTATATTCCAAAAGATAACCTTGTTTCCGTGAGAACGGGAAATCGGGTCGTCTCAACGTGGTATCAGAGCTCGAGTGACCCTTGGATCGTCAGGGCCGGTCCACCGATGTGGATTAAAATGCCTGAACCATGCGTTTCCCCGCCCTTTGGGGCGTAAACGAGCCAACGAATGACTCCATCGGACCCAGATCGTCCGATCAAACCGAGGCGCCTCGCAACAGCAACAACCACATAGGTGAAAAGTATATAAATGTCAGGGCTGGTAGGTCACTGACACCACCCTAGCTAGGAAGAAACGCAGGCCCTCCCTGATGTCCTCTCCAGTTTTAGGTTCATACCGGGGTGTGAGGCTCGCGAATTCACGTTATACACAAAGCTACGCCACACAGGCGGTGCTTTGATCATCACCACAAGACTTTGCTTTTCAACAGAAGTCCTGATCACTGCATCTTAGCATGCCACACAGGCAATTCACACCGTGCAACTGATGGCTATCAATCACACAGAACAAATTCCAATGTCGGACACACAGTCCATTTACAAGTCCGTTCTGGGTCTGAACGAAATCGGAGGCACTAAATACCTCGCAAACCCATCGATCACCACGTACGTCTGGACGATCACCACTCATTATCCATATTTCGGGATGCCTCCCAATCAGGACCTCGGTTACCATCCAAACGAGGTGAAGATCTCCTGTCTTCGACCACCGTCTTTATCTTCGACTTTCAATCGTCGGTCAATTATTTGAAATGAGAATTAACTCGGCCTTCTCAAATAATTCACGTATATTTAGAATTTCAATTCAATTTATTTCAATGGTTAAATTATTCGACAACACCAATTTTGTCCTTTAATGTAATTTTCACACCAAACACATTCAACCATCAAACATCACATAAATCAAGCAAATTCAGTTTATTTCCATTCCATATCGCTTACGATATTTTATAACTATTTATCGCTATTTTTATTTATTTTAAAATAGCCATTTTATTCAAAACGACGCTTCGGGCCATAAGGCGGCCGTGGCGCTGTTTTTCTTCAGATTTGATTTACACATATCTGAAAATCTAACCATTGGATCTTCACAAAATTTACATCATTAGAAAGGTCTTTTCAAAACGAATCCAACGGTTCCAGTTTCGGGAAAAATCCGACGGTCGGATCTCCCGGTACACTCGTTTGAAATTTCGATTTCAAAATACGAACTGCAGCGTCGTTATTCGATTAAATATAATTATATTTATATATATAAATAAATATAATCGTTTCTGGCGCTGTTTTTCTTCAGATTTGAATTAAACATTCCAGACAATCCAACCGTTGGATTTCTACAAAGTTGGTGCCGTTGGGAAGATATTTCCAAGGCGAACCCGACGGTTGAGGTTTCGGGAAAATCCAATGGTCGGATTTCCCGCACTAGTCGATTGAAATCACGGTTTCAAAATACGAACTGCACGGCTTCGTTTCGTTTTAATTTTATTTATATTTATATATTTATATAAATATAGTTCATTCAACAATTTCAATATCGTTTTCACTTCAAATATTTTTCTAACACCTTAAATTTTGGAAAAATTTCGCCATAACCTCCCCTGCACCGGGAGCATCGGGAAATTGCAAATAGCGTTCCCGGTCCTTCTAATCTCAAAAAGAAAAAGAAAAAGCCAAGCGGCTAGCCAACAGGCTCAAAATCATCACCCAAACAAATCAGTAAATGTGTACCTATTTGTCGGGCACAAAATTTTATTCCTCTTCTCTAGCCCCTTTGCTATAACCTGTTCAATGAATATTGCATGTACATATATATACAGTTCTTATCATTTATCAATTTCTATTCGACTTCATATTTGATTTCTATTTGGTTTAAAAACTCCATTCATTCTAATGTTACATAAATAGGTGCAAATCATTTCATTAGCTAATTAATGAATATTTCATCTCATATATGTTTATTTTGAACAAGTGGCTATTTTTAACACTTCACATTTCAACGATTTATGCATACAATAAAAATGTGATTTTTATTGTAAAACAATTCATTTCAAAACACTATTTTTCTATATAGTTCAAGTTGGTGATAAAAATGGGATTTTTATCATAAACCAATTTATTTCAAAATATGAATACCATTCAACACATGAATTTCTAAACAACGAATGAATATCAATTCAACACATGAATGTTTTCAATAGTTTTTATATATAGATAAAATGTGATTTTTATTATCGAACAATTTATTTCAAAATATGAATACCATTCAACACATGAATTTCTAAACAACGAATGAATATCAATTCAACACATGAATGTTTTCTATGGTTTCTATATATAGATAAAAATGTGATTTTTATTATCGAACGATTTATTTCAAAATATGAATTCCATTCAACACATGAATTTCTAAACAACGAATGAATATCAATTCAACACATGAATGTTTTCTATACAATGAATAAATATAGTTTAAGCATATGAAAATAATTCAAACACACAAATATTATTCAAAATTTCGGCAGCATAACGGCAGGGTAGTTACACCGGCACCGTCCCTAGTACGGCTCCTCGCTCTACCTTAAAACCTCGCGGTTTTTGACAATGGGAATCATGCATCTAGTTCGCACGCAGGCGGCATGTATATATTTATTTCATTTCCACAAACTAATCCTAAGTGGTTTCAACCAAATATTTCACAACCACAAACGGGTATTTTTCAACCACAATCAACCAATATCCATCACAAACAATCCCAAACAATCATTCAATTTTCACAACAATTTCAACCAATAAATATCGTCCATGGTTTGTGGACGAGGGGGCGTATATATATATATATATATATATATATATATATATATATAGCAATTTATATATAGCTATTCACTTTCATTTCACACATATATAATATATTTTAAATCAGAAATCTCACCAATAGCTACCCAACTTCACGACTCTTCCTTTATAGAAATCTTTGCCTTTTGTCGCTTTCTCCCATATTCTCTACATATGTAAAAATCGAATTTTTACGATGCTATTCCATATATAAAAATATGATTTTTTCCACGCTATTCAATATATAAAAATATAAATTTTACTTCGACTTTCAATATCTAATAATCTGATTTTTCTTTCGACTTTCGATATATAAAGATATGATTTTTCTTTCGACTTTCGATATATAAAGATATGATTTTTCTTTTTAAAGAAATCAGTTTTCACTCTTTTTAAAAAAATCAGTTTTTAACTTTTAAAAACCAAATCAGTTTTAATTTTTTATTAAAAACAAAAATCAGTTTTCTTTTCTAAAATAAAATCAGTTTAAAAAATCTTTTCAAATCAGTTTTTAAAATCTTCTTAAAAATTCAGTTTTTAGTTTCTTAAAAAAAAACAGTTTTTATCTTTTTTTAAAAAAACAGTTTTTATCTTTTTAAAAATCCTTTTTTCCCTCTAAAAAGAAAATCAGTTTTAAACTAATTAAAATCCAGTTTTTATATTCCTTTATAAATCATTTTACTTTCTTTTTAAAAGTTCAGTTTTAACTCTTTAAAAACAAAACAGTTTTTAAATTATTATAAAAGAAACAGTTTTCAAATTATTTAAAAATACAGTTTTAAAACTTTACTGTAAAACAAAAATAAAAACAAAAACAAAATAATTTAAACACTCACCTCAGGCTCGATGGTGTTCGTCGGTGGCGAGCTTCAGGGGCGTCGCGAGGTGGTGTTCGAGGTGGAGGCTCCAATTGCGTCGCGGCAGGGTTCCTGGGAGCTTCGGTTCGATGGTCGGCGGCGTCTTCGCTGGAAGGAGGAGGTCGCGAGGGTGGTGGGGGCGTCAGCTCGATCGTCGGCGTTGAGGTCTGGAGGGCGGCTCGATTAGAATTAGGTTTTCTTCTCTTTTTTTTTTTTATTTTGTTTTCTGAATAATGAACCTGCGGGGGGGGGGGGGGGGCAATGAAGGAAAAGGGGGAAAGATATGTTTTTTTTTATTATTTTTTTATTATTTAATTATTTATTTTTGCCAAAGGGTTGACTTTTACTTATGACCTCGAAACGAGGTCCACCGCCTGTCGTCCATAGCGTTTATTCCCCATTCCGAACACAATGGGATATGTATCGCAAGCTGATGTGCTCATTACAATCAGTTTCTGTTGAATTTACATTTAAATCTATATATTGAATTTTAAACGCACATTTCAAATTACCGGGGTCACATACTGACTAGAAAAATTCCCGAAAAATATTTTCTAGCTTCGTATTTACGATACAGTCCTAACAAAACTAGTTTCGTCGAATTCTGAGGCCGTTTGAAAAATGGCCAATTTCCAGTCGATTAAAATCAACGGAAACTGGTCAAACGCGTTTTCTTTTGCCACGCTCACATATTGATTCGAAAAATTATGAAATTTGAAACCTAGCAATAACTTGACACTGCGGACCCAACAAAAGTGGTTTCGTCGAAATCTGAGGTCATCTGCAAAATGTCCATTTTTAAGGCCCTGAATTCCATAGCGACTATTCAGAATTTTCAACTGGACATATCTTTTGATTCCCGCTATCAAATTTCGATTGGTCGGATTCGTTAGAAAGATATCATCAATTAGATACTAATGTTTTTGGTCTCACTAAAATCCGGATTGTTTTGCACCCGGTATATTCAATTGAAGTTTGAAATCGAATTATCGAACTACCGCGCCATTTTCAATTCTATATATAATTATAATTAATTATATTGGTTTTCAAATGTCGATTTCAACTCAGTTTTAATCGCCATTATTTAAAATATTTATTTTAAATATTTAAAATCCATTATTTTAGCCAATTTAAAATTTTTTAAATTGGTTCAGATTTTCTGGTCGTTACATTATGTAAAGATAATCGAAGACGGAGTAGAGTGCAAGGACTTTTTCTATTAATAGAAATAGTGCCTTCAGTTCATCCTGTTCCTGGGTGACTTGTATGGATGAATGTCTGACAGAGTATTTCCAGAATGGTCACGTACATTGATTTCTTCAACCGTACCAAGAGTGGAAGCGGAGAAGGAAACTTCTTTTAGCTAACACGTAATGCACTATTGAGGACGTCAATCGGTGATTTGATGGATTTGACGATGTGGCATTCGAAGTGAATCTGGTGTGATGATAATGCGTAGCTTCTAGCCTCATCAACCGGTAAATGACAGAAATCGGGCAGGCAGCATGGCTATGTAGGTCGCACCTATTAGGGTGTATAATCACCTGATCTAGAGTTTCATTTACTTCTAAAAATCTATTGTCGATGCTGTCCCATTCGGGAAACGGTTGCCGATCCCAATTGTTGGTGATATACATTCGATACACTCAAGCGAAATGAGTGGTCGGTCATGTGTGGCTGAGTTGCAAGATATTCTTGTTGAACTCGGTGTATTCTCCTCTAGAGATATACCAGAGGAAGGTGGTTCCATACCTTGTCATAGTTGTAAATCCATTACCCAAATACGTGCTTGCGGTTTATGATTGTAATTATATATGTGGAACGTGAGATGCAAACGTTCCACTAGATTGTTATCTACTTGATTTAGACATTATTATAATATCAAAAGAGTTTTGATATAAAGATAAATCAAGTGTTTGGATTCTCATAAGGGAAAAACCCGTTCCGTGATATACGGCGTGGTCTTATGAGATATCATTTAGTTTCTGAAACTGTTTTAAACTGTTTACTCATACCAGTCCCATGACTGACCCGGAGTTTATTTTGTTTTGTTCTACCTAAACTCTTGGGTGCCTAAATTTGTAAGGGCAGTCAAGTAGTTCAGGATTTTTCAGATATATCTAAAGGAGCTTGGAGCAGGAGGCTTCAGCGTTATCTAGTTATAGTGTTGTTCCGTTGTGTTGTAAGTGTTGTACTCTGATAAGTGTATGTTATACAGTTGAGATTTTGTATTTCAAAGATATGATATATTATATTTTGTTCTGCTACGATGTGAGATTCTATGTTGTTATTTCTGTTCTTCTTCTATCTCTTTCTTCTAAAAAAAATGTTTCGTATTTTCGTGATATTTGGGTTGGACGTATGATGTATATAATCAACTCCGGTGTTGCGGATTTGCGGGTCATTACATTTGTCCTCTGTAGTGTTGTTAAAATTACGGGGTGTTACAGCTCTCCTTACTCGATCTAGAATCTAAGTAATCATTGATTCACAATTCTTAAACAAAAAGAAAAGGGAAGAAAAAGGAGAAATTTAAATTGATCAGATCCAAGAATTTTCCTCTCTTCGATCAAAATTTTGAACACCCATTTGGAGATATACATTCTTTTCCTCCAGACCTTGAATCAGAATTTCCTTAGACAAATTATTTTATTTTCTGAAGAGATTTGAGGAGGAAGAAGAATGACAGAGTCTAGACATCCTCTCAGAAAATATGAGAGTTAGGTTAGGCTCTACTAGCTTATTTATATGTGTTCAAGACCTTATTGTACACGCAGCGCTGAGTCAGCAATGAACGTAGTTTGAAAAACAGTCCAGATTCATTAAATGAAACTGCCCAGATCAGGGGTGGGTCGATGTACTTGCCCCCTAGGTTGGCACTAGGTTCGACCCAGCCCTCCTTGGGTCGACCCATAGGTCGATCCAGCCAAGTGCGGGTCGATCCATTTGGGTCTAGCAAGCTGTTTTGGGCACAACTATTTATTTGTTAACATTTTTTATTTTAAATGTTTGATTTATATGCCAATTATACCTTATTTGATTTATTTACATATAAACTCTTTATATGTATACAAAACTTCTAATGTCCATTTTACACGTGTATATATATGTACAACTTTTATTTTATTTTCAAAATTCAAATGGTGTTATGTCGTTATATAATTTTTACCAGATTTCTTTGATTGCATCCTTATTTTGAACTTCTCTCTTGTATGTGTGTGTATATATATATATATACATATACATATACATATATATATATATATATTTGCACATACATATGCATATACTTACATATCCATGTATACATATATTTTTGTTCTTCCTTATATGTATAATTTTCCTTATATCCATATATACCTATTTTCTTCTTAGAACATATATTATTTTAGTCATTCCCCTAAAACAAAAATACGGTGCCAACGGGAATCGAACTGGCGCCACTCTCTTGAAAGTCACATGCTTTTACCAACTGGACTATGTAGGCTTTTGTTAACAAGACTAAAAACAATGGTGGTCATTGTTCTTTTTCATTTTCCTTCTTTTCATGTATATTATGATATTTCATTTAAAGGTATATCTTTCATCTTAAATCAGTTTTTTGCAATCCATAGGTCTAAATTGACCAGAAAATCTCCATGGACAAAATGAGGCTAATCCCGTGAACAAATTATGGAAGCCGTTCAATTTTATTTTACTTAATTAAAAATGCGGGGTGTTACGTTCTCCCACCCTTAGGAAATTTTGTCCCCGAAATTTAGTAAGGGTAAAATCAAGTAATTCCTTGCATAAATCACAACCATCATGTGTGCGTCCAACTTTGCAACCCTTTGTGTACTAGTGCAAAGTGGTATTCAACATAATAATACATAAACGAAATAATTCCTAAGCGGTACCTCCTATATGAATGCAAATTTTTCTGGAAAATCTCTTTGAAAACATGTGCACACATTCTAAATATACTGGAAAGTTCTATATGAATGTAATATTTGAAAACCAAAATATTTTTCATTCAAATTTTCCCGTACTCTTACTGAGCAAGAGCATGGTTCATCCAATTTTTGCATCCAAAACCCTACCAAGCAACTTTATTTTTCGAATTTCAGAAAATCCTAATTTTCTAAATTGGATTTCTTATGTTACAAAAAGGTGGAAAATGGAAAGCTTCACACCCTCCATTTTTCTTTTAGTCACCTTTTTCAATCCGTACTTGGATTTTGTGTAACTATTATATAAAGATTCCCTATTTTCCTATCCAAGCACAACCCATATAAGAAAACTTTCTTTATTACAGATTTTCTTTTTCAACTTATCTTGGAACTTTTTTTTTTTTTACTATTATTCACCTTTTCTCATAATTTTCCATTTTTCTTCAATTGTCATGTCTGTTGCTTTATTGAATTTGTTGTTTCCTTTTTTGTTGTATCATTACTCTTTTCTTAGCTTATTTAACTTAATCGTCTTATCTATGTTTAGTTGCAAATAAGCCTTATAGTCCTTCAATAAAACAGGAAAACAAATGCTCTACACAGCTACTACTAGGGCCGAGAATCTCAGAACTATGTCCTCCTCAAACAGAAAAGTTAAAACTACGGGATCAATGACATATTTAGATGTTACCCTAACTACCCAATAGGGGCAATGTAACAGAACGATCCCAACAGAAGTGTAATAACGGGTTTTTACCCATAACAGGAAAAATTTGCAACAGGATCTAAACACTTACTTGCCCTTCACTATCTAGTAGTCACCACTAGTCCTAGCTGTGTACCAACAGTCATTTTCAAACAACACCATAGGCTTCTCAATGCTTACGCATTCTACGGGAAACTATTCCGAGATAATTCTCGCTATCAACTTCATTGCCTTAAAACTTTTCCTGTCTTCCACTAATCCTTACATACTCCATACTTTTTAAAACATGGTTTGGCCTTTTCATTTCACTTTTCTTCCAAAAGTTAAAAGTATCAAAATTTTATTTTCCTCACCAAAACTTACTTTTGCCAAACCATAGAAACATATCATCTCATAAAAATGTAAATCATTTTTTTTTAAATCACAAAAATTGGAGTTGACAAGGACAACTATTACTCAATCAGGTTTACAACTGGGTGCAAGCATCTACTCTATTCATAATTTCTACAACTGGTTTTGTCCGCCCAGAAAATTTTTATGTCAAAACAATTAAAAGAATGACTGTTAAAAGAATAGAGATTTCAAAACTTTCTTTTATTGAAAATTCTAGCTCTCAACAAAATGCAACACGTTTTTTTTCATACCATATAACTTGAAAATTACCAAGCTATACATGCTCTATAATGTGCACCTTTTTCTGAGAGAATTCATTTTAAACAAATATTTCACAAGAAATCACTGTTTGTAAAATATACCCCATTTTACATCAATACTTAGTATGTACTTTTCAAATATGTTCTTTATATTTTTTTTTAAACATCAAAAACACTTTTAAAATCAAAACTTGAAAACATCATAAATCATCTTCCAAAAGCTTTTACAATTTCAAGTTCTTAAAAGTTAACAATGGAGTTAGACTCCAAGTGGGTTTCCAACTGGACTAGGCTTTCCTAGAAATACTCACAAAGTCAATTCTCTCGACCATATATATTCCTAATCCATTTGTCTCTTTTTAACCTTTTTCCAATTTATAAGGTTTTACTGCAAAACCCACTAATTCTGGAATATTAACATACGAGATCCATCTTTCTCCAATACAAAGCATATTGTACACCTCCCACCCAAACTACCTAAGGGTCTCAGATTTCCATATTCATTCCTTTAGTGTACAAAATAGATATCCCAATTCTTAACATATTCTGCTCTTTCTATTTAATGGGTTCCTCTTATAGATCTAGGTGTGTATATATATATATATAATATTTATATTTTTAAAAACATTAATACGTTCACTCACTATCTATATAGGAATCCTAAGCTTAGGCTCTGATAATAGATGTAACAACCCAAATTCAGACACACCGATTTTTTTCCTCAAAATTCTAATCTATCGAAACCCATGTTGGTTTGTCTGGTATCCTGCAGAAAAGACAGAGATAATAAACATATCAGAGCTCAGAAAACATCTCACAGCGGAATGAAATAAAATAAAATATAATCAAAATATAGCTTTTCCCAGATAATGATATTTCCTAACCAGTATCCAAAGTTATCATATCTCTGCCACAAATATAACCTGCGAGTAAGTTACAAGGAGGGGTCAATACACAAGTTCTGATGACTGGATTTAAACTACACATTTTGGATAACCCTACATATATCGTTCAGTTACATTTTCTTATTTATGAGGTTACTTGGGTTAACAACACTCAAGGCTTACGCACACGTCGTTCCCATCTACTCCCCAGTAGATTAGCCTAGTACAATATATATGTAGCTACCCCGAATGTTAAGGTACACCCCATGGTACCCCACTCGTACGGTCTCCACCGTAAGGCGACAGAAATATACACAGTCCTTCATCCTACGCCGGAGCGACGTATGGATCTCTATATAATAGTGCTACGTTCCGCATAGAACTGCCATAGCTATGCTACACAAGCACACAGACTTCCACCTTTGAACCATTCATTTGAATCAGATTCCATCATAGAGTAATGCCCTAGAGTCTACGATACACCACCCGGAGAAAACATGCATGTATCTAGACTTTCTCATGTACGTACCGTTAATCATACTTGATGCCTCAACCTCCATGATACACCATCCAAAAAGATATGCATGTATCCACACATATTATCTACTGTGCACTGAGTTCCGTAACAGTGCTATATCAGATACACGGAACTCGGTTGGGAGCCTTTTCAGATATCTGTATACACATATGCTATGGTCTAGATCTTCACAGTGGCTATAGTCCCACCCGACCCCTCCCTTAACGAGTGAAAGACAAACAGAATTAAGAGCTAATGATGTAGCCAAGAAAAACAACAAATAATAAGTCCCAATTGGCCTGTCCCTCACCCAAATCCTTGATAGTAAGAGGTCGATGTTCTATTGGTTTAGCTCTCCGTCTTTCCGCATCACGCATCTCGCTGACTATCGATGACTAGTACCCTGATGGTTACGATCAACCATATGGTTAGACCCACCTAAGGAAAACATACTATATGGTCGTACCCCACTTAGTCAAAAGGCAACAGGTTCATCGAATCACTTATGCCACCCTACAGTCTTCCGACTGTCCTTTATTGTGGTAGTCAAGGCATACTCACCGGGTAGTAACGCGCGGACTTAACCTTTGCGAGCACATCCTATACGCTACCACCGCACAAAGGACTGCTAGGAGTACCCTCCACGTCCCAGGAAGCTGCGTGCTTTCCCTTTCAGTCCTTCGAAGCCAGCTGAATATTAGCAGAAGAACAGACAAAACAAGAAGAATAATCAGATAGACGTGTGCTCCTCTTGTTCCCCATGGCACCACAATGATCAATCCCGTTGGGTTATTCACCTTTAGACATACGAATCGGTCTAAGCGCCTCAGGTTAACATGCTATTAGACCATATGTCTAACTGTTTACTTGTGCGCTTGCTCTACCTCATCAGATTTCCAATTAACTTGGTCGTTTCAAATCATACTAACTTCTTATTCAAGTTACCAAGTTACTCTTACTTATTAATTTCAGTTATGTAACTTAACCCATTTAAGTTCATTAATAAGCCTTCAACATGTTATTCTTATCAGCAGATTTTAAATTTTAGGTTTTCATATTACTTAATTTATGATTAAGTACAACATATTGCACTTCATAAGTTTTACCCATTTTTTCTACTTATTACAAACAACAGATTTCAGTTTTCCATATTTAAAGACTAATTAATTTATAATTAAGTATTAACTTATCTTATTACATAATTTATCTCATCTTCTCTATCGTTTATTGTAACCTAAGTAACAATTTCCACGTATCCCTAGGATAAGCCTACCTATTATCTTCCTTTTCCCATTTAGGTTTATTCATAATAGATTATTATCATTCCCCATTCATTCCAATTCTCTTACTATTGTAGGATTCATTCATTTCCATTAATTTCAATTAATGCCATTTATTTCTACCATGTTATATACATATATTGATATATAAGATTATGCACCAAACCTCTCATATTAAGATGACCACTTATGGATACTGGATTTTACTGGCGGTTCTGAGCAGACTTCTACCATAAGTCAGGCTTAACCTCGTGTCTTAGCACCGTTATATGTATATTTACGCACCAGACCCCTCAAATTAAATTAACCACTTGTGGATGTTTGTAACGAACTAGGATTTTCGACTCCGAAAATCAACATAAAACCCATGTTAATTATTCAGACATCGAACATTCCAGATCATTAATAGAAAGAAGTTAGAAGGTGAGAATAGATAAGATAGAAAATTAGAATAGAAGAAGAAGATCACAATTAGAGTAAACACGAATCTCACAGCGGAACGAATAAGATATAATATATAACATAACTTTGCAATAAAACAGCATGTGTGTACAATGTTTATCAGAGTACAACACTTACACACAGCGGAAATAACAATAGCTATATAATCCTGAAGTCTCCTGCTTCAAGCTCCTCCAAGTATATCTGTAAAGTCCTGAACTAGTTAACTGCCTGTACAAATTAGGGCACCCAAGAGTTTAGGGAAAACAAAACAAAAATAACTCTGGGTCAGTCATGGGACTGGTGTGAGTAAACTCAAAACATCGGTTTAACTTTTCAAAATCCTTTTCAAAAGAAAAGATAATCGTAAGACCGATCCACACATAAACACGGATGGTTTTTACCTTACGATAACCCAAAGCAGTTTTGGAAATCAATACTTCTCTGATACTATAATAATGTCTAATCACAAGTAATTAACAATCTAGCAGAACGCTTGCATCTCAAGTTCCACATATATAATATACAAATAAAACTGCGAGCGCTTATTGGAGATTGGATTCCAACTGTGACAAGGTATGGGACCACCTGCCGTTAGTGTATCTCTAGAGGCAAATACACTGGGTTCAACAAGAACGTCTTACAACCCGGCCCACACATGACCGACCACTCATTTCACTTGAGTGTATCGAATATATATCACCAACGGTTGGGAGCTACCCACCGTCTTCTCGAAAAGGGACAACATCGATAAAAGATAAAAGAATGAAATGGATTTTCTCTAGATAAGTGATATAGACCCTAATGGGAGCGACCCACTTAGCTATGTTGCCTGCCCGATTTCTGTCATTTCCCGGTTGATGAGGCTTGAGGTCATTACGTATCTTTTGAAATGCTTGACCACCATTCACTTTGAATGCCACATCGTCATACCCGTCAAATCACAAATTGATTTCCTCAAAAATACCACGGGTATAAAGCTAAGAGAAACGAATTCCTCCGCCACCAAACGTAAGTACGTTTGAAGAGATCAAATTACGTGATCCTTTAGATATACTCTGTCAGACATTCGTCCATTCACGTTTGTCCTGGGACTGGACAAACCGAAGGCACTATTCTGTAAACAGGATAGCCCTTGCATAACTCCGTCTTCAATATTCGATCTAAATGCTAACGTCTATACAGATTGGTTTTCAGATAATATATCTGATCCCGGTCTCTCCGTATTGACAATGATAAAATGGTCAAAAACTTTAATTTATCGTCTATACAGGTGTGCAACCAACGATATTATTTCTAGATGGAAATTCTATCGATCAATCATCAATCAGCATTTTCCCTTTCTATTAAATTATCTTTAATTTATCCATTTCCCCATTTCTATATATTTGTAAATTCTTATTTTTTAAATTTAGAAAATATACATCATCAATCATTGGAAAACATTTCCATCTCTGTTTCACGTACCACTGTCATTCCAGTGTTCTTTCTCATTAACTTTTCATTTTCTAGGATTAGAAAATATCTCTGATTATATGTGAAAAGATGTTTCCAAAATTTATTCATTTGATTTAAACAGATGTTTAAATAAAACATCAATAAGCCAATTTAAATCATTACACTCATTAACTAAATTCACTTAATCAATCTTCACTATCGAATCTTTCCCATTCCTTAGTTAAAACGAAGTCAATCAAGTTGGGGTATAATTACCTCTCAGACCTTAACTGAACAAACTTACTAACTTCGAAACAGACAAGGTCTACCTTTAAATCTTAACACTTCCTTACGAAACTCTCGGATTCTATTTACGAATCCACTTCCTTTACCAAAATTATTTGATTATAACCATAGTGATATAATCTCCTATTTTTGAAATATAATAACTTAAATATAACTTTTCTTCCTTAATTTGAATAAATAAACAACGACTAATCTAAAATAAATAAATCTTGATTTGAAACTGGAAAGTATATAGCATTTTCCCAAATTCGATATAATCAAATTCCAATGTATAATTCACTCTCGAATAACCACTATCCGATAACTCTCTTTCGAATAAACTATATTTGATTCCTCTGTTTGAATACTAATATTCGATAATCCTTTTCTTCGAATAATATATTCGATAATCCCTGTTCGAATAAACCATATTCGATAATTCTCTCCTTTGAATAACTATATTCGATTTAACTCACTCCGAATGAACTATTTCGATTACTCTTCTTGAGTAAACTATATTCGATAACTCTACTTCAAATAAGCGATATTTGATAAATTCCTTTTGACTAACTCTATTTAATCTACTAATACCCGACTAACTTGAAGTTGATTAATTCCATTTGAATAACCCTTATTCGATTTACCATAACTGGTTAACTCTAACTGATTAATTCTAACTGGTTGACTCGACTTAATTACGTCTATCGATTAACTAATGTTTGATTTGTCTCCATTCGCTTGACTCTAGATCGCAGTGATCACAATGGTTATGCATGACTCCCTCAGGAAACATCCGACCGCCATAGGCTATCTGCATCCCTGCGAATTACGTTAGCAGTCGTACGAAATGGCAACATATCCTAAATAACTATGTTTGCCTAACTCTATCTCAAATAAATATATTTGATCAACTCTAATTGAATAACCAATATTCAATTAATTCTAATTTGATTAACTCTATCTAATTAACTCTATTTTATTCAGTTTTCAAATATCGATGTTGAAATTGATTCTTACTTCTCTATATAAGTCCTGACCTATATATTCTATTTATCCAGTGATAAACATTTCATTTGATTCGTAAAATATTATTCATAAATTTTTCTTCTCAATCTATCGGTCAGAATAGATTTTATTTAAAATCTTTGCTTTAAATCCATATCAAGTTATACCCGTGTGCGAAGCACGGGTTTAAATCTTTCAAAATGTAAAATTCTCCTTTCATACAATTCTAGTCACTTTTCAAGTATTCCTTTTTAAAATCAATTTATTTACAAAATAAATCCCCTTTTGATAATTCTATTAATTCAGTAAAATATTTTCTATTTATAAAATCTATTGATTTTATAAGTAATTCCTTTGATAATCTAACTATTTCCTTTACACATATTTCCCCTTTTTATTCTATTTATTTTTCAAATAAATATCCCTTTTCAATTTTATTTGTAAATAGTTACAAATATTTCTTTTTCAATCCTATCTATTTGATTAACAAATAAATATTCCTTTTTAATCTATTTATTTTCTAAATAAACAGTTTTATTTTTATAAAATCTTTTGACTTTATAAATATTTCTTTTTCAATATAACATTGAAAATTTACTTTTTAACATTCTAATATTCTTTATGGTATTTGACGTACCATATAACAATGATCGGTATCATTCAACCATACAAAATCAACAATAGATTTCATATCACATCATATAACACAATATATGAAAAAAAAAACAGTCAAATAAATGTTGAGGAACCCAGTTGGGTCCCTTCAACCTATTTCCCTGCATCCACGGATGTTAAACAATAATATTAACATCAATTTC
This sequence comes from Allium sativum, assembly GCA_030737875.1. Classification (NCBI taxonomy): domain Eukaryota; kingdom Viridiplantae; phylum Streptophyta; class Magnoliopsida; order Asparagales; family Amaryllidaceae; genus Allium; species Allium sativum. The sequence continues at coordinate 143,503,124 of CM060913.1, read as the reverse complement.
ATTTCACTATGAAATATTCTGCTAAACCGAATCAATATTTGATTAACGATTTATATTTATATCATTATCTATATTTTAAATCAACTGACTAGCAGTTCAACCAAATAGTAGTTCAACCAAACAGCCAACACATAGCAAACAACTATCATTTATCAGTTATAAAAATACGTTATAAAAATATAACTGAGAAGAGTTAGTGAGATTACTCACCTTTCGCGTTAACCGTTAAATAACGATTTGCGTTAGTTGATTCTGATCAGACAATTTATTTCGCCATAAATTTAAACGAGCTCCAATGGACTTCCAGTCAGTTTCATTGTGGAGTGCTCGTCCATACGATCCTAACGGATCTGACCGTTCGCAAAACCCTTATCAAAACTGGCCCACCTATGCCTTTGAAAACCCAACCCACAAACAGACCCTTCTCTTCCAATTTTAGATACGTGGCCTCCTCTGTACAACATACCCTTACTTCACCGTTGACCTCGGGTTTGACCGCGCCTAACTCCTCCTACGACCATCTATTCTGGTCGCCACCACCACCACTCCGTTCTCCATACCAATCTCCAACCGACAATACCCTTCAATTCACACTCAGTCCTTCCACCTACACCTCGATCTGTAGCTCCACTCACGACGTCCTACTATTGATTATCACCCAAAGGCATCGGAGTCCCCATCGACTCCACCAGTCGACCAACCAACGTGGCCCGCGCCTTTCTCCTTCACAACTCCACCCGTAACTCCCCTTTAATCGACAGCGAGCACCAACCCTAAATCAACAGTACATTTCCAACATCCGGAAGACTGCAGCGCACTTCACAGAACGGATACAAAATTGAAGCTTCTTAAATGAGGAGTTCTATGAATCCAGTTTCAAGTCATTCCATTGAGGGATTGATTTTTGATTGATTTTAGAAGTTCACTGATTTTGTTTGAGGAAGCAATACTGGCGGCTACAAAAAGCCTTGACCAGAGAAAAATTGGTCTAGGGTTAGGTAGGATTTTGGGCATATATAGAATAGTTTAAATATTTTTTTATTCGATTATTTAATTTATATTTAAGACAACGCTACTTTTATTTGTGCTCTAAAATTTCTGTGATCACATACGATTCCCAAAAATCATCAAACTAAACACGCAACTAGTGTTTGACATTACGAACACAACGAAACTGGTTTCGTCGAATTCCGACTTCGTATGCCCACACAGCGTATTTTTAACCATCAAAATATCGATTGTTTTTCACATTAAAATCCCGTACGACCACATACTGACTTCAAAAATCACGAAAACTGAAATCTAGCAATAATTTGATGTTGCGGATCCAACAAAATTAGTTTCGTTGAATTCTGAGGTCGTTTGCAAAACTGGCTATTTTTAAAGCTCTAAATAACCCATTTAAATATATAAATATATTTAAAAATAATTAAATTTAATATTTAAAAATAAATATTATCGTCTATATTCGCAGTGGAATACCATACATCTCCATTGGGATTTATAACTCAACATTTCAAATCCAGTGTTACATCGATATTCGATTTATATTCAAAAATCCATTTTAAAATATAAATAAATCGATATAAAATATAAAGGAATTCCATAAAATCTTTTATAAAATTTGATCTGGACATAACTAAAAATCTACACGACGAAATCTCGATTTTTCTCTTCCACTAGAAAAATATACTTCACCAGCTCCTAACGTTTATTGTTTCATAGAAACCCGATTTAAAACGGCTTCTGTATATTCCATTGAAGTTCAAATCGCCAAAAAGCGAACTGCAGCGCCATTTCGAGCTTGATTATAATTAAATTATTATTATACGTTCAAACTGTCATTCAAATAATATATTCGTTATTCTAATTTAATTCTAAACTGAATTAAATATCACTGATGATCCAATTCACACCATTTTGTGAAGTCCACTATTCTTGACTATTTCAGAAATTAAATATATTATTATATTATTTTATTTTAATTAAATATTCAATATTTTTTAATTCTGGCCATTTTAAATAATCAAAACCATTATTTAAATAATTAAATAAATTAATTATATCGCTGAAAAATGCGGGTCATTACAATGTTGGATTTTCTCGGCGGTTCTGGGCAGACTTCTACCACAAGTTGAATTTAACCACGTGTCTAAGTGCGGTTACAAATTTTCTATTTACTGTAAATTTAGGCATAATCATTCTTCCAAATTTTACTGTAATTCTTATTTACAATCTTTCGGCACAATAAAGTTCTTAACAAATGTTCACTGTAAATTTCATAATTACAGTGTTCACAGAAATTCCCAATTCAGACAGGTGACTAATGGAAACAGACTTTTATATAACACCAACAGATTCAACAAGTTAAGTATTACAGGTTAACAGGTTCATATAAACCCAACAGATTAAATATATTTACTTAACCTTACAAATTCAGCAGGTTTACTTAACCTCATAGATTTAACAGATTCCGCAGGTTACTTACAGTTTCATTAACATGTTCCACTTAATCTTGAATTAAGCCTACAGATTTACATGTTCATACAACCCCAAATTTCCAGTCATATTCCATAGTACTAATTTCAATATATTTCAGTAGGTTTACAGTTCAATGGATTAATCATTTAAACAAATTACAATAGGTTGAATGATAAATATACCATTATCAAAAGGCATAACTTAAATCCACTCACCTAATTGATTTCCAATTAATGAATCTGGTCCAGACCTAGCATTCCATGGCTCTCCTAACTAGACCAAGAATCTAAGTAATCATGGATTCACAATTCTCAGAATAAAAGAAAAAAGGAAGAAAGAGGAGAAATTTAAATTGACCAGATCCAAGAATTTACCTCTTTTCGATTAGAATTCTGAGCGCTCATTTGCAGATATACATTCTTTTCCTCCATACCTTGAATCAGAATTTCCTTAGACTAATTATTTTATTTTCTGAAGAGATTTGAGGAGGAAGAAGAATGGCAGAGTCTAGACAACCTCTCAGAAAATATGAGAATTTGGCTAGGCTCTGCTAGCCTATTTATAGTTGTTCAAGATCTTATTGTACACGCAGTGCTGAGTCAGCAACGAATGAGGTTTGAAAAACAGTCCAGATTCATCAAATGAACCTACCCAGATCAGGGGTGGTTCGATGCACTTACCCCATGGGTCGACCCATCCAAGTGTGCACCGACCCATTTGGGTCCAGCGAGCTGTTTTAGGCACAATTATTTATTTGTTGACATTTTAATTTTAAACGTTTGATTTATATGCCCATTATACCTTCTTTGATTTATTTACATATAAACTCCTTATATGTATACAAAACTTCTAATGTCCATTTTACACGTATATATTACACACAACTTTTATTTCATTTTCAAAATACAAACGGTGTTATGCCGTTATTTAATTCTTACCAGATTTCTTTGATTGCAACCTTATTTTGAACTTCTCTCTTGTATGTATGTATGTATGTATGTATATATTTTTGCACATATATATGCATATACCCCTACAAGAAAACTTTTCTATAGTTACATTATATTGTAGCGTTTGAGGTTTAAGTGCATTCATTAGTCTTATTAAATGGAAAAAAAGGAATAAAGCTAAGGCTGCTGAAAATCAAAACAAGTAGGCGGGAAGTAAAAATTAGGCGGGCAGTATATTTCATGGAATTTCCACATCTACTAGATTCCTCTTTTCTATCATGGTCCATTTCCCTCCTTTATTCCTTTTCCTTTTTATGTCCTCTCCTTGTTCACTCAACCTGGCGTCCCATTATCTATGGCGGTGCTTCCTCTTGTACAGTAAAATGAACCCAAAACCAATCCTTCCACCATCAAAATCTCTTTCATCCTTCAACTAAACGCAACTTCTTTCTTCGCCAAACAACTCCATCCAAGAATGCTCCGCTCCGGTCACCACCACCATGAGTTCGATTATGTGGATACGAACGCGACTTGATGCCCTCACAGCTACGGTGCATGCATGTCCTCTTCTATTGGACGTCTTCCTTTAATTTGAAACATATGTATGATTATTTTTCACTTTTCCCCTAATTTTACATTCTTTTTTCTATTTAGTAACAATTTTATTGGATTACCGATTTTCCAACATAATTTTATGGCCGAATTTGTGTTTTAGGAAACCAATTTTTAGATTCTTCTCACTTTATCTGGTTTGGGTATACATATATGCATTTTTTGTTATGTCTATCACACGTGAGATTTCAGGTTGGGATTTGTTAAAAACCTAAAATCATGGAAAACTTCAAATCTCAGCCATGGTTGATTTAAATGAGATCTTCTTTTGTTTTTATGTCTTTTGTGTAATTGTGAACCTTTTTAAAAATGGAATCATATAATAGCCGAGGTATTTGAGAATTAAAAGTTTGTTATTTTTATCATTGGAATTTATCAATCATTCACGAAATTGGGTACTTATTAATAATTTTGAGTCGATTAATGTGTCTTTAATGTCTTTTAAAAAAAGTATAGTTTCCTCTTATTATGTGTAGAAATTTCAATGCTTAGTGATTAAATTATTTATTTAGACAAAACAAAAGAAGCTACATCATTTTGTTACTTTTTAGCTTCCTATAAGTAGAGTAGTACTAGTGATTTAGAGGTTAATGTTGGTGCATGCTTGAGTTAAAAGTATGTTTTATTTATCACAATAGCACGACTACTTTATTTGTTTCCAACCAGTGTAGTCAAGGCGAAAAAGCCCCAAAAAGCCCCAGGCTAGCGCCTTGGGCTTTTTTGGGCGCCTTGAGCATGACTTTAAAAGAAATAAAAAATAAATAAAAAACCTGCACTTATATTAAAAACTACATTGTTTTTTTTAGAAAAACCGCACTACACTTGTTTGAAAAGAAAAACCGCTTATTTAAAAAAAACTACAGAACTCACTCTTATTGATGCCGAGCTCGCAGCCGTCTTTTGTTGTCGAACTCGCAGCAATCGACAGTTGATCTTTTTTTTGTACTGTTCAAAGCGCGATTTTTTACGCATCACTTTTCCTAGGGCTTCGCCGCCTCAAGTGCTTTTCTGGCGCCTCAAGCACGACCGATTCCTCGATGACCAAAAAAGCCCTAGGCTGCGCATAGGGCTTTTTGGCGCCTAGGGAGCGCCTTGACTACACTGTCTCCAACTTAGTCACCTACAATCTTCCGACACTCAAAATGACTATGAAATTTGCTTATAGTGCTTCTTATAAACATTTTGGTACATTCTGTTTGGGTTTTAATGTACTAGCAGGTGTTTATCAAATACCGAAATGGTTTAAAAACATCTCAATAATAAAATTCAAGCAGCTGGTAATGAAACCATTAGCTTTTATAGATCATTGATTTACTTGAGAGATTATTACCTTGGGTGGTTAGATGAGTTTACTGATATCGGTCTTCTTTCACTATGGGATCCCACAGTCCACTACTTATCATGCATCATTAGTTGTGACACAATAATTTATATCATAAAACATGTTTATATTTATAATTGTGATCTTATACGTTAATGCAAAGACGACTTATCTATATAGATTTGAGGTATAATTATATAGCCATGAAATAATGCATGGCACAAATTCTACCTACAAATATGTTTTCTCTTATTTGTTGATGTCTGTGTATCGTATTTGTTCATTTCATCTGATTAACAACATCATAATGTATTATTTACATGCCTAAATTTGATTGATAATAGCTTTGGCTATAATCTTCATCATTTATTTCTCTTTTATTGATTCTCTAATTTACATGTGTTTTATTAACAAAGAAATTACTCTTTTATGTTAAGGGATACACTTTAGATTATATTATTAACAAAGAAATCATTTGCAGTATGACAAGTAAGAGTTATTGCTATCAATGGCTTATTATACGTTAAACCAACAGTATGACAAGTAAGCATTTTTTTTCTTCTTCAGACACTCTTGAATTCTTCTCCGTGTTTAGCTCTTTATCGAACTATAGCGTTGTGACTGTAGTATTGAATGAGAAGCGAGAAAGGGATGAATTGCCTCCCAATGAGTTATACAGTTAATCACGTCTGAGGATGTAGCTCAGTTGGTAAAACCCTCACTTTGCATGCGAATCGAAATATTAAAAGCGAATATTTTAAACATTTTGTATATGAAACTGGAAATATAAAAAAAATTAGAAAAAAGTTTTAAAATGAAACAAATGAACCATTTTATCAAGAGTAATTTTGACTTCGTGACCTCATTTGTTTATCAATGACTAATTTGTTTTTCGAGTTTTAAGTAAAAATAAAAGATAATGTTCCTTGTTTTGATAGTAGACTGTGATTGAGAAGTTGGAGCTGTGGGAGGGCATTTGTGAATGCATGTGGTCTGCATTCAGGAATAGAGGAGAGGAGCTGTAGGTTGTGGGCAGGGTGGAGCAGTTTTTTGTAGTTGGGAAATTGGATTGTGATATATATGGTAGTTGATGGAGACGTAAAGTGCGATGGACTTTTGAAATTCTAAATAAATTTACGTGTAAAAGCCAGGAATGAAATACCCTGTACCCAATTTCACCTGTACCTCTATACCCAACCAATAAGGATCCCTGAATTCCACCTTTTTGTAATTAAGCTCTCGGACTTAATTGCAAAAAGGTGAAAATCAAATATTCTTATTGGTTGGGTATAGAGGGAGCAGAGGATTTTAGTACAAGCCAATGGTTTTAGCAAAGTTAGGAGTATAAACTGTAAGATGTGGCGTGAAAATTAGACTTCCATTCATGCAAGTTAAGATTCATATCCAACAAGGCAAACAAATCTTAGTTGCATCATAAAAAAACATATTGCATCAGATTGCAATCTGCATAAAATTATTGAAATAGTTGAGTAAATAGATGACAGATAAAGCAGCATAACAAACTAGAACAAACATAATTTTTATGTTTCAAATTATGCATAGTATTAGCTTTGCTTTTCCCAATCGATCACGCATTTTGTCAATAGGTGTGTGTTGATTTCATGATTTTTTTATATTTAGAGTATTATGCTTTTCGTTGTCATATAAAGAGGTCAGCATTTGCAGTTAAGTTTCATATCATTAGGATAAAATTTTGCTTAAAGTACTCATATTGACTACCCTTCATCATTGCGTTTGAGCTTCAACAAAAAAGAAAATTTTGCACCACTGTTCCTTCTACTTTGTGATTTCACTGTTGCTTTACTTCGGATACACTATTTTTGGCCGTATTGACAATTTAAATATGCTCAATCATGATTTTGTTACAGATGAAACTGGCAGAGGTATTCTTCACCGATTCATCTGCAAGAAGGAAGACATCAATCAATATATGGCTATCATCCTATTTCTTTTTTACACTCTTCCTCAATTTGTTGCATGGTTAGTTTACTGGAAATATTTATTTTTACAGTTTACCTGTGTTACCGAGCACTGTTACATTTTTCAGTTAGATAGTTTTTTTATTCTGTTTTACTACTCTGAGGCCATCGTTGTGGATCAGGGTATCAACTGGCAACATGCATATATTTACATGGAATCATACTGTCAAACTATCCTTACTCGTTTATGTTTGTATTATGTTGTATCACATACGTGCCATGCTGACCTTCTTTCTCACTTTTATTCAGGATATGATGATTTTTTGTTGACAGTGCACTAGCTACCATCAAACACTGACTATATAGGTATATCATCCAAAATGATAGTTTAGTTTTTACAAGAACATGCTTTGGTTACTATACTTTTAGACAACATCATGACTATACAGGTATATCTTACAAAGTATTTGGCATTGTTAGAAAAAAAATTAGTTGTAAACTTCTACTTGTCCCACATGCAATAATCTCTACACCTCGTCTGACAATGACCAGATCCACTATATGTTTGCAGTTGATTTGTCTATCTGAAAATTGACTTATTCCAATGCTATTAAAATAAAAGTATGATATGGAACAAGCTATGTACGCTAACGTTTTACTAGGTCACTGCTGCTGGCTTTTTTGTTTTATATAAGTAACTATTAGATATTTCTGTTTACTTTATGGTGAATTGTAATTTGATACACACACATGTTTTGAAAATCGATGAATATACCAATGCAGTGGTTGGTTAGGGTAGGCATCGAACTCCTGACATGCTATTAGGCTGGAGCAGGCATTTCTACTGTGCTACACTATATTGTTTGTGTGCTTGCGTGTGTGTGTGTGTGTGTGTGTGTGTGTGTGTATATATATATATATATATATATGTGCGTGTGTGTGTGTACATATACACACATATACATTCATACAAACATGCATTATATATATGTTGACACACATACATACATACACATTATATTTGCATTTTAACATGAATACTGCTTGCACCAATAATAATAATACACAAACCAACCTCCCTTACAACTGTTTTCCATGAAGTTTGGTGTAAATAACTAACTCCACGCTTCTCTAATGCGAAGCACACGCCTCAATCTAGTTACTGATAATAACTAGGGTGAACTCTACAAGACACTTATGAATGTATTAAGTTTTAATGTGTGTAATTTGTACGATTGTGATTTATAGCTAAGTAAATTAATTTGTCCTTTAGATTAAGTTTGAATAGGTGTAATTTGTTTGTAAATGGTTATACTTGTGTACAAGTTACTTCATTTATAAGTTTGTGCATAAGGTTTCTTTAATTTTATGTAGTGGGTTCTTTTATTGCTATTTAGTTGATGTTTCCATCTGTTACAGTTGTATGTAATTCTAATTGTTACCTGTTATACTTGTGTATAGGTAATTATTATTTTCGAAGTGAAGAACAACTGCATCAAAGAACTGGCGGTAATTAAGGCATGAACAAGACTTTAACTATTATGTATTATGAAATTTTGTTGGTACTAGTTGTGTAGACTTGTTTGTAAATAGTTGTAGTATGTGGATTCGCTTCTATGTACTATCGTTGAAATGATTATTAGTATCATACTTAATTATGCATTAATGTGTTTTTTAATTTTTGAATATGGTGATTATTGATATTTGTTTGAAAATGACAATCATGCGATGGATATTGTTTTGTTATTGCTATTATATATTTGATGGAAATGATATAAGCCATTAACAGTAAATAGCTACAGTTAAAATGTTTTGTATATCGATCAATAAGTTTAGTAGCATTTTAAAAGTGCTACAGGAGAAAATATAATTTACAATAAAATATTGTAGTTGAAATAAAATGCAACAAAAAATATATAATAAGAAAGATTAAATGCTGCCAAAATATTATAGTAGCATAGAAAAAACGCTACCGAAAACAAAAAAGAAGGGCGTTAGTACCACGTTGGTGACATCTTAAAGACGCTACCAAACAAAAATTTGTAGGGCTTTTGGAACACTACAATATGTTTATTTTTAGCTGCGTTTACTATAACGCAACTAAAAAATTTAGACTTTTAGTGTCGTATCGCAGCGTTTATCGAAACGCTACTACAAGTTCTAGCAACGTTTTTGCAACGCTACCAAAGGTCTTTTTTGGTGTAGTTTACTTATATATCCATGTATACATATATTTTTGTTCTTCCTTATATTTATATTTTTCTTTATCCACATCCATTAATGTCACTCACAAAGGGAATGTATTAAGTTTCGTGAAGCGTTATAGGTAAACAAACACAGAATTTCACAAGACAAACAAAAATAAGATAGCAGCGGAAATTTAAATTTTTATTTCAAAAACAAATCATACAGTGTGGTTCAAAATACCATGAGTCTCAAAAACCATTACAACAACATAACTTCTGTCTTTTAATATCAGAGTACATAAATACTTAAAAGAAAACATAATTCCCCAAATAAAAGAGACTAAGCCATAGTAAAAATAGAAACTTGAGCCATACTTCGAAAGCAGCTCTAGCAAGATGATATCTGAGTCCTGACTAAGCCTGAGTGTTTCCTCCCTAAGAACCTAGGGAGGGGGGAATGGACGAAAGAAGGAGAAACAAAAGTGTCAGACATAAAGTTTGGCGAGTCTAGTGACCTTTAGCAAGTAAATAAATAGAAGTAACATGACAGACATGTAAAGTGGATAAGAGAGATCACTACATAAATGGCAGGTGTGACAAGTTAGATAGGATAAGGTGTATATGCTTATCTAATGATTACTCTGCATTATTACAAGTACAACCAGAATGAGATGATCCCTTCTACTATAAGGTGGTAGACTTAGGGCATACGTCCAAATGTACCCTAACCACTACCCTAATCGATCGGCTCCCTACAGCGTAGATACTCTGTGTCGGTCCCACAGTAGGATGTATCACGTCCTAAAGTGGCAGTCCCTCACTGATATGCATAGCACCATATCTACTGGTGCCACATTCGTCTTATCCCCCTCTGACCGGCTCACGCATGCACATGGCCCGGTCAGTTTGCGCCGCCCACACCGTCCTCCACATTTGGATCTCTTACAATCAGTCAGTAAGCGTGTAACACCCCGAAAATTCTATAACTGTGAAATTAACAAATTAAAGTATAATTAATTTGAAATCAAAGAACCAAGGGAAACGGGATACGCCATTGCGTTTGTCTCGGAAAAATACGCGAAATAGAGTCCAAGTTTTCGAAAAACGGAGTCCGTATGAAGAAGATATGGCCTTCGGAAGTTTTTGAATTAAATTTAAAATTCAAACAGAATAAAATAATTAAAAATCGGGCCCAATGGGCCAGGGCGGATAAACACCCGCCTAGGCCACCCAGGTCGACTGGGCTGTCGACCTGGGCTACCCATGTCGAAAGGGCTGTCGACAGCCCTGTCGACAGGGGTGTCGACCTGGTCAAGCCCAGCCAACCTGGCTGGCCAGGTCTGTGTTTGGCCGATTTTCTGTGGTCTGCTTTGTCACTAGGGCTAGGTGGCAAGTTTTAATTGGTCTCTCCTTAGAATGAATGGCTACGATCAATCCAAGCAACATCAATGGTCCTAATCAGTTCCTAACCTCTATATAAACAACCCTAGACTAAACCCTAATCTATTCATTCTAAAATAAGAATAGCCGCCATGTTGCTGAGGAACGACTAGGAGTAGCCACTAAATTGGAGAGAGGATTAGGAGGAAGATTCTAAAGCTTAAAGCAACCTAAACAAATCAATTCAACAAAGGAATTTGCGTCTTCAATCCCTAAACTAGAGAATTCATCACACCATTGTAAGTAGAGTATTACTTTGGTATGAATAAACAATTGTGTTGGTTTGTATGCTTGAATTGTGGCAATAAAGTTATTCATATTTGTGCGTTCTTATCAATTTGAAATATTATATACGTTTGGATATTCTTGAATTATGTTATTCATGTTATAAAGAACTACATGCGGTAGTTCTATGCAAGTATACGTTTGGAATATTTCGCAAATTATGTAATCCATGTTGAAGCTACATGTATGTAGTTGATTTAAATTCATGCAAGTTTGGGGTTTGCTTCTATGCCACCATGATGTATATTTTTGTGCATAAATCATGTTGTAAGTAATTGGAACAAGTTTGGTTATTATCCATATGAAATTATGTTGAGAATTTGGCATTATGTATTAAGCCATGCTTTTGTACTAGAAAACCTATTTGCAAATTTATGAATATGGCTAGGCTATGAATGATATTTGGCATAATTGAAAACCATGATTAGGTCTATCTTGTTTACAAGAATTATATGATGACATATGTGGTACATGGCTAGGTTAGGTTCAAAAGGTCCCTTTTTGTAAGTTTACATGACTAAAATAAGAATCATGATTTCATGTTAGAAATATTTATGCCATGGTTATGTGAACAAATTTAACTATACTTATGCCATGCTTATGTTTGACATTATGCCATGCTTATGTTTGACATTATGCCATGTTTATGCTAGAAATATTTATGCCATGCTTATGTTTGACATTATGCCATGTTTATGCTAGAAATATTTATGCCATGTTTATGTTTGACATTATGCCTAAATAAAAATATAGGTTCATGTGTCAATAATGATATCTCAATTACAAGTTCACATGCTTTGATTCATGTCACCTATGTTTTATGGCCAAAGTATATGTCACTACTATGCAAGTACACCAGTTTCTATTTTGTATTCCCAACGTCATATTGCAAGTTCATACGCTCACCTTCCCCTTTTTGTGTATGTAATCACGCCATAAGCCTCCCCTTTTCGCATGGCTAAATTGGGCTTTAAAAGGCTAAGCCCAATATATATATAAACGGACGTGTAAAACGGGGGAAAATAACATTGGGTTAAAATTAATTAATGAATGAAAATATAAAATAGAAGGGCCCAAATTCAAGTATGGGTTGGGCCCATGATTGGTGTAGCCTTTACACCATTAACTTAATAATGGGCCGTAAATATTTGCATATAAGAAATAAAGAAGAATGACAAAATATGTAAATGTAGAAAATACGATGTGTTTAACCCGAGGTTGGATTGGGTTGTGATGTAAACCTGCCCGGAACCGCCCGGCTGTCCAGTAGTCACAACAATACCTATCCAATGTGGGAGGTTAAACATGGAGCCCAATAAGGACCCGAGGTTAGACTGAGTTGTGGCGTAAGACTGCCCGGAACCAACCGGCAGCAGGCAGCCACAACAATACCTGTCTAATGTGAGAGGTCAGGGCCTTAATAAGACAATTAAGGCTGAGTCATGATTGTTAGGATTAAGTAAACTAAAGACTTAATCAAAATGGAACATGCTAAACTAAACGGACTGGTGGGGGTTAGGTTAGAAAACACTTAACCAACTTAGCATGTTGGCTAGAGATAGAAAACCTAGTAACGGGGGACCCTTTTCAGCAGTAACCCTAAAAGGTGTAGCAGGATACCCTGAAACTAGGCAGGGTGGGGCACGATTACTGGGCTGATTGTAAGAGGTCAAATCGACGGCGGTGGTGTAGCAGTGTAGGTTCTAACGGGGTGCGGGCGTGCACACACTCCGGCGCAGAAAAATAAGGCACTGGACACCAGTAGCATACCTGTGCACTCTAGGATTGTGTCGGGTTGCCACTATGGGACTTGATACACCCCATGGTGGGACCAGCATAGGTAACTACAACATCGGGGGCCGTAAGACACATGCAACTATGCGAGTAGGAGCCGATCATCATTGAATGGATCACATCACCCTGATTATGGGGTGCCAGTTGGAAACTAGTTTATATGGGTTCAGAGATTAACATGGGGTACGATAGTATATTCGACCCTAGACAACTTAACCAAGTTTATAGTGCTTGCCCACTTCTTGTTTATACTTATCATACCCAGTTCTTTATTCATAGACAAAATAGTACTAGACTTACTCAGGCTTTATGTCTGACTCTGCTTTTTCTTTCGTCTTCTTTCTTCCGTTTCCCCCCCCCCCTTAGGTCCTCAGGGAGGGAACACAGCAGCTTGACCAACCTCAACATCCAGCTTGAAGAAGAGAAATGTATTACTTGGACTTTCATGTTTTGAACTATGGCTTTGGACAATCCACTATGGGGCTTTTGCAGTTTATCTATGTTTTATTTATGCTTCTTTAAATAATGTACTCAAGACAGATTATGAAAGTGTTATGTCATGTTTTTGGAAAGGATGTTGTTGTAACACGTATTTGACTTTATGAAATAAAGTTTGTTGTTCTTCCGCTGTTTACAAATATGTGTTCTTATATCTGTCTTGTATATCTGTGACTTGTACTTATAAACCTCCACCAAAATTAAGGCATTCCCTTTGAGAGTGACCCTAACGGAGGTGGGGTGTTTCACTTGGTATCAGAGCATAGGTTTACCAGATAGGATAAAAAGTTTTGAAAAATTGTTTTCAAAAAGAAAATTTAAAGAAGCATTTTTAAAAAGGAAAATATTATTTTAAAAAGGCAAAGTCCCCACAAAGCCATAGGTACTATCTCTTATCCTTCGTTTTGAATCTATCCTTTTTGTTTCAGCATGTCCGAAGATCTTAACTTGCCGGAAGGGGTACCAATACCTGGTTGGTTTAGACGGTTCTTAGAAGCAAGAGCCACTCAGCCAGGTCCTACCATTCCTCCTCCCCCAGCTGCCGGAAATCATCCAGCTGCAACAGCACCTTTTCCTCCACCTCCTCCTCGGGGAAACGCGTTCGCTAAGATATGCAAAGATTTTAAAGCTATGGGAGGAAGGGATTTCCATGGAACTGAGTCCTTCGTGGCAGCTAGAAATTGGCTGAAAGAAACTGAGGACCTATTCATCATCTTTGAGGTAGAGGATAGACAAAAAGTACAATTGGCAGTGTGGCTATTGAAGGGCGAGGCTTCCTATTGGTGGGAAGTCACTAATGCTGAAAGACCAGTGGAGACATGGGAGGACTTTAGGGCAAGGTTTGAGACCAAATTTCTCTCAGATGCAGAAAGAAGTTTGCAGTTGGAAAAATTCTTATTTCTTAAACAAGGGGACAAGACAGTCAGAGAGTATGTGAAGCAGTTCGATGAGCTGGCTAGGTTTGGGCTTGACCTAGTCAATACCCCGCACAAGAAGGCTCTCCGTTTCGTCAAAGGGTTGAATGAGCCATTACACAGTTTGGCCATGACCCATATACCCATGGGAGCCACGTATGAAAGATTGGTGCAAACGGCATTGCTGAATGAAGAGGATAAGGGCAAGAAGAAAGAGGGTTTGCAGCCCAAGAAGACAGACTTTAAGAAAGGCGGGAAAGGCAACAAAGAGAAGAGGAAGTGCAATTTCTGTGGCAAAGTGGGGCACTTAGTAAAGGACTGCCGGAAAAAGAAGGCCAAGGAAAATGGTGGGTGCTTTTCTTGCGATGAGACGGGCCATAGGGCTAAGGACTGCCCAAAGAAACGAGGACAGGGGCAGAGGGCTGGATCCACCCCAGGGGCACAGGTTCATGTGCTGGAAGCGCCACCTCTGCAACAGCGAGGTATCAATACTACTGTAGAAAGTGTAGTTTATCTTTATGATCACCCCGTTCGCACCTTATTTGATTCTGGCGCATCACACTCCTTTATCTCGTCCGCTTTAGTAGAATCTCTGCACCTAAAAACTAGTATGGTAGAGGACCCCTTAATTGTTTCAAACCCAATTGGGGGCCCAGCTCATTTGTCTATGATCTGTGTGGGATTGAAAATTTCTATTCTAAGTGTAGAATTTCAATGTAGTGCCTTTGTTTTGGGCTTTTCGGGTTATGGTTTGATTTTGGGTATGGATTGGCTATCCAGTAATGGGGCCATCCTTGATTGTGAGAAAAGGGTTGTTAGGCTCCTAACCCAGCTCGGTAATACTTTGGAAATTTCTTGTAATCCCTCGTATGCGGTTATGCTTAGTTATCTTGAATCGCTAGATGCCTCTGTTGAAAATTTGAAATCAGTTAGAGTGGTCCGGGAATATCCGGATGTCTTTGAAGAGGTGAAGGGCTTACCTCCGAAGCAGGAAATAGACTTCCGCATATATCTTGTAGATAATGCAAAGCCCGTTGCGTTGCCCGTTAGACATATGGCTCCACGAGAAAGGAAAGAGCTCAGTAAACAGATTAAAGAGCTTCTAGAAAAGGGGTTCATTAGGAGGAGCATTTCAGAATGGGGCGCTCCGGTGGTGTTCGCTACAAAGGCGGATTGTTCACTCCGTCTATGTGTTGACCATAGGGAGCTCAACAAGCTAACGAAAAAGAATAGGCACCCTCTCCCTAGAATTGACGATTTGTTTGACCAGCTTGTAGGAGCGTCTGTTTTCTCCCAACTCGATTTAGCAACCGGTTTTCATCAGCTAAGGGTGGCTGAAGATAGCATCGATAAAACGGCGTTCAGAACCCCAGACGGCTTCTTTGAATGGCTTGTCATGCCTTTCGGCTTGACAAATGCACCTGCTTACTTCGTGGACCTGATGAGTAGGGTATTTAGAGATTTCCTCAACAAATTCGTAGCGGTCTTCGTAGATGATATCCTTATCTTCTCAAAGAGTGAAGAGGAACATGCTCAACACTTAAGGGCAATCATGGAAACTTTGCGAGTCCATCTACTAAAAGCCAAGTTCTCCAAATTCCACTTTTGGAGGGAAGAGGTGAGGTTCCTTGGGCACATAGTATCCAAACAAGGGTTAGCAGTGGACCCTGCTAAGGTAGTAGCGGTACAGGATTGGAAGACACCAAGGAATGCGACTGAGGTCCGAAGCTTTCTAGGACTAGCAGGTTTCTATCGAAAGTTTATAAGGGATTTTGCGAAAATCTCAGCTCCGCTCACGAAATTGACTAAGAAGAATCTAGTGTTCAATTGGGACTTGGATTGCGAGTTTGCTTTCCAACGACTGAAAAGGGCTCTCACAACAGCCCCAGTTTTGACGCTGCCGGATGGGAGCAAGATGTTCACTGTTTATACGGATGCATGTGGGACAGGGCTAGGCGCCGTCTTAATGCAAGAAGGAAGGGTAGTAGCTTATGGCGGGAGGCAGTTGAAAGTGCACGAAAAGAACTTCCCAACCCACGATCTTGAGTTAGCCGCCATCGTCTTTGCACTCAAGTCTTGGCGACACTATCTCCTAGGTGAGAAGTTCGAACTTTACACTGACCATAAATCGTTGAAATATCTTTTCTCGCAGAAGGATCTTAACTTGAGGCAACAAAGATGGATGGAGTTTCTTGCCTCGTACGATTTCGAAATCTCCTATACTCCGGGCAAAGGCAACGTAGTGGCAGACGCGTTGAGCCGAAAGAAATTGACCCTAAGCCCGTTGTTTGTTGAAAGACAAAGCCTAGAGTTTATAGCCAGCATCGACTTTAGGCCTTCCTCCGATTTCGTACCGGGCTTGCTTGCATCTCTCGAAGTGCACCCGACTTTAGTGGATTCAGTAGGGGCAGCACAACGCGAAGACCCTCAGCTTGTGGAAATAATTGATAGGCTAATTAGGGGTGAGACTTCAAGTCACCTCAACAGATACTCCATAGACGATAAGGGTTTGCTAAGGCGAGACGGAAGACTATGCGTCCCACAGACAAAAGATTTAGTAAAGAAGGTTCTAGAGGAAGCACATCACTCCAAGATGACGATACACCCAGGCGGAGATAAAATGTACAAAGACGTAAAAAGGACTTTCTTCTGGAACGGCATGAAAAAGGACGTGGCAGAGTTCGTTTCTAAGTCTATGGTGTGCCAACAGGTTAAGGCGGAACAGAAAAAGCCTGGCGGACTACTACATCCTCTGGAGGTCCCATAGTGGAAGTGGGATAGCATCTCAATGGACTTCATCGATGGGCTGCCTAGGTCTAGGAGAGGCAACACTAGCATTTGGGTAATAGTGGATAGGCTTACTAAAAGCGCCCACTTTTTACCTGTCAAAAGTAAAAGGACTGCCCCATCCCTAGCATCACTTTACCTTAAGTAAATCGTTCGACTCCATGGAATACCATCTAGCATTGTTAGTGACCGAGACCCCATCTTCACCAGCGAGTTTTGGTGGAGTCTGCAAGAAGCAGTAGGAACGCAGTTATGCTTGAGCACAGCCTATCATCCCCAAACCGACGGCCAAACAGAGAGAGTGAACAGAGTTTTGGAAGACCTCTTAAGACTGTGCGTCCTTGACTTCGGAGGGACATGGGAAGACCACCTTCCTTTGGTGGAATTTGCCTACAACAACAGCTATCAAGCAACCATCAGAATGGCGCCCTTCGAAGCTTTATATGGAAGACCGTGCCGATCACCCACTTGTTGGTGGGAGTCTACGGATAAGCTCATACTTGGACCAGATATGATCCGAGAGACCTCAGAGAAAGTAGACTTAATACGAAGAAGGATGAAGACGGCCCAAGACAGACAAAATTCCTATGCCGACAAGAGGAGGACCGACCTTGAATTCGAGGTTGGAGACAGAGTTTTTCTCAAGGTATCACCGCTAAGAAACGTTATTCGCTTTGGAACCACAGGAAAGCTAGCACCAAGGTTCGTAGGGCCATTCCCTATCATCGAGAAAATTGGGAAAATGGCCTATAGATTAGAGCTACCCGAGAAATTGGCTGGAGTCCACAACGTTTTTCACGTTTCACATCTCCGAAAATGTCTACATGAGTCTGCTGAAGTGGTAGAGCCAAATATCCTCGAAGAGGCCGAAGTGGAACGCGAAGCAACCATAAGGAAAGTTACAACCCGCATATTGGGAACGGAAGTGAAGAAACTACGCAACCGTGAAGTCAAGCTCGTCAAAGTTCAGTGGAGCGACGCCGAGGGAGACGCGACTTGGGAAACTGAAGCTAGAATACGTACTGCCTACCCTTTTCTGTTCGAGGGTACATCCTTGATCTTTCATTTTCCTTAAGTTACGCTTTTATCTATCTTTTTAGGTATATTTCCTCGACCGTATCTTTTAGGTAGAAACCATTTGGATGGAAACATGTAATTGAAACATGTTATGGATGATGGTTGCAAGTGATTGCTAGTGGTTGCTCGTGGTTGCATATACACACACAATCTAGGTTTTAGATCGGCTCAGTCACTTCATATTGCATATGCATATATGTTTGCATTCGTATATGGTTGAACATTAATGTGTTGTCATATGGATGTTGCATTTGTATTGAATGGTTGTGCACTCATGTAGAATCAAGAATAGGAAAATTTGCATACATAATGGATTCATGGCACTCACATAATTCGCATTAAGGAGGTCAACTGAATCAGTAGACCGCCTGATTTTGCATTAGATAAGTTCATGTACACACACACTTCGCATATGATCATGAAGCATTAGAAATCTTTTAAGGACAATGGATGCTCGTGTTTGATGGATGAGTAGATGGATGATTGGATGTTAGGATATACATTCCTCCTAGCTTGAAGATTTCGGGGACGAAATCCTTTTAAGTGGGGGAGAATGTAACACCCCGAAAATTCTATAACTGTGAAATTAACAAATTAAAGTATAATTAATTTGAAATCAAAGAACCAAGGGAAACGGGATACGCCATTGCGTTCGTCTCGGAAAAATACGCGAAATAGAGTCCGAGTTTTCGAAAAACGGAGTCCGTATGAAGAAAATATGGCCTTCGGAAGTTTTTGAATTAAATTTAAAATTCAAACAGAATAAAATAATTAAAAATCGGGCCCAATGGGCCAGGGCGGATAAACACCCGCCTAGGCCACCCAGGTCGACTGGGCTGTCGACCTGGGCTACCCATGTCGACAGGGCTGTCGACAGCCCTGTCGACAGGGGTGTCGACCTGGTCGAGCCCAGCCAACCTGGCTGGCCAGGTCTGTGTTTGGCCGATTTTCTGTGGTCTGCTTTGTCACTAGGGCTAGGTGGCAAGTTTTAATTGGTCTCTCCTTAGAATGAATGGCTACAATCAATCCAAGCAACATCAATGGTCCTAATCAGTTCCTAACCTCTATATAAACAACCCTAGACTAAACCCTAATCTATTCATTCTAAAATAAGAATAGCCGCCATGTTGCTGAGGAACGACTAGGAGTAGCCACCAAATTGGGGAGAGGATTAGGAGGAAGATTCTAAAGCTTAAAGCAACCTAAACAAATCAATTCAACAAAGGAATTTGCGTCTTCAATCCCTAAACTAGAGAATTCATCACACCATTGTAAGTAGAGTATTACTTTGGTATGAATAAACAATTGTGTTGGTTTGTATGCTTGAATTGTGGCAATAAAGTTATTCATATTTGTGCGTTCTTATCAATTTGAAATATTATATACGTTTGGATATTCTTGAATTATGTTATTCATGTTATAAAGAACTACATGCGGTAGTTCTATGCAAGTATACGTTTGGAATATTTCGCAAATTATGTAATCCATGTTGAAGCTACATGTATGTAGTTGATTTAAATTCATGCAAGTTTGGGGTTTGCTTCTATGCCACCATGATGTATATTTTTGTGCATAAATCATGTTGTAAGTAATTGGAACAAGTTTGGTTATTATCCATATGAAATTATGTTGAGAATTTGGCATTATGTATTAAGCCATGCTTTTGTACTAGAAAACCTATTTGCAAATTTATGAATATGGCTAGGCTATGAATGATATTTGGCATAATTGAAAACCATGATTAGGTCTATCTTGTTTACAAGAATTATATGATGACATATGTGGTACATGGCTAGGTTAGGTTCAAAAGGTCCCTTTTTGTAAGTTTACATGACTAAAATAAGAATCATGATTTCATGTTAGAAATATTTATGCCATGGTTATGTGAACAAATTTAACTATACTTATGCCATGCTTATGTTTGACATTATGCCATGCTTATGTTTGACATTATGCCATGTTTATGCTAGAAATATTTATGCCATGCTTATGTTTGACATTATGCCATGTTTATGCTAGAAATATTTATGCCATGTTTATGTTTGACATTATGCCTAAATAAAAATATAGGTTCATGTGTCAATAATGATATCTCAATTACAAGTTCACATGCTTTGATTCATGTCACCTATGTTTTATGGCCAAAGTATATGTCACTACTATGCAAGTACACCAGTTTCTATTTTGTATTCCCAACGTCATATTGCAAGTTCATACGCTCACCTTCCCCTTTTTGTGTATGTAATCACGCCATAAGCCTCCCCTTTTCGCATGGCTAAATTGGGCTTTAAAAGGCTAAGCCCAATATATATATAAACGGACGTGTAAAACGGGGGAAAATAACATTGGGTTAAAATTAATTAATGAATGAAAATATAAAATAGAAGGGCCCAAATTCAAGTATGGGTTGGGCCCATGATTGGTGTAGCCTTTACACCATTAACTTAATAATGGGCCGTAAATATTTGCATATAAGAAATAAAGAAGAATGACAAAATATGTAAATGTAGAAAATACGATGTGTTTAACCCGAGGTTGGATTGGGTTGTGATGTAAACCTGCCCGGAACCGCCCGGCTGTCCAGTAGTCACAACAATACCTATCCAATGTGGGAGGTTAAACATGGAGCCCAATAAGGACCCGAGGTTAGACTGAGTTGTGGCGTAAGACTGCCCGGAACCAACCGGCAGCAGGCAGCCACAACAATACCTGTCTAATGTGAGAGGTCAGGGCCTTAATAAGACAATTAAGGCTGAGTCAGGATTGTTAGGATTAAGTAAACTAAAGACTTAATCAAAATGGAACATGCTAAACTAAACGGACTGGTGGGGGTTAGGTTAGAAAACACTTAACCAACTTAGCATGTTGGCTAGAGATAGAAAACCTAGTAACGGGGGACCCTTTTCAGCAGTAACCCTAAAAGGTGTAGCAGGATACCCTGAAACTAGGCAGGGTGGGGCACGATTACTGGGCTGATTGTAAGAGGTCAAATCGACGGCGGTGGTGTAGCAGTGTAGGTTCTAACGGGGTGCGGGCGTGCACACACTCCGGCGCAGAAAAATAAGGCACTAGACACCAGTAGCATACCTGTGCACTCTAGGATTGTGTCGGGTTGCCACTATGGGACTTGATACACCCCATGGTGGGACCAGCATAGGTAACTACAACATCGGGGGCCGTAAGACACATGCAACTATGCGAGTAGGAGCCGATCATCATTGAATGGATCACATCACCCTGATTATGGGGTGCCAGTTGGAAACTAGTTTATATGGGTTCAGAGATTAACATGGGGTACGATAGTATATTCGACCCTAGACAACTTAACCAAGTTTATAGTGCTTGCCCACTTCTTGTTTATACTTATCATACCCAGTTCTTTATTCATAGACAAAATAGTACTAGACTTACTCAGGCTTTATGTCTGACTCTGCTTTTTCTTTCGTCTTCTTTCTTCCCCCCCCCCCCCCCCCCCCAGGTCCTCAGGGAGGGAACACAGCAGCTTGACCAACCTCAACATCCAGCTTGAAGAAGAGAAATGTATTGCTTGGACTTTCCTGTTTTGAACTATGGCTTTGGACAATCCACTATGGGGCTTTTGCAGTTTATCTATGTTTTATTTATGCTTCTTTAAATAATGTACTCAAGACAGATTATGAAAGTGTTATGTCATGTTTTTGGAAAGGATGTTGTTGTAACACGTATTTGACTTTATGAAATAAAGTTTGTTGTTCTTTCGCTGTTTACAAATATGTGTTCTTATATCTGTCTTGTATATCTGTGACTTGTACTTATAAACCTCCACCAAAATTAAGGCATTCCCTTTGAGAATGACCCTAACGGAGGTGGGGTGTTTCAAAGCGTGTCCCCTCTCTGCCTTGTACGAAGTACTTTGTTTGATACCTTCTCCAGGTTACTGACTGAAATGGGTCCTACACATTATGATACAAGCTCTCCCCTTTGTCTTGTATCCCCCACTAGGTTTTTCATTGACTATGTATACCACTAGATGTATTTAATTACATAGCCCTATTCAGTTATGCTTAACCTAAAAGGTGTCTTTAATTACATAACTTTATTATTTCCTCTGGTTATGTATACCACTAGGTGTCTTTAATTACGTAACCTTATTGGGTTAAGTTTGTGGGCCTATATATAAATATTACCCACCCCCTCCAGATTTGCTTAACCCATCCATTATCAAATCAATTTTACTTAACCCTAACTTTAGTTCACAATCATACAATCCCTATGGATTAGATTTGGTTAAGTAGTCCAATTTATTACCATGTCCATTTAGGGTTTATAATGGGCTAGACCTCCCACATTAGGCCTACAACTTGTGGATGTCGGATATGTCGGTTGGGTCCAGGCAGTCTTATTCCACAGTTAGGCCTAACCTCGTGTCTTTTCCTGATTCATAACTTAGACCTCTCGCATTAGGTTCAGCATTAGTGGCTGTTGGATATGTCGGTCGGGTCCGGGCAGACTTCCACTACTAATGCAACCTAACCTCGTGCCATAAGTGCCATTAAAATTCCTATTTGTAATTACTAGACATTCCATTATTAATTAATTAATCAATTAATTAAACCTTTCCCTTTTTAGATGTTAATGCCCACTCTACTAATAATTTGAATTATATGTCCAAAAATGTTCATATTCAAATTATTCCAATATTAACCCTTTTTCCCCCGTTCCTTAACTAGCGCACTCATAAAATTGGCGGCATGCTTAGGCTAGACAATAGCCTAGTCATAAATGATAATAAGGAAAATAATGGGAATATAACCAAAGTGATCATTTTAACATAACTTGGCATAAACATGAACTAGCATGGTGATAAGGTGGACATATAAGCATAAAATTGATGAACTTATGGCAACTACTAGTTCTACATAACTATGATGTCATGGTGAGCATAATGAGATCTAAATTAACCATTTAGGTATCCAACTATTTAGATCCAACATAATTATAATGTGGTCATGAAACAGATCTAACATAATTAGGATGACATAGTAGCATGTTTAGATCTAAATATGGATTCGCATGTCCAATTTACAACATATCTAAATTGACCACAATATGACAGGTGAAAGGTGATTTACATAAAGAATTGGATCTAACCAATATTTTAACTATCCAAATTAACAGATTTACATTAACAACAATATAGTTACAATTCAAGATCCGCAAAGGTGATATAATAGAATAACCACAATTGAATTAGATCTAGAGAAATAGATCTATCATGACATAGTATAAGATTTATCAATAGCATAGATTCATAGTTTACAACATATCCAAATCACAGTCTTTCGCGATTTACTTTTAAATATTCAAATCTAAAAGTAATTAGAAACTTACTACGTTAGGTTTAGAAAAGAGAAAGAACGGATCTGTCCCGGTTCAGATACCGGAAGAGTTTTGCCATCATGAATTCTCAATGAAGAAAACAAGAGAAATGACCATGTATATATAGCTGCAAAACCCTTTGAAACCGACTACCACCTCAGCCCTAGGGGTGTCGACACCCCTGTGGGTGGGTCAACCTGTAACAACCCGCAAAAATCAGGACCAATTTAAAATTTTTATTTTAGGAAATTTTAATGAATTTTGACAATATAAAATTATTTATTTAAGTAATAATGATCACAAATTTGATTTAAATCGAAGTTAGAATGAATGATTTAATTTTAATTAACAAAAGAGTTAGAAATAGCGCGGTAGTTTGAAAAGTCAAACTTGAACTTTGACTGACCGTACAGGATGCAAAATTTAACGGATTTTAGTGAAACCAAAAATATTAGAATCTATTTAAAAATATCTTTCCAACGAATTCAAAAAATCGACATTTCATAACGGAAATCAAAAGTTATGGCCAATTCAATATTTAGAAAGGTCGCTATGAAATTTATAAAGGCCAAAATGCTACTTTTTGCATATGAAGGAATTTGAACTCGAAACCACTTCCATTGAGTCCGGAATGATGTTTCTGCATTTAATAAGTATAAACACTTATATATTTCGAATTTCAGTAATTATTTGTTTAAAAAATGTATTTTTAATATTAAATATACAGCCCTTGAAAATAGATATTTTTACAAACGACCTCCGTTTTCGACGAAACCACTTTTGTTGGATCCGGAATGTCAAAATATTGTTAAGTTTAATTTTTCATAATTTTTGGAATTAATTTGTGGTCGTGGCAAAAGGATTTCTATTTTGTCAATTTACGGTCAAATTTTAATCGACTTAAAAATAGGTATTTTTCAAACAGTCTCAGAATTCGATGAAATTAGTCTCATTGGAACCGTATCGTCATAAGAAAGCTAAAAATATTTTTTTAGATTTTTCGGAGTCCGTATGTGGCCTCGGCGGATTTTTGATTGTGTCCGAATTAAATAATAAAAAGAATTAATTTTAAATTCGAAAAATGAGGGCTTAGACAACCTTTTGGTCCTGCGGGACATGGCTAGGTGGATCCGGATTAGGGGTTATTGGGTAGGGTAGCTTTTGTTGGACTGGATTCTAAATAATTTGAGAGGAATGGGTTTTTTTTGTAAAATCAACAATTACATAATATAAAAAGAGGAGAACCCTAACTAAATCATTATTCATCTTCTTCAATTAGTAGCCGCCGCCCCCTATTCTCTTCATGGCCGAAAATTCTTGTGCCACTTTCTCCCTCTTCTCTTCAAATTAAATCCTAACTCCTATACCAAATCAAAGAGCATCTTCTCCTCTCCATTCTCATAAGGTTAGATCTTCTCTGGAGACACCATCTTCTCCTCTCCATTCTCATAAGTACGGCCGATCCTATTTGAGGAGGAAGAAGGGTAATTATCTTAATTAATTAACTAATTAATTAATTTAAATTATTTTAAAAACTTGTTTTGACCATGACTCGTTCATTTCAACTTAGAATTTGACGATTTCAAAAACATTGGAATCGTAACAGCAAATAGAACGGTTTGAGACTGATTGGAACATTTTCTGGACTGTTTGAATCTTTAGATCTGAATTAACGGAAGGTGAGATTTCTTTAATTTAAATTAATTAGTTGATTAATTTATTTATTATAATATTCGTTCAGATCTGAATTGTATAGTATGTTATGTTGATTTTCTGTTTGATGAATGTATTGTTGTATTGGTTGTTGTGCGAACTTGGATACGTTTTTTTCAGATTTGGTTTTTATTGAATTGGGTTTGATAATCAATTCAATATTCATATTGCGATGGAAAAAAAAATTATTTATTTTATTTTTGTGTTCCAGCACAAAAATACACATGAGAAAAAAAGATTGTTTATTTTTGTGTTCCAACACAAAAATTATACTTAGAAAAAAAAAGATTGTTTATTTTATTTTTTGTGTTCCAACACAAAAGTATACATGAGAAAAAAAATGTGTTTATTTTATTTTTGTGTTCCAACACAAAAATCTACAAGAAAAAATGTTTATTTTATTTTTGTGTTCCAACACAAAAATCTACATGAAAAAAAAAAAGTTTACTTTATTTTTGTGTTTCAACACAAAAATCTACATGTATGAAAGGTGTTCATTTTATATTTGTGTTTCAACACAAATAACAATATTCAAAAGAAATGTCTAAACATAAAAGTTTAAATAAAAAAATGTCTTTTTATTTATATATTGGCACATACATTTACACAGGAATATGAATTATTTTTATTTGTGTCTTAAACACAAATAAATACTTCGTCATCAAAGTTTTATTTTTATTTTTGTCTTAAACACAAATGAATGCACCGCCATTGAAATTTTATTTTATTTATTTTTACTTGTGTCCCCAACACAAATACATGTACCGTACATCGAAAGTATTTCACTTGTGTCCCTAACACAAATATTTACGTCGTTAATGGATTAACATTTTGATTTGTGTTTTCAAACAAAAATTTTATATGATGGAAAAGGAAAGTGTGTTGTTGCATTCCTTAATGTCAACAAAGTATAGGAACTCATCTCATAACAATTCGTAATAAAAATTCAATGTAGAAAGAAATAATATATATGATTTTCATTTATTTTTGTGTTTGCATACAAGTGCAAACGCTTCATAAAAAAAACATACATTTTTGTGTTGGCACGCATATGAAAACGTTTCTTAAAATTGAAAATTTACATTTTCGTGTTGCAATTAAATGCAAACACTACATGTAAGAGGGAAGAGACAGTTTTATTTTATGATTATAGTTTATAAAACACAAGTAAAAAAAAAAAAAAAAATCTTTTTGTTTGCAATTTTAGATGCAAACAAAAGTAGAGAAAAAAAAAATACATTTTTGTTTGCAATTTTAGAGGCAAATAAAAATAGAAAAAAAAATATCTTTTTGTTTGCAATTTTAGATGCAAACAAAAGTAGAGGAAAAATATATCTTTTGGTTGTAATTTTTGATGCAAACGAAACGTAGAAAATAGAAAATACATTTTATTTGCATCCTACCATGCAAATAAAACAAGAAGAAAGTAAAAAAATTTACATATTTTTTTTTTTGTTTACAACTTTTGTTGCAAACAAACAAGGAAATAAAATTTGCATTTTTGGTTTGCAAATTTGGATGCAAACTAATTTATATTTTTTTATATTATTTGCATTCCATCATGCAAATAAACAAAGAGATAAAATTTCATTTGTTGTTTGCAACCTTAGTTGCAAACAAACAAGACATTAAAAAAAATTAACATTTACATTTTGTTTGCAAATTTAGATGCAAACAAATTTAGTAAAAACAAACGTTACATTTTTTGGCATGTTTTAAATGCGAACAAAGCATTAAAATAAGGTTATAATTTTTATTTATTTACTTCACTTGATGTAAATAAACATAAAATAAGAAGTAGTTATTTTATTTGCATTTCTTGATGTAGATAAAACTAGAAAATAAATATTACATTTTTATTTGCATTACTCAACGCAAATAAAAACATGAGAATAAAGGATACATTTTCATTTGCAATCCTTATTGCAAATAAATTATGAAATGAAAAGTTAAAATTTTTATTTACATTCCTCGTTGTAAATAAACCTCAAATCAAAAAGCTGAATCTTTATTTGCATTCTCTAGTGCTAATAAAGCATGAAACGATAAGTTATATTTTTTGTTATTAATTGTATTCCCTATTACAATGGAATTAAAAGATTACATTTTTCTTTTCATCTATTTACAATGAAAGGAATTGAAATAAAGATTTTATTTTTATCGTCATTTTAGATGCGATAAAAGAATAGAAATAAAGAATTCATCTTTATTGACATTTTACATGCAATAAAAAGAATAGAAATAAAAAGAGACAGTTTTATCGTCGTGTTATATATTGTGTATTACACTGCCATAGACAAGTTACCTAACTTGTTTATGTGATTGGGTCGATAATTTTCACACATCGCCCAAGTGCACAAATGAATTAATTATTTGTTTGTTGGATGAAACCCCACACGGGTGTTGGGATGAAAATTAACATACACTAATCCCAATATTTAGTTGTATGTTGATCGTTAGATCGACAGGCTGTGATGAGCGTTATTATTTAATTTTAACGCTTACACAGTTGGAATTTACACTTTGGATGTAAATGGATGACTTGATAATTAAATTTTTATTGTCATATATGATATGTGTTAAATCCATATAATCCAAATTATATGGTAAATGGTTGAGTCGCATTTCGATTCAGATGTTCTTTTAAATAAGAATATTTTTACATTAGAAATTCTTTTTATTTAAATATATATATATATATATATTAATTAAGTATATGTTAAATAAAGAATATTTGTAAAAGGTAAAATTCTTTTATATAAAGAATATTTTTAATGATTATCTCTAAAATACGTTTTTCTTATAATAATAAATATTTAAAGAGAAATCTTTTATTTTAGATTATTAGAATTTGCAAATCTTATTTTATGATATGAAATAAATTGAGATGTGAAATGGATTTATCGTGGATGGTGTTTTTAAATGACATTTCTCCTTTAATCCAATTTACATTGAAATTATTATTTGGAATTTATAAATCTATTTTATAGATTTAAAAAGAGCATTTCCTAAAAATCTAGTTTTCCAATTTAATAAAATTAAATTGGAATTAAGTGGAAAATTCGATTGTTAATAATCGAGATGGGCTTCTATAATAGAAGACCGATATCATATATGGAATTTAAGAGGCTTTGCCGTTATTCCATGTATATTGTTAGTCCGATACAGAAATTCACATCGATTATGTATTGATTGATTTCTGTGGAATTCCATATTTTGGAAATTGATTTATGGGTTTATCGTGAACTGTGTTTTAAATGACACGAGTTCTTTAACCCGTTTAAAAGAAGATTTATTCTTTAAAATAAATAATCTTGTGAAAATGATTTTTGATATTAAATCAAATTTAGAATTTTTAATAAATCTTTTAAGGAAGATTTATGATTAAATTTATTAATTTATATTTGATAAAATTAACGAGAATCTTTTAATATGAATATCTTATTAAAAGAATATCCTGAGTGGGAAATGTGGCGTAATGTGTGATTTTCCAATATTTGATTTTTAATCACAAAATACGCGAGTTATTCAGAAAGACCAGGTTTAACCCATTCTGAATAATCATCACGACGATCAAGAGTCGAAGATGAAGATGGCAATTGAAGACTGAAG
Source organism: Allium sativum (assembly GCA_030737875.1). Taxonomy (NCBI): domain Eukaryota; kingdom Viridiplantae; phylum Streptophyta; class Magnoliopsida; order Asparagales; family Amaryllidaceae; genus Allium; species Allium sativum. The sequence continues at coordinate 143,474,156 of CM060913.1, read as the reverse complement.
TTTTCACATCGTTGGGATGATGATGACTGGTATCTTGAATTGGGACTGGACACCCCAAGGCAAGGTATTTGGTAATGATCGTCCAAATGTATTTAGAGATCGACGGACACGTTGTTTCGCTCAGACCCAGAGCGGACTTGTAAATGGATTGTGTGTCTGACATTGTATTCTTTTCTACTGTATTTGTTGAACGCTACTGATTATATATTTCTGTTTGGTAGTGGAGAATTTATTCTTCATTTAACCCCCTTCTCTAAGACGTATGAGCTTAGAGGTTATATATATATTGGTAGATGATCAATGATATGGTAGAGTCTGACAATGTGGCATGCTAAGATGCAATTGATCAAGGCTTTGTTGAAAAGCAGGCCTTGTGGTTGATGATCAAAGCACAGTCTATTTAGGCATAGCTTTGTGTATATCGTGACTTCGCGAGCCTCACAGCCCGGTAGAGTCTAAAACGGGAGAAGGGAACGCAGGGAGTGCACACGTTTCTTTCTAGCTAGAGTAGTGCCAGGGACCTACCAGCGCTGGCATTTATTCATTGTGGTTGTTGGATTTTTCGAGGCCTCGGTTTATGCGGTCGCCACTGGCCGTATTATAGGTCCAAAAGGACCGGGGAGCGTGTGTTCAGAAATTGCCAATCCATTAAGCGTTAACGTATGGACCGACCCTGCAGGATCCAAGGGTTGGACAGAGAACCAATCCTGGGGCATTTGCTAGAGTGTCTCGAATCGGTAAGGATCTCCTCCCTAGCCTTGACTCAGATGGAAACCCAAATTTCCAATACGACATCACGCGGTTTTGATTGTATACCTATATATGGCGACATAGTAGGATGGGGCACTCATGCCGTCTAGGATTGATACATTTACTTTGATGTATTTCAAATTGGTTGCACACTATTATTATATAATACCGTGTTTATCGTATCAAGCTTCTTTTGATCATTATAAGGTAAAACCCTATCCTCCGGTTTGCGTTGCATTGTGTGATGGGACTTGGGTCTTATAATGGTTTCATTTTTCTAAAAAGCATTGCGTTATTTTGACGTTTTACCTTAGTCATGCACTGGCAATCCATAAGAGAAAACCCGTTCCGCGAAAGTGGCGTGGTCCTGTGATTAGCCTTATTATATTTTATAGGTTAGGTAGAATTCTCACACCAGTCCCATGACTGACCTGTAGTTTGTCCACTGGCAAACTCGGGTGCCCATATTTTCCACACGGGCAGTCGAATAGCTATTTTTGCAGATATATTAAGCAGGATTTTGGGTTGAAGCTTAAAGTTGTGTCCAGAGATAGAGAGTCTTCCGCTGTGTTCTTCTGTTGCAGTATATTACATTTTTTTGTATTTATCTTCCGCTGTAATTATATTCCAATGTACTCTGATATGTATATTCTGTACTCTGATGTAACATATATTATAGTGTTATAAAAGTCTTCTGTTATCTGTTGTAATGTGTTGTATGCCCAAAGTTAAAGTATTCGTAGGTTTCCACTTTTTGGATCAGACCTGTGTGGTTTATGGTCGATTCAAAGGGCGGGGATTTGCGGGTCTTTACAGTTGGTATCAGAGCCAGGTTAGCTCAAATCTTTGAGGTACAACTTGTTAGAACTGAACAAAAGACTCATCAGAGATTGGATTAGTAATGTCCAATAAGAATACTCATTAGAGATAGGATCAACAGTATCCTAGAATGAGTAAACTCGTTAGAGATGGGGTTAGTAATGCCCTAGAACGAGTTAAGAGTTACGAATTTATAATTAATGTATTTTTGATATTTATAATCTATTCTTTGAAATATGATTTTTATATATATTTTGAAAAGATAATTAACCATTAAAATTTAAAATTAAGATAGTTAATTTTACATTTTTTAGCTACGTTCCTTTTCGAGGACGAAAAGTTTTTAAGTGGGGGCGATTGTAACAACCCGCAAAAATCAGGACCAATTTAAAATTTTTATTTTAGGAAATTTTAATGAATTTTGACAATATAAAATTATTTATTTAAGTAATAATGATCACAAATTTGATTTAAATCGAAGTTAGAATGAATGATTTAATTTTAATTAACAAAAGAGTTAGAAATAGCGCGGTAGTTTGAAAAGTCAAACTTGAATTTTGACTGACCGTACAGGATGCAAAATTTAACAGATTTTAGTGAAACCAAAAATATTAGAATCTATTTAAAAATATCTTTCCAACGAATCCGAAAAATCGACATTTCATAACGGAAATCAAAAGTTATGGCCAATTCAATATTTAGAAAGGTCGCTATGAAATTTATAAAGGCCAAAATGCTACTTTTTGCATATGAAGGAATTTGAACTCGAAACCACTTCCAATGAGTCTGGAATAATGTTTCTACATTTAATAAGTATAAACACTTATATATTTTGAATTTCAGAAATTATTTTTTTAAAAAATGTATTTTTAATATTAAATATACAACCCTTGAAAATAGATATTTTACAAACGACCTCCGTTTTCGACGAAACCACTTTTGTTGGATCCGGAATGTCAAAATATTGTTAAGTTTAATTTTTCATAATTTTTGGAATTAATTTTTGGTCGTGGCAAAAGGATTTCTATTTTGTCAATTTACGGTCAAATTTTAATCGACTTAAAAATAGGTATTTTTCAAACAGTCTCAGAATTCGATGAAATTAGTCTCATTGGAACCGTATCGTCACAAGAAAGCTAAAAATATTTTTTTAGATTTTTCGGAGTCCGTATGTGGCCTCGGCGGATTTTTGATTGTGTCCGAATTAAATAATAAAAAGAATTAATTTTAAATTCGAAAAATGAGGGCATAGACAACCTTTTGGGCCTGCGGGACATGGCTAGGTGGATCCGGATTAGGGGTTATTGGGTGGGGTAGCTTTTGTTGGACTGGATTCTAAATAATTTGAGAGGAATGGTTTTTTTTTGTAAAATCAACAATTACATAATATAAAAAGAGGAGAACCCTAACTAAATCATTATTCATCTTCTTCAATTAGTAGCCGCCGCCCCCTATTCTCTTCATGGCCGAAAATTCTTGTGCCACTTTCTCCCTCTTCTCTTCAAATTAAATCCTAACTCCTATACCAAATCAAAGAGCATCTTCTCCTCTCCATTCTCATAAGGTTAGATCTTCTCTGGAGACACCATCTTCTCCTCTCCATTCTCATAAGTACGGCCGATCCTATTTGAGGAGGAAGAAGGGTAATTATCTTAATTAATTAACTAATTAATTAATTTAAATTATTTTAAAAACTTGTTTTGACCATGACTCGTTCATTTCAACTTAGAATTTGACGATTTCAAAAACATTGGAATCGTAACAGCAAATAGAACGGTTTGAGACTGATTGGAACATTTTCTGGACTGTTTGAATCTTTAGATCTGAATTAACGGAAGGTGAGATTTCTTTAATTTAAATTAATTAGTTGATTAATTTATTTATTATAATATTCGTTCAGATCTGAATTGTATAGTATGTTATGTTGATTTTCTGTTTGATGAATGTATTGTTGCATTGGTTGTTGTGCGAACTTGGATACGTTTTTTTCAGATTTGGTTTTTATTGAATTGGGTTTGATAATCAATTCAATATTCATATTGCGATGGGAAAAAAAATTATTTATTTTATTTTTGTGTTCCAACACAAAAATACACATGAGAAAAAAAGATTGTTTATTTTTGTGTTCCAACACAAAAATTATACATAGAAAAAAAAAAGATTGTTTATTTTATTTTTTGTGTTCCAACACAAAAGTATACATGAGAAAAAAAATGTGTTTATTTTATTTTTGTGTTCCAACACAAAAATCTACAAGAAAAAATGTTTATTTTATTTTTGTGTTCCAACACAAAAATCTACATGAAAAAAAAAGTTTACTTTATTTTTGTGTTTCAACACAAAAATCTACATGTATGAAAGGTGTTCATTTTATATTTGTGTTTCAACACAAATAACAATATTCAAAAGAAATGTCTAAACATAAAAGTTTAAATAAAAAAATGTCTTTTTATTTATATATTGGCACATACATTTACACAGGAATATGAATTATTTTTATTTGTGTCTTAAACACAAATAAATACTTTGTCATCAAAGTTTTATTTTTATTTTTGTCTTAAACCCAAATAAATACTTCGTCATCAAAGTTTTATTTTTATTTTTGTCTTAAACACAAATGAATACACCGCCATTGAAATTTTATTTTATTTATTTTTACTTGTGTCCCCAACACAAATACATGTACCGTACATCGAAAGTATTTCACTTGTGTCCCTAACACAAATATTTACATCGTTAATGGATTAACATTTTGATTTGTGTTTTCAAACAAAAATTTTATATGATGGAAAAGGAAAGTGTATTGTTGCATTCCTTAATGTCAACAAAGTATAGGAACTCATCTCATTACAATTCGTAATAAAAATTCAATGTAGAAAGAAATAATATATATGATTTTCATTACTTTTGTGTTTGCATACATGTGCAAACGCTTCATAAAAAAAACATACATTTTTGTGTTGGCATGCATATGAAAACGTTTCTTAAAATTGAAAATTTACATTTTCGTGTTGCAATTAAATGCAAACACTACATGTAAGAGGGAAGAGACAGTTTTATTTTATGATTACAGTTTATAAAACACAAGTAAAAAAAAAATATCTTTTTGTTTGCAATTTTAGATGCAAACAAAAGTAGAGAAAAAAAAATATACCTTTTTGTTTGCAATTTTAGAGGCAAACAAAAATAGAAAAAATAAATAATATCTTTTTGTTTGCAATTTTAGATGCAAACAAAAGTAGAGGAAAAATATATCTTTTGGCTGCAATTTTTGATGCAAACGAAACGTAGAAAATAGAAAATACATTTTATTTGCATCCTACCATGCAAATAAAACAAGAAGAAAGTAAAAAAATTTACATATTTTTTTTTTGTTTACAACTTTTGTTGCAAACAAACAAGGAAATAAAATTTGCATTTTTGGTTTGCAAATTTAGATGCAAACTAATTTATATTTTTTTATATTATTTGCATTCCATCATGCAAATAAACAAAGAGATAAAATTTCATTTGTTGTTTGCAACCTTAGTTGCAAACAAATAAGACAATAAAAAAAAATTATTTAACATTTACATTTTGTTTGCAAATTTAGATGCAAACAAATTTAGTAAAAACAAACGTTACATTTTTTGGCATGTTTTTAAATGCGAACAAAGCATTAAAATAAGGTTATAATTTTTATTTATTTACTTCACTTGATGTAAATAAACATAAAATAATAAGTAGTTATTTTATTTACATTTCTTAATGTAGATAAAACTAGAAAATAAATATTACATTTTTATTTGCATTACTCAACGCAAATAAAAACATGAGAATAAAGGATACATTTTCATTTGCAATCCTTATTGCAAATAAATTATGAAATGAAAAGTTAAAATTTTTATTTACATTCGTCGTTGTAAATAAACCTCAAATCAAAAAGCTGAATCTTTATTTGCATTCTCTAGTGCTAATAAAGCATGAAACGAAAAGTTATATTTTTTGTTATTAATTGTATTCCCTATTACAATGGAATTAAAAGATTACATTTTTCTTTTCATCTATTTACAATGAAAGGAATTGAAATAAAGATTTTATTTTATCGTCATTTTAGATGCGATAAAAGAATAGAAATAAAGAATTCATCTTTATTGACATTTTACATGCAATAAAAAGAATAGAAATAAAAAGAGACAGTTTTATCGTCGTGTTATATATTGTGTATTACACTGCCATAGACAAGTTACCTGACTTGTTTATGTGATTGGGTCGATAATTTTCACACATCGCCCAAGTGCACAAATGAATTAATTATTTGTTTGTTGGATGAAACCCCACACGGGTGTTGGGATGAAAATTAACATACACTAATCCCAATATTTAGTTGTATGTTGATCGTTAGATCGACAGGCTGTGATGAGCGTTATTATTTAATTTTAACGCTTACACAGTTGGAATTTACACTTTGGATGTAAATGGATGACTTAATAATTACATTTTTATTGTCATATATGATGTGTGTTAAATCCGTATAATCCAAATTATATGGTAAATGGTTGAGTCGCATTTCGATTCAGATGTTCTTTTAAATAAGAATATTTTTACATTAGAAATTCTTTTTATTTAAATATATATATATGTATATATATATATATATATATATTAAGTATATGTTAAACAAAGAATATTTGTAAAAGGTAAAATTCTTTTATATAAAGAATATTTTTAATGATTATCTCTAAAATACGTTTTTCTTATAATAATAATGTAACGACCCAGATTTTTGAACAATAAATTTTTAATATTTAATATGGTTTTAAATATTAAATTGATAATATAAATGAATTTTTCTTTTAATGTTATCGAAAAAAAAAATTATTTTCGATCGAATATATCAAATTATCGTAATACGAAGTATAATTGAAGTCGCAGTTAAAATATGAATTTAAACAGTTCAGTCTATTAATATAAATTTCATTTGAATTGGAACAATAGTTAATTATTTAATTTCGATGAATTTAATTGTTTGAAATCTATTTATAATTCAAGCAATTGAATTTAATTTAAAAAGATATCTTTTCCAGACAATCAAATTAGGCCATGGAATCTGTTCTAGTGTTTCCAGAATAATAGTGTAACCCTATGGGTGTCAGTTACTACGCTAAAAACAGAGTTCGAAATCAACGGGAATTTTAAATCAAATAAATTCATATTAATTATAATTAAATAAAAATAAAAATATAGGGCAGCTAAGTGTTGGATATCAAGCCAACCAAAGTACCACAGCCACCCTAAGCATTTCATTTCGCAGAACTATAGCTTCCTCGAGACAACAACTTTGTCTCCAAGTTTCAGAATCCAGGAAACAGAAAATTAATGGCCAGTACTTTCTGCTCCCTGTTCTTCCCTATAAAACAACGACTACTTCACTGCTTTTACCATTTGTTCCTCAGTTAAAACCGAAAGCTTCAATGAAAATAAAAATGGCCGAGCTCCATGATTCCAATCAAAAATCCAAAAGCAATCGCGAGTTCCACTCAGCGCGATGCCGAACCGTGGCAGATCCTAGAGCTCGATGATGTAAGGGAGATGCTCGCGAGTTCAACAAGGAAGCAAGCGATGACTTGGAGGCTCGATTTCTTCTCTGTTGAGCGAGCTCGAAGTGCGATTCAACGATGGGAGCAGTCGATGTTGATTTTGGGTGCTTTTGAAGACCGCGATGGGTCAACACTGATCTAGGCCGAAGTCGCAGGTGAAGAGAAGGGTGCGATGTTGGCTCAGGCGGTTGCGATGGTAGTTTGATGGAAAGAAGTGTTGCTCGTGAAGTGAACTTGGTCTTCGACAATCAGGAAGGGGGTGCGAGGCTTGTTATCACGATTTGGGGTTTTTCTGGAGTTCGTGAATTTGGTCAGTGACGCGAACAGTAGCGTGGAGCATCGGAGTGGTATAGGAGGGGTTTGCAATGACGTTGAGGATCAACTACAACAGTTGGCGATTGGGCTGATTTTCTATTAGGAAAGGATCAATGATTTCTGTTCGAGATTTGTTCCGCCATTATTCGAGATAGGAAGGTATACGTTTGTTTTACGCAATTTATATACATAGATTTATTTATTTATTTACTTAGTTGTTAATTAAATTGAATAAATGTTTAATCAATAAGTAAAATTAAACAATCATAGGTACGAAATAAGTTGATTCGAGATAAATCCAGTAGAGACGATTCAAGTAGATTCGTAGATGCAAAAATGGGAAATTTATCTGATATTTGGCAAACGAAAAATCAAGGTGAGTAAATCTCACTCACCTTTAGAATTATTTTTATTTCATTAAAAATAATTGTCTATTGCTTGTGTGAATGTTTTATGGTTGTTTTATATATATTAGTTATTTAGGCTATATATATATATTGGGTTGATTGATTGGTTGGATTCCCGCAGTCTCATTAGCGGATGCCCGCAGTTTCATAGCGGATGATTACCCTATACGCCCCACGCTATGATTAGTGGATGACCTTCTATACCGCGATATTCTGCCATGAAACAGAATTGGTATTATTTATGTGCTAACATCTGTGGATGCAGGGAAACAGGTTGGAGGAATCCAACTGGATTCCTCAAAAATATATTATTTGTTTGTTTATTTGTTTGCATATATATTGTTATATATGATGTGTTACAAAAATAAATAATTGGTTACTTTGTGTGTTTTATCACTGGGCTTAAGTAATGATATTTAAAAATATCGTAAAAAGGATATTGGAGATTTAAAAAGGAAAAATTCTATTTTTAAATAGAATTAGAATTTAAATGGAAATAAAGTATAAACTTGTTTTAAAATAAAACAAGTAGTTTCTTTATAAGCGAAGTTTATAAATAGTTCTTTTATAACGAAGTTATAAATAAAGTGAAAAGAATTATCATTTGATAATTCAGAAATAGAAATACAAGTGTGAAATTGGGATTTGAAATGAAATTTCAAATAAGATGTGAAATGAAATTTTTAAATATATAACTCAAATGAAATTTGTGTCTAACATTGGAATTTTAAAAGAGAGTTTAAATGTTTGAATTTTTAAAAAAGGAGATTGAATATTAGAAATTCAAATAGAAGTTCAAATAGAATTTGAATAGACGAAATTAGAATGAAAAATAGAATTTGAATTCAAGAAATAAAAATATAATTTGAATTCAAAGGAATTCAAATAAAGAAAATTCAAATAGAGATTTGGATATAGAATTCGAATGAAATTCAAATATAGAAATTTGAATATGGAAGTTCAAATGGAATTTTAAATATAGAGTTTGAATAAGAGATTCAACAGCATTTGAATAAGAGAGTTCAAAATGGAATTTGAATAAGAGAATTGAAATAGAATTTGAATAAAGAAATTCAAATAGGGATTTGAATATAGAATTTCAAAATAGAATTCGAAATAAACATTGAACATAGGATTTCAAAGTAGAATAGGAAATCCAAATGGTTTGAAATGGAATTTGAATTCAAAGGAATTCAAATGGGTTTGAATAAAGAAATTCCAATGGGATTTAAATATGAGATTTCAAATAGAAATTTAAATGAAGTTTAAATATCTAAATTCAAATATGATTTTCAAATATAACCATTCAAAAGGGATTTGATTATAGAATTTAAAGTGGAATTTAATTCAAAGGAATAAATTAAGGTATTGGGATTCAAGAAAATTAAATGTGGAGTTTAACTAATGAATTTGAATTTAGAATTCAAATGGTATTTGTAAATGAATTCGAATTTAGAATTCAATGGTGTTTGAAAGAAAATTTGAATATTTTAATTCAAATAGAGTTGGAAATAGATTTGAACATAGAAATTCAAATGGGGTTTGAATATTTGAATTTCAAAAAGGGAATTCAAAATGGAGTTGAATATCTAAATTCAAGTATGAATTTCAAATATAGAAATTCAAAAAGGGGTTGAATTAAAGTGGGAATTCGACTAGAGGATTTGAAATGGAATTCGAATTAAGGATTTGAAATGGAATTCGAATTAAGGATTTGAAATGGAATTCGAAAAAAAAGGATTTCAAATAAGATTTGAATACAGGATTTAAAACTATGGAATTTGAAATATAAAGATTCAAATGGAATTTGGAATATATATATCTATATATATATATATTAGAAGGGAGTTGAATTCATTTAACGAAGTTTAAAGTTTATATATATATAATTAAAACGAACTCGCCGCAGCGCTGCAGTTCGTAAAATAGCGATTCGAACTTCAATCGAGTACACAGAACTCAATTAAAGTCGGAATTCTTTGAAACAAGAAACGTCAGGACCGATTTGATAATAGTTTTCTAATAAAGGAGAAAAATCTGGATTTCGTCGTACATATTTTGAGTTATGTCAAAATCAAATTTTCAGAAAAACAGCGCCAGAATCGTTTTAAAACCATAATGGTTTATTTAATGTTATAAAAGGATTTTAAGCGAGAAAATCCGAAGTTTCTATTTTAGAAAATCTCAGAGTGAGTTGTAAAATATATGCGAATTCAAGTTGTGTAAATGAATATGATTTTTGAAACAGAAACCAGATTTTGATTTATTGAATAGAATTAACTAAATTGAATAGAAATTAGTTAAGGAGATTTCGAATGGATATTGGGCCTTAAATAAGTAAATTCGATTTGAGAATTTATATTCGAAATAGAAAAGAGAACTAGAATTGAAATCGAAATTCAATTTGGTTATGAACGAGTTAAACATTTTGTTTGAACATGTTATGTTCAACAAAGAAGTGAGAGAGGCAAAATGACTAATTAAAGAATAAATGGGCGAAACTGAATTCAAACGATTAGATGGTCTTGAATTGAATTGAAAACAGGTGAACAGGTGTTGGACAGGTATGGAATGAAGTATATAAAGTATATAATTTATGTGCTCGACAAAAAGGTACATGTTTAATTCATATATGAGATTTATGCGCCGTATCGGCAAGCCGCTTGGCTTTTCCTTTTTCTTTTTGATTGAGGAAGATACCGGGAAGCTATTTGAAATTTCTCGATGCTCCCGATACAGGGGAGGTTATGGCGAAATTTTCCGGGAATTTAAGGAGTTAGAATATTTTTTAAGAAATTTGACAATTAGAAATCTATATATCGATATATATAGAATTCGATAAGGAAAGTAAATCAAAAAAATAGCGTAAAGGGCCAATATGGTTATTGAAAATATTTGGGTAACAAATATTGATAAGGAAATGGAAAAGTGATTTAATTAATGAAATATTAATTAAGGAGCCCAGTGATTTGTTTGATATGTTGGATGAACACTTGTTTTTATTCGATAGTTAAATCACAGACTATCGAAGTTTTGACCATCGTTGTCAATATGGAGAGACCAGTTGGATTATTATCCGAAGAACCACTCCGTATCGGCATAAGCGTTGCGAACCAAGTATGCTGAATATATGGAAGACGGAGTAAAGTGCAAGGGCTTTTCTAGTAATAGAAATAGTGCCTTCGGTTTCGTTCAGTCCCAGAACGAACGTAAATGGACGAATGTCTGACAGAGTATTTCCAATGATCAAATGGGTTGGTCTGTATGAATATATATGGTTGCAACGGATTTATCCCTTAGCATAATATCCAGAATATTTGTGCAAACTCAACTAGTGATTAACGGATCTGACAATGTGACATTCAAAGTGATTGTGTTATCAAGGAATGGTAAGTAATCGTAGCCTCAGGCCTCAACAACCGGGAAAGGACAAAAATCGGGCAGGCAGCATGGCTATGTGGGTTGCACCCATTAGGGTGTATAATCACCTATCTAGAGAAATTCCTTTTGTTTCTAAATCTATCGATTCTGCCCATTCGGGAAACGGTGGTTTGAGTCCAACCGTTGGTGATATACATTCGATACACTCAAGCGAAATGAGTGGTCGGTCATGTGTGGGCCGGGTTGCAAGACGTTCTTGTTGAACCCAGGTGTATTCGCCTCTAGAGATACATCGTCAGAAGGTGGTTCCGTACCTTGTCATGTTGGAAATCCAATCTCCAATAAGTGCCATGCGGTTTTTGATTTTATACTATATATGTGGAGCGTGAGATGCAAGCGTTCTGCTATTTGGTTATTTACTTGATGTAGACATTATTATAATATCACTGGATTTGATATCAAAGTGTTTTGGGTTATAGTAAGGTAAAAACCGTCCGTGTTTATGTGTGGAATGGTCTTACTATTATCTTTTCTTTTGAAAGGATTTTTAAAGTTAAACAAATGGTTGGAGTTTACTCACACCAGTCCCATGACTGACCCAGAGTTTATTTTGTTTTGTTTTCCCTAAACTCTTGGGTGCCCAAATTTGTACGGGCAGTCAAGTAGTTCAGGTGTTTACAGATACCATTGGAGGAGATTGGAGCAGGAGGCTTCAGCGTTAGTTACCTAGTGTTATTTCCGCTGTATTGTAAGTGTTGAACTCTGATTCTGAATATACATGTATACAGAAATTTTGTATTACAAAAGTATATGATATAATATACTTTATTCATTCCGCTGTGAGGTTCGTGTTTTACCCTGATGTTGTGTATTCTTCTTCTTCTATTCTAATATTTCTTTCTTCCTATTTCTCATCTTCTAACTTTTTTCTATTAATGGTTCGTATTTCTGTGTTATTTGGGTTGGACGTGAGGTGTATTTAGTCAACTCAGATAGCTCGGATTTGCGGGTCGTTACAGTTGGTATCAGAGCTTAGGTTGAGCGAACACCTAGGCTTGTGTGGCATGTGCTCATTAGAGATATGGTCAGTAGTGCCCTAGAATGAGTTGAGTGTATAGATACGAGAGAGCGTATTTGTTAATTGATATAAAAGATGTTTTATATTGTGTTGGCTAGTCTGTGAGTGGTTTATGAATTCTGGTCGAATCGTGGGACGCCACGAAGTCGATAGGAATTTCTAAACATTTGAACAGAGAAATTCGACACAGTATTGTTTAAAAGTGGGTAAATGAAATAATTTTACCCGAAATTTCTATTTTGATATAGAAAGAATAATTTTCTAGAATTATTATTATATGGATGTGTTGGATGTTGACTTTATAATCAAATGAGATTATAAATTTAGAATGGTTATATATAACCAAAATAGAATTTGTATAGGAATTAAATATACAAATGAGATGAATTAGAACTAAATTCAAACCAGAATTTGGAATTTTAATCCTGGGAAGTTGAAAAATATTTTTCAAAGTATATTAAAATAATATAGATTTGTTTTAAAAAGGATTTGAGAGAAAATCATTTTAGATGGATTTTGAAATAATAAGGCACTGAACTCACTTCAGTGGCTGGGAAATAATTCTGATGATGATTGCAACATCATCAGTATTCATTTTCAAGTTTCTGAGTGATGGATTGCTACCTTAGAAAAGTTATTGTTGAAAAATTGTTTGAAAATTCAAATGTTTGAATTTGAAATGGAAATAAATATATATGTATATATTTAAGTGATTTCAAAGGGATTTGAAATGAAAATCCTGGGATTTGAATTCTGGAATTGGAATTTAACTTAAGCTAGTTAAATGGGTCGAAGTGAATGAATTGATTTAAATCAATTTGAATTGGTTTAATAGAACATAGAGTGGATATAAATGGATTGATCGTAGATCATTTGAATTTAATGTGTGAAGACCAAAAGTTTTGGTTGGAGCTAATTTGTTGAAATATGAGGAGTGGAGTTTCAACATAGGTGAGATTTTGAAAAGTAATGGATTTGTACCATTTTCCTATCTTAGCAATTTCGAGGACGAAATTATTTTAAGGGGGAAAGAATGTAACGACCCAGATTTTTGAACAATAAATTTTTAATGTTTAATATGGTTTTAAATATTAAATTGATAATATAAATGAATTTTTCTTTTAATGTTATCGAAAAAAAAATTTATTTTCGATCGAATATATCAAATTATCGTAATACGAAGTATAATTGAAGTCGCAGTTAAAATCTGAATTTAAACAGTTCAGTCTATTAATATAAATTTCATTTGAATTGGAACAATAGTTAATTATTTAATTTCGATGAATTTAATTGTTTGAAATCTATTTATAATTCAAGCAATTGAATTTAATTTAAAAAGATATCTTTTCCAGACAATCAAATTAGGCCATGGAATCTGTTCTAGTGTTTCCAGAATAATAGTATAACCCTATGGGTGTCAGTTACTACGCTAAAAACAGAGTTCGAAATCAACGGGAATTTTAAATCAAATAAATTCATATTAATTATAATTAAATAAAAATAAAAATATAGGGCAGCTAAGTGTTGGATATCAAGCCAACCAAAGTACCACAGCCACCCTAAGCATTTCATTTCGCAGAACTATAGCTTCCTCGAGACAACAACTTTGTCTCCAAGTTTCAGAATCCAGGAAACAGAAAATTAATGGCCAGTACTTTCTGCTCCCTGTTCTTCCCTATAAAACAACGACTACTTCACTGCTTTTACCATTTGTTCCTCAGTTAAAACCGAAAGCTTCAATGAAAATAAAAATGGCCGAGCTCCATGATTCCAATCAAAAATCCAAAAGCAATCGCGAGTTCCACTCAGCGCGATGCCGAACCGTGGCAGATCCTGGAGCTCGATGATGTAAGGGAGATGCTCGCGAGTTCAACAAGGAAGCAAGCGATGACTTGGAGGCTCGATTTCTTCTCTGTTGAGCGAGCTCGAAGTGCGATTCAACGATGGGAGCAGTCGATGTTGATTTTGGGTGCTTTTGAAGACCGCGATGGGTCAACACTGATCTAGGCCGAAGTCGCAGGTGAAGAGAAGGGTGCGATGTTGGCTCAGGCGGTTGCGATGGTAGTTTGATGGAAAGAAGTGCTGCTCGTGAAGTGAACTTGGTCTTCGACAATCAGGAAGGGGGTGCGAGGCTTGTTATCACGATTTGGGGTTTTTCTGGAGTTCGTGAATTTGGTCAGTGACGTGAACAGTAGCGTGGAGCATCGGAGTGGTATAGGAGGGGTTTGCAATGACGTTGAGGATCAACTACAGCAGTTGGCGATTGGGCTGATTTTCTATTAGGAAAGGATCAATGATTTCTGTTCGAGATTTGTTCCGCCATTAGTCGAGATAGGAAGGTATACATTTGTTTTACGCAATTTATATACATAGATTAATTTATTTATTTACTTAGTTGTTAATTAAATTGAATAAATGTTTAATCAATAAGTAAAATTAAACAATCATAGGTACGAAATAAGTTGATTCGAGATAAATCCAGTAGAGACGATTCAAGTAGATTCGTAGATGCAAAAATGGGAAATTTATCTGATATTTGGCAAACGAAAAATCAAGGTGAGTAAATCTCACTCACCTTTAGAATTATTTTTATTTCATTAAAAATAATTGTCTGTTGCTTGTGTGAATGTTTTATGGTTGTTTTATATATATTAGTTATTTAGGCTATATATATATATATATATATATATATATATATATATATTGGGTTGATTGATTGGTTGGATTCCCGCAGTCTCATTAGCGGATGCCCGCAGTTTCATAGCGGATGATTACCCTATACGCCCCACGCTATGATTAGCGGATGACCTTCTATACCGCGATATTCTGCCATGAAGCAGAATTGGTATTATTTATGTGCTAACATCTGTGGATGCAGGGAAACAGGTTGGAGGAATCCAACTGGATTCCTCAAAAATATATTATCTGTTTGTTTATTTGTTTGCATATATATATTGTTATATATGATGTGTTAGAAAAATAAATAATTGGTTACTTTGTGTGTTTTATCACTGGGCTTAAGTAATGATATTTAAAAATATCGTAAAAAGGATATTGGAGATTTAAAAAGGAAAAATTCTATTTTTAAATAGAATTAGAATTTAAATGGAAATAAAGTATAAACTTGTTTTAAAATAAAACAAGTAGTTTCTTTATAAGCGAAGTTTATAAATAGTTCTTTTATAACGAAGTTATAAATAAAGTGAAAAGAATTATCATTTGATAATTCAGAAATAGAAATACAAGTGTGAAATTGGGATTTGAAATGAAATTTCAAATAAGATGTGAAATGAAATTTTTAAATATATAACTCAAATGAAATTTGTGTCTAACATTGGAATTTTAAAAGAGAGTTTAAATGTTTGAATTTTTAAAAAAGGAGATTGAATATTAGAAATTCAAATAGAAGTTCAAATAGAATTTGAATAGACGAAATTAGAATGAAAAATAGAATTTGAATTCAAGAAATAAAAATATAATTTGAATTCAAAGGAATTCAAATAAAGAAAATTCAAATAGAGATTTGGATATAGAATTCGAATGAAATTCAAATATAGAAATTTGAATATGGAAGTTCAAATGGAATTTTAAATATAGAGTTTGAATAAGAGATTCAACAGCATTTGAATAAGAGAGTTCAAAATGGAATTTGAATAAGAGAATTGAAATAGAATTTGAATAAAGAAATTCAAATAGGGATTTGAATATAGAATTTCAAAATAGAATTCGAAATAAACATTGAACATAGGATTTCAAAGTAGAATAGGAAATCCAAATGGTTTGAAATGGAATTTGAATTCAAAGGAATTCAAATGGGTTTGAATAAAGAAATTCCAATGGGATTTAAATATGAGATTTCAAATAGAAATTTAAATGAAGTTTAAATATCTAAATTCAAATATGATTTTCAAATATAACCATTCAAAAGGGATTTGATTATAGAATTTAAAGTGGAATTTAATTCAAAGGAATAAATTAAGGTATTGGGATTCAAGAAAATTAAATGTGGAGTTTAACTAATGAATTTGAATTTAGAATTCAAATGGTATTTGTAAATGAATTCGAATTTAGAATTCAATGGTGTTTGAAAGAAAATTTGAATATTTTAATTCAAATAGAGTTGGAAATAGATTTGAACATAGAAATTCAAATGGGGTTTGAATATTTGAATTTCAAAAAGGGAATTCAAAATGGAGTTGAATATCTAAATTCAAGTATGAATTTCAAATATAGAAATTCAAAAAGGGGTTGAATTAAAGTGGGAATTCGACTAGAGGATTTGAAATGGAATTCGAATTAAGGATTTGAAATGGAATTCGAATTAAGGATTTGAAATGGAATTCGAAAAAAAAGGATTTCAAATAAGATTTGAATACAGGATTTAAAACTATGGAATTTGAAATATAAAGATTCAAATGGAATTTGGAATATATATATCTATATATATATATATTAGAAGGGAGTTGAATTCATTTAACGAAGTTTAAAGTTTATATATATATATAATTAAAACGAACTCGCCGCAGCGCTGCAGTTCGTAAAATAGCGATTCGAACTTCAATCGAGTACACAGAACTCAATTAAAGTCGGAATTCTTTGAAACAAGAAACGTCAGGACCGATTTGATAATAGTTTTCTAATGAAGGAGAAAAATCTGGATTTCGTCGTACATATTTTGATTTATGTCAAAATCAAATTTTCAGAAAAACAGCGCCAGAATCGTTTTAAAACCATAATGGTTTATTTAATGTTATAAAAGGATTTTAAGCGAGAAAATCCGAAGTTTCTATTTTAGAAAATCTCAGAGTGAGTTGTAAAATATATGCGAATTCAAGTTGTGCAAATGAATATGATTTTTGAAACAGAAACCAGATTTTGATTTATTGAATAGAATTAACTAAATTGAATAGAAATTAGTTAAGGAGATTTCGAATGGATATTGGGCCTTAAATAAGTAAATTCGATTTGAGAATTTATATTCGAAATAGAAAAGAGAACTAGAATTGAAATCGAAATTCAATTTGGTTATGAACGAGTTAAACATTTTGTTTGAACACGTTATGTTCAACAAAGAAGTGAGAGAGGCAAAATGACTAATTAAAGAATAAATGGGCGAAACTGGATTCAAACGATTAGATGGTATTGAATTGAATTGAAAACAGGTGAACGGGTGTTGGACAGGTATGGAATGAAGTATATAAAGTATATAATTTATGTGCTCGACAAAAAGGTACATGTTTAATTCATATATGAGATTTATGCGCCGTATCGGCAAGCCGCTTGGCTTTTCCTTTTTCTTTTTGATTGAGGAAGATACCGGGAAGCTATTTGAAATTTCCCGATGCTCCCGATACAGGGGAGGTTATGGCGAAATTTTCCGAGAATTTAAGGAGTTAGAATATTTTTTAAGAAATTTGACAATTAGAAATCTATATATCGATATATATAGAATTCGATAAGGAAACGAAATCAAAAAAATAGCGTAAAGGGCCAATATGGTTATTGAAAATATTTGGGTAACAAATATTGATAAGGAAATGGAAAAGTGATTTAATTAATGAAATATTAATTAAGGAGCCCAGTGATTTGTTTGATATGTTGGATGAACACTTGTTTTTATTCGATAGTTAAATCACAGACTATCGAAGTTTTGACCATCGTTGTCAATATGGAGAGACCGGTTGGATTATTATCCGAAGAACCACTCCGTATCGGCATAAGCGTTGCGAACCAAGTATGCTGAATATATGGAAGACGGAGTAAAGTGCAAGGGCTTTTCTAGTAATAGAAATAGTGCCTTCGGTTTCGTTCAGTCCTAGAACGAACGTAAATGGACGAATGTCTGACAGAGTATTTCCAATGATCAAATGGGTTGGTCTGTATGAATATATATGGTTGCAACGGATTTATCCCTTAGCATAATATCCAGAATATTTGTGCAAACTCAACTAGTGATTAACGGATCTGACAATGTGACATTCAAAGTGATTGTGTTATCAAGGAATGGTAAGTAATCGTAGCCTCAGGCCTCAACAACCGGGAAAGGACAAAAATCGGGCAGGCAGCATGGCTATGTGGGTTGCACCCATTAGGGTGTATAATCACCTATCTAGAGAAATTCCTTTTGTTTCTAAATCTATCGATTCTGCCCATTCGGGAAACGGTGGTTTGAGTCCAACCGTTGGTGATATACATTCGATACACTCAAGCGAAATGAGTGGTCGGTCATGTGTGGGCCGGGTTGCAAGACGTTCTTGTTGAACCCAGGTGTATTCGCCTCTAGAGATACATCATCGGAAGGTGGTTCCATACCTTGTCATGTTGGAAATCCAATCTCCAATAAGTGCCATGTGGTTTTTGATTTTATACTATATATGTGGAGCGTGAGATGCAAGCGTTCTGCTATTTGGTTATTTACTTGATGTAGACATTATTATAATATCACTGGATTTGATATCAAAGTGTTTTGGGTTATAGTAAGGTAAAAACCGTCCGTGTTTATGTGTGGACTGGTCTTACTATTATCTTTTCTTTTGAAAGGATTTTTAAAGTTAAACAAATGGTTGGAGTTTACTCACACCAGTCCCATGACTGACCCAGAGGTTATTTTGTTTTGTTTTCCCTAAACTATTGGGTGCCCAAATTTGTACGGGCAGTCAAGTAGTTCAGGTGTTTACAGATACCATTGGAGGAGCTTGGAGCAGGAGGCTTCAGCGTTAGTTACCTAGTGTTATTTCCGCTGTATTGTAAGTGTTGAACTCTGATTCTGAATATACATGTATACAGAAATTTTGTATTACAAAAGTATATGATATAATATACTTTATTCATTCCGCTGTGAGGTTCGTGTTTTACCCTGATGTTGTGTATTCTTCTTCTTCTATTCTAATATTTCTTTCTTCCTATTTCTCATCTTCTAACTTCTTTCTATTAATGGTTCGTATTTCTGTGTTATTTGGGTTGGACGTGAGGTGTATTTAGTCAACTCAGATAGCTCGGATTTGCGGGTCGTTATAAATAAATATTTAAAGAGAAATCTTTTATTAAAGATTATTAGAATTTGCAAATCTTATTTTATGATATGAAATAAATTGAGATGTGAAGTGGATTTATCGTGGACGGTGTTTTTAAATGACATTTCTCCTTTAATCCAATTTACATTGAAATTATTATTTGGAATTTATAAATCTATTTTATAGATTTAAAAAGAGCATTTCCTAAAAATCTAGTTTTCCAATTTAATAAAATTAAATTGGAATTAAGTGGAAAATTCGATTGGTAATAATCGAGATGGGCTTCTGTAATAGAAGACCGATATTATATATGGAATTTAAGAGGCTTTGCCGTTATTCCATGTATATTGTTAGTCCGATACAGAAATTCACATCGATTATGTATTGATTGATTTCTGTGGAATTCCATATTTTGGAAATTGATTTATGGGTTTATCGTGAACTGTGTTTTAAATGACACGAGTTCTTTAACCTGTTTAAAAGAAGATTTATTCTTTAAAATAAATAATCTTGTGAAAATGATTTTTGATATTAAATCAAATTTAGAATTTTTAATAAATCTTTTAAGGAAGATTTATGATTAAATTTATTAATTTATCTTTGCTAAAATTAATGAGAATCTTTTAATATGAATATCTTATTAAAAGAATATCCTGAGTGGGAAATGTGGCGTAATGTGTGATTTTCCAATATTTGATTTTTAATCACAAAATACGCGAGTTATTCAGAAAGATCGGGTTTAACCCATTCTGAATAATCATCACGACGATCAAGAGTCGAAGATTAAAATGGCAATTGAAGACCGAAGTTTTCACATCGTTGGGATGATGATGACTGGTATCTTGAATTGGGACTGGACACCCCAAAGCAAGGTATTTGGTAATGATCATCCAAATGTATTTGGAGATCGACGGACACGTTGTTTCGCTCAGACCCAGAGCGGACTTGTAAATGGATTGTGTGTCTGACATTGTATTCTTTTCTACTGTATTTGTTGAATGCTACTGATTATATATTTCTGTTTGGTGGTGGAGAATTTATTCTTCATTTAACCCCCTTCTCTAAGACGTATGAGCTTAGAGGTTATATATATTGGTAGATGATCAATGATATGGTAGAGTCTGACAATGTGGCATGCTAAGATGCAATTGATCAAGGCTTTGTTGAAAAGCAGGCCTTGTGGTTGATGATCAAAGCACAGTCTATTTAGGCATAGCTTTGTGTATATCGTGACTTCGCGAGCCTCACAACCCGGTAGAGTCTAAAACGGGAGAAGGGAACGCAGGGAGTGCACACGTTTCTTTCTAGCTAGAGTAGTGTCAGGGACCTACCAGCACTGGCATTTATTCATTGTGGTTGTTGGATTTTTCGAGGCCTCGGTTTATGCGGTCGCCACTGGCCGTATTATAGGTCCAAAAGGACCGGGGAGCGTGTGTTCAGGAATTGCCAATCCATTAAGCGTTAACGTATGGACCGGCCCTGCAGGATCCAAGGGTTGGACAGAGTACCAATCCTGGGGCATTTGCTAGAGTGTCTCGAATCGGTAAGGATCTCCTCCCTAGCCTTGACTCAGATGGAAACCCAAATTTCCAATACGACATCACGCGGTTTTGATTGTATACCTATATATGGCGACATAGTGGGATGGGGCACTCATGCCGTCTAGGATTGATACATTTACTTTGATGTATTTCAAATTGGTTGCACACTATTATTATATAATACCGTGTTTATTGTATCAAGCATCTTTTGATCATTATAAGGTAAAACCCTATCCTCTGGTTTGCGTTGCATTGTGTGATGGGACTTGGGTCTTATAATGGTTTCATTTTTCTAAAAAGCAATGCTTTATTTTGATGTTTTACCTTAGTCATGCACTGGCAATCCATAGGAGAAAACCCGTTCCGCGAAAGTGGCGTGGTCCTGTGATTAGCCTTATTATATTTTATAGGTTAGGTAGAATTCTCACACCAGTCCCATGACTGACCTGTAGTTTGTCCACTGGCAAACTCGGGTGCCTATATTTTCCACACGGGCAGTCGAGTAGCTATTTTTGCAGATATATTAAGCAGGATTCTGGGTTGAAGCTTAAAGCTGTGTCCAGAGATAGAGAGTCTTCCGTTGTGTTCTTCCGTTGCAGTATATTACATTTTTTTGTATTTATCTTCCGCTGTAATTATATTCCAATGTACTCTGATATGTATATTCTGTACTCTGATGTAACATATATTATAGTGTTATAAAAGTCTTCTGTTATCTGTTGTAATGTGTTGTATGCCCAAAGTTAAAGTATTCGTAGGTTTCCACTTTTTGGATCATACCTGTGTGGTTTATGGTCGATTCAAAGGGCGGGGATTTGCGGGTCTTTACACAACCCATGGGTCGACACCCCTTAAGGGGGGTCGACCCCGGTGTCGACACCCCTTAAGGGGGGTCGACCCCCTAGAGCAGGAAATTTGCCGCCTTGACAAATTTTTGATGTTCGAACTGTTCTGGATAGGGTCTGACTCATATCTGACTCATATGTGACTCATATGCATATATATATATATATTCTTTCTGCGCATATACAAACTTAAAACTCTCATAACTCCTTCATACGGTGTCCGTTTTACGCGAACCAAACGTCTATCTTGACCAGAATTTCGAGATGGACGCAATGACGCAATCCATTTCCATTAATTCTGAATATTAAATTAATTATTATTTAATTTATCCTCTTTAATGTTAACAAAATTACGGGGTGTTACATCCCCCCTACTTAAAGGATTTCGTCCCCGAAATATCCAAGTTGAGAAGAATGCATATCCTACCATCCATCATCCATCTACTCATCCATCAATCACTGGCATCCATTGTCCTTAAAGACTTCTAATTCTTATATGAACATATGCAAAGGTGTGTGTATATGTCCCAATACTAATGCGAAGATCAGACGGTCTACTGATTCAGTTCACCTCCTTAATGCAATGTTTGTTAGTGCCATGAATCCAATATGTATGCAAATAAACCTATTATAACATGTAAGTTCTATATGTGTGCATACTCATTTTTTCAAATGCAACATCCATATGGTAATACATCCATTTCCATCCATAAAAGAAAAAGAGAATGCACACACATCCATATGCAGTATGAGAGTGATTGAGCCAATCTAGTGCTTAATGTGTGTGTATATGCATCCACCGGCAACCACTAGCAAACACTTGCATCCACTTGCATCCATCAAACATAACATATCTCAAACACATATTTACATACATAGTATTCCTATCTAAAGGACGAAAAAATACTATGGATAAGATATATTCAACTGATAGAAACAAGCACTAATAAAACTTTGAAAAAGGAGTTAAGAACATACACTCGAAAAGGAAAGGGTACGAAGCACAAATTTTGTCTTCGGTCTCCCAAGTCGCATACTCTGGGTAAAATCTACCTATTGAACCTTTAGCAACTTGATCTCTTTACTTCGTAGCTTCTTAACTTCTGATCCAAGAATACGAGTAGGGACTCGCCTGACTGTCGCCTTCAGTTCCACTTCTACTTCTTCTAACACACTCGGCTCAAAAATTACTGCGGTGTCATGCAGGCACTTCCACATATGAGAAACGTGGAAAACATCATGAACGCCGGATAGATTTTCTAGGAGCTTTACTCTATAGGCCATTTGGCCAATCCTTTCGGTTATGGGAAATGGTCCTACAAACTTAGGTGCCAACTTCCCTACAGACGATCCAAAGCGAACCACATTCCTCAGAGGTGATACTTTGATAAAAACTAAGTCTCCCACTTCAAATTCGATGTCATTCCTTCTCTTGTCTACGTAGGACTTCTGCCTATCCTGAGCTGTCTTTATCCGCCGTCGAATAAGATCAATCTTTTCGGACGTTCCTCTAACCATATCTGGTCCAAGTAATAATCTTTCTGTAGATTCCGACCAACAATGATCTACAGGGTCGTCTGTACAATGCTTCGAAGGGTGCCATGCCGATACTGGACTGATAGTTGTTGTTATAGGCAAACTCTACTAAAGATAGATGTTCTTCCCAAGTCCCTCCGAAGTCTAGGATACACAGCCTCAAAAGATCTTCAAGAATCATGTTCACCCTCTCTGTCTGTCCATCGGTCTGAGGATGATAAGCAGTGCTCAAAAACAACTGTGTACCTAATGCTTCTTGCAAGCTCCTCTAAAATTCGCTGGTAAATATGGGTTCACGATCGCTTACGATGCTGGAAGGTACTCCATGAAGACAAACTATCTCACGAACATAAATTGCTGCCAACCATGATGCCGTCCACTTACTCTTAACTAGAATAAAGTGAGCTCTCTTAGTGAGTCTATCTACCACAACCCAGATACTGGTGTTTCCTTTCTTCGATCTAGGTAAACCATCTATGAAATCCATAGAGACGCTCTCCCATTTCCACTGAGGAACCTCCAAAGGATGAAGTAATCCACTGGGCTTCTTTTACTCAGCTTTAACTTGCTGGCAAACTAAACATTGGGAAACAAATTCGGTCACATCTTTCTTCATCCCAGTCCAAAAGAAAACCCTCTTCATGTCTCTGTACATCTTATCACCGCCTGGATGAATGGTCATCCCAGAATGGTGGGCTTCCTCTAGGAATGCCTTTATCAAGCTTCCAGTTTGAGGAACACAAAGCCTTCCATATCGTCGCAACCACCCCTTTTCATCTATGGCGTATCTACTGAGGTGACTAGAAGTCTACCTTCTTTTGAGCTTTCTAATGATGTCCAAAATCTATGGGTCACCTTGTTGCGAAGCTCCTATCTGGTCCATAAGAGTTGGTCGTATCTCCAAGGATGCAAACAAATCAGGAAAAATCTCGATGGAGGGTCTAAAATCAAAAGCTGATATGAACTCCAAGTTCTTTCTTTCCACAAACAGAGAACTCAGGGCCATCCTCTGCCTACTTAGTATGTCTGCCACCACATTACCCTTGCCATGGGTATAAGCAGAGGTCTCTCTGCGAGAATAGATACTTGATAGATTTATGATCAGTGTATAACTCGAACTTCTCTCCAAGTAAATAATGACGCCATGTTTTTAATGCGAACAATATGGCAGCTAGCTCTTGATCATGGGTGGGGTAGTTCTTTTCATGAACTCTCAACTGTCTACCTACATAACATACTACTTTCCCTTCTTGCATTAGAACCGCACCAAGCCCTGTACCACACGCATCAGTGTAAACGGTAAACAACTTACCCCCGTCAGGCAAGGTCAAGACTGAGTTTGTTGTCAGAGCCCTCTTCAGTCGTTGGAAAGCAATGTCAAAGTGGATATCCCATGAAAATGCCAAGTTCTTCTTTGTCAGCCTAGTGAGTGGGGCTGATATCTTTGCGAAGTCCTTAATGAACTTCCTATAGTAACCTGCAAATCCAAGAAAGCTTCTCACCTCGGTTGCATTTTTAGGAATCTGCCAATCTTGCACCGCAACCACCTTCGCGGGATCTACAGCTATCCCTTCTTTGGAGACTACATGCCCTAAGAATCTCACCTCTTTTCTGCACAAATGGCATTTTGAGAACTTCTCCTTAAGCTGATGGTCACAGAGGGTTCTCAAAACTTCTTTCAAATGTTGGGCATGCTCTTCTTCGCTTTTGGAGAAGATCAAAATATCATCATTAAAGACTACAACTAATTTGTTTAGAAACTCCCGAAACACCCTACTCATCAGATCGACAAAATAGGAGGGTGCATTCGTCAGCCCAAAAGGCATCATAGCCATTCAAAGAAACCGTCCAGAGTTCTAAAAGCAGTCTTATCTATGCTGTCCTTAGCCAACCTCAACTGATGAAACCCGTGGCCAAGTATAACTGAGAAAATACCGAGGCACCAACAAGCTGATGAAATAAATCATCAATCCTCGGAAGCGGGTGCCTATTCTTCTTAGTGAGTTTATTCAGCTCTCTATAGTTAACACACAAACGAAGCAAACCATCCACCTTAGTCGAGAATACTACTGGAGCACCCCATTCAGATATGCTTCGTCTGATAAACCCTTTCTCAATTAGCTCCCCTACTTGCATACTCAACTCCCTCCTTTCCCTCGAAGCCATGTGGTGAACTGGCAATGCAACTGGCTTTGCATTCTCCACCAAATATAAAGAAAGTCAATCTCACGCCTCGGAGGTAAACCCTTAACTTCATCAAAAACATCGGAATAATCTCGGGCTACTGGAACAGATTGCAAGTCATCGATAGATGAATCAAGAGATTCTAGGAAACTAAGCATAACCGACCCTTGTGGGTCACAAGAAATCTCGAGGGTCCTCCCATGACAAGTCAAAAGCATAACAACCCTCTTCTCACAATCTAGAATGGCGCTATATGTGGTAAGCCAATCCATTCCTAGAATCAACCCATAACCCATAAACCCGAGCACATACGCATCGCATTCAAACTCGACGCCTAACACAGATATTTTCAAACCCCGACAAATCATAGATAAATGAGCCGAACCACCAATGGGGTTTGAAACAACTATGGGATCCACTACCATACTAGTAATTAAGTACAGAGATTCAACAACAGAACTTGATATAAATGAATGTGAAGCGCCGAAATCAAAAAGTGTTCTAATAGGATGGTTTGAAAGAGAAACTAAACCTTTCACAGAAATTTTTCTACCTCTATCAGAAGCACTGACCGCGAGAGCATGCACCTGCCCTCTAGAAGTCCCTGTCCTTAGACCATGTCCCTGTGATCCTTGTTTCTTCGGGCACTCTCTAGCAAAGTGTTCGACCTCTCCACAGTGGTAGCAAGAGTTCTTCCTTCGCTTGCAGTGTTTAATCAGGTGACCTTCCTTCCCACGATTGTGAAATTTTCTCTTATCCTTGCCTTTATCATTTTTCCCTCCTTTCTTCTGTTGTTGTTGTTGCTGCTGTTGCCCCTTCTTGGGCCATACCTTCCTATTTTGCGATGTCTCCTCGACCTTTACTTCCTTCTTTTCTCCCTTGTCTTCCTCATGCATTAGGGCCATATCGATAAGCTTTTCATAGGTGGCCCCCATTGGAATATGGGACATGGCTAACCCATGCAGAGGTTCATTCAACCCTTTAGCAAACCGCAAAGCCCTTTTGTGCGGCGTATCCACCAATTCTAACCCGAACCTTGCTAGCTGGTTGAATTTATTCACATACTCTTTCACCATCAAGTTTCCTTGTTTGAGTGCTAAGAATCTCTCTATCAGCATGCTTCTCTCATCTTGGGAGAGAAATTTCATTTTGAACCTTTGTCTAAAATTCTCCCCAGTTTCCACCAGACGTCCAACTTGGGTGACTTCCCACCAAAATTAGGCTTCGTCTTTTAGTAACCAGGCGGCTAACTAAACCTTTCTTCTATCCTCTAGTTCAAAGGTTACGAACAAGTCCTTAGTCCCCTTGAGCCAATTCCGAGCTTCTACAAATGTCTTGTTCCCATGGAATGGCTTCCCTCCCATAGCACAGAAGTCTTTGCAGATCTTGGCGAAGTTATTTGCTCTTCAATGGGGAGGAGGAGGAATGACTAGTGCAGCTGCGGGAGGAACATTTCCTTGGCCTTTGGCAGGCACTGTGTCCTCCAAATATCTATGGAACCATCCGGGTATTGTAACACCCTCTGCGATATTAGCAATGTTTTGTTCCCCAGACATGCTGAAAAAGGAAAAAGGAAGAGATTTAGACAAAGGACCGAAGTATAATACATATGGATTTTTGGGGAATGTTTTTCAAAATAGACTTTTCTTTTTCAAAATGCTTTCTTTTAAAATAATTTTCAAAAAACTTTATCCAATCTGGTAACCTTCAGCTCTGATACCAAGTGTGACACCCCACGTCCATTAATGTCACTCACAAAGGGAACGCATTGTGTTTCGTGAAGCGTTATAGGTAAACATACACAAAATTTTACAAGACAGACATAAATAAGATAGCAGCGGAAATTTAAAGTTTATTTCAAACACAAATCATACAGCGTGGTTCAAAATACCATGAGTCTCGAAAACCATTGCAATAGCATAAATTCTGTTTTTTAACATCAGAGTACATAAATACTTAAAAGAAAACATAATTCCCCAAATAAAAGAGACAAAGCCATAGCAGAGACAGAAACTTGATCCATACTTCAAACGCAACTCTAGCAAGATGATATCTAAGTCCTGACTAATCCTGAGTGTTTCCTCCCTGAGAACCTGGGGAGGGGGAACGGAAGAAAGAAGGAGAAACAAAAGGGTCAGACATAAAGTCTGGCGAGTATAGTGACTTTTAGCAAATAAATAAATAAAAGTAACATGATAGACATCTAAAGTGGATAAGAGAGATCACTACATAAATGACAGATGTGACAAGGTAGACAGGATAAGGTGTATATGCTTCTCTAATGATTACTCTGCACTATTACTAGTACAACCACAATGAGATGATCCCTTCTACTATAAGGTTGTAGACTTAGGTCATACGTCCAAATGTACCCTAACCACTACCCTAATCGACCGGCTCCCTACTCCGTAGATACTCTGTGTCGGTCCCACAATAGGATGTATCACATCATAAAGTGGCAACCCCTAACTGATATGCACAACCCTATATATACTGGTGTTACGATCGTCTTATCCCCCTCTGCCCGGCACATGCACGCACAGGGCCCGGTCGGTTTGCGCCGCCCATGCCGTCCTCCACGTTTGGATCTCTTACAGTCAGTCAGTAAGTGTATCCCCTCTCTGCCTAGTACGTAGTACTTTGTTTGATACCTACTTCGGGTTACTGACTGAAATGGATCCCACACAATATGTTACAAATTCTCCCCTTTGTCTTGTATCCCCCACTAGGTTTTTCACTGACTATGTATACCACTAGGTGTCTTTAATTACATAGCCCTTTTCGTTTATGCTTACCCTAAAAGGTGTCTTTAATTACGTAACTTTATTATTTCCTCTAGTTATGTATACCACTAGGTGTCTTTAATTACATAACCTTATTGGGTTAAGTTTGTGGGCCTTTATATAAATATTACCCACCCCCTCCATATTTGTTTAACCCATCCATTATCAAATCAATTTTACTTAACCCTGACTTTAGTTCACAATCATGCAATTCCTATGGATTAGATTTGGTTAAGTAGTCCAATTTATTACCATGTCCATTTATGGTTTATAATGGGCTAGACATCCCACATTAGGCCTACAACTTGCGGATGCTGGATATGCCAGTCGGGTCCGGGCAGTCTTCTTCCACAGTTGGGCCTAACCTTGTGTCTTAGCCCAATTCGTATTTGCGCACTTAGACATCTCACATTAGGTTCAACATTAGTGGCTGCTGGATATGTCGGTCGGGTCCGGGCAGACTTCCACCACTAATGCAACCTAACCTCGTGCCATAAGTGCCATTACAATTCCTAATTGTAATTACTAGACATTCCACTATTAATTAATTAATCAATTAATTAAACCTTTCCCTTTTTAGGTGTTAATGCCCATTCTACCCAACAATTCGAATTATATGTCCAAAAATGTTCATATTCAAATTATGCCAATATTAACACTTTTTCCCTCGTTCCCCAACTAGCGCACTCATAAAATTGGTGGCATGCCTAGGCTAGACAATAGCCAAGTCATAAAAAATAATAGGGGAAATAATGGGAATATAACTAAAGTGATCAATTTAACATAACTTGGCATAAACATGAATTAGCATGGTGATAAGGTGGACATATAAGCATAAAACTGATGAACTTGTGGCAATTACTAGTACTACATAACTATGATGTCATAGTGAGCATAATGAGATCTAAATTAACCATTTAGGTGTCCAACTATTTAGATCCAACATAATTATAATTTGGTCATAAAACAGATCTTACATAATTAGGATGACATAGTAGCATGTTTAGATCTAAATATGGATTCACATGTCCAATTTACAACATATCTAAATTGACCACAATATGACAGGTGAAAGGTGATTTCATAAAGAATTGGATCTAACCAATATTGTAACTATCCAAATTAACATATTTACATTAACCACAATATAGTTACAATTCAAGATCTACAAAGGCGACATAATAGAATAAACACAATTGCATTAGATCTAGAGAAATAGATCTATCATGACATAGTATAAGATTTATCAATAGCATAGATTCATAGTTCACAACATATCCAAATCACAGTCTTTCACAATTTACTTTTAAATACTCAAATCTAAAAGTAACTGGAAACTCACTGCATTAGGATTAGAAAGGAGAAAGAATGTATCTTGAATCTCTAGATTTGATTTGCAAAAATAATAGTTGTTTGAAGAAAACGGATCCGTCTCAGTTCAGATACCGGCAGAGTTTGGCTACCATGAATTCTCAATGAAGAAAACAAGAGAAATGACCACTATATATAGCTGAAAAACCCTCTGAAACCGACTTCCACCTCAGCACTAGGGGTGTCAACACCCCTGTGGGTGGGTCGACCCATGGGTCAACACCCCTTAAGGAGGGTCGACCCCAGTGTCGACACCCCTCTAGGGGGTCGAACCCCTAGAGCTGGAAATTTGCCGCCTTGACGAATTTTTGATTTTCGAACTATTTTGGGTTGGGTATGACTCATATCCAACTCATACGTGACTCATATGTATATATATATATTCTTACTACGCGTATACAAACTTAAAACTCTCATAACCCCTTCATAGGATGTTTGTTTTACGCAACCAAATGTCTAACTTGACCAGAATTTCGAGACGGACGCAATGGCGCAGTCTGTTTCCTTTAATTCTGAATATTAAATTAATTATTATTTAATTTATCCTCTTTAATGTTAACAAAATTATGGAGTGTTACATATACTATTTTCTTCTTAGAGCATATATTATTTTAGCCGTTCCCCTAAAACAAAAATTTGGAGTCGACGGGAATCAAACTCGTGCCACTCTCTTGAAAGTCACATGCTATTACCAACTGGACTACATAGGCTTTTGTTAACAAGGCTAAAATCAATAGTGGCCATTGTTCCTTTTCTTTTACCTGCTTTTCATGTTTATTACAATATTTCATTTAAAGGTATCACTTTCATTTTAAATCAGTTTTCTGCAATCCATAAGTTTAAATTGACAAGAAAATTGCCACGGATGCAATGACGCTAATCCCGTGACCAAATTTTGGAAGCTCTTCAAATTTTACTTTATTTTACTTAATTAAAAATGTAGGTGTTACAAGTAATCTCATTTCAAAATCTTTATCTACAATTGCGGAGTGTTACCCTAATTTCAAAATCGATTTGGGGTTTTCTCTTTTTCTGTAATTCTATTTTGCAATATACAATAGAAGAAGGACAATTAAGATTCTCATCATGTGGATGTTAATTTTTAAGAGAAGGGGCTTAATAATTTTTAGAATTAATTTATTTAATATTTGGCATATGATTTTAACTTCCAATTTCTTATTCTTGTCTAAAACAATGTTACGAAACAAATAAAGAGGGATAAAGCATTTAGGGTCAACTGTTGTGTAGCCTTATCCGGAAGTGATAGGAAAAATTATTGTTGATGGAACCTGATTTGTTTCAGATGACATAACCATATTATCTCTTCTTAATGGATTCCATGACATAAGATCATTTATTTACAAAATTCTAGGACACTGCCTTTCTAACTAAGAAATCGACCCTTCGAAAGGAGGATGGGATTTAATAGCACCAAAGTTTTTGTCATACACGACATACGAAACCTTAGCCCTACATGGCTTCAGTAACCTTGGAGTTGAAAGTCGGATATGTTTGCTTACCCTGAAGAAAGGCTTCTAAGAGAACTAGTGGATGCAGCCTTATCCTCTCCAAATGATCTAAAATGACAAACCCAATACAAAAGCATTTTCTTCCATAATTCAGCTATCGTGATATTTATGTTAACCATTTTTATAACTAATATTCTCGGTGCTAGAAGGAGGGATCGACCTAATACCTTTCGATTAACGTGAACATATTTTCGTATTTAGATGGATGTAGGAATAATGAAGACTAAATCAAAGAATCTAGAAATAATCAATGAAGATGTGGTCCATACAGCCGAGCTAGAGGAAGGAATAATGCCATCCTTTAATCTGGCAAAAACTGTCAAAGATGAGTGTTCTATCATGGAGACGAAGGAAACAAATGCTGAGGATATTAAGAAAATGGAAGATGAAATTGTCTGACCAAAAATATTGCTTTATGAAGTTCTCACATAAAGGTCTGCCAAAAGCAAGAGCATCCAGAATACAAAATAACAAACAGACCTAGTGGTTGATTCTCCATCGAAAATATTTAAGATCATCCTTCCGGAAAGTAAGGACACAGGTGGACCTCCAATGCTTAAACCTAAAAGACCAAAGGAAGAGACTATGAAAGTTGACTATCAAGGGAAGCTTAGGAGCTAGAAAAGAAGAATAATATGCATGCTCTAAACTATCCCAATAAGGAAGCTTACATTAAAGACTTAGTATAGAAGGCTATTAAGGGCTCAATCAAATTTTAGGGGGGGAAAATACCTTCGACGCACAAGTAAATGGAAATGAGAGGGTTTCCCCATTATCGAGGAAATTATGTCGATTGTTTTTCCATCACAAGTTAAGATCCTAACTATCAAATACCAAGGAACCATAGACCCAGAAGACGGCCAATTGTCCTTCAATAGTTGAATGAATTTTTATAGCAGTAAGGACAAAAGGAGTAAATGAGATGTTACAACAGTAAGGACAAAAGGAATAAATGTTATGGATAATGTAATAGTTATTCATTCAGGAGTCAGGACTTCAGGAAAGCACCCCATTTTGGAAAGGCCTCATTATGAATGAGTGCAAAGACTTGCAAGAATTTCTCTTTTGGGATGACAAATTCATTTGAATGGACGAAATTTATCACTCAAGGAAGAAGGGACCCATTCAGAAAGAAGGATTAAAATCTGGTTTCGACCAGAACACTAAAAGAACCTAATAAGAGGAAGCTGATAATAACTTGGTAGCTCAGAATAAGCTTACACTACACCATATATGTTGATTAAGCTGTGTTTTTAGCCGTATCTAAGGCTCTTAAACACAACCAATAGTTGTATCAAAAAACGGCATGTTAAATTTTTAGATACGGCTAAAAACCGTATCTTATTAGTAATAACATACGGCTTATAGCTGTATATGTAGTATTCGGACACGGCCTTTGACCGTATCGAATTATATCTATGTGTGCACATATTTATATATATGCATATATATATATATATATATATATATATACAGAAACTATAGCACATATTTTTCATATAACACAGCATATATACTACAATTTATACACAAGAATAACACAATTTATATTTTATATATATACTCAAAGCATTACAAGATTTTTCATAACACGAACACAGTGTATAACATACTAACATATACAAAGGAAACTGTCAGAGATTTTCATAACAGTACGAACTAACAAAAAAAGGTAAAAACATATGATCAGCCTGATATATATAACTCCAGTCGAGGTCAGGAAGATTGAGCGTACGTGCTAATCATGCCGATGAAATCCATATGTTTGCTGTAAATCAAAGCAGTACTACTATGAGAATAAGCTAGCTCATGATGCTGATCATAAAGCTTTATATATAACAGCATAAATATTTATATATTTTACTATGTACACAGTTTAAAACAAAAACTTAAAAGGCCAACCTAATGATTGACAGTAAAATTGAATCGTGATAGCCAGCGCCTGAGTTCCAGCAACACAAAAGCGCCCAAAATCTACAGGAAAAAAGAAGTAATTTTATGCTGATTGCACACAAAATATCGTGTCTTTGAGTTCGTACTGATAACAGTGAAGGGCATATCATGTCTTTGTATTTGTCTGTGCATATTTGTCAGTTATATGTATAACATGTTTATGTAATGCTACATGACATGATTTCATTCTCCAAAACAATTCCTTTGCTTTGAACCAGTTAATTTTTCATTCTCCAAAATCTCCGCAAACATGATTTTCACGTAATGACTCACTAATTCGCTCTAAAAGTATTAAACCACAAACTCATTATAATTCTCCTTGTCACTTGGCTGCAATATTGTAGATATAACATTGTTATAGCCTTGCCCTTCCTATCTATCACCCTTATCTAGCTGATGTAGTGTATCCGAGATGAGGGGATGGAAAAAAGCGAGATATTACCTAAATTTCATATCAAAAATGCTATGATTTTTCCTGCTAAGTACCATGACAGAAATCCCAATCCAGCAAACCCTGCACAAGTAAGGTTTTACTGCATAGTTATAACCTATTATACGGTTCAAAACACTAACAACTTCTCATATTACATGAAGGGTTGTACACCATGACAGAATTACCTTAATAAAAATGTTATTGAACTAGACATCACCAAAAAAATGACTATATTGATCGCTACCATAGATATTAACCTTGAAATCCATCTATTTGTTATTACACATAGAACAAAAACAATGCAACTTGGCTGCCTGCATGGTTTGCTTACATTTCAAGATAGGAGATCCTGCTTCAATCTTCTATGTTTTTAACAAAGCACATAAAACTGCCAACCCAACTACATCCCCAAATATACTCCGTGAAGAACCAAGTAAATGTGGTTATCTAAATTTCATTTGTATAAATGTTTATTCTTATCCCCAAATCTACTCTGTGAATGACGTTATTATAATCAAGGTCGCTCCTTTTTTAATTAATCTTTTACTTAGCCTACAGAAATTAAAATCCTGTCTTCGTCCTTGAGAATGACATTAAGATAATATGAACAAGTAAAAAGAATTACCTGAATGTAACGATACAAATTAAGAATAAGTTGATTAGTACATCGGAATTACCCAAAGTCCACAATCTTCAGATTACCCAAAATTGGGGTCTCTAGCTTTGAGCTGGTTGATCATTGGCATCATTTACGTTTACAGTGGCTAATCAATTTCCACTTTATAGATGAATTAGGTAAAGCACTGCTGGAGATGCCACTGATCTAACCAGTGCAAAGCTGGAGACACACAAATCGAATCATCTCTGGCGGAGGAGGAGATTCCAGAGAAAGGTGGAGGCACGATTTGGTCACCGATCGAAAACCCTAATTTGGGTTTTCGGTCACCATTAAACTAAAACAAAAGGAAAAGGGAGCGGCCAAAATTTGTGTTTGGAGTGCCTAAAGGGGTGCACAATATGATATGAATTAGATTTGGCCAAAGGCCGTGTCAAATGAACCGATCCAGATCTTCCTCAATGGACGGTCAGATTTAGGTTGTTTACGGTGGTGCGGATCGCAAAATGTAGTTTGCTATTGCTCTAATTCCTATCAAATATGATAAGGCTATAAACCGTATTTTATTTCCGCAACGTTGTGTGCTAAATTGGCGGATATGGTGTAGTGTTATATTCTCTATTTAGTCAACAAGTAAGGGAAAAATAAAATTCACCATCCCGCTCAAAACTCAAACCAATCAACATGACAAAAAAGATGGTAGCTATTAGATATATCATAAAGAGAATAACCATAAAACTAATGAGTGTTAGGCCTTAGCCATTATCATTTAAAGACATGTACGAGGTAGATGATTGCAAGAATTTGTTCAAATGCTTAGAATGTTTCCCAGGATAACGAGGGATACCAGAAGCCCTCTGGTGGAGTTATAGTGAATGCTGGTGAGGATGAGGACATCTTGAAAATGGGGTCACCTCTCAACTACATAAATGTAATCCATGGAGTCCTACAATCATTGGAAATAGCAAAGGAGCAAAGAGTCATTACATAAGAGAAGCAAGGGACGATGTGTTCTCAATTCAGGAAAGGTCACTGGATCATCCTCCGAGAGTTATTCATATGCACCCATTGGCGGTAAACGGCTTCAAAAGGGAATTCACCACCCTCATAATGATTTCTTAATGATCATTGCTTAAACATGATAGCCTGTGTAGCTAAAATCATAGTCGACACTGGAAGCGCTGTCAATGTTATATTGAAGCATGCCTTCGACTATTTGAATATTTCAAAAGGGAAAATGGAGCTTAGCCCAGAATCGATCTTCGAATTCAACATCAAAGGTTCTACAGTTAAGGGACAAGTAAAGCTAGAAGTGCATATGGGACTCCCTCTTTGCTGCTGTACTTTCAAAGCACTTTTCATGATCGTTGACTAGCTATCTTCATATAATGCTTTCTTTGCACGGTCAACACTAAATGAAGTAGATGCCTTTATCTCCCCCAAATATCTAATGGTCAAGTTCTTAATGAAGAAAGGCTGGGAACCATTAAAGGTGAGCAATTCAACTCCAAAGAAATGTAATTCCCTACACTTAATCAATATAAAAAGGAATAATTAGCTTATTTGGATGTCTCAGTTGAACAGCAACCTTCGGATGATGGGTTCTTAAACCCAACAGTTGAAGCAATGGTAAGAAAGATAAGAAATAATAAATTTGTTAAACATAAGATAGATAATTGCATATTAAAAGATAGAAAGAGGAAAATGAAAGAGGTCAATAGCATAGATGAAGAAGAAATCATAACGGATCTAGACTGTCCAGGAGAGATCGAAAGGATTAAGCCTTTCGAAGAGATTGAGGATGTAGGTATATACCATACATATCTATGAAAAACTGTCAAAGTAGGAAAAACTTGAATATAGGTTTTGTGTCTTCTTAATGTCGAAAGAAGTTTTGATCCTCTATTGTTCTCAGAAGAAAAGATTTCTGAGATGTTATGTCAAAAACTCAAATATGGTTCTACATCGTCTATAAGCCAAAGGAGGCTTCATTTATATTAGCCAATTCCAGAATAGAATTTCTCAGTCTCTGTTATTGTAAAAAATGAAAGAGGCTTCGTTCTTACTTATTAACTCTAGTGAAGGGACTCTGGGTTCCTTGTTTTCTACTACCTGAACTTAGGATCAGGTCTTTCATGCACCGAAGATGATTTCGGTTATATTGATTATTTCCAAGAAAAGGTTTCTGGGTTTCTACTACTTGAAATTTTGTTTCGGATTCACCCAAGCCAAGAGAGGCTTTTTTTATGCCAATTGATCCCAGAGATAAATTTATGGACTTACATCTAATTAATACATTATTAGGGATTTTAGGCTATATAATATATAATCCTGCCCTTTTCAACTAAACACAACTGAACGAACTAATGCATGTATGATATTATTGAAATCTTTACAATCAAACACAATTGCTACTATGAATGAGCTTGTAGGTAGGAAAGAGATGGAAGAATTAATTATCTTTGTCCTAAAGATCAAAACTTTCTTTCACACTGGGAGGATTGAATGTTAACCAAAAATATTTCCTTAGGTAGATAGGGTGAAAGAAGGCTATAACAAAGGAGGAAGATTCAGGACATAGTAAGAAGAAGCCAAATGCCTTAAGAGTTAACTAAAATAAAGACTCCAGGAGGGAGAAAAAACTTCATAGTAAAACCAAAGGGAGTGTCGTCATTGGGCAACACAAAGATGAAGATATGGCAAAGGCTAGTAGGCACCCGGTACAATGAAGAAAATCCCCTATTGGAGGGCATATCCTTCGAAAAATGTATATTGGACCTGAAAAGCAAATCATAAACCTTATAAGGCTTAAAGGAAATGGGTTCCAAAAAATTATTCACCATAAAACAACCCTATATTCAACAAAAGGCTCAACAGATCATAGGACGTTTCGGGGAAGGAAAGGCAGTTACCAAAAGAAAGGAGCCTGCACATGTTAGCACCAAAATGAATAGTGGAAATCAGAAGCCAAAGATAAGGTGAAGGAGTGCTTAAGGAAAAAGTCCTCGGTGCAATCAGAATCATTTCTTCAATAACCTCTTCCAGAGCCGAAATTGAAGACCCAAAAGATTCCTTTCGTAAGGAAAACCCATGTCGATGAAAATCAAAGGGAATGATCTTCTGAATATTTTTCTAGGAGCATACAAAAAGAAGCCGGGCATGTTTTTTGGCCGTCTAAAAGGGAGTATGCTGAAAAACTCCAGCCTTAATCAAATAAAAATCACAAGTAGTAATCGTATAAAAAAGAAGATGATACCACGAGCGGCGTTAAAGGCCCGAAGTTCCAACAAGTTCACTCCTCTTGCAAATAACCAAAGCTTCGGGGAGAATACCTCTGAAAAGCCTTATGACGGAACCATGTTACTCCTCTGAAGTATAACAGAGGGCGCCATCACCATACCTCCCTATGCGCTTCCACAGAAGAGCCTGGATGAAGCCCATATGCTAAAGGAGGGGTTAACCCGCACCTATAAATATGACCCTAGGGGTCCAGAGTTAGGACCATATTTTTCATTCTTGATCTTATATAAATAAGTTTGAGGCATAAATCCAAATTTCTAAATCAATCTAGGAAAAAATCCTACAAGTCGAAAAGTTATCAATAAAGAGATTTAATCAGGCAATTAAGGTAATAAAAAAATATTTTCTTAATTGTTTTGTTATAACTTTGCAGGTTCGACATCAAATCTATCCGAAAGCCAATAGTGCAACCAAAACACCTTTTGAAAGACCCGAAAGATCCCAAGTGTTGAAATAAGTTAAATGCATCTACTTTGGGATTTATGTATTGGAAACCACATAAACCTATAGATAAATGATGGTTTCTCAAGATAATCCAGAATTGTGAGATCTCTGAGCCCCTTCCGTAAGGTCCAAGAGACCCTTCTTCAACCCAACCGAAACAGCATTTAAGCAATCAACTTGGCAACTTATCATAAGAATGTTAAGAATCTCGAAACCCCATGATAGGGACATGTGGTCCGACCGAAAGGATAACACAAAAACCAATAGGAAGTCATCCACAGAATCTATTACATTAGAGAACACAAGCTTCTTCTTGATGGTCTCTGAAACATTATTCCTCCAGCATCTGATCATTATACCTTGTTTTATTTTTACAGGAACTTACTTTCAAAAGTTATCAGAAGCACTTAAAAAAAACTTTTTAGGGAAATGGTATCTTAGCCGAAGCTAACCATTTTGAAAGTAAAGGAATCTACTGGATTACATCGGTTTGGGATGTTAACCATATTTTTAGCTAACATTTTTGGCACTACAAAGAGAGCGTAAATCTTCATTACCTTTTAATGTACCTATTCAGTAAAAACTTCTATTGAGAAAGATTACAAATGAATACTTTGACGGCCCGCCCCGCACCAGCTGGCATTTCCTCCGTAAGTGCACTGTACACATGCCCAGCTAGCATAGAATGGTCGTCAAAAGAAAAGAAAGAAGAGAATGAAATAATCAAGAACCTGTAGAATGTTTCACAGCGCATAGGATAAAATATAATAACAACATACTTGACATAAAACAGGCGAGACAGTGCATAAGCTAAAAACTAAAACTACACATCATAGCAGCGGAAATCCAAATACAGCTTATGTTTCACATCACCATTATTACAACGTTTCAAACTATCTCTAAATCTAAGCAAAGGAAAAGGTACACTACTAATGCCCAAAGTAGTGACCCGCAGCGACACAGGGATAATATATATATATATATCATACGTGGAAGCCTCTTGCTCGTCTGCGGTATAGCTACTCATGCATCACCAGCTAACTTGTCTCTAGTCTGCTCGTGAGAGTACCGAGAGTAATAAGAAGAGACATAAAACTCTGGGTCAGACAAAAGTCTAGTATGAGCGATAAGCGGCAAAACAGAACAATAACAGGTATACTAAACCATACCTGAACCTGGACCTGCAACCAAAGAGTTAGCACCACATACCATATAATACTCTAAGGTGCCTTTAACAAATGGTGTAATGAATACGAGGGTGGGGGTGTGCATGTCATAATGATGGCAAACAAATCAAACATAGCAACCATCCTCACATCTCTCACTCAGTGCGTAAAGCATACGATGTCCACCCCTGTCAATCACTAGACCCATTGAGGTAATGGCGGAGTTCGACTTGTACAACTACTGCTACTACCAAGCTTACCCCCTGGAGCCATGACTAAATCTTTACAAATGACCCCACTTCATTGGTCTATAGCCCTTTTAGTCGTACCTAGGCCACTGTGGCCCTGAATCCGTTCACGTACCTCCCATACATAGTGATCTAAAGTTATAGACATCGACAACTCCTTAGCACACATCCCGCAGCAAAACCCAATCATGAATTTCACTCGTTGGTTCCCATCTGGATCTTGAGTATAAACTTCCTACTTGGACTACCTTTGCATCTCGGGTTATTGGTCTTCTTTCCCGGATCGGTTCTGTTCCCCCCTTTGCTTTGCTTCGGATCGTACTCTCATTGGGTTCAGATCGTGCTACCCCAGTTCAGTTCGTGACCTTCATCTTGTGGCGGTTCAGATCGGTCGTC
Source organism: Allium sativum (assembly GCA_030737875.1). NCBI lineage: Eukaryota > Viridiplantae > Streptophyta > Magnoliopsida > Asparagales > Amaryllidaceae > Allium > Allium sativum. Next base: position 143,434,469 of record CM060913.1, on the reverse strand, counting down.
ATCACCTCCTGGGGGATAAGGTCAGGTTCTTCAAGTCCAATCGCCATACATCGGTTCGGTTCGGAAGTGGCCATGCGGGTCCGGTCGCGGTGGTGCATGCCACGAGATGCAGAGATGTTCGGAGGACTCCTCGGTTATTAGTTCACGAGCTCCAGGCTTCACAGCGTCACCATCGGTACGGGGATGAGCATCCGGGTCGGTTCGGGTAAGGGCGATCCGATCCGGTTTCCTGCACAGTTTTCTACGACTTCCAACAACCTGTTTTATGCCATTCGACGGCGTTTTCGACCAATCTAACTATTCTAATCAACCACAAAGCATACCATACAGTCATAGCAACATGTAGAAATGACCATAAATACTAAAACATCAATTTGATATGTTAAAACGGATCAAACATAGCCAAAACCCCATATTTTCCCTTAAGCATGTTTAAGCAAAACTAATGATATGATTAGTAAAACTTAACCAAATCAAACCCAATTACTAACAGAGGTCTAAAACATCATTTCAAAATTTATAAAGATTTTTCCATAATTTATTTATGTATAAATTCGCTAATTAACGCTAATCAACCATAATTAGCCATAATTAGTGTAAAAGCAAGCTAATCACTCACCTTAGCCACAAATAAAACCTTTAGAACCGAAGCACTACTGTTTGGGCGTGAATACCAATGCAACACAGCAGGTCTACCTCGATTCTTGTGCTAATCCGCCTTGATTTGATGTTGCTAAGCTTAATCCTTGATTAGAAAGTGATTTTAAGATGTTTTAGAGGTTAGAGGCCATTGTTAAGGTTTCTAAGAGGTAAGTGGCGGCTAGAAAACTGAAATAGAATGAAAACCTAACTCATTTCAGCATCCCCATAACCCTAATCACGAAATGGGTTATGGGCCCATTCACTAATCACCCTATTTGGCCCGGTTAAGCAGTTTTTCACCTTCTAAACCTTATTTCAGCCATATCTCCCAAACGGTAAGTCCGTTTTTCACATGTGACCACTCTACGGAAAGGTAAACCATCATCCGAAGCTAATGGAAGTGGTTTCAGGTCAAAACACCTTTCCAATCAGAAGTTATAGCCAAAACAGTATCATCTAGGGGCAAAACGGTCATTTAAAAATCGGCAGAAATCATGAACATGGGAAATGACTCCAGTAGTCGTCTCCCAAAGTTACATGACCATACGACTTCGTATGTGAAAGAAATAAATATCATATGATCCTATGATGCATAGAATGCGGGTCGTTACACTCCCCTCCCCCACCCCCCCCCCCTCCCAAGAAATTATGTCCCCAAAATTCCTTATCCCAAAACACGCAAAGGATCCCGCATGCCTACCAGCCATATACAACAATCAATCATGCAAAACAATCCTATCCTAGCATGCGGAAAGACTAAATTGAAATTGTAATCTTACCAGGCGAAGATTCTGGATACGTCTTCCTAATGTTCTCCTCTGTCTCCCAAGTACAGTCATTCTCATCCTCGCTCCACTGAACTTTGACTTGATTCACCACTTTCCTTTGAAGTTGCTTTGTATCGTTCCCAACAATACGCATAGGCTTGCGGTTCCCAACCGCCTCGGGTTCAACTTCGATATCATCCATCTGATCAGGTGAAATAGTCACATCTGGATCATGCACGAACTTCCTTAACTGGGAAATATGAAATACGTTGTGAACTCCTATCATCTTCTTTAGTAATTCAACTTTATATGCCAAATTCCCAATTTGCTCAAGAACTGGGAATGGACCAACAAATCTTGGTGCTAACTTGCCTCTCCTGCCAAATAGTATCACGCTCTTCAACGGAGAAATCTTGACAAAAACCAAGTCACCAATGGAGAATTTTAATTCTCTTTTCCTCCTATCAGCATAACACTTCTGCTATCTTGGGCAGCCTTTATTCGTTGTTGGATAATCTTAATCTTAGCTGAAGTTTATCTTATCACATCGGGTCCAAGTACAAACTTCTCACCAGATTCTACCCAACATGACGGTAAGTTGCACGGTCTTCCGTACAAAGCTTCAAACAGAGCCATACCGATACTGCATTGATAACTATTATTGTATTCAAACTCTAAATGGTCATCCCATGATCCACCGAAATCCAATACACAAGCTCTCAAGAGATCTTCTAACACTTGATTCACCCTCTCTGTTTGACCGTCTGTTTGATGATGATACGCGGTACTGAGATGTAACTCTGATCCTAACGCCTCTTGTAAGCTCTTCCAAAATCCACTAGTGAACAACGGATCTCGGTCACTCACAATACCTTTGGGTATTCCATGAAATCTCACTACCCACTTTACATATAGTTCAGCTAACTTAGCTGCCATTCTATTCGACTTGACGGGTATAAATCTTGCACTCTTGGTCAATCGGTCCACAATCACCGAAATGCTATCATGGCCCGATCTAGTCATTGGTACCCCATCAATGAAATCCATTGACACTTGTTCCCATTTCCATTCTGGAATTTCTAATGGTTGCAACAAACCACTAGGCTTTTTTTGCTCAGCTTTAACTAGCTGGCAATTCATGCATTTGAATATAAACTTCCCAACGTCTCTTTTTATCTCTTCCTAGTAGTAGGTCGGCTTCATGTCTCAGTACATCTTGTTACCACCGGGATGTATAGTCAGTTTTGAGTGAATGACATTCTTTAAGATTGCATTTCTCAATCCATTGACATTGGGCACAACAAGTCTTCCATTCTTTCTAAGCCACCCATCTCGATCAAGCCCATACTTGTTCATCTCTTCGTCGATTCCCATCTTTAACTTTGAGATGATTTCCAATAGGTTAGGATCGTTCCTCTGGCTGGAACCAATCCGCTCAATCAAAGAGGGTCTGATCGTCAAATTTGCTAACATTTCTGGATCCAATTCGCAATTTGGTCTGAAATCATACCCAGCGATGTACTCCAGTTGCTTCAATTCTAGAAACATAGCCCCTAAACTGGCATGTCTTCTACTCAATGCATCAGCTACCGCATTGCCCGTTCCTGGTGTGTATGCGATATCGAAATCATAGGAAGCCAATAATTCTAACCATCTTTGTTGTCGGAGATTTAGATCCTTCTGAGAGAAGAGATACTTTAACGATTTATGATCAGTAAACAACTCGAATCTTTCTCCCAAGAGATAATGTCTCTACATCTTCAATGCAAACACGATCGCTGCCAATTCCAAATCATGGGTAGGGTATCTTCTCTCATGCGGTTTCAATTGCCGACTTGCATAAGCTACAACCCTACCTCCTTACATTAGTACAACACCTAGCCCTATGCCACATGCATCCGTATATACCGTCATCTCTTTATTCCCCTTAGGAATGACTAACACTGGTGCATATGTCAACTTTTCCTTTAGGCTCTTGAATGCATTCCCGCACTTTTCGTCCCAGAAGAAAGCTGGATTCTTCTTGGTCAATTGAGTCAACGGTGCTGCTATCTTGGAAAAGTCTTGGATAAACTTACGATAATATCCAGCTAATCCCAAGAAACTTCTTATGTCCGTTGCATTCTTGGGTGTAGACCAATTTTGTACCGTAGCCACCTTCGCAGGATCCACGGCAATACCATTCTCTGAAATGACATGGCCCAAGAATCTCAATTCCCTTCTTCAGAAGTGGCACTTAGAAAACTTTGCTTGCAATTGGTGTTTTCTCAACACATCCATCACTATCTTTAAATGTTCCTTGTGTTCTTCCTCTGTTCTCGAAGAGACCAAAATATCATCCATGAACACAAGGACAAACTTATTCAACTGATCTCTGAATACCCTATTCATAAGATCCACAAAATATGCTGGGGCATTGGTCAGCCCGAATGGCATGACCAATCACTCATAAAATCCAGACGGCATCCGAAATGCCGTTTTAGCTATGCTCTCAGCTTCCACTCTAAGCTGATGAAAACCTGTCGCGAGATCCAACTAAGAGAATACTCTCGCGCCACTCAACTGATCAAATAAATCATCTATCTGCGGTAGAGGATACTTGTTCTTCCTCGTCACCTTATTCAAGTTGCGGTAGTCTACACACAAGCGAAGGGAACCATCGGCCTTGGTATCAAACACAACTGGCGCTCCCCATTCAGAAACACTCCTTCTGATAAATCCCTTCTTCAAAAGATCGTTGACTTGCACCCCGAGCTCTTGCTGCTCCCTTGGTGCCATACGACGAAGTGGCATCACTATAGGTCTGGCATCTTTCACTAAATCAATACAGAACTCAATCTCTCGGTGTGGTGGAAGCCCGGGCACTTCCTCGAAGACGTCCGGATACTGACCAACCACGGGCAAACCTGACAACTCACTATGCGGGAGGTCGAGGGAATTTAGAAAACTAGCCATTACCCCATCACTAGGTAGACCACCAAACACTACCCTCTGCCCATCATCCGCTCTAGCTGTCACCAAAAAGCCCTCACAGTCTACCACCACCCCATATCTTTGGAGCCAATCGACTCCCAAAATAATGCCAAATCTAGTAAAGCCCAAAACAAAGCAATCACAAACAAACATGCATCCATGACTCGATAAGACCACATTTCGACAAATCATGTTAAGGTTGGTCGAACCACCAATCGGGTTCGTCACTATTAAAGGTCTATCGACAATTTCGGGCTCCAATCCCAACCTATCTACCAGGTCACTAGATATGATAGAACTGGAAGCTCCGGTATTAAACAATACTCTAACTGGAACATCATAAATGCTTGGATAACGACATTCTTTCCTTTCTCCGCCGCAGTTGGGGCATTCGATGAAGAAGGAACAGCACTGATAGCATATGCTTTCACAATCTGCTTTTCTTTAGGGGGTTGCGAACACTTGTCCTTGTGATGTACCATTTGGCCGCAGTTAAAGCACTTCCTATCCGTTGGCTTGGCCCGACACTCTTTGGCATAGTGGCCCTTCTTACCATAGCTGAGGCCCTCAACATCTTGCTTATTCTTTTTCTTCTGGCCATCCTTGGTCTGATTCTGCTTTCTCTTATTCTGAGAACCATTCTTGCCTCCACCGCTTGTTTACGGCTTTGGCTCCTCTTTAGATGCAACCTCAGTCTTTGACTTAGGGCAAAGACTCTCTAAACTCAATGCTTTCCCCACAATCGACTCAAACGTCTCATCGATGTGGTTAATAAGCCTTTCCCGCAAGTATCCATCCAAACCAGTTATGAACTTCTCGTTCTTCTTCCCGGTAGTATCAATAAGAGATAACCCATATTTCGAAAAAGTGTCGAATTCGGCAATATACTCCGAGACAGCTCTACATTCTGTTTGAGTTCCAAGAATTTCTTAAACAGAACTGACTTCTGAGCAGCTGGAATGAACTTATCGCTAAAGCGAGCCTTAAACTGAACCCAAGTAATCTGATCCTGGGGAGTAGCTGCCTTTATAGCATTCCACCAATTCATTGCCCGTCCTTGCACCTGACGGAATGCTAGCCTTCTCTTCATCGCATCTTCGATACCTAAATCTTCGAAGATACGCTCGAAGCTATCCAACCAATCCTGAACATCCGTGGCCGACTCCATCCCGTGGAACGGCTTCCCACCAAGACTTGTATAATCCTTATTCAGCTTGGCGAAATCGGCCCTAGGCGCCTGCACTATTGGACCCCCACCATTACCAGCATTGGGAGCTGCCTTCTACACATCCCTAAGAATCTCCCTCATGAGGTCAGTAACATTATCCTCATGTCAGTAGCATTCCCAATATTGGCTCCTCTAGCGGCACCTCTTGTGTATCGGTTCATCGTTCAATCTGTAAAGAGAAAACGATTAACCATCTCCATAGTGGTGCTAGTGCAGTGCGACTTCATCCTTAGCTATAATAATAGTGTATATATATATAGCTTTTGAAAACCAAAATAATCAAAAATACGCACTCTCATATACGTATACTATCTCTCCCTGATGACTTCCCTAGGTTAACTACGCAACCTAGAGCTCTGATACCAAGTGTGACGGCCCGCCCCGCACCAGCCGGCATTTCCTCCGTAAGTGCACTGTACACATGCCCAACTAGCATGGAACGGTCGTCAGAAGAAAAGAATGAAGAGAATGAACTAATCAAGAACCTGTAGAATGTCTCACAGCGCATAAGATAAAATATAATAACAACATACTTGACATAAAACAGGCGAGACAGTGCATAAGCTGAAAAGTAAAACTACACATCATAGAAGCGGAAATCCAAATACAGCTTATGTTTCACATCACCATTATTACAACTTCTCAAACTATCTCTAAATCTAAGCAATGGAAAAGGTACACTACTAATGCCCAAAGTAGTGACCCGCAGCGACACAGGGAGAATATCTATATATATCATACGTGGAAGCCTCCTGCCCGTCTCCGGTATAGCTACTCGTGCATCACCAGCTAACCTGTCTCCAGTCTGCTCGTGAGAGCACCCAGAGTAATAAGAGGAGACATAAAACTCTGGGTCAGGCTAAAGTCTGGTATGAGCAATAAGCAGCAAAACAGAACAATAACAGGTATACTAAACCATACCTGAACCTGGACCTGCAACCAAAGAGTTAGCACTACATACCGTACAATACTCTAAGGTGCCATTAACAAATGGTGTAAAGAATACGGGGGTGGGGGTGTGCATGTCATAATAATGGAAAACAAATTAAACATAGCAACCATTCTCACATCTCTCACTCAGTGCGTAAAGCATACGATGTCCACCCCTGTCAATCACTAGACCCATTGAGGTAATGACGGAGTTCGACTTGTACAACTACTGCTACTACCAAGCTTACCCCATGGAGCCATGACTAAATCATTACAAATGACCCCACTTCATTGGTCTATAGCCCTTTTAGTCGTACCTAGACGACTGTGGCCCTGAAACCGTTCACGTACCTCCCATACATAGTGATCTAAAATTATAGACATCGACAACTCCTTAGCACACGTCCCGCAGCAAAGCCCAATCATGAAGTTCACTCGTTGGTTCTCATCTGGATCCTGAGTATAAACTTCCTACTTGGACTACCTTTGCATCTCGGGTTATTGGTCTTCTTTCCCAGATCGGTTCGGTTCCCCCCTTTTCTTTGCTTCGGATCGTACTCTCATTGGGTTTGGATCGTGCTTCCCTAGTTCAATTCGTGACCTTCATCTTGTGGCGGTTCGGATCAGTTGTCATCACCTCCTGGCGGATCGAGTTGGGTTCTTCAAGTCCAATCGCCATACATTGGTTCGGTTCGGAGGTGGCCATGCGGGTCGGGGTGGTACATGCCACGAGAGGTGGAGAGGTTCGGAGGACTCCTCGGTTACTAGTTCATGAGCTCCAGGCTTCACAGCTTCACCATCGGTTCGGGGATGAGCATCCAGGTCGGTTCGGGTAAGGGCGATCCGATCCGGTTTCCTGCACAGTTTTCTGCGACATCCAGCAACCTGTTTTACGCCATTCGACGGCGTTTTCGACCAATCTAACTATTCTAATCAACCACAAAGCATACCATACAGTCATAGCAACATATAGAAACGACCATAAATACTAGAACATCAATTTGATAAGTTAAAACAGATCAAACATAGCCAAAACCCCATATTTTCCCTTAAGCATGTTTAAGAAAAACTAATGACATGATTAATAAAACTTAACCAAATCAAACCCAATTTCTAATAGAGGTCTAAAACATCATTTCAAAATTTATAAATATTTTTCCAGAATTTATTTATGTATAAATTCGCTAATTAACACTAATCAACCCTAATTAGCCATAATTAGTGTAAAAGCAAGCTAATCACTCACCTTAGCCACAAATAGAACCTTTAGAACCGAAACTCTACAGTTTGGGCGCGAATACCAATGCAACACAGCAGCTTTACCTCGATTCTTGTGCTAATCCGCCTTGATTTGATGTTGCTAAGCTTAATCCTTGATTAGAATGTGATTTGATGGTGTTTTAGAGGTTAGAGGCCACTGTTAGGGTTTCTACGAGGTAAGTGGGGGCTAGAAAACTGAAATAGAATGAAAACCTAACTCATTTCTGCCTCCCCATAACCCTAATCCCGAAATGGCTTATGGGCCCATTCACTAATCACCCTATTTGGCCCGGTTAAGCAGTTTTTCACCTTCCAAACCTTATTTCAGCCATATCTCCCAAACGGTAAGACCGTTTTTCACATGTGACTATTCTACGGAAAGGTAAACCATCATCCGAAGACAATGGAAGTGGTTTCAGGTCAAAACTCCTTTCCAATCAAAAGTTATGGCCAAAACAGTATCAGCTAGGGGCAAAACGGTCATTTAAAAATCGGCAAAAATCATGAACATGAGAAATGACTCCAATAGTCGTCTCCCAAAGTTACGTGACCATACAACTTCGTATGTAAAAGATACAAATATCCTACGATCCTTTGATGCGTAGAATGCGAGTCGTTACAAATTCAAAGTATAAGAAAGTTTGGTATGACTTACAAACGATTCATTAATTCTCGAAAATAGATTTGTATAACCTAGAAGATAGGAACTACGGATTGAGGAAGAATGCCCACGAGATGAAAGAACATTCTCAAAGGGTTGAGTATGGGCTTGAGAGAAAATATCGGACACATCCATAGTCTAAAAATGGAAGGAAAGTTAAAATTCCTTCATGATATCGATACGAAAATAATAAAGGATTAAGGATAACACAGAATCAGTCTCTGAAGGATAAGAATTCATGATCCTTTCTAACACAATGACAACTCGACAGTGGCAACAGAACGACTCTGAACAAGCATCTTCTTGCTCGACAAAACTAGAGATAACCTATGTGGACTTACATTTCTAAGAAGAACAAGTTCTAATAATGAAAGCTTTGAGTATAGTTAAACAGAAGAAGGAAGTGAAGTTTATGGCCCAGATAAATGGAGCATAAACTCTTTCCACCTTGGATCAAAACCTATCATTTTCCCGTGAAAGGATCTTAGTAAAAGCGTGTCGAATTGTTTAAAAGATGAAAGATAATATTCAAAATTATTCTACAGGAACTAAATTTGAAGAAGTGATGCTAAAAAATTATAACGCTTTTGCACTGAAATGTAAACCTGATCTTAAGGAATATAAATCTTGTCATAACACCCAATTAACCTCTGAAATGGATGTAATGTTTAAAGAAGGATTTGTATCAAGTTACGGAACTCACGAGAGCCTTAAAAGGAAACCAGCCACATACGGCAATGAAGAGCTTCCTTTAAATTCAAAGGAAACCAAGAACCTAACCCTCCGAAGGAAAATCTATGTTGAAAGTGACAAAAGAATTCAAGTTAACTACTTTTATGATATTTATTTACTAACCAAGGAGGAATTGGATTATTGACCAACCAATAAAAGGCTACCAAAGCCTAAAAAACAAAGGAAAATATTATTATCTTTATTATACGATCAAAGGCCTGGAATTAATCAACGTAGGGCACTCAAATAATAGGTAGCCTACTTTGTTAAGAAAGAGAAACTCAGTGAATTGGTAAGGAAATACCAAGTGAATTTAGTAAATGGAATTCTGTCTTTAGATAAGACCTTCTACATGAGTTATGAACAAAATTCAATTCAAAATAAGAAATTCTACCTGGTAGGGAAGGGGAAATGCTCTTCGTTTATGGATAACTTTAAAAAGTTCTTAACATAGGTAAGGCGGATCCCGAAAGGGATGAGGGGTAAGCCTGAGGGATGCACCAACAACTATAAAATTACTTGGTATACCAAGTTCCTTCCTGGAAGAGAGATGGATAAACCTAAGGAAAATGTACCTGGATCCAAGCTTTAGATATACTTAGGCACCTCCTGGAGGGAGGAGACTAATCCTGGGGGGCTGCGCCCAGCACTCACAAGCCCTTGACGTAGTCAATGAGCCTTTTGGAGAAGGGACAGGTGAGCCCAGGGACATGCGCCCGACTCTGAAGGCTCAATGCTTCTTATATTTAGAACAACCCCTAGCTCTGCTTTGGCATAAGCACGCGCTGCCTCTACTCTAAAGATGAGTGCACTCTTCCTCTGATTATGTCTCATCCCGTAGAAAGAAATGAAAGCTCAAGAGGAGCACTTAAAGAATGTCAAACCTTTTTTTATAGAAAGAGCTCGAAATGGCAAAGAATCTATTAAAACCAAAAGTGCTTTCGTGTCTATTATCTTCGGAAGAAGATTTCTGGATTTTTGTTATTCTGGTACCCCAATCTACATTTCAAGCCTTATAAAAGCAGAAGGAGGCTTTGTTCATATCATTAATTCCAGAATAAGATTTCTAGATTTTTACTGTTTATACCTGAATATGGGTTTTTGGTTGCTTATAGCCAAAGGAGGCTTCGTTCATATCAATTATTTCCTGAAGAAGATTTCTGGATTTCTATTATTTAGTTCTCAAATATGGGTTTCGGGTTGCTTGTATGCCGAAGGGGGCTTAGTTTATATTAATAATTTTCAAAAGAAATTTTTTGGATTTTTGTAACCAAATCTGAGTTATGGGTCTCGTTTAAGCCGAAGGTGGCTTGTTTATATCAATTGTTTTTTAGGATAAGGTTTCTGAACTTTTATTATTTATTTTATTACCTGAATCTGGGTTTCGGGTCTTTTCTTAGCTGAAGGAGTCATCATTCGTAAGTATTTCCAAAAGGTTGGTTCAGGGCTTTTTTTCCATAAAACTCGAATTTGAGTCCTGAGTTCTTTAGGAGCCTTAAGAGGCTTCATTTATAATTATTCACAGTAAAGGGGCTTATGGAAATCAAATATTCCAATGACCGAATTCTGGTTTCAGGATCTCTATTATTCCCAGAAAATCGACTATGAAAAATATTACTCCACTGCTAAAGTTTGGGTTTTGGTCCCCTAAGTAATTTATTTATCAAAACCCCATCCCCAAAGACTCTTAAATCAAAGATGGTTATATATAATTTATAATATTTAAGATAATTTTCACAGTATCACATTATTGGTACTTGCATACAGATTTTGAACATTTCAATAATTATAAAAATATAGTTTTTATATATTCTTAGAATAAAATGACCTAGAACGAAAAATAATAAAAATATGCAAAAATTCAAGTTTATTTTACAAAGAGTATTAACTAATAAAAATTATAAAATATTCATATAATACAATATTTAGGGTCAAAGATTTCGGGTCTTCTTTATCAGGTTCTTTGACGAAACCGAATCTGAAACACAGTTGATAATGGTGTATAATACCTCCTTGAGCTTCTTCGCTTTATATTTAATGGCTTTGGCACTATCGGCAGATTCAATTTGAAGTTTAAGTGTGTGTTCATAAACTATATTTTCTCCCAAAATAAATTTGTTGGCGCTTTCATATTCGGTGTCTCGTCTCATAAAAGAATATACTTTGCCTTAAAGCTTGTCGATTTGGGCCAAGTAATTAGTGAAAGGATGATGAATTCCTGCCCTGTTCTTCTCTTTAAAATAATCTTTCGATTCAAGTTTTACAGTATTAACCCAATCTCTTATGACCCTTTCCTATAAACCACTCAAAGGATTTACCAGAAGTTGAAACCTTACATGAGGACCCTGGGTTTCGGCAGAAGTTGGTCTGGAGGATCGAGAAGCTAGGTGTGTGTAATGACCCGTTTTTAATGATTAGATATTTAAATATTTTATTTAAATATTGATCGTCGGTCATCCGACTAACGGTTCTAAAGTTAGATTTTTCACAAACGAAGGAATCTGGACTCGAGACCAGGTGACAAGTATAAGAATTATTCGGAGCTACATGGGTGGATTAGCATGAGGCTACATCTCATATATTCACACTTGTATTCTTCATTCCACTGTGTAACATTGTGGAGCTTTGATAGAATTATGTTTTCTTTTAGACACAGACTATCAATTAAGTTTATTCATCATTTGTATGAACTCTATTGTTGTTAAGTATAATTGTATGGGCCTGTATACTCAGATTATGTGGTTTATATAGTTATTACTGTCTCATCTCTTTTATATATGTGGTTGTTATTATTATATGTTATCTGATGCACTGTAAGATACACGACAGGTTCTGTGATTATGTTTATGTTCAGTGTCTTATTATTTCTCGTCCCTTCTATTATCTTCTTTTCTGTCCCTTTTCCCTTCTTTTCTACTATTCCTTTCTCTTAACAATCACTTTACATCAATCGGGTGCTTATATGGCACAAATTCTTGGTTATGAGCACCACCTTTGGTGTATAGCAGGTCATTTTAGTTTGAAATTTCCTCTCTCATAATAAATGATAAAGATTTGTATGAAGATCGTCTATCTTCCTAGTGAAGCTTTAATTCGCAAACCCTATGTTGAAGCTTTGGTATTTCTGTTTCAGAATCCGCTTCCAAGATAGCCAATAACTTGATGCTTTGCATCTTCCAACGCTTGCCTCATTTGAGAAAGTTTTTGTTCAGAATCTTTCAGTTGCATCGTCAATCCATGATCTAAAATCTTATGCATTGGTGCTTCTTAAACCATTCAAGAGCTAGGGTCACCTTCGAATTTTGATGGAATGACACGCCATAATCTCTCGGTTGCTCACTTTTGGTAATTGAACGGGAGGCCTCTATACATGTCTTCTCTATCGGAACTAATGGTGGAGATGGAGGATCCTAATTAATAAGAATAAATACACTATTCAATATGCAGAAATAATTTCTCTGTTTCATATAAAAATGAGTACATTGGTTTTTTCAAAATACATCCATGTTGTTACAAAACTGATTTTTATTGCTAATTCTGTTCTTCAAAAGACAGAGTGTCATGTCCCGAAATCATTTCATATAAAAGCAACTCTTTGCTCCTTTGCTTCTCTTATAGTCGAAGGCGAACCACAAAGAATTGTAGGCGAGGCACTTAATTTGATGAATAAGACAACAACATTCAAATGAGAGGCTGAAGCTTCGATGGAGGGTGATCCAGATGATGAAATCACTCTGATGGATCAATGTTTGATCAGCACTACCGATGATCAATACAAAAGCTAATCCTCGGCTCTAATACCAAGTTAAGAATTCAGAATAAAAGGATGCACAAAGTATATGGAAGAACACAAAATATCTCATTGATTTTATTATTCAGAAGATTGTAAATGTAAAACGTATGTAACATGATACACATGGCAACCATTATATAGTGCAAAAGGAAAGGTAGATGGGCTAAACCCATATGGCCCAAACGGGCTTATTACAATATATAAAGTAACATATGTGTGGAGCCGTCATAATCTCTAATTAGTAGACAATTTAAATCTAAGACTTACAGACTTGCATTCCAGAGCCTTAATTGCAACTATAACATCTACTGAAGTTCTTCATGAGGAGCGAAGATAATGAGATGTGCTGAGAAGTCTGATTCAGCTCATGGAGGGAAAGAAAAAAATAAAGTAGCCACAGCGACTGGGGGAAAATGAAAGTTTTGGTTCAAAATGAGTGAATACATGGAGTTTTTACATTATGCAAGATGTTCAGTATATATATTTTACCCAATAAATATTTTATAAAGCTACTTACCTAACTACTTAAAGTTTATAAATTAATAAACATGATATTCAGTATTGCCTCAAGTTATTTCAGGTTTAGCAAAGCAATAGGTTAAAAATGAAAATAGCACTACCTATAATTCTTCACTGCATCTGTTATGGATTAGTGGTGTATCTTAAGTTACTCTTGGATAATTCTCCTCACCAACTGACGTTTGGATAACTGGATTATGGCATATTATAGAATATATACATTGGAACCATATGTGAGAGGTTGAGTCCATGAGGAACCCATCAATTAAATATATATACTCATCACGTTTGTCCATTCAAGCTTCATCGCTACTATGTCAATAGAACTTTGATAAGAAATAATAGCACTTCGTCATCTTGCTAGTCAATCCTAGTTTATCAACTCTGCATTTTTGAATTAAACACATCCATTCTCGGGCTTTTCAACCGATAAGCCCAGTTTCATCACTGCCTCTCCATTTGTGTGTAAGCCATGATATATTCAACTGAACTCCCTTAGACAGCACCTCACGCAGACTTCAAAAGCCTCGGATACATTTCGATTCAGTAGGAAAGTCTTATAATCGGTAAAATTATAGCAAGTAAAAAGTAGATTCTATCCACTACAGCAAAATTATTAAAATGGAAAGCCAGTTTTTAATATAATCAGTAAAAAGGATTTTATAACAAATGCACTATAGAAGCACATACATCATGAAACTACCAACTTTGTTATTTGTACCAAGTTCAATAAATTATATACGCAGAAAAAAAGAAATAGGTCAGGATTACAACTATTGTGTTTCATGATCAAATTTCTAAAAGAGGTGGTGTAGACAAAATAATAATTAGGACTGAGTTTTTTGTCATGGCATCAAGTAAAGTTTTGTGGGGTTTAAGTAAAGAGAGAAGAAGTAGTTGACATTAAAATGAACAATGGTACCAATTAAACTAAGTATCAATATAAAATGAACACATGATAAACTATGCTCGGTTTTATTCCACAGAAAAAGAGTTTGTTAGAACTATGTGGTATAGTCATTAAATTACCTAAAATAATTATCAGGTCAGACTACATATTATCACCTAAGTGACAAGTCAAACCTAAGAATTCATTTTTACACATTCTAAGGTAACTTAATCCAGAAAATGAAATTGGAAATACAAGAACTAAATTAAAGTTGGGTTTACCTTGAAGCACAAATTATAGAGGAATTTCTAGCATCATCACCAGGAAAATGTGGCATGTAAGGGGTTATAGAATAAATAATGACAGAAGAAACAAATCAATAGGTAAAGGGTGCAAGTTTGTTTTTGCTTAAAAAAGAGATCTAGATAAGGATGAAGGTGTTATAGTTTAAATACTATCAGTTTACTTTTGAATAAAATGCAGTTAGTTTTTTCTTAAATGCAGTCAGTTTCTCTATTTATAATTACCAAGCTTATTTGCTATTATTACCATCTAATTAATGTTCAAGAAAATACATGTTAGAATTTGTGATAAAATATTTCCATTTGCAGAAGATATGGAAGATATTATTGATTAGGACAAATTTTTGGTTTGAGCCTCTGAAAACAACTTATTGTAAAAATAGGCCTCTTTCATAACTTATTATGAAAGTAGGCCTGTTTTCTATCAGGGAACTGACCTTGCGCATTCTTGCGCAAAAATGGAGTGCGCAGGTTTTTTTTATATATACTTGAGCATTCCATTTGTGCGCAAGAACAAATTTGTTCTTGCGCACAAATGGAGTGCGCAAGGTCAGTTCTCTGATAGAAAACAGGCCTATTTTCATAATAAGTTATGAAAGAGGCCTGTTTATACAATAAGTTGTTTTCAGAGGCTCAAACCAAAAATTTGTCCTATTGATTATGGTGATAGAATATTTCCAATTAAAGAAGATTTAGGAAATATTACTAATTTGAGCAATATAATATTTCCAGTTTGCAGAAGATTTGGAAGATATCAGAAATTTATTGCTCTTTTATTTATAAAAGGGATAGACAATAAATTACCTACATAAGTGGAAGGATTTGAAGAAGGTTTCTTTTTTGGATAATAAAGTAAGGAATTAATTCCCTAATTGGTTGGTTAAACAAGGAAGCCTATCAGGAGAATTGGGGAATTAATTAGGCATTGATTTATATCATAAATCAATAACTTTAACCCCAAGTATTAATCCTTATATAAGGATAGGGATTAGATGAATGTATTATTATCTCTAAAAGTTCTTCTTCTTCCCTACTATCAGTCTTGTAATTTTTCTTATTGAGAAAAGTAATAAAATCTCCTCTCCCCAAGTGGATGTACACTAACAAGACGTTAGTGGAACCACTATAAACCTCTTGTGTTATTTCTTTTATTGCTAGATCTGTGATTGCTTTGCTAGTGACTATCTGTTGTTTGTTTTGCCTCACCATTAGTCTGTTCCTATTCGTTTTTTCCAGAACAATTGGTATAAAAGCTACAAGGTTGATTGGTATAAGAGCTACAATTGGTATAAGAGTTACAAGGCCATATGTCAAAGGGACATATATGAAAGCCGGATCTCAGTTAGCAATAGAAAGATGGAATGGGGATAAAGACTTCGAGAAGTGCCAATGGAGGATGAAAGCTGTTCTGATGAGAAACAATGTTCATCCAATGGTGTTTGCTCCTGAGGAGTTGACGGATGATATTTCAGCCGTGGAAAGGAAGGTGTGACAAAAAGGAATTTCGCTCGATCCGAATCAGTCGCTAAACCGATCTAGACCATTCGAAACGCCTGATTGTTTTGAGAACACGACAAAATAGAACGCAGACGGAAGAACATTTCATTGTATATTACAACAATTCATCAGAATACAAGAACATACAGAGTATAAACAAATAAATATTACACATTCGATAAATATCAGAGATTACAATACATTACATAGCAGCGGAAAATAATACAATATACAACTGAAGGAGATATATGGATACAAAGCTTTTTGGATATCCTTTCAGCTGTGAACCAGGATTCTGTGAATATAAATCTGCAAAACCAAAACTACTAGCTGCCCGTGTCAAAATAAGGGCACCCAGAGTTTAGGTTAAAACAATAAACTCCAGGTCAGTCATGGGACTGGTGTGAGTACTAAAACAGTTATTAATCTTTATTTTAAAGTTAGGTACATCAAGGGACCACGCCGCTAACGCGGAACGGGTTTCCTCCCAAGAACACCAGTGCATAAAACAACAACGCGATGCTAAATAAAGAAAAATGAAGCTATTATAAGACCCAGTTCCCATCACACAATGCAACGCAAGCCGGAGGATAGGGTTTTTACCTTATAATAGCCAAGAATGCTTGATACATTTAAAACAAATCATTTGATACTATTATAAGTGCATAGTGTATAAAACAACTTCAAATCATAAGTATCAATCGTAGACGGCATGGGTACCATATATCATGTCGCCATACTAGTTCTACAATTAAAACCGCAAAATCACGTATTTGGAAATTGGATTTCCGTCATGAACCAAGGCAAATGATAGTCCTTACCGAATTCGAGACTGCCTAGCCCGAGTCTCAGGATCAGAACGCATCGACCCTTGGATCGTCAGGGCCGGTCCACCGATGTGGATTAAAATGCCTGAACACTGCGTTTCCCCGCCCTTTGGGGCGTAAGCGAGCCAACGAATGACTCCATCGGACCCGGATCGTCCGATCTAACCGAGGCGCCTCGCAACAGCAACAACCACATAAGTCAAACTCGTCAGGGCGTGTAAAACCATTGACGCAACTTCTAGCTAGTAGGAAACGCAGGCCCTCCCTGAGGTCCTTTCTCCCGTTTCTGGTTCATACCGGGGTGTGAGGCTTGCGATTTCACGTTATACACAAAGCTACGCCACGTAGGCGGTGCTTTGATCATCACCACAAGACTTTGCTTTTCAATAGAAGTCCTGATCACTGCATCTTAGCATGCCACACAGGCAATTCACACCGTGCAACTGATGGCTATCAATCACACAGAATAAATTCCAATGTCTGACACACTTTCCATTTGCAAGTCCGTTCTGGGTCTAAACGAAACCGGAGGCACTAAATACCTCGCAAACCCATCGATCACCACATACGTATGGACGATCACCACTCATTATCCATATTTCGGGATGCCTCCCAATCAGGACCTCGGTTAGGTGAAGATCTCCGGTCTTCGACCATCGTCTTCATCTTCGATTTCTTATCGTCGATTCAGTTATTCAGAATGGGATAAACCCGGTCTTTCTGAGCAACTCACGTATATAATAAACAAGTGTTACACAAACACAACATACACCTCATTCCAATTCATCAGTCACTAACCGTAAATTAACAAGAGAATAATTCCCTAAATATTAACCCCGAAGGCCGAAACCAACATCAGATCAATATCCAGAAAACCATTCTGCTTAGCTAACCGACCGTTAGTTTCTAAATTTCACATTCATAGGGAAAGGTTCCCATTAATTTTATCAAAGATAAATTCCTTGAATTTATTCTTTAATCAACTTTTGAATATTAATTCAAACTAGTCGGGATTAGCGAACCTTACCGAAGTAATCTTTTGTTTTAATTTCCCAATCCCAACCTATTCATCCCATGAAGTAAAACGGGTCTTACTTCATATCTAACACCACAGTGTTATCGGTAAATTTAATTACCATTTCACGTTTAAATCTAATTAAATATTTAACTATCGCCTGGAGCAAAACTGGTGATACTCCATTCTCGATCTTTTCAATCTAATTAAAGATTCATTAAAACTCCACTTAGTTTTAATCTTTGACTGGGTTAAAGAATCAGTGTCACTTAAAACACGGTTCATGATAAACCCCAAAATCACATCACGATTCAATCATTCTCTAATCGTAAATTAGCAAGTGAGCAATTTCCTGAATATTAGCCCCGAAGGCCGAAACCAACATCAGATCAATACCCAAGAAACCGTTCAACTTAACTAATCTCCAGTTAGTTTCTGATTTTCTTAAATTCGCTGGGTCTAAGAACAGTATTATTGAAGATACCGTTCACGACAACCCAAAATCACATTCTATTAATTATCGGGTTAAAGAATGAGCGTTATTTAAAACACTGTTCACGATAAACCCAAGGATCAATTCGAATTCAATTTCAATTAAATATTATTTAATTGGTACACTTCATTAAATCTAAATAAAAGATTTAATCTTTTTCTCAACTAGGCTTAAGAACAGTGTTAATGAAGACACCATTCACGGCAAATCCAAATCACATTTGATATTAAATACAAGGCTCTGAATAGAAATTATATCGGCGCATTATTCAATATCAAACTCTACGACTAACAAATATCGTATTAGAAATAACGATATAAATATCTTTCAAATTTCCATAACAATATCTGTATAATCAAGAAATCCAACATCGAAATAATCCAAATACAATTTCGATTCAAATCCATTCTAATTCAATTATTGGAAATTCTGGATACTTTTAAAACCATTTCAAATCCAATTTATTTATTTTAAAAATAAATAAATTACTATTCTAGTTCAAAACTAGTTCATGTCGATAAAAATCTATTTTTATCTTTTCAAATATGGAGTTTTCATCCCAATTCTTTCTAAATCATTTCTTATTATTTTACACAAATTATTGATATTTTTAATAATTTTATCAAGGCCCGTACAGTCGATTTCCATCAACGGCCATCGAACTGCACAGACAGCGACCTTTTCCAAATTTGATTTGGACATAATTCCAAACCCAACCGTTAGATTTCTAATTTCTAATATTCGTTAGAAATCTCTTTTCGATACGAACCCAACGGTTTCGATTTCAGGAGAATCCGACGGTCGGATCTCCTGTAATATCCGTTCGAAGTCAATGGTCGAAATTCGCGAACTGCCGCGGCGCGGCGCGTTCTATTCAGGCCATTATATTATATATATAATATATATAATATATACTTCGTCGATTTCCTTTTAAAACGCATTTTATAAATCGTTTTAAATTCGTTTCAAAACGATTTCAACTTCCTTTCAAAATCAAATCAAAATTGAATTTTTCCTTACAAATTCGTTTTAAATTCATTTCAAATTGATTTCAATTCAAATTGATTTCTAATTCAATTTCAGTTCTAATTCAATTCAATTTCATTTCGAATTCATTTCTATTTAATTTCAATTCGAATTCATTTCTATTCAATTTCAATTCGAATTCATTTCTATTCAGTTTAATTCGAATTCATTTATATTCAATTTCAATTCGAATTCATTTATATTCAATTTCAATTCGAATTCATTTATATTCAATTTAATTCGAATTCATTTCTATTCAATTTCAATTCGAATTCATTTCTTTTCAAAATATCAGATTTTGAAATCACTTTCGATATTCATTATAAAATGAATAAAATCGATATAAATATCGTTCACGTCAAAATGGCGTCAAACTAATCAACACGGCTTCATATATTTCTATTTTCAAATATTCTATTTCAAATATTTCTATTTCAAATATTTCTTTTTCAAAACTGGAATGAGGCCCAATCAATTACCATATAATGTTAATTATATGGATTTTCTACAACACATGTATACAATAACAACGATGAATAATCAACCATCATCCAAAGTGTATTCTACACTGTATAAGCATCGAATATAAATATTTAACGCTTATAACAGTCTGTCAATCAATCGATCGACATGCAACTAACTATTGGGATTAGTGTAGGTCATATATCACCCCAATACCCGTGTGGGGTTTTCAAACAATCAAACACAGATTTTATTTGTGCAGTTGGGCTATGTGTAAAATTTACCGTCCCAATCAATATCAGTCAAATGTGTGTATATAAACAAATCGTCCAATCTGTTTATTTTTATTTCATTTTACATACACGTTAAAAATTCTATTCTTAACTATAAAATATTTTCAACTATATAAATATTTTATTTTCATTTCACATCACATCACACAATCAACTACACAGCAAAATCAAACAAACAAGCATACAAGCCGTCCATGGTCTGTGGACGACGGGTGTCGGGTGCTACTAAACACCGTCTGCATCCTAGTATATATTTCAACTAGAAATAAATTTAAAAGTAAGGAGTTCTCACCGAATAGCTAAATCAAATGTCTCGACTCTTCTTTGTAGAAATCTTCGCCGTTCTCGCCTCTTGTCACTTTCTTTGCTCGTATTCTCTACATATGTAAAATTCACATTTTTACTTCGCTATTCAATATATAAAAATCGAATTTTTACTTTGCTATTCAATATATAAAAATCGAATTTTTACTTCGCTATTCAATATATAAAAATCGAATTTTTACTTCGCTATTTAATATATAAAAATCGAATTTTTACTTCGCTATTCAATATATAAAAATCGAATTTTTACTTCGCTATTCAATATATAAAAATCGAATTTTTACTTTGCTATTCAATATTTAAAAATCGAATTTTTACTTTGCTATTCAATATTTAAAAATCGAATTTTTATTTCACCATTTCAACTATATAAAGATTCAAACTTTCCTAATTATAAAAATTCGAACTTTTCCAATCAAAAATCATACCTTTCATGTTTTTAAAAATCCTAACTTTTCTTCATTGAAAATCCGCCCTTTTCTATATTATTCAAATATACAAGATCTGATTTTTTTCCATCATTTAAAACTGGTTTTTATCCTCGTTTACAGCTAATTTCATTAATTAAATAAATAAAAATAAATAGAAGGAAGACTTACAGTAATCGGTGAGAGGGGGTATTGTTTGCACGCGCGAGGTTGGTGGGGCTGTCTGAGGCGCGTCAGATCCAGGAGGAGGCGGAGGGGCTGCATCGGCTGGGGTTCGAGCGTTTGGGGGGGGGGGGGTTTCTGAAGCGGGAAAAGGAGAGGGGAGGGAGACGATGAAGGAGGAGACGAGGGAGGGGCGCACTGGGGGTCTTGGTGGTGGAGGCGCCAGCCTACGGTAGGCGATGGCGGCGCGACGCGGTCCAGGGGGGTCGGCTGTCGCGAATTGGAAGCTTTTTTTTCTTCTGAATGAAATCGATTTGGGTGGGGGGGTTATGTGAAAAGAGGGGTATTATATATATAATATAATTTAATAATATTTTAATTCATCATTTAATTATTTATCACCACTAACTCCAACCGAATCCCAACGACTGTCGTTCCTAGCTAATTACCCCCATTCTGAACACAATGGGATATATATCGTAATCCAATTCGATAGCTACAATCATTTTTCGTTGAATTTAAAATGTAAATCTTTATATATTCAATTTGAACGCACATTTCAATTTACTGGGGTCACATACTAACCCTAAAAATTCCCGAAAAATATTTTCTAGCTTCGTATTGACGATACGGTCCTAACAAAACTAATTTCGTCAAATTCTGAGACCGTTGGAAAAATGGCCATTTTCCAGTCGATTAAAATCAACTTAAACTGGTCAAATGCGTTTTCCTTTGCCACGCTCACATATTGGTTCGAAAAATTATGAAATTTGAAACCTAGCAATAATTTGACATCGCGGATCCAACAAAAGCGGTTTCGTCGAAATCGGAGGTCGTTTGCAAAATGGCTATTTTTAAGGGCCGAAATTCCATAGCGACTATTCTGAAATTTCAACTGGACATAATTTTTTGTCCCCGCTATGAAATTTTGATTTTTCGGATTCGTTGGAAAGATATCCTCAAATAGATCCTATTATTTTTGGTTTCACTAAAATCTGGTTTATTTTGCACCTGGTACATTCATTTGAATTTTGAAATCGAATTATCGAACTACCGCGCCATTTTCAATTCCTTTTATATATATAAATGATTATTTATATTCTAACGACGATCTATATAACATATACGTTCGAATTCTATTTAAAATAAATTTCCCGTCGTTATTATTTAAAATAATTCATTTTAAATAATCAAAATTCGCCAAAATTGCCAAAATAAAAATTTTAAACTGGCCCAGATTTCCGGGTTATTACAGAAGGAGATAGAACGATGGGCGTCTACTACTTTACAATTGGCAATGAGAGAAAATGTCATTTCAGAGATTAGTGGTGAGACCACTACTAAGGACATTTGGACCAAGCTGAAAAAACTCTATCTAAAGAAGTCACTAACCAACCGTCTGATTTTGTTGAAGACGTTTTTCACCATGCAGATGAGAGAGGGTACTTCAGTGAAGGCGCATCTTGATGTGAAGGCAGGTCTTCTATCTGAGGAATTGAAGGATCAGATGAAGGGGTTGAGTGAAGGTAGAGGAGGAAGTAGTACGGAAGCCTTATTAGCTCGTATGGAGAGAGGGGAGAAGAAGAAGAAAATAAAGTCAAGAGATGGGAAACACTATACTTGGAGAGTCAAGGATTGGAGCCTACAGTTCTCGTGGAAAGATGTCAAAGCTAGGCATACGAGAAGGGACATTGAGTTTCTGCATAAGCAGAATATGATCAAAGGGAAAAGCTTCAACAAGGTGGGATTTTGCCAAGAGGATGTTCTTGATAAGCGAAAGAAGGGATCATTTGAAGTTGGTCAGAGATCAAAGGAGAAAGCAGTGGATATACATAATTCTTTGCAGACTGCTAAGTTCGGGCGTTGCTCGAACTAGAACCGCTTATCGAAATGCTAGGTGCCACATGGTTGCATGGTGTGGGGAGAGGGTTGAGATGGTTAATGGAGACGTTTGTTTTTGTAGTGAAGATTGATAGGTCTTACTTGAAGGGGTTATTTCGTACACTTTGTTTGCAGGCGGTGGCGTTGCCAGAGTTTGTTAACAAAGTGCAATGGGTGATGGCCATGCCGAAGCTCATTGGGGAAAGTAACCATGGTGTCTTATCCGAGAAGACGCTTAGAGTAAGAGGATGCAGGTGGAGTTGGTATGCTTTCAAGGAAATATAGTATCACTCAAGTTTCTCACATAAAAAATATTTGTTACCATCTTCCTTTCAATGTTGCATGCTTGCATTTGACAGTTCCACCTGACTAAATTAGAAAGTTTATGAAAATTGCTTATTTCCTCAACACTGTCTAGATATTCAAATTTAAACCTAATTTGTTTTGCATCATTTTGTTCTATCTGCTGAAATATGCAATAAAAGTTTATTTCTTTGTATACTGTAAAAAAAATAGCAAGTAAAACAAAACTAAAATACTTATTTAAACATTATACTGATTCAAACATTAAAATACTAAAATATGCCTTAATCATTTAATTACAAAACAATATTATCAAATACAAATATCTAATATTGCAACTGATTCAATATTACAGTTAAAAAACAGGAGCTAAAACAAAAAAATGTCTTTGTTTTTCATATAAAGATTAATATATGCGCAGAACTAAGGAATGGGATGAATATATAACAAATTATATCCTAAACAATAGAATCAGTCATGTAAGACATGCTATAAGAGAATAATCATAAAAAGTATATCTAGGTAATCACCTACTCGAAATCGATCAAGTTTCGTGACCTCGAACTCGAATATGACCCCGAACACCTTGCCTTGAAATCGAAATCCTTGATTCTGCTTTGTAATCGAAATGAGAATCGAAATCCTTATTCTCGCTTTGTAATCAAAATATCAAAACGTTCCCTAAATCACCTAATTCCCGCTTGTAATTCATTTTAACGTGGTCGAAAATGTGAAAAGCATTTGAGATGGGGGGGTATAGGTTTACGGAAGAAAACAAGTGGATGTTTACCTTTTGCCCTTGGGAACCAGGCTTACCAACACAATTAATCATTACCAATATATTTTTATAAATTTGTATTTTTAGTAACATATTTTTAATATAGCAATGCTTATTATTGTCACTAATCTGTAACACAAATAAATGTTGGCAATTGAAAAAAATAGGGGTTGCCAATTGGCCATTATGGTGTAGTGTTCAATGTTACTTGTTAAAGCAATCATAATCTTTAGGGATGGAGAAGCCTTCTTCACACTACGCTCTTCATCCAGAATTTAGACTGGAGGCTCTAAGAAGGGTTTAACCTTCTTTGCAGCTGGTTCATCGCAGAAGTCCTTTTGGACTTTTTTCTTAGCAGCCTCCAGGACATTGTAAAAAAAATTGCCATAGAAGAAGCTCTGAACTTTAAAGAAGCAGGAGAAGCGCATTAATAATGGGAGAAGCATATAAAAGCCCATAGGGAGCTACTGAAATGAGTTGGTAAAGTATTACGAGAAAGAGTTGTTTGTAAATATGAAACAATAAAATCAAAACTCACCTTCAGGACTAAATATTATATGCGATGTGGAAGCTAACCTCATAGGGTCACCTTGGGCCTAATGTAGCCTACCCATCACTGGAGAAACCAACATGAGAGATGCCATCAATATTCTTTGTTTTTATGGAAAAAGATTATGTTTTGGAGGTTGGCGATGGTCCAAAGTGTAGTCCTCACAAGCCCCATTTTCCAAATCCTCTCTGATAGTTATATTGACTTAATCAATGTCATTGTCAGTGGCTTTCGGGGTATCCTTTACAAAATAAGCATATGAGAAAACACTTAGCAAGATGAATGACAACAAATATAATATAAATATAAAATCATCACCAAGCTTGATAAATTTTCAACTAATCCCAGAAGGGCATCAGCTGAAGAAACATTAATTCTTCCAATCATTGGATTTGTCGACCGGGTTACCAATCAAAGATTTCTTAGGGTTAGCCAGATATAGTGTGGAGTTGGTCTTGTCGATTTTAACTAAACACAGCATATTATAAAGTGCCAAAGGGTTCAATGAGTGGCATCCAAACTCAAGT
Source organism: Allium sativum (assembly GCA_030737875.1). Classification (NCBI taxonomy): domain Eukaryota; kingdom Viridiplantae; phylum Streptophyta; class Magnoliopsida; order Asparagales; family Amaryllidaceae; genus Allium; species Allium sativum. The sequence goes on along the minus strand of CM060913.1, from coordinate 143,409,207 downwards.
GAAATCATCTCCAAACACACCATAGAAGTATATATGTTTGGAGATAACTAGATGGGAGCAAGATGGGTGTACTCAGGAAAGCACGAAAGGAAATCAGGGAAAGGAAAGAATCTACCATGCCAAATATGAACGGTGGTGTAAGGAAACAAACCCTCTGGGGATTGTCAATAGAGGAGCCCTCTGGCGATGGAATGGCTTCAATATTGGGAATTAAAAAATCTTCTATAATAACATCCACCACTTGCTGAGTGGTTATCAGTGAACCTTTTGGTGATGACTGCAGACTTTTAGGCCCTTTTCGTAACCTTTCTGGAAGGTTGAAGAAGACCCTGCTATCGCAGGGGTTATCTTCAGGGTGATCTTCTGAGCAGGCTTCTTGTTACCCATATCACTGCAAGGTGATATTGCTTCATGATTGTAAAAATGCAAATAATATATGGAAATTCAAAAGGAAAACACCTCGTGTACCATTCCTCCCAAAAGCACTATAAAACGATTGGTAAAATAATTAAACGTAAGTGCTTCCAAAAGGAATGACAATTGAGAAAACAATTTTAAAGCCATTAGCTAAGTGGTGATTGATTTAAAAAAATGTCCTTTGGTTTGTAAAGAAATCCTTTATCTTTCGGGTGTCGAAACCTTGAAACAAGGTGTTACACAAACAAACAAAAGAGCATAAGCTTAAAAAAACTGAAAGGAAAATGTTTTAGGCTCTAATAACCAATTACTTAATCATGTTATGATTGTTAGGCTCGGGATATGTGGCATAAACATATCAAATCACTCAATTAAATCGTGGTTTGGCCCAAGCAGGTTTTAATTCGAAGAAGCACGTCAAACACATAAAACACATGGCTAAATTTAAGAATGTCGGATTGGAATCAGAAAGTGTCAAATCACGATTGGAATTAATGAGCCCTTTAGGATTTCAAGATTAAACCCATTAATCGGTTTAACCCCAAATCGATTATCGATTTTCACATAACAAATCAAGGTCTAAAACCTAGGAAAATCAAAATCCATGGGTCGATTACGAAAATGAAGTAAAAGATAGAATATTTACCTTGAATTAGTAGTAAAAATGATTCTGAGAAATAATTCAATGGTAAGCCTTGATTCTAGGGCTTTCAAATAATATTTGCAGGCAGGGTTGGCCCAAAGGGCAGTCCACCAAGCCCGCGGGCTGGGGCAACCCACTAGGACAGGGCAATTTTTTATAAAAATTTAGTTATAGGTTATTGAAATGTAAACGACATGTTACATAATTTTAGTGATTCAAGTTTTGGTGATTAGTAATTAGCTATGTTAACAATGGAGCAAGCTGGGTCTAAATCCCAAAAGGGAAAAAATATTGTATATAATTTTCCTATATAGGAATAGTTTATGAACCTTTGGTCAATGAGTTTGCTTGCATGTTCACCTTTTCTAACCTGGATGGACAGTATGGGCACTGATGTGTCAAATTCACTACAGATATAGTGATTTTGGTAGTTTGTTAGATGCCAAAGATATTAAATTTCCCATTGATGTTTCTACCACTCTGCTTATTTCTAATTGATATCATTAACAAAGAGTTGCATGTTGGGATTCTAAAACTGGATATTAGAAAAATATTCTAAAGTAGCATTACTCCTTAAAAAGTTGCATCACTGGACATTAAACATGCATACTTGTCTACCAGGATCTAGTTATTACCAGAATACAACGTAAAAAGTTAATATGAAAGGTATGCATGATTTATTTTCATATCCTCGCATAGTACATAAACTCATGTCCGCTTGGTTCCATTCAACATAAATAGTTTTATAAAAGTTAAACATTTTGTAGTCAATTTTCTAGTAACTGCAATGATCACTGTACTATGCATGTAAATAACTAAATATGGATTTACTTATCAATCGGTATGTCGCAGTAGAACCATTCATGCAATTAGTTAAATGCATAAAAAACCGATTTGGTGCTTTATTTGATATCACTTTAACATTAATTTTACAAGTTAGGAGCTGCTTGATGTATACCCTATCTTTTTATTTTTATTATTTTCCTCTAATAAATTCTATTTCATTTAGAGTTAATCATATTACAAATCAACATTTTTGTTGGATCCACAAAGATGAATCTTGGATCATAATTGGTTATGAATCTAGCAAATATGTTACCTAGAAAATAACCAAATCAAATTAACATTCTTGACTTCGTAAAATCCTACGTGGATAATGGAGGGTTTCAACATGCATGAGTTGCTTATCAAATTCAGTTTACCATACCAATCATGGTTACTTCTATAGAGAGAAGATTTGTCTAAATTAAAGTTAAATACAAGTTCTATTTGAACAATCATATCACGAGAGAGATGGATGAATTTGCAATTATCTTAATTGAAAGTTTTATTTTGGAGAAACTTGATCATACACTATAATTAAATATTTTGCTTCATATAATGCAAGAAGTATTATATTTATTTGAACTTCTTGAAAAGTTATAGTTTGTATGAGAATTTTCCGTTTGATATCTCTTAAGATCAGTCGTTATTGTTTAAATAATTTTATGTGCGATAATTTTCAACATTATGTTAGATAACAGGAAAATTATTAGTTCCTATTTTTTGTGTTGAGGGGCAACCATAATTCAGTGTGGCTCGGGCGGTGAATTGATTGGGCGCCACTGTTTGTGGGTAAAAAAGGAAGAAAGAAAAAGGTACGCTATTTACAGAAACAAGAAAAAGGAGAAAAGCGAAGATAACCATTGATCCAGATCTGACATCCATATAAGAATACCAAGAGGCGTGAAGTATGTCACATGCCACAAAAAATGGAGCAGCTGATTTGAAAATTCTAGAATACCTATTCACTATCCGATGGATGGGCAATTTTTAGCACTAAAATAACCAGGGGAAACCATAAGCCGAAGATTTTGTTAAGCAGTGCTGAAGAAAGAAACCCTTCAGCGTTGTCAGAACCATTCCTTTAAATACCGCTTCCTAAGCTGGAAATAAAGAGCCAAAATATTCTCTTCCATAAGGAAAAAGGCTATAACTCCTGTTTTATTAGTAAAGACATTTAACCAAGAAATTAAGGTAATAAAGTTGTAATTTCTTAATTATTATATTATTATTCTTTTATAACTTTGTAAGTTCGACGCTAAATGTAACTGAAGTAATGGTGCAATCGAAACACCTTCAGGTAGACCCAAAAGATATTAAGCATTGAAATAAGTTAACTACATCTATTTTGGGATTGATATATCTGGAAGTACATAAGCTTGTAGCTAAATAATGGGTTTCCATGATAATCCAAACTACTAAGATCTCTAAGGGCATTTCGTTCGATCCAAGAGACCCTTCGTGAACCCAATTGAAACCACATTCAATTGATCTACTTGGTAACTTACCACAAGAATGTTAAGAATATCAAAAGCCCATGCAAGGGACTTGTAGTTTGATTGAAAGAATAACACCAAAATAAAAAGGAAGTCATCTATAAAATCTACACATCAGAGACCACAAGCTTCTTCCGATTGGTCTCTCAAACACTATTCCTCCAGCATCTGATTATTATATCTTGTTTTCTACAAAAACTTACTTTCAGAAGTCACCGAAAGAACTCAACAAGAACTTTGTTACCGAAATATCTAAAGATAACTCTTTTTCAAATAAATGAACCTACAGGAATACACCGTTTTAGGGGTGTTAACGATATTTTGGCTAACAGCATGAGCATCCCATAGTAAGCAAACGCGCTTTTCAAAAGATATTCTATGGAAGTGCCATAAATGCAAGCCGCTTGCCGGCAAAGATTTCTTCGTTGCGATCTTGGGAACGCCTCCAAAGAAGCGTCCAGATGAAACCTACTAGGCGAAAGAAGGCCAAAGTGTACCGATAAATACAACTCTATGGGCAAGAATCGGGACAAGTGATCTCATTTCAAAATATATATCTACATTACAGAGTGTAAAGCTGATTTCATAATCGATTTGGGCATTTCTCCTTTTTTGTAATTCTATTTGTCAATGTATAATAAAAGAAGAAGAATTGAAAATCTCAATCTGTGGAGATTAATTTTAAGAGAAGGGGTTTAATTATTTTGATGTTTAATTTATTTGATAGTCCATGGCACATGATTTTAACTTCCAATCTCTTATTCTTATCCCAAACCTTATTACGAAACTCGTAAGGAGGGATAATAAACTTAAGGCCGACAGTGGTGTAGCCTTATCTGATCTGAAAGTAGTAAGAAAAACGTAACAATCCTGAATTATAACAATAAATAAATTGGTTATTTAATTATATTTCAAAAATAGAAATTTCCAGTAATGATGGAATTAACTATGAAACTTTAATCGTTGCATTCGTCTCGGAATTCTGGTCAACTTTCATGCTTGGAGTTTTGCGAACAGAGTCTGTATGAAAAAGTTAGGAACGAAATACAATTACGGATGAAAAATAAATAAAACAAAATAAATAAATATATGATATTATATTTAACTGCCTTCACTAGGCAATTGGCGCGGTCGACCGACGGTCAACTCTGGCAGTCGACCTATTAGGTGCCAAAACGCCCAGTGATGGCTAGGGTTAATAGGTGTAGTCTAATATATATATATATATATATATATATATTGTTCAAGGTTTCAGATCTCGGATGTTGGAGAAAATCTCGGGTTTATATCTCGGCCAAAATGAGTGTTATTTAAAACACTTATAACTAAAAATTCTGCCAAATCTCGAATCTCGGGCAAAATTTCAGATTTTTATCTCGGCCGAGATGAGCGAGATTTAAAACCTTGATATTGTTATATAAACGGACGGATGTTAAATAAAAGAGATCTAACGGTCCGTGGCCGTTTCAACTCCTATAAATAAAGGGGTAAGGCCCCATTCTTTTTCGCACAAATCTGTAGACATCAGCGAAGCTCTGTCATTTCCTTTTCTCTTCAAACAAGTTCTAAAACAAAAAATAGGTTCGTATACAATCAAAAACAACCAATACAATCTGGAAGGGGTAATCAGATTCAAGTGGAAAAGGATATGGATTGGCGTCTAGATTCTTCTTCATAAGATTTCTCCCATCTTTTCTATTTTCTTGCAAATAATACGAAAGTATCCCCTTTTCAAAATCACTGCAGATCTATAAGAATTTAGGAATTGTAGGCCTAAATGATTATTCAAATTTCAGATTTGGATGCTTTTAGGTGAGTGAGAAATTTATATACGAAGTATACAATAACTTAATTATTTCGTTTGTATTAAATCTGAAATATATGCCTAGATGTTGCCATTTCTGTTTGTAATTTCATTAAATCTAAAATAATTCCCATCAGATCTGTTATGAATTGTTAAATCTAAAAGAATAGGATTATGGTTGGAATAATATTATTATTTTGTAGGCATACTTGATTGTTCATATTAGTGCCTATAATTGTGAATAAAAATTATTGTGGTTACTGCAAACACCGTAGATCTGAAAATCAATCCCATAAATTATTGTTACGATGTAGTTTTATTCCAGATCTGTAGTTTTGGTGTTGAATGGTAATTTATGTAATTTTGGGTTAGAAAGATATAAGCCTATTTATGATTAGTTTTGTTTGGGTTTTTACTTAGTTATTGTAAATTTTCCTTTTTGCTCTTTTTCAATAGAAAGAGATTATTTGAAATCAAAAAGAAATATGTTCAAAATAAAATGGGAAAGTTGTTTAAATTCATGTAATGCCCCCAAAATTTAGGACCAGTAAAAATTGCTGAAAATCCTTCCTTCCATAACAAAAAATGATAGCTACCACTTTATTTGGATAAATATACAACATCACTAAATGCATTGGATAGAATTTTAACAAATAGCACTTATCAGAATATTCATTTAATTCACATGGTGTTCTTAAATACAAATTAAACACATTACCATAATCTACCATTATGCAACTCTGACGAGATGGACATCAATATTCATTCTTGCAGCCTCGATAAATACATCAGTTTGGCATAAAATTTTAAACATGAAAGATGCACCAACACAAGATGTAATAACAAGTAATAAATAAAAAAATATTTTCATTAATATAGCAGCTGCATCACTTCCACTTGTGGCTGCCTACGTATCTTTATCTAATTGGTTGAACAATTAGATACATGATCAAGCCAATATAGTTCTTCTTTACTCAAAGCATTTAAAATCAATATTTACTTCCAAAAAATCTCTTTATAACATGTAAGGGTAAACCATTCTATAAATATTCGTTTTAAAAGACATTTATGTATCTCTTATAGAACTTCCATTCAAAAGATAAACATCTTATATTTTAAATACCAAGAAACTCCTTTGTGATAAAATAGATTATACCTCGAAACTAATGGTCAAGGAAATAAATACTTGAAAATATTGTTTTACATAAAACATTTCTCAAAGTAATGCATTTCGATAATGCAATTATAGCTATCAACATGTAGGTATTTTATGTCTGTCCTAGCCCCTTACTAATCCTTATGTTATTGATTTCAGGACATTATGCAAGTCATACTAAGTCATCAATGTCCTCTATCATCATTCGTACATGTTATTTGCTTACCGAAGCAAAGATTGCAGTACATATAGTACATTGAAGTCATGTGCAACATTAAATTAAAACACAAGCTAAAGAAATAAGTAATTGTTTTAGATAATGAGTATGCTTAGAGTATTCCTTGCTATCTTCATGCAAAAACTTTGTAGTACTTATCATTGTTAGAGATTGCGGAATGGATCGTTAAGGAAAAACTAACACTGGAGGGAGGTGAATAGTGTTTTTGAGAAATTAAACAAAATCTAAAAATTATATAAACTACTATATGAATCAAACACCACAGAAATAATCATAGACACAGAATCAAACAAAAACACATAAATAAACAAAAATAAAATGCAGAACAGGAAGGAACACACCAGATTTTATATTGGTTCGGAATTTCTCCTACGTCCAGTCCCACGCAACGCTAGATTGCACAGAGTTTTATTACTATATCAATATCCAATTACAATCCTCCTTGATTTCATGACTACAAGGGATACCACCGATTCCACACACACTTGATCAAGTATATCCTCCCTGATTTCACGGCTACAAGGGATACCATCGATTACACTTCCTTGATTTCACGGCTACAAAGGAAACCACCGATTACAAACACAATCCAAACAATTACAACAACCCTATAACTCTTCAGTGGCACTTTGATTCAGAGAGTGACAAGAAAAGAAGTTTTATGAAAAGAGAGTTGAATTCGGCAGAGTATAAGTGTAGAAATCATAAAAATGAGAAGATATAATGGTGTAAAGAACGGAGATGAAGATGGAGAAGAAGAATTATGAAATTTTTTGAAATCAGCCCCTATTTATAACAGTTAAAAAGTTGCAACGTTTCTAGAGCATCACAAAAAGTGAAAAGACACTTCCTTTCAATTTTCAAAAAGTGACAATTATATGTCAACATGTATATAAATGTATGTGACATATCATGGTTTAAAAATGAATTTTGAGCATTTTCAAGTGTTTTGATATATATATATATATATATATATATATATATAATTCTGGAAAATCTTGAATTAAAACATAGTGTTATAAATAATTATTATAAAGTACAAAATCATATGAAAACAGAAATATAAATTATATAAAAATATTTATAAAATTATAGAATTAAAACTATGTAAATATAAAGTATAAATATAAATTTATAAAACTTGAGTTTAAAAATCAAAATAAAATAAAATAGAGAAGATAGAGACTGAAGATAGAATTTAAAAATAGAGTTTGAAATCAAGAATTGAAAAACAGAATTTGAATTTAAACCTGGAGTGTTATTTAGAGTCTTATATAATCTAGACTCTGTTACTATATTTATCTTGAACTTTTGAAATCTTGAATACTCATGAGTCTTGAATCATCTCTGAATTCAGAATCTCTAATATCTTTAAACTGTACAGTCTTCAGTAATAATTCCTGTATATGAATCCTGCATATGTGTGTATATATGTATATATTCAAGACAAAAATATTAGTTTATATTTTATAATCAATTAATATTGAAATAAGGTTGTTGTCATCAAAACTCCAATCTCCAACAATCTCCCCCTTTTTGATGACGACAACCTTAGTTTATAAAATATCATACCTTATAAAATACTACTTGTATATACCTGTTGATGACGATCCTTCAAATACTCCCCATGTCTATATGAATCGTAATTCTATATTTTATAATTTCTTCCCTTTTGGCATTATCAAAAAGAAATTCTAAAACTGCTTCCCCTAAATCCTATAATGATCTAAATAGTTCCTATACCAAAGTAAAATACTCCCCCTAAGTAAAGTATTTCCATTTATATTTCTTATATACTCCCCCTTAATACTTTCCTATATAACAAAGTAATAGAAAACTTATGTTATACAAAACAAGCGATATATTTAATAATTGTTTTTACAAATGATATTACATGTACATATTAAACATTGTATTAACGAAAAGGAACAAGAATATACAACAAGGAACGAATCAAAAACCAAAAATCTAGTTGTCCTTAACTACTGGAGACTTATGAGTAGGACAATTTGGGTAATGGAGGCAAAAATCTCCATCCCTTTCAATCATATTTCCATTATGATCGTATAAGACTTCGCCTACACAAACGACTTGATCCTCTTCTTTTGAAACTTCTTGTTGTTTTTCCTCGGGTTCCTCTTCCTTCATTATCTCTTCTTCCTCTTCTTCTCGTTCCTTCTCCTCTTCCATAGGTTCATTATCATCTTCGATGATAATCAGATTAGAATGATTATCCGTTATGAACTTAAGTAGGCTCCTTATCACTATCCCTTGGCTATTTTGCTCTTGGCTCATCCTAATTTGAAGTACTTGTATTTCAACCAAAATTTGCATATCATACTCCATCTTTTCTTCAATTTTGATGACACGCAATAGCCTAGATCGTTGAAATGGACCTACAGATGGTCCAGCGGATGAATCAGGATTGATTTGGGTGTTTAAATTGGTGGAGGCCATTGTTTATTTTAGTTTAGAGTTTTTACAGAAGCGAGAAATGAAAATGAAGAAGAAAAGTCAAAGTAGAGGATTTAAATGATTATTATAACTAAATTTTGGTGGGAATTAATTTTAAAATTCTGGTTGCTATATGTCGACATATACATAAATTGTAACAACCCAGAAAATTAGAACCAATTTAAAATTTTTATTTTGGCAATTTTAATGAATTTTGAATATTTAAAATGATTTATTTTAAATAATAACAACTAGAAATTTATTTTGAATCGAATTAGAACATATAAATTTATTTAAATCGAAGTTAGAATATAAAATTTTATTTTAATTATAAAAGGAATTGGAAATGGCGTGGTAGTTTGAAAACTCGATTTCAAATTTCAAATGAATTTACAGGATTCAACATAAATTGGATTTTGGTAAAACCAAAAATATTTTAATCTTCTTGAAAATATCTTTCCAACGAACGTGAAAAATCTAGATTTCATAGCGGGAATAAAAAGCTATGTCCAGTTGAAAATTCAGAATAGTCGCTATGAAAATATAGCCCTTAAAAGTGGCGATTTTGCAAACGACTTCCGTTTTCGATGAGACCACTTTGGTTGGATCCAGAATGTCAAATTATTGCTAGATTCCAATTTTCATAATTTTTTTAATTAATATGTGAGCGTGGTGGATTTAAACGTGTTTGGTAATTTCAGTTTGAATTTAATCAACTGGAAAATGACCGTTTTTCAAACGGTCTCCAAATTCAACGAAATTAGTTTTGTTAGGACCGTATCGTCAAAACATAGCCAGATTTATTTTTTTGGAATTTTTGGAGTCCGTATGTGGTCCCGGTAAATTAAAATGTGCATTTGAATTTAAGATATAATGATTTATATTTTAAATTTGGCGGAAACAGATCGTAACAGCCGAATTAGGTTACGAAACATATCCCATTGTGTTCGGAATGGTGGTAATTGGCTGCGGGCGACACTCGTTGGGTTTTTATTTGGAGTCTGGATAATAAAACACTATTTTTGAAATAAATATATAAACCAACCAATAGGAATTTTCCTTTCATTCTTTTTAAATCCCCAAAATTCCTTTTTCTCTCTCCTCGTAACCCAGTTCGATGACGGAAAAGAGCCACCACCTTCTCTCCTCGATTCCAACCAAACCTCTCAATAAAATCGAATGCTTCAGTTGGTAATTTTGTAGATCTCCTCCTCCTCTTCAAATCCATACTCGCTACACCCTCCCTCTTGTTGTATTCATCAAGAACCGCGCCTCCAAAGACCGAACCTTTCAACTGCCGTCGCCGCTGATAGTCGCTACCGGATCCGACCGCGCCACCCACGATCTGCGTGCCTCCCCTTCCTCTTCGACGTGGTACCCTCTGATCTTCGTCACGTGCTACGGATTGGAAGTAAAACGCAAACCTAGTTTCGAACAGTATTGGAAGGTAACAGCTGGAATTTATTTTAAAGGCTATAACATTTTAAAGCGTTGCAAAGTTCGATTTATTTATAAAAATCATATCTTTTTGATACGAGGTCCAAATCGTGCGAAACTCGATCCATTACGACAATGGAGCCGAGAGTTTCGCAACAAAACTGACCGGGTCCAATTTGGATCATGTTGGAATTTTAGGCAAATTCAAAACCAAACAGAACAGAAATTCAGATAAAAACTGACGAAGTGGAACCCAATGTGAGAACTTCTCACTAAAATTACTTCTGTACAGTTATTTATTTTATAACTGCATATATGAACTGCTCTCCGTCGTCCATAGACCATGGACGGCTTGAATGTATTGTGTTATGGAAATGGACTGTATGGTGATTGTTGATTGTATTGAATAAAATGTTTGAATAACAAAATTTTCATTTTTATTGAATGAATATAATATATAAAATATTCATGTATGGAATAAAATATTTGAACAATAAAAATATAATTTTTATTGGATATATGGACCATATAAAATGGTCATGTATTGAAAATAAATATTCATTTATAAATCAAACGATTTGTTTATGTACACCCATTTAACTGATACTGATTGGGACGATATATTTTACACATCGCCCAACTGCACAAATAAAATCTGTGTTTGTTGATTGAAACCCCACACGGGTATTGGGTGATATTTAACGTACACTAATCACAATTGTTTAGTTGTATGTCAATCGACGGGTTGACAGGCTGTGATGGACGTTAATTATTTATTTTAAACGATTATACAGTTGCAAATTGCACTCTGGATGATGGTTGACTTAGTTTGGTTAGGGTCGTGTACACGTGTGTATGAAATCCATATAAATAAAATTATACGGTAATTGGCTGTGTTTGATTCCAATTCGGAAATAACGAATATTTTAAATCAAAGAATATTTTAAAATGTCGAGTAAGGAACAATTTAAAATAACTAATATTTTAAAATAATATTCAGTAATGGATCAAAATATGATTTTGATGTCCAATTTAGGATGGACACGAATATATTTAAATATATAAAGCCGTGTTGATTAAATTAACGCCATTTTGACGTGAACGATATTTATATCGATTTTATTCATTTTTATAATGAATATCGAAAAGGAAGTGATTTCAAAATCTAATGTTTTGAAAATATTATCATTTATATATTAATGATATGGAATATTCAATTTTGATTTGAAATTGAATATGAAGTTGAAATCGTTTTGAAAATGAATTTAAAACGATTTATAAAATACGTTTTAAATGGAAATCGACGAAATATATATATTATATATATTTAATGGCCTGAAAAGAACGCGCCGCGCCGTGGTAGTTCACGAATTTCGACCATTGACTTCGAATGGACATTACGGGAGATCCGACCGTTGGATTCTCCTAAAAACCAGAACCATTGGGTTTGTATCGAAAAGAGCTTTCCAACTAGTCTAATAGATTTGAAATCTAACGGGGGATTTGGAATTATGTCCAAATCAAATTTGGAAAAGTTCGCTGTAAGTGCAGTTCGATGACCGTTTATGGAAATCGACTGTACGGGCCTTGATAAAATTATTAAAAATATCAATAATTTGTGTAAAATCATAATAAATGATTTGGAAAGAATTGGGATGAAAAATTCCATATTTGAAAAGATAAAAATATATTTTTATCGAAATGAACTAGTTATGAACTAGAATTGTAAATCAATATTTTTAAATAAATAAATTGGATTTGAAATGGTTTTAAAAATAACCAGAATATCCAATATATGAATTGGAATGGATTTGAATCAAAATTATCATCGGAATATTTCGATGTTGGATTCAGGATTATGCGGATATTATTATGGAAATTTGGAAGATATATTTTATATCGTTATTTCCAAAACGATATTTGGTGGTTTCAGAATTTGATATTGAGTATAAGCCGATATAATTTCTATTCAGAGCCTTATATTTGATATCAAAGTGGATTTTGGGTTTGTCGTGAATGGTGCCTTAAATAGCACTGTCCTTGAACCCCACGTGAAAAGAATAAATCTTTTAATTAAGATTATTAGAGTTTGCAATTAGTTAACATATAATTGGAATAAAATGGAATGTGAATTGGGTTTATTGTGAACTGTGTTTTAACGACATTAGTTTTTTAACCCGATATGTAGTGAAATGTGATTTTGCAATATAAAAGTCTTTTAATAAGATTAAATGGGATTTCCAAAGGAAGTTTTCCAAATTAATATATTAAATTGGAATTGAATGGAATTCGATTTGATAATAATCGAAATGAGCTTCTGTGGAGGAACACTGTTAATATATATGGAATTTAAAATGCTTTGTCGTTATTCCGTTTATATTATTAGTCGGATACGGAAATTGATATCGAATATATATTGATCTGTTTTTCTTGAAGATTCCATTTTTATGGAAGAGGATTTGGGTTTATCGTGAACTATGTTTTAAACGACATTAGTTCTTTAATCCAGTTAAAGACAGGATTACATGTCTAACATTGCATTTTGAACTGTATGGTTAATCTCTGCTAAATATATATTTGTTTGGTGGTAGATAATTTATTCTCTTGCTTAACACCCTTCTTTAAGACGTACGATCTTAGAGATTATATATCGGCAGAAATCAATAGTACGGTGTAGATTGTCATGCGGCATGTTTGTGTTTCCAAAGTTAAATAATCATTAATATAGATTTTTGGGAAGATTAAAACCAAGTGGAGTTTTAATGAATCTTTAACTAGATTGAAATGCGAATGTGATAATTTAACTTATCGAATTCAAGAAATGATCGAGAACGGAGTATCACCAGTTTTGCTCCAAGCGATAGTTAAATCTTAGTTAGATTAGAACGTGAAATGGTAATTAAAGTTACCGATAACACCATGGTGTTAGATATGGAGTATTACCAGTTTTGCTCCATAGGATGAATAGGTTGGGATTGGGGAATATAACAAATGATTACTTCGGTAAGGTGCATTAATCCCAACTAGTTTGGAAAACCTTAATATGGTTTGAATTAATATCTAAAGGAAGATTAAAGAATAAATTTAAAGAATTTATCTTTGATAAAATTAATGGGAACCTTTACCTAAAAAGGTGAATATTTGAATAAAAGAATATTCCGGATTAGAATAAGGCGTATGTTGTGTTTTTATAGCACTTGTTTATTATATATGCAAGTTATTCGGAAAGGCCGGGTTTATACCCATACTGAATAACTGATTCGACGATAAGTCGGTGATGAAGACGGGAGTTGAAGACCGGAGGTCTTCACATCGTTTGGATGATTACTGACGTCATGATTGAGCAGTGCACCCAAGATAAGGTAATAAGTGGTGATCGTCCAGACTTACTTGGAGATCGACCGGATATGCGAGGACCTCTCTCCTATATTGGACATATGGGACGAGGAATAAGGTGCCTCCGGTTTCATTCAGACCCAGAACGAACTTGTAAATGGACTGTGTGTCTGACATTGGATTTTATTCTTTGTTGATTTATCTCTATTAAATATATATATGTTTGGTGGTGGAGAAATTATTCTCTTGCTTAACACCCTTCTCTGAGACGTACGAGCTCAGAGGTTATATATCGATAGGCATCAGTCGCACGGAGTGAATTGCCTGTGTGGCATGCTGAGATGCAAAAGATAAGGGCTTCTGTTGAAAAGCAGAGTCTTGTGGTTGATGATCAAAACACGGCCTGTCTGGCATAGCTTTGTGTATAGAGTTAATTCGCGAGCGTCACACCTCGGTATGAGTCAAAAAGGGCTCGTGACTGCAGGGAGTGCATGACGTTTCTTTCTAGGTATGGGTGGTGTCAGGGTTTTGCAAGCTCTGACATTTTTATATTTTTACATGTGTGGTTGTTGGATTACGAGGCGCCTCGGATATATCAGTTTCTAGGAAGCCGACGGATATAGGTCCGATAGGACCGGGAAACATGTGTTCAGGTATAGTTAATCTGCTATGTGTGGACCGATCCTGAAGATCCAAGGGTTTGCCAGCGTCTGAACCCTAAGGCATTTTCTAGAGTGCCTCGAAGACGGCGAGGACGATCCCTTGCCTCGACTCATAACGGAAATCCAATTTCCAATATGTGACATTTCGATTTTAGTTGTAATCTTATTTATGGTGACATAGTGGGATGGGGCGCTTATGCCGTCTATGGTTGATACATTTATATTTGAAGTTGATTTCTTTACTTGTAGTAAAAATAAAAGATTAAATTTCGTGTATCAAGCATTATTTGGCTATTATAAGGTAAAACCCTATCCTCCGGCTTGCGTTGCATTATGTGATGGGACCTGGGTCTTGTAATAGCTTCATTTTCTTTAATTAGCATTGCGTTGTTTGTTTTATGCACTGGTATTCTTGGGAGGATACCCGTTCTGTGTTATACGTCGTGGTCACTTGATTTACCTAACTTTGAAATTAAATTAATAACTCTTTTAGTTCTCACACCAGTCACATGACTGACCTGGAGTTTATTGTTTTAACATAAACTCTGGGTGCCCCTATTTTCCACACGAGCAGCAAGTAGCCGGGTTTTTGCAGATTCATATTCACAATATATTGGATTTACACCGGGAGTTATATTTGGAACGCTCTGTATCTATGTATTTCTTTAAGCTGTGTTATGTATTATTTTTATGCTGCTATGTATTTAAATGTAATTTAAATCTCTGATATTTATCAAATGTGTAATATTTATTCATACTCTGTTATATTCTTGTACTCTGATGGAAATTGTTGTAATAAGCAATGAAATGTTCTTCTGTTTGTGTTCTGATTTGTCGTGTTCTCAACTCAATTCGGGCTTTCATTTACGGGGAGGTTTGGGTCATTTCAGCTGGTATCAGAGCTTTGGTTTACAGAACTCGAGGACAAGACACATTAGAACCAAATGAAAGAATTCATCAGAGATTGGATTAGTAATATCCAATGAGAATGACTCGTTAGAGATGGGATCAGTAGTATCCTAGAACGAGTGTGAAGAGTAGTGTTTTTAAAATAAAAGTGAAAAAAAATAGTTTTGAAAATTTAAATCTTATTATACGTATTTGAATATTTATTTTATATTGAATTTGTACAATCAAGTATATAAAGATTTTGCATATACGCCTTGTAAACATGTATACGAAGCCTTAAATATACTGGATAGATATAGAATCACACTCTATTCGGCCGGAGATAATTCTGGTAATGCGGCCGCATTATCAGTATTTATGTTCGAGTTTCGAAAGTAGGATTTCTTTATATTTCCAATTGACTGGTGTGAGAACCAAAACTTACATAGGATTATTTGTTGTGATTTGGCCTCAAAAAACCTGATTTTTAACTATGTATTAAAGTTATGTGTTTGAAACGTTAATCAGCTAATTGATTGCTGATTGCTGATTGTGTTATTTGATTATTGGTTTGATCAATTAAAATCTTGAACCATTAAGCTAATTTGAGTCAAAAATTGAACTGACTTGAAAATTGATTGAAATTGCTTGCATATACATGTATATACTTGGATAGGTAATTGCAAGGAGGCTAGAGAAGAGGAATAAAATTGTATGCCCGACAAATAGGTACATGTTTACTATATTTCTAGGGTTTGGATGATTTTATGAGCCGATTGGCTAGCCGCTTGGCTTTTTCTTTTTGGATGATGAGGGCCCTGCGTGGCTAGTTGCGGTTTTAAATGTCTCCCCGTACAAAGGAGGTTATGGCGAAATTTTTCAAAAATTTAGGGTGTTTGCCAAATTTTTGAAAAATTGGAAAATTCTTAGAAATTGAAAAGTTAAGAATGAAAGCCAAACTGAAAGTTGAGTTGATTAGTTAAACAACTTTTAGCTCCGTTCCTTTTCGAGGACGAAAAGATTTTAAGTGGGGGAGACTGTAACAACCCGGAAAATCAGAACCAATTTAAAATTTTTATTTTGGCAATTTTAATGAATTTTGAATATTTAAAATGGTTTTTTTAAATAATAACGACTAGAAATTTATTTTGAATCGAATTAGAACAAATAAATTTATTTAAACCGAAGTTAGAAAATAAATATTTATTTTAATTATAAAAGGAATTGGAAATGGCGCGGTAGTTTGAAAATTCGATTTCAAATTTCAAATGAATGTACAAGATTCAAAATAAACCGGATTTTGGTAAAACCAGAAATATTTGAATCTATTTGAAAATATCTTTCCAACGAATGTGAAAAATCCAGATTTCATAGCGGGAATAAAAAGTTATGTCTAGTTGAAAATTCAGAATAGTCGCTATGAAAATATAGCCCTTAAAAGTGGCGATTTTGCAAACGATCTCCATTTTCGATGAGACCGCTTTGGTTGGATCCGGAATGTCAAACTACTGGTGGATTCCAATTTTCATAATTTTTGTAATTAATATGTGAGCGTGGTTGTAAGAACCCGTTACTTCCCCGGTAAGGAAAGAGCGGATACTTTGAGAACAACACACAAAAGAACGCAGACAGAAGACCATTTCATTGTTAATTACAACAATTACATCAGAATACAAGAATAAACAGAGTACGAATGAATATTACACAGACAATATCAGAGATTTAAATTACATTTAAATACATCGCAGCGGAAAATAATACAAAGCACAACTAGAAGTAATACACGGATACAGAGCTTTCCGAGTATCGTTCCAGTTGTAAATCAGGATCCTGTGAATATAAATCTGCAAAACCAAAACTACTAGCTGCCCGTGTCGAAAATAGGGGCACCCACAGTTTAGGTTAAAACAATAAACTCCAGGTCAGTCATGGGACTGGTGTGAGAACTAAAAAAGTTATTAATCTTTATTTTAAAGTTAGGTAAATCAAGGGACCACGCCGTATAACACAGAACAGATTTCCTCCTAGGAACACCAATGCATAAAACAACAGCGCAATGCTAAATAAAGAACAATGAAGCTATTATAAGACCCAGGTCCCATCACACAATACAACGCAAGCCGGAGGATAGGGTTTTCCCTTATAATAGCCAAAGCATGCTTGATACGTTTAAAACAAGTCATTTGATACTATAATAAGTGTATAGTGTTTAAAACAATTTCAATCATAAATATCAATCATAGACGACATCGGTACCATATATCATGTCTCCATACTAGGTTCTACAAATAAAACCGCAAAGTCACGTATTTGGAAATTGGATTTCCATCAATGAACCGAGGCCAGGGATCGTCCTCTACCGATTCGAGACAATCTAGCCTACCATGTCTCAGGCAAGTACTCAGTCAAGCCTTGGATCGTCAGGGCCGGTCCACCGATGTGGATTAAAATGCCTGAACATTACGTTTCCCTGCCCTATGGGGCATAAATGAGCCAATGAATGACTCCATCGGCTTCACATAGTCACCGATAAATCCAAGGCGCCTCGTAACAGCAACAACCACATAAGTCAAACTCGTCAGGGCATGTAAAACTACTGATGCCACTTCTAGCTAGAAAGAAACGCGTGTCCTCCCTGAAGTCCTCTCCCGTTTCTGGTTCACAACCGGGGTGTGAGGCTCGCAAATAAATGCTACACAAAGCTATGCCTCACAGGCTGTGCTTTGATCATCAACCACAAGACTCTGCTTTTCAACAGAAGCCTTGATCATTTGCATCTTAGCATGCCACACAGGCAAACCACTCCATGCAACCGATATCCATCAATCACACAGAATGATATCCAATGTCAGACACAAAGTCCATTTACAAGTCCGTTCTGGGTCTGAACGAAACCGGAGGCACCTTGTACCTCGCATATCCATCGATCTCCAAGTACGTCTGGACGACCACTAACTGATTCCCTCCTCTTGGGTGTACGGGCCAATCAAGGTCATCAGTAATCACCCAGACGACATGAAGACCTCCGGTCTTCAACCATCGTCTTCATCTTCGACTCATCGTCGAATCAGTTATTTAGAATGGGATAAACCCGGTCTTTCTGAATAACTCACGTATATAATAAACAAGTATTACAAAAACACAACATATGCCTCATTCCAATTCATCAATCACTAACCGTAAATTAACAAGAAAATAATTCCCCATATATTAACCACGAAGACCAAAACCCACATCATATCAATACCGAGGAAACCGTTCTGCTTAACTAACCTACAGTTAGTAGTTTCTAAATTTTCTAAACTCTTTTGGGTCTAAGAACAGTATTATTGAAGATACCATTCACGACAACCTAAAATCACATTCCATTAATTATCGGGTTAAAGAACAAGTGTTACTTAAAAACACTGTTCACGATAAACCCAAAAATCAATACCCATTCAATTCCAATTAAATACAATCTAATTGGTACACTTCATTAAATTTGAATAAAAAGATTTGATCTTTTTCTCAATTGGGTTTAAGAACAGTGTTAATGAAGACATCATTCACGACAAACCCAAATCACATTCCATTAATTATCGGGTTAAAGAACAAGTGTTACTTAAAAACACTGTTCACGATAAACCCAAAAATCAATACCCATTCAATTCCAATTAAATACCATCTAATTGGTACACTTCATTAAATCTAAATAAAAATATTTAATTCTGTTCTCTACTGGGTTTAAGAACAGTGTTAATGAATACACCATTCGCGACAAACCCAAATCACATTTGATATTAAATACAAGGCCCTGAATAGAAAATATATCGGCTTATATTCAATATCAAATTCTACGACCAACAAATATCGTATTGGAAATAACGATATAAATATATCTTTCAAATTTCCATAACAATATCTGTATAATCACGAAATCCAACATCGAAATATTCCAAAGACAATTTCGATTCAAATCCATTCCAATTCAATTATTGGAAATTCTGGTTTCTTTTAAAACCATTTCAAATCCAATTTATTTATTTTAAAATAAATAAATAAATTATTATTCTAATTCGAAATTAGTTTATATCGATAAAAATCTATTTTTATCCTTTCTAATATGGATTTTTTCACCCTAGTTCTTCACAAATCATTTCTTATGATTTTACACAAATTATTACTATTTTTAAAAATTTTATCAAGGCCCGTACGGTCGATTTCCATCAACGGCCATCGAACTGCACTTAAAGTGACCTTTTCCAAATTTGATTTGGACATAATTCGAAATCCAACCGCTAGATTTCTAATTTCTAATATTCTTAGAAAGCTCTTTTCGATACGAACCCAATGGTTCCGGTTTTAGGAGAATCCGACCGTCGGATCTCCCGCGATATCCATTCGAAGTTAATGGTCGAAATTCGCGAACTGCCGCGGCGCGACGCATTCTATTCAGGCCACTATATATATAATATAAATATATTATATATATTTCGTCGATTTCCTTTTAAAATGCATTTTATAAATCATTTTAAATTCGTTTTCGAAACGATTTCAACTTCATTTCAAATTCAAATCAAAAGTGAATTTTTCCTTATAAAATCGTTTTAAATTCATTTCAAATTGATTTCAATTCAAATCGACTTTTAATTCAATTTCAGTTCGTTTTCATTTTCATTCAATTTCAATTCGAATTCATTTTCATTCAATTTCAATTTGAATTCATTTTCATTCAATTTCAATTCAATTTGTTTCAATTCAATTCGAATTCTAATTCGTTTCAATTCAATTTAATTCGAATTTCATTTCAAAATATTCGATTTTGAAATCACTTTTCAATATTCATTATAAAAACGAATATAATTAATATAAATATCGTTCGCGTCAAAATAGCGCATATCTAATCAGCACGGCTTTATATATTTCTATTTCAAATATTCTATTCAAATATTTCGTTTCAAATATTTCTTCTCAAATATTTTATTCAAATATTTCTCTTCAAATATTTCTTTTTCAAAACTGGAATGAGGCCCAATCAATTACCATATAATGTTAATTATATGGATTTTCTGCAATGCATGTATAAAATAACAATGATAAATAATCAACCATCATCCAAAGTGCATTCTACACTGTATAAGCATCAAATATAAATATTTAACGCTCATAATAGTCTGTCCATCAATCGATTGACATACAACTAATTATTGGGATTAGTGTATGTCATATATCATCCTAATACCCGTGTAGGGTTTCAAACAATCAAACACAGATTTTATTTGTGCAGTTGGGCGATGTGTAAAATTTATCGTCCCAATCAATATCAGTCAAATGTGTGTATATAAACAGGTTGTCCGATTTGTTTATATTTATTTATTCACATTCACGCTAAAAATTATATTTTCAACTATAAAATATTTTTTTAACTATATAAATATTTTATTTCATTTCACATCACATCACACAATCAACTACACATCAAAAAACAAACAAGCATACAAGCCGTCCATGGTCTGTGGACGACGGGTGTCGGGTGCTATTAAACACCGTCTGCATCCTAGTATATTTTTTAACTAGAAATTTAAATTAAAGGTGAGAAATTCTCACCCACTAGCTAAACCAAATGCCACGACTCTTCAAATGTAGAAATCTTCGTCGTGCTCGCTTTTCATCAATTTCATTGTTCGTAGCCACTAAATATAAAAATCACATTTTTAATTCGCTCTATATGGATAAAAATCACATTTTTATACCACTACTATATAGATAAAAATTCTATTTTTACACTGCTATTCATATAGATAAAAATTCTATTTTTACACTGCTATTCATATAGATAAAAATTCTATTTTTATAACGGTGTTCATATAATAAAGATTATATTTTTATCACGCTATTCTCTATATAAAAATTATATTTTTATATATCTACTTCTAATACAAAGATCGAATTTTTATATCATCGCTATAAAAATCACATTTTTATTTCAACATATATAATAAAAATCAGATTTTTATTATGCTACATAAATAAAGATCAAATTTTTCCTATCTTTATAATATAAAAATCGTATTTTTAATCTTCTATTAATATAAAAATCATATTTTTATTATCTCTATAATATAAAAATCATATTTTTATATACTCTATAATATAAAAATCATATTTTTATTATCTCTATAATCGTATTTTATATTTTAAAAATCTTTTTCTATTTAAATATCGAATCTTTTTTTTTTGGATAAAAATCAAACCTTTCGACTTTGAAAAATCA
The DNA here is from genome assembly GCA_030737875.1 of Allium sativum. Lineage (NCBI taxonomy): Eukaryota > Viridiplantae > Streptophyta > Magnoliopsida > Asparagales > Amaryllidaceae > Allium > Allium sativum. Next base: position 143,387,598 of record CM060913.1, on the reverse strand, counting down.
TATCTTTCAGCTATGAAAAAACATATATTTCATCTATGAAAAATCATATATTTCATTAACATAAATATAACCTTTTTCTTTAATAAAGATTTAAACTTTCCTGTTAATAAAAACCCGACCTTTCTAATGTAAGAAACCTCTAAACTTTTTCCTAAATGTAAATCAGATTTTATTTTAATAAAAGTAATAAATAAAATAAAATAAAACTTACAGTCGAAGTTTGGGAAAGGGGAGGACTGCCGCAGCGGCGTTGGGGAGTATCGAGGGGAGAGGCTGCGTGGTGCGCTCAGGAAAAAAGGGGGGGTTTCGAACGGGATTGGGGGGGGCTCGGCGGTCGAGCAAGAGGAGGGGGGAGGAGTTCTGTCGACCGCGCTCTCGAAGGGGGGGTTTCTTCCAGCGGTTCGATCGAGGATGGGGGAGGAGTTCTATCGGCGGTTCGATCGAGGAGGGGAGGGAGTCTTCTAGCGGTTCCTTCTTCACCCCTTTTTTTATTTCTTTTAATTTTCTGTTGAAAACGAGAGGGAAGGGTGGCCTGAAGGGTTAAGTAGGGTAGAGGGTTGACTAATATATATTATTTAATTTCAAAAAGGTCCTTTTTATTTCTACCTCAAAATCGAACCCACCGCCAGCAATCCATAGCTAATTACCCTCATTCTGAACACAATGGGATATGTATCGTAGGCTGATTCGATCGTTTCGATCAGTTTTCGTCAAAATCAAAATATAACTCTATATATTGAATTTGAACGTGCATTTCTATTTACCGGGGTCACATACTAACTCTAAAAATTCCCAAAAAATATTTTCTAGCTTCGTATTGACAATACAGTCCTAACAAAACTAATTCCGTCGAATTCTGAGACCGTTTGAAAAATGGCCATTTTCCAGTCGATTAAAACCAACTTAAACTGGTCAAACACGTTTTCCTTTTCCACGCTCACATATTGATTCGAAAAATTATGAAATTTGAAACCTAGCAATAATTTGGTATCATGGATCCAAAAAAAGTGGTTTCGTCGAAATCTGAGGTCGTTCGCAAAATGGCTATTTTCAATGGCTAGAATTCCATAGCGACTATTCTGAAATTTCAACTGGACATAACTTTTTGTCCCCGCTATGAAATTTCGATTTTTCGGATTCGTTGGAAAGATATTCTCTATTAGATTCAAATATTTTTGGTTTTGCTGAAATCCGATTTATTTTGAATCCTGTACATTCATTTGAAATTAGAAATCGAATTATCGAACTACTGCGCCATTTTCAATTCCTTTTATAATTATATATAAATATTTATATTCTAACGACGATTCAAATAAATATATACGTTCTAATTCTATTCAAAATAAATTTCTCGTCGTTATTATTTAAAATAAACCATTTTAAATGTTCGAAATTTACCAAATTTGCCAAAATAAAAATTTTAAATTGGCTCGGATTTCCGGGTTATTACAGTGGTGGATTTAAACGGGTTTGGTAATTTCAGTTTGAATTTAATCGACTGGAAAATGACCATTTTTCAAATGGTCTCCAAATTCGATGAATTTAGTTTTGTTAGGACCGTATCATCAAAACATAGCCAGATTTTTTTTTTGGAATTTTTGGAGTTCGTATGTGGCCCCAGTAAATTAAAACGTACGTTTGAATTTAAAATATAATGCTTTATATTTTAAATCTTGCAGAAAAATGATCGTAATAGCCGAATTGGGTTACACAACATATCCCATTGTGTTCGGAATGGGGGTAATTAGCTAGGGGCGACACTCGTTGGTTTTGATTTGGAGTCCGGATAAGAAAACACTATTTTTGAAATAAATATATAAACCGACCAATAGGATTTTTCCTTTCATTATTTTTAAATCCCAAAAATTATGTTTTCTCTCTCCCTGTAACCCAGTTCGACGATGGAAAAGAGCCACCACCTTCTCACCTCGATTCCGGCCAAACCATTCAATAAAATCAAATGCTCCAGTTGGGAATTTTGTAGATCTCCTCCTCCTCTTCAAATCCATACCCGCTACACCCTCCCTCTTGCTGTATTCATCGAGAACCGCGCCTCCATAGTCCGAACTGTTCAACCGCCACCGCCGCTGATAGCCGCCACCGGATCCGACCGCGCCACCCTCGATCTGCGTGCCTCCCCTTCCTCTTCGACGTGGTATCCTCTGATCTTCGTCACGTGCTACGGATTGGGAGTAAAACACAAACCTAGTTTCAAACGGTATTGGAAGGTAACGGCTGGAATTTATTTTAAAGGCTATAACACTTTAAAGCGTTGCAAAGTTCGATTTATTTTTAAAAATCATACCTTTTTGATATGAGGTCCAAATAGCACGAAACTGGATCCATTACGACAGTGGAGCTGAGAGCTTCTGTAGTGTCCCCTTTTTTACGGTATAATAATTAATTTATTTAATTATTTAAATAATGGTTTAGAGAATTAAATGGTTATTTAATTAAATAATATTGAATATTTAATTAATATAAATAATAGAACAATATATTAAATTTTCGAAATAATCGAATTAACAAAATTCACAATATTGTGTGAATTGGACAACTCAAAATATATATATATATATATAATTCAGTTTGGAATTGAATTCGAATAACGAATATATTATTTAAATTGAAGTTTGAATGTATAATTTTAATATAATTATAATCGAGCTCGAAATGGCGCGGTAGTTCGCTATTTGGCGATCCGAACTTCAACTGAATATACAGGGTCCGTTTTAAATCGGATTTCTATGAAACAAGAAACGTTAGGAGCTGGTGAACTATATTTTTCTAATGGAAGAGAAAATTCGGGATTTCATTGTATAGATTTTGATTTATGTCCAAATCAAATTTTAGAAAAGTCGCTATGGAATTCCTTTATAATTTATAACGATTTATAAAGGGATTTAAATATAAATTGAATATCGATTTGACCCGGATTTGAAATATCGAGTTAGAAATTCATATAGGAATATTCTGAAGCTGTATGATATTCTACTGTGAATATATACGATAATATAAATTTATTTATATTTAATTTAAGTATTTTTAAATATATTTATATATTTAAATGGGTTATTTAGAGCTTTAAAAATAGCCAGTTTTGCAAACGACCTCCGTTTTCGATGAAACTAATTTTGTTGGATCCATAATATTAAATTATTGCTAGATTTCAATTTTCGTGATTTTTAGAGTCAGTATGTGGCCGTACGAATGTTTAATGTGAAAAATAGTTAATATTTTGACGGTTAAAAATACGCTATGTAAGCAAACGAAGTCGGAATTCAACGAAACAAGTTTTGTTGGGTCCGTAATGTCAATCTGTAGCTACATGTCCATTTCCGTGATTTTTGGAGATCATGTGTAATCATAGGAATTTTTAAACGATAAGTACAAACAACGGTTGAATAAAATTAATATAAATATTGAATGTAAAAATATTTAAACCACTCTATAAATACCCTATATCTTTCTAAACCAAATTTTCACTTTCTCCGATTAACACAAAAATCCGCCGCTCCTCTTCTTATAAACATAAGCTCATTGTTCTTTAAAGAAAAATCCAAACAATATAAATAAAACCCTATAAATTACCAAACTTATATAATCGAGTTCTTGGAGTGATTCTCTACTGTTTGGTATGCTTATTGAGGAGATCGACTAAATTTCTCTCGCGTGTCTTGTTTACAGCGCGAGTAGTTTGTCTAGGGTTAGGGATATTTGAGCTTTGGTTCATGTGTTGATTGTTATATTTGGGCTTATCTTAAGATTTAGCATTAACGATGGGTTTTTGGTGGGAGTTCGTGTCAAAACCATTCGTCGGTTTACTGTAGGGAGCATTTTTGGGTGTGGCTCGGATTCTGAAATGGTGATGCGAGTTTGATCTTGGGGTGGTGAATCTGTAAAGAAGCGAAAAGGGAGTTCAGAAATGGTTTTAGTCCTCACTTTCATTTATTAAGGGAGGGAAATGAGCAATATAAGTATTGAAAATGGAGTTCGATGTTTTCTGTCGATCTGGAAATCGCATTTCACTTTAATGATTTAGCAGCGTTTAAGTGGTGATGAAAAGGAGGATAGTTGGACAAGATGGATTTTGGTGTAACTGGTTTGTGGATTTGTGAAGTAGAGGGGGTTTGGTGGTTGCGAAGTTCGGCAATGGTCGGTTTTCTCACAGGAGTTCGTTCGAAGGGATTACTGCTGTGTGTTTGGGAAGAAAGTAACGCGGGCCTAGGCATCAAATAAATGGGGTATGGACCGTTCTAAATTGCTAAAGCCCAAATAGATTTTTTTTATATATAAGCTTTTATTTAATAACGTATATAACTTGTAAAATTTATATCTACTCCATACGAATTCAGAATCTGATGAAACAAGATCCGTTGGGATCGTATGGACGAGTGCAACATGATGAAACTGACTGGGAGTGAATTAGAGCTCGTTACAATTTATAGCCAAATAAATTGTCTGTCAGTATCAAAGATAGTTAATCGTTATTTAACGATAACTGCCCAATGTGAGTAAAACTCACCAACTCAACCAGTTCATATTTTTACAACGTATATTTAGAAATGATAATTGATGATTAATTCAGTGTGTTGACTGTTTGGTTGAATTGCTAAGTAATTGTTTGAAATTATAGATCTTATTATATATATATATATATATATAAATTGATTATGTTTAGCTGAATATTTCATAGTGAAATGAAATTGATGTTAATTGTATTGTTTAACATCTGAGGATGAAGGGAAACATGTCTGCCTCAACATATATTTTACTGTTTTTCATATATTGTAATATATAATGTGATATATAATCTGTGTTGATTACGTGTGTTGAATGATATCGATCATTGTTATTTGGGTATTTTAAATACCATAAGAAATACTGGAATATAAAAAAAAGGATTTTCAAAGTGTATTTTGAAAACAAAGTATTTATACAAAATCAATGGATTTTATATATAAAAGGAAAATATTTGTGAAACAAATATAAAACAAAAATTTTTGTAAAACATTTACAAATAGAATTGAAAGGAAATATTTGTAAAACATTTACAAATAGAATATAAAAGGAAATATTTGTAAAACATTTACAAATAGAATTGAAAGGTAATATTGTAAAACATTTACAATAGAATTGAAAAGGAATATTTATTTGTTAAATAAATGGGGTAAGATAAAAGGAATATTTAATTATTAAATAAATGGAGTAAGATAAAAGGAATATATATTGGGAAAATAAATAGAAAGATAAAAGGAATTAGAGTTAACCGAATAAGAGAGTTAATCGAATATTGGTTATTTGAAAAGAGTTATTGAATATTAGTTATTCGAAGAGAGTTATCGAATATTGGTTATTCGAAAAAGAGTTACTCGAATATTAGTTATTCGAAGAGAGTTAATCGAATATTAGTTATTCGAAGAGAATTAATCGAATATTAGTTATTCGAATTAGAGTTAGTTGAATATTAGTTATTCGAATAAGAGTTAGTCGAATATTAGTTATTCGAATAAGAGTTAGTCGAATATTAGTTAATCAAATATAGTTTATACGAATAGAGTTAAAGGAATTAATCGAATATAGTTTATTCAAATAGAGTTAAAGGAATTAATCGAATATAGTTTATTCGAACAGAGTTAAAGGAATTAATCGAATATAGTTTATTCAAACAGAGTTAAAGGAATTAATCGAATATAGTTTATTCGAATAGAGTTAAAGGAATTAATAGAATATAGTTTATTCGAATAGAGTTAAAGGAGTTAATCGAATAAAGTTTATTTGAATAGAGTTTAAGGAGTTAATCGAATATAGTTTATACGAATAGAGTTAAAGGAGTTATCAAATATAGTTTATTCGAAAGGAGTTAACCGAATATAATTTATTCGAAAGGAGTTAAGTGATAAGAGTTAAAGAATTAAAGTTAATCGAGCTAAAGTTAATGGAGTTAGGATTAATTGATTTGAGTTAATCAAGTTATATTTTGGAGTTAGATATTTCAGAATTAGGGATTTTAACGCTATAGTTATAATCAATGTTTTTCAATAAAAAAGTGGATTCATAAATAGAATCCAAGAGCTTCGTAAGGAAGTTTGTTAAAGATTTAGAAGGTGAATCTTGTCTGTTTCGAAGTTAGAAATGTTGTTCAGTTAAGGCCTGAGAGGTAGTTATACCCCAACTTGATTGACTCCATTTTTAACTAAGGAATGGTTAAGGTTTGATAGTGAAGGTTGGTTAAGTGAATTTATTTAATAAAGGTAATGATTTGAATTGACATAGCAATGTTTTATTTAAACATGTGTTTAAATCCAATGAATGAGTTTTGGAAACATTTTCCAAATATAAATCAGAGATATTTTCTAATCATAGAAAATGAAATGTTGGACAATAAAGAATACTGGAATGACAGTATTACGTGTAATAAGGAATGGAAATGTTTTCCAATAGTTAATACGTATATTTTCTAAATTTAGAAAATAAGAAATTATGGAGATATGGAAATGGGTAACTGAATAAATTAATGATAAATTAATTTAAAAAGAGAAAAAAGTTGATTGATGATTGATTGGTAAAATTTCCATTTGGAAATACAATCGTTGTTTGCACACGTGTTTTTCTTTGATAGTTAACTCACCGATTATCAAATTTTTGACCATTTTTCCATTGTCAATACGGAGAGACCGGGATCAAATTCATTATCTGAAAACCACTCTGTATGGGCGTTAGCGTTGCGATCAAATATGATGAAGATAATTGAAGACGGAGTTATGCAAGGGTTGTCCTGTTTACAGAATAGTGCCTTCGGTTTGTTCAGTCCCAGGACGACCTGTATGGAAGAATGTCTGACAGAGTATATTTAATGGATCGCGTAAGTTGATCTCTTCAAACATATGTACGTTTGGTGGCGGAGGAATTCATTTCTCTTCGCTGTATACCTGTTGTATTTTTGGGGAAATCAATTTGTGATTTGGCGGTTATGACGATGTGACATTCAAAGTGAATAAATGCGATCTATCAGAGATAAGCCTGGCCTCTAGCCTCACAACCAGGAAATGAAAAAAAACGGGCAGGCATCATGGTTAAGTGGTTGGCTGCCAAGTAGGGTGTATTATCACATATCTAGAGGTATTCATTTCATTCTTTAATCTATTCGATGTTGTCCCATTTGGGAAACGGTTGCTAATCCCAACCGTTGGTGATATACATTTGATACACTCAAGCGAAATGAGTGGTCAGTCATGTGTGGTCGGGTTGCAACATGTTCTTGTTGAACCCGGTGTATTCCTCTCTAGAGGTACACTATCGGAAGGTGGTTCCATACCTTGTCATAGTTGGTAATCCATTATCCAATAAGTGCTTGCGGTTTTGATTGTATACTATATACGTAGAACGTAAGATGAAAGCGTTTCTGCTAGATGAATATTTAGTTGTGGTTGATAGACATTATCATAATATCAAAAGAGTGTTGATATAAAGTTTGTCGTTTCTTTCAAAAGGATTTTGAAAGTTAAATCAAATAGATTTGGATTCTCATAAGGGAAAAACCCGTTCTGTTATACGGCGTGGTCTTATGAGATATCGTTTAATTACTCAAACTGATTTAAATTGTTTTACTCACACCAGTCCCATGACTAACCCAGAGTTTATTTTGTTTTTCCTTAAACTCTTGGGTGGCCAATTTTGTAAGGGCAGTTAAGTAGTCACGACTTTACAGATATATTTGGGGAGCTTGGAGCAGGAGGCTTCAGGATTATATAGCTATTGTTTATTCCGCTGTGTTGTAAGTGTTGTACTCTGATAATGTTACTGTATACGTATACTGATTTTATTTCAAAGATATGTTATCTATTATATGTTGTTCGTTCCGCTGTGAGATTCATGTTACTCTGATGTTGTATGTATCTTCTTCTATTCTAGTTTCTATCTTATCTATTCTCACCTTCTGTTTTCTTTCTATTAGTTTTCTGGTTTCTAGTGCAATGTGGGTTGGACTTGTTTTATTTGGTCAGCTCAAATTGTACCGGAATTTCGAGACACTACAGCTTCGCAACAAAACTGACCGGGTCCAATTTGGAGCATGTGGGAATTTTAGGCAAATTCAAAACCAAACGTAACAAAAATTCAAATAAAAACTGACGGAGTGGAACCCAATGTGAGAACTTCTCACTAAAATTATTTCTGTACAGTTATTTATTTTATAATGCATATATGAACTTCTCCCCATTGTCCACAGACCATGGATGGCTTGATTGTATTGTGTTGTGGAAATGGACTGTATGGTGATTGTTGATTGTGTTTCGTTAGGGTTGACTGTGTATGGTTAGGGTTGTGTACACGCGTGTATGAAATCCATATAAATAAAATTATATAGTAATTGGCTGTGTCTGATTCCAATTCGAAAAGAACGAATATTTCAAATTAAAGAATATTTTAAAATGTCGAGTAAGGAATATTTTAAAATAACTAATATTTTAAAATAATATTCAGTAATGGATCAAAATATGATTTTGATGTCCGGTTTGGGATGGACACAAATATATTTAAATATATAAAGCCGTGTTGATTAAATTAATGCCATTTTGATGTGAATGATATTTATATCAACTTTATTCATTTATATAATGAATATCGAAAAGGAAGTGATTTCAAAATCTAATGTTTTGAAAATATTATCATTTATATATTAATGATATGGAATATTCAATTTTGATTTGAAATTGAATATGAAGTTGGTATAGTTTTGAAAAACGAATTTAAAACGATTTATAAAATACGTTTTAAATGGAAATCGACGAAATATAATATATATATATATAATTAATGGTCTGAATAAGACGCGCTATGCCGCGGTAGTTCACGAATTTTGACCACTGACTTCGAATGGACATTACGAATGATCTGACCATCAGATTCTCCTAAAATCGGAACCGTTGGGTTCGTATCAAAAAGATCTTTCCAACGAATATAAGAGATTTGAAATCTAATGGTTGGATTTGGAATTATGTCCAATCAAATTTGGAAAAGGTCGTTGTAAGTGCAGTTCGATGACCGTTTATGGAAATTGACTGTACGGGCCTTGATAAAATTATTAAAAATATCAATCATTTGTGTAAAATCATAATAAATGATTTGGAAAAAATTAGGATGAAAAATTAAATATTTGAAAAGATTAAAATATATTTTTATCGAAATGAACTAGTTATGAACTAGAATTATAAATCCAATATTTTTAAATAAATAAATTGGATTTGAAATGGTTTTAAAAATAAACAGAATTTCCAATATATGAATTGGAGTGGATTTGAATCGAAATTATCATCGGAATGTTTAGATGTTGGATTCGGGATTATACGGATATTGTTATGGAAATTTGGAAGATATATTTTATATCGTTATTTCCAAAATGATATTTTTTGGTTTCAGAACTTGATATTGAATATAAGCCGATATAATTTCTATTCAGAGCCTTATATTTGATATCAAAGTGGATTTTGGGTTTGTCGTGAATGGTGTCTTAAATAACACTGTTCTTGAACCCCATGTGAAAAGAATAATCTTTTAATTATGATTATTAGAGTTTCCAGTTAGTTAACATTTAATTGGAATAAAATGGAATGTGAATTGGGTTTATTGTAAACTGTGTTTTAACGACGTTAGTTCTTTAACCCGATTTGCAGTGAAATGTGATTTGGAATATATAGATCTTTTAATAAGATTAAATGGGATTTCCAAAGGAAAGTTTTCCAAATTAATATTAAATTGGAATTGAATGGAATTCGATTTGATAATAATTGAAATGAGCTTCTGTGGAGGAAGTCTGTTAATATATATGGAATTTAAAAGGCTTTATCGTTATTCAGTTTATATTATTATTCGGATAAAAACATTGATATTGAATATATATTGATCTGTTTTCTGTTAAGATTCCATTTTTATGGAAGAGGATTTGGGTTTATCATGAACTGTGTTTTAAATGACATTAGTTATTTAACCCGGTTAAAGAAAGGATTACATGTCTAACATTGTATTTCGAACTGTATGGTTGATCTCTGCTAAATATATACCAGTTTAGTGGTGGAGAATTTATTCTCTTGCTTAACACCCTTCTCTAATACGTACGAGCTTAGAGGTTATATATCGACAGAAATCAATAGTACGGTGTAGACTGTCGATGCGGCATGTTTGTGTTTCCAAAGTTAAATAATCATTAAAATTGATTTTCGGGAAGTTTTAAACCAAGTGGAGTTTTAATGAATCATTAATTAGATTGAAATGCGAATGTGATAATTTAAATTATCAAATTCAAGAAATGACCGAGAATGGAGTATCACCAGTTTTGCTCCAAGAGATAGTTAAATCTTTAATTAGATTTGAACGTGAAATGGTAATTAAAGTTACCGATAACAATATGGTGTTAGATATGGAGTATTACCAGTTTTGCTCCATGGGATGAATAGGTTGGGATTGGGGAATATAACAAATGATTACTTCCATAAAGTGCGTTAATCCGACTAGTTTGGAAAACCTTAATATGGTTTGAATTGATATCCAAAGGAAGATTAAAGAATAAATTTAAAGAATTTATCTTTGATAAAATTAATGGGAACCTTTCCCTAAAAAGATGAATATTTGAATAAAAGAATATTTCGGATTGGAATGAGGCGTATGTTGTGTTTTTATAGCACTTGTTTGTTATATACGCGAGTTATTCGGAAAGGTTGGGTTTATATCCATTCTGAATAACTGATTCGACGATAAGTTGGCGATGAAGACGGGGGTTGAAGACCGGAGGTCTCCACATCGTTTGGATGATTACTAATGTCTTGATTGGGCAGTACACCCAAGACAAGGTAATAAATGGTGATCGTCCAGACGTACTTGGAGATCGACCGGATATGCGAGGACCTCTCTCTTGTATTGGACATATGGGACGAGGAATAAGGTGCCTCTGGTTTCGTTCAGACCTAGAACGAACTTGTAAATTGTAATGACCCGGATATTTCATCGGTTAATTTTAAATATTTAAGTGGATTTAGATATTGAATCGATAATATAAACGAATTTTTATATTAAGTTGTTGATTTAAAAATTCGATTTTTGATTTAATATCGAATATATTAAATTATCGTAATACGAAAAATAATTCAATTCGAGAATTAAAACTGAATGGAAAATAGTTCAGATAATCAATACAAAATTCAGTTTGAATTAGAATAATAATATTAATTTATTTCTGAGGAATTAATGGTTTTAAATTTAATTTATATTGATTTAAATTAATATCTTCCACAGACGATCGATTGAGGCTTTGAAACCTGTCCCAATGTGTCCAGAATAGGGGAATAACCCTAAAAATGTCAGTTGTTGGGTTCAGAGAGGAGTTCAGAATCATGGGGTATTTTAATTAAAAAACACCGGTCCAAAAACAAATTAAAATAAAATAAATCGCACCCTGTTCCTTGTTTAGTGGACAGAAACAAAACATCAAAGAGGAAAATTTGACCACGCTGTTTAATTCAAAACCGCGCCCTTCCTTTATAAAATCATAGTAAACTTCCCCCTTTCATTCATTCTCCTCCTCTAATTCAATTGCAAATATCGAATCCTCAAAAGAAAAAAATGTCATTCCTAAATAAAGTCAAAGTCTTTTAATTTGAGTCTTCAACTTCATTCGAATTCTCGGGTTTCAAGAGTGTGATGGTAATTCGGGATATCAACTCGAAAACCACGGAATCCCCAAATCGTAATTTCACGATTTCAAAAACCACGATCTTCTGAAGCTCGAATCTGGAGGCTTGCGATGTCGTGTGGGGGGTCGACCTCAAAGGGATTGCATGAAAAAAGATGGGCGATAGCCTCTGGATGATCTCGTCATACTGTAGCATCATTGGTCAGAAGCAAGGGTGGTGCGGTTCTTTATTTTGGGCTGCGACTTCAGCTAGTTAGCGATGAAGTGTGAAAACATGAAGGTGACAGTGGATTTACTGTAAGGACCCGTAACTTCCCCGTGAAGGAAAGAGCGGATACTTTGAGAACAGGACAAAATAGAACGCAAACGGAAGAACATTTCATTGTTATTACATCAATTCCATCGGATACAAGAATATACAGAGTATAAATGAATAAATTACATTCGATAAATATCAGAGATTACAATAAATTACATAGCAGCGGAAAAATATACAAAACACAACTGAAAGTGATACACGGATACAGAGCTTTCCGAGCATCGTTCCAGCTGTAAATTAGGACCCTGTGGATATAAATCTGCAAAACCAAAACTACTAGCTGCCCGTGTGGAAAATAGGGGCACCCAGAGTTTAGGTTAAAACAATAAACTCCAGGTCAGCCATGTGACTGGTGTGAGAACTAAAACAGCTATTAATATTGGTTTTAAAGTTCGGTAAATCAAGGGACCATGCCGTTTAACATGGAACGGGTTTCCTCCCAAGAATACCAGTGCATAAAACAGACAGCGCAATGCTAAATAAAGAAAATGAAGCTATTATAAGACCCAGGTCCCATCGCACAATGCAACGCAAGCCGTAGGATAGGGTTTTTACCTTATAATAGCCAAAGCATGCTTGATACGTTTAAAACACATTATTTGATACTATTATAAGTGTATAGTGTCAAAACAGTTTCAATCATAAATATAAATCATAGACGGCATGAGTGCCCCATCCCACTATGTCGCCATACTAGGCTCTACAAATAAAACCGAAATACACGTATTGGAAATTGGATTTTCGTCATGAGTCGAGGCAAGGGGCAAGCTCCTCTCCGATTCGAGACACTCTAGCAAATGTCCCAGGACCCCACTATGATCCTTGGATCTTCAGGGCAGGTCCTCTCTTACTTTTGAGGATTGGCAATTCCTGAACACACGTTTCCCGGTCCTTACAGACCTATATCCGAGGCGCCTCGTATCCAACAACCACACAGGGGAAAAGTATATAAATGTCAGGGCTGGTAGGTCACTGACACCACTCTAGCTAGAAAGAAACGTCGTGCTCTCCCTGTAGTCACTATCCCGTTTTTGACTCATACCGAGGTGTGAGGCTCGTGAATTCACGTTATACACAAAGCTGCGTCACACAGACCATGCTTTGATCATCAACCACAAGACTTTGCTTTTCAACAGAAGCCTTGATCAATTGCCACTTACGCGTGCCACACTGGCAATTCACTCCATGCGACTGATGTCCATTGATATACAACCTCTGAGCTCGTACGTCTCAGAGAAGGGCGTTAAGCAAGAGAATAAATTCTCCACCGCCAAACAGATGTATATTTAATAGAGATCAATCAACACAGAATAAAATCCAATGTCAGACACACAATCCATTTACAAGTTCGCTCTGGGTCTGAACGAAACCAGAGGCGCTTTCCTCGCATATCCATCCATCTCCAAGTACGTCTAGACGATCACCAACTGTTTCCCTCATCTTGGGTGTACAGCCCAATCGAGATCATCAGTAATCACCCAAACGATGTGGAGACTTCTGGTCTTCAACCACCGTCTTCATCTTCGACATCTCGTCGAATTGGTTATTCAGAATGGGTATAAACCCGGCCTTTCTGAATATCCCACGTATGTAGTAAACAAATGTTACACAAACACAGCGAACGCCTCATTCCAATTCAGAATATTCTTTTAGTCACAAAATCACATTCTTAGGGAAAGGTTCCCATTAATTTTATCCAAGATAAATTCTTCTAAATTTATTCTTTAATCTTCCTTTGGATATCATTTCAAACTAGTCGGGATTAGCGAACCACACCGAAGTAATTATTTGTTTTATTTCCCAATCCCAACCTATTCATCCCCTGGAGCAAAACTGGTAATACTCCATACCTAACACCACGGTGTTATCGGTAAAATTAATTACCATTTCATGTTTAAATCTAATTAAAGATTTAACTATCGCTTTGGAGCAAAACTGGTGGTACTCCATTCTCGATCACCTTTCAGATTTGATAATTTAAATTATCAATTCACATTTCAATCTAATTAAAGATTCATTAAAACTCCGCTTAGTTTTAATCTTTTCAAAAATCAATATCCTGTCTTTAATTGGGTTAAAGAACCAATGTCATTTAAAACACGATTCACGATAAACCCAAAATCACACTCTATTGTTAATCGGGTTAAAGAACAGGTGTTGTTCAAAACACTGCTCACGATAAACCCAAAAACCAATTCAAATTCAATTCCAATTAAATATTATTTAATTGATACACTTCATTAAATCTAAATAGAAAGATTTAATCTTTTTCCCTATTGGGCTTAAGAACAGTGTTAATGAAGACATCATTCACGACAAACCCAAATCACATTTGATATTAAATACAAGGCCCTGAATAGAAAATATACCGGCTTATATTCAAAATCAAATCCTGAAACCAACAAATATCATATTGGAAATAACGATATAAAATATATCTTTCAAATTCCCATAACAATATCTGTATAGTCACGAAATCCAACACCGAAATATTCCGAAGATAATTTCGATTCAACTCCAGCCCAATTCACGTATTGGGAATATTGATTATTTTTAAAATCACTTTCAAATTCAATTTATTTATTTCAAAAATAAATTGATTTTAATTCTAGTTCAAAACTAGTTCATTTCAATAAAAATATATTTTTATTGTTTCAAATGTGGAGTTTTTCATCCCAGTTCTTTCCAATTAATATATTATGGTTTTACACAAATTATTGATATTTTTAAAAATTTTATCAAGGCCCGTACAGTCGATTGCCACCAATGGCCATCGAACTGCACTTACAACGACCTTTTCCAAATTTGATTTGGACATAACTCCAAATCCAACCGTTGGATTTCAAATTTTTAATATTCATTGGAAAGCTCTTTTCGATACGAACCCACCGGTTCCGGTTTTAGGAGAATCCGATGGTCGGATCTCTCGCAACGTCAATTCGAATTCAATGGTCGAAATTCACGAACTACCGTGGCGCGGCGCGTTATATTCAGGCCATTATATAATATATATATATATATATATATATATATATATATATATTATATATATTTCGTCGATTTCCTTTTTAAAACGTATTCTATAAATCGTTTTAAATTCGTTTTCAAAAACCATTTCAATTCTATATTCAATTTCAAATCAAAATTGAATATTTCTTATCATTACTATATAAATGATAATATTTTCAAAACGTTATGTTTTGAAATCACTACCTTTTCAATATTCATTTTAAAAACGAATATAATCGATATAAATATCGTTCACGTCAAAATAGCGCAACTCTAATCAACACGGCTTTATATATTTCAACAATTCATTATTCTATTCAACAAATGAATATTTATTCCATTCAACACATGAACATTGTCAGCACATGACTATTTTTATATTCAACACATGAACATTGTCAACACATGAATATTTTTATATTCAACACATGAACATTTTCAACACTTGACTATTTTTATATTCAACACATGAATTTTCTTTTATAATATTCATTATTTTCCCGATTGGAATGAGGCCCAATCAATCACCATATAATGTTAATTATATGGATTCCATACAACACATGTATATAATAGCAACGATAAACAATCAACCATCATCCAAAGTGCACCACACAACTGCATAAGTATCAAATATAAATAATTAACGCTTACACAGCCTGTCGACCAATCGATCGACATACAATGAAATAATTAGGATTAGTGTATGCCAAATATCATCCCAATACCCGTGTGGGGTTTCAAATCAACAAACATAGATTTTTATTTGTGCAGTTGGGCGATGCGTAAAATTTATCATCCCAATCAATATCAGTCAAATTAGTGTATATAAACAAATCGGCCGATTTGTTTATAAATATTCATTTATTCACATTCACGTTAAAAATTATATTTTCAACGATAATTAATCTATTTCAGCACATGAATATATTTCATTATCTATTTCACATCAACATCACAAACAATTTTCACAACACATCAATCATACAAACAAGCCATCCATGGTCTGTGGATGATGGGTGTCGGGTGCTGCTAAGCACCGTCTGCGTCCTAGTATATATATATAACTAGAAAAAGAAATTTAGAGTGAGAAGTTCTCACCAAAGCTAATCCAAACGCCACGACTCTTCATATGTAGAAATCTTCGCCGTTCTCGCCCTTTGTCACTTTCGTTGCCCGTAGCCACTACATATATAAAAATCACATTTTTATATTGTTGCTATGTATATAAGAAAATCATATTTTCATAATTACTCCATATGGATAAAAATTCTATTTTTACAACGCTGCTATATAGATAAAAATTCTATTTTTACAACGCTACTATATAGATAAAAATTCTATTTTTACATCGCTATTCTCTATATAAGAACTTCGCCTTTTCAAATATAAAGATTTCGCCTTTTCAAATATAAAGATTTCGCCTTTTCTATTATAAAGATTTCGCCTTTTCTATTATAAAGATTTCGCCTTTCCTAATATAAAGATTTCGCCTTTTCAAATATAAAGATTTCGCCTTTTCTAATATAAAGATTTTGCCTTTTCAAATATAAAGATTTCGCCTTTTCTATTATAAAGATTTCGCCTTTTCAAATATAAAGATTTCATTTTTATATTCTCTATTATATAGAAATTTTATTTTCAATACACTACTTATATTATAATAGTATTTTTATATCTTCTACTATATAAAGGTCATATTTTTAATACTCCACACAAGTAAAAATCATATTTTTGATTCACTACATATATAAAAATCATATTTTTAATATGCCACTAGTATAAAAATAATATTTTTATTTTAAAAACATCTTTATAACAAATCAAAATCAAATCTTGCCTGTACCCAGATAAAAATCTCGTCTTTAAACATGTAGAAAATCACTTCTTTCTAATGTTAAAAATCTCATCTTTCTGTAGTGTTGTTCATATCAAAATCATGTCCTTCTCTATGCTTTATATATTTCAAAGATCATAGCCTTCTATAAATTAACAATCCGTTCTTTTTATAAACAAAAATCCGTTCATTTTATAAACAAAAATCCGTTCTTTTTATAAACAAAAATCCGTTCTTTTTATATAAGTAAAATCAGTTTTTTTTTCCTATACATAAAAATCAGTTTTTTTCAACAACGTTTTAATATATAAATAAATAAATAAAAAAGAATAAAGAATAAAATAATTAAATAAGTAGGAACTTACTGCGTTGAAGGGGGGGAAGTGGTGGTCGAAGTTTGCTTGCATCGAACAGCAGGAGGGAGTGGAGGGGAGGAGATGGAGGCGTCGGGCTCGCGCAGGGCTAGGGGCGGTCGGGTTTGGGCTTAGGGTTTGTAGAAAGGGGGAAGGGGAGACGGAGCTCGAGAGGAGGGAGGGCAAGATGGCGAGAGGGGCGAGGGTGGTGGCGCCCTAGCAGGCGGCGGCGCTGCGTTGGGGGTGCGCGCCAGGACGGTGGACAACGATCGTCGTTCTTCGATTAATTGTTTTTTTTGCCTTTGAAATGAACGACGTGTTTGGAGGAAGAAGGATTGACCGGGTCTGGGTGATAAAGGGCTTTGGCCATTTTTAATTTATTATTTTATTAACCCAAAAAGTAACTTTTTATTTTCAAATCGAAATCAAACCCACCGACTGTCGTCCCTATCTAATTATCCCCATTCCGAACACAATGGGATATGTTTCGTATGCTGATGCGACTGTTTCGATCAGTTTTCATCAAAATCAACATATAACTCTATAAATTGAATTTGAACGCGCATTTCAATTTACCCGGGCCACATACTAACCCGAAAAATTCCAGAAAAATATTTTCTAGCTTCGTATTGACTATACGGTCCTAACAAAACTAGTTTCGTTGAATTCTGAGACCGTTGGAAAAATGACCATTTTCCAGTCGATTAAAATCAACTGAAATTGGTCAAATGCGTTTTCCTTTGCCACGCTCACATATTGATTCCACAAATTATGAAATTTGAAACCTAGCAATTAATTGACATCATGGATCCAACAAAAGTGGTTTCATCGAAATCCGAGGTCGTTTGCAAATTTGTTATTTTTAAGGGCCTGAATTCCATAGCGACTATTCAGAATTTTCAACTAGACATATCTTTTGATTCCCGCTATGAAATTTCGATTTTTCGGATTCGTTGGAAAGATATTATCAAATAGATCTTATTATTTTTGGTTTCTCTGAAATCCGGTTTATTTTGCACCTGGTACGTTCAATTGAAGTTTGAAATCAAATTATCGAACTACCGCGCCATTTTCAATTCCTTTTATATTTATATATAATTATTTATATTATAACGACGACGTATATAAATATATACGTTCTAATCTATTTAAAATAAATTTCTTGTCGATATTATTTAAAATAATTCATTTTAAATATAGAAAATTCGCTAAAATTGCCAAAATAAAATTTTTAAACTGGCTCGCATTTCCGGGTTGTTACAATCTCCCCCACTTAGAACTTTTCGTCCCCGAAAAGGAACGAAGCCGAAAGTGGTTTGATTAATCAACTCTACGTTCGATCTGGCTTCCATTCTCTAACTTTTCAGTTCCTGAGAATTTTCAAATTCTTCAAAAATTTGGCTAACACCCGGAATTTTCGAAAAATTTCGCCATAACCTCCTTTGTACGGGGAGAGGTTTGGAAATTTATTGGGCCGTATTAGGTACCCAATAAATCCTAATAAGCATACACATATTTATAGTGATATATTCTGGTGTTTACAAGGGAGCGTGTATTGATAATAACTCCAGAGAATAAATTCTCGTCACCCTGTCAAAGCCTAAGGGATTGTGTATTTTAAATGCTCCAGAGGATAAATCCTCGTCACCTCGTCCCGTGTGGGAAATAAATAGTCCATGTGCTGTATCTAATAACTAGAGAGACATGATTATTGTCAACTCTAGACCCGTGTGGGGTTTTTATTAATCTGGCAATTTTATCGTTACAATTTAAATAGTCCATATCAGTCATCAGTTCAACCTGTAAAATATAGTCATCGCCATACAAGCCTCTCGCTCGTATGGTAAATCTTGCACCTTGTCACACAAGCTCCAAATGCTTATGTGGTATATGATGAAGTATGCCTATCTTCCAGAAGTATGCCATGTAGTGTAGTTCAAAATTTATTGTTACTATCCTATGGCGATGTTTATTATTTCACACAGAATAACCAGCACTCCGCATTCAATGGCATTCACAGGAGTTGATATAATAATATTTTGCATCCAACTCATTAAGGTTTACCTATTTGTCGGGCACGCAAATAAAATCTTTACTCAACAGCTATCCAATTTCCTGTTCAAGCATATATAATGCACAAGCATATATTTCTAACTATTTTCTAATCAGTTCAATGTGTGATTTAATTAAATAAATTTGTTCTGGTTTTTATTGATGATATTCTAATCTTCTCTAAATCAAAGGCCGAAAAGGAACATAACAATGGAAGCCGAAAAGGAACGAAGCCGAAAGTTGTTTAACAAATCAACTCAACTTCCATTATTTTGACTACGGCTTAAGTTCTTCAACTTTTCAGTTTCTAAAAACTTTTCAAATTTTTCAAAAATTTGGCTAACACCCTAAATTTTCGAAAAATTTCTCCATAACCTCCCCTGCACCGGGAGCACCGGGAAAATCCCGAAATTGCCATATAGGCCTTCTGATCTCAAAAAGAAAAAGAAAAAGCCAAGCGGCTAGCCAATCGGCTCATAAAATCATCATCACCCAAACAAAACAGTAAATTATGGTAAACATGTACCTATTTGTCGGGCAAACAAATTTTATTCTTCTGCTCTAGCCTCCTTGCTATGACCTATTCAATGTAAGTACATGTATATGCAAGCAAATGCGACTAATTTCAATACAATTCAATATTTGATTCTATTAGGCGTAATGGTTCAAAATTATTAAACAAATAAACAAACAACACAAACATCAATCAATTAGTGAATTAGAGTTTCAAATTCACAATTTTGATATATATATATATACAGAAAATCATGTTTTTGACGCCAAATCACAACAAATAAATCTATCTAGTTTTGGTTCTCACACCAGTCTAATGGAAATACATAGAAATCACACCTTCGAAACTCGAATATGAATACTGATGATGATGCACCATCATCAGAATCATCCCCGGATGTCTAGAATGTGATTCTATATCTACCTAGTATATTGAAACTTCGAATATACGTTCATGACGCGTATACGCGAAATCTTTATATACTCGATTGTCCAAATTCAAAATAAATAAATAATCAAATACGTGTAAAATGGTTTCAATTTTCAAAACAACATTGTTTTCATTTGAAAAATATACTCTTCACACTCGTTCTAGGATACTACTGATCCCATCTCTAACGAGTTATTCTAATTGGATATTACTAATCCAATATCTGATGAATTCTTTTGTATGGTTCTAATGTGTCTTATTCTCGAGCTCTGTAAACCAAAGCTCTGATACCACTGTAAGGACCCATAACTATTAGGGTCATCGTGATTTCAATATTGGAGCACATGACTGAAGGGAAGTACGGTTGTAGTTTAAAAGAATGTGATTGCTGGGTGATTGTCGATTAAGGTGCGTGAAACCTGATGGAGGAACTAGGGGAATGGGTGTTCACAGGGGATTATTGGGTAGGTCGACAAGTTGGAAGTCACTCCTGTAAAGGATTGTTGTAGAAGGCGATTTTCGAGGGACTAGGAAGAAAAATCTGCAGTGATAGTTTTAACAGTGAAGAAATGGATTAAGGTAATCAAATAAATTATTTAGTTAATAATTTATTTACTTATTTAGTACAATAGTTAATTAAATTGAATAATCGTTTAATTCGTAAATTAAAATAATTTATCATAGGTGCTACCGTGCAAGATAAATTCATTAGAGATGATTCATAGCCGCTGCATTGTTGAATTAAACAGGATATTCAGTAATGAAAAAAAATTGGTGAGTAAATCTCACTCAAAATTTACTGTTTAGAATTATTTTTAATCGTTAAAAATAATTGTTGGTTGCTTAGATGCTTTTAAATATTTTTGGCTATATTTATTAGTTATTTAGGATTGGTGTTTGTGGTTATATATATATATATATATATATATATGTATATATATACATTGATGATTGGTTGGATTCCCGCAGTTCCATTAGCGGATGCCCGCAGTATCATTAGCGGATGACCCTATACGCCCCACGCTATGATAGTGGATGACCTTCTATGCCACGATATTCTACCACGAAGCAGAATGGGTATTATTTATGTTGGCTAACGTCTGTGGATGCAGGAAAACAGGTTGGAGGGATCCAACTGGATTCCTCAAAAATATTATTATTGGTCTGTTCTCAAAAATATCAAGGAAAAGGATATTTTGAAATTTAAAGGGGAAAATCTATTTATCTAAAATAGAATTTGAATTTCAATTGGGCTATAAGTATATTAACTTGTCTGAATATATGAAACAAGTAGTGAATTTATAAATGTGTTTATAAATTAATAATGCGGAGAATTGAAATGAATTTATAAACAGTGTTTATAAATAAAATGAAAAAATTATCATTCGATAATTTGAATATTTAAATTCAAATGTGAATTTAAAAATAGAAATGGGGAAATCGTTTTAAAGAAATAAATGATGGAATTTATTCTGATGTTCAGAATATAAATTGAACTAAAATAAATCCATAAGGATTTATGATTTAAATTCGATTAATTTGAATTTATTTAAATAAAAGTTAAATTGAATGTGAAAACAAATTGGGTGTTATATATATATATATATATATATATATATATATATAAGTTATTATAAATAGAAATTTCCAAAATAAGATTTTGGTTTTAAATAGATTTCGAAATAGGCTTGTTTAAATATAAAACAAGGAAATTTATAAAATTGTGTGTATAATTATAAAGAATTAATTATCAAGAGATAATTCAAATATTTAAATTCAAATATGAATTTAAAAATAGAATTTGAAACATTCCAAAGGGAACAACGGTTTTTATTCCGCAATTCGAAATATCAAAGGGGCGGAGTTTCAAATAGAAATTTGAATAGGGAAATTGTTTAAATATATGAAACAAGTAAGTTGAATTTATAAATTGTGTTATAAATTTGGTGAAATAAATTATCATTTGGATAATTTAAACCATTTAAATTCAAATAGGAATTTAAAAGTAAATTGGGAAGTGTTTTGAAACAAAACGATTGATTATATTTCGGAATTTGGAATATAAGCTGAATTGAGAAGAATTCAACGGGTTTATAATCGAAATTCGGTTATATTGAATTTTATAAATAATTTATTTATAAAAGGAATTGGAATTAAATATAGAAGATCGAAGTATAATAAATGTATTACCGAGTAAGGAAAATTTGACAATTAAGATAATCAAAAATATAATGTTGAATTGGGAAACTGATTTGATATATATTAAAAATGCATCAGAATGGAGTTGAATTTATTATAAACGAAGTTTAAACGTTTATATATAAAAACATAATTAAAACGAACTCGCCGCAGCACGGCAGTTCGTGAATTAGCATTTCAAACTCCAATTGAGTATATAGAACTCAATTTAAGTCGAAATTACTTGAAACAAGATTCGTCAGGACCAATTTGATAATAGCTTTCGAATGGAAGAGAAAAATATGGATTTCGTCAAATAGATTTTGAGTAATGTCAAAATCAAGTTTTCAGAAAAACAGCGCTAGAACCATTATAAAGCCATATCGGTTTATTTAAATAAATAAAAGGATTTTAAGGAAATAAAATCCGAACTGCCATTAGAAAATTCCAGACTTGAGTTATAACATAAATATGAACTCAAGTAAAGTAAACGAATAGATTGATGAAACAAAAATCATATTTTTGATTTTTGAATAGCATTAACTAAGTAAGAGGAAAAAAATTAGTTAATCGAGTTTAGATTGAAATAAGACTTCTGATAAGTAAATGAGATTTGTGATTCTACATTCGAAATCGAATATGGAACTTGAATTGAAAATAGAATTTAATTAGTTTATAAGCAAGTTAAAATATATTTGAACATGTTATGTTCAAATATGAAAGTGAAATAGGCAAAAAAGTTAATTAGCGAATTAATTAACGAAATTGAGTTAAATCAATTTGGTTGATTTGGAATAAAGTGGAAATGATTTGATATATGCTAATCAGGTATGGAATGAAGTGTTAGAAGAGATATAAATAGAATGCTCAACAAAAATGTATGTATTTAAATTGAATATGACGTTTTATGCGCCGTATCGGCAAGCCGCTTGGCAAGCCGCTTGGCTTTTTGATTTTCTTTTTGAAAGGAGAAGGCCTGTGTGGCAAGGTTTGAATTTTTCCGGTAACCCCATACAAAGGAGGTTATGGCGAATTTTTCCGGAAATTTAAGGAGTTAGAATATTTTTAAGAAAATTTGATAACTAGAAATCTATATATCATGATATATAATTCGAAAAGGAAACGAACTTAAAAATAGAATAGTATAAACAAAAAGGAAATCTATGAATAAAATCTTGTAAGAATAAAAAGAGAAGCATGTACATGTTCAAAAACAGAATAATTGGTTTGTATGGTATTGATTATTCGAGTAAGTAGTCTTGTCTGTTTTGACGTTATGAATGTTGTTCAGTCAAGGTCTGAGAGGTAGTTATACCCCAACATGATTGATGTCATTATTAACAAATAAATAGTAAGATTCAGGCTCAAAGGTCAATATTGAATAATATTTAGTTAAATACAGTATTTGGGTTGTCGTAAGGATATTTTACACAACATGCGTTTTAACCCAAATAAGTGTAAGTTGGAAATAGAATAATAAATATTTCCTAAGTATAGAAATAAACGAGTTGGAAAATAGATAAGTAATTGGAAAATAGAAGATATTTTCTAAGTACAAGAAATAAAAGAAGGCGATATATGGAAATGTTTTCCAGTGTTAATAACATATATTTTCTAAACATAGAAAATAAGGATATATATATATATATATGTTTAATGATTTGCTCGATAATTCCATTTGGAAATAAGATCGTTGTGTGCACACGGACATTTTTTTCAATTGATAGTTAAATCCCTGACTATCAAAGTTTTTAACCAATTTAACGTTGTTAATATGGAGAGACCGGTTGGATTATTATCCGAAGAACCACTCCGTATTGGCATAAGCGTTGCAAACCAAGTATGCTGAATATATTGAAGACGGAGTAACGTGCAAGGGCTGTTGTATAAGTCCTAGGTAGAGATTGCCTAGGATGGATGTACGGAATAGTGCCTTCGGTTTCGTTCCATCCCAGAACGAACGTGTATGGACGAATGTCTGACAGAATATTTCCAATGATCGCATTTTGGACTGTACAAATATATATGGTGGCAACGGATTTATTCCCTTAGCATAATATCCAGAATATATTTGTGTAAACCAAATTAGTGATTAACGGATCTGACAATGTGACATTCAAAGTGATTGTGTTATAAATGAATGATAAGTAAGCGCAGCCTCGGGCCTCAACAACTGGGAAATGACAAAAATCGGGCAGGCGGCATGGCTATGTGGGTAGCTTCCATTAGGGTGTTTTATCACCTATCTAGAGATTCATTTAATTCCTTATTCTATTCGAAGTTGTCCCATTCAGGAAACGGTTGCTGATCCCAACCGTTGGTGATATACATTCGATACACTCAAGCAAAATGAGTAGTCGGTCATGTGTGGCTATGTTGCAAGATGTTCTTGTCGAACCCAGTGTATTCTCCTCTAGAGATAGACTATCGGAAGGTGGTTCCATACCTTGTCATAGTTGGAAATTCATTACCCAATAAGTGCTTACAATTTTGATTGTATATTATATATATGGAATGTGAGATGCAAATGTTCCACTAAATTTCTATTTATTTGATTTAGACATTATTATAATATAAAAAAGTTTTGATATAAAGATTATCGTTTTTTTTTCATAAAGAATTTGAAAGTTATTTCAAGTATTTGGATTCACATAAGGGAAAAAACCCATTCCGTGTTATACGGCGTTGTCTTATGAGATATCAGTTATTTTCTTAAACTGTTTTAAATTGTTTACTCATACCAGTCCCATGACTGACCCAGAGTTTATTTTGTTTTAACTAAACTCTTGGGTGCCCAAATTTGTACGGGAAGTCAAGTAGTTCAGGATTTTACAGATTTACTTGGAGGAGCTGGAAGCAGGAGGCTTCTGCATTATCTATTTACTGTTATTTCCGCTGTGTTGTAAGTGTTGTACTCTGATAAGTGTATGTTATACAGTTAAAATTTTGTATTTGAAAGGATATGACATATTATATTTTATTTTATTCCGCTGTGATGTGAGATTCTGTGTTGTTATTTCTGTTCTTCTTCTACCTTTTTCTTCTAAAAAAATGATTCGTATTTTCGTGATATTTGGGTTGGATGTACGGTGTATGTAGTCAACTCTGATATTACGGATTTTCGGGACATTATAATTGGTATCAGAGCCCGGTTGAGCGAATATCTAGGCTTTGGTGGGATTGTGCTCATTAGAGATAGGGTCAGTAGAACCTTAGAATGAGTTGAGTGTACATATACGAGAGTGGTATTTGTAAATCGATACAAAAAATTGTTTTATATTGTGTTGGCTAGTCTGTTGAGTGGTTTATAAATTCTGATCGAATCGTGGGACGCCACGACGTCGATAAGAGTTTATAAATACTTGAACAGAAGATTGAACACGATATTGTTTTAAATTGGGTAAATGAAATAATTTGACCTAAAATTCTATTTTTATAGGAAAGAAACAATTTTCTGAAATTATTATAATATATGGATGTTTTGGTTGATATAATTATAATTTAATGAGATTATAAGAATCAAAATGGTTATGTATATAACCAAATAGAATGTGTATAAGAATGAAATATACATATATGATGAACTGGAACTGAATTCAAACAAAAATTTGGAATTTTAAAGCCTAGGTGTTTAGAAGAGTATTTTCCTTAAAGTATATAAAATAATAACTTTGTCTGAATGGATTTTTGAAAGTAATTAAGCACCGAACTCACTTCAGTGGTTGGGAAATAATTCTGATGACGACTGCAGCAACATCAGTTTCATTTTCGAGTTTCTAAGTGATGAATTGCTACCTTAGAAAAGTTTTGATAGACATTTGTTTGAAAGAAAACAAGTTGGTTTGAAAATTCAAATATTTTGAATTTGAGATGAAAATAAATATATGTATATATTTATATGATTTCTGGAAGATTTGAAATGGAAACCCGGGGATTTGAATTCTGAAATTAGAATTGAACTTAAGAAAGTAAATCAAAGTAAATAAATTGATTAAAAATCAATTTGAATGAACTTGAATGCATGTGAATGGAGTATGAATGGAATGTGAATATATTAATTATAGATCATTTAGACTAAGTGAATGTAAACATACGGGGTGCCATATGAAGGAAAAACCAAATGTATTGGTGAATTAAAATTTTATAAAAATAAAATGTTGAGTTCAACATAAATTGATTTTGAAAAGTAAATCGGTTAGTAGCATTTTTCCTACCTTAGTAATTTTGGGGACGAAATTCTTTTCAGGGGGGAAGAATGTAATGACCCGGATAATTCATCGGTTAATTTTAAATATTTAAATGGATTTAAATATTGAGTCGATAATATAAACACATATTTATATTAAGTTGTCGATTTAAAAATTCGATTTTTGATTTAATATCGAATATATTAAATTATCGTAATACGAAAAATAATTCAATTCGAGATTTAAACCTGAATGGAAAACAGTTCAGATAATCAATACAAAATTCAGTTTGAATTAGAATAATAATATTAATTTATTTTTGAGGAATTAATGGTTTTAAATTTAATTTATATCGATTTAAATTAATATCTTCCACAGATGATCGATTAAGGCTTTGAAACCTGTCCCAGTGTGTCCAGAATAGAGGAATAACCCTGAAAATGTCAGTTGTTGGGTTCAGAGAGGAGTTCAGAATCATTGGGTATTTTAATTAAAGGACACCGGTCCAAAAACAAATTAAAATAAAATAAATCGCACCATGTTCCTTGTTTAGTGGACAGAAACAAAACATCAAAGAAGAAAATTTGACCTCACTGTTCAATTCAAAACCGCGCCCTTCCTTTATAAAACCACAGTAAACTTCCCCCTTTGATTCATTCTCCTCCTCTAATTCAATTGCAAATATCGAATCCTCAAAAGAAAAAAATGTCGTTCCTAAAACAAATCAAAGTCTTCTAATTTGAGTCCTCAACTTCATTCGAATTCTCGGGTTTTCAAGAGTGTGATGGTGATTCGGGATATCAATTCGAAAACCACGGAGTCCCCAAATCGGAATTTCACGATTTCGAAAACCACGATCTTCTGAAGCTCAAATCTAGAGGCTCGCGATGTCATGTGGGGGGGGGGGTCGACCTCAAAGGGATTGCATGGAAAAAGATGGGCGATATCCTCTGGATGATCTCGTCGTACTGTAGCATCGTTGTTCAGAAGCGAGGGTGGTGCGGTTCTTTATTCTAGGTTGCGACTTCAGCTAGTTAGCGATGAAGTGTGAAAACATGAAGGTGACAGTGGAGTTAGGGTCATCGTGAGTTCAATATTGGAGTGCATGACTGAAGGGAAAGCGCGGTTGTAGTTGAAAGGAAGGTGATTGTTGGGTGATTATCGATTAAGGTGCGTGAAACCTGATGGAGGAACTAGGGGAATGGGTGTTCACAGGGGATTATTCGGTAGGTCGACAAGTTGGAAGTCACTCCTGTAAAGGGTTATTGTAGAAGGCGATCTTCGAGGGACTAGGAAGAAAAATCTGCAGTGATAGTTTTAACAGTGAAGAAATGGATTAAGGTAATTAAATAAATTATTTAGTTAATAATTTATTTATTTATTTAGTATAGTAGTTAATTAAATTAAATAATCGTTTAATTCGTAAATTAAAATAATTTATCGTAAGTGCTACCGTGCTAGATAAATTCAGTAGAGATGATTCATAGTTGCTGCATTGTTGAATTAAACAGGATATTCGGTAATGAAAAAAAAACTGGTGAGTAAATCTCACTCAAAATTTACTATTTAGAATTATTTTTAATCATTAAAAATAATTGTTGGTTGCTTGGATGCGTTTAAATATTTTTGGCTATATATATATATATATTTGTTATTTAGGATTGGTGTTTGTGGTTATTATATATATATATATATATATATATATATATATTGGTGACTGGTTGGATTCCCGCAGAACCATTAGCGGATGCCCGCAGTATCATTAGCGGATGACCCTATACGCCCCATGCTATGAAAGTGGATGACCTTCTATACCACGATATTCTACCAAGAAGCAGAATGGGTATTATTTATGTTGGCTAACGTCTGTGGATGCAGGAAAATAGGTTGGAGGGATCCAACCGGATTCCTCAAATATATTATTATTGGTTTGTTCTCATATATATTACATATATGATGTGTTAGAAAATCTATGGTTGATAATTGGTATTTTTGATTGGTTAAAATATCACTGGACCTGAAATGTTGATATATAAAAATATCATGGAAAAGGATATTTTGAAATTTAAAGGGGAAAATCTATTTATCTAAAATAGAATTTGAATTTCAATTGGGCTATAAATATATTAACTTGTTTGAATATATGAAACAAATAGTGAATTTATAAATGTGTTTATAAATTAATAATGCATAGGATTGAAATGAATTTATAAACAGTGTTTATAAATATATTGGAAAAATTATCATTCGATAATTTGAATATTTAAATTCAAATGTGAATTTAAAAATAGAAATGGGGAAATCGTTTTAAAGAAATAAATGATTGAATTTATTCTGATGTTCAGGATATAAATTGAACTAAAATAAATCCGTAAGGATTTATGATTTAAATTCGATTAATTCAGATTTATTTAAATAGAAGTTAAATTGAATGTGAAAATAAATTGGGTGTTATATATAAATATATATAAGTTATTATAAATAGAAATTTCCAAAATAAGATTTTGGTTTTAAAAAGATTTCGAAATAGGCTTGTTTAAAAATAAAACAAGGAAATTTATAAAATGGTGTTTATAAATATAATGAATTAATTATCAAGAGATAATTTGAATATTTAAATTCAAATATGAATTTAAAAATTGAATTTGAAACATTCAAAAGGGAACAACGGTTTTTATTCCACAATTCGGAATATCAAGGGGATGGAGTTTCAAATAGAAATTTCAAAAGGGAACTTGTTTAAATATATGAAACAAGGAAGTTGAATTTATAAATAGTGTTATAAATTTGGTGAAATAAATTATCATTTGGATAATTTAAACCATTTATATTCAAATAGGAATTTAAAAGTAAATTGGGAAGTGTTTTGAAACAAAACGATTGATTATATTTCGGAATTCGGAATATAATCTGAATTGAGAAGAATTCAACGGGTTTATAATTGAAATCGATTATATTGAATTTTATAAATAATTTATTTATAAAAGGAATTGGAATTAAATATAGAAGATCGAAGTATAATAAATATATTACCGAGTAAGGAAAAATCGACAATTATAGATAATCGAAAATATTATGTTGAATTGGGAAACTGATTTGATATATATTAAAAATGCATCAGAATGGAGTTGAATTTATTATAAATGAAGTTTAAACGTTTATATATATAAATATAATTAAAACGAACTCGCCGAAGCACGGCAGTTCGTGAATTGGCATTTCGAACTTCAATTAGGTATATAGAACTCAATTTAAGTCGGAATTCCTTGAAACAAGAATCGTCAGGACCGATTTGATAATAGGTTTCTAATGGAAGAGAAAAATATGGATTTCGTCAAATAGATTTTGAGTTATGTCAAAATCAAATTTTCAGAAAAACAGCGCCAGAACCATTATAAAGCCATAACGGTTTATTTAAATAAATAAAAGGATTTTAAGGAAATAAAATCCGAATTGCCATTAGAAAAATCCAGACTTGAGTTATAACATAAATATGAACTCAAGTAAAGTAAATGAATAGATTGTTGAAACAAAAATCATATTTTTGATTTTTGAATAGCATTAATTAAGTAAGAGAAAAAAACTAATTAATCGAGTTTAGACTGAAATAAGACTTCGGATAAGTAAATGAGATTTGTGAATCCATAATCGAAATCGAATATGTAACTTGAATTGAAAATAGAATTTAATTCGTTTATAAGCAAGTTAAAATATATTTGAACATGTTATGTTCAAATATGAAAGTGAAATAGGTAAAAGAGTTAATTAGCGAATTAATTAACGAAATTGAGTTAAAACGATTAGGTTGAGTTGAAATAAAGTGGAAATGATTTGATATATGCTAAGCAGGTATGGAATGAAGTGTTAGAAGAGATATAAATAGAATGCTCGACAAAAAGGTATGTATATAAATTGGATATGAGGTTTTATGCGCCGTATCGGGAAGCCTCTTGGCTTTTTGATTTTCTTTTTGAAAGGAGAGGGCCAGTGTGGCAAAGTTTGAATTTTTCCGGTAACCCCGTACAAAGGAGGTAGAATTTTTTCAAAAATTTAAGGGGTTAGAATATTTTTAAGAAAATTTGATAAGTAGAAATGTATATATCGATATATATAGAATTCGATAAGGAAACGAACTTAAAAATAGAATTGTATAAACAAAAAGGAAATCTATAAATAAAATCTCGTAAGAATAAAAAGAGAAGTATGTATATGTTTAAAAATGGAATAATTGGTTTGTATGGTATTGATTATTCGAGTAAGTAGTCTTGTTTGTTTTGACGTTATGAATGTTATTCGGTCAAGGTCTGAGAGGTAGCTATACCCCAACTTGATTGATGTCATTATTAACAAATAAATAGTAAGATTCAGGCTCGAATGTCAATATTGAATAAGATTTAGTTAAACGTAGTATTTGGATTGTCGTAATGATGTTTTACACAACATCCGTTTTAACCCAGATAATTGTAAATTGGTAATAGAATAATAAATATTTCCTAAGTATAGAAATAAATAGGTCGGAAAAGAGATAAGTAATTGGAATATTTTCCAATTATAAATAGAAGATATTTTCTAACTACAGAAAATAAAAGAAGGCGATATATGGAAATGTTTTCCAGTGTTAATAACATACAATTTCTAAACACAAAAAATAAGGATATATATATGTTTGATGATTTGATTGATAATTCCATTTGGAAATAAGATTGTTGTGTGTACACGGACATTTTTTTCATTTGATAGTTAAATCACCAACTATCAAAGTTTTTAACCATTTTAACGTTGTTAATATGGAGAGACCGGTTGGATTATTATCCAAAGAACCACTCCGTATTGGCATAAGCATTGCAAACCAAGTATGTTGAATATATTGAAGACGGAGTAAAGTGCTAGGGCTGTTGTATAAGTTCTAGGTAGAGATTGCCTAGGACGGATGTACAGAATAGTGCCTTCGGTTTCGTTCCATCCCAGAATGAACGTGTATGGACGAATGTCTGAAAGAGTATTTCCAATGATCGCATTTTGGATTGTACAAATATATATGGTGGCAACGGATTTATTCCCTTAGCATAATATCCAGAATATATTTGTGTAAACCAAATTAGTGATTAACGGATCTGACAATGTGACATTCAAAGTGATTGTGTTATAAATGAATGATAAGTAAGCGTAGCCTCAGGCCTCAACAACCGTGAAATGACAAAAATCGGGCAGGCAGCATAGCTATGCGGGTAGATCCCATTAGGGTGTGTTATTACCTATCTAGAGATTCATTTAATTCCTTCTTCTATTCGATGTTGTCCCATTCGGGAAACGGTTGTTGATCCCAATCGTTGGTGATATACATTCGATACACTCAAGCGAAATGAGTGGTCGGTCATGTGTGGCCGGGTTACAAGATGTTCTTGTTGAACCTAGTGTATTCTCCTCTAGAGATACACTATCGGAAGGTGATTCCATACCTTGTCATAGTTGGAAATTCATTACCCAATAAGTGCTTGCCGTTTTGATTGTACATTATATATGTGGAACGTGAGATGCAAACGTTCCACTAGATTTCTATTTATTTGATTTAGACATTATCATAATATCAAAGAGTTTTGATATAAGGATTATCTTTTTCTTTAAAAAAGAATTTGAAAGTTATATCAAGTGTTTGGATTCTCATAAGGGAAAAAATCCGTTCCGTGTTATACGGCGTGGTCTTATGAGATATTAGTTATTTTCTTAAACTGTTTTAAATAGTTTACTCAGACCAGTTCCATGACTGACCCGGAGTTTGTTGTGTTTTGTTTTACCTAAACTCTTGGGTTCCCAAATTTGTATGGGCAGTCAAGTAGTTCAGGATTTTACAGATTTACTTGGAGGAGCTGGAAGCAGGAGGCTTCAGTGTTATCTAGTTATTGTTATTTCCGCTGTGTTGTAAGTGTTGTACTCTGATAAGTGTATGTTATACAGTTAAAAAAATTTATTTCAAAGGATATGATATATTATATTTTATTCCGCTGCGATGTGAGATTCTGTGTTGTTATTTCTGTTCTTCTTTTACCTTTTTCTTCTAAAAAAAAATGATTCATATTTTCGTGATATTTGGGTTGGATGTACGGTGTATGTAGTCAACTCAGATATTACGGATTTTTGGGACATTACATAAATGGACTATGTGTCTAATATTTGGTTTTATTCTGTGTTGATTGGTCTCTATTAAATATATATCTATTTGGTGGCGGAGAATTTATTCTCATGCTTAACACCCTTCTCTAAGACGTACGAGCTCAAAGGTTATATATCGGTAGACATCAGTCTCTTGAAGTGAATTGCCTATGTGGCATGCTAAGATGCAAATGATCAGGGCTTCTGTTGAATGCAGAGTCTTGTGGTTGATGATCAAAGCACGTCCTGTGTGCCATAGCTTTGTGTATAGCGTTAATTCGCGAGCCTTACACCTCGGTATGAGTCAGAAACGGGATCGTGACTAAAGGGAGTGCATGACGTTTCTTTCTAGCTATGGGTGGTGTCAGGGTTTTGCAAGCCCTAAAATTTTTATACTTTTACCTGTGTATTTGTTTGATTGCGAGGCGCCTCGGGTATATCGATTTCTACTTAGCCGATAGATATAGGTTTGATAGGACAAGGAAACGTGTGTTCAGGTATAATTAATCCGCTATGTGTAGAACGACCTTGAAGATCCAAGGGTTCGCCATCGTCTGAACCCTAAGACATTTGCTAGAGTGTCTTGAAGCCGGCGAGGATGATCCCTTGCCTCAACTCATGACGGAAATCCAATTTCCAATATGTGACATTTCAATTTTACTTGTAATCCTATTTATGGCGACATAGTGGGATGGGGCGCTTATGCAGTCTATGATTGATACATTTATATTTGAAGTTGATTTCTTCACTTATAGTAACAATAAAAGATTAAATTTCGCGTATCGATCATTATTTGGCTATTATAAGTTAAAACTCTATCCTCCGGCTTGCATTGCATTGTGTGATGGGACCTGGGTCTTATAATAGTTTCATTGTTCTTTATTTAGCATTGCGCTGTTTGTTTTATGCACTGGTATTCTTGGGAGGAAACCCGTTCCATGTTATACGGCATGGTCCCTTGATTTACCTAACTTTAAAATCAAATTAATAACTGTTTTAGTTCTCACACCAGTCACATGACAGACTTGGAGTTTATTTTTTTAACCTAAACTCTAGGTGCCCCTATTTTCCACACGGGCAGCTAGTAGTTGGGTTTTTGCAGATTTATATTCACAGGATCCTAGATTTACAGCGGGAGTTATATTTGAAACGCTCTATATCCGTGTATTTCTTTCAGTTGTGTTATGTATTATTTTTCCGCTACTATGTATTTAAATGTAATTTAAATCTCTGATATTTATTAAATGTGTAATATTTTTTCATACTCTGTTGTGTTCTTGTACTCTGATGGAAATTGTTGTAATAAGCAATGAAATGTTCTTCTGTTTGTGTTCTGATTTGTCATGTTCTCAACTCAATCCGGGCTTTCCTTTACGGGGAAGTTTGGGTCGTTTCATAAATGTATGTTGACATACTTGTCTTTTAAATTTTATTTTTTTGATTTTTCATGTTATATATATATATATATTAGTATATTTAATTATTCTAACTCACTTAATGAAAATATGCCTAACTCTTCTAAATTTAGTAAATATTGCTTCGCTTAATGTTTTTTTTAGTATATCCGCTGTTTGTTTATCTATTTCTATAAATTCGAGTGAAATTTTCTCCTTACTTACGTTATCTCTTAGAAAATGATATCTTATATCGATATGTTTAGTTCTTGAATGATGAGTTGGATTTTTAGAAATATTTATAGCACTCATATTATCACAGTATATCGGTGATTTATTTATATTTAATCCAAAATCATTTAGAGTTTGTTGCATATATATTACTTGTGAACAAGCCAAAGCAGTAGAGATATATTCTGCTTCAGTTATTGACAAAGATACATTATTTTGCTTCTTACTATACCATGAGACTAGTGAATGTCCTAAGAAGTGACATGTTCCACTAGTACTTTTACGATCGGATTTACATCCCACATAGTCAGCATCACAGTAATAGACTAAGTCGAATGAATCATCCTTAGGATGAAATAATCCAAAGTATGATGTATGCTTTACATACCTTAGACTATGTTTTATGACTTTTAAATGTGTTTCCTTAGGTTGCGATTGATAAATTGCACAGAGACATACACTATGCATTATATCTGGTCCACTAGCAATTATATATAGTAATGATCCTATTATTCCTCTATACATTTTTTGATCAACATCTTTAGATGTATCATCTTTACTTAATGCTATATTACTCGCCATAGGTGTTGATCTCCTATTAGTCGTTGTTTGATTATATTTATTAATTAGATCTCTAGCTTATTTTTCTTGATTAATAAATAGTCCATTCTTTAATTGATGAATTTGTAATCCTAAAAGAATGTTAGTTCTCCCATATGACTCATTTCAAATTCTTGGGTTATAATGTCTAAAAATTCTTGTAACAAATAATTTCTTAATCTATTATACCAAGCCCTAGGAGCCTGTTTTAATCCATATAACACTTTCTTTAACTTGTATACGTGATCTGGTAATTTTTTGTCTTCAAATAGAGGTGGTTGCTCTACATATACGTCTTCTTTAACAAACCCATTTGGAAAAGCACTTTCGACATCCATTTGATATAATTTGAAATTATTATGGTTTGCAAAGGCTAATAAAATTTTATTGGCTTTTAAAATTGCTACGGGGGCAAAAATTTCATTGTAATCTATTCCTTCTTCTTAAGTATAACCTTGTGCTATTAGACGTGCCTTATTTCTTATGAATAAACCGTGTTCATTCATTTTATTTTTATAAACACATTTAGTTTCTGTTATTGTTTTATCCTCTAGTCTACGAACAATTTCCCATACATCATTCCTAGTAAACTGATTCAGTTCTTCTTGCATAGCAAGTATCCATGAATCATCGGAATATGCTTCCTTTGGATTCTTAGGTTCAATAGTTGAAATAAATTCAGTATTACTCAAAATATTTAATTGGTTACTGGTTTTAACAATGGATTCAATATCTCCTAAGATATTTTCTACAGGATGATCTCTAAGGAATCTAATTCTTTTATTTGGTTGATTATCGTCATGATTTATTTCATTAATTTCATTTTCACATTCATCTTTATTACTTTGAGTTGTAATTTTCGTCAAAAGATACGTTTAAGGTTTCTTCTAGGGTATTGGTTCGAATAATAAAAACTCTATACGCTTTACTTCTTTCTGAATATCCAATAAATATTCCTTTATCGGATTTCGAGTCAAACTTGTCTAAATTGTCTTTAGTATTATGTATAAAGCATTTGCTTCCAAATATTTTAAAATATGACAATTTTGGTTTCTATTTATACAAAAATTCACAAGGAGTTTTATGAGTTAAAGGTCTAATTGAAATACTATTTATAATATAGCAAGATGTTGCAACTACCTCAGCCCAAAAGTTTATTGGTAAATAACTATCAGATAACAAGTTCTCGCACACTCTTGTATCGTCCTATTTTTTCGTTCAACTACTCCATTTTATTGAAGGGTTCTAGGGATAGAAAATTATGGGTTATTCCCCTTTTATTACAATATTTTTCAAAATTTTCGTTTTCGAATTCCCGCCATGATCACTTCGTATTGTTTGTATTTTTAGTGATAATGAATTTTGAGTTCTTTTAGAAAAAAATTAAATTGATCAAAAGCATCATTTTTATTTTTAAGAAACAAAGTCCAAGTAAATCTAGGGAAATCGTCGATTATTATGTAAACATATCTATTATGATTTATCGATTGAACTTGAGACGGACCAAAAAAATCCATGTGAATATACTCTAATGGTTTCGATGTAGTAATTTCCTCTTTTAATTTAAATGAACTTCTCTTGAATTTTCTGAATTGACAAGCGTCACATAAGTTATTAACTTTAAATTTCATTTTGGGTGACCCTCTAATTGAATCTAATTTAGAAATCCTAGAGATATGTTTGAAATTTATATGACCAAATCCCTTATGCCAGATCCAGGGGTCACTTGTATTGGCCATAAGGCATAGGTTATCGGTGGAGATTTTCATACTCAATGTGTGTGTATATATATATATATATTTCTTTCTGTCTCCTTCAAATATTACTTTTGAATTCCTATCTTCTACAAAACATTTATCTTTTCGAAGTTTGTTTTATAGCCCTTATCGCAAAGTTGACTTATACTTAGCAAGTTATGTTTTAAATTCCTAACTAATAAAACATCAGAAATAGTAGGAGTTTCAGAATTACCGACATTGTCGATACCAATGATGTATCCTTTAGATTTATCTCCAAAGTTTACCATTCCACCATCTTCATATTTCAGATTATTGAGTAATTCAGGATTTCCTGCCATATGTCTCGAATAACCACTATCCAGTATCCATTTGTCCTTTTTGATTTCTACCAATTGCTTTCCAGAATTTGAATTCCCAATGGCCATGTAACACACCAGTTCGAATTTTGAAATTCCAGCGACCGCATTTTCAGAATTTGAATTTTCAATAGCCACCATTTTAGAATTTGAGTTTCCAACAACCACTTCACCCATCTTTTCAACTTTTCAATTTTCAAAAGCCATAAAACACATCTTTTCCTAGATTGAACAATATTTCAGTAGACACATGACTTTTCAACATGATTATATGTAGGCTCTTTCAACACTGATACAATGCATGAATGGACATTAGTGTTAACAAATATTCCAAATTTTTCCATTTAAAATTTTTGAAAAATCAGATTATGAACTTTTTGAAAGACCTTGCTCCGATACCAATTGTTAGAGATTACGGAATGGATCGTTAAGGAAAAACTAACACTAGAGCAGGGTGAATAGTCTTTTTGAGAAACTAAACAAAATCTAAAACTTATATGAACTACTATATGAATCTAACACCAAAGAAACAATCTTAGAAACAGAATCAAACACAAACACAGAAATAAACATAAATAAAATGTAGAAAAGAAAATAACACATTGGATTTTATACTGGTTCAGAATCGCTCCTACGTCCAGTCCCACAACGCTGGAGTGCACAGATTTTTATTACTATATCAATATCCAACTACAATCCTACTGGATTTCACAGCTACAAGGGATACCACTGATTTGAGGCGACCCAAAACCCCGTACTGACGGCGGCAAGGGTAATCCATGGAATATAACACAGAAAACAGATAATAGCAGAACAAAATTAAATAAATACACCAGAAAATGAACAATATAATATACTGGATAAAAGTAATCATCAGAGTTACACAGTATACAGGATCACACTTAGTACAAATACAGTTCAGCTATACATGAATGTCTACAGCGGAAAACAAACAAAATATGTACAATAGGAGCTGAACAGCATAAAAAGAGATAAATGATAGAATCCATCTTCAGCTTCAGCTATCCAGAAAGAACCAGCTAAACCTGAATACAAGGCTGCCCGTGGAGAAAAAGGGGCACCCGAGTTTGAAAGTGAAACAAACTACGAGTCAGTCATGGGACTGGTATGAGAAATCTACTCAACACATATATAATTTGGCCAATCACAGGACCACGCCACTTTCGTGGAACGGGTTTACTCCATTGGATTGCCAGTGCTTTAAAACAAATCTTTCTTTTAAACATCGCTATGCTTTTTATAAAAATGAAGCCGTTATAAGACTCAGTTCCCATCACACAATGCAACGCAAACCGGAGGATAGAGTTTTTACCTTATAACGGCCAAAATAGGCTTGATACGAATAAAACAAAGGCATTTGATATTATTGCTAGTGTCTATATGTTTTGAAAACAATTTCAAATCATAACTATCAATCATAGGCGGCATGGGTACCATATATCATGTCGCCAAATATATATATACAATCGAAACCGCATCGTCACGTATTTGGAAATTGGATTTCCGTCATGAACCAAGGCAAAAGATAGTCCTTACCGAATTCGAGACAATCTAGCCCATGTCTCAGGCATAGCCGCAACCGTACCTTAGATCGTCAGGGCCGGTCCACACAAAGTGGATTATAATGCCTGAACAATGCATCCCTCCGCCCTTTAGGGCGTAAATGAGCCAACGAATGACTCCATCGGACCCGGATCGTCCGACCTAACCGAGGCGCCTCGCAACAGCAACAACCACACAGGTGAAAAGTATATAAATGTCAGGGCTGGTAGGTCACTGACAACACCCTAGCTAGAAAGAAAACGCACGTCCCCCCTGAGGTCCTTCTCCCGTTTCTGGTTCATACCGGGGTGTGAGGCTCGTGAATTCACGTTGTACACAAAGCTACGCCACACAGGCGGTGCTTTGATCATCACCACAAGACTTTGCTTTTCAACAGAAGCCCTGATCACTGCATCTTAGCATGCCACACAGGCGATTCATGCCGTGCGATTGATGTCCTTTGATATACAACCTCTGAGCTCTTGCATTTCAGAGAAGGGCGTTAAGCAAAAGAATAAATTCTCCGCCGCCAAACAGATGTATGTTTAACAAAGATCAATCAACACGGAATAAAATCCAATGTCAGACACACAGTCCATTTACAAGTCCGTTCTGGGTCTGAACGAAACCGGAGGCACTAGATACCTCGCAAACCCATCGATCACCACGTACGTCTGGACGATCACCACTCATTATCCATATTTCGGGATGCCTCCCAATCAGGACCTCGGTTACCATCCAAACGAGGTGAAGATCTCTGGTCTTCGACCATCGTCTTCATCTTCGATTTGCTATCGTCGATTCAGTTATTCAGAATGGGAAAAACCCGGT
Source organism: Allium sativum (assembly GCA_030737875.1). Taxonomy (NCBI): domain Eukaryota; kingdom Viridiplantae; phylum Streptophyta; class Magnoliopsida; order Asparagales; family Amaryllidaceae; genus Allium; species Allium sativum. The sequence continues at coordinate 143,348,170 of CM060913.1, read as the reverse complement.
CTTTCTGAGCAACTTGCGTATATAATAAACAAGTGCAACACTAACATATACATGCATCATTTCAATTCATTAGTCACTAACCGTCAATCAATAAGAGAACGATTTCCCAAATATTAACCCTGAAGGCCGAAACCAACATCAGATCAACACCCAGGAAACCACTCGACTTAGCCAACCTTCAGTTAATTTCTAAATCACATCCATATTTTTTATAACATTTTATAACGATTTATCGTTATTTTTATTTATTTTAAAATAGCCAATATATTCAAAACGACGCATCGGGCCATAACGCGGTCGTGGCGTTGTATTTCTTCGGATTTGATTTACACATATCTGAAAATCTAACCGTTGGATCTTCACAAAATTTACCTCTTTAGAAAGATCTTTTCAAAACGAATCCAACGGTTCCATGTGACGGCAAGGAATTTCGCTCGGTCCGAACCAGTCGCTAAACCGATCCAGGCCGTTCGAAACGCCCTATCGTTTGAGAACAGGACAAAACAGAACGCATACAGAAGAACATTTCACTGTATATTACAACAATGCACCAGATTACAAGAATATACAGAGTATAAATGAATATTACACAGAAATATCAGAGATTTAAATTACATTTAAATACATCGCAGCGGAAAATAATACAATACACAACTAGAAGAGATATACGGATACAAAGCTTTCCGGATATCGTTCCAGCTGTAAACCAGGTTCCTGTGAATATAAATCTGCAAAACCAAAACTACTAGCTGCCCGTGTCAAAATAGGGGCACCCAGAGTTTAGGTTAAAACAATAAACTCCAGGTCAGTCATGGGACTGGTGTGAGAACTAAAACAGTTATTAATCTTTATTTTCAAAGTTAGGTAAATCAAGGGACCACGCCGTATAACACGGAACGGGTTTCCTCCCAAGAATACCAGTGCATAAAACAAACAGCGCAATGCTAAATAAAGAAAAATGAAGCTGTTATAAGATCCAGGTCCTATCACACAATGCAACGCAGCCGAGGATAGGGTTTTCCCTTATAACAGCCAAAGAATGCTTGATACGTTTAAAACAAATCGTTTGATACTATTATAAGTGCATAGTGTATAAAACAACTTCAAATCATAAGTATCAATCATAGGCGGCATGAATGGCCCATAACACTATGTCGCCATATATAAGTTTACAATCAAAATCGCAAGACGTCGTATTGGAAGTTGGGTTATCATTTATGGTATGAACCGAGGCTAGGGGCAAGATCCTCAACCGATTCGAGACGCTCTAGCCCGTGTCTCAGGAACAACCGCAACTGCCCCATGGATCGTCAGGGCCGGTCCACCGATGTGGATTATTATGCCTGAACACTACGTTTCCCCGCCCTTTGGGGCGTAAGCCTGGCCCGTCAGCCGACCAGAAGCATCGGCCGAAACCGATATCACGAGGCGCCTCACTTTTCAGCAAGTAATAATAAGTAACATCCACATGAGTCAAACTCGTCAGCCAGTTCAAGCACTGACGCCACTCATAACTAGAAAGAAACGTAGGTCCTCCCTGATGTTCGTCTCCCGTTTTTGATTCATACCGGGTGTGATACTCGCGAATCAACGTTACACAAAGCTACGCCACAAAGGCCGTGCTTCGATCATCACCACAAGACTCTGCTTTTCAATAGAAGCCTTGATCATTTGCATCTTAGCATGCCACACAGGCAATTCGCTCCATGCGATTGATATCCATCAATATATAACCCGTGAGCTCGTACGTCTCAGAGAAGGGCGTTAAGCAAGAGAATAAATTCTCCGCCGCCAAACAGATATATATTTAATAGAGATCAATCACACGGACTAAAATCCAATGTCAGACACACAGTCCATTTACAAGTCCGTTCTGGGTCTGAACGAAACCGGAGGCACCTAGTACCCCGCATATCCATCGATCTCCAAGTACGTCTGGACGATCACTAACTGTTTCCATCTTCTTGGGTGTACAACCCAATCAAGATCATCAGTAATTACCCAAACGACGTGAAGACCTCCGGTCTTCGACCATCGTCTTCATCTTCGACTTATCGTCGTATCAGTCATTCAGAATGGGATAAACCCGGTCTTTCCGAATAACTCGCGTATATTTTAAATAAGTGTTACACAAACACAACATACGCCTCATTCCAATTCATTAGTCACTAACCGTAAATTAACCAAGAGAGTAATTCCCCAAATATTAACCCCGAAGGCCGAAACCAACATCAGATCAATATCCAGAAAACCATTCTGTTTGGCTAACCGACAGTCAGTTTCTAAATTTCACATTCATAGGGAAATGTTCCCATTAATTTTATCCAAGATAAATTTCTTGAATTTATTCTTTATTCTATTTTTGAATCTCAATTCAAACTAGTCGGGATTAGCGAACCTTACCGAAGTAATCATTTATTTTAATTTCCCCATCCCAACCTATTCATTCCATGAAGTAAAACTGGTAATACTTCATATCTAACACCACAGTGTTATCGGTAAATTCAATTACCATTTCACGTTCAAATCTAATTAAAGATTTAACTATCGCCTGGAGCAAAACTGGTGGTACTCCATTCTCGACCATTTCAATCTAATTAAAGATTCATTAAAACTCCACTTAGTTTTAATCGTTAACTGGGTTAAAGAATCAGTGTCATTTAAAACACAGTTCACGATAAACCCAAAATCACATTCATTAATTATCGGGTTAAAGAACGAGTGTTGTTTAAAACACTGTTCACGATAAACCCAAAAATCAATATCAATTCAATTCCAATTAAATATCATTTAATTGGTACACTTCATTAAATCTAAATAAAAAGATTTAATCTTTTCTCAACAGGGTTCAAGAACAGTGCTAGTGAAGACACCATTCACGACAAACCCAAATCACATTCGATATTCAATACAAGGCTCTGAATAGAAAATATATCGGCTTATATTCAATATCGAATTCTACGACTAACAAATGTCGTATTGGAAATAACGATATAAATATATATCTTTCAAATTTCCATAACAACACCTGTATAATCACGAATTCCAACATCGAAATATTCTGAAGACAATTTCGATTCAAATCCACTCCAATGCAATCATTGGAATTTTGGTTATTTTAAAACCCTTTTCGAATTCAATTTATTTATTTATTTAAAAATAAATAGAATTATAATTCTAGTTCAAAACTAGTTCATTTCGATAAAAATCTATTTTTATCTTTTCAAATATGGAGTTTTTCATCCCAATCCTTTCTAAACCATTTCTTATGATTTTACACAAATTATTACTATTTTTAATAATTTTATCAAGGCCCGTACAGTCGATTTCCATCAATGGCCATCGAACTGCACTTACAGCGACCTTTTTCAAATTTGATTTGGACGTAACTCCAAATCCAACCGTTAGATTTCAAATTTCTAATATTCGTTAGAAAGCTCTTTTCGATACAAACCCAACGGTTTCGGTTTTAGGAGAATCCGACGGTCGGATCTCCCTTAATGTCCATTTGAAATAAATGGTCGAAATTCACGAACTGCCGCGGCGCGGCGCATTCTATTCAGGCCATTATATTATATATATAATATATATTTCGTCGATTTCTATTTAAAACGAATTATATAAAAAGTTTTAAAATTCGTTTCAAAAGCATTTTCAACTTCCTTTTTCAATTCAAATCAAAATTGAATTCTTCTTTATAAATTCGTTTTAAAATTCATTTCTATTCAATTCAAATTTCAATTCAATTTGAATTCATTTAAATTCGTTTTCAATTCAATTTGAACTCGTTTTCAATTCATTTCATTTCGAAATCGTTTTCAATTCAATTCATTTCGAAATCGTTTTCAATTCAATTCATTTCGAAATCGTTTTCAATTCAATTCATTTCGAAATCGTTTTCAATTCATTTCATTTCGAAATCGTTTTCAATTCAATTCATTTCGAAATCGTTTTCAATTCAATTCATTTCGAAATCGTTTTCAATTCAATTCATTTCGAAATCGTTTTCAATTCAATTCATTTCGAAATCGTTTTCAAATCATTTCATTTCGAATTCGTTTTCAATTCAATTCATTTCGAAATCGTTTTCAATTCAATTCATTTCGAAATCGTTTTCAATTCAATTTATTTCGAAATCGTTTTCAATATCGATATAAATATCGTTCACGTCAAAATGGCGTCAATCTAATCAATACGGCTTCATATATTCCTATTTTCAAATATTCTATTTCAAATATTTCTTTTTCAAAATAGTTGTTATTATCAAAATATTTCGTTCAACACATGACCAATCTCAATGAATGAGTACTGTCAACACATGAACTTTTATTTTATAACGATAAAGGTGCAAATTTTATTACTAAAATATTTCGTTCAACACATGACCAATCTCAATGGATGAGTACTGTCAACACATGAACTTTTATTTTATAACGATAAAGGTGCAAATTTTATTACTAAAATATTTCGTTCAACACATGACCAATCTCAATGGATGAGTACTGTCAACACATGAACTTTTATTTTATAATATTCTTTATTTTTCAAATCGGAATGAGGCCCAATCAATTACCATATAAAGTTAATTATATGGATTTTTATACAACACATGTATATAATAGCATGGAAAAATAATCAACCATCAACCAAAATGCACTACACTGTATAAGCATCAAATATAGATATCTAACGCTTAAAACAGCCTGTCAATCAACCGATCGACATATTTAATAAATCAGGATGAGTGAACTTCAAATTTCATCCCAACACCCGTGTGGGGTTTCAAACAATCAAACACATATTTTATTTGTGCTGTTGGGCGATGTGTAAAATTTATCGACCCAATCAATGTCCTTCAAATAGGTGTACATAAACAAACCGTCTGGTTTGTAAATGAATATTTATTTTATTCACTTTCACTATATTCATATTCACGTTAAAAATTATATTTTTAACGATAAAACATTTTATTCCAACATATGAATTTCTATTATTCATTTACACAAATAAAATGATATTTTTATTTTCTAACATATTTTAGAAAATTTCGGCGGCATAACGGCACGATACTAGAAACGGGACGAGGCCTAGCCTTATCCCCGGTCTAGTGAAGGCCCACGCCATTCACACATCAATCAAATTCATTCAATTCACCCAAACAACTCAATTTCAATTCAAATATCCAACTAATCTATGCAACCAAACAAACAAGTCCATGGTCTGTGGACGATTGTGTCGGGTGCTACTAAGCACCGTCTGCATCCTAGTATATATATATTACTAGAAAAGAAATTGAAAGGTGAGAAATTCTCACATATAGCTATCCAATCATCTTGACTCTTCTTTGATAAAAATCTTCATCGTTATCGCATTTTCGTCATCTCCTTTGCCCGTAGCCACTACATATATAAAAATCGAATTTTTAGTTCGCTATTCAATATATAAAAATCATATTTTTGACTTCGAAGTTCAATAGATAAAAATCATATATAAAAATCATATTTTTATTTCGAAGTTCAATATATAAAAATCATATTTTTATTTCGCTATTCAATATATAAAAATCGAATTTTGACTTCGCTATTCAATATATAAAAATCGAATTTTGACTTCGCTATTCAATATATAAAAATCGAATTTTTAGTTCGCTATTCAATATATAAAAATCGAATTTTGACTTCGCTATTCAATATATAAAAATCGAATTTTGACTTCGCTATTCAATATATAAAAATCGAATTTTTAGTTCGCTATTCAGTATATATAAAAATCGAATTTTTAGTTCGCTATTCAATATATAAAAATCGAATTTTGACTTCACTATTCAATATATAAAAATCGAATTTTTGGTTCGCTATTCAATATATATAAAAATCGAATTTTTAGTTCGCTATTCAATATATAAAAATCGAATTTTGACTTCGCTATTCAATATATAAAAATCGAATTTTGACTTCGCTATTCAATATATAAAAATCGAATTTTTAGTTCGCTATTCAATATATAAAAATCGAATTTTTAGTTCGCTATTCAATATATAAAAATCGAATTTTTAGTTCGCTATTCAATATGTAAAAATCGAATTTTTAGTTCGCTATTCAATATATAAAAATCGAATTTTTAGTTCGCTATTCAATATATAAAAATCGAATTTTTAGTTCGCTATTCAATATATAAAAATCAAATTTTTAGTTCGCTATTCAATATATAAAAATCGAATTTTTAGTTCGCTATTCAATATATAAAAATCGAATTTTTAGTTCGCTATTCAATATATAAAAATCGAATTTTTAGTTCGCTATTCAATATATAAAAATCGAATTTTTAGTTCGCTATTCAATATATAAAAATCGAATTTTTAGTTCGCTATTCAATATATAAAAATCATATTTTTATTTCGAAGTTCTATATATAAAAATCATATTTTTATTTCGAAGTTCTATATATAAAAATCATATTTTTATTTCGAAGTTCAATATATAAAAATCATATTTTTATTTCGAAGTTCAATATATAAAAATCATATTTTTATTTTCGCTTTACATGTAATAAAAATCCTACCTTTCACATATTAAAAATCTGATCTTTCTAAATTAAAAATATAATCTTTTCTAAATTAAAAATATAATCTTTTCTAAATTAAAAATATAATCTTTTCTAAATTAGCTAATACTATAAAAAGACTAATTTTTTAACATGCTTTTTATTTTTAAAGACTGATTTTTATTCATAAAAAAAAAATATCACCTTGGTTCGATCGCAGGAGGTCGGAGATGTTGAGCGTGGCTGTGGAGGTGGCGCCATCGAGCTGGCGGAGCAGTGGGTCAACGGTGGTTGCAGTTTGGGCTATGGGGCATCAGGTTTCAGGGTTTTCGAGGTGGTTGGGGTTTGCGAGCAGGCGGAGGAGGGATGGGTAATCGGAGGTCAACTCCTGCGGTATACAAAGGGGGCGCGCGTCTTCCGATCAATTTGGGGATTGGAGGGGAACTAAAGGGAGAGAGAACGGAGAGGATGGTGGTGCGGTGAGGTCTGGAAGGAGGTGGCGGATCGAAGTTGATGGCGGCGCCGGCTTGGTGGACCCGGCGGCGCGGATTTGCCCTCCCCGTCGTTCGGTGTTGTTGTTTTTTTTTCTTTTTTTCTTTTTCCTGGTATGAGGGAATCGAGACAAGGGGGGCCAGAAAATAGACAGGGTGAGGAGAGAGGGATTTACCTTTTTTTTATTTAATTAATTAATTTATTTTCAAAAAAGTTGAATTTTACATACGACCTCGAAACGAGGCCCACCGCCTGACGTCCATAGCGTTTTACCCCCATTCCGAACACAATGGGATATGTATCGCAAGCTGATTCGACTGTTACAATCAGTTTCCGTTGAATTTACATTTAAATCACTATATTGAATTTTAAACGTACATCTCAAATTACCGAGGTCACATACTAACTCTAAAAATTCCCGAAAAAATATTTTCTAGCTTCGTATTGACGATACGGTCCTAACAAAACTAGTTTCGCCGAATTCTGAGACCGTTAGAAAAATGGCCAATTTCCAGTCGATTAAATCAACTAAAATGGTCAAAACACGTTTTCCTTTGCTACGCTCACATATTGATTCGAAAAATTATGAAATTTGGAATCTAGCAATAATTCGACATCACGGACCTAACAAAACTGGTTTCGTCGAAATCCGAGGTCATTTGCAAAATGTCCATTTTAAGGGCCTGAATTCCGTAGCGACTATTCAGAATTTTCGACTGGACATATCTTTTGATTCCCGCTACGAACTTTGGATTTTTCGGATTCATTGGAAAGATATTCACTATTAGATTCCATTATTTTTGGTTTCACTAAAATCCGGATTGTTTTGCACCCGGTACATTCAATTGAAGTTTGAAATCGAATTATCGAACTACCGCGCCATTTTCAATTCTATTTATAATTATATATAAATATTTATATTCTAACGACGACATATATAATATATACGTTGAATTATATTCAAAATAAATTTCTCGTCGATATTATTTAAAATAATTCATTTTAAATATTCAAAATTCGCCAAAATTGTCAAAATAAAAATTTCAAACTGGCTCGCATTTTACGGGTTGTTACAATCTCCCCCACTTAAAACTTTTCGTCCCCGAAAAGGAACAAAGTCGAAAGTGGTTTGATTAATCAACTCTACGCTCGATCTGGCTTCCCTTCTCTAACCTTTTAGTTTCTGAGAATTTTCAAAAATTTGGCTAACACCCTAAATTTTTGAAAAATTTCGCCATAACCTCCCCTGCACCGGGAGCATCGGGGAATTTCAAATAGCTTCCCCGGTCCTTCAGATCTCAAAAAGAAAAAGAAAAGGCCAAGCGGCTAGCCAATAGGCTCATAAAATCATCATCACCCAAACAAAACAGTAAATTATGTAGTAAACATGTACCTATTTGTCGGGCAAACAAATTTTATTCTCTGGCTCTAGCCTCCTTGCTATGACCTGTTCAATGATATATATGTATATGCAAGCAAATGCAACCAATTTTCAATACAATCCAATATTTGGTTCAATTAGGCATAATGGTTCAAAATTATCAAACAAATAAACAAACAACACAATCATCAATCAATTAGTGAATTAACGCTTCAAATTCATAATTTTGATACATATACAAAAATCATGTTTTTGATACCAAATCACAACAATAGGCCCTATCTAATTTTTGGTTCTCACACCAGTCAATAGGAAATATATAGAAATCTCACTTTCGTCACTCGAATATAAACACTGATGATGAGGCCTCATCATCTGAATCATCTCCGGGCGACTAGAGTGTGATTCTATATCTATCCAGTATATTAAAATTTCGAATACACGCGGATCAGACGTATACGCAAAACTTTATATACTGGACTGTCCAACTCAATATAAATAGATAATCAGATACGAATAATTGATTTAAATTTTCAAAACAAAAATTGTTTTCATTTGAAAAATATACTCTTCACACTCGTTCTAGGATACTACTAATCCCATCTCTAACGAGTCATTCTCGTTGGATATTACTAATCCAATTTCTGATGAATTCTTTCGTACGGTTCTAATGTGTCTTGTTCTCTAAGCTTTGTAAACCAAAGCTCTGATACCAACTGTGACGGCAAGGAATTTCGGTCGGTCCGAACCAGTCGCTAAACCGATCCAGGCCGTTCGAAACGCCCTATCGTTTGAGAACAGGACAAAACAGAACGCATACAGAAGAACATTTCACTGTATATTACAACAATGCACCAGATTACAAGAATATACAGAGTATAAATGAATATTACACAGAAATATCAGAGATTTAAATTACATTTAAATACATCGCAGCGGAAAATAATACAATACACAACTAGAAGAGATATACGGATACAAAGCTTTCCGGATATCGTTCCAACTGTAAACCAGGTTCCTGTGAATATAAATCTACAAAACCAAAACTACTAGCTGCCCGTGTCAAAATAGGGGCACCCAGAGTTTAGGTTAAAACAATAAACTCCAGGTCAGTCATGGGACTGGTGTGAGAACTAAAACAGTTATTAATCTTTATTTTCAAAGTTAGGTAAATCAAGGGACCACGCCGTATAACACGGAACGGGTTTCCTCCCAAGAATACCAGTGCATAAAACAAACAGCGCAATGCTAAATAAAGAAAAATGAAGCTGTTATAAGACCCAGGTCCTATCACACAATGCAACGCAGCCGAGGATAGGGTTTTCCCTTATAACAGCCAAAGAATGCTTGATACATTTAAAACAAATCGTTTGATACTATTATAAGTGCATAGTGTATAAAACAACTTCAAATCATAAGTATCAATCATAGGCGGCATGAATGGCCCATAACACTATGTCGCCATATATAAGTTTACAATCAAAACCGCAAGACGTCGTATTGGAAGTTGGGTTATCATTTATGGTATGAACCGAGGCTAGGGGCAAGATCCTCAACCGATTCGAGACGCTCTAGCCCGTGTCTCAGGAACAGCCGCAACTGCCCCATGGATCGTCAGGGTCGGTCCACCGATGTGGATTATTATGCCTGAACACTACGTTTCCCCGCCCTTTGGGGCGTAAGCCTGGCCTGTCAGCCGACCAGAAGCATCGGCCGAAACCGATATCACGAGGCGCCTCGCTTTTCAGTAAGTAATAATAAGTAACATCCACATGAGTCAAACTCGTCAGCTAGTTCAAGCACTGACGCCACTCATAACTAGAAAGAAACGTAGGTCCTCCCTGATGTCCGTCTCTCGTTTTTGATTCATACCGGGTGTGATACTCGCGAATCAACGTTACACAAAGCTACGCCACAAAGGCCGTGCTTCGATCATCACCACAAGACTCTGCTTTTCAACAGAAGCCTTGATCATTTGCATCTTAGCATGCCACACAGGCAATTCACTCCATGCGATTGATATCCATCAATATATAACCCCTGAGCTCGTACGTCTCAGAGAAGGGCGTTAAGCAAGAGAATAAATTCTCCGCCGCCAAACAGATATATATTTAATAGAGATCAATCACACGGACTAAAATCCAATGTCAGACACACAGTCCATTTACAAGTCCGTTCTGGGTCTGAACGAAACCGGAGGCACCTAGTACCCCGCATATCCATCGATCTCCAAGTACGTCTGGACGATCACTAACTGTTTCCATCTTCTTGGGTGTACAGCCCAATCAAGATCATCAGTAATTACCCAAACGACGTGAAGACCTCCGGTCTTCGACCATCGTCTTCATCTTCGACTTATCGTCGTATCAGTCATTCAGAATGGGATAAACCCGGTCTTTCCGAATAACTCGCGTATATTTTAAATAAGTGTTACACAAACACAACATACGCCTCATTCCAATTCATTAGTCACTAATCGTAAATTAACCAAGAGAGTAATTCCCCAGATATTAACCCCGAAGGCCGAAACCAACATCAGATCAATATCCAGAAAACCATTCTGTTTGGCTAACCGACAGTCAGTTTCTAAATTTCACATTCATAGGGAAATGTTCCCATTAATTTTATCCAAGATAAATTTCTTGAATTTATTCTTTATTCTATTTTTGAATCTCAATTCAAACTAGTCGGGATTAGCGAACCTTACCGAAGTAATCATTTATTTTAATTTCCCCATCCCAACCTATTCATTCCATGAAGTAAAACTGGTAATACTTCATATCTAACACCACAGTGTTATCGGTAAATTCAATTACCATTTCACGTTCAAATCTAATTAAAGATTTAACTATCGCCTGGAGCAAAACTGGTGGTACTCCATTCTCGACCATTTCAATCTAATTAAAGATTCATTAAAACTCCACTTAGTTTTAATCGTTAACTGGGTTAAAGAATCCGTGTCATTTAAAACACAGTTCACGATAAACCCAAAATCACATTCATTAATTATCGGGTTAAAGAACGAGTGTTGTTTAAAACACTGTTCACGATAAACCCAAAAATCAATATCAATTCAATTCCAATTAAATATCATTTAATTGGTACACTTCATTAAATCTAAATAAAAAGATTTAATCTTTTCTCAACAGGGTTCAAGAACAGTGTTAGTGAAGACACCATTCACGACAAACCCAAATCACATTCGATATTCAATACAAGGCTCTGAATAGAAAATATATCGGCTTATATTCAATTTCGAATTCTACGACTAACAAATGTCGTATTGGAAATAACGATATAAATATATATCTTTCAAATTTCCATAACAACACCTGTATAATCACGAATTCCAACATCGAAATATTCCGAAGACAATTTCGATTCAAATCCACTCCAATGCAATCATTGGAATTTTGGTTATTTTAAAACCCTTTTCGAATTCAATTTATTTATTTAAAAATAAATAGAATTATAATTCTAGTTCAAAACTAGTTCATTTCGATAAAAATCTATTTTTATCTTTTCAAATATGGAGTTTTTCATCCCAATCCTTTCTAAACCATTTCTTATGATTTTACACAAATTATTACTATTTTTAATAATTTTATCAAGGCCCGTACAGTCGATTTCCATCAATGGCCATCGAACTGCACTTACAACGACCTTTTTCAAATTTGATTTGGACGTAACTCCAAATCCAACCGTTAGATTTCAAATTTCTAATATTTGTTAGAAAGCTCTTTTCGATACAAACCCAACGGTTTCGGTTTTAGGAGAATCCGACGGTCGGATCTCCCGTAATGTCCATTTGAAATAAATGGTCGAAATTCAAGAACTGCCGCGGCGCGGCGCATTCTATTCAGGCCATTATATTATATATATAATATATATTTCGTCGATTTCTATTTAAAACGAATTATATAAAAAGTTTTAAAATTCGTTTCAAAAGCATTTTCAACTTCCTTTTTCAATTCAAATCAAAATTGAATTCTTCTTTATAAATTCGTTTTAAAATTCATTTCTATTCAATTCAAATTTCAATTCAATTTGAATTCATTTAAATTCGTTTTCAATTCAATTTGAACTCGTTTTCAATTCATTTCATTTCGAAATCGTTTTCAATTCAATTCATTTCGAAATCGTTTTCAATTCAATTCATTTCGAAATCGTTTTCAATTCAATTCATTTCGAAATCGTTTTCAATTCATTTCATTTCGAAATCGTTTTCAATTCAATTCATTTCGAAATCGTTTTCAATTCAATTCATTTCGAAATCGTTTTCAATTCAATTCATTTCGAAATCGTTTTCAATTCAATTCATTTCGAAATCGTTTTCAAATCATTTCATTTCGAATTCGTTTTCAATTCAATTCATTTCGAAATCGTTTTCAATTCAATTCATTTCGAAATCGTTTTCAATTCAATTTATTTCGAAATCGTTTTCAATATCGATATAAATATCGTTCACGTCAAAATGGCGTCAATCTAATCAATACGGCTTCATATATTCCTATTTTCAAATATTCTATTTCAAATATTTCTTTTTCAAAATAGTTGTTATTATCAAAATATTTCGTTCAACACATGACCAATCTCAATGAATGAGTACTGTCAACACATGAACTTTTATTTTATAACGATAAAGGTGCAAATTTTATTACTAAAATATTTCGTTCAACACATGACCAATCTCAATGGATGAGTACTGTCAACACATGAACTTTTATTTTATAACGATAAAGTTGCAAATTTTATTACTAAAATATTTCGTTCAACACATGACCAATCTCAATGGATGAGTACTGTCAACACATGAACTTTTATTTTATAATATTCTTTATTTTTCAAATCGGAATGAGGCCCAATCAATTACCATATAAAGTTAATTATATGGATTTTCATACAACACATGTATATAATAGCATGGAAAAATAATCAACCATCAACCAAAGTGCACTACACTGTATAAGCATCAAATATAGATATCTAACGCTTAAAACAGCCTGTCAATCAACCGATCGACATATTTAATAAATCAGGATGAGTGAACTTCAAATTTCATCCCAACACCCGTGTGGGGTTTCAAACAATCAAACACATATTTTATTTGTGCTGTTGGGCGATGTGTAAAATTTATCGACCCAATCAATGTCCTTCAAATAGGTGTACATAAACAAACCGTCTGGTTTGTAAATGAATATTTATTTTATTCACTTTCACTATATTCATATTCACGTTAAAAATTATATTTTTAACGATAAAACATTTTATTCCAACATATGAATTTCTATTATTCATTTACACAAATAAAATGATATTTTTATTTTCTAACATATTTTAGAAAATTTCGGCGGCATAACGACACGATACTAGAAACGGGACGAGGCCTAGCCTTATCCCCGGTCTAGTGAAGGCCCACGCCATTCACACATGAATCAAATTCATTCAATTCACCCAAACAACTCAATTTCAATTCAAATATCCAACTAATCTATGCAACCAAACAAACAAGTCCATGGTCTGTGGACGATTGTGTCGGGTGCTACTAAGCACCGTCTGCATCCTAGTATATATATATTACTAGAAAAGAAATTGAAAGGTGAGAAATTCTCACATATAGCTATCCAATCATCTTGACTCTTCTTTGATAAAAATCTTCATCGTTATCGCATCTTCGTCATCTCCTTTGCCCGTAGCCACTACATATATAAAAATCGAATTTTTAGTTCGCTATTCAATATATAAAAATCATATTTTTGACTTCGAAGTTCAATAGATAAAAATCATATATAAAAATCATATTTTTATTTCGAAGTTCAATATATAAAAATCATATTTTTATTTCGCTATTCAATATATAAAAATCGAATTTTGACTTCGCTATTCAATAAATAAAAATCGAATTTTGACTTCGCTATTCAATATATAAAAATCGAATTTTGACTTCGCTATTCAATATATAAAAATCGAATTTTTAGTTCGCTATTCAATATATAAAAATCGAATTTTGACTTCGCTATTCAATATATAAAAATCGAATTTTGACTTCGCTATTCAATATATAAAAATCGAATTTTTAGTTCGCTATTCAGTATATATAAAAATCGAATTTTTAGTTCGCTATTCAATATATAAAAATCGAATTTTGACTTCACTATTCAATATATAAAAATCGAATTTTTAGTTCGCTATTCAATATATAAAAATCGAATTTTTAGTTCGCTATTCAGTATATATAAAAATCGAATTTTTAGTTCGCTATTCAATATATAAAAATCGAATTTTGACTTCACTATTCAATATATAAAAATCGAATTTTTAGTTCGCTATTCAATATATATAAAAATCGAATTTTTAGTTCGCTATTCAATATATAAAAATCGAATTTTGACTTCGCTATTCAATATATAAAAATCGAATTTTGACTTCGCTATTCAATATATAAAAATCGAATTTTTAGTTCGCTATTCAATATATAAAAATCGAATTTTTAGTTCGCTATTCAATATATAAAAATCGAATTTTTAGTTCGCTATTCAATATGTAAAAATCGAATTTTTAGTTCGCTATTCAATATATAAAAATCGAATTTTTAGTTCGCTATTCAATATATAAAAATCGAATTTTTAGTTCGCTATTCAATATATAAAAATCGAATTTTTAGTTCGCTATTCAATATATAAAAATCGAATTTTTAGTTCGCTATTCAATATATAAAAATCATATTTTTATTTCGAAGTTCTATATATAAAAATCATATTTTTATTTCGAAGTTCTATATATAAAAATCATATTTTTATTTCGAAGTTCAATATATAAAAATCATATTTTTATTTTCGCTTTACACGTAATAAAAATCCTACCTTTCACATATTAAAAATATGATCTTTCTAAATTAAAAATATAATCTTTTCTAAATTAAAAATATAATCTTTTCTAAATTAGCTAATACTATAAAAAGACAAATTTTTTAACATGCTTTTTATTTTTAAAGACTGATTTTTATTCATAAAAAAAAATATCACCTTGGTTCGATCGCAGGAGGTCGGAGATGTTGAGCGTGGCTGTGGAGGTGGCGCCATCGAGCTGGCGGAGCAGTGGGTCAACGGTGGTTGCAGTTTGGGCTATGGGGCATCAGGTTTCAGGGTTTTCGAGGTGGTTGGGGTTTGCGAGCAGGCGGAGGAGGGATGGGTAATCGGAGGTCAACTCCTGCGGTTTACAAAGGGGGCGCGCGTCTTCCGATCAATTTGGGGATTGGAGGGGAAATAAAGGGAGAGAGAACGGAGAGGATGGTGGTGCGGTGAGGTCTGGAAGGAGGTGGCGGATCGAAGTTGATGGTGGCGCTGGCTTGGTGGACCCGGCGGCGCGGATTTGCCCTCCCCGTCGTTCGGTGTTGTTGTTTTTTTTTTTTTCTTTTTTTCTTTTTCCTGGTATGAGGGAATTGAGACAAGGGGGGCCAGAAAATAGAGAGGGTGAGGAGAGAGGGATTTACCTTTTTTTATTTGTTTAATTAATTTATTTTCAAAAAAGTTGAATTTTACATACGACCTCGAAACGAGGCCCACCGCCTGACGTCCATAGCGTTTTACCCCCATTCCGAACACAATGGGATATGTATCGCAAGCTGATTCGACTGTTACAATCAGTTTCCGTTGAATTTACATTTAAATCACTATATTGAATTTTAAACGTACATCTCAAATTACCGAGGTCACATACTAACTCTAAAAATTCCCGAAAAAATATTTTCTAGCTTCGTATTGACGATACGGTCCTAACAACACTAGTTTCGCCGAATTCTGAGACCGTTAGAAAAATGGCCAATTTCCAGTCGATTAAATCAACTGAAATGGTCAAAACACGTTTTCCTTTGCTACGCTCACATATTGATTCGAAAAATTATGAAATTTGGAATCTAGCAATAATTCGACATCACGGACCTAACAAAACTGGTTTCGTCGAAATCCGAGGTCATTTGCAAAATGTCCATTTTTAAGGGCCTGAATTCCATAGCGACTATTCAGAATTTTCGACTGGACATATCTTTTGATTCCCGCTACGAACTTTGGATTTTTCGGATTCATTGGAAAGATATTCACTATTAGATTCCATTATTTTTGGTTTCACTAAAATCCGGATTGTTTTGCACCCGGTACATTCAATTGAAGTTTGAAATCGAATTATCGAACTACCGCGCCATTTTCAATTCTATTTATAATTATATATAAATATTTATATTCTAACGACGACGTATATAATATATACGTCGAATTATATTCAAAATAAATTTCTCGTCGATATTATTTAAAATAATTCATTTTAAATATTCAAAATTCGCCAAAATTGTCAAAATAAAAATTTCAAACTGGCTCGCATTTTACGGGTTGTTACATTCCAGTTTCGGGAAAATCCGACGGTCGGATCTCCCGGTACAATCGTTTGAAGTTTCGATTTCAAAATACGAACTACAGCATCGTTATTCGATTAAATATAATTATAATTATATATATATATATATATAATCGTTTCTGGCGCTGTATTTCTTCAGATTTGAATTAAACATTCCAGATAATCCAACCGTTGGATCTTTACAAAGTTGGTGCCGTTGGAAAGATTTTTCCAAAGCGAACCCAACGGTTGCAGTTTCGCGAAAATCGAATGGTCGGATCTCCCGCACTAGTTGTTTTAAATCACGGTTTCAAAATACGAACTGCACGGGCACGTTTCGTTTTAATTTTATTTATATTTATATATTTATATTTATATAAATATTGTTCATTCAAAAATTCCTATATCGTTTTCACTTCAAATATTTCACCAATGCCTTAAAATTTTGGAAAATTTCGCCATAACCCCCTTTGTACGGGAGGGGCTGGGAAAATTCCCAAATAGCCACACGGGCGTCTTATGTCGAAAAGAAAAAGAAAAAGCCAAGCGGCTAGCCAACAGGCTCATAAAATCATCACCCAAACAAAACAGTAAATGTGTACCTATTTGTCGGGCACAAAATTTTATTCCTCTTCTCTAGCCCCTTTGCTATAACCTGTTCAATAAATATGCATGTACATATATATAGTTCTTATCACTTATCATTTTCTATTCAACTTCATATTTGATTCCATTTGGTATAAAAACACCATTCATTTCAACGATTTATGTATATAATAAAAATGAGATTTTTATTGTAAAACAATTTATTTCAAAACACTATTATTCTATATAGTTTATAAAAGGTGATTTTTGTTATGAAACAATTTATTTCAAAATATGAATACCATTCAACACATGAATTTCTAATCAACGAATGAATATTGATTCAACACATGAAGGTTTTCTATAGTTTGTATATATAGATAAAAATGTGATTTTTATATTTAAAACGTGAATACCATTCAACACATGAATTTCTAATCAACGAATGAATATCGATTCAACACATGAAGGTTTTCTATTCAATGAATAAATATAGTTTCAGCAAATGAAAATAATTCAAACATATGAATATTATTCAAAATTTCGGCAGCATAACGGCAGGGTAGTTAAAACCGGGATCGTCCCTAGTACGGCTCCTCGCTCTACCTTAAAACCTCGCGGTTTTTGACAATGGGGATCATGCATCTAGTTCGCACGCAGGCGGCATGTATATATTTATTTCATTTCCACAAACTAATCCTATGTGATTCCAACCAAATATTTCTCAACCACAAACGGGTATTTTTCAACCACAATCAATCAATATCAACCACAAACCATCCCAAACAACCATTCGCTATCAATCAATTTTCACACCAATCACAATCAATAAATATCGTCCATGGTTTGTGGACGAGGGGCGTATATATATATATATATATATATATATATATATATATATATATATATATATATATATAGCAATTCACTTTTATTTCAACACATATATAATTTTTACAACGCATATATAACTTATACATCGAACGTACAACTTATACAACGCTTATACAAGAGGTGTACAATGCTTATATAACCCATACATCGACTATATAATTTATACATCGTCGTTTTTCCGTATTGTTTTTAAATTAGAAATCTCACCTTGGGTTCCACTCCACCAAAAATAGCAGAAGGCTCAGAAAAATACACGGTCTCTTCTAGAATGTAGAAGGCGTCCACACGGTCACGATGTTTCCTGTTTCATCGAATTTCGTTAACGTATGAAAAAGATATGATTTTTCAAAGATGGACAAAATTTGCAACACTTTAAAGTGTTAAAACAGGTCTAAATAATAATAGCCGTATATTACCCGAACTGTTCAAAATTAGGTTTGCTAATTTCTGGAAATCCGTGCAGTGAACTGGCGATCGGGTTGCGCCACCAGGTAGGGGAAGGAGAGGCACTCCAATCGAGGTGGGGGTTGGCCAACTCGAGGCGGTAGTGGAGGCTCAGGCGGCGCTCGAACGGCGGAAGTTCGAGGTGATGGATCTCGTCGTACAGGCGATGGTAGGAGGCGCCACTGGTATGGATGCGAAGGGGAGGACGAGGCTCTTCAAAAAGTTGAATTGGGGTAGGGGTCACCGATGAATGGATCGGCCGGATTTTGGCCAGGAAGAAGGAGGCTTCCTTCGCCGTCGATCGTGTTTAACGGGGGGGGGGGGGTCGTTTTTTTTTTTTTTATGAAAGAATTTTCTTATTGGTCGATATATATATTTATTCAAAAATTAGGGTTTTCTTCCGCCAACTCGAAATCAAACCCAACGACTGTCATCCCTAGCGTTTTACCCCCATTCTGAACACAATGGGATATGTTTCGCAGGCCCATTCGACTGTTTCAGTCAGTTTTCCTTCAAATCAAAATATATAACATTCAATATTTAATTTGAACGTACATTTCAGTTTGCCAGGGCCACAAACTGATTCGAAAAATTCCAAAAAAATAAATCTGGCTATGTTTTAATGATATGCTCCCAACAAAACTAGTTTCGTCGAATTCTGAGACCGTTTGCAAAAAGGCCCATTTTTGGTCGATCCAATTTAACTATAATTGACCAAAACACATTTTCCTTTGCCACGCTCACATACTAGCTTCAAAAATTATGAAATTTGAAACCTAGCGATAACTTCACATCCCGGATCCAACAAAAGTGGTTTCGTCGAATTCCGAGGTCGTATGCAAAATGGCCAATTTCACGGGCTATATAAATTCCATAGCGACCTTTCTGAAAATTCATTCGGCCATAACTTTTGCTTTCCGCTATGAAAATTCGATTTTTCAGATTCGTTAGAAAGGTATTCACTAACAGATTTAAATATTTTTGGTTTCGCTAAAATCTGTTTTGTTTTGCACCCGGTACAGTCCGACAAAGTTTGAATTCAATTTTTGAAACTACAGCGCCATTTCAGGCCTTTTATAATTATAATTAATTATATTCGCTTTTAATTGTCGATTCAAACTCACTTTCCATTTCCATTATTTAAAATATTTATTTTAAATATTTAAAATCCATTATTTTAGCCAATTCAAAAATTTTAAATTGGTTCAGATTTTCTAGGTCGTTACAATCTCCCCCACTTAAAACTTTTCGTCCCCGAAAAGGAACAAAGTCGAAAGTGGTTTGATAAATCTACTATCACACAACACAACAACCAATTTGTTTTTAACCTTCCAAAATTATACTAATCAAATCCTACATTCCCTTAAAAATCATTCAGAGTATAGAATAAATAGTGCACATCCATGGGAAGAAAATAGCAATAGAATAGAGAATTAAATGGTAATGCAAAGTATGGTAAATGTACCTTGCACCGGAGTCAATCAGAGATATCTATTCGGCATCTGAGATAGGCTTTCTGAATGCTCTCCTCAGTTTCTCAAGTACAATCTCGCGTATCTCCACTCCATTGCACTTTGACTAAGTGAACCTTCTTGTTCCTCAGCTCTTTAGTTTCTTTGCCTATTATCTTTAGCAGCTCTCTTCTCACAGCTAATTCTGGGGTAATTTCAATGTCCTGTTGAGCTGCTTCTTCCACGATCAAGTCTGGATCATGAACGTGTTTCCGAAGTTGAGACATATGAAATACATCATGAACTCCAGGCAACCAATCAGGCAATTTAACCCTATAAGCGAGAGTTCCGATCCGTTACAGAATAGGAAACGGACCAATGAATTTGGGCGCCAACTTTCCAGTTTTACCGAACCGGATTACTCCTCTCATCGGCGATACTTTCAAATATACATAGTCCCCAACAGCAAAGGATATATCTCTTCTTCTTCTATCAGCATAGCTCTTTTGTCTGCTTTGAGCGGCGAGTAATCGCTTCTTAATAAAATCGACTTTGTCAGCAACTTCTCGAATCATATCAGGACCCAAAACAAGTCTATTTCCGGGTTCGACCCAACAAGCAGGGGATCGACACGGTCTACCATACAATGCTTCGAATGGCGACATTGTCAGACTCGCCTGGTAGCTGTTGTTATAAGAGAATTCAGCCAAATGCAGATTGTCTTCCCATGATCCACCGAAATCTATAACACAAGCCCGCAATAGATCTTCTAAAATGCGATTCACCCTCTCAGTCTGACCGTCTGTCTGAGGATGATAAGCGGTGCTTAAGTTCAACTTCGTTCCCAGTTCGACTTGAAATGCCTCCCAGAATTTTCTAGTGAATATTGTATCTCTATCACTGACTATACTGAGCGGCACTCCATGTAGTCTAACTATTTCCTTGAAATATATCTGCGCCAGACTCTGAGCAGTTCTGTTTGATCTGACAGGTATAAAATGGGCGGTCTTCGTGAAGCGATCTACGATCACCCAAATACTGTCATTCCCTTTTCTGGTTCTGGGCAGACCATCAATGAAATCCATAGAAATATGTTCCCACTTCCAACCAAGAACTTCCAGCGGTTGAAATACTCCAGCCAATTTCTGTTGGTCGCTTTTGACTAGCTGGCAAGTAGGGCATCGGCTAACATATAAGGAAATGTCCCTTTTCATCGACTTCCACCAGAAAGTGCGTTTAATGTCATTGTACATTTTTCTTACCCTCGGATGGATACTAAGTTTTGACTTATGGCATTCATCCAGTACTTCCTTTCGAAGCTCAGGAATGTTAGGTACATAGATTCGACCTTTGAGCCTTAGAATTCCATCATTATCAACTTAAAAACTCGAGGGCTCGCCTTTTTGAATTATCTCTCTGATCTTCTGAATGAAGTGATCATCCTTTTGAAGAGCAGATATTTTATCTAGCAATGAAGTCGTGATAATAAAACTGGCGATCATTTCATTCTTTCTGCTTAACGCATCAGCCACGACATTGGCTTTCCCTGGAGTGTATATAATTTCAAAGTCATATGCTGCAAGAAACTCTAGCCAACGTTGCTGTCTCAGATTCAGGTCTTTCTGGGTGAACAGATACTTTAATGACTGATGATCTATAAATAGTTCAAATCTCTCACCCAGAAGATAGTGCCTCCAGATTTTCAAAGCGAACACAATAGCCAATAACTCAAGATCATGAGTTACGTAGTTCTTCTCGTGCGGCTTCAGTTGACGGCTAGCATAAGCAATCACTTGGCCCCTTAGCATTAACACTGCGCCAAGGCCCTCTCTAGAAGCATCAGTCCAGACCTTTAAATCCTGGTTGCCATCGATGATGGTTAGCACTGGAGCAGTTGTTAATCTCAACTTTAGCTCTTCAAAAGCCTCCTCACTTTCCAGAGTCCATTTGAACTTTGAATGCTTCTTTGTAAGCTTCGTTAAGCGGCCAGATATCTTCGAAAAGTTTTTAACGAACTTTCGGTAATAGCTAGCCAATCCAAGAAAACTACGGACTTCAGTGGGGGTACTGGGCTGTTTCCAATTCTGAATAGTTGTGATTTTGCTTGGATCCACAGCGATTCCTTCTTTTGATACTACGTGGCCCAGAAATTTTACTTCATCTTGCCAGAATATACATTTGGAAAATTTTGCTTTCAATACATTCCTTCTCAGAATTTCTAGAACTTGTTCCAGATGCTTTTCATGTTCGGCTTTTGATTTAGAGAAGATTAAAATATCGTCAATAAAAACCAGAACAAATTTATTCAAAACCCCTCTGAACACTCTATTCATCAGATCGACGAAGTAAGCTGGAGCGTTACATAAGCCGAACGACATTACTAACCACTCGTAGAATAAGTCGGGGCCTCTGAATGCTGTCATTGGAACACACTCTTCGGCAATTCGAAGTTGATGGAAACCTGTAGCTAGGTCCATTCATGAAAATACTTATGCGCCATTTAATCGATCCAACAAATCATCAATCCGCGGCAATGGATATTTGTTCTTTATTGTCTGTTTGTTTAGATCATGATAATCCACACATAGACGTAGAGTGCCGTCAGATTTTGGGACAAACACCACTGCTGCCCCCCAATCAGAGAAACTAGGCCTGATTAGACCCTTCTATACTAGCTGTCGTGTTTGATTGTCAAGTTCTTCTTTCTCTTTCAAGGACATTCTTCGAATAGCGTGAACTACCGGCCTTGCATTGGGAATCAAAGCAATCTTGAAATCTATTTCTCTCTGCGGAAGTAAGCGAACAACTTCTTCGAACACATCCGCATAGTTCTTGACGACAGGGATATCTTTCACTAGGTCGAGAATATTCTCTGTAACTTCAGGGATATTTTCTATTTGGGCTGGAGAAACATTTAGAGCTGCCCAGAAGTCTTTTCTATTAGCATTCTAACATTCACAGGGAATGGTCATATAATCTCCTGATTTAATCTTCGCCTTTACGACTCTGTCGGCACATTTAACTTCAGCTTCATATTTGGTCAACCAGTCTAACCCCAAGATAAGATCAAACTCTTTAAAATTCATGACGACTGCGATGGTAGGAAACCGATAACGAGAGAAAGAAACCGGCACTCCACAAATCCAACTGAGATCAATGGAACCCCCAACCGGATTCTGGACAGTCATTGGTTCCTTGAGCTTTTTCAAATTCAAACCCAGCTTCTTAGCTACATCTTTGGCAATGAAACTTCGTGACGCGCCTGTGTCAAACAGTACTTTGACTGGAATGTTTTTGACAGTAAGCAAGCCTTCTAAAACATCGGGCCTTTCTTGAGCAGACGAAGATGTAGGTTCTTCGGCAATTTCATTTACCTGAGCTTCTTTGGTTGTCTTTAACAGCCGGCACTCTTGTTTTACATGACCAAACTGATGGCATTGATTGCATCTTTTACTTTCCTGGAGCTTCTTGCCGGATTTAGACCCATCATTCTTTTGTTTCTTCAGAGATTTGCATTTTCCTTGCAAATGTCGTTGTTTATGGCAGTTATTGCATATGGCCGTCGTTACTGGTTCTTTTCCAGATCTGGCCCTCTTCCGATTGACTTTGTGTTTGTTACTGACCTCAGACATCATATTGACCTCCGGACGATCAGTTTCAGACTCCTCTTCGTCGCGCAACATGCCCTTTTTGTCGAGATCTTCATACTAATAAGCCATGTATATCATTTCAGAAAAGGGGAGCTTCACATTCCTCATTACACTGTTCTGATATTTTCTTTGTAGGCCATGAATAAATCTCATATTTTTCCTCTTTGGATCATGAATCGGATGAGGAGCAAAGTGAGCAGGTTCGTTGAATTTCTTATGATATTATGGGATGGTCATATCACCTTGTATTAGATAAGAAAATTCATCACATAATCGCTCCGTCGCTTCGAGAGGAGTAAATCTTTCTAGGAAAATCACTTTGAATCTGTCCCAGGTGATATCACCTTCTGGATTATCTTTGATGATCGTTTCCCACCAGATTAAAGCTTCTTCTTTGAGCGCCCAAGATGCTACTAGCCTTTTCTGGTCATCCCTCAGCTGGATACGCTCAAAAATTCTTTCGATAGAACTCATCCAAGCTTGAGTTTGAATTATAGATTCATTGCCCGAGAACTGTGCTCCGTTCAGATTTCGATATCTCTTTAATAGAGCCTCTAGATCGAGTTCTGCATTTCTCCTGTTTCTGACACTCATTTTTCTAATACCTCTGCAAATGGCAGATCAAGTGTCAGGTCACAGAAAAGATAATTTTAAACATAGAAACATATACTTCAAATGTAAATGTGTCTATCGAGGTGTAATTTCATTCTGCTTTACTCATACTAGGATATTGCTGATCCTATCTGTATAGAGTTACCCGTCATAGAACACTACTGGTTCTATTTCTGACGAGTTCGTTCAAATGTTATATTCCAGAACTAAGCTTAACCAAAGCTCTCATACCAAAATGAGACGACCCCAAACCCCGTACTGACGGCGGCAAGGGTAATCCGTGGAATATAACACAGAAAACAGATAATAGCAGAACAAAATTAAATAAATACACCAGAAAATGAACAATATAATATACTGGATAAAAGTAATCATCAGAGTTACACAGTATACAGGATCACACTTAGTACAAATATAGTTCAGCTATACATTAATGTCTACAGCGGAAAACAAACAAAATATGTACAATAGGAGCAGAACAGCATAAAAAGAGATAAATGATAGAATCCATCTTCAGCTCCAGCTATCCAGAAAGAACCAGCTAAACCTGAATACAAGGCTGCTCGTGGAGAAAAAGGGGCACCCGAGTTTGAAAGTGAAACAAACTACGAGTCAGTCATGGGACTGGTATGAGAAATCTACTAAACACATATATAATTTGGCCAATCACAGGACCACGCCACTTTCGTGGAACGGGTTTACTCCATTGGATTGCCAGTGCTTTAAAACAAATCTTTCTTTTAAACATCGCTATGCTTTTTATAAAAATGAAGCCGTTATAAGACTCAATTCCCATCACACAATGCAACGCAAACCGGAGGATAGAGTTTTTACCTTATAACGGCCAAAATATGCTTGATACGAATAAAACAAAGGCATTTGATATTATTGCTAGTGTCTATATGTTTTGAAAACAATTTCAAATCATAACTATCAATCATAGGCGGCATGGGTACCATATATCATGTCGCCAAATATATATACAATCGAAACCGCATCGTCACGTATTTGGAAATTGGATTTCCGTCATGAACCAAGGCAAAAGATAGTCCTTACCGAATTTGAGACAATCTAGCCCATGTCTCAGGCACAGCCGCAACCGTACCTTGGATCGTCAGGGCCGTTCCACACGAAGTGGATTATAATGCCTGAACAATGCATCCCTCCGCCCTTTGGGGCGTAAATGAGCCAACGAACGACTCCATCGGACCCGGATCGTCCGACCTAACCGAGGCGCCTCGCAACAGCAACAACCACACAGGTGAAAAGTATATAAATGTCAGGGCTGGTAGGTCACTGACACCACCCTAGCTAGAAAGAAAACGCACGTCCCCCCTAAGGTCCTTCTCCCGTTTCTGGTTCATACCCGGGTGTGAGGCTCGTGAATTCACGTTGTACACAAAGCTACGCCACACAGGCGGTGCTTTGATCATCACCAAAAGACTTTGCTTTTCAACAGAAGCCCTGATCACTGCATCTTAGCATGCCACATAGGAGATTCATGCCGTGCGATTGATGTCCATCGATATACAACCTCTGAGCTCTTGCGTTTCAGAGAAGGGCGTTAAGCAAAAGAATAAATTCTCCGCCGCCAAACAGATGTATATTTAACAAAGATCAATCAACACGGAATAAAATCCAATGTCAGACACACAGTCCATTTACAAGTCCGTTCTGGGTCTGAACGAAACCGGAGGCACTAGATACCTCGCAAACCCATCGATCACCACGTACGTCTGGACGATCACCACTCATTATCCATATTTCGGGATGCCTCCCAATCAGGACCTTGGTTACCATCCAAACGAGGTGAAGATCTCCGGTCTTCGACCATCGTCTTCATCTTCGATTTGCTATCGTCGATTTAGTTATTCAGAATGGGAAAAACCCGGTCTTTCTTAGCAACTCGCGTATATAATAAACAAGTGCAACACTAACATATACACGTATCATTTTAATTCATTAGTCACTATCCGTCAATCAGTAAGAGAACGATTTCCCAAATATTAACCCCGAAGGCCGAAACCAACATCAGATCAACACCCAGGAAACCACTCGACTTAGCCAACCTTCAGTTAATTTCTAAATCACATCCATATTGTTTATAATATTTTATAACGATTTATCGTTATTTTTATTTATTTTAAAATAGCCAATATATTCAAAACGACGCTTCGGGCCATAACGCGGCCGTGGCGTTGTTTTTCTTCGGATTTGATTTACACATGTCTGAAAATCTAACCGTTGGATCTTCACAAAATTTACCTCTTTAGAAAGATCTTTTCAAAACGAATCCAACGGTTCCAGTTTCGGGAAAATCCGACGGTCGGATCTACCGGTACAATCGTTTGAAGTTTCGATTTCAAAATACGAACTGCAGCGTCGTTATTCGATTAAATATAATTATATTTATTTATATATATAAAAATAATCATTTCTGGCGCTGTTTTTCTTCAGATTTGAATTAAACATTCCAGACAATCCAACCGTTGGATCTTTACAAAGTTGCTGTCGTTGGAAAGATTTTTCCAAAGCGAACCCAACGGTTGCGGTTTCGCGAAAATCCAATGGTCGGATCTCCCGCACTAGTTGTTTGAAATCACGGTTTCAAAATACGAACTGCACGGCCACGTTTCGTTTTAATTTTATTTATATTTATATATTTATATAAATATTGTTCATTCAAAAATTCCTATATCGTTTTCACTTCAAATATTTCACTAACGCCTTAAAATTTTGGAAAATTTCGCCATAACCCCCTTTGTACGGGAGGGGCTGGGAAAATTCCCAAATAGCCACACGGGCGTCTCATGTCGAAAAGAAAAAGAAAAAGCCAAGCGGCTAGCCAACAGGCTCATAAAATCATCACCCAAACAAAACAGTAAATGTGTACCTATTTGTCGGACACAAAATTTTATTCCTCTTCTCTAGCCCCTTTGCTATAACTTGTTCAATAAATAGGCATGTACATATATATAGTTCTTATCACTTATCATTTTCTATTCAACTTCATATTTGATTCCATTTGGTTAAAAAACACCATTCATTTCAACGATTTATGTATATAATAAAAATGAGATTTTTATTGTAAAACAATTTATTTCAAAACACTATTATTCTATATAGTTTATAAAAGGTGATTTTTGTTATGAAACAATTTATTTCAAAATATGAATACCATTCAACACATGAATTTCTAATCAACGAATGAATATCGATTCAACACATGAAGGTTTTCTATAGTTTCTATATATAGATAAAAATGTGATTTTTATATTTAAAACGCGAATACCATTCAACACATGAATTTCTAATCAACGAATGAATATCGATTCAACACATGAAGGTTTTCTATTCAACGAATAAATATAGTTTCAGCAAATGAAAATAATTCAAACATATGAATATTATTCAAAATTTCGGCAGCATAACGGCAGGGTAGTTAAAACCGGGACCGTCCCTAGTACGGCTCCTCGCTCTACCTTAAAACCTCGCGGTTTTTGACAATGGGGATCATGCATCTAGTTCGCACGCAGGCGGCATGTATATATTTATTTCATTTCCACAAACTAATCCTATGTGGTTCCAACCAAATATTTCTCAACCACAAACGGGTATTTTTCAACCACAATCAATCAATATTAACCACAAACCATCCCAAACAACCATTCGCTATCAATCAATTTTCACACCAATCACAATCAATAAATATCGTCCATGGTTTGTGGACGAGGGGCGTATATATATATATATATATATATATATATATAGCAATTCACTTTTATTTCAACACATATATAATTTTTACAATGCATATATAACTTATACATCGAACGTACAACTTATACAACACTTATACAAGAGGTGTACAACGCTTATATAACCCATACATCAACTATATAATTTATACATCGTCGTTTTTCCATATTGGTTTTAAATTAGAAATCTCACCTTGGGTTCCACTCCACCAAAAATAGCAGAAGGCTCAGAAAAATACGCGGTCTCTTCTAGAATGTAGAAGGCGTCCACATGGTCACGATGTTTCCTGTTTCATCGAATTTCGCTAACGTATGAAAAAGATATGATTTTTCAAAGATGGACGAAATTTGCAACACTTTAAAGTGTTAAAACAGGTCTAAATAATAACAGCCGTATATTACCCGAACCGTTCAAAATTAGGTTTGCTAATTTCTGGAAATCCGTGCAGTGAACTGGCGATCGGGTTGCGCCACCAGGTAGAGGAAGGAGAGGCGCTCCAATCGAGATGGGGGTTGGCCAACTCGCGGCGGCGGTGGAGGCTCAGGCGGCGCTCGAACGGCGGAAGTTCGAGGTGATGGATCTCGTCGTACAGGCGATGGTAGGAGGCGCCATTGGTATGGATGCGAAGGGGAGGACGAGATCTTCAAAAAGTTGAACTGGGGTAGGGGTCACCGATGAATGGATCGGCCGGATTTTGGCCAGGAAGAAGGAGGCTTCCTTCGCCGTCGATCGTGTTTAACCGGGGGGGGGGGGTTCGTTTTTTTGTTTGTTTTTTTTTATGAAAGAATTTTCTTATTGGTCGATATATATATTTATTCGAAAATTAGGGTTTTCTTCCACCAACTCGAAATCAAACCCAACGACTATCGTCCCTAGCGTTCTATCCCCATTCCGAACACGATGGGATATGTTTCGTAGGCCCATTCGACTGTTTCAGTCAGTTTTCCTTCAAATCAAAATATATAACATTCAATATTTAATTTGAACGTACATTTCAATTTGCCAGGGCCACAAACTGATTCGAAAAATTCCAAAAAAATAAATCTGGCTATGCTTTAATGATACGGTCCCAACAAAACTAGTTTCGTCGAATTCTGAGACCGTTTGCAAAAAGGCCCATTTTTGGTCGATCCAATTTAACTGTAATTGACCAAAACACATTTTTCTTTGCCACGCTCACATACTAGCTTCAAAAATTATGAAATTTGAAACCTAGCGATAACTTCACATCCCAGATCCAACAAAAGTGGTTTCGTCGAATTCCGAGGTCGTATGCAAAATGGCCAATTTCACGGGCTATATAAATTCCATAGCGACCTTTCTGAAAATTCATTCGGCCATAACTTTTGCTTTCCGCTATGAAAATTCGATTTTTCAGATTCGTCAGAAAGGTATTCACTAACAGATTTAAATATTTTTGGTTTTGCTAAAATCCGTTTTGTTTTGCACCCAGTACAGTCCGACAAAGTTTGAATTCAATTTTTGAAACTACAGCGCCATTTCAGGCCTTGTTTATAATTATAATTAATTATATTCGCTTTCAATTGTCGATTCAAACTCACTTTCCATTGCCATTATTTAAAATATTTATTTTAAATATTTAAAATCCATTATTTTAGCCATTTAAAATTTTTAAATTGGTTCATATTTTCTGGATCGTTACATGATTCCACACACACACTTGATCAAGTATATCCTCCTTGATTTCATGGCTACAAGGGATACCACTGATTACTCTTCCTTGATTTCACGGGTACAAGGGATACCACCAATTACAAACACTACCCAAACAAGTACAACAACCCTATAACTCTTCAATAGCACTTTGATTCAGAGAGTAATGAGTGGAGGGTAAGAAGAAAAGAAGTCTTATGAAAATAAAATTGAATTCAACAGAGTATAAGTGTAGGAATCATAAAAGTGAGAAGATAATGGTGTAAAGAAAGGATATGAAGATGGAGAAGAAGAATTATGAAAAAATTCGAATATGCCCCTATTTATAACATTTGAAAGGTTGCAACTTTTCTGGAGCGTCACAAAAAGTCAAAAGACACTTCCTTCCAATTTTCAAAAAGTGACAGTTATATGTCGACATGTATATCAATGTATGTCAACATATCATGGTTTAAAAATGAATTTTGAGCATTTTTCAGGTGTTTTGATATATATATATATATATATATATATATATAATTCTGGAAATTCTTGAATTAAAACATAGTGTTATAAATGAATATTATAAAGTAGAAAATCATATGAAAACATAAATATAAACTAATAAACATATTTATAAAATTACAGAATTAAAATTATATAAATATAAAGTATATAAAAGTATAAATATAAACTTTATAAAACTTGAGTTTAAAACTCAAAATAAAATAAAATAGAGAAGATAGAAATTGAAGATAGAATTTGAAAATAGAGTTTGAAATCAGGAATTGAAAAACAGAATTTGAATTTGAACCTGGAGTGTTACTCAGAGTCTTACATAATCTAGACTCTATTACTATATTTATCTTGAACTCTTGAAATCTTGAATACTCATGAGTCTTGAACCATCTCTGAATTCTGAATCTCTATTATCTTTAAACTGTACAGTCTTCGGTAATAATTCCTCTATATAAATTGTGACGACCCCAAACTTCCACGGGTGAAAGTAGGAGTAATCATTTTTGGAATACAACATAAATACAATAAAACAGAACACAGATACAATATAGCAAAGGAAATTCATAGAGTAATAACATTATAGCAGCGGAAAAATATAATGTCATCAATCACAGAAAATCCACAGTCGCAGAAACTAAGCTATTACAACAGGTTTTGCAGAAAAGAAATAAGTTTGATGTCTAAAAAGAAAAGAAAAGATGCCATAGAAACAAAAGATAAATGTCTTCAAGCTCCACGTCATCACCTCTCCACAAAAGCAAATCCAAGAGAGAGAATAAGCAGCTCCAAAGAAAAGACTCCAAGCAAAGAATGAACCTGTCTACTTGGCTGCCCGTGTGGAAAAGAGGGCACCCAAGTTTGCAAAAAGGTGAAACAAACTATGGGTCAGTCGTGGGACTGGTGTGAGAATTCTTAACTAATAAATCACTATTAATATGGCAAATCCAAAGACCACGCCGCTAATGCGGAACGGGTTTACTCTAATGGATTGTCGTGCATAAACGTGTCATAACAAATAATTAAATACATCGTAAACAACGCAATGCTTTTTTTTTTTGGAAAAATGGAATCACCATAAGACCCAAGTCCCATCACACAATGCAACGCACACCAGAGGATAGGGTTTTACCTTATGGTGATTAAACATGCTAAATACGGCAAATACGCATCTAATATTATTATTAGTGTATATGAAAGCATTTCAAAGTAAATGTATTAATCTTAGGAAGCATAGGTACCATATACTATGCCTCCGTACTAGTAATACAATCAAATTCGTCGGTTCGTATTTGGATTTTGGTTTCCATCATGAGTCAAGGCTAGAGCGGAGCTCCTTACCGATTCGAGACACTCTAGCTAGTGCCTCAGGATTACCCGCAGTTAACCCTTGGATCCTGCAGGGCCGGTCCTCACATACAGCTTAGAGGATTGGCAATTCCTAAGCACACGTTTCCCGGTCCTATAGGACCTATCCGAGGCGCGCCACATTCCATCATCCACATAAGTAAAGTATCAGCGCTGGGAGGTCCCTGACACTACTTCTAGCTAGAAAGAAACGTGTTGCTTTCCCTGCGTTCCCTTCGCCCGTTTTTGACTCAACCGGTGTGTGAGGCTCGCGAAGTCCCGTTACACAAAGCTACGCCTAAACAGGCCATGCTTTGATCGTCTCCACAAGGTTCTGCTTTTCAACAATAAACCTTGATCATTGCATCTTAGTGTGTCACACTGTCACTCCATACCGTACCATTGCTTCTCCATCAATACATAAATGGGTGTTAAGTAGAGAATAAATTCTCCACCACCAATATTTATATATTAACAGAAAATCAACAATATGATATATAACGAAGTACGATGTCAGACACACCATCCATTTAAACTTATGCTCTGGGTCTGAACGAAAGTCAAATCCGTGAAATCAACGCGTACGTCTGGGCAATGACCTTGACCCATGAATTGGTAGCAAGTCAATTCAGGATCTCGATCGCTGTCCATTCGAGGGAAGATTTACGGTCTTCATACGTCGTCTTCTTACTTCGATCTTTAACGCCGCTGGATTAATTTGGGATGAGAATATCTCGGACTTCCCAAACAATCCTCGTATATATATACATATATATATTTTTGAAAATCCTCCTTATTTGTTAATAATTATTTTTATTAACAATTCATTCTATTTTAATTATTTAAAATAGTCAAACTTCTTATTTAACGACGAATTCTCAAAATCATATTTTTATTTACATTAATTAAAATGTAAACTTTCATTACATATCGCATTCTTGTTTTCTTTACATTTAATAAAATGCAAACTTGCAATTACATGTCACATTATTACTTATTTACATTGCATAAAATGTAAACTTGCATTTACATGTCGCATTCTCACCTATTTACATTGAATAAAATGTAAACTCATCCTACGGTGGAATTCCTTTATTTTAACATTAAAATAATGTAAATTTTTCCCTACGGTATATACACTTTTTATATTAACATTTAGAATAATGTTAACTCATCCTACGATGCATATTTTCTTAATTTTAACATTAAAGATAATGTTGACTTATCCTATGGTTGAATTACCCCATTATTAACATTAAAAATAATGTTAACTCACCCTATGGTGTTATTCCTTCTTAATTTCATAAAAAAAATGAAACATTCCTACGGTCAATTCTCTTTTATGTTAACATTATAAAATAATGTTAATTTTATCCTACGAAGTAATTCTCTTAATATTAACATTAAAAATAAAGTTAATTTTATCATACGGTTAAATTTCCTTCATATTAACATTATAAATAATGTTACCTAAATCCTACGGTTGAAATTTGTAGTTAATTTACATTAAAAATGTCCATTTCATCCTACGGTAAAATTTCTATTTAATTGACATAAAAAAAATGTCCGTTTTCCATGCATTGTAAATTACTTATTTTTTTTACATCAAAAATAACATTAATTCCTCATACAACGTAAATTCTTATTTGTATCATTAACAAAATTGTTAATTTTCATTCGATGTGAATACTTATTTTTAACATTGACCCAAAAATGTTAATTTATCATACGTTGTAAATACTTTTATATTAACATTAAAAATGTTAATGACATCCTACGGTTAAAGTTTTATTATATTAACATTAAAAATGTTAATTACATCATACGGTGTTATCTTTAACATTTAAAAATGTTACTTTACACATGCGGTGAAATTACTATTTAATGAACATTAAAAATAATGTTAATTGTTCATGCAGTGTAGTTTCTTATTATTAACATTTAAAAATAATAATGTTACTTTCTCATACCATGTAAATTCCTTATATTTAACATTAAACAAAAAGTTAATTTCTCATCACTTTAATTTTACATAATTCAATGTAAATTACATGTTAACACAAATTTACATTACAAAATAATGTATATTAGTCCTACAGTTAATTCTCTTTATATTAACATTATAAATAATGTTAACTTAACATGCGGTGTGTTTCAATTATATTGCATTATAAAATAACGTAAAATAGCATACGGTGTATTTTCTTTTTATTATATGAACAAAATTTCAAATTTTCATACGATGGAAATTCTCTTCTTATTACATTGAAAATAATGCTAATTTAACATACGACGCATTTTCTTTTAATTCACATAAATAAAAATGTGAAATATACATACGGTTAAAATTACTCTAGTATTAACATTAGAAACAATGTTTAATGAACATACGGTGGATTTCTACCATACTACATTATAAAATAATGTTGAATCATCCTACTTTATTCTTACAAATAAAAGTACATCTTATAATATAGTTGAAATGCTATTTTATTTTGACAAATAAAAATGTACATGTTATCATACAGTGAATATGCTATTTTATTTTGACAAATAAAAATGTACATGTTATCATACAGTGAATATGCTATTTTATTTTGACAAATAAAAATGTACATGTTATCATACAGTGAATATGCTATTTTATTTTGACAAATAAAAATGTACATGTTATCATACAGTGAATATGCTGTTTTATTTTGACAAATAAAAATGTACATGTTATCATACAGTGAATATGCTGTTTTATTTTGACAAATAAAAATGTACATGTTATCATACAGTGAATATGCTATTTTATTTTGACAAATAAAAATGTACATGTTATCATACAGTGAATATGCTATTTTATTTTGACAAATAAAAATGTACATGTTATCATACAGTGAATATGCTATTTTATTTTGACAAATAAAAATATACATGTTATCATACAGTGAATATGCTATTTTATTTTGACAAATAAAAATGTACATGTTATCATACAGTGAATATGCTATTTTATTTTGACAAATAAAAATGTACATGTTATCATACAGTGAATATGCTATTTTATTTTGACAAATAAAAATGTACATTTATCCTACGGTGAAAATTCTCTCATTTTAACATTAAAATAAATATTAAATCATACTATGTCAAATTCTTGTATTTACATTGAACATAATGTTACTTTACATAATATGACATCTTCTATTTTTATCATAACAACAATTCTATTTTACATACCATGCACTTTTCTTTTTAATTAACATGACAAAAATGCTATTCTTCATACAATACATTTTCTTTTCTTCTTTCTTTTTTTTTTTTGACAAAAATGTAAATTTCATACGGTGACAGTTTTCTATATTAACATTCGACAAAAATGTCAATTAGTCATATGGTGACAGTTTTCTATATTAACATTTGACAAAAATGTCAATTAGTCATATGGTGACAGTTTTCTGTATTAACATTTGACAAAAATGTCAATTAGTCATATGGTGACAGTTTTCTATATTAACATTTGACAAAAATGTCAATTAGTCATATGGTGACAGTTTTCTATATTAACATTTGACAAAAATGTCAATTAGTCATATGGTGACAGTTTTCTATATTAACATTTGACAAAAAATGTCAATTTTTCCCTATTTCAATTTTACATAAGAAGAGAATATAAATCTCATCACAAGTAGCATTCATCACAAGTAGCATTCTTAATTTATTTGC
This sequence comes from Allium sativum, assembly GCA_030737875.1. Classification (NCBI taxonomy): domain Eukaryota; kingdom Viridiplantae; phylum Streptophyta; class Magnoliopsida; order Asparagales; family Amaryllidaceae; genus Allium; species Allium sativum. The sequence goes on along the minus strand of CM060913.1, from coordinate 143,312,741 downwards.
ATCAAATAAATTGTAAAATTTCATCACATCGCATGACCACACATCCAAACATAACCACAAATCCAAATCAATAACTAGCATCCAGGCGATTTCAAGGTGATGTTATAACGGGGCATTAGTAAAATCAACACGGTGTAATTAAATAAAGAACATATAAATAATTTTAATTAATTTATAATTCAGATTTAAACCTGAAATTTCAGGTCTAATCACATAGCATTATAGACAATTCCGATTTCACGTCATATGTTATGATCGGTTTAGATCTATGTTTAAATATCATGTCGTATCGGTTCTACTGCTAATAATCATAAAAATAATAATAAAATAAATTAAATTAAATAAAAATAAAATTCTCCCAGTGGTCTAGTCTGAAAAGATGGCTCGGGTTCAATCAGATCCGGTGTTCGTATTCAATTTGATTTCAGATCTGGAATGATTCCAATGCAAATTCATAGGAAAAATCAAATTCAGGCTTTTAACAACTGGCTGTGTAACACTTAAAAGCGTGGGGAAATCTGAAGCATACCATATTTTCAGAATTTGTTCAAAACTTCAAATCGCGATAACTTTTGATTTACTGAACGGTTTTGAGTGCGGTTTTTTGGAGAATGACCGCCTTGGAGAGATCTTTGCACGGCCAGAAGAGGGTGGAGTTCGATCGAGCGTGGTGGGCCCGGCGTGGCTGCGACCGGCGGACCTTCTCGGGCTCGGGGCGGGCGGCACAGGCGACGGAAAGGGACGGGACTTGTCGGAGATCGAAGAGCTCGGCGAGAGCTTCGAAACGTGTACTCACACGCTAATTTTCGTTGAGAAATGAAGGAGTTATGAGGGTTTGAAGTTTTCAGCCATGATGGGTTCAGCATGAAGAGGTGTCGGCTGAAGATGGAGGATGAACAGTGATTTTCGGATATTATAATATTATATTAGGGTTAACTAATTATGTAATTAGGCCCGCTTAAGCCCGTTTTGGCCCGAACCCCGATTCAAGCCTGCTTACTGTCGTTTATACCATTTAGCCCCCGTTCCGAACTCATCTGGATATGTCTCATCAGCCCACGAGATCGTCTTGGCCTTCGTTTTTCAGTTTTAAATATAAATCATTATTTTAAATTCAAACGTACGCAGAAATTCACCGAGGTCACAAATTAACTTCAAAAATCCTCGAAAAATATATTTAGCTATATTTTGATGCTGTGGCCTTATGAAAATTAATTTCGTTCATTTCTGAGCCCGTAAGAATTTTTAATGAATTTTTAAAGTCAAAAATTGTCTGTTTACACTGAAAAATCAATTATAATTATATATTAATTCCAAAAATTACCAAAAAATCATTTTTAGCTTTCTTTTGATGATACGAATCCAAAAAAATTTATTTCGTTCGATTCTGAGACTTTTTGAAAAATAACTATTTTCAAGGCGAATATATTTAATATTAAAAATATATTTTTAAACAAATAATTTCCGAAACTCGAAACATATAAGTGTTTACTGTTTTTCAATGCAGAAACATCATTTTGAAACCAATGGAAGTGGTTTCGAGTTCAAATTCCTACATATGTGAAAAGTAGCATTTTTGTCCTATGCATATTACCCACCGACTTTTCTAAAAATTGAATTAGCCATAACTTTTGATTTCCGCTATGAAATTTCGATTTTTCGGATTCGTTGAAAAGATATTTTTAAATAGATTCTAATATTTTTGGTTTCACTAAAATCCGTTAAATTTTGCATCCTGTATGGTTAGTCAAAGTTCAAGTTTGACTTTTCAAACTACCGCGCTATTTCTGGCTCTTTTTATAATTAAAATTAATTTATTCATTCTAACTTTGATTTGAACCAAATTTGTGATCCTTATTATTTAAAATAGATTATTTTAAATATCAAAACTCATTTAAAATTACTTAAAATAAATTTTAAATTGGCCCCAAAATTCAGGGTCGTTACAATCTCCCCTCCTTAAGAACTTTTCGTCCCCGAAAAGGAAAAAGAGGAAGAAGAAAGAGGATAAGAGAGAGAGAAAGCCAAGCAACGGCTCATAAAAAAAAGGATAGAAAGAAACATGGGGAACGTAACTTATTCTAGGCGTACCTTTAGAGACAACAGGCTTTCCTCCTCCTTCAGTAGAAGCTGGCACTGAAGAAGTTGGTCCTTTCGCTCATTCGTAAACGTGTGCTAATTGAGCATCGCCACTTCTCTTAGTCTTCTTCGAATGCACGATTAAGGGAAGAGTCAAAATAACGGTAATGGTGATTTAAGAGATAGAAAAGATCGAAGGATGAATGAAAAGATGACGATAAAGTGACTGGCTATTATGTATCTCATGAACTGTTCGCCGTAGAATATAGTGATTCTACGTAAACGAATTATTATAAATATGTTGTACTCCGCTTTGTAAACCAAAGCTCTGATACCAACTGTAAAGACCCCAAACTTCCACGGGTGAAAGTAGGAGTAATCATTTTTGGAATACAACATAAATACAATAAAACAGAACACAGATACAATATAGCAAAGGAAATTCATAGAGTAATAACATTATAGCAGCGGAAAAATATAATGTCATCAATCACAGAAAATCCACAGTCGCAGAAACTAAGCTATTACAACAGGTTTTGCAGAAAAGAAATAAGTTTGATGTCTAAAAAGAAAAGAAAAGATGCCATAGAAACAAAAGATAAATGTCTTCAAGCTCCACGTCATCACCTCTCCACAAAAGCAAATCCAAGAGAGAGAATAAGCAGCTCCAAAGAAAAGACTTCAAGCAAAGAATGAACCTGTCTACTTGGCTGCCCGTGTGGAAAAGAGGGCACCCAAGTTTGCAAAAAGGTGAAACAAACTATGGGTCAGTCGTGGGACTGGTGTGAGAATTCTTAACTAATAAATCACTATTAATATGGCAAATCCAAAGACCACGCCGCTAATGCGGAATGGGTTTACTCTAATGGATTGCCGTGCATAAACGTGTCATAACAAATAATTAAATACATCGTAAACAACGCAATGCTTTTTTTTTTTTGGAAAAATGGAATCACCATAAGACCCAAGTCCCATCACACAATGCAACGCACACCAGAGGATAGGGTTTTACCTTATGGTGATTAAACATGCTAAATACGGCAAATACGCATCTAATATTATTATTAGTGTATATGAAAGCATTTCAAAGTAAATGTATTAATCTTAGGAAGCATAGGTACCATATACTATGCCTCCGTACTAGTAATACAATCAAATTCGTCGGTTCGTATTTGGATTTTGGTTTCCATCATGAGTCAAGGCTAGAGCGGAGCTCCTTACCGATTCGAGACACTCTAGCTAGTGCCTCAGGATTACCCGCAGTTAACCCTTGGATCCTGCAGGGCCGGTCCTCACATACAGCTTAGAGGATTGGCAATTCCTAAGCACACGTTTCCCGGTCCTATAGGACCTATCCGAGGCGCGCCACATTCCATCATCCACATAAGTAAAGTATCAGCGCTGGGAGGTCCCTGACACTACTTCTAGCTAGAAAGAAACGTGTTGCTTTCCCTGCGTTCCCTTCGCCCGTTTTTGACTCAACCGGTGTGTGAGGCTCGCGAAGTCCCGTTACACAAAGCTACGCCTAAACAGGCCATGCTTTGATCGTCTCCACAAGGTTCTGCTTTTCAACAATAAACCTTGATCATTGCATCTTAGTGTGTCACACTGTCACTCCATACCGTACCATTGCTTCTCCATCAATACATAAATGGGTGTTAAGTAGAGAATAAATTCTCCACCACCAATATTTATATATTAACAGAAAATCAACAATATGATATATAACGAAGTACGATGTCAGACACACCATCCATTTAAACTTATGCTCTGGGTCTGAACGAAAGTCAAATCCGTGAAATCAACGCGTACGTCTGGGCAATGACCTTGACCCATGAATTGGTAGCAAGTCAATTCAGGATCTCGATCGCTGTCCATTCGAGGGAAGATTTACGGTCTTCATACGTCGTCTTCTTACTTCGATCTTTAACGCCGCTGGATTAATTTGGGATGAGAATTCTCGGACTTCCCAAACAATCCTCGTATATATATACATATATATATTTTTGAAAATCCTCCTTATTTGTTAATAATTATTTTTATTAACAATTCATTCTATTTTAATTATTTAAAATAGTCAAACTTCTTATTTAACGACGAATTCTCAAAATCATATTTTTATTTACATTAATTAAAATGTAAACTTTCATTACATATCGCATTCTTGTTTTCTTTACATTTAATAAAATGCAAACTTGCAATTACATATCACATTATTACTTATTTATATTGCATAAAATGTAAACTTGCATTTACATGTCGCATTCTCACCTATTTACATTGAATAAAATGTAAACTCATCCTACGGTGGAATTCCTTTATTTTAACATTAAAATAATGTAAATTTTTCCCTACGGTATATACACTTTTTATATTAACATTTAGAATAATGTTAACTCATCCTACGATGCATATTTTCTTAATTTTAACATTAAAGATAATGTTGACTTATCCTATGGTTGAATTACCCCATTATTAACATTAAAAAATAATGTTAACTCACCCTATGGTGTTATTCCTTCTTAATTTCATAAAAAAAATGAAACATTCCTACGGTCAATTCTCTTTTATGTTAACATTATAAAATAATGTTAATTTTATCCTACGAAGTAATTCTCTTAATATTAACATTAAAAATAAAGTTAATTTTATCATACGGTTAAATTTCCTTCATATTAACATTATAAATAATGTTACCTAAATCCTACGGTTGAAATTTGTAGTTAATTTACATTAAAAATGTCCATTTCATCCTACGGTAAAATTTCTATTTAATTGACATAAAAAAAATGTCCGTTTTCCATGCATTGTAAATTACTTATTTTTTTTACATCAAAAATAACATTAATTCCTCATACAACGTAAATTCTTATTTGTATCATTAACAAAATTGTTAATTTTCATTCGATGTGAATACTTATTTTTAACATTGACCCAAAAATGTTAATTTATCATACGTTGTAAATACTTTTATATTAACATTAAAAATGTTAATGACATCCTACGGTTAAAGTTTTATTATATTAACATTAAAAATGTTAATTACATCATACGGTGTTATCTTTAACATTTAAAAATGTTACTTTACACATGCGGTGAAATTACTATTTAATGAACATTAAAAATAATGTTAATTGTTCATGCAGTGTAGTTTCTTATTATTAACATTTAAAAATAATAATGTTACTTTCTCATACCATGTAAATTCCTTATATTTAACATTAAACAAAAAGTTAATTTCTCATCACTTTAATTTTACATAATTCAATGTAAATTACATGTTAACACAAATTCCTTTTTATTTACATTACAAAATAATGTATATTAGTCCTACAGTTAATTCTCTTTATATTAACATTATAAATAATGTTAACTTAACATGCGGTGTGTTTCAATTATATTGCATTATAAAATAACGTAAAATAGCATACGGTGTATTTTCTTTTTATTATATGAACAAAATTTCAAATTTTCATACGATGGAAATTCTCTTCTTATTACATTGAAAATAATGCTAATTTAACATACGACGCATTTTCTTTTAATTCACATAAATAAAAATGTGAAATATACATACGGTTAAAATTACTCTAGTATTAACATTAGAAACAATGTTTAATGAACATACGGTGGATTTCTACCATACTACATTATAAAATAATGTTGAATCATCCTACTTTATTCTTACAAATAAAAGTACATCTTATAATATAGTTGAAATGCTATTTTATTTTGACAAATAAAAATGTACATGTTATCATACAGTGAATATGCTATTTTATTTTGACAAATAAAAATGTACATGTTATCATACAGTGAATATGCTATTTTATTTTGACAAATAAAAATGTACATGTTATCATACAGTGAATATGCTATTTTATTTTGACAAATAAAAATGTACATGTTATCATACAGTGAATATGCTATTTTATTTTGACAAATAAAAATGTACATGTTATCATACAGTGAATATGCTATTTTATTTTGACAAATAAAAATGTACATGTTATCATACAGTGAATATGCTATTTTATTTTGACAAATAAAAATGTACATGTTATCATACAGTGAATATGCTATTTTATTTTGACAAATAAAAATGTACATTTATCCTACGGTGAAAATTCTCTCATTTTAACATTAAAATAAATATTAAATCATACTATGTCAAATTCTTGTATTTACATTGAACATAATGTTACTTTACATAATATGACATCTTCTATTTTTATCATAACAACAATTCTATTTTACATACCATGCACTTTTCTTTTTAATTAACATGACAAAAATGCTATTCTTCATACAATACATTTTCTTTTCTTCTTTCTTTTTTTTTTTTGACAAAAATGTAAATTTCATACGGTGACAGTTTTCTATATTAACATTCGACAAAAATGTCAATTAGTCATATGGTGACAGTTTTCTATATTAACATTTGACAAAAATGTCAATTAGTCATATGGTGACAGTTTTCTATATTAACATTTGACAAAAATGTCAATTAGTCATATGGTGACAGTTTTCTATATTAACATTTGACAAAAATGTCAATTAGTCATATGGTGACAGTTTTCTATATTAACATTTGACAAAAAATGTCAATTTTTCCCTATTTCAATTTTACATAAGAAGAGAATATAAATCTCATCACAAGTAGCATTCATCACAAGTAGCATTCTTAATTTATTTGCATCAAATAAATTGTAAAATTTCATCACATCGCATGACCACACATCCAAACATAACCACAAATCCAAATCAATAACTAGCATCCAGGCGATTTCAAGGTGATGTTATAACGGGGCATTAGTAAAATCAACACGGTGTAATTAAATAAAGAACATATAAATAATTTTAATTAATTTATAATTCAGATTTAAACCTGAAATTTCAGGTCTAATCACATAGCATTATAGACAATTCCGATTTCACGTCATATGTTATGATCGGTTTAGATCTATGTTTAAATATCATGTCGTATCGGTTCTACTGCTAATAATCATAAAAATAATAATAAAATAAATTAAATTAAATAAAAATAAAATTCTCACAGTGGTCTAGTCTGAAAAGATGGCTCGGGTTCAATCAGATCCGGTGTTCGTATTCAATTTGATTTCAGATCTGGAATGATTCCAATGCAAATTCATAGGAAAAATCAAATTCAGGCTTTTAACAACTGGCTGTGTAACACTTAAAAGCGTGGGGAAATCTGAAGCATACCATATTTTCAGAATTTGTTCAAAACTTCAAATCGCGATAACTTTTGATTTACTGAACGGTTTTGAGTGCGGTTTTTTGGAGAATGACCGCCTTGGAGAGATCTTTGCACGGCCAGAAGAGGGTGGAGTTCGATCGAGCGTGGTGGGCCCGGCGTGGCTACGACCGGCGGACCTTCTCAGGCTCGGGGCGGGCGGCACAGGCGACGGAAAGGGACGGGACTTGTCGGAGATCGAAGAGCTCGGCGAGAGCTTCGAAACGTGTACTCACACGCTAATTTTCGTTGAGAAATGAAGGAGTTATGAGGGTTTGAAGTTTTCAGCCATGATGGGTTCAGCATGAAGAGGTGTCGGCTGAAGATGGAGGATGAACAGTGATTTTCGGATATTATAATATTATATTAGGGTTAACTAATTATGTAATTAGGCCCGCTTAAGCCCGTTTTGGCCCGAACCCCGATTCAAGCCTGCTTACTGTCGTTCATACCATTTAGCCCCCGTTCCGAACTCATCTGGATATGTCTCATCAGCCCACGAGATCGTCTTGGCCTTCGTTTTTCAGTTTAAATATAAATCATTATTTTAAATTCAAACGTACGCAGAAATTCACCGAGGTCACAAATTAACTTCAAAAATCCTCGAAAAATATATTTAGCTATGTTTTGATGCTGTGGCCTTATGAAAATTAATTTCTTTCATTTCTGAGCCCGTAAGAATTTTTAATGAATTTTTAAAGTCAAAAATTGTCTGTTTACACTGAAAAATCAATTATAATTATATATTAATTCCAAAAATTACCAAAAAATCATTTTTAGCTTTCTTTTGATGATACGAATCCAACAAAATTTATTTCGTTCGATTCTGAGACTTTTTGAAAAATAACTATTTTCAAGGCGAATATATTTAATATTAAAAATATATTTTTAAACAAATAATTTCCGAAACTCGAAACATATAAGTGTTTACTGTTTTTCAATGCAGAAACATCATTTTGAAACCAATGGAAGTGGTTTCGAGTTCAAATTCCTACATATGTGAAAAGTAGCATTTTTGTCCTATGCATATTACCCACCGACTTTTCTAAAAATTGAATTAGCCATAACTTTTGATTTCCGCTATGAAATTTCGATTTTTCGGATTCGTTGAAAAGATATTTTTAAATAGATTCTAATATTTTTGGTTTCACTAAAATCCGTTAAATTTTGCATCCTGTATGGTTAGTCAAAGTTCAAGTTTGACTTTTCAAACTACCGCGCTATTTCTGGCTCTTTTTATAATTAAAATTAATTTATTCATTCTAACTTTGATTTGAACCAAATTTGTGATCCTTATTATTTAAAATAGATTATTTTAAATATCAAAACTCATTTAAAATTACTTAAAATAAATTTTAAATTGGCCCCAAAATTCAGGGTCGTTACATAAATCCTCCATATATATATATATATTCTAGACAAAAGTGTTAGTATATATTTTATAATCAATTAATATTGAAATAAGGTTGTTGTCATGAAAACTCCATTCTCTAACAATCATCACCCCAAAGCAATCAAATGTCTTCCTCGAATCATCGTAATTCGCAAAACTCACGTCAACCTACATTATTCTCGGTTTTGACACCTTTTTGACTCTCCTTTATTTGATTTAACATCCCCACTTTTGATGGTTTGTTTATGATATAATGAGTAAGCTCAAGTCCAAATTTGAGAGGATTTGGAGTGGTTTACTATGGTTTTATGCTCAAAAAGTTATTACAGCATTTCTGTTGTGCTGTGAAAAGTCCTGGGTACTTTATAATAATTTTAGACTCAAAACAACTATACAGCATTTCAGGTGCGCTGTGAAAAGTCATGTGTAGTTTATAACACTCAAAACAGATATTACAACGTTTCTAGTGAGCTAAGAAAACTTCTAGACTCGTTAAAGTGCTTTATAAATAATTCATAAACAAGGCAGCATTTCTGAAATGCTATAAAAAGTTCTGGCCTGGGTATAGTGCTTCATAAATAATTTAGAGAAAAGATAGCGTTAAGCTATGAAAAGTTCTAAAATTTAGATTTTTGATCATTTTTTCAGAGAAATGTTTAATGCTATTTATCTATGATAAATGTAGTTTTTAACTCAAAATTTCTACACCAAAAAGCTTCCTTAGTCTACTTAATTACCATGAAATGAAATCCTTAAAATCTTTTATCGATTTAATATATAAAATTCAACATCATGAGGCAATTTAACATGTCCATTTCAGGAAGATTTCTACTTGACTTTGCATCTAGTTTTTAGGTACACAAACAATAGAATTAGAAAAAGTGACCGAAGTGAAAGTTGTAGCTCTTTGATCTAGCTTTCCAGATTGATAAAGAAATCGAAATTTCATCAAGAATTGAAAACGTTATGGTTAAAATACCAAACATTATTTTCATAGGTTCAAGACCAATAATTCTTCTCAAATTTCACAACTTTTCTTCAAAATATGAAGTGAATACATGTACTTAAATAGTTTTTCTCACCTTAGAATTATAGATTGAACTTGTATTTATTCTTTTGGTTTCTCGTATACTTTTCCTCTTTATCTTATCTTGTTTTTGTTTTGTGAATGCATGAAAAGAAGTGAACATTTCCACCCTTTATATCGCATTTCTTAAGGCTAGTTTGGTAATTTGGATTTGGACATTGTTCCACCTTATCTTCGTGAAAGCTTTAGGATGTAGACACATGCCCCCTTAGGTATCTTAAGATGTTTTTACACATGGACACCTAATGGATTTATGTATCTTTACGTCCTTAAATCTCATGACATGTGCACCGTTAATTTTATGGAACGTGACCCTATCATTTTAAGCCTTTTTCATATTCTAGGATATATACACATATACCATTTGTATTTTATTTATATGTTATACGCATACATAGATGTGTTCTTCTATGTTACTACATGCACATGACGTTCTAACAACTTTTAACAAGTAAAACTTTGTTTTTCGACAAAACTGTTTTCGGTCACATTATCGATATTTCTTCGAACTACTTATCTTTGTAAACAAAAATTCAACAAAATGTTTTCTCCTTATTAATTATTATTTATAATGGGGTTTAATTAAGGTTATAAAACCATTTTTATAATATTAAATCCAAGATTTAAATATTTAAATAACCTCGATATTAAATATTTACTGCCCAAAGTTTCAGGTTGTTACAATTCACGTAAAAATACAAGTGTGTATTTATATATATATATATATATATATATATATATTTGTGTGCAGCTTATATCGACTATTCCAAAACATAAATATTGTATGTTTCCTTTGGTTTGAAATATGTTTATTCCTCTTTTAAATATTCAGGCATAATTTACAAGAATGGCAGTTGACAGCCTTTCTGTAAGGTTAGGGATCTTATTACAAGATTAAGCGCAAAAAGGAATGTTTGTTTATTAGCTTAAACCAGAAAAATTTAAATTTAATAATAATAAATAAAGAATAATAACTATAGTAACTGATAAATATATATGTACATTATCCATCCAGATGAATATATAAACGAAGATATATATATATATATATATATATATATATATATATATATATATATTAATGTTTATGTGTTTGAATGGCTTCCATTTTTGAAATTATACATGAAAACGTAGTCCATGTTAAATGGAAATATTTAGTGTGACCATTGTAGCAGTTAATGTAATTGATTTGCTATAAATACAGTCACAAAGAAATAATAACTATTGTAACCATTGTTGATTGGAAAAACATAATCGAATTAGGTAGTTAAGCCTAATGGTTACAATTTAAAATAATGACTTAGGAAAAAGAATTGTAACTCTAGTTAGGTGAATGAACATTTCTTATAACATATATGTATATATGTACAAAATAAATCAAATTAAAATAAAATAAGAATGTTTAAGGAGTTGCAATAATTAGATTAGAAATAAAAAGGGACTGATAAAATAAGGACATTCCATTGTTAATTGATGTCTTAGGAAATTATGACCATTAGGTCCATAAGTGAAAATTAATTATATTCAATGAAAATAAATGGCATTTAAGGGGTTAATTAGCGCCTTAGAAAAATATGTCCTTTATGGTCATAAATGGTAATAACCCTATTAAATAGAAATAAATGAAATAAAAAGGGAATTAATTGGTACTAATTGTCGTTTTAAATACTAAGTCCGATAAATAAACAATTAAACAAATATCCTAGGATAGGAACTTTCCATATTTTATAATACTTAATCTAGAACTAATAATTAAAACTTAGAAATAGACTTTGTAGGTTGATGATGCAAGGTCAATTGCCTTATGTGACAGAAGTCTGCACTTTCTGGTAGTCAAATAAAAGACCAACTAATGTAAGATATCATTAACCATAGGAACACGTAACGATAGTTAGTTTGTGTAGTATTTCCGTAAGGAGAAACTAAATAGGAATAGCTCAAAACGTGGCCGACTTTGGGATTAAGGTCTTAAGTGGTTAGATCCACCTACAAAAAAGTATTAAGCGATCACGTAGACCACCTCCCATAAATGAAAGCATTAAAGGATAATTGGGTACGAGTTCGATAAACTTTATGAATAGTCTGCTTCCTTAGGTCGAGGGGTCCACCTGGGAATAGGTCCTCCGGCTAGGGGTCTTCAATGGTGTACGAATCCTACCTAAACCTGGTTTTTAAAAGGTCCAACATGGTCATTCAATAGGGCTACCAATCTTACAAAAAGTATTAAACGACTAGGAGATTATCCAATAGGTCCAGCTAGATAGTAATGAGGGGTCCACCACAGGAGGGTCTTAAATAGTGTATTAGTCTACCTAACCGAGTGGTCTTAAGCAGTGGCTTGCTATCTCTTGTCTTATGCGGAGCGTGGGTCTATATGTGTGAATGACTGAAGCCTTAATTGGTAGGACCTGTAGCTCATGCCCTTTAGTTTATATTGGCACAGAGTGAACCATCGAGAGGCATTAAGTGACCAATAGTCCCGCCTAGGGTCTTAAGCGATCAAGAGGATCCACCCTTAACTACCATTTGATAGTGAGGTCTTAAGTGGCTATATATATATGTATAAATAACTAACCTCCGTATGATTAACGAGTAGTTGAGAGCCCCACCTCTTAGTTTTGGTAATTGGTTTAGTGATGGTTTAAAGGCTTCATAAACATATGCGTAAACGTTCTCAATATCGTTATCATTGGGAATACTACCTCAGATTTGGTAGTTAGAGTCATACATAACTGTTTACAAGGTTAGGTTAGCATTACTAGGCTTGGTAGGCATATGTCTTTGGTTGAACAAAACGGGATACATCTGTGTATTGTAAACTATGTTATACTCTTTTTATACACCAAAACTTGTTGTTCTGACCCCTCTCCTCTTTACAGTCTCCTAGGTTTTATCGATAGGATATGGTTCTCACAGGTGTCTAAGTTTGGTTTTGGTTCTCGTTCTCTCTCATGCTCGGTATTGACATGGTGACTCACTCTGATAAGGTAGTTACCCGAGTTGATACTAGTCTATCCTATTTTGTTTCTGCTGTGAGTTATTTTATCATACTCTGATTATGTTCATGCTCATTTATTTGCAGGTACTAGATTCAAATGCTCCAAGCTTGGATAACTTTGAGTTTCGATTTTAATCAAAATTAAGGATCTAAAATGTGTGGGGTGTTACATTTAGTATCGGACTAGGTTAGACGATCGGAGGAATTATTTAAGTTAGGACTCGTGAGAGAGCGTAATTTGATTTTCATTTCTATTTGCTTCATCCTGCCTACTCGACTTTAAATTTTTTCGATGATGAATTAGTCGTGGGCCTATTTATATAGAATGGTTCTTAAGAGACTAAGAGTTGAATATATTGAGTTCGGGGTTCTAGTCAATTCTATCTTACCCCACAGTACATCGGCGGTTTCATTGTTAAGAGCATGAGGACGACATATGGTGGATTCCATGAATTCAAGTTTGATGACTGGACAAAAATCTAGCTACAGCTGAGATAATCGTGATTTCGATTTTTGGTTTCTCTTTGTAACAACCCGAAAATCTGGGCCAGTTTAAAATTTTATTTTGGCAATTTTAGCCAATTTTGAATATTTAAAATGATTAATTTAAATAAAATCGACGAGAAATTTATTTTGAATATAGTTCGAACAAATATATTATATAGATCGTCGTTAGAATATAAATATTTATTTTAATTATAAATAGAATTGAAAATGGCGCGGTAGTTCGATAATTCGATTTCAAACTTCAATTGAATGTACCGGGTGCAAAACAATCCGGATTTTAGTGAAACCAAAAATAATAGGATCTATTTGATAATATCTTTCCAACGAATCCGAAAAATTGAAATTTCATAGCGGGAATCAAAAGATATGTCCAGTTGAAAATTCTGAATAGTCACTATGGAATTCAGGCCCTTAAAAATAGACATTTTGCAAACGACCTCGGATTTCGACAAAACCACTTTTGATGGATCTGTGATGTCAAGTTATTACTAAATTCCAAATTTCATAATTTTTCGAATCAATATGTGAGCATGGCGAAGGAAAACGCGTTTGACCATTTTCAGTTGATTTTAATCGACTGGAAATTGGCCATTTTTCCAACGGTCTCAGAATTCGACGAAACTAGTTTTGTTAGGACCGTATCGTCAATACGAAGCTAGAAAATATTTTTCTGGAATTTTTCGAGTTAGTATGTGACCCCGGTAAATTGAAATGCGCGTTCAAATTCAATATATAGAGTTATATGTCGATTTTGATGAAAACTGGTCGAAACGATCGAATCAGCCTACGATACATATCCCATTGTGTTCGGAATGGGGGTAATTAGCTATGGACGACATGCGGTGGGCCTCGTTTCGAGTTCGAATAGAAAAGATACTTTTTGAATTAAATAATATATATTTTTAAAAATAGTCCAACCCTTTTTCTCCTATACCCAAGGCCCCCCCCCACACTTCAGCCGTTCAAAAAAAAAAACTGGAGCCTCGATCGTGAACCCGCCGTCGCCCCTTAAACCCTAACCGACTACCACCACGCATCCCCTCCGGCGTCACAACCCCACCTCCCCCTCTCGCAGCACCCCTCATCTTCCCTTCTCCCTCCTCTCTCATGCGTGGATCCCGAAGCCCCAAACCCCCATGGAAACCGACGCAGGCACCAAGACGCGCCACCAAAACTCCAGATGCCACCACAGGCCAAGCACCGCCCGTCCCACTTCCTCGACCACTGCGCATGCCCCATCGACCAATTCCTCCTCCCTTTTCATTCCAGTGAGTCTTCTATTCCCTTTATTTTATATTATTTCTCTTTTTTTTATGTAAGGAGTGTAATCAATTTAGTGATTAACATTGAGGTAATTAGTTGTATGTAAGGAAGGAAGATATGATTTTTTAAATGATTTTAAAATATGATTTTTATATTTTTAAAGTATTAAAAATATAATCTTTATTATGTAGAAGATGTAAAATATGGTTTTTGTTTATGTAGAGAATTAAAAATATAATTTTTTACATGATAGGAATATTAGAAATATCATCTTTATATGTGTAGCAAAATAAAAATGTGATTTTTATAATGATGAAATGAAAAGGAGAAATATTTATTTTAGAAAAGGCAAAATCTTTATATAGATAATAGCGTGATAAAAATATAATTTTTACCTATATAGTAGCGAAGTAATAATTCGATTTTTATATATTGAATAACGAAGTAAAAATTCGATTTTTATATATTGAATAGCGAAGCAAAAATTCGATTTTTATATATTGAATAGCGAGGTAAAAATTCGATTTTTATATATTGAATAGCGAGGTAAAAATTCGATTTTTAAATATATGAAGTGATTATAAAAATATGATTTTTAAACTGAAAGTGAACAAATAAAAATGTGGTTTTTATTTTGAAGACATCAGTATATAAAAATGTGATTTTTATATATGTAGTGACTACGAGCAACGAAGATGACAAAAAGGAGAGTCGTGGGATTGGAATAGCTATCGGTGAGAACTTCTCACTCAAAATCTCTTTTTCTAGTTATATAAATATACTAGGATGTAGACAGTGTTTAGTAGCACCCGACACCCGTCATCCACAGACCATAGATGGCTTGTTTGTTTGATTGATGTGTTGTGAAATTTGTTTGTGAAATTGATGTGAAATAGATAATGAAATATATTCATCTGTTGAAATAAAATAAAAATATTTATATAGTTAAAATATTTTATCGTTAAAAATATAATTTTTAACGTGAATGTGAATAAATATTTATAAACAAATCGACCGATTTGTTTATATACACTGATTTGACTGATGGATTGGGACGATAAATTTTACACATCGCCCAACTGCACAAATAAAATCTGTGTTTGATTGTTTGAAACCCCACATGGGTATTGGGATAAAATACGGCATACACTAATCCCAATAATTAGTTGTATGTCGGTCGATTGATTGACAGGCTGTTATAAGCGTTAGATATCTATATTTGATGCTTATACAGTGTAGTGCACTTTGGATGTTGGTTGATTATTTATCGTTGCTATTATATACATGTGTTGTATGGAATCCATATAGTTAACGCTATATGGTAATTGATTGGGCCTCATTCCAATTTAGAAGATAAAGAATATTATAAAATAAAGGTTCATGTGTTGACTATACTCATCCGTTGAGATTAGTCATGTGTTGAACGAAATATTTTAACAATAAAATTTACATCTTTATCTTTATAAAATAAAGGTTCATGTGTTGACTGTACTCATCCGTTGAGATTAGTCATGTGTTGAACGAAATTTTATAAAATATATTAAATAACAAAAATAGTCACACGTGGACAGTACTCATTCATTGAGATTAGTCGTGTGTTGACAAAAATATTGAGTCATGTATTGAAAGAAATATAGATTCATTTGTTGAATAGAATCACGAAGTTATTGAAATATATATAAAGCCGTATTGATTAGAGATGCGTTATTTTGACGCGAACGATATTTATATCGATTATATTCGTTTTTCAATTTGAATTGAATCGAATAGATAACCAATTTGAATTGAATTGAATAGATAACCAATTTGAATTGAATTGAATAGGAGACCAATTTGAATTCGAATCGAATAGAAAACGAATTTGATTTCGATTGAATATATAACGACTTTGATTTGAATTGAATAGAAAACGAATTTAATTCGAATTGAATAGAAAACGAATTTAATTCGAATTGAATAGAAAACGAATTGAATTCGAATTGAATAGATAACCAATTTGAATTGAATTGAATAGAAGACCAATTTGAATTCGAATCGAATAGAAAACGAATTTGATTTCAATTGAATATATAACGAATTTGATTTGAATTAAATAGAAAACGAATTCAAATCGAATTGAATTGAAAGGGAAATGAATTCGAATCGAATCAAAATCGATTTGAATTGAAATCAAATAGAAATGAAAGTAAAAAGGATTTATAATAGAAAAATCAATTTTGATTTAAATTTGAAATAAAGGTTGAAAATGTTTTTGAAACGAATTTAAAACTATTTATAAAATTCGTTTTAAATAGTAATCGACGAAATATATATTATATATAAAAAATAATGGCCTGAATAGAACGCGTCGCGCCGCGGCAGTTCGCGACTTTCGACCATTAACTTCGAACGGACATTACGGGAGATCCGACCGTCGGATTCTCCTAAAATTGGAACCGCTGGGTTCGTATCGAAAAGAGCTTTCTAACGAATATTGGAAATTTGAAATCTAACGGTTGGATTTGGAGATACGTCCAAATCAAATTTGAAAAAGGTCGTTGTAAGTGCAGTTCGATGGCCATTGTTGGAAATCGACTGTACAGGCCTTGATAAAATTATTAAAAATAGTAATAATTTGTGTGAAATCATAAGAAATGATTTGGGAAAAATTGGGATGAAAATCCCCATATTTGAAAAGATAAAAATAGATTTTTATCGAAATGAACTAGTTTTGAAATAAAATTAAAACCCATTTATTTTTACATAAATAAATTGGATTTGAAATGGGTTTTAAATAGAATTGATTTGTGGGTTTATCGTGAACAGCGTTTTAAATAACACTTGTTCTTTAACCCGATAATAAATAGAATGTGATTTGGGTTTATCGTGAACTGTGTTTTAAATGACATTAGTTCCTTAACCCAGTAAAAGGAGTTTTAATGAATCTGCAATTAGATTGAAATGTGAATTGATAATCTAAATTATCAAATTTGGAAAATGAGCGAGAATGGAGTATCACCAGTTTTGCTCCAAAGCGATAGTTAAATCTTTAATTAGATTTGAACGTGGAATGGTAATTAATTTTACCGATAACATTGTGGTGTTAGATATGGAGTATTACTAGTTTTGCTTCATGGGACGAATAGGTTGGGATTGGGAAATAAAATAAATAATTACTTCGGTGTGGTTCGTTAATCCCGACTAGTTTGGAAAACCATAATTTGGTTTGATATGACATCCAATGGAAGATTCAAGAATAAATTGTAAAGAATTTACCTTGGATAAAATTAATGGGAACCTTTCCCTAAGAATATGAAATTTAGAAACTAGCTGTAGGTTAGTTAAGAAGAATGGTTTCCTGGGTATTGATCTGATGTTGGTTTCGGCCTTCGGGGTTAATATTTGGGGAATTGTTCTCTTGCTAATTTACGGTTAGTGACTGATGAATTGGAATGAGGCATATGTTGTGTTTGTGTAACATTTGTTTTTAATATACACGGGTTGTTCGAAAAGGCCGGGTTTATACCCATTCTGAATAACCGATTCGACGATATGTCGAAGATGAAGACGATAGTTGAAGACCGGAAGTCTTCACATCGTTTGGGTGATTACTGATGATCTTGATTGGGCTGTACACCCAAGATGAGGGAATCAGTTGGTGGTCGTCCAGACGTACTTGGAGATCGATGGATATGCGAGGAAAGTGCCTCCGGTTTCGTTCAAACCCAGAACGAACTTGTAAATGGATTGTGTGTCTGACATTGGATTTTATTCTGTGTTGATTGATTTCTGTTAAATATATATCTTTTTGGCGGCGGAGAATTTATTCTCTTGCTTAATGCCCTTCTCTGAGACGTACGAGCTTAGAGGTTATATATCGATAGATATCAATCGCATGACATGAATTGCCTGTGTGGCACGCTGAGTTGCATAGATCAAGGCTTCTGTTGAAAAGCAAAGTCTTGTGGTTGATGATCTAAGCACGACCTTCGTGGCGTAGCTTTGTGTATAACGTGAATTCGCGAGCCTCACACCTCGGTATGAGTCAAAAACGGGATACGGACCGTTGGGAGAACACGACGTTTCTTTCTCGTTTTGGTAGTGTCAGTGACTTACCAGCCCTGATATTTATATACTTTTCACCTATGTGGTTGTTGGAATAAGGCGCCTCGATTTTAGGTCTGTAAGGGCCGGGAAACGTGTGTTCAGGAATAACTAATCCTCAAACGTAAGAGAGGACCGGCCCAACCGATCCAAGTGGCTGCCCAGAGTGTGTAGTCCTGAGCATTTGCTAGAGTGTCTCGAAGCGGAGAGGAGCTTGCCCCTTGCCTCGACTCATGACGGAAATCCAATTTCCAATACGAGATATTGTGGTTTTAATTGTAGAACCTAGTATGGCGACATAGTGGTATGGGGCACTTTTGCCGTCTATGATTTATATTTATGATTGAAATTGTTTTGACACTATACACTTATTATAGTATCAAATGATTTGTTTTAAACGTATCAAACATGTTTGGCTATTATAAGGGAAAACCCTATCCTCCGGCTTGCGTTGCATTGTGTGATGGGACCTGGGTTTTATAACAGCTTCATTTTTCGAAAAAGCATTGCGCTGTTTATTCTATGCACTGGTATTCTTGGGAGGAAACCCGTTCCGTGTTATACAGCGTGGTCCTTGAATTACTTTCTTTTAAAATAAAGCTTTAAATAACTGTTTTAGTTCTCACACCAGTCACATGACTGACCTGGAGTTTATTGTTTTAACCTAAACTCTGGGTGCCCTTATTTTCCACACGGGCAGCTAGTAGTTTTGGTTTTGCAGATTTTTATTCACAGGATCCTGGTTTACAGCTGGAATGATATCCGGAAAGCTCTGTATCCGTATATCACCTTCAGTTGTGCTTTGTATTATTTTTCCGCTGCTATGTAATTTATTGTAATCTCTGATATTTATCGAATGTAATTTATTCATTTATACTCTGTATATTCTTGTATCTGATGGAATTGTTGTAATAGCAATGAAATGTTCTTCCGTCTGCGTTCAAATTTGTCCTGTTCTCAAAGTATCCGCTCTTTCCTTCACGGGGAAGTTCCGGGTTCTTACAGTTGGTATCTGAGCTTTGGTTTACAGAGCTCGAGAACAAGACACATTAGAACCACACGAAAGAATTCATCAGATATTGGATTAGTAATATCCAATTAGAACGACTCGTTAGATATAGGATCAGTAGTATCCTAGAACGAGTGTGAAGAGTATATTTTTCAAATGAAAACAATTTTGTTTTGAAAATTTAAACCATTTTATACGTATTTGAATATTTATTTATTTTGAATTTTGACAATCCAATATATAAAGATTTTGCATATACGCGTCATGAACATATATTCGAAGTTTTAATATACTGGATAGATATAGAACCGCACTCTAGTAGCCCGGAGATGTTCTGATGGTGGTTCGAAACATCATCAGCATTTATTTTCGAGTAACGAAGGTGTGATATCTATATATTTCCATAGACTGGTGTGAGAACCAAAACTTATATAGATAAATTTATTGTTGTGATTTGGCATCAAAAACATGATTTTTGTATATGTATCAAAATTATGAATTTGAAACTCTAATTCACTAATTGATTGATGTTTGTGTTGTTTGTTTATTTTTATTTTATTTTTTTGATAATTTTTAGCCATTTAGCCTAATTGAATCAAATATTGAATTGTATTGAAAATTGGTCGCATTTGCATGCATATACATGTATATCTATCGAACAGGTCATATCAAGGAGGCTAGAGCAGAGAATAAAATTTTTTTGCCAGACAAATAGGTACATGTTTACTATAATTTACTGTTTTGTTTGGGTGATGATGATTTTATGAGCCTATTGGCTAGCCGCTTGGTTTTTCTTTTTCTTTTTGAGATCAGAAGGCCTGTATGGCAATTTCGGGACTTTCCCGTGGCTCCCGGTGCAGGGGAGGTTATGGCGAAATTTTTCGAAAATTTAGGGTGTTAGCCAAATTTTTGAAGAATTTGAAAATTCTCAGAAACTGAAAATTTGGAGAATGGAAGCCAGATCGAACGTAGAGTTGATTAATCAAACCACTTTCGACTTTGTTCCTTTTCGGGGATGAAAAGTTTTAAGTGGGGGAGATTGTAACAACCCGAAAATCTGGGCCAGTTTAAATTTTTTATTTTGGCAATTTTAGCTAATTTTGAATATTTAAAATGATTATTTTAAATAAAATCGACGAGAAATTTATTTTGAATATAGTTCGAACGAATATATTATATAGATCGTCGTTAGAATATAAATATTTATTTTAATTATAAATAGAATTGAAAATGGCGCGGTAGTTCGATAATTCGATTTCAAACTTCAATTGAATGTATTGGGTGCAAAACAATCCGGATTTTAGTGAAACCAAAAATAATAGGATCTATTTGCTAATATCTATCCAACGAATCCGAAAAATTGAAATTTCATAGCGGGAATCAAAAGATATGTCCAGTTGAAAATTCTGAATAGTCGCTATGGAATTCAGGCCCTTAAAAATAGACATTTTGCAAACGACCTCGGATTTCGACGAAACCACTTTTGATGGATCCGTGATGTCAAGTTATTGCTAGATTCCAAATTTCATAATTTTTCGAATCAATATGTGAGCGTGGCGAAGGAAAACGCGTTTGACCATTTTCAGTTGATTTTAATCGACTGGAAATTGGCCATTTTTCCAATGGTCTCAGAATTCGACGAAACTAGTTTTGTTAGGACCGTATCATCAATACGAAGCTAGAAAATATTTTTTTTGGAATTTTCCGAGTTAGTATGTGACCCCGGTAAATTGAAATGCGCGTTCAAATTCAATATATAGAGTTATATGTCGATTTTGACGAAAACTGATCGAAACAATCGAATCAGCCTACGATACATATCCCATTATGTTCGGAATGGGGGTAATTAGCTATGGACGACAGGCGGTGGGCCTCGTTTCGAGTTTGAATAGAAAAGATACTTTTTGAATTAAATAATATATATTTTTAAAAATAGTCCAACCCTTTTTCTCCTATACCCAAGGCCCCCCCTCACACTTCAGCCGTTCAAAATCAAAAAAAAAAAAAAAGCCTGGAGCCTCCATCGTGAACCTGCCGACGCCCCTTAAACCCTAACCGACTACCACCACGCATCCCCTCCGGCGTCGCAACCCCACCTCCCCCTCTCGCAGCACCCCTCATCTTCCCTTCTCCCTCCTCTCTCATGCGTGGATCCCGAAGCCCCAAACCCCCATGGAAACCGACGCAGCCACCGAGACGCGCCACTAAAACTCCAGACGCCACCACAGGCCGAGCGCCGCCCGTCCCACTTCCTCGACCACTGCGCATGCCCCATCGACCAATTCCTCCTCCCTCTTCATTCCAGTGAGTCTTTTATTCCCTTTATTTTATATTATTTCTCTTTTTTTTTATGTAAGGAGTGTAATCAATATAGTGATTAACATTGAGGTAATTAGTTGTATGTAAGGAAGGAAGATATGATTTTTTAAATGATTTAAAAATATGATTTTTATATTTTTAAAGTATTAAAAATATAATCTTTATTATGTAAAAGATGTCAAAATATGGTTTTTGTTTATGTAGAGAATTAAAAATATAATTTTTTACATGATAGGAATATTAGAAATATCATCTTTATATGTGTAGCAAAATAAAAATGTGATTTTTATAATGATGAAATGAAAAGGCGAAATATTTATTTTAGAAAAGGCGAAATCTTTATATAGATAATAAAAATATAATTTTTACCTATATAGTAGCGAAGTAAAAATTCGATTTTTATATATTGAATAGCGAAGTAAAAATTCGATTTTTATGTATTGAATAGCGAAGTAAAAATTCGATTTTTATATATTGAATAGCGAGGTAAAAATTCGATTTTTATATATTGAATAGCGAGGTAAAAATTCGATTTTTAAATATATGAAGTGATTATAAAAACATGATTTTTAAACTGAAAGTGAACAAATAAAAATGTGGTTTTTATTTTAAAGACATCAGTATATAAAAATGTGATTTTTATATATGTAGTGACTACGAGCAACGAAGATGACAAAAAGGAGAGTCGTGGGATTGGAATAGCTATCGGTGAGAACTTCTCACTCAAAATCTCTTTTTCTAGTTATATAAATATACTAGGATGCAGACGGTGTTTAGTAGCACCCGACACCCGTCATCCACAGACCATGGATGGCTTGTTTGTTTGATTGATTTGTTGTGAAATTGATGTGAAATAGATAATGAAATATATTCATGTGTTGAAATAAAATAAAAATATTTATATAGTTAAAATATTTAATCGTTAAAAATATAATTTTTAACGTGAATGTGAATAAATAAATATTTATAAACAAATCGACCGATTTGTTTATATACACTGATTTGACTGATGGATTGGGACGATAAATTTTACACATCGCCCAACTGCACAAAAAAAATCTGTGTTTGATTGTTTGAAACCCCACACGGGTATTGGGATAAAATACGGCATACTCTAATCCCAATAATTAGTTGTATGTTGATCGATTGATTGACAGGCTGTTATAAGCGTTAGATATCTATATTTGATGCTTATACAGTGTAGTGCACTTTGGATGATGGTTGATTATTTATCGTTGCTATTATATACATGTGTTGTATGGAATCCATATAGTTAACGCTATATGGTAATTGATTGGGCCTCATTCTAATTTAGAAGATAAAGAATATTATAAAATAAAGGTTTATGTGTTGACTGTACTCATCCGTTGAGATTAGTCATGTGTTGAACGAAATATTTTAACAATAAAATTTACATCTTTATCTTTATAAAATAAAGGTTCATGTGCTGACTGTACTCATCCGTTGAGATTAGTCATGTGTTGAACGAAATTTTTATAAAATATATTAAATAACAAAAATAGTCACACGTGGACAGTACTCATTCGCTGAGATTAGTCGTGTGTTGACAAAAATATTGAGTCATGTATTGAAAGAAATATAGATTCATTTGTTGAATAGAATCACGAAGTTATTGAAATATATATAAAGCCGTATTGATTAGAGATGCGCTATTTTGACGCGAACGATATTTATATCGATTATATTCGTTTTTCAATTTGAATTGAATCGAATAGATAAGCAATTTGAATTGAATCGAATAGATAAGCAATTTGAATTGAATCGAATAGATAACCAATTTGAATTGAATTGAATAGGAGACCAATTTGAATTCGAATCTAATAGAAAACCAATTTGATTTCGATTGAATATATAACGACTTTGATTTGAATTGAATAGAAAACGAATTGAATTCGAATTGAATAGAAAATGAATTGAATTCGAATTGAATAGATAACCAATTTGAATTGAATTGAATAGAAGACCAATTTGAATTCGAATCGAATAGAAAACAAATTTGATCTCAATTGAAAATATAACGAATTTGATTTGAATTAAATAGAAAACGAATTCGAATCGAATTGAATTGAAAGGGAAATGAATTCGAATCGAATTAAAATTGATTTGAATTGAAATCAAATAGAAATGAAAGTAAAAAGGATTTATAATAGAAAATTCAATTTTGATTTGAATTTGAAATAAAGGTTGAAATTTTTTTTGAAATGAATTTAAAACTATTTATAAAATTCGTTTTAAATAGTAATCGACGAAATATATATTATATATTATATATATATAATATAATGGCCTGAATAGAACGCGCCGCGCCGCGGCAGTTCGCGAATTTCGACCATTAACTTTGAACGGACATTACGGGAGATCCGACCGTCGGATTCTCCTAAAATCGGAACCGTTGGGTTCGTATCGAAAAGAGCTTTATAACGAACATTGGAAATTTGAAATCTAACGGTTGGATTTGGAGATACGTCCAAATAAAATTTGAAAAAGGTCGCTGTAAGTGCAGTTCGATGGCCATTGTTGGAAATCGACTGTACGGGCCTTGATAAAATTATTAAAAATAGTAATAATTTGTGTAAAATCATAAGAAATGATTTGGGAAAAATTGGGATGAAAATCTCCACATTTGAAAAGATAAAAATAGATTTTTATCGAAATGAACTAGTTTTGAAATAAAATTAAAACCCATTTATTTTTAAATAAATAAATTGGATTTGAAATGGGTTTTAAATAGAATTGATTTGTGGGTTTATCATGAACAGCGTTTTAAATAACACTTGTTCTTTAACCCGATAATAAGTAGAATGTGATTTGGGTTTATCGTGAACTGTGTTTTAAATGACATTAGTTCTTTAACCCAGTAAAAGGAGTTTTAATGAATCTGCAATTAGATTGAAATGTGAATTGATAATCTAAATTATCAAATTTGGAAAATGAGCGAGAACGGAGTATCACAAGTTTTGCTCCAAAGCGATAGTTAAATCTTTAATTAGATTTGAACGTGGAATGCTAATTAATTTTACCGATAACATTGTGGTGTTAGATATGGAGTATTACCAGTTTTGCTTCATGGGACGAATAGGTTGGGATTGGGAAATAAAATAAATAATTACTTCGGTGTGGTTCGTTAATCCCGACTAGTTTGGAAAACCATAATTTGGTTTGATATGACATCCAATGGAAGATTCAAGAATAAATTGTAAAGAATTTATCTTGGATAAAATTAATGGGAACCTTTCCCTAAGAATATGAAATTTAGAAACTAGTTGTAGGTTAGTTAAGAAGAATGATTTCCTGGGTATTGATCTGATGTTGGTTTCGGCCTTCGGGGTTAATATTTGGGGAATTGTTCTCTTGCTAATTTACGGTTAGTGACTGATGAATTGGAATGAGGCGTATGTTGTGTTTGTGTAACATTTGTTTTTAATATACGCGGGTTGTTCGGAAAGGCCGGGTTTATACCCATTCTGAATAACCGATTCGACGATATGTCGAAGATGAAGACGGTGGTTGAAGACCGGAAGTCTTCACATCGTTTGGGTGATTACTGATGATCTTGATTGGGCTGTACACCCAAGATGAGGGAATCAGTTGGTGGTCGTCCAGACGTACTTGGAGATCGATGGATATGCGAGGAAAGTGCCTCCGGTTTCGTTCAGACCCAGAACGAACTTGTAAATGGATTGTGTGTCTGACATTGGATTTTATTCTGTGTTGATTGATTTCTGTTAAATATATATCTGTTTGGCGACGGAGAATTTATTCTCTTGCTTAACGCCTTTCTTTGAGACGTACGAGCTTAGAGGTTATATATCGATAGATATCAATCGCATGGCATGAATTTCCTGTGTGGCACGCTGAGTTGCGTAGATCAAGGCTTCTGTTGAAAAGCAAAGTCTTGTGGTTGATGATCAAAGCACGGCCTTCGTGGCGTAGCTTTGTGTATAACGTGAATTCGCGAGCCTCACACCTCGGTATGAGTCAAAAACGGGATACGGACCGTTGGGAGAACACGACGTTTCTTTCTAGTTTTGGTAGTGTCAGTGACTTACCAGCCCTGACATTTATATACTTTTCACCTATGTGGTTGTTGGAATGAGGCGCCTCGACTTTAGGTCTGTAAGGACCGGGAAACGTGTGTTCAGGAATAACTAATCCTCAAACGTAAGAGAGGACCGGCCCAACCGATCCAAGTGGCTGCCCAGAGTGTGTAGTCCTGAGCATTTGCTAGAGTGTCTCGAAGCGGAGAGGAGCTTGCCTCTTGCCTCGACTCATGACGGAAATCCAATTTCCAATACGAGATATTGTGGTTTTAATTGTAGAACCTAGTATGGCGACATAGTGGTATAGGGCACTTATGCCGTCTATGATTTATATTTATGATTGAAATTGTTTTGACACTATACACTTATTATAGTATCAAATGATTTGTTTTAAACGTATCAAGCATGTTTGGCTATTATAAGGGAAAACCCTATCCTCCGGCTTGCGTTGCATTGTGTGATGGGACCTGGGTCTTATAATAGCTTCATTTTTCGAAAAAGCATTGCGTTGTTTATTCTATGCACTGGTATTCTTGGGAGGAAACCCGTTTCGTGTTATACGGCGTGGTCCCTTGAATTACTCTCTTTTAAAATAAAGCTTTAAATAACTATTTTAGTTCTCACACCAGTCACATGACTGACCTGGAGTTTATTGTTTTAACCTAAACTCTGGGTGCCCTTATTTTCTACACGGGCAGCTAGTAGTTTTGGTTTTGCAGATTTTTATTCACAGGATCCTGGTTTACAGCTGGAATGATATCCAGAATGCTCTGTATCCGTATATCACCTTCAGTTGTGCTTTGTATTATTTTTCCGCTGCTATGTAATTTATTGTAATCTCTGATATTTATCGAATCAATTTATTCATTTATACTCTGTATATTCTTGTATCTGATGGAATTGTTGTAATAGCAATGAAATGTTCTTCCGTCCGCGTTCAAATTTGTCATGTTCTCAAAGTATCCGCTCTTTCCTTCAAGGGGAAGTTCCGGGTTCTTACACTCTTGGTGGTTCCATTTAACGACCTTTCCTTGGTCTGAAACTGAAAATTCATATTAATATGTCATATCCATTCGAAAATATAATTGCGAGGTATATCCATTCGATGGTTCATTAAAATTCCGGATATTCTTTTATTGGAAATATTCATTTGAGCTTTGGCCTTGTATTTGAAGGATTTTATATTACACTGTTAGGAAAAATAAAATGGATTTTGAAAGTTTTGAAATTATGGTTTCAAAAAATAGTTTATAAAAATATAGCTTTAAAATTTTAAATTTATTCTTGTTTTGGAATTGTCCAGGCTTTATGTGATTTTAATAAATAATCTAGTTGGTAAAAATAAGGGAATTGGAAATAACGAGGAATATGCCACAAAATTTAAAATTAATCAATACCCATCCCTTGTGATTTTTAGTATCCCTTTGTTTTATATATATTGGATGATTTATCGAAATTATCACAACTTTTTGAGATTTTAAAATCCCAATGCTTTGGAATTCGAAAAGGTTTTCCAGTTAGTGATATAAACTGGATAATGATAATAATAAATTAAATTTATAAATACGAAACCATTAGTTTATAATAAATCCATTTAGAAAAGCTTAAAATTTTCCTTCGAAAAGGCTAAGGAAAATTCTTCGTCTTGATTTTTAGTGTATTTGATTTCGAATCTTTTATTGGTTTATCAGCTAGATAAAGGGAAAATCCAGTTTAGTTTTTTATTATGGATTTCTTGCTGAATTATTTTAGGAATTCATTCGTTGTGTGGTCGCAACATCGTCGTGAGACTACTTTGGGTCTTTGGAGATAGTTCAAAGTTTGACTGCGGTCTTTGATACTGCTGCAATGAGGATAATTTTTATTTAGATCGCATCAAATCTTAAAATATGGTTCAATCTTTGTCCAAAGCCTATTTAACAATTGATCGTTGAGCGTTATACTAGAATGATCAACTAGATGATGAGTTGTAACACCCCGCGAATTCTATAACTGTGAAATTCACAAATTAAAGTATAATTAATTTCAAATCAAAGAACTAAGGGAAACGGGATACGCCATTGCGTTCGTCTCGGAAAAATACGCGAGATAGAGTCCGAGTTTTCGAAAAACGGAGTCCGTATGAAGAAGATATGGCCTTCGGAAGTTTCTGAATTAAGTTTAAAATTCGAACAGAATAAAACAGCTCAGAAAAACAAAACCGGGCCCAATTGGCCAGGGCGGGAAAACTCCCGCCTAATGCACCCAGGTCGACTGGGCTGTCGACCTGGTCTAGCCAGGTCGACAGGGCTGTCGACAGGGCTGTCGACCTGGTCCAGAGCCAGGTCGAACCCAGCCCAACCTGGCTCGCCTATTCTATGTTGGTCGATTTTCAGAAGTCTGCTTTGTCATTAGGGCTAGGTGGCAGGCTCTAATTGGTCTCTCTTTCGAATGAATGGCTACGATCAATCCAAGCAACATCGATGGCCCTAATCAGTTCATAAACCCTATAAAAATGACCCTAGACTCAACCTAATCTATTCATTCAAAAATAAGAACAAGGCCATCATGTTGCTGAGGAACGACTAAGAGTAGCCACCAATTGGAGATAGGATTAGGAGGTAAATTCTAAAGCATAAAGCAACTTAATCAAATCAAATCAACAAGGAATCGCATCTTCAAATCCCTAAATTGGAGAATTCGCCACACAATTGTAAGTAGAGTATTATTTTGGTATGAACAAATAATTGTGTTGGTTTGTATACTTGATTTGTGGCGATAAAGTAATTCATATTTGTGCGTTACTATGATTCTTATCGATTTGGAATATTGTATACGTTAGGATATGCTCGAATTATGTTATTCATTATAAAAAAACTACATGTTTGCGGTAGTTTTATGCAAGTATACGTTTGGAATATTCGCAAATTATGTAATCCATGTTGAAGCTACATGTATGTAGTTGATTAATTGAAATTCATGCAAGTTTGGGGTTTTGCTACTATGCCATCATAATGTATATTTTTGTACAAAAATCATTTTGTGCGTAATTGGAACAAATTAGGGTTATTATAGTTCATATGAAACTATGTTGAAATTTTGGCACCATGATCTATGTATTAAGCCATGCTTTTGTACTAGAAAACCTATTTGCAAACTTATGAATATGACTAGGCTATGATTGATATTTTGCATAATTGAAATCCATGTTAGGTCTATATTGTTAACAAGAATTATATGATGACATATGTGGTACATAGCTAGGTTAGATTCAAAATCCCTTTTGCATGTTTGCATGACTAAAGTAAAAATCATGATTTCATGTTAGAAATATTTATGCCATGGTTATGTGAATAGATTTAAAATCATGATTAAGTTGAACTATACTTTTGTGTTAGTAACAAAAGCAAGCACCTTTGTAAACATGTAGTAATCTTATGAACATGATTTGCTTATGTTTGACATTATGCCTGAATAAAAATATAGGTTTATGTTGTAGTTAAGCCTATGTGTCAATAGTGATATTCTTAACTTAACTACAAGTTTATATGGTTTGATTCATGTCACTTATGCTTTATGACCAAAGTATATGTTACCACTATGCAAGTACACCAGTTTCTATTTTGTAGTTCTAACGTCACATTGCAAGTTCATGCGTTCACACTCCCCTTTTTGTGTATGTAATCACGCTTTAAGCCCCCTTTTTCTCATGGCTAAGTTGGGCTTAAAAGCCTAAGCCCAACATATATTATGATAAACGAACGTATTAAACGGGGGAAAATAGCGTTGGGCCAAATTAATTAATAAATGAAAATATAAAGTAGACGGGCCCAAGTTCAAGTATGGGTTGGGCCCATGATTGGTGTAACCTTTACACCATTAACTTAATAATGGGCCGCAAATATTTACATATAAGAAAATAAAGAAGAAAGACAAAATATGTAAATGTAGAACATACGATGTGTTTAACCCGAGGTTGGATTGAGTTGTGATGTAAACCTGCCCGGAACCGCCCGGCTGTCCAGTAGTCACAACAATACCTATCCAATGTGGGAGGTTAAACATGGAGCCCAATAAGGACCCGAGGTTAGACTGAGTTGTGGCGTAAGACTGCCCGGAACCAACCGGCAACAGGCAGCCACATAAATACCTGTCTAATGTGAGAGGTCAAGGCTTTAATAAGACAATTAAGGCCGAGTCAGGATTGTTAGGATTAAGTGAACTAAAGACTTAATCAAAATGGAACATGCTAAACTAAACGGACTGGTGGGGGTTAGGTTAGAAAACACTTAACCAACTTAGCATGTTGGCTAGAGATAGAAAACCTAGTAACGGGGGACCCTTTTCAGTAGTAACCCTAGAAGGTGTATCAGGATACCCTGAAACTAGGCAGGGTGGGGCACGATTACTGGGCTGATTGTAAGAGGTCAAATCGACGGCGGTGGTGTAGCAGTGTAGGTTCTAACGGGGTGCGGGCGTGCACACACTCCGGCGCAGAAAAATAAGGCACTGGACACCAGTAGCATACCTGTGCATTCTAGGATTGTGTCGGGCCGCCACCATGGGACTTGATACACCCCATGGTGGGACCAGCATAGGTAACTACAACATCGGGGGCCGTAAGACACATGTAACTATGCGAGTAGGAGCCGATCATCATAGAATGGATCACATCACCCTGATTATGGGGTGCCAGTTGGAAACTAGTTTATATGGGTTCAGAGATTAACATGGGGTACGATAGTATATTCGACCCTAGACAACTTAACCAAGTTTATAGTGCTTTCCCACTTCTTGTTTATACTTATCATACCCAGTTCTTTATTCATAGACAGAATAGTCCTAGACTTACTCAGGCTTTATGTCTGACTCTACTTTTCTTTCGTCTTCTTTTCTTCCGTTTCCCCCCCCCCCCCCCCAGGTCCACAGGGAGGGAACACTGCAGCTTGACCAACCTTAACATCCAGCTTGAAGAGGAGAAATGTATTGCTTGGACCTTTTCGTTTTGAACTATGGCTTTGGACAACCACTATGGGGCTTTTGCAGTTTATCTATGTTTTCTTTATGCTTCTTTAAATAATGTAATCAAGACAGATTATGAAAGTGTTATGTTATGATTTTGGGAAGGATGTAAGACAATCATGGTGATGTTGTTGTAACACGTATTTGCTTTTATGAAATAAAAGTTGTTGTTTTTCCGCTGTTTACAAATATGTGTTCTTATATCTGTCTTGTATATCTGTGACTTATACTTATAAACCTCCACCAAAATTAGGGCATTCCCTTTGAGAGTGACCCTAACGGAGGTGGGGTGTTTCACTTGGTATCAGAGCATAGGTTTACCAGATAAGATAAAAAGTTTTGAAAATTTATTTTCAAAAAGGAAATTTAAAGAAGCATTTTTAAAAAAGAAAAATATTATTTTTTAAAAAGGCAAAGTCCCCCCAAAGCCATAGGTATTATCTCTTATCCTTCGTTTTGAATCTATCCTTTTTGTTTCAGCATGTCCCAAGAACTTAACTTGCCAGAAGGGGTGCCAATACCTGGTTGGTTTAGACGGTTCTTAGAAGCAAGGGCCACTCAGCCAGGTCTTACCGTTCCTCCTCCCCCAGCTGCAGGAAATCATCCAGCTGCAGCGGCACCTTTTCCTCCACCTCCTCCTCGGGGAAACACGTTTGCTAAGATATGTAAAGATTTTAAAGCTATGGGAGGAAAGGATTTCCATGGAACTGAGTCCTTCGTGGCAGCTAGAAATTGGCTGAAAGAAACTGAGGACCTATTCATCATCTTTGAGGTAGAGGATAGACAAAAAGTACAATTGGCAGTGTGGCTATTGAAGGGCGAGGCTTCCTACTGGTGGGAAGTCACTAATGCTGAAAGACCAGTGGAGACATGGGAGGACTTTAGGGCAAGGTTAGAGACTAAATTCCTCTCAGATGCGGAAAGAAGTTTGCAGTTGGAAAAATTCTTATTTCTTAAGCAAGGGGACAAGACAGTCAGAGAGTATGTGAATCAGTTCGATGAGCTGGCTAGGTTTGGGCTTGACCTAGTCAACACCCCGCACAAGAAGGCTCTCCGTTTCGTCAAAGGGTTGAATGAGCCATTACACAGTTTGGCCATGACCCATATACCCATGGGAGCCACGTATGAAAGATTGGTGCAAATGGCATTGCTGAATGAAGAGGATAAGGGCAAGAAGGAGACAAAGGCAGAAAGCTCTCAAGGGAAGAAAGAGGGTTTGCAGCCTAAGAAGACAGACTTTAAGAAGGGCGGGAAAGGCAACAAAGAGAAGAGGAAGTGCAATTTCTGTGGCAAAGTGGGGCACTTGGTAAAGGACTGCCGGAAAAAGAAGGCCAAGGAGAATGGTGGGTGCTTTTCTTGTGGTGAGACAGGCCACAGGGCTAAGGACTGCCCAAAGAAACGAGGACAGGGGCAGAGGGCTGGATCCACCCCAGGGGCACAGGTTCATGTGCTGGAAGCGCCACCTCTGCAACAGCGAGGTATAAATACTTCTGTAGAAAGTATAGTTTATCTTTATGATCACCCCGTTCGCACTTTATTTGTTTCTAGCGCATCACACTCCTTTATCTTGTCTGCTTTAGTAGAATCTCTGCACCTAAAAACTAGTATGGTAGAGGACCTCTTAATTGTTTCAAACCCAATTGGGGGCCTAGCTCATTTGTCTATGATCTGTTTGGGATTGAAAATTTCTATTCTAAGTGTAGAATTTCAATGTAGTGCCTTTGTTTTGGGCTTTTCGGGTTATGGTTTGATTTTGGGTATGGATTGGCTATCCAGTAATGGGGCCATCCTTGATTGTGAGAAAAGGGTTGTTAGGCTCCTAACCCAGCTCGGTAATACTTTGGAAATTTCTTGTAATCCCTCATACGCGGTCATGCTTAGTTATCTTGAATCGCTAGATGCCTCAGTTGAAAGTTTGCAATCAGTTAGAGTGGTCCGGGAATATCCGGATGTCTTCGAAGAGGTGAAGGGCTTGCCTCCGAAGCGGGAAATAGACTTCCGCATATATCTTGTAGATAATGCAAAGCCCGTTGCGTTGCCCGTTAGACACATGGCTCCACGAGAAAGGAAAGAGCTCAGTAAACAGATTAAAGAGCTTCTAGAAAAGGGGTTCATTAGGAGGAGCATTTCAGAATGGGGCGCTCCGGTGGTGTTCGCTACAAAGGCGGATGGTTCACTCCGTCTATGTGTTGACTATAGGGAGCTCAACAAGCTAACGTAAAAGAATAGGCACCCTCTCCCTAGAATTGACGATTTGTTTGACCAGCTTGTAGGAGCGTCTGTTTTCTCCCAGCTCGATTTAGCAACCGGTTTTCATCAGCTAAGGGTGGCTGAAGATAGCATCGATAAAACGACGTTCAGAACCCCAGACGGCTTCTTTGAATGGCTTGTCATGCCTTTCGGCTTAACAAATGCACCTGCTTACTTCGTGGACCTGATGAGTAGGGTATTTAGGGATTTCCTCAACAAATTCGTAGTGGTCTTCGTAGATGATATCCTTATCTTCTCAAAGAGTGAAGAGGAACATGCTCAACACTTAAGGGCAATCATGGAAACTTTGCGAGTCCACCAACTAAAAGCCAAATTCTCCAAATGCCACTTTTGGAGAGAAGAGGTGAGGTTCCTTGGGCACATAGTATCCAAACAAGGGTTAGCAGTGGACCCTGCTAAGGTAGTGGCGGTACAGGATTGGAAGACACCAAGGAATGCAACTGAGGTCCGAAGCTTTCTAGGACTAGCAGGTTTCTATCGAAAGTTTATAAGGGATTTTGCGAAAATCTCAGCTCTACTCACGAAATTGACTAAGAAGAATCTAGTGTTCAATTGGGATTTGGATTGCGAGTTTGCTTTCCAACGACTGAAAAGGGCTCTGACAACAGCCCCAGTTTTGACGCTGCCAGATGGGAGCAAGATGTTCACTGTTTATACGGATGCATGTGGGACAGGGCTTGGCGCCGTCTTAATGCAAGAAGGAAGGGTAGTAGCTTATGGCGGGAGGCAGTTGAAAGTGCACGAAAAGAACTACCCAACCCACGATCTTGAGTTAGCCGCCATCGTCTTTGCACACAAGTCTTGGCGACACTATCTCCTAGGTGAGAAGTTCGAACTTTACACTGACCATAAATCGTTGAAATATCTTTTCTCGCAGAAGGATCTTAACTTGAGGCAACAAAGATGGATGGAGTTTCTTGCCTCGTACGATTTCGAAATCTCCTACACTCCGGGCAAAGGCAACGTAGTGGCAGACGCGTTGAGCCGAAAGAAATTGACCCTAAACCCGTTGTTTGTTGAAAGACAAAGCCTAGAGTTTATAGCCAGCTTCGACTTTAGGCCTTCCTCCGATTTCGTACCAGGCTTGCTAGCATCTCTCGAAGTGCGCCCAACTTTAGTGGATTCAGTAGGGACAGCACAACGCGAAGACCCTCAGCTTGTGGAAACAATTGATAAGCTAATTAGGGGTGAGACTTCAAGTCACCTCAACAGATACTCCATCGACGATAAGGGTTTGCTAAGGCGAGACGGAAGACTATGCGTCCCACAGACAAAAGATTTAATAAAGAAGGTTCTCGAGGAAGCACATCACTCCAAGATGACGATACACCCAGGCGGAGATAAAATGTACAAAGATATAAAAAGGACTTTCTTCTGGAACGGCATGAAAAAGGACGTGGCAGAATTCGTTTCTAAGTGTATGGTGTGCCAACAGGTTAAGGCGGAACAGAAAAAGCCTGGCGGACTGCTACATCCTCTGGAGGTCCCGCAGTGGAAGTGGGATAGCATCTCAATGGACTTCATCGATGGGCTGCCTAGGTCTAGGAGAGGCAACACTAGCATTTGGGTAATAGTGGATAGGCTTACTAAAAGCGCCCACTTTTTACCTGTCAAAAGTAAAAGAACTGCCTCATCCCTAGCATCACTTTACCTCAAGGAAATCGTTCGACTCCATGGAATACCATCTAGCATTGTTAGTGACCGAGACCCCATCTTCACCAGTGAGTTTTGGCGGAGTCTGCAAGAAGCAGTAGGAACGCAGTTATGCTTGAGCACAGCCTATCATCCCCAAACCGACGGCCAAACAGAGAGAGCGAACAGAGTTTTGGAAGACCTTTTAAGGCTATGCGTCCTCGAC
The DNA here is from genome assembly GCA_030737875.1 of Allium sativum. Taxonomy (NCBI): domain Eukaryota; kingdom Viridiplantae; phylum Streptophyta; class Magnoliopsida; order Asparagales; family Amaryllidaceae; genus Allium; species Allium sativum. The sequence continues at coordinate 143,277,555 of CM060913.1, read as the reverse complement.
TTCGGAGGGACATGGGAAGACCACCTTCCTTTGGTGGAATTTTCCTACAACAACAGCTATCAAGCAACCATCGGAATGGCGCCCTTCGAAGCTTTATATGGAAGACCGTGCCGATCGCCCACTTGTTGGTGGGAGTCTACTGATAAGCTCATACTTGGACCAGATATGATCCGAGAGACTTCAGAGAAAGTAGACTTAATACGAAGAAGGATGAAGACGGCCCAAGACAGAAAAAAGTCCTATGCCGACAAGAGAAGGACCGACCTTGAATTTGAGGTTGGAGATAGAGTTTTTCTCAAGGTATCACCGCTAAGAAACGTTGTTCGGTTTGGAACCACAGGAAAACTGGCACCAAGGTTCGTAGGGCCATTCCCTATCATCGAGAAAATTGGGAAAATGGCCTATAGATTAGAGCTACCCGAGAAGTTGGCTGGAGTCCACAACGTTTTTCACGTTTCACATCTCCGAAAATGTCTACATGAGTCTGCTGAGGTGGTAGAGCCAAATATCCTCGAAGAGGCCGAAGTGGAACGCGAAGCAACCATAAGAAAAGTTCCAACCCGCATATTAGGAACGGAAGTGAAGAAGCTACGCAACCGCGAAGTCAAGCTCGTCAAAGTTCAGTGGAGCGACGCCGAGGGAGACGCGACTTGGGAAACTGAAGCTAGAATACACACTGCTTACCCTTTTTTGTTCGAGGGTACATCCTTGATCTTTCCTTTTCCTTAAGTTGCGCTTTTATCTATCTTATCTTTTAGGTAGAAACCCTTTGGATGGAAACATGTAATTGAAACATGTTATGGATGATGGTTGCAAGTGGTTGCAAGTGATTGCTAGTGGTTGCTCGTGGTTGCATATACACACACAATCTAGGGTTTAGATCGGCTCAGTCACTTCATATTGCATATGCATATATGTTTGGATTCGTTTATGGTTGAACTCTAATGTATTGTCATATGGATGTTGCATTTGTATTGAATGATTGTGCACTCATGTAGAATCATGAATAGGAAAATTTGCATACATAATGAATTCATGGCACTTACATAATTCGCATTAAGGAGGTCAACTGAATCAGTAGACCGCCTGATTTTGCATTTGATAAGTACATGTACACACACTTCGCATATGATCATGAAGCATTAGAAGTCTTTTAAGGACAATGGATGCTCGTGTTTGATGGATGAGTAGATAGATGATTGGATGTTAGGATATACATTCCTCCTAACTTGAAGATTTCGGGGACGAAATCCTTCTAAGTGGGGGAGAATGTAACACCCCGCGAATTCTATAACTGTGAAATTCACAAATTAAAGTATAATTAATTTAAAATCAAAGAACTAAGGGAAACGGGATACGCCATTGCGTTCGTCTCGGAAAAATACGCGAGATAGAGTCCGAGTTTTCGAAAAACGGAGTCCGTATGAAGAAGATATGGCCTTCGGAAGTTTCTGAATTAAGTTTAAAATTCGAACAGAATAAAACGGCTCAGAAAAACAAAACCGGGCCCAATTGGCCAGGGCGGGAAAACTCCCGCCTAATGCACCCAGGTCGACTGGGCTGTCGACCTGGTCTAGCCAGGTCGACAGGGCTGTCGACAGGGCTGTCGACCTGGTCCAGAGCCAGGTCGAACCCAGCCCAACCTGGCTCGCCTATTCTATGTTGGTCGATTTTCAGAAGTCTGCTTTGTCATTAGGGCTAGGTGGCAGGCTCTAATTGGTCTCTCTTTCGAATGAATGGCTACGATCAATCCAAGCAACATCGATGGCCCTAATCAGTTCATAAACCCTATAAAAATGACCCTAGACTCAACCTAATCTATTCATTCAAAAATAAGAACAAGGCCATCATGTTGCTGAGGAACGACTAAGAGTAGCCACCAATTGGAGAGAGGATTAGGAGGCAAATTCTAAAGCATAAAGCAACTTAATCAAATCAAATCAACAAGGAATCGCATCTTCAAATCCCTAAATTGGAGAATTCGCAACACAATTGTAAGTAGAGTATTTTTTTGGTATGAACAAATAATTGTGTTGGTTTGTATACTTGATTTGTGGCGATAAAGTAATTCATATTTGTGCGTTACTATGATTCTTATCGATTTGGAATATTGTATACGTTTGGATATGCTCGAATTATGTTATTCATTATAAAAAAACTACATGTTTGCGGTAGTTTTATGCAAGTATACGTTTGGAATATTCGCAAATTATGTAATCCATGTTGAAGCTACATGTATGTAGTTGATTAATTGAAATTCATGCAAGTTTGGGGTTTTGCTACTATGCCATCATAATGTATATTTTTGTACAAAAATCATTTTGTGTGTAATTGGAACAAATTTGGGTTATTATAGTTCATATGAAACTATGTTGAAATTTTGGCACCATGATCTATGTATTAAGCCATGCTTTTGTACTAGAAAACCTATTTGCAAACTTATGAATATGACTAGGCTATGATTGATATTTTGCATAATTGAAATCCATGTTAGGTCTATATTGTTAACAAGAATTATATGATGACATATGTGGTACATAGCTAGGTTAGATTCAAAATCCCTTTTGCAAGTTTGCATGACTAAAGTAAAAAATCATGATTTCATGTTAGAAATATTTATGCCATGGTTATGTGAATAGATTTAAAATCATGATTAAGTTGAACTATACTTTTGTGTTAGTAACAAAAGCAAGCACCTTTGTAAACATGTAGTAATCTTATGAACATGATTTGCTTATGTTTGACATTATGCCTGAATAAAAATATAGGTTTATGTTGTAGTTAAGCCTATGTGTCAATAGTGATATTCTTAACTTAACTACAAGTTTATATGGTTTGATTCATGTCACTTATGCTTTATGACCAAAGTATATGTTACCACTATGCAAGTACACCAGTTTCTATTTTGTAGTTCTAACGTCACATTGCAAGTTCATGCGTTCACACTCCCCTTTTTGTGTATGTAATCACGCTTTAAGCCCCCCTTTTTCTCATGGCTAAGTTGGGCTTAAAAGCCTAAGCCCAACATATATTATGATAAACGAACGTATTAAACGGGGGAAAATAGCGTTGGGCCAAATTAATTAATAAATGAAAATATAAAGTAGAAGGGCCCAAATTCAAGTATGGGTTGGGCCCATGATTGGTGTAACCTTTACACCATTAACTTAATAATGGGCCGCAAATATTTACATATAAGAAAATAAAGAAGAAAGACAAGATATGTAAATGTAGAACATACGATGTGTTTAACCCGAGGTTGGATTGAGTTGTGATGTAAACCTGCCCGAAACCGCCCGGCTGTCCAGTAGTCACAACAATACCTATCCAATGTGGGAGGTTAAACATGGAGCCCAATAAGGACCCGAGGTTAGACTGAGTTGTGGCGTAAGACTGCCCGGAACCAACCGGCAACAGGCAGCCACAACAATACCTGTCTAATGTGAGAGGTCAAGGCTTTAATAAGATAATTAAGGCTGAGTCAAGATTGTTAGGATTAAGTGAACTAAAGACTTAATCAAAATGGAACATGCTAAACTAAACGGACTGGTGAGGGTTAGGTTAGAAAACACTTAACCAACTTAGCATGTTGGCTAGAGATAGAAAACCTAGTAACGGGGGACCCTTTTCAGCCCTAGAAGGTGTATCAGGATACCCTGAAACTAGGCAGGGTGGGGCACGATTACTGGGCTGATTGTAAGAGGTCAAATCGACGGCGGTGGTGTAGCAGTGTAGGTTCTAACGGGGTGCGGGCGTGCACACACTCCGGCGCAGAAAAATAAGGCACTGGACACCAGTAGCATACCTGTGCATTCTAGGATTGTGTCGGGCCGCCACCATGGGACTTGATACACCCCATGGTGGGACCAGCATAGGTAACTACAACATCGGGGGCCGTAAGACACATGTAACTATGCGAGTAGGAGCCGATCATCATAGAATGGATCACATCACCCTGATTATGGGGTGCCAGTTGGAAACTAGTTTATATGGGTTCAGAGATTAACATGGGGTACGATAGTATATTCGACCCTAGACAACTTAACCAAGTTTATAGTGCTTTCCCACTTCTTGTTTATACTTATCATACCCAGTTCTTTATTCATAGACAGAATAGTCCTAGACTTACTCAGGCTTTATGTCTGACTCTACTTTTCTTTCGTCTTCTTTTCTTCCGTTTCCCCCCCCCCCCACCCCCCAGGTCCACAGGGAGGGAACACTGCAGCTTGACCAGCCTTAACATCCAGCTTGAAGAGGAGAAATATATTGCTTGGACCTTTTCGTTTTGAACTATGGCTTTGGACAACCACTATGGGGCTTTTGCAGTTTATCTATGTTTTCTTTATGCTTCTTTAAATAATGTAATCAAGACAGATTATGAAAGTGTTATGTTATGATTTTGGGAAGGATGTAAGACAATCATGGTGATGTTGTTGTAACACGTATTTGCTTTTATGAAATAAAAGTTGTTGTTTTTCCGCTGTTTACAAATATGTGTTCTTATATCTGTCTTGTATATCTGTGACTTATACTTATAAACCTCCACCAAAATTAGGCATTCCCTTTGAGAGTGACCCTAACGGAGGTGGGGTGTTTCATGAGTTTTGGTACAACTTAGACCTGGGACTCAACCATAAAATTTACGTCCAAATCAACCCCTTAACTTCTTTCTTTCGTCCTTCCTTCCTCATCAAAACGAACCATATTCTTATCCTTCTTCTCTTTCTTTGTCATCGCCTCGTCTCCTCCTTTTCCGCGCTAGTTTTCACATTAGATCTTGCCTTAGTAGTACTCCAAGATCTAAATCCAATTTCTTCTCTCCGACCATTTCTTAGTCCATAATACCTAATTGCGCTATCCGATCTTACTCGTACCATTTAAGTCTCATCCTTAGGGAGAAACCATTTGGTTGGATCAGAATAGGCAAAAAGGTTTCACCGCTTTGGGGATAAGAAAATTTGTCGTGTCAGTTGGACTTGCACTGATCCTTTGCTTTGAAATCTTAGAATAGGATTGTTGTTTGTGTTGCATTCGCCTTTGCTATGTCTTGTTGGAATAGATTTTGATGAAGGTGATCTCAAGATTAAGCTATCTTTTGATGGTTTTTTTGAGAAGTATCTTGATGGGATTTTAGAGGCATTCGTGTCATGCATGGACTTGAATGGTCTTTTTTATGACCGTTTTTGGAGGTTTTGCAGCAAAACTCTTTTTCTTAATGTTGGTTTATGAGTTTGGGAATCTATGTTCGAACTGCCCATGTAGACATGTGACCCATTTAGAGCATCATTTTATAGATGAGGAGTTATGCCTAGATTTATCTCATGATGCAGAAATCAATCTTTTGCTTGATTGATGGAGTAACCATCATTTGGTGACGCATCATATTTGATTCAAATTGTTGTTCTTGTGTGTTGTCTCATGGAGTTACTTTCTGTAATTTTACCTATCCATTTTCGTCTTTAGACAATATTAGGTGGATTTTCATGAGAATCTGTTTTGTGGCGGGTTTTTTTTCAGTCGCTAATTCTCTTTTACAAGGGATGGTGATGTGGGAACCTTCAACAACACCAGTAGTGTTTGTAACACGAGATTGAGCATTTTGCAATCATAATATGATTAATCAAAGGTCATAAAAATGGTTTGATCTCTAGTCGTGGAGCAAGACATCTCATTGTTTATAGCCCTTATTTTGAGAGTTTCTGTGTTGTTGTTTTGTTGTCATCTTTGTTGTTTTCACTCTCCACCGTTTGGTTCTTGACTTGTGGTAATTCGTGTTTGTAACTGTTAGTGTTTGTTGTCTTTGAAATCGCACGACATCTATTTTTATGAAATTTCCGTGTTTGGAATATTTTTGTTATTCATGCACGTCTATTTGAATGAAATCTCATTTTCTTATCTAATTAACAGTTATCCTAGAGCTGGAAAGAATAGAATTATGTGTTGGATAAATTTTAGCGAATGACAGATTTTATGTTGTTTTTGTCATGGGTATAATTAATCACATGTTCCTTGTTAAGCTAAAATTTGTCGCGTTCTTTTGGATGTGATTTCAGTCTTCGCGTTTTGCATGACTGACTTACTTTCTCACCAACATATAACTTGAATCGTTTACGTTTCTACAAAATACATTTTTGAAAATTTTGCAAGCGTTATCTAGAAAAAACTTTTATCGTTTTTAAAATTTACATTTTTACCGATGTACTTGCTTTTATTTTTGGTTTACGCGAAATCGCAGAATTTGGATATAGTAATTTGCACAGAGTTAGACGTCTGTTTTACATTAAAATAGATGATTTGAATGACGAAAAGCGCACATTACCAAAATTTTAGTTTTCGTGCGAATCTCACATGGAAAGTGGAACGATGTTGAAAAGAAATCATCAGATTTCATAAAAGAAGTTTTAAAACAGAAATTTATTTTTTTGAAAAAAATCATTTTTTGGTCGCATAAAAGGCGTAAGAAAGATTTTTGAATGTTTTGTGTGCGTGTTTAGCGGTGCAGTAAAGTTGACGATTCAATAAAAACGTTAACGACAATAAGGAAAAAGTTGTTTTAACCTTGAAAATGTTATGTCCACGCCTTGTCAACGATGCGCACGACTTGTCTATTAACTCATTTTATGTTTTAGAGCTTGTTTTAAGCCTCCGTCACAGTCTACACATGGAAAATTTTGGAGTATTTTGGGGGAATTGAGGTAAAATACCACTGTAGGACGAGAATTGGAATATTTATAAGAGAATGGATTATTAAAATTCTTCGTTTTGATTTCCTTTTCTCGGATTAGAAGAAATTTAATATGAAGCGGTTAAATGCATTGGCGTTTTGGATGGTAGGATTTGGATGCAAAATTGGTTGCTTCACGTTTCTATTCGTAGTTGTGCAAGGGTTGTGGATGAAAAAGGATTTTTTTTAACTTGCATTCATATAGAACTGCCTATATATTTAGAATGCTTTATATCATGTTTTCATAAGTGTTTTAAAAATTTAATGCATACATACAAGAGGGTCAGATTTAGAATCATTATGCATACATGTTTTATGGTTGAAATGCATTATGTACACTTTGCACATGCGTACTTGGTTGCAAAATGGATGTACACAAATTGATTGTGTAGGATATGATAAGTAGGTGTCAGAATTTCAAGATGAAATTCTTTTTAAGGAGGGAAGAATGTAACAATCCGGAATTTTGATAATAAATAAATTAGTTATCTAATTAGATTTCAAAAATAAGAATTTTTGGAAATGATGTAATTTGACCATGAAACTTTAACCGTTGCGTTCGTCTAAGAATTCCGGTCAACTTTCATGTTTGAAGTTTCGCGAATGGAGTCTATATAAAAAAGTTACGTACGGAATACGATTACAGACGAAAAATAAATAAACCAAAATAAATAAGTATACGATACCATATTTAACCGCCTTCACTGGGCGATTGGAAACTTAGGCGGTTGATTGTAGCGGTCGACCTATTGGGTGCCAAAAGCGCCCAGTGACTGCTAGGGTTAACAGGTGTAGCTTAATATGTGTGCGTGTGTGTGTATATATATATAACTATATAAACAGACATATGTTAATTAAAAGAGATCTAACGGTTCATGACCATTTCAACTCCTACAAATAAATGTGTAAGACCTCATTCTTTTCCATACCAATCCGTAGACAGCAGCGAAGCTCTGCAATTTCCTTTTCTCTTCAAACAAATTCTAAAACAAAAAATAGGTTCATATACAATCAAAATCAAAAACAAACAATACAATCTAGAAGGGGTAATCAGATTCAAGTGGAAAAGGATATGCATTGGCGTCTGGATTCTTCTTGACTAGATTTCTCCCTTCTTTTCTTGTTTTCTTATAGATCTACAAATTTGAATGTATCCCCTTTTCATAATAACTGTAGATCTGTAAAAATTTAGGAATTGTAGGCCTAAAAGATTATTCAGATTTCATATTCTGATGCTTTTAAATGAGTGGAAAATTTATATCTGAAGTATACAATAATCTGATTATTTCCTTTATATTAAATCTGAAATATATGCCTAGATGTTATCAGATATGTTTGTAATGGTTAAATCTAAAATTATGTCTATCAAATTTGTTATGAATTGTTAAATCTAAAAGAATAGGATTACGGTTGGAATAATATTATTACTTTATAGGCTTACATGATTGTTTATGTTATTGCCTACAATTGTGAATAAAATTATTGTGGTTACTACAAACACTGTAGATCTGGAAATTAGTCCCACAAATAACTATTAAGTTGTAGTTTTATTCCAGATCTATATTTTCGGAGTCGAATGGTGATTTATGTAATTTTGGGTTAAAAATATATAAGCCTATTTGTGTCCGGTTTTGTTTGGGTTTTAACTTAGTTATTTTAAAGCTGCCTTTTTGCTCTTTTTCAATAAAAACACATTATTTGAAATCAGTAAGAGATATGTTCAAAATAAAAATGGAAAGGTTGTGTAAATTCATGTACAAATATAAGTATATATATATATGTGTGTGTGTGTGTGTGTGTGTGTGTGTGTGTGTGTGTGTGTGTGTAGTGTGTGTTTGTGCACAGTTTACATCAACTATTCCAAAGCATACATATTATATATTTCTTGTGGTTTGAAATATGTTATTCCTCTTTTAAATATTCAAGCATAATTTGTAGTAGTGACATTTGACAACCTTTTTGTAAGATTTGGAATCTTATTACAAAATTGAACGCAAAAAAGAATATTTGGTTATTAGCTTGAACCAAAACATTTAAATTTAATAATAATAATAATAACAATAAAAGAATAATAACTACGTTAACTAAGCCAAAATATAAATATATATGTACATTATCCGCCCAAAACAACGTAAACAGTGATATATATATATATTATAATTAACGTTTGTGTGTTTGAATGGTTTCCAATTTACGGTATTATATATGAAAATGTAATCCATGTTAAACGACATATTTATTGTGACCGTTATAGCAGTTAATGTCATTGATTTGCTATAAATTCAGTCATAAAGTAATAATAACTATTATAACCATAGTTGATTGGGGAAAAAAACTGAATTAGGTAGTTAAGCCTTATGTTACAATTTAAAACAATGACTTAGGAATAATAATTGTAACTCCAGTTAGGTTAATAAACATTTCTTATAACATATATGTGTATATGTGTACAAAATAAATCAAATTAAAATAAAAATGTTTAAGGAGTTGCAATAACTAGATTAGAAATAAAAAAGGACCGATAAAATAATTTCATTCCATTGTTAATTAATGTCTTGGGAAATTATGACCGTTAGGTCCATAAGTGACAATTAATTAGCACCGTAGGAAAATATGACCGTTACAGCCATAAATGGCAATAACCTTATTAAATAGAAATAAATGAAATAACAGGGGAATTAATGGGTATTGATTGTCGTTTTAAATACTAAGTCTGATATGGAAACAATTTAATAAATATCCTAGGACAGAAACCTTCCTTAATTTATACTAGTTAATCTATAATTAATAATTAAAAGTTAAAATTGGACTTAGTAGGTTAATGATGCGAGGTCAGTTGCCTTATTCGACATAAGTTTTCACTATCCAGCAGTCAAATATATGTCCAACTGATGTGAGATATCATTAACCATAGGAACCCGTGACGATAGTTAGTTCTGTGCATGTAGTATTTCTGCAAGGAGAAACTAAACAGGAATAGCTCAATAACGTGGCCTTCTTCGGGATTAAGGTCTTAAGTGGTTAGATCCACCTATAAAAGGTATTAAGCGATCGCATATCCCACCTCCCATAAATGAAAGCACTAAAGGCTAATTGAGTACGAGTTTGATAATCTTCACGAATAGTTCGCTTCCTTAGGTCCAAAGTGACTTAGGTCGAGGGGTCCACTTGGGAATATGTCCTCTAGTTAGGGATCTTAAATGGTGTATGAATCCTACCTAAACTTGGTTTTTAAAAGGTCTGGCATGGTCATTCCATAGGGCTACCTATCCTACGTGAAGTATTAAGAGACTAGGAAATTATCCAATAAGGCCAACTAGATAATACGAGGGGATCCACCATATGAGGGTCTTAAATGGCGTGTTACATCTACCTAACCGAGTGGCCTTAAGCGGCTTCTTACTATCTTTTGCCTTACGCGGGGCATGAGTTTATGCGTGAATGACGGAAGCCTTAATTAGTAGGACATATAGCTAGTGTCTTCTAGTTTATATTGGCGTAGAGTGAACCATCAAGAGGCATTAAGTGACCAATAGGCCCGTCTGGGGTCTTAAGCGATCAAGAGGATCCACCATTAGCTACCATTTGATTGTAAGGTCTTAAATGTCTCTCATTCTCTATCTCTCTCCATATATATATATATATATATATGCATAAATAACTAACCTCCATATGATTAGCGAGTAGTTGAGAGCCCCACCTCTTAGTTTTGGTAACTGGTTGAATGATGGTTTAAAGGCTTCATAAATATATGCGTAAACGTTCTATCTCAGTATCATTATCGTTTGGAATACTACCTTGGGTATGGTAGTTAGAGTCGTGCGTAAATATCTACAAGTTTGTATTAGAATTACTAGCCTTTGTAGGCATATGTCTTTGGTTGAAACAAACGGGATACATTTGTGTATTGTAAACCATGTTATACTCTTCCTATTCACCAGAACTTGTTGACCTGACCCCCTCCGCATTACAATCTTCTAGGTTTTATCGAGAAGGTCTGGTTCTCACAAGTGTCTAAGTTTGGTTTCGGTTCTCGTTCTCTCTCATGCTCGGTATTGACATGGTGACTCACTTTGATAAGGTAGTTACCCGAGTTGATACTAGTCTATCCTATTTTGTCTTCATTGTAAGTTATTTTATCTGTAATGACCCGGGTTTTTGACGACTTTGGTTATCGCCATAAACTCAATGATGACTAACCAAACGTCGAAAAATACCGGTCATTAGTGAAAGAAATTAGAGGGTGATTAAAGATAAGATAGAAACTTAAAATAGAAGAAGAATAAGAACACAATATCAGAGTAACACGAATCTCACAGCGGAACGAATAAATATATTTCATAACATAACTTTGAAATACAAATTTGTACTTGAATATACATATCATTATCAAAGTACAGCACTTACAACATAGTGGAAATAAACTATAGCTATATGATCCTGAAGCCTCCTGCTCCAGCTCTTCCAGTATATCTGTAAATCCTGACTACTTGACTGCCCGTACAAATTTAGGCACCCAAGAGTTTAGGGAAAACAACAAAATAAACTCCGGGTCAGTCATGGGACTGATATGAGTAAAACAGTTAAAAACAGTTTAAGCGGGTAAACGATATCTCATAAGACCACGCCGTATAACGGAACGGGTTTTTCCCTTATGAGAATCCAAATTTAACTTTGTATCAAAAACCCTTTGATATTATAATAATGTCTATCAATCCACAATATAATAATCATCTAGCAGAAATGCTTTCATCTCACGTTCTACATATATAGTATACAATCAAAACCGCAAGCACGTATTGGGTAATGGATTTCCAACTATGACAAGGTATGGAACAACCTTTCGCTCGTGTACCTCTAGAGAGGAATACACTGGGTTCAACAAGAACATCTTACAACCCGGCCACAAATGACCGACCACTCATTTCGCTTGAGTGTATCGAATGTATATCACCAACGGTTGGGATCAGCAACCGTTTCCCGAATGGGACAGCATCAACAATAGATTTTTGAGAAGTAAATGAAAACTCTAGATCAAGTGATTATACACCCTACTTCGGTGCGACCGACTTAGCCATGTTGCCTGCCCGATTTCTGTCATTTACCGGATGTGAGGCTAGAAACTATGCTTTATCAACACACCAGATTCACTTTGAATGCCACATCGTCATATCCATCAAATCACCGATTGACGTCCTCAACCATACATTATGTGTTAGCTAAAAGAAGTTTCCTTCTCCGCTTCCGCTCTTGGTACGGTTGGAGAAATCAATATACGTGATCGTCTGGAAATACTCTGTCAGACATCCATCCATACAAGTCATCCAGGAACAGGATGAACCGAAGGCACTATTCGGTAAACAGGATAGCCCTTGCATAACTCCCTCTTCAATTTTCATTGGCATATATGATTCGCAATGCTTATGCCAATACAGAGTGGTTCTTTGGATAATAACCCAACCGGTCTCTCCATATTAACAACGTTAAAATGGTCAGAACTTCGATAGTCTGTGATTTAACTATCGAAGAAAAACAGGTGTGCAAACAACGATAATATTTCCAAATGGAAATTTATATCGATCAAACATCATTCAACATTTATCTCTTTATTTCCTTAATTTACTTATTTCCTGTTTCCCTATATTCAATATTTCTTATTTTCTAAATTTGGAAAATATACATTATTAACAATGAAAAAACATTTCCATTTCTTGTTTTCTTTATTAGAAAACATTTCTGGTTACTTATTTGGAAAACATTTCCAAAGCTTATTCATTGGACTTAGACAGATGTTTAAAAAAACCATCGCGATGACAACTCAAACCATTTCTTTTACTGCCGAACCTTAACTATTCCTTAGTTAAAAATGAAGCCAATCAAGTTGGCGTAGAACTACCTCTCAGACCTTAACTGAACAACATTTCTAACTTTGAAATAGGCAAAGTTCACTTTATATTCCTTTTACTAACTTCCTTACTTAACCCTCCTTCGAATGGCTATATTCGATTGACTCCTTTCACTTAACTCTATTCAATTAACCCTTATCAATTAACTCTATTGGACTAACACTATTGGATTAACTCTATTTGACTAACGCTATTGATTTACTCATTTCACTTAACTCCTTTCGAATAAACTATATTCGATAACTCCTTTTACTTTCTTCGAATAAACTATATTTGATTAACTCATTTTACTTCTATTCGAATAACTATATTCGATTAACTTCTCTGCTTCTATTCGAATAAAGTATATTCGATTAACTCCTTTTACTTTCTATTCGAATAAACTATATTCGATTAACTCCTTTTACTTTCTATTTGAATAAACTATATTCGATTAACTCATTTTACTTCTATTCGAATAACTATATTCGATTAACTCATTTTACTTCTATTCGAATAACTATATTCGATTAACTTCTTTGCTTCTATTCGAATAAACTATATTCGATTAACTCCTTTTACTTTCTATTCAAATAAACTATATTCGATTAACTCCTTTTACTTTCTATTTGAATAAACTATATTCGATTAACTCATTATTCGAATAAACTATATTCGATTAACTCCTTTATTCTATTCGAATAACTAATTCGATTAACTCATTTTACTTCTATTCGAATAACTATATTCGATTAACTCATTTTACTTCTATTCGAATAACTATATTCGATTAACTTCTTTATTCTATTCGAATAACTAATTCTATTAACTCCTTTTCGAATAAACTATTCATTTATAAAGATTTACTTTTAGTAACGGTTCTTCACTTTACAAATGATTTCCTTTCATTCTACATATCCTTTGATTTTTATAAATATTTCTTTTATAAAAATCCTTTTCCTTTTCTATATAAAATCCATCGATTTTATATGAATAATTCATTTTCAAAATACACTTTGAAAATCCCCTTTCCCATATCTAGTATTTCTTATGGTATTTAACATACCATATAACAACGATAAATATCGTCCAAACACACATAATCAACAACAGATTATATATCACATCATATATCACAATATATGAATCAAAGTAAAATAAATGTTGAGGAATCCAGTTGGATTCCTCCAACCTGTTTCCCTGCATCACAGATGTTAAACAATATAGATAACATCACTTTCAGTTCCATATGATATATTCTGTTAAACAGAATCAATATAGAAATTCAACTAACCGACTAGCAGTTCAATCAAACAGTCAACACACAGTCAATCAGCCAATATTTAATAGTTACAATAAATTGTAGCGAGCTCGGATTCACTCCCGGTCAGTGTCATTGTGTTGCTTCCGTCCATACGATCTCAACGCAACTTGTTTCACTGAATTCCGATCTCGTATGAGGTAGTTACGATATTACAAAGTTAATACATATTTGAATTAAATAAAACTTAAATATATATTCACTTTGGGCTTTTCCAATATAACCAGGCCCATTCACCATGCAAACCCGCCCCAAACACAGCCCTTCTTCGCCGATTACCGTCGACTCCAGTAAACAACCCATTGACATGGCCGAACTTCAACCCCACACCATACCATCTCCTCTTCACTAAACTTCAAACCAACAACACCATTCCATTCCTCTTTCGAATCTCCATCAACCTGTAACCGAATTGAAGAACTCGCACTCCGCCTTCAATTTCCGTCGTCGCCCCACTTTGCTCAACACCAATACAGACATCGACCAAATTTCGCTTCGGTTTCCACAGAAAAATACATATGAGTGCCAAATCACCTCACGAACCCAAAACTAAACTCGAAACCATGATTTAAAACCCAAAACTCACTGGAACATTAACCCTAGACTAACGCTGCCTCAACGTGGAGCTCCCAGTACCCCGTCGCACTCATCCAAATGTATACCAGAATGTAGCGAACCCTTCAAGCATCCCAAATACCTCAGTATAATAATTTTTAGCATTTGATTTTGATTTCCATGATTTTTTTCTTTGAATTTCTAAGTGGCAACATTTTGTTCCCTGTATCAAAGAACACGGCGCCTCAAAATTTGATTTTATAAGGGGTTGAAAATTTTGTGTGGTTGTAAAGGTGTAGAGGTGGCTTTGTTTTGGCCTTTAATTTGGTTTAGTTATTTAAATATATATATATATATATATTCGTTCTTCCTTTATAAAAATTCGTGTGACTACACACAATACCCAAAAATCACAAAACTGGACATGTAGCTAGAGTTCGACATTACGGTCCCAACGAAACTGGTTTCATCGAATTCCGAATTCGCATGCTCACACAGCGTATTTTTAACCGTCGCAATACTGACTGTTTCTCACTCTAAAAATTCGTACGACCACACAGTGACTCTAAAAATCACGAAATTGGAAATTTAACAACTATTTGACATTGCGGATCCAACAAATCTGGTTTTCGTCAAATTCCGACTTTGTTTGCAAAAGTGGCTATTTTTAAAGCTCTAAATTGCCTATTTTAAATATATAAATATATTTAAATATAATTGAATTTAATATTTAAAAATAAATATTTTCATCTATATTCACAGTGGAATACCATACAGCTCTAGAATATTCCTATATGAATTTTTAACTTGATATTCAGTTCTGAGTCAATCCGATATTCGATTTATATTGAAATTCCTTTTAAAAATATAAATAATTCCTTTATAAAATATAAAGGAATTCCACAGCGACATTTCTAAAATTTGATTTGGACATATCTCAAAATCTACACGACGAAATCTCGCTTTTTCTCTTCCACTAGAAATATATACTCCACCAGCTCCACACGTTTCTTGTTTCACAGAAATCCGATTTAAAACGAATCTTGTACATTCAGTTGAAGTTCAATCACCAAATATCGAACTGCAGCGCCATTTCAAGCTCGATTTTAATTATAATATAATTATACATTCAAACTGTCGTTTATATAATATATTCGTTATTCTACTCAAATTCTAAACTGAATTAAATATCACAGATGATCCGGTTCACACCATATCGTCATTTTAGCCGATTCTGATTATTTCAGAATTAAATATATTATTTAATTTATTATTTTAAATTAAATATTCGCCATTATTTAATTCCACGACCATTTAATTCACTATATCACTATATATATAATTAAATAAATTAATTTTCATACCTCTGCCAATGCGAGTCATTACAATCTTCCCCACTTAAAATAATTTCGTCCTCGAAATTGCTAAGGTAGAGAACGACCCTATCGACTGGTTAGAACATATTTATTCACTTCTTAACTTCGGTTTCAACTGAACCAATTTAATTTCAATTAAATTATTAATTAATCCTTATCAATGAAAATTTTCAAAAATCCTGAAAAATTTTAACTCCTTAACTCTTCGGAAAATTTCGCCAACACCTCCTTTGTATTGGTCAATCGGTCAAACTCCAACTCGCCTCTCTGGGCCATCTCCATCCCAAAAGAAAATTAAACAGCCAATTCGGCTCATAAATCTTATATCAAATAGAAATATAAATTTGTACCTTTTGTCGGCATATCATTATATCCTTCCCTCCTGTTATCAATTCAGTGGATGCAAGGGTCATCCCAATCAAATTCCAATCTGTTTTTATCCACAACACAACCATTCACTTATATCTGAGCCAAATATCCTTTCAACTCGAGTTTCTTCTCGATTCCCAACTCTTAACTTGATTATCACATTACACTTCAAATTTGAATCTCACAATCCAATTTGTCTTGATATCATTCTAATTCAATCTCAGTTACCACTTTACTGGCTTTACTTTAATTCAAAAATTTTCATTCACAAATTTCTGTTTAATTTGTTTTTAATTCAAACAGTCTTTCTGGGAGTTTTTAAACAGTTTACTCTTTTCAAAAATCAAATTTTCCTTTTGAACTTGTCACTGAGCCCTTAATTAATATTCCATTAGTTAAATCACTTCTCTATTTCTTTATCAATATTTGTTAACCAAATATTTTCAATAACCATATTGGCCTTTTATGTTATTTGGAAAACATTTCCGAATATCGCCTTCCTTTATTTTCTAAACTTTAGAAAATATATGCTATTTATAATTGGAAAATATTCCAATTACTTATCTCTTTTCCGATATCGTTTATTTCTATACTTAGGAAATATCCTTTATTATATTTCCAAGCTTACACTTATTTGGGTTAAAACGGATGTTGTGTAAAACATCATTACGACAACCCAAATACTATATTCAACTAACTCTTATTCAACATTGATCTTCGAGCCTGAAATCTTACTATTAATTTGTTAATAATGTAATCAATCAAGTTGGGGTATAACTACCTCTCAGACCTTGACTGAATAACATTTATAACGTCAAAACAGATATGACTACTTACTCGAATAATCAATACCATACAACTACTTATTCACTTTTAAACACGTATACGCTTCCTCTTTCTATTCTTACTAGATTTTAATCTTAGTCTTCCTTTTTTATTATATTATTCTATTTCTAAGTTCGTTTCCTTATCGACTTCTATATATATCGATACGTTGATTTCTAACTATCAAATTATCTTAAAAAATATTCTAACTCCTTAAATTCCCGGAAAAATTTGCCATAACCTCCTTTGTACTAGGAGCACCGGGATATTTCAAATAGCCTCCCATGGCCCTCACCAATTCAAAAGAAAAAGAAAAAAGCCAAGCGGCTAGCCGATACGGCGCATAAAATCTCATATATGAATTTAAATACATACCTTTTCGTCGAGCATTCTATTTATATACCTTCATACCTTATCCATACCTATCTCATGTATATTTATACCTGCCCAATCTATTTGAACTATACCTGATCGTTTTAACTCAATTCGTTAATAAATTTGTTAATTAACTCTTTAGTCTATTTCACTTTTATATTTGAACATGATGTAACGACCCGCCTTTTTGCCCGATTCTCGCCGGTAATTAAACCAACTTAAACCGTTCATAAAGACGGATAGTAATGGGTACGTACATATTTAAACAAAATAACAGAACTTTTTATTGCACAAAACAATATTACATCAGAGTTACAGGGAATATCAGAGCTACACACAAATACACAGCGGAAGGAACATATAACTATACTCTCAGCGGAAGAACAAACCACAGCAGACGCTTCAACTCTATCAGGGGCTCCAACTCTAAAAGCGCTCTAAATCCTGTTCCAACGATCCATAACTGCAAAACTAAACTACTGACTGCCCGTGTGAAAATTTGTGGGCACCCAGAGTTTAGAAAGGGAACAATAAACTCCAGGTCAGTCGTGGGACTAGTGTGAGAATTCGAAAACAGTTTTACTTTCATATAAAGGTAAATCACAGTCTATACCGAATAGTTCATCCTATGTGCATATCAGTGCCTAGGGCCTTACATGAATTTTCGAAACATGAGACTATTATAAGGCTCGCCCCGATACACACCAAACAATAAAATGCAAATGCAGTCGCACACATGGACGAGTTTTAGCCTTATAAAAGCCAAATCAGTGATATATATCTACGGTGTGTATTATCAATACTAGTAAATTTTTAAAACATTTCGCAAATAAATACAGAATCTTAGTAAGCATATTTCTATGCTTACATACATAGTTTACAATCAAATAACCGAAGGGTTCGTATTGGTTATTGGATTTCCAACATGACGGTACCTGGCACGAAAGATCAATCGAGAACACGAGGCTAAGTACTCCCGGATAACATCCAGACATCGGACACCGAATACAAAGCCGAAGCATATAAATCTCCCGGGTGTTCGTCCAGACATCGGACCCCGTATATACTTTATTTTCTCAGGTTTCAGAGTAGATCTACCGCCGAAGCTTCGAATTTCACTAGAGGTTATGATATGTATACGATCAAACCGCCAGTTTCCCATCATTTCGGGTTGTGAGGTTCGCAAGGTTTCGTTCCACAAAGCTACGCCCTTACACTAGACCATGCTTTGATCATTTCATCAACTGCAGCACTTCGCATGCCAAACCGTCATTTCATAATCCACAACTGATAATCACTGATCAAATAGCTTTTTAGTCAAGAGAATAAATTCCCATCACCAAACAACAACCCGTTCGGTAATAATCAGTTGTACACTATAAGATACAGTGTCAGACACACATCCATACGAGTTCGTTCCGCGTTCGAACGAAACAAATCCGAAAATCTCCAAATATACTCAGACCTCATGCCACCTATAATCTCGAATCAGGTGTACGGCCTGCTTCGAGACATAAGAGCAATCAATTCGAGTACATCCAAGGATTCCCGGTCTTCATTCGGCACTTTCCAAGTCCTCGATTGCTTCATACGTCGTATTATCACTTGAAATGGTTTTCGGAATTTAAGTCCGATCCCGGTCTTTCCAGGTAATAAGCGTATTAAAAACAATAGTCATGGACCACACAGGGTTACAAATTCAATCTCCTTTCTAAGTATTGTCGCTTTACTTTGAATTAAGGTTGGCTTCAATTCCTGGAAATCCGTTATCATTTTAACCCTTATTCTCAAAATTCAACATTCAAATTTCAACCTTATGTTTCAAACAACTTTATTTATTCGTTGTTATCGCGAGACTACCAATCTTTATTTGGTTTAAACAATTTATTTTCAAATATAAGTTTAAATAGAATCTTATCGACTTATATTTGATATTGATTCACCAATTCAGACAAACACCACCAGAATCTTGATATGGATATGTTTGGATAGTTCTGATCGTATTTGTCTGCTCCGGTAACTCCATATCGAATATCCGACGACAAATTCTATTCAAACATATTCCCTCTTCAATTCAAATCTTATTTCAAATTCCATATCATATATTTTAAATTCTCTCATATCTCATTTCTCATTTCGGATATCACATTCGTTTGTAAAGTTCACATTTTCCTATCGACGGGAAAATCTCTCGTAACCGTTTTATTCAAAATACCATCACGCTTTTGCTACGCACTCTGATTTGGCGTATTCTAGTTTCAAACTAGTATCGTTTCAAATATTTGAATGTATTTCATATTCTTTGAAACCAATTTCTCAACTATATGTCCTATTCCCAAATTCTTCTTACATATGATGGATTAAATATTCTAATCACTATGTAAGTCCATTTACCAACATAGTATTTAGGACAAAACCAAACTTTAGAATATATTTGTAAAGATCTTTTCAAATATTATATATTGATTTCAATCCAAAATATAATTTTTCTGATTTCCAAGTTAGTCCAAAAATCATTTCATATTTCAAATTTTCATTTCAAATGAAATAGGAATCTTCATTCTTTCCAAACTCGTTTCATCTTCTTACTAATAAATCAAAAATCGAAATGAAATGCCTTTATCGATTTATTTCAAAACTTATTTCAAATAAGCCATAAGTAATGGGAATTCTATTCCCAAAACTTCTTTATTTGAGATTTAAAATAAATGGTCATTACATGATGTCTATTAATTCAAATACAAATCTATTTTAAATTCAAACAGTTTCAAATTTAATTTTCAAAATATATTTTGAATTAATCGTCCGTCCGTCGGATCAGTTAGGGATAGCCAGGGAGAGCATGAAACTATATTTCCAAACCCAAGCCTAGACACTATCCTCTCTGTCATCCTGGAACGTTATGGTATATGTTGTTCTTATCATTGAAAAGATATTATCAATGCTTGCTATTGATAAAATTTACATTTCCAATTTAAATTTATAAATCATGATTTCAATCCTTTTCCCAAAATGATACATTTTCCATGTTATCGAGCGTCATTCTAATATGATGAACTAATTGCTTGTATAAGACAACGGTTAAAATCCATGTACCAAATTCTTTTCTAATCCCATTCAATAACTCATTTACGTTTGAAATTATTTTCAAAACAAATCTTATGCGAACATTAGTTTCTCAATTTAATTTACAAATAGTTTAAACTCAACTTTAAACTAATTCATAACCTTATTTTAAAAAAAATTCTTTTAAATTGAAGGAACGCGTGAACCGATAACCCGTATACTTACACAGCTACGGTGTATGAGCGAGCTCATGTAATCAGGACAAAACAACAGGCACAACTTCATTCATCACAACACAACAAATAAAATAATAAATTAACCGTGCATAGAGCGTTACGGTCCATAACGCTTTGTGTTTACGGTGTATCAACTACATGCACATTCATCGAACAACCAGTGTAAATCATCCATAGCAAATCATGATCATTATCAAATTTTAATTAACACTAATTATAATTAACCGTTGCGACTAATTTAAATATAAATTTAAATTTAGAAATCTCACCTTCATGCTTTCCGATTTAACCGTAAATTTTGCATGAACTGCTAATCCAGTCCCAGATGATCGCGTATAAACCTTCACGAACGCTGTTACCGTCGCTCGTATACTTCCTTTTATCAACTAACTATATACTACAACATACCCGGCAAAAGAACTTAGTGGAGATGAGGGAAAAATGTTGCGGACGCGGGTTCTACAAGAAAAGGTGGTGGAAACGATACTTGCGAGTGATGTAACCGGATATGTGGACTGTTAATGGAGAGTAGAGGAGGTGAATGGAGGACTGGGTGGAGGACTGGAGGGGTTGCGGACTGGTTTGCGGTGGAAGAATGTGGCGGACAGCCGGTGGTGGAGAGAGGAAGGCCGTGAGCTGGGTGAAAGGATGATGGCGTGCGGATAAAACAAGGGCGTGAAGATGAGATGCAAAAGGAAAGGAGAGGGAAGGCGTGAGTATTGAGGGGAAAGGAGAGGAGGATGCGGAGGGGTGGAGATGGGATGAGGCGTGAAGCAAGAAGGAAAGAAGAAGTGAGGGACGTGTAATGGAAGAGAGGATGGAAGAGAAGAAACGAGAGTAGGGTGGTGGACTGGAAAGGAAGAGCGGACGTGGGTGGTTGGTGCGTGAGCAATACATGGGTGCGGTGCTATTTATAAATAAGCTAAGGGTATTTTAGTCTTTTAAAACAAGTACACATGTCCCTTTAAAAACTTGTTACTTACATGCAAATATACACCTAGCACGACACATGGCTCTCTTGTAAATTGTCTTATGCATGCCTCATGACACATGTGAGGACACATGGTTTTATTTAAACCTCCATATTTGCATGTATGACAAATAATAGTGTATTCATTAAATTAAATTCCAAATTTTGATTTTTAGGGTTATTTACCGCGAGTTGTACTGAAATAAGATCATCATCGTAAACAACAACACGCTCTGATTTGAAAACAGCAATAAAACCGGTCTGATTGATCAATTTTGTAAAGCGTCTAAAGGACCACCTTTATACCCAAAATACGTTGAAAAATTATCTGCTTATTTTTCAAATTAAAAATTACAGAAAAATTCTAAAAATTATTTTAAAATTACGCGTACAGAAATCAGATGAATAATTTAAACCAATATTTATCTATAATTTATTTTCAAGTCAAACAATTATAAAATTTCAAAAATCCATATAAAATCCATATCTAATTGTTTTAAAATCTTTATATCTATTAAATATTTCTTAAAAAAAATCTTTCAATTATAAAATTCATATTATAAAGCATTTATATATATACATACAAAATATTATTACCTATAAATATAAAACCCATTATATAAAATTACAAAAATCATTTCTATACAAAAATTTTAAAATACGTCTTAAACAAAATAAAATTATTTATTTAAACTAATAAAAAAAAGAATTTCAAATATTAAATCCTATTAATTCCAAAATATGTATTCAGGAAACCTCAAAATGTGCTATGGAAATTCATATTTAAATTTAGAAAATTTTGGTTCGTTACATTCTTCCCCCCTTAAGACTTTTCGTCCTCGAAAAGGAAGATAGTAAATTTTAAACCATAAATTAAACTTTTCTATATGATTTGGAACAAGTTTTATGAATATTCAAACAAACAGATTTAAATTAAAAGTGGAACACATATGTCATAGTCATCCCAAAATATCATGTCATACAGGTCATTCAAGTCAGCATACAAAATGTGACCATCCCTTCCTGAGCACATACTACATACCTAAGGTAGTCCAAAAATACATTCACCAAAAGTGTACCTAGCTATCTGGTACTCGTCCTTCAAAAACCATATTAGCCCAAAGCATCTTAAGACAACATATACACAATACACAAGGTCCAAACTTATCGCAGCTAGTTATCTGATGCATCTGATCCATCATCGGATGAATCAGTCAAACTAATCTCCACGGATTTCTTATCAGAAAATGGCTCCTCATCATTGCCTATATACTCTTCATCATCATCATCATCTACTCCCATGATAAATCCATCCTTGTTTGCTATAACTCCATCGTCACCAACATCATTTGCAACAACATCATCGTCCTCGTGCAAGGGCTGCTCCATATCTCCCATAACATCGTCAAATCCATCATCTCCCACCTCTGGAAGTGCGTCATCCCCCGCTATAACTGCTGGTTGCCCTAGCTCATGTATCAACATATCAAGTTGCTCAACTAATGTTGAGTCTATCATCCAACCAATGCCCTCTGGTGGGGCATGTTCTAGTGCGGCATTTCCTAACAACTGTTGATCCCTCTGGTCTAGGATATGCTGCAATATAGCTTCCAATGTATGCTCATCCAAATCAGGGGGAATCTCAATCCCAAAATGTATTGCGGCCTCTATCCCTGTCATCTGATCGAGGATTGCTGGTCCTGGCATATAATCATACATCATTTCCTGATCATCTTGCTGTGGAGCTGGGTCTTCTCCTAGCATATCGGGATAATGGTCTGAACTAACATCCATATCACTATCAGCATATATGGGTCGGTCCTCTGTAGGCATAGAATCTGAGGATATCTCGATGATCTCATGCTCACTGGTGTCACTAGAGATGTCTATAATGGAGTCCACTGAGTTGGACCCGGAGCTACTACTAGGTGAAGAAAGGCACTGTCTAATGTCACCCTAGAAGTAAAATTTAAAGTTTAGAAATAACTCAAATTCATTACTTGCTTAAATCAAAATGATCCAAGTTAAGGCTTATACCCAAATTTCTCTTCCCAAAGTTTTCAAAAATTCGTTAAGGGTTTATTTATTAAATCAAAAATCATATAAACGGTTAAGGGTCCAAATCGCCTAATTCCTAACAAACCAATCCAGAAATCAAAATGGTTGATAACCTTTTCTTAAGTTTAATGTAATTCCAACATTTCCTTAACTACCATTTAAAGGATTTTATACTTAAGTTATCTAGTTTCATACCAAACAATTCTTAAGATTTTAAGTTCACAAATTTCATTAAAACATGTTGATTTTAATAAGGAAAGACGCTCTCTCGAACGTAATACTCCGGAATCTCATTCCAGGGTATTTCTAACCCTATCTCTAACGAGATATTGTAACTCTGATGAGTCCTTATCTTTTTGTTCAAATATGTCGTACCCCATAGCTTTGTTTAAACCAAAGCTCTGATACCAACTGTAACGACCCGCCTTTTTGCCCGATTCTCGCCGGTAATTAAACCAACTTAAACCGTTCATAAAGACGGATAGTTATGGGTACGTACATATTTAAACAAAAATAACAGAACTTTTTATTGCACAAAACAATATTACATCAGAGTTACAGGGAATATCAGAGCTACACACAAATACACAGCGGAAGGAACATATAACTATACTCTCAGCGGAAGAACAAACCACAGGAGACGCTTCAACTCTATCGGGGGCTCCAACTCTAAAAGCGCTCTAAATCCTGTTCCAACGATCCATAACTGCAAAACTAAACTACTGACTGCCTGTGTGAAAATTTGTGGGCACCCAGAGTTTAGAAAGGGAACAATAAACTCCAGGTCAGTCGTGGGACTGGTGTGAGAATTCGAAAACAGTTTTACTTTCATATAAAGGTAAATCACAGTCTATACCGAATAGTTCATCCTATGTGCATATCAGTGCCTAGGGCCTTACATGAGTTTTCGAAACATGAGACTATTATAAGGCTCGCCCCGATACACACCAAACAATAAAATGCAAATGCAGTCGCACACATGGACGAGTTTTAGCCTTATAAAAGCCAAATCAGTGATATATATCTACGGTGTGTATTATCAATACTAGTAAATTTTTAAAACATTTCGCAAATAAATACAGAATCTTAGTAAGCATATTTCTATGCTTACATACATAGTTTACAATCAAATAACCAAAGGGTTCGTATTGGTTATTGGATTTCCAACATAACGGTACCTGGCACGAAAGATCAATCGAGAACACGGGGCTAAGTACTCCCGGATAACATCCAGACATCGGACACCGAATACAAAGCCGAAGCATATAAATCTCCCGGATGTTCGTCCAGACATCGGACCCCGTATATACTTTATTTTCTCAGGTTTCAGAGTAGATCTACCGCCGAAGCTTCGAATTTCACTAGAGGTTATGATATGTATACGATCAAACCGCCAGTTTCCCATCATTTCGGGTTGTGAGGTTCGCAAGGTTTCGTTCCACAAAGCTACGCCCTTACACTAGACCATGCTTTGATCATTTCATCAACTGCAGCACTTCGCATGCCAAACCGTCATTTCATAATCCACAACTGATAATCACTGATCAAATAGCTTTTTAGTCAAGAGAATAAATTCCCATCACCAAACAACAACCCGTTCGGTAATAATCAGTTGTACACTATAAGATACAGTGTCAGACACACATCCATACGAGTTCGTTCCGCGTTCGAACGAAACAAATCCGAAAATCTCCAAATATACTCAGACCTCATGCCACCTATAATCTCGAATCAGGTGTACGGCCTGCTTCGAGACATAAGAGCAATCAATTCGAGTACATCCAAGGATTCCCGGTCTTCATTCGGCACTTTCCAAGTCCTCGATTGCTTCATACGTCGTATTATCACTTGAAATGGTTTTCAGAATTTAAGTCCGATCCCGGTCTTTCCAGGTAATAAGCGTATTAAAAACAATAGTCATGGACCACACAGGGTTACAAATTCAATCTCCTTTCTAAGTATTGTCGCTTTACTTTGAATTAAGGTTGGCTTCAATTCCTGGAAATCCGTTATCATTTTAACCCTTATTCTCAAAATTCAACATTCAAATTTCAACCTTATGTTTCAAACAACTTTATTTATTCGTTGTTATCGCGAGACTACCAAATCTTTATTTGGTTTAAACAATTTATTTTCAAATATAAGTTTAAATAGAATCTTATCGACTTATATTTGATATTGATTCACCAATTCAGACAAACACCACCAGAATCTTGATATGGATATGTTTGGATAGTTCTGATCGTATTTGTCTGCTCCGGTAACTCCATATCGAATATCCGACGACAAATTCTATTCAAACATATTCCCTCTTCAATTCAAATCTTATTTCAAATTCCATATCATATATTTTAAATTCTCTCATATCTCATTTCTCATTTCGGATATCACATTCGTTTGTAAAGTTCACATTTTCCTATCGACGGGAAAATCTCTCGTAACCGTTTTATTCAAAATACCATCACGCTTTTGCTACGCACTCTGATTTGGCGTATTCTAGTTTCAAACTAGTATCGTTTCAAATATTTGAATGTATTTCATATTCTTTGAAACCAATTTCTCAACTATATGCCCTATTTCCAAATTCTTCTTACATATGATGGATTAAATATTCTAATCACTATGTAAGTCCATTTACCAACATAGTATTTAGGACAAAACCAAACTTTAGAATATATTTGTAAAGATCTTTTCAAATATTATATATTGATTTCAATCCAAAATATAATTTTTCTGATTTCCAAGTTAGTCCAAAAATCATTTCATATTTCAAATTTTCATTTCAAATGAAATAGGAATCTTCATTCTTTCCAAACTCGTTTCATCTTCTTACTAATAAATCAAAAATCGAAATGAAATGCCTTTATCGATTTATTTCAAAACTTATTTCAAATAAGCCATAAGTAATGGGAATTCTATTCCCAAAACTTCTTTATTTGAGATTTAAAATAAATGGTCATTACATGATGTCTATTAATTCAAATACAAATCTATTTTAAATTCAAACAGTTTCAAATTTAATTTTCAAAATATATTTTGAATTAATCGTCCGTCCGTCGGATCAGTTAGGGATAGCCAGGGAGAGCAGGAAACTATATTTCCAAACCCAAGCCTAGACACTATCCTCTCTGTCATCCTGGAACGTTATGGTATATGTTGTTCTTATCATTGAAAAGATATTATCAATGCTTGCTATTGATAAAATTTACATTTCCAATTTAAATTTATAAATCATGATTTCAATCCTTTTCCCAAAATAATACATTTTCCATGTTATCGAGCATCATTCTAATATGATGAACTAATTGCTTGTATAAGACAACGGTTAAAATCCATGTACCAAATTCTTTTCTAATCCCATTCAATAACTCATTTACGTTTGAAATTATTTTCAAAACAAATCTTATGCGAACATTAGTTTCTCAATTTAATTTACAAATAGTTTAAACTCAACTTTAAACTAATTCATAACCTTATTTTAAAAAAAATTCTTTTAAATTGAAGGAACGCGTGAACCGATAACCCGTATACTTACACAGCTACGGTGTATGAGCGAGCTCATGTAATCAGGACAAAACAACAGGCACAACTTCATTCATCACAACACAACAAATAAAATAATAAATTAACCGTGCACAGAGCGTTACGGTCCATAACGCTTTGTGTTTACGGTGTATCAACTACATGCACATTCATCGAACAACCAGTGTAAATCATCCATAGCAAATCATGATCATTATCAAATTTTAATTAACACTAATTATAATTAACCGTTGCGACTAATTTAAATATAAATTTAAATTTAGAAATCTCACCTTCATGCTTTCCGATTTAACCGTAAATTTTGCATGAACTGCTAATCCAGTCCCAGATGATCGCGTATAAACCTTCACGAACGCTGTTACCGTCGCTCGTATACTTCCTTTTATCAACTAACTATATACTACAACATACCCGGCAAAAGAACTTAGTGGAGATGAGGGAAAAATGTTGCGGACGCGGGTTCTACAAGAAAAGGTGGTGGAAACGATACTTGCGAGTGATGTAACCGGATATGTGGACTGTTAATGGAGAGTAGAGGAGGTGAATGGAGGACTGGGTGGAGGACTGGAGGGGTTGCGGACTGGTTTGCGGTGGAAGAATGTGGCGGACAGCCGGTGGTGGAGAGAGGAAGGCCGTGAGCTGGGTGAAAGGATGATGGCGTGCGGATAAAACAAGGGCGTGAAGATGAGATGCAAAAGGAAAGGAGAGGGAAGGCGTGAGTGTTGAGGGGAAAGGAGAGGAGGATGCGGAGGGGTGGAGATGGGATGAGGCGTGAAGCAAGAAGGAAAGAAGAAGTGAGGGACGTGTAATGGAAGAGAGGATGGAAGAGAAGAAACGAGAGTAGGGTGGTGGACTGGAAAGGAAGAGCGGACGTGGGTGGTTGGTGCGTGAGCAATACATGGGTGCGGTGCTATTTATAAATAAGCTAAGGGTATTTTAGTCTTTTAAAACAAGTACACATGTCCCTTTAAAAACTTGTTACTTACATGCAAATATACACCTAGCACGACACATGGCTCTCTTGTAAATTGTCTTATGCATGCCTCATGACACATGTGAGGACACATGGTTTTATTTAAACCTCCATATTTGCATGTATGACAAATAATAGTGTATTCATTAAATTAAATTCCAAATTTTGATTTTTAGGGTTATTTACCGCGAGTTGTACTGAAATAAGATCATCATCGTAAACAACAACACGCTCTGATTTGAAAACAGCAATAAAACCGGTCTGATTGATCAATTTTGTAAAGCGTCTAAAGGACCACCTTTATACCCAAAATACGTTGAAAAATTATCTGCTTATTTTTCAAATTAAAAATTACAGAAAAATTCTAAAAATTATTTTAAAATTACGCTTACAGAAATCAGATGAATAATTTAAACCAATATTTATCTATAATTTATTTTCAAGTCAAACAATTATAAAATTTCAAAAATCCACATAAAATCCATGTCTAATTGTTTTAAAATCTTTATATCTATTAAATATTTCTTAAAACAAATCTTTCAATTATAAAATTCATATTATAAAGCATTTATATATATACATACAAAATATTATTACCTATAAATATAAAACCCATTATATAAAATTACAAAAATCATTTCTATACAAAAATTTTAAAATACGTCTTAAACAAAATAAAATTATTTATTTAAACTAATAAAAAAAGAATTTCAAATATTAAATCCTATTAATTCCAAAATATGTATTCAGGAAACCTCAAAATGTGCTATGGAAATTCATATTTAAATTTAGAAAATTTTGGTTCGTTACACATGACATGTTCAAATATATTTTAACTTGCTTATAAACTACTCAAATTCTACTTTTTCAAACTCAGGTTTCATATTCGATTTCAAATATAAATTTACCAGTCCCCTTTACTTATCTAAAGTTCAACTTCAATTCAAGATCCATTTACTAATGGCTAATTAACTAGTTTACCTATTTCACCTTTTTATTTGAATATACATGTTCAAATATAAGTTTAACTTGTTTATCAACTAATTGAATTCCATTTCAATTCTATTTGAATTTCCTATATTCAAATTCCATTTCAATTCTCTTATTCAAATTCTATATTTGAATTTCATTTCAAATCTCTTATTCAAATTTTATATTTGAATTTCGTTTCAATTTCCTTATTTAAATTCTATATTTGAATTTCATTTCAATTCTATTTGAATCTTCTATATTCAAATTTCATTTTCACTTTCGATATTCAAATCCTATATTTTCAAACTCCATTGAATTATATATTCCAATTCCCATTTCAACTCTATTTGAATTCTATATTCTTTGAATTTCTATATTCAAATCCCCTTTGAATTTTCTATATTCAAATCCCCTTTGAATTTTCTATATTCAAATCCCCTTTGAATTTTCTTATTTAAATTCTATTTCAATTCCATTGAATTTAATATATTCAAACTCCCTTTGAATTTCTATATTCAAATTCCATTTCACTTTCGATATTCAAATCCTATATTTTCAAACTCCATTGAATTATATATTACAATTCCCATTTCAACTCTATTTGAATTCTATATTCAAATTTCATTTCAAACTATTTGAATTTTATATTCAAATTTCATTATTACTCTATATGAATTCTATATTCAATTTTCCAATATTTAAATCTTCTTTATTCAAATCTCATTTGAATTTCTATATTCAAATCCCCTTTGAATTTTCTATATTCAAATCCCCTTTGAATTTTCTATATTCAAATCCCCTTTGTATTTTCTTATTTACATCCTATGTTTGAACTTCCTTTATTCAAATTCCTTTTCAAACTTTCTTTATTCATTCTTTACATAAGTCTCGATTTCAATTCCTTTTGAAATCGATATTTCTACCTTTGGAAAATAGATTTCCCTTTCAATTTCACACTTGTATTTTTATTTCTGAATTATCCAATGATAATTCTTTTTACTTTATTTATAAATTTCGTTTATAAAAGAACTATTTATAAACTTCGTTTATAAAGGAACTTCTCGTTTTATTTCTTTTAAACAAGTTAATATTTCAAATTTATTTAAAAATTCAAATTCTATTATTCAAATCCTATTTTGAAATTCAACACAACCTGTCTTTCCCAAAACAAATTCAAAACGGTATCTCTGGTAGTAATTCGTCACTTACAACTCGAAAATGAATACTGATGATGCAGTTGTCATCATCAGAATCTATTTTCCAGCGATCGAAGTGGGTTCAATACTATAAAACCATTTCTAAACATTTCCACTTTGAAATTCATTTCAAAATATAATTCACACTACTTGTAAAAATAATTTAAAATCTCCAAAGATCTTAAATTTTCCTTATTTTTAATCCAATCCATTTACAAACACTTATCCAATTTTCCATAATTTTAATTCAATTTCTGGATTAAATTTCAGATTTAACTCATCTGATTTCACGTATTTCACTTACATGAATTCTGATTGGTTATTAACATAACCATTTAATTTATAATCTTACTCGATTATAATAATAACCAATATATCCACTATATTATAATTTTGTGATATATATCTTCTCTTTATCAAGATATACCTTGGGTAAACTTATTTTCATTTACCCTTTTTTTTAAACATATCGTGACAACCCATCGTATTCGAGTGTTTAGTAACTCCTACCGATACAGTGGATCAAACTGATCGACCAGAACTCGTAAACAACTCAACCAATGAATCTCCACAATATAAAACCATTTTTATATCAATAACAAATACGTTCACTCATATATATACACTCAACTCAATCTAGGGTGTTACTAACCCTATCTCTACCGAGTCACGCCATAGAGCCAAGGTAATTCACTTAACTTAAGCTCTGATACCGACTGTAATAACCCGGGTTTTTGACGACTTTGGTTATCGCCATAAACTCAATGATGACTAACCAAACGTCGAAAAATACCGGTCATTAGTGAAAGAAATTAGAGGGTGAGTAAAGATAAGATAGAAACTTAGAATAGAAGAAGAATAAGAACATAATATCAGAGTAACACGAATCTCACAGCGGAACAAATAAATATATTTAATAACATAACTTTGAAATACAAATCTGTACTTGAATATACATATCATTATCAAAGTACAACACTCACAACACAGCGGAAATAAACTATAGCTATATGATCCTGAAGCCTCCTGCTCCATCTCTTCCAGTATATCTGTAAATCCTGACTACTTGACTGCCCGTACAAATTTAGGCACCCAAGAGTTTAGGGAAAACAGCAAAATAAACTCCGGGTCAGTCATGGGACTGGTATGAGTAAAACAGTTAAAAACAGTTTAAGCGGGTAAACGATATCTCATAAGACCACACCGTATAATGGAACGGGTTTTTCCCTTATGAGAATCCAAATTTATCTTTATATCAAAAACCCTTTGATATTATAATAATGTCTATCAATCCACAATATAATAATCATCTAGCAGAAACGCTTTCATCTCACGTTCTACATATATAGTATACAATCAAAACCGCAAGCACGTATTGGGTAATGGATTTCCAACTATGACAAGGTATGGAACAACCTTTCGGTCGTGTACCTCTAGAGAGGAATACACTAGGTTCAACAAGAATAATTTGCAACCCAGCCACACATGACCGGCCACTCATTTCGCTTGAGTGTATCGAATGTATATCACCAACGGTTGGGATCAGCAACCGTTTCCCGAATGGGACAGCATCAACAATAGATTTTTGTGAAGTAAATGAAAACTCTAGATCAGGTGATTATACACCCTACTTCGGTGCGACCGACTTAGCCATGTTGCCTGCCCGATTTATGTCATTTACCGGATGTGAGGCTAGAAACTACGCTTTATCATCACACCAGATTCACTTTGAATGCCACATCGTCAAATCCATCAAATCACCGATTGACGTCCTCAACCATACATTATGTGTTAGCTAAAAGAAGTTTCCTTCTCCGCTTCCACTCTTGGTACGGTTGGAGAAATCAATATACGTGATCGTATGGAAATACTCTGTAAGACATCCGTCCATACAAGTCATCCAGGAACAGGATGAACCGAAGGCACTATTCTGTAAACAGGATAGCCCTTGCATAACTCCGTCTTTAATTTCCTTTGGCATATATGATTCGCAACGCTTATGCCAATACAGAGTGGTTCTTTGGATAATAACCCAACCGGTCTCTCCATATTAACAATGTTAAAATGGTCAGAACTTCGATAGTCTGTGATTTAACTATCGAAGAAAAACAGGTGTGCAAACAACGATAATATTTCCAAATGGAAATTTATATCGATCAAACATCATTCAACATTTATCTCTTAATTTCCTTAATTTACTTATTTCCTGTTTCCCTATATTCAATATTTCTTATTTTCTAAATTTGAAAAATATACGTTATTAACAATGAAAAAACATTTCCATTTCTTGTTTTCTTTATTAGAAAACATTTCTGGTTTCTTATTTGGAAAACATTTCCAAAGCTTCTTCATTGGACTTAGACAGATGTTTAAACAAACCATCGCGATGCCAACTCAAACCATTTCCTTTACTGCCGAACCTTAACTACTCCTTAGTTAAAAACGAAGCCAATCAAGTTGGGGTAGAACTACCTCTCAGACCTTAACTGAACAACATTTCTAACTTTGAAATAGGCAAAGTTCACTTTATATTCCTTTTACTAACTTCCTTACTTAACCCTCCTTCGAATGGCTATATTCGATTGACTCCTTTCACTTAACTCTATTCGATTAACCCTTATCAATTAACTCTATTGGACTAACACTATTGGATTAACTCTATTTGACTAACGCTATTGATTTACTCATTTCACTTAACTCCTTTCGAATAAACTATATTCGATAACTCCTTTTACTTTCTTCGAATAAACTATATTTGATTAACTCATTTTACTTCTATTCGAATAACTATATTCGATTAACTTCTTTGCTTCTATTCGAATAAACTGTATTCGATTAACTCCTTTTACTTTCTATTCGAATAAACTATATTCGATTAACTCCTTTTGCTTTCTATTTGAATAAACTATATTCGATTAACTCATTTTACTTCTATTCGAATAACTATATTCGATTATCTTCTTTGCTTCTATTCGAATAAACTATATTCGATTAACTCCTTTTACTTTCTATTCAAATAAACTATATTCGATTAACTCCTTTTACTTTCTATTTGAATAAACTATATTCGATTAACTCATTTTACTTTCTATTCGAATAAACTATATTCGATTAACTCCTTTATTCTATTCGAATAACTAATTTGATTAACTCATTTTACTTCTATTCGAATGACTATATTCGATTAACTCATTTTACTTCTATTCGAATAACTATATTCGATTAACTTCTTTATTCTATTCGAATAACTAATTCGATTAACTCCTTTTCGAATAAACTATTCATTTATAAAGATTTACTTTTAGTAACGGTTCTTCACTTTACAAATGATTTCCTTTTATTCTACTTATCCTTTGATTTTTATAAATATTTCTTTTATAAAAATCCTTTTCCTTTTCTATATAAAATCCATCAATTTAATATGAATAATTCATTTTAAAAATACACTTTGAAAATCCCCTTTCCCATATCTAGTATTTCTTATGGTATTTAACATACCATATAACATCGATAAATATCGTCCAAACACACATAATTAACAACAGATTATATATCACATCATATATCACAATATATGAATTGAAGTAAAATAAATGTTGAGGAATCCAGTTGGATTCTTCCAACCTGTTTCCCTGCATCACATATGTTAAACAATATAGATAACATCACTTTCAGTTCCATATGATATATTCTGTTAAACAGAATCAATATAGAAATTCAACTAACTGACTAGCAGTTCAATCAAACAGTCAACACACAGTCAATCAGCCAATATTTAATAGTTCTAAAAATACAACATGAAATTATAAACTATTCAGAGTTAGTGAGATTTACTCACATTGGACGATCATCGTCAATAACGATAACCATCGCTCGGTTTGATTCCGATGGACAATTTATTTTACAATAAATTGTAGCGAGCTCGGATTCACTCTCGGTCAGTGTCATTGTGTTGCTCCCGTCCATACGATCTCAACGCAACTTGTTTCACTGAATTCCGATCTCGTATGAGGTAGTTACGATATTACAAAGTTAATACATATTTGAATTAAATAAAACTTAAATATATATTCACTTTGGGCTTTTTCAATATAACCAGGCCCATTCACCATGCAAACCCGCCCCAAACACAGCCCTTCTTCCCCGATTACCGTTGACTCCAGTAAACAACCCACTGACATGGCCGAACTTCAACCCCACACCACACCATCTCCTCTTCACTAAACTTCAAACCAACAACACCATTCCATTCCTCTTTCGAATCTCCATCAACCTGTAACCGAATTGAAGAACTCGCACTCCGCCTTCAATTTTGATCGTCGCCCCACTTCGCTCAACACCAATACAGACATCGACCAAATTTCGCTTCGGTTTCCACAGAAAAATACATACGAGTGCCAAATCACCTCACGAACCCAAAACTAAACTCGAAACCTTGATTTAAAACCCAAAACTCACTAGAACATTATCCCTAGATTAACGCTGGCTCAACGTGGAGCTCCCAGTACCTCGTCGCACTCATCCAAATGTATACCAGAATGTAGCGAACCCTTCAAGCATCCCAAATACCTCAGTATAATAATTTATAGCATTTGATTTTGATTTCCATGATTTTTTCTTTGAATTTCTAAGTGGCAACATTTTGTTCCCTGTATCAATGAACACGGCGGCTCAAAATTTGATTTTATAAGGGGTTGAAAATTTTGTGTGGTTGTAAAGGTGTAGAGGTGGCTTTGTTTTGGCCTTTAATTTGGTTTAGATATTATATATATATATATTCATTCTTCCTTTATAAAAATTCGTGTGACCACACACGATACCCAAAAATCACGAAACTGGATATGTAGCTAGAGTTCGACATTATGGTCCCAACGAAACTGGTTTCATCGAATTCCGACTTGGCATGCTCACACAGCGTATTTTTAACCATCACAATACTGACTGTTTCTCACTCTAAAAATTCGTACGACCACACAGTGACTCTAAAAATCACGAAACTGGAAATCTAACAACTATTTGACATTGCGGATCCAACAAATCTGGTTTTCGTCGAATTCCGACTTCGTTTGCAAAAGTGGTTATTTTTAAAGCTCTAAATTGCCTATTTTAAATATATAAATATATTTAAATATAATTGAATTTAATATTTAAAAATAAATATTATCGTCTATATTCACAGTGGAATACCATACAGATCTAGAATATTCCTATATGAATTTCTAACTTGATATTCAGTTCTGGGTCAATCCGATATTCGATTTATATTGAAATTCCTTTTAAAAATATAAATAATTCCTTTATAAAATATAAAGGAATTCCACAGCGACTTTTCTAAAATTTGATTTGGACATATCTCAAAATCTACAAGATGAAATCTCGATTTTTCTCTTCCACTAGAAAGATATACTCCACCAGCTCCACACGTTTCTTGTTTCACATAAATCCGATTTAAAACGAATCCTGTACATTCAGTTGAAGTTCGAATCGCCAAATATCGAACTGCAGCGCCATTTCAAGCTTGATTTTAATTATAATATAATTATACATTCAAACTGTCGTGTATATAATATATTCGTTATTCTACTCAAATTCTAAACTGAATTAAATATCATAGATGATCCGGTTCACACCATATCGTCATTTTAGCCAATTCTGATTATTTCAGAATTAAATATATTATTTAATTTATTATTTTAAATTAAATATTCGCCATTATTTAATTCCATGACCATTTAATTCACTATATCGCTATATATATAATTAAATAAATTAATTATTATACCTCTGCCAATGCGGGTCATTACATTATCGTACCATGATTATGCTCATGCTTATTTATTTACAGGTACCATATTCACAAGCTCCAAGCTTGGATGGGTTTGAGTTTCGATTTTTGTCGAAATTTAGGCTCAAAAAAGTGTGGGGTGTTACAAAAAAACTACCACGGTGGAGCCTGATTTTTTTCGAGCGACATTACCAAGTTATCCTCTCCTCAATAGGTTCTGTGACATAAGATTCTTTATTTACTAAATTCTAGGACGAAGTTATCCCAATTGAGTAATTGACCTATAGAAAGGAGGATGAGATTAAATATCACCTAAGGTTTCAGTCAAATATGATATATGAAACCTTAGTCCCACGTGTCTTTGGCAACTTAGGAGCCGAAAGCCGGATATAGTTATTTATCCTAAAGAAAGGCTTCCAAGGGAATCAAGGGATGCAACCCCATTCATTTTAGAACAATCTAAAATGATAAACCCAATGCGAAAGCATTTGCTTTTGTAATTCGGCAATCATAGTCTTTTTGGGTTGTTAACAATTTTCATAGCTAACATGGTATTTGTTGTGAGAATTGGATGTGTTTGTATATGCAAAATGAAGATAGAATATAACTATTATGCAATCATAAGCTCCAAAAGTTAAATACTCGTTTTAATAACTATATACTTAACAGAGATTCAATATAAATGCATACGTCTAACTTATGTTTTTATGTGCTAAATATGTCCCTACAAGTACAACTTATTTTTAAGAAAAACGTTGAGGTTGCAAATTTCAAGTGCTACGGAGTGCGGGTTATTATGAAATCAAAATACAATTTTGTTCTGTGTGGTACTGAAGAAAAGGAGAGATGGTGTTCGTTGTCAAGATAGGACAAGTTTGTATATATAACATGGAGTTAGGATATAGCTATAGGTAGTGGTAAGACACAAAAGTTAAATGTTCAGTTCATAACTGTCTACTTAATAAAGATTCAATGTGAAGGCATATGTCCAAAAAAACCGTTATATAAACATGCTTGTTGAATATGTGTTAATAACATCTTCAATCCTTATATAAATACAATATAATATCAATTACATATCATCAAAACATTAAATAACACTCCCTAATTTCAATGTTAATCAGAATGTAATCTTGACTTGGCATGAGATTAGATAGAGAATGTCTAGTTTTACACATTCCACTTCACATTATGAACAATAAAATGTAAATAAAAAGTACTATTTCACGTATGAGTTTTATTTATCTATAACTTAGTTGAGACATGTAAGCAAATTTCTTTAAAGAAATTACATTAGAATGATCATTTTATTTTCAATGTAATGAGCAATTATTTTATTTACACAACTGTGAGCTATAATTAATACATATGATTTATTTGACAAGCTAACAAGCAAGAGACGCTCTTACAACTTGTTGGGGTTAGCGTTCGTTTGGTTTTGTATATGTAATGATGAAAATTGTTGGACCGAATTAAAACCAATAAAGACCAAACCAACCATATTAAGTTTGGTTTGTTCGATTGTTTTTCTGATTTAACCGAATTAAAAAATGTTTTATACTTTAGGTTTGAAATATTCATTGTAATTTGAAACTGAACATATATCTATTAATAAAATACGTATTATTGATTTTTTTTGTTTTCTAAAAGCAATTTTGACACGTATACGATAAATAAAAATAAAAATAAAAATTACAGTCACATCCTTAAAATCAACTTAAATACGAGGCTGGTCTCTGTTCAAAATCATTTATAAAGCATGTATTTAAAAGTAGTTTTCTATAACAATGTTGTTTTAATTTATTTTTGTTCCAGTCCTTAAAAAATTCATAAATTTGTAAATATTAATATAGGATAACAGGTAAAAAGTGCAGAAATGACTGCACTTATTGAGAAATAATGTAGATGTATCTACAAAAACTAGCTTAATATTTGTAGGGATAAATGAAAATATTCACTTAAAAGACAATATTTTCATTAAATTAAAAACTACAGACATGTCTACAATTATTCAATAAAATTGCATGTACATTTGCAACTATCCTAAAAGTGAGCTGATTTGGGTTTGTATTCGTTTTACATTATTTTTTTCATTATTTGTAACAACCCTGAATTTTGGGGTAAATTTAAAAATTTATATTAAGTAATTTTAATGGGTTTTGATATTCAAAATAATTTATTTTAAATAATAATGATTAAAAAATTATTTAAATCGAAGTTAGGATGAATAATTTAATTTTAATTATAAAAGGAGTTAGAAATAGCGCGGTAGTTTGAAATGTCAAACTTGAACTTTGACTGGCCGTACAGGATGCAAAATTTAACGGATTTTAGTGAAACCAAAATTATTAGAATCTATTTTAAAATATCTTTCTAACGAATCTGAAAAATTGAAATTTCATAGCGGGAATCAAAAGTTATGCCCAGTTTGAAATTTAGAAAGCTCACTATGAAATTTATATATAATATATAAAGGTCAAAAATGCTACTTTTTTGCATACGAAGGAATTTGGACTTGAAACCACTTCCATTGAGTTCAGAATGATGTTTCTGCATTTAAAAAGTATAAACACTTATATATTTCGAGTTCTGAAAATTATTTGTTTAAAAATGTATTTTTAATATGTAACATATACGCCTTGAAATAGCCATTTTTCAAACGACCTCTGTTTTCGACGAAACCACTTTTGTTGGATTCGGAACGTTAAATTATTGCTAAGTTTAATTTTTCATTTTTTTTCGAATTAATTTGTGACCGTGGCGAAAAGAATACTGTAACGGCTCGGGTTTCCGCCCGACCCGATCGATCGCAAAATCGACCAAGACCGTTCAAAACCCGAACACGTTAACTCTGGAAATACAACAACATCAGAACAATAACAGCAGACTTTTATAAACATTACAATAATGTTACATCAGAGTACAGAACATATCATAGTACATCGAATAAAATTACAGCGGAAGATAAATTACAGAAAATTAAATACAATAAACAGCGGAAGACTTCTATGCTCTGGACACGGCTTTATGCTTCGATCCAGAATCCTGCTCAAGAGATAAATATCTGAAAAAAGCTACTCGGCTGCCCGTGTAGAAAAGAGGGCACCCGAGTTTGCAAAGTGAAACAAACTACGAGTCAGTCATGGGACTGGTGTGAGAATTCTTAACACTAATAACAATAAGGCAAATCCAAGGACCACGCTGCTAACGCGGAATGGGTTTTATTCCAATGGATTGCCGGTGCATAAAATAAAGTAAATCGTTAAACAATGCAATGCCTTTTAGAAAAATGAAACCATTATATGACTCAAGTTTCATCACACAATGCAACGCAAAACGAAGGATAGAGTTTTACCTTATAATGGTCAAAAGATGCTTGATACGATAAAATGGGTTTGATATTATTATTAGTGTATATATGTTTCAAAAAAAAATTCAAAGTAAATGTATCAATCCTAGGAAGCATAGCTACCATATACTATGCCTCCATACTAGTAATACAATCAAGTCCGTAGGGTCGTATTAGGAATTGGGTTTCCATCATGAGTCAAGGCTAGGAACGATCTCCTTACCGATTCGAGACACTCTAGCTAATGTCTCAGGATCAGAGCTCGAGCGACCCTTGGATAGCTGCAGGGCCGTTCCACACTTGCGGTTTGTGGATTAGTTATTCTTGAACACACGTTTCCCGGTCCTATAGGACCTAACATCCGAGGCGCCTCATTCCATCATCCATATAAGTAAATGTCGGGCCGTGTAAAACCCAAACACCAATTCTAGCTAGAAAGAAACGTGATGCTCTCCCTACGTTCCCTTGCTCCGTTTTAAACTCAACTAGGTTGTGAGGCTCGTGAAGCTACGTTATACACAAAGCTATGCCTAAACAGGCCGTTCTTTGACCATCAACCACAAGGCCTTCTTTTCAACAAAAGCCTTGATCATTTGCATCTTGGCGTGCCACATTGACAATTCACGCCATGCGATCGACAACCATCAATATATAAGAGGGTGTTAAGCAAGAGAATAAATTTTCCACCACCAAACAGTTATATATCAAATAGAAATCAATTTAAATACATGAAGTGAATTTCAATGTCGGACACACATCCATTTACAAGTCCGTTCTAGGTCTGAACGAAACCGGAGGCACCTTATACCTCGCATATTCGAACAATCAACAAGTAGTCTAGACGACCACCATTGTAGCCCCTTCAAGGTAGCCTACGGACTCATCAGAACTGAACAAAAGACTCATCAGAGATTTGATTAGTAATATCCAATAATAATACTCATTAGAGATAGGATCAGCAGTATCCTAGAATGAGAAAACTCATTAGAGATGGGGTTAGTAATGCCCTAGGATGAGTTGAGAGTGAAAAGTATATAATTAACATATTTTAATTATATATATAATCCTCTATTAGGAATTATGATTTTGAATATATATAAAAGTTATATATTTTAAAAGTTAATCAACTAATTGATTGATGGTTGTGTAGTGTAATTATTAGTTCAACTAATAAAATTATAGGAACGAATTAAAGAATGAAAGATGAATTAATTAATTAAACAACTTTTAGCTTCGTTCCTTTTCGAGGACGAAAAGTTTTTAAGTGGGGGAGACTCTAACAACCCTGAATTTTGGGGTAAATTTAAAAATTTATATTAAGTAATTTTAATGGGTTTTGATATTTAAAATAATTTATTTTAAATAATAATGATTAAAAAATTATTTAAATTGAAGTTAGGATGAATAATTTAATTTTAATTATAAAAGGAGTTAGGAACAGCGCGGTAGTTTGAAAAGTCAAACTTGAACTTTGACCGATCGTACAAGATGCAAAATTTAACGGATTTTAGTGAAACCAAAAATATTAGAATCTATTTAAAAATATCTTTCTAACAAATCTGAAAAATTGAAATTTCATAGCGGGAATCAAAAGTTATGCCCAGTTTAAAATTTAGAAAGGTCGCTATGAAATTTATATATAATATATAAAGGTCAAAAATGCTACTTTTTGCATACGAAGGAATTTGGACTTGAAACCACTTCCATTGAGTTCAGAATGATGTTTTTGCATTTAAAAAGTATAAAGACTTATATATTTCGAGTTTCGAAAATTATTTGTTTAAAAATGTATTTTTAATATGTAATATATACGCCTTGAAAATAGCCATTTTTCAAACATCCTCTGTTTTCGATGAAACCACTTTTGTTGGATTCGGAATGTCAAATTATTGCTAAGTTTAATATTTCATAATTTTTCGAATTAATTTGTGACCATGGCGAAAAGATTTCAGTTTGGTCAATTTCGGTCAATTTTAATCGACTTGAAAAATGCAATTTTTCAAATAGGGTCAAAATTGAACGAAATTAATTTTCCTAGATCCGCAGCGTCAAAACATAGCTAAATATATTTTTCGGGATTTTTCGAAGTTAATTTGTGGCCCCGGTGAATTTATTCGTACGGTTGAATTAAAAATAAAAGAAAATATTTTAAAATAAAGAAAACTGGGTCAAGTCAGTCGTTTGGGCCTGCGGGACATAGCTAGATGAGTCCGGAATGGGGGTTAATAGGTAGGAACGATAGTCGTTGGGATGAAATCTGACAAAGTGGCTAAACGGGCTTTATTGGGTAATTAAATCATTAAAATATTATAAAAAGCTTTGTCCTTTTTCCACTAAACCCTAATTTCAAAATGAACCAGCCGCCACTTGCAATTTCCATGGCCTAGAATGGCCGATTCTTCCTTCCTCAAAATCTCCCAATCCACAAAGAATTAAACCTCACTCTTCATACCATATCAAAGTTATCTTCCTCCTCTTCGTTTCTATACGGAGATGATGAGATTTAATGAAGTAATTTGGTCAGAAAATGCTCCCCAATACGCGGCCAAAACAGCCTCGCCGCCCCCTGTAGGCCCCACCGCACCTCCCCTCCCTCCTGGCGCATGTAGCTCTCTCCTCCCTCTCTGATATGCCACATTCTGATCGCCTCCAAGCTTCACCAATTTAGAGATAAGTGGAGACCTAGTTTTGAAGGCTATGGGTTCAAAAATAATAAAAGGAGCGGCTTTGAATGTGGAAGAGGAAGATGGAGGAGAGGTT
This sequence comes from Allium sativum, assembly GCA_030737875.1. Taxonomy (NCBI): domain Eukaryota; kingdom Viridiplantae; phylum Streptophyta; class Magnoliopsida; order Asparagales; family Amaryllidaceae; genus Allium; species Allium sativum. The sequence continues at coordinate 143,235,217 of CM060913.1, read as the reverse complement.
GACTTTTTCAAACTTTAGTTAATTAATAAATTTAAATTCAATTATGTCAATCTAAATTTAACCATATCTCACTCATACGAACTCGAAACTGAACGATTTCAGGTGCGCCACGATCGTGAGACCGAGACCTTCGCGATGAAACTGACTAGACCTGATTCTGAACAAGTTGAAATTTGGCCAATTTTTGGATCTGAACGGCGCAGAAATTCAAAACGAGCTTAGAAATTCTATTTTATTTCTTCATAAATAACTAAAATTATTTATGTTTGTGTTATCATCACTCTGCGGTAAAATTCTATTGTTATGTGACGTGATTTGATTCTATGATTGATGTGTTGTATAGATCTGTTAATTGGATGATATCGTGTTGTAATAAAAATTGTTGAAAACAAAAATATAGATTTTTGTCAAAATAAATTTTTCAAAACAAATTTGTTCTTTTTGTCAAAATAAATTTGTCAAAACAAATTTGTTATTTTTGTCAAGGTAAATTAGTTAAAACAAAAATCCCTATTTTTGTTCATTAGTTATGTGACACCAAATTGAACATTTTGTGATGTTTGAGATTATTTGAATTGACTATATTGTGATGAATTGACCGTATTGTGTTGATGGATGGTATGAAATATATGAAATGTTTACATCAAGGAAAATATCATTTTTGTTATATAAATTGTTAGAATAAAATAATAACATTTTTATTTAAAAATGTCATCATTTGGAAAGAACATATTTTTATGTATAAATGTTAATATAATAAAAATCTCATTTTTACATTAGCATTATAAAGATCACATTTTTATGTTATCACTTTTATTTTATTTGAATTGATCTAGTTTATCAATTCATTAACATAATAAAATTTGTTATTTCATGTGAATTGGTTTAGTTTATCAATTCAACATCAAAAATAAAATTTGTCACTTATATTGAATTGATTCAGTGTATCAATTCAACACTAAATAAAAGTTGTACATTTTATTTGCGTCCTCTCACGCAAATACAATCACTTAGAAATAAAAGTTCACCTTTTTATTTGCATTTCACAATGCAAATATTACATAGACAAATAAGTTCATTTTTATTTCGTGTTCACAACGCAAATATAACAGGAAATAAAAAGAGTAGTAAAAGAATCATATTTTACTATGAAATAGGATTTACATAAAAAAAACATTTTTAATGTTAATCATAAAAAGAGTAGTAAAAGAATCATATTTTATTAAGGAATATGATTTACATTTAAAAACACATTTTTATTAAGAAATATGTTTTACATTAAAAACGTATCTTTAATGTAATATTGGAAACTGAGAAAAGAATCATATTTCATTATGAAATATGATTTGCATTAAAAACATATCTTTAATGTAATATTAGAAAACTTAGAAAGAATCATATTTTTATTAAGAAATACGTTTTACATTAATAATACATTTTTAATGTAATAGTAGAAACATAGTAGGATGAGGTTACAATAAAAAGAAAAGGTTAGAATTTAAAAAGATTACCTTTTTAATTGTCAATATGTTAAATTAAGAAGATTTGTTTTCAAAACGTTATCAATCTTGAATTAAAGGAATGTTTTTATTTTATATTCAGTTAATGGAATTAATTGATGTTGATTTAGAAAGATTACGTCTTTATTGTCTAAAAGTTATAATAAAAGGATTCAATTAAAAAGATTACATCTTTGGTGTCAATATGTTAAAGTAAAATAAAATATGGTTTCAAAATTGAACATCTTGAAAAGGTTGTTATTATAAAGTCATAATAATATGGAAAGTTACAATTTATATTAAGATACTTGAAATCAAGACATTTAGAAATAAAGAATATCTTAAAATTAAGATTCCTTAATGGAAAGGATAATTTCAAATAATATATATTGGAAAAATTAATTATAATTATAAATTATAATTGTGCTTGGACACGAGGTTAGGTTACATTTGTGGTGAAAGTCTGCCCGGACCCGATCGGCATATCCAGCAGCCACTAATGTAACACCCCGAATTTTAGTTAATACTAAAATTCACTAATTACAGGATAAATAATCTCAGACGTGGGAATTGGGGGTAACGGGCTGCGTTATTGCGTTCGTCTCGGAAAAATACGCGAAATAGAGTCCGAGTTTTCGAAAATCGGAGTCCGTATGGCCCGGTTATGGCCCAAAGAAGTTTGCAGAAAAATTAGAGCTAAAAAACAGAATTAGGAATTTAAATTTAAATTTAAATTTAGAACCAGCGGGGCCAGGCGGGAGGATTCCCGCCTAAGCATGTCGACAGGGCTGTCGACAGGCCTGTCGACAGGGGTGTCGACATGCCTGTCGACTTGCCTGTCGACATGGTGTGTCGAACCAGGGTGCTTGGGTGCACCAGATCTGGTTTTCTGGCTAGGGCTGGGCTTGGTTCTAGAGGTTTCCTAAATCTAATGGACCTAAATTAATCTAGGGTTAATCCAAGGGCCTAAAACACTCTCTTAATCTATAAATACACCCTAAACCTACCTTAATCCATACTAAAAATAGAAATGAAGGCTTCATGCCGCCAAATCAAATCCTAAAAGGAGTCTCCATTAATCTAAGAAGGAAGTTTCAAGCTAATCCCTCTCATATCATTCTCTAATCATCACCATCATCATAATTAGCAACTAATCTCTCTTCACAAGTTGGTTAATCTTGAGTTTGGTGAGTTTCTATCACTTTAACATCAATTGTTAAAGTAAGTAGATTGGATGTAATGAGACTTATGGTCTTAAATGCGGATTAGTGAGTTTGAATCATGTATAATGATATGTTACTCTATGTTGTTCTATGTTTATGCATATTTGATAAGTTGGCTTATGCATGCTTAATAAGTTGATTATGCATGTTTAACAAGTTGATATATGCATGTTTAACAAGTGGATTTATGCATATTTGTTGAGTGGAATTATGCATGTTTAATAAAGTAAGTTATGCAAGATAAGTATATGTTTAAATGCAAGTTGAAAGTGATATGCAAGTTATGCATGCTTATGCAAGTGTATGGATGCTTATGCAAGTCATGTATATGTTTAAATGCAAGATTTATGTGATATGCAAGTTATGCATGCTTATGCGAGTATATGAATGCTTATGCAAGATATGTATATGCTTAAATGACATGATATGCAAGTTATGCATGTTTATGCAAGTTATGTATGCTTATGCAAGTATGTGAATGCTTATGCAAGTATGTGAATGCTTATGCAAGTTATGTGTATGCTTAAATGCATGTTTAACATGTTATGCAAGTTATGAGAATGACTATATGCAAGTTCAACATGTTATGCAAGATATGTGTATGATGATATGCAAGCTCATATGCAACATGTTATGCAAATCATGTGTATGATAATATGCAAGTTTGGGTTATATGTAGTTGGGTTAATATATGCTCATATATGCAAGTTGACATCCTCTTAACCCATGACAAAGTTGTATGCTAAACCCATGATATTTGTGATGATCTTCCCCTTATTTATGTCATAAAACGAGAACGATTTACGTGGGGAACGATGGGATTGGTAAATATGTTAATAAGTGAATGATTGGGTATGATTAAGCATACCATAAAAATAAATTACCATAAGTGGGAATTTACCTATTGAGTTAGGTCTACCCCATGGGAATTTACCTATTGAGTTAGGTCTACCCATGTTATGGAAAACTTGATATTAATTAGGGATAATTAATATGGGGATGATTAATTAGGTGTAATTAATCGACTAAGACACGAGGTTGGACTCATTTGTAGTGTAAAACTGCCCGGACCCGACCGGCTTAACCAGTTGCTACAAATGTCAGCCCAATGTGAGAGGTCTTAGCCATAAATTAAATACGTGATTAAGGTAAAGACACGAGGTTAGACTCTGTTATGACGTAAGACTGCCCGGATTCTACCGGCTTAACCAGGCGGTCATAACAGCCAGTCTAATGTGGGAGGTCTTTACGGGAGATCACGGTCTTAATTAATTAAGAAACACTTAACCATAATAGCATGTAGTGGGACATGAGGGGTTAAGTGGGTGCCTTGGGTGGCATGAGGAAATTTTGTGGGTGCCTTGGGTGGCATGTGGAATCTAGTGGGTTGCCTTGGGTGGCAATAGAAAATACGATTAGAATACTTAACCAAGTGGAAACATGTAATTAAACATGATTAAAGGGTTAAGTGGGATACACTAGATATTTGACAAGCTTAAGTGGGTAGCTTGTGGGGGCCCATTTCAACCAATATCCCAAACGTATCTTTGTGGGCTCGACCCATGTCGAGTGACGGGACACGCATATTGGGTTTGATTATAAGAGGCCAAAACGGGTTAGCGGTGGCAACGCAAGTCCAACGGGTTTCATATGCGTGTGTGGGCCCGGGCTGGTAGATAAGCCGTTGTTGCATCGTGTAGATATAAAGCCGTGCACCGTTAATATTGGGTAGCCACTTTAGGGGAGTGATACACCCCACTGTGGGACCAGCACGGGTATCTACGGTAGGGAGCCGATCGCTTGGGAGTAGTGGGTACACCTAATGAAGATAGGGGCAGACGGCACCTATGTAGGGGTACACGAAACTACTGGGTAAGAATTACTGGGTACACCTAGTGGAGATAGGGGCAGACGGCACCTATGTAGTGGGCTAGGGGTACACGAGACTACTGGGGAAATTTTCTAAGTCCTTGGAAGGGATCAACCTTTAAGTAGGAATGACTGGTGTGGTGCAGTTAGTAATTATCCTTGGGTGGGTAGATGCGTCCTGACGGTTATCTTAGTTTATCCTAAGTCTACTAAGCTGCTTAGTGTAGCCATTCATCCCCAGATATTACCGTGGGTCAAGTTTATGTCTTCTCTGGTTACTTTAATGATTGTATTGTTAAAGTTATAGGGCTCACTCAGACTTATGTCTGACCCCGTTGTTTTTATCTTTTTCCCAACCCTCAGGTCCTACGGTGGATCCTAGCAGTAGTAGAGCTTGATCGGATTGCTGTTCCAGTCTTTAGGAGCTTGGGTAGATGTAAAGCTCCAGTTATTCAGTTATCTCTTCTTTTGTTATGGCTATTGTATGAGAGAGTGGGATTATGTACTTCTTTATTTTGATGGATATTGTACTTAACTTTTATCTGGTTTTATGATGTAACCAGACATGTTTATTTCCGCTGTTATGAGATGATGTTTTAAAATTTCAAGTACTATTTATATCTGTCTTGTTGTAATTTTTCTGTTCTATATTCACTAAAATACTCCACCGATGCTATGGCATTCCCTTTGCGAGTGACCCTAGCGGGCGTGGGGTGTTACACGTGGTATCAGAGCAAAGGTTACCGGAACAGATAAAATTTTTAGAAAACTATTTTTCTAAAACATTTTTGGAAAAGATATTTTCAAAAACATGTCTTTTAAGAGAAAAGTTTTTGAAAGAAAAGCATAATCCCCAATAGCCATATCTATATCCTTCGAATTCTCCGTTTTGAATCTTTCCTTTTTCGTTTCAGCATGGCCGAGAATCTTAATCTTCCGGAGGGTGTGACGGTACCAGTATGGTATAGGAGATTGATGGAGGCTAGGGCCACCACTGCGGGTCCAGCAAATATTCCTCCACCAACCGTAGCACCCGATCTTCCTCCTCCCCCTCCTCCTCGCACGGATACTTTTGCTAAGACTTGCAAGGAATTTAAAGCTATGGGAGGGAAACCTTTTCAAGGATCTGAAACCTTTGTGGAGGCTAGAGATTGGCTTAAGGAGGTGGAAGAGTTGATAGATATCTTTGAGATGGAAGAAGGGAAGAAAGTCAAGTTGGCTGCTTGGTTAATGAAGGGAGAGGCCTCATTCTGGTGGGAAGTTACTAGTGGAGAACGCCCCGTTGACTCTTGGGCGGATTTTAGGCAAAGATTTGTGGCAAAGTTTCTCTCAAGGGCGGAGGAAAACTTGTATATGGAAAGATTCTTGACTCTGAAGCAAGGAAATCTTTCGGTGAAGGAATATGTTAACAAGTTTAATCAATTGGCAAGGTTTGGCCTAGACATGGTGAATACACCAGAGAAGAAGGCTTTGAGGTTCGTGAAAGGCTTGAATGAACCGATGCATGGGTTGGCTATGACTCATATCCCTATGGGGGCCACCTTTGAGAAGCTAGTTGACATGGCACTCATGTATGAGGAAGATAAGGGTCCTAATGCTAATAAGGCACCCGAGAAGAAGGGAGATCAAAAGAGACCTCAACAACAGCAAAGCAAAGGTGGGAAAGGCAACGGTGGCAAGGGCAAGAAGAAGAAGTGTTTCAATTGTGGGACACCTGGCCACCTAAGCAAGGATTGTCGCAAGAAGAAGAAGACTGGCTGCTTCCACTGTGGCGAAGTAGGGCATTTAGTGAAGGATTGCCCTAAGAAAGGGCAAAGGACGGGATCTACCTCAGGAGGACAGGTGCAAGCTCTTATGGCACCGAGTCAGGCTAGGGGGCAAGTACAGGCTCTCGCGGTTCCACCGATTCAGGAGAGAGGTAGAACTATTTCCGTTGAAAGTCTGGTTTTTCTATTTGACCATCCTGTCCGTACATTGTTTGATTCAGGCGCATCGCATTCGTTTATTTCATCATCATTAGTTGAGTTACTGCACTTAGACACCAGTCTGGTAGATGATCCCTTGGTTGTTTCAAACCCAATTGGGGGCTCCACTTATTTGTCCATGATATGTTTGGGTTTGAAGATTTCTATACTTAGCATTGAGTTTAGATGTGATGCTTTTGTATTGGGCTTCACGGGCTATGGGTTGATTTTGGGCATGGACTGGTTATCCAGTAATGGTGCCGTTCTTGATTGCGAAAGGAGAGTTGTTAGGCTCATGACCCGTTTGGGTAACACTCTCGAGATTTCTTGTAATCCCATGGACTCTGTTATGCTAAGTTATCTTGAATCGCTTGACGCTTCGGTCGAGAGTTTGCAATCTGTAAGAGTGGTCCGGGAATATCCGGATGTGTTTGAGGAGGTGAAGGGCTTACCTCCGAAGCGGGAGATTGACTTCCGAATATATTTGGTGGATAATGCTAAACCGGTATCTTTACCAGTGCGCCACATGGCTCCTCGTGAGAGGAGGGAACTCCATAAGCAAGTAGGGGAGTTGCTTGAGAAGGGGTTCATAAGACGGAGCATATCGGAGTGGGGTGCTCCAGTAGTATTTGCTACGAAGGCGGATGGGTCCCTCAGACTTTGTGTAGACTATAGAGAACTCAACAAGCTCACAAAGAAGAATAGACACCCATTGCCGAGGATTGATGATCTTTTCGATCAGTTGGTTGGCGCTTCAGTATTTTCTCAATTGGACTTGGCCACGGGGTTTCATCAGTTGAGGGTGGCTGAGGATAGCATAGACAAGACTGCCTTTAGGACTCCGGATGGTTTCTAAGAGTGGCTAGTGATGCCATTTGGGTTGACGAACGCCCCCGCATACTTTGTTGATTTGATGAGTAGGGTGTTCAGGGAGTTCCTTAATAAATTCGTGGTGGTCTTTGTGGATGATATCTTAGTATTTTCTAAGAGTGAAGAAGAGCATGCCCTACATCTTGGGGAAGTGTTGAAGACTCTTCGAGCGCATAGCCTTAAGGCTAAATTCTCTAAATGTCACTTCTGGAGGAAGGAAGTACGGTTCTTGGGGCACGTGGTCTCCAAGGAAGGGATAGCTGTGGATCCCGCGAAGGTAGTATCAATTCAGGATTGGAAGGTTCCGAAGAATGCTACCGAAGTAAGAAGTTTCTTGGGGTTGGCGGGTTATTATAGAAAGTTTATTAAAGACTTCGCGAAGATATCAGCCCCATTAACCCGCTTAACAAAGAAGAATCTTGTTTTCACATGGGACGTAGATTGTGATGATGCGTTCCGACGGTTAAAGAGAGCTTTAACCACGGCTCCAGTTTTAGTATTGCCAGATGGGAGCAAGCCATTTGTTGTCTATACCGATGCCTGTGGGACAGGACTTGGCGCAGTCTTAATGCAAGAGGGAAGGGTAATAGCCTATGGTGGAAGGCAGTTGAGGGCACATGAGAAAAATTACCCTACCCATGATCTAGAGCTGGCCGCTATTGTTTTTGCGCTTAAGATTTGGCGCCATTATCTTCTTGGTGAGAGATTCGAGTTGTTCACTGACCATAAATCTTTGAAGTACTTGTTCTCTCAGAAAGATCTAAACTTAAGACAGCAAAGGTGGATGGAGTTCTTAGCATCTTATGATTTCGAGATAGCGTATACCCCTGGCAAGGGTAACGTGGTGGCGGACGCCTTGAGTAGGAAGAGGTTGTCCTTGAGTCCATTGTTCGTGGAACAACAAAGCTTGGAATTTATCTCGATGTTTGATTTCAGACCTTCCGTTGACTATGTACCCGGTTTGCTAGCTTCTTTGGAAGTTAGACCTACTCTTTTGGGGCGGATTGGAGAAGCACAGAGGGGCGACCCACAGTTGGTTGAGTTAGTAGAGAAACTCATGAGGGGGGAGTCGTCCAGCCATTTGAGTAGGTACACCCTAGACGATAGGGGGTGCTTGCGTAGAGACGGTAGACTTTGTGTACCGCAAGACGAGGGTTTGAGGAAGGCTATTCTTGATGACGCACACCGTTCTAGGATGACCATTCATCCCGGTGGGGACAAGATGTACCAAGACATGAAGAGGGTTTTCTTCTGGGCCGGTATGAAGAAAGATGTGGCCGAGTATGTCGCTCGATGTTTGGTGTGCCAGCAAGTGAAGGCGGAGCAAAGGAAACCAGGTGGGTTGCTTCACCCATTGGAGGTTCCGCAATGGAAGTGGGATAGCGTCTCGATGGATTTTATTGACGGGTTACCCAGGTCGAGAAAGGGTAATACAGGAATTTGGGTGGTGGTAGACAGACTTACTAAGAGCGCCCATTTCATACCTGTAAAGAGCAAGAGGACTGCTCCATGGCTAGCTTCAGTATATCTTCGAGAGATAGTTCGATTGCATGGGGTACCCTCTAGCATAGTGAGTGATCGAGATCCTATCTTCACTAGCGAATTCTGGAGAAGTTTGCAAGAAGCAGTGGGGACTCAATTGTGTCTGAGCACTGCATATCATCCTCAGACAGACGGCCAGACTGAGAGGGTGAATCGTGTTCTAGAAGACCTTTTGAGGCTTTGTATCTTAGATTTTGGAGGTACATGGGAAGAGCATCTTCCATTGGTGGAGTTCGCATATAATAACAGCTTTCAGTCCAGTATTGGTATGGCTCCTTTCGAAGCTCTCTATGGAAGGCCTTGTCGATCACCTACATGTTGGTGGGAATCTACGGATAAGATCTTGCTTGGGCCTGATATGATTAGGGAGACTTCTGAGAAGATTGACTTGATTCGAAGAAGGATGAAAGCAGCGCAGGATAGGCAAAAATCTTATGCGGACAAGAGAAGGACGGATCTTGAGTTTGAGGTTGGGGATATGGTTTTTGTCAAGGTATCTCCATTGAGAAATGTTGTTCGCTTCGGATCCATTGGGAAGTTAGCACCGAGGTTTGTTGGGTCGTTTCCTATCAAGGAAAGGATTGGACGGATGGCATATAGGGTGGAGTTGCCCGACAGACTTAGTGGTGTTCATGATGTATTCCATGTATCACATCTGAGGAAGTGCTTACATGAGACCGCAGAGGTGGTAGAGCCGAGCTTGCTTAGAGATGTAGAGGTTGAGCGTGATGCGACGATTCGACGAGCTCCTACTCGCATCCTTGGGTCAGAGACTAGGAAATTGAGGAATCGAGAGGTTCAGCTAGTCAAAGTGCAATGGGGAGAAGATGAGAGCAACGCGACGTGGGAGACGGAAGCGAAGATGCGTTCATTGTACCCATTTCTTTTTGAGGGTATGCCTTTACTTTCTCCTTTATCGCTTGTCTAGTACTTATCTTATCTTTGGTATGTCCTCTTGTTAGTACCTTTGACCTTTAGATAGGGTAAACCTATGGTTGAAACATGTGTTTGAGACATGTTATGGTTGATGGATGCAAGTGGATGCAAGTGTTTGCTAGTGGTTGCTCGTGGATGCATATACACACACTCTAGGCACTAGATCGGCCCAGTCACTTCATATTGCATATTGCATAAAATTGTGTGTAGGAAAATATATTTATGGATGTATAATGGATGTGTTATCACATGGATGATGCATTTTGGTGAATGATTGTGCACTCATGTAGATATTGTATGTGTCAATAGGGTTCTCTCGCATACATAATGGATGCATGGCACTATCATGGTTTGCATATGTTCATACATTAGATAGGGAACATATACACACACTTTTTGCATATGCTCATACATCATTAGAAACTGTTTAAGGACAATGGATGCCCGTGGTTGATGATTTGAGTAGATGGTTGTTTGGATGGTAGGATATGCATTCTCCTTAGCTTAGAGATTTCGGGGACGAAATCCTTTAAGGAGGGGAGAATGTAACACCCCGAATTTTAGTTAATACTAAAATTCACTAATTACAGGATAAATAATCTCAGACGTGGGAATTGGGGGTAACAGGCTGCGTTATTGCGTTCGTCTCGGAAAAATACGCGAAATAGAGTCCGAGTTTTCGAAAATCGGAGTCCGTATGGCCCGGTTATGGCCCAAAGAAGTTTGCAGAAAAATTAGAGCTAAAAAACAGAATTAGGAATTTAAATTTAAATTTAAATTTAGAACCAGCGGGGCCAGGCGGGAGGATTCCCGCCTAAGCATGTCGACAGGGTTGTCGACAGGCCTGTCGACAGGGGTGTCGACATGCCTGTCGACTTGCCTGTCGACATGGTGTGTCGAACCAGGGTGCTTGGGTGCACCAGATCTGGTTTTCTGGCTAGGGCTGGGCTTGGTTCTAGAGGTTTCCTAAATCTAATGGACCTAAATTAATCTAGGGTTAATCCAAGGGCCTAAAACACTCTCTTAATCTATAAATACACCCTAAACTTACCTTAATCCATACTAAAAATAGAAATGAAGGCTTCATGCCGCCAAATCAAATCCTAAAAGGAGTCTCCATTAATCTAAGAAGGAAGTTTCAAGCTAATCCCTCTCATATCATTCTCTAATCATCACCATCATCATAATTAGCAACTAATCTCTCTTCACAAGTTGGTTAATCTTGAGTTTGGTGAGTTTCTATCACTTTAACATCAATTGTTAAAGTAAGTAGATTGGGTGTAATGAGACTTATGGTCTTAAATGCGGATTAGTGAGTTTGAATCATGTATAATGATATGTTACTCTATGTTGTTCTATGTTTATGCATATTTGATAAGTTGGCTTATGCATGCTTAATAAGTTGATTATGCATGTTTAACAAGTTGATATATGCATGTTTAACAAGTGGATTTATGCATATTTGTTGAGTGGAATTATGCATGTTTAATAAAGTAAGTTATGCAAGATAAGTATATGTTTAAATGCAAGTTGAAAGTGATATGCAAGTTATGCATGCTTATGCAAGTGTATGGATGCTTATGCAAGTCATGTATATGTTTAAATGCAAGATTTATGTGATATGCAAGTTATGCATGCTTATGCGAGTATATGAATGCTTATGCAAGATATGTATATGCTTAAATGACATGATATGCAAGTTATGCATGTTTATGCAAGTTATGTATGCTTATGCAAGTATGTGAATGCTTATGCAAGTATGTGAATGCTTATGCAAGTTATGTGTATGCTTAAATGCATGTTTAACATGTTATGCAAGTTATGAGAATGACTATATGCAAGTTCAACATGTTATGCAAGATATGTGTATGATGATATGCAAGCTCATATGCAACATGTTATGCAAATCATGTGTATGATAATATGCAAGTTTGGGTTATATGTAGTTGGGTTAATATATGCTCATATATGCAAGTTGACATCCTCTTAACCCATGACAAAGTTGTATGCTAAACCCATGATATTTGTGATGATCTTCCCCTTATTTATGTCATAAAACGAGAACGATTTACGTGGGGAACGATGGGATTGGTAAATATGTTAATAAGTGAATGATTGGGTATGATTAAGCATACCATAAAAATAAATTACCATAAGTGGGAATTTACCTATTGAGTTAGGTCTACCCCATGGGAATTTACCTATTGAGTTAGGTCTACCCATGTTATGGAAAACTTGATATTAATTAGGGATAATTAATATGGGGATGATTAATTAGGTGTAATTAATCGACTAAGACACGAGGTTGGACTCATTTGTAGTGTAAAACTGCCCGGACCCGACCGGCTTAACCAGTTGCTACAAATGTCAGCCCAATGTGAGAGGTCTTAGCCATAAATTAAATACGTGATTAAGGTAAAGACACGAGGTTAGACTCTGTTATGACGTAAGACTGCCCGGATTCTACCGGCTTAACCAGGCGGTCATAACAGCCAGTCTAATGTGGGAGGTCTTTACGGGAGATCACGGTCTTAATTAATTAAGAAACACTTAACCATAATAGCATGTAGTGGGACATGAGGGGTTAAGTGGGTGCCTTGGGTGGCATGAGGAAATTTTGTGGGTGCCTTGGGTGGCATGTGGAATCTAGTGGGTTGCCTTGGGTGGCAATAGAAAATACGATTAGAATACTTAACCAAGTGGAAACATGTAATTAAACATGATTAAAGGGTTAAGTGGGATACACTAGATATTTGACAAGCTTAAGTGGGTAGCTTGTGGGGGCCCATTTCAACCAATATCCCAAACGTATCTTTGTGGGCTCGACCCATGTCGAGTGACGGGACACGCATATTAGGCTTGATTATAAGAGGCCAAAACGGGTTAGCGATGGCAACGCAAGTCCAACGGGTTTCATATGCGTGTGTGGGCCCGGGCTGGTAGATAAGTCGTTGTTGCATCGTGTAGATATAAAGTCGTGCACCGTTAATATTGGGTAGCCACTTTAGGGGAGTGATACACCCCACTGTGGGACCAGCACAGGTATCTACGGTAGGGAGCCGATCGCTTGGGAGTAGTGGGTACACCTAATGAAGATAGGGGCAGACGGCACCTATGTAGGGGTACACGAAACTACTGGGTAAGAATTACTGGGTACACCTAGTGGAGATAGGGGCAGACGGCACCTATGTAGTGGGCTAGGGGTACACGAGACTACTGGGGAAATTTTCTAAGTCCTTGGAAGGGATCAACCTTTAAGTAGGAATGACTGGTGTGGTGCAGTTAGTAATTATCCTTGGGTGGGTAGATGCGTCCTGACGGTTATCTTAGTTTATCCTAAGTCTACTAAGCTGCTTAGTGTAGCCATTCATCCCCAGATATTACCGTGGGTCAAGTTTATGTCTTCTCTGGTTACTTTAATGATTGTATTGTTAAAGTTATAGGGCTCACTCAGACTTATGTCTGACCCCGTTGTTTTTATCTTTTTCCCAACCCTCAGGTCCTACGGTGGATCCTAGCAGTAGTAGAGCTTGATCGGATTGCTGTTCCAGTCTTTAGGAGCTTGGGTAGATGTAAAGCTCCAGTTATCCAGTTATCTCTTCTTTTGTTATGGCTATTGTATGAGAGAGTGAGATTATGTACTTCTTTATTTTGATGGATATTGTACTTGACTTTTATCTGGTTTTATGATGTAAGCAGACATGTTTATTTCCGCTGTTATGAGATGATGTTTTAAAATTTCAAGTACTATTTATATCTGTCTTGTTGTAATTTTTCTGTTCTATATTCACTAAAATACTCCACCGATGCTATGGCATTCCCTTTGCGAGTGACCCTAGCGGGCGTGGGGTGTTACAACTAATGTTGAACCTAATGTGAGAGGTCCAAGTGCACAAATACGAAACGGGCCATGACATGAGGTTAAGCCCAACTAGTGGAATAAGTCTGCCCGGAACCGACCGGCACATCCAGCGCCCACAAGTCGTAGGCTTAATGTGAGAGGTCTAACCCGTTATAAAATACAAATGGATAAGAAAATGAGTTGGGCTATTTAATCCGTTTTAAAAATAGCAACGCATTTTTTAAAAACCCGAATGAGTTTATCGAGTTATTTTATCCATTTTATAATGAATATTAAAAGAGAAATTTCAAAATTAATATTTTGGAAAATAATATTATTATAAAAGGATAACATATAGAATAATCAATTTTTGGATTATAGTTGGAATCATGAAAATGCATATGAAAATGAAATCATGTTTTTTTAGTGTAACATGAGTACATAAGAAATAAATATAATCATTTGTTTTAATGTCATTTAATTGCATATGAAAATAAAATCATATTTAGGAGTAGCGTTAAAGTATATGAAAATAAAATCATGTTTGGAGTAGCGTTAATGCATATGAAATAAAAACATGTGTTGGAATCATGTGAATGCATATGAAATAGCTTCATATTTTAAAGTCATGTTAATTATATGAAATATAGTCGTATTTTTAATGTTATGTTAATATATGAAATTTAAAACATATTTCAGTGTTATGTTATTATCTTAAAAATAAATATATTTTTAAGATCATGTTCATATATTGAAGATGAAACATGTTTTTAGTGTCATGTTCATATATTAAAATGAGGCATAATTTTAGTGTCATTTTCATTGGAAAGAATTAAACGTTTAAGGACTTCAATTTAATATAAGTTGACTCCAATGGAAAGATAGTAATTGAATAAAAGTAAAAGTTACATTTTTCATGTAATTGAATTAAAGGGAAATTACATTTTTCATGTAAAAGAACAACAGTATGAAATTTACATATTTATGTAAAAAGATTTTCAGTAAAGATTATAACGATGAAATGTACATTTAAATGAATGGATTTTCATTAAAAAGAATAAGGACTAGAAATTTACATTTTAATGTATGGATTTTCATTAAAAAGAACAAGAAAACAAAATATACATTTTGTGTAATTTGAAAGATGAAAGAAAAATGTACATTGTTGTGTATAGTATGTGAATGTGAATTATAATAAATATAAAACATTATTGTGTGCCATGTTATACCTTGATATGATATATACAAATAGGGATATTTGTTGTTAGCAAAATATATGGATGAAAGAATTATATAGAATTATATATATATAGAAATTAAAATCAGACGAATCGAGCGTGGTAGTTCGCATTTTGGAATCGTGTCTTTAAATTATTATACCAAAAGATCCGACCGTTGGATTTTCCCAAAACTGAAATCGTTAGGTTCGCCTTGGGAAGATCTTTCCAATGATATGAATTGTGCTAAAATCCAACGGTTAGATTTAGAGAAATGTGTAAAAACAAATTTGGGTGAAAACAGCGCCAAGGTCGCCTATTGACATGAAGTATTGTTAAATAAAATTTAATTTGTTTTTATATAAATAAAAATAGGGATTAATTGTTATAAAGTAATATTAACGATAAGAAATGATATGAAATGATATATATGCGAGAATCGTTTGAAAGGTCCGAGTTCAATCTCATTTCAAATGATTATTCGTCGATCTAAGTTGAAGAGTTGAAGATGGTGATTGAAGACTGACGATCTTCACGTCGAATGGATGAGTTACCATTGATTCCCATGATTGGAGTAGCTACCTTGAAGGGGCTACAATGGTCGTCGTTTAGACTACTTGTTGATTGTTTGGATATGCGAGGTATAAGGTGCCTCCGGTTTCGTTCAGACCCAGAACGGACTTGTAAATGGATGTGTGTCCGACGTTGAAATTCACTTCATGTATTTAAATTGATTTCTATTTGATATATAATTGTTTGGTGGTGGAGAATTTATTCTCTTGCTTAACACCCTCTTATATATTGATGGTTGTCGATCGCATGGCGTGAATTGTCAATGTGGCACGCCAAGATGCAAATGATCAAGGCTTTTGTTGAAAAGCAGGCCTTGTGGTTAATGATCAAAGCACGGCCTGTTTAGGCGTATCTTTGTGTATAACGTAGCTTCACGAGCCTCACAACCCATTTGAGTCTAAAACGGAGCAAGGGAACGCAGGGAGAGCAGCACGCTTCTTTCTAGCTAGAAGTGGTGTTTGGGTTTTACACGGCCCGGCATTTTACTTATGTGGATGATGGAATGAGGCGCCTCGGATGTTAGGTCCTAGAGGACCGGGAAACGTGTGTTCAGGAATAACTAATCCACAAACCGCAAGTGTGGATCTGTAACGACCCAGGTTTTTCGGTAGGCTTTTCAACCATCCCTCCAACCCCAAGGTAGAGGGATAATGTCCCCCTGTGGCTTACTTAGCTCCGATACCACTTGTAACGTCCCGCCTTTTTGACCGCTTCAAATTGGTGATTAAACCGACTTAAAACGTCCAAATCGGCGGAGCGTATTTAGCTTACAGAGTTTAAAACAGAATGAACACAGAAAGTACAAAATAAATAAAAACACAGTATTGAACAACGAAATAAATCTTTTATATATACTTAGAAAATTTCCTTTGATACAAGAACATTTTCTATACTGCGGAACTTTAAATAGTTTGAATGCAGAAAAATATTTACTGGTTTGAAAACTTCAGAGTGCGCCGTTTTTGAAATCCCCAGCTTCGCCAATCTTCAAATCCTAAGCTGAAATCTTTAAATCTGTAATGCTCGGGTCTGACTCGAGCATCCCATGCAAAACATGAAAGTACTCGAGTCAGGATTAATCATAGTTCAAGTAAATAAACTTCAATAGAAACTGAAATATAACCGTCAATTCTAACTTAGAAGGTATTCCTCGTATCAGTGTTTAACCCAATGATCCTGGAAGCTTGCATACACACACGTGTACATGTACCCGTGTGTACTGCCCCAGCATTCCAGGAATCCTGAAATATAAGTGCAGCCGAGATTCAAGAATAGTAGTGGAATACATACATACATACATATATATACATATATATATATAGGCAACACGAGTGCCAATAGATATGCTCCAACGTGAACATAGCTCGCATCAGCTGTAACTGGGAAGGGCCAAGTATGAACAAACAACAATATATGTATATATATATGGCAGGGCCTGACGTGTTTACACAAACAAAACAAGGGTGGGTAACTAGGGTACATAATATTTCAGTTTCAACATGCACAAATAATATACTTCAGTTTCAAGAGACAGGGTATATAATCAGTTAATCCACCCAATTATTTCAGGTTGTAAACAAAACTGTACCATGTTTCTTATTTAAAATTGAACCATGCCAAGTATAGTATCAATATACATGACTTATAGTTGTCAAAAGATTTAACAGAGCAACTATATAAAGCTAATTATATGCAACTGCTAGCATGAAATATAGATCAAGACTCACATTTTGCAAAGCTACTACTATTGCAATTCTTAGTAGGGACTGTAAATTTTGACATACTACAGGGTGAAATGGTTTGGTCTTTTAATGCATAAAAATGTTTGAATAGTGGAATATTTATTTTGAACCGTTTTGGCAGAACTATCATAACTTAAGGTGCTGCATATTTATATGAGTTATTGGATATGTTTCAATACTTCGGCCAAGGTCTAGAGCAATAAAAATTTACATATCCAATAACCAAATAGAAATGAAACAGTGTAGAATCAAACTCAAAATATAGACAGGTAGGTTGCTGCACAACATATTATCTATGATTTCTTGTTGACAATGGAGTTTAGATGGGCACAAGTGTGTGGGTGCAGTATATAATATATGTTTATAAATAAGTTCGGCTAATGTGAAATGATAGTAAAAGCCACAAAATGTGGTACCCCAAAAGGTTCAGCAAGTAAAAAAAGCACCAACAACATGTCCAGAGACCCCATGCAACCAATATTTAAATATCTTCACATCAACGAATCAGGGCTCAGGATTTTGCCAAATAAAATTTCAGGTCAAATAATATCCAATGTAGTAACATATGAACTCATATTTCTTTGCATTACACGAAATCCTTAAAAGAAAACATACATCTGACATATGTTGATAAATACTACACGAAACCTGTGTTTATGCCCTTTAAATTTCATTCAAAGTAGAATGCATGCTCTTGGACTGTAATTTTTCTTTCGATTTAGTATTTTATTAAAACAATTGACCAAGATTCGATTTTTTTTTTCTTTTTTTTTTCTTTTTTTTTTCCTATCATTCATTGACCGAAAATCATTTATATTAGGATTGCTATTTACTGGCACTAATTACTTTGAGGGGAACATAAGTACCTTTGTTTTTTCCATCTTTTTATTTGTTTACAGAAAACTCATGCAAAACAAAATGCGCAACTATGTACAGATTAAGGTTTCACAATTTGGAACTATCATAGTTCAAGTTCTCGTCATTGATCCAATACATGTATACACATGCATATGCATGTATATACATGTATGTATGGACTGAAGCGTGCACGGTTTTTGACAGTTCAACAAGGTAAGTGGCATGCAGTTCCATGCATAGGTCAAACAAGCAGTAGAACCTCAAAGTAATCTAAATACAAGAGGACTGAATGTGAATCGATAATAAGTAGGTACGCTAAGGAATAGCAAACAGATGCTAAGATTAAGTTAGTAAACATATATTAGCAAGAAGATGTCGCAAATGAGGCATGCAAGCACCTAAGCGGCTATTCAACACACTGTGTATACAGATGTGATCCTACATGTGACTACCTATTAAAAATACATGCCCAAGCTGATATATATACGTAGGGCAAATGGGTTTCAGGACTTTGATAACTCATTTCAGGTTTTCAGGGTATAACAAACTAAGTGTTCATACATGCATCCCTTAAGTTTCAAATAAATCCTGATATATTCCCATTTCATAATTCTACCAAATAAGGTGACAAAGTGGATGCTTGCAAACCTGCTCATGCAAAAATGTTGTCACAACTATTACTTTTAAAAGAAACATGTGTATGAAAGCTTAAATCATAAACATTTAAAGTCAGTCTTGAAGTTATAGGTTGCATTCAAATAGTGGCACTTTACCTACAGTAGTTCCAGTATTAGTTCAAATGTTGTTTCAAAAGAATCATGGTCGAATCAAATAGTTTGTCTTTCCTAAGCATTCATCTAATTCACTCATGTGCATATTTATTCTAATCAGATTCGGCATGCCACAAAAATGTTGACAACAAGATCACCCATCTATACATATCGTACCCAATCATCCAAAATTAACAAAAAAAAACCACAAGGCACAATAATGAACGATTTTATCCAATTAAAATCAAGTTAAATCTACTTTAACATAGGATTAATCATGAGTGACAACTCACCTTAAACATCGATGATTTTAGACCGAAGGCAATGGCTTCAATTAGGAAGCTTTTGGTTGATTACAGCTGCGATGGTTTCTCGGAGGTGAAGCGGAGGCAGGGCTCGATAGTGGCCGGCTTGGGTTTGACGCGATTAGGGTTTTGGGCGAGCGGCTCAGGAAGCAACAGGATGGATTATCTCGAGAAGCAGCTGCTTCGATTTATGGTGTCATTGGCTTCAGCGATTTGGCGAGGAGGAGGCTGGTTTGTACTAGAGGAGGGCAGCAATTTAATTTGAAGAAGAAGAAGCCCAATTTTTGAAGAGCGTAATTGATTTCACGAAGGAGGCCATTAAAATTGAAAAAGGGGAAAAATGATTTTTTTCTGAGTGGAATGGAAGCCGGAGTGATGTTTTTATAGAAGAAAAGTGGTCGGGGATAAGAACGAAGTATTGTCAAATAGGCATGAGGTAGTTGTGCGTTTACAGACGTAGGTCGACGAAATTTTTTACTCGGGTAGGTTATGCCTAAGGTAAGTAATATTTGGAGCAGTTTATTTAGGAATAATTTAATATTAAATCTACCGTGAATTACCACAGAACACCCAAAACACGCATTGTAAACACAATCTCCAACACGACAAAAAATATATGAAATCTTTCGTTTTGGTATTCTAGATCCAATAAAATTAACGTGGTTATATTCTGACTTCATTTGTATACGACGCTGTTTTATTTTTAAATTATTTATCGGTTTACTCATTTTATCTCGTTTGTCCACACGACAATCCCATTCGACTCCATATTTGAACGTGGAAATTCCAATTCTTTATATATATATATATATATATATACACACATGTCCAGTCCATTTTCCATATATTTTCAATAAATAAAATTCTCAATTTATTTAATGTTAATAACATTTATATTTAAAATTCAACCATTTCAGTCGAATTTAGTTCAAATATTCGACAGTAAATATTTGATTTCAAACCAGCCATTTTGAATTGATTACTGAGTTCAATTCATGCACAAAATTGACTATTAAATCTTTAATCAAGTTCATATTCCAATTGTCAAAATTTCCGGGTCATTACAGGATCGGCCCTGCAGCTATCCAAGGGTCACTCGAGCTCTGATCCTGAGACATTAGCTAGAGTGTCTCGAATCGGTAAGGAGATCGTTCCTAGCCTTGACTCATGATGGAAACCCAATTCCCAATACAACCCTACGGACTTGGTTGTATTACTAGTATGGAGGCATAGTATATGGTAGCTATGCTTCCTAGGATTGATACATTTACTTTGAAATTTTTTTGAAACATATATACACTAATAATAATATCAAACCCGTTTTATCGTATCAAGCATCTTTTGACCATTATAAGGTAAAACTCTATCCTCCGGTTTGCGTTGCATTATGTGATGGGACTTGAGTCTTATAATGGTTTCATTTTTCTAAAAGGCATTGCGTTGTTTAACGATTTACTTTAGTTTATGCACCGGCCATCCATTGAAATAAAACCCGTTCCGCGTTAGCGGCGTGGTCCTTGGATTTGCCTTATTGCTATTAGTTATATTAGTTAAGAATTCTCACACCAGTCCCATGACTGACTCGTAGCTTGTTTCACTTTGCATACTCGGGTGCCCTCTTTTCCACACGAGCAGTCGAGTAGCTTTTTGCAGATATTTATCTCTTGAGCAGGATTCTGGATCGAAGCATAAAGCTGTGTCCAGAGCATAGAAGTCTTCCGCCGTTTATTGTATTTAATTTTCTGTAACTTATCTTCCACTGTAATTTTATTCGATGTACTCTGATATGTTTTGTAATATGATGTAACATTATTGTAATGTTTATAAAAGTCTGTTGTTATTGTTCTGATGTTGTTGTATTCCCAGAGTTAACGTGTTCGGGTTTTGAACGATCTTGGTCAATTTTGCGATCGATCGGGTCGGGCGGAAACCCGAGCCGTTACATTATTTGTTTGTAGTAAATGTGATATTGGATATATTTTAACTTAAAATTTGAAATTTTGTAACGTTCATAAATAATTCCATACAACTATGTGATTATTGGCCATATTTGAGTTCATATCAACCATTTTTTGAAAAATTACATGTATTTTTGCAAGTTTTCCTAAAGCGTCATGTTTTATTGCTTTTTTTACTTCTCTTACGGAAATACGAAGATTAGTTAAATTGAAAATTTGAAAGTTTTTACGTTGTTTTTTGAATTTTTTTGATGATTTTCAAAAAAGGAGCCGAATTTGTATACGCTTTTAGCAATTATGTTTTATGTATTTTCAAATTCAGTAGGGACTTTACCCAAACTTTCCCTAAATAAAATTTATCCACATCACTAAACTAATCTAATGTCTATAGTATAACATGATAATTTTGAAATTATAATGGAAGTTCAATCAATTTGTATAAACAAGTAATTAAACTAACTGTTTTACAGGTAGGTAATAAATTAGTATTGTGTTGACGTGGGAAATTAGTCCTCCCTCGCTGACACCCAAGTTGTATGAGTTAAGTTGTAAATCCAAGTAGAATATGCAAGTAAGTAAACAGATACGCATAATTTATAGTGGTTCAGCACGAATGCCTACGTCCACTTTGTCTTAATCATTCATCATGTACATTACAGTTACAAGTTCCATCGATTACAAGGCTTTGAGTTACAAAGTTGTAAAGTGAGAATTACAATGTCTTCATCGATTTCCTATAGGAATTGTCATATTCCTAAGTCTAAAAGGCTTGAGAAATGGTTCCATATCCAAAAATGTTCAAAAGCAAACCAAAGCCAATCCGAGTGCAAAAACGTTGAAGGAAATCTTCCATGTGAAGTGCCGAGTCCAAAAAGTGTACTCTAGCCAAAAAGTCCATGGTGGAAGCCATTAATGAGTTTTCTCCAAGCTACCCGAGTGCCAAAATGAATAGTCAAAAGGTTTGTCACATCAGCGGAGTATTTATAGATGGAGTTGGTGGGTCAAAGCCCAAGTTTTGTATCCCGAGAGTTATGTCGATTCCGGGATTAGTGCGACTCCTGGGAGTGAGCTAAAAATCTGACTGCTTCTCCCAAAGTGTCTTCGTCCAAAGAAAATTTTGTATCCCAAAAATGGGTGATCTGCACGTGCCAATCACCCTAAATCCAGTGATCCGCGCACGCTTGGCAACATTGCTAAACTTGCCAAATTCAGGTAAGATTTCGTACCCAGTGTTATCCTGATCCTAGGATCGGTGATCCCAAAGTTTCCTAATCCACGGATGCACGCATGTGTTTTTATATGATCTGCTTGGCTCACGCATGGTTTTTTGAAGGGGGATGGATTTCGTATCCTGGGGATACGAAATGTGATTGATTGGACATTTTATTTCCGATCCCAAGTGGTCAGATACGAAATTCAAATCGATTTAGGATTTTTGCCTGATCCAAATGCTAATGCCAACCTGATCCGACCCTTTTCTTTTTGGTGATCAATCCGATTTGCGCAAGAATTTTGAGAAGGAGTGGATTTCGTATCCTAAGGATACAAAAAATGCTTGGTCCGAGTTTTTATATGACAAAACCCTGGTTTTCACGATACGATCACCACATTTTGCCACGCCCCATCCAAACTAGATCCGAATACGAAATTCCTGATCAAGCCATACATTTTCGATTTGATCCTTCTTCTCCCAAAAAGAACAATGAATTCATATTGCCAACGTCGATTTGAAAGTTTAACAAATTTCCAACTATTTTATGGACACTTCACGACTTCGACCAAATCGCTGTGTAGTTGTATAAGATCGTACTCGATTTGCAAGTACTTCGATGGCCATTGAATTGTTGTGCGACTGCTTTACTAAAAAATGGTTCAACACTTTACCCCTCCAAAACATGTTTTTCTAAGAAGGCCTTTCTGAGAAGGAAGACGTGTTTTGTGATAATCCCAAAATATGTAAATCTATATGCGAAGATTTGAAAGAAGTCTGGGTAGAACTTAAATAGCCAGGGAACTAGATGACATGATTGCGCCAAATTGTATTAAAATAAAACCAGGAAACCCCGATCACACCGGATTTTACTGAATGGAAGTGGACGATCGCTTCATACCGTATTCAAATAGAAAACCGGCGAGCGCTACGGATCATATTGAATAGTAATCTGTCAACTATTATAGATCATAATTTGATGAAGCATTGAACATGTAGAGTATGGAATCCAGAAAACCAGAAGTTGTAGGTTCACTGGGCCTTGTCGGAGCAAGTATGTTCCAACAAAAGAGTTTCACACTTGGCGGACCAAGTTATGGGGTACTGTATACTTGGCCGACCAAGTTATTTAGATTTCATATACTTGACGGATCAAGTTATTAAGGTAATATATACTCGAAGGATCAAGTATTAAGCTATTATATACTTGATGGATCAAGTTATTACGGTATTATATACTTGACGGATCAATTTATTAAAGTATTATATACTTGACTTATCAAGTTATTAAGGTATTATATACTTGAAGGATCAATTTATTAAGATATTATATACTTGATGGACCAAGTTATTTAGTTTTTAAACTTGGCGGACCAAGTTCAAGCCCTTCTATACTTGGAAGACCAAGTCTTTGGCGGATCAAGGTAACAATTTTCATACTTGGTGGACCATGTTCTTGGTGGACCAAGGTAAGAGTTTTTTTATACCTGATGGATCAAGTTCATAGCGGACCAAGGTAAGAATTTTTATACTTGGCGGACTAAGTGGGGAATTTTTATACTTTATGGATCAAGTCCTTGGCGGACAAAGGTAAGAATGTTTATGCATGGAGGACCAAGAGGCGAAATTTTATACTTGGTGATCAAGTCCTTGGAGGACCAAGGTAGGGATTTTTATACTTGGCAAACCTTGTAACAACCTACATTTTACATATTGGAGGATCATAAAATATTTTTATTTAATTTCCTAAGGGTTGGATCGTTCTCATATTTTAATATGTTGTTTATGGGGAAGTGAGACATATCCATAATTTTTAACATGTCAGTCTTGTACAGGGCATAACTTTTGATTGGGATCGAATTAGCTTCCGAGGTCAATTTCATTGGACTGGAAATGGTGTTGCCAATTCCGTAGAGTGGTCACATTAAAGATATGGATCAGTTTGGGAGGAATCACTGTTTTAGAGCTACACATTAATCTGTTCAGGTTTTTCAGCCATTGATGGGTTGATTTGAAAAGGCCCATCAGTGGGCTGATGGGAGGATATAAATAGGGGGTTAGAGGCATGGAGAATAGTTTACTTTCTTCATTCTCTCATTTGGTTGAGCTCGAGATCCTCCTTGCTTAGTCAAATACATCTTTCCACCATTAGAATCTAGATCTACATAAGAGAATCGAATATCTACGTCGTCTAAAGCTAAATCTACATCAAGTGAAGAGAGATCGCATTAAATCAAGTGGTTTGAAGCATATTCTTCGCTTTCCAAATTGAGAATTTAGCGATTTCGAGTTAACTCGAAGAATTGATGAGTGATAAGCATATCTCACATGGATTCAATCAAGTATATGGATTGTTTGATCTTATGTTCGTCATTTCAAGTTATTTTCATATAGATCTAATCAATGTAAGTATGATTTCAACTCAAATAACCAGAGGATCTAACCTAGCACCTATAAACTGTAATTTCATGTGTTAATTCTATGTTTAGATCCATATACTGATTTAATCATGTGTTAAATCGTAACTTTTGATTTTGATGATTTATTGGATGAATTGATTGATTTTGAGTTGAGATGGGTTGGAGAGTTTGGTTGTGTTGGGCAATATGTTTGGAAAGTAAAAAAATCATGGTTCATCAAGAAAAATCAAGCGGATCGGGTGAATTTTCGAGAATCGGTCAAAAATCAAGTTCTGGACTATTTATAGCGTCTGGAAATAGCTATGAAAAGTCCTGGATCGGCCACGATCCAGGCATAGGTCGCGCATGAAGAAAAAGTGGATCGCACAAGTAAAAACCATGGATTGAAGCAGATTTTCGCGGTCTAGCAAAGGGATGGATCGCGCCAGATTTGACAGTGTTTGGCAAACGCTGTTAAAAACTATAAGTCGCACAGGAGTTTCCTTAGGTCGCACCAAATTTGACAGCGTTTGGCAAACGCTGTTAAAAACTGTATGTCGCACATGAGTTTTGTAACAACTCGTATTTTCAGAGCTAATTTCAAATTTATTTTTAATTGATTTTCATGAGAATTAAATATTTTGTACAATTTATTTTAATAATAAACGATGAAAATTTATTTAAAGTGAAATTAGAATGTCAAATTTTATTTTAATCATAAAACGAACTTGAAATGGCGTGGTAGTTTGAAAATTCGATTTTTAATTTCAAATGAATGTACAAAATTCAAAATAAATCAAATTTCAGTAAAACAAGAAACATTAGAATTTTTTAATTATATCTTTCTAATGAATGTGAAAATTTTAGATGTCACTTTATAAATTGTAAGTTATGTCCAACTTAAAATTTAAAATAGTCATTATCGAATTTATATATTTTTTAATATTATATATAGCCCTTAAAATAGCCATTTTGCAACCGACCTCTATTTTCGATGAAACCACTTTTGTTGGATTCGAACGTTAAATTATTGTTAGGTTTAAATTTTCAAGTCATTTGGAATTAGTATGTAAGCGTAGTAAATTTAAACGCGTTTTTTAATTTTAATTGAATTTAATAAGCTTGTTAAAAGTCCATTTTTCAAACGGTCTCCAAATTCGATGAAATTAATTTTGTTAGGACCGTATCATCAAAACATAGTGAGATTTCAATTTTCGTAATTTTTGGAGTTAATATGTGGGCCCGGTAAATTAAAATGTACGTTGGAATTCAATATTGAGCGTTATATTGAATTATATTTTAATTTTGATAAAAACTGATCGAAATAGCCAAATTGGCTTATGAACCATATCCCATTGTTTCCGGAATAGGGGTATTTGGTTATGAACGACAGTCGTTGGGTTTGATTTGGAGTTAGATGTAAAATCTCATTTTTTTGTGAATTAAATAATATAAAAAATATAGTACGTATATTTATTTTCCCACTCAAACCCTAACCCTCATTAATTTCCACCGCCAGCAGCCTTTAATGGCCAAAATTGCTCGAAATTAAATCCCCTAATATCTCTAAATCCGATTCGAATTAATCCAAACTCATAGAAGGAAAATCGAAGTACTAGGAGAGAGCTTCGAATCCATGCGGGTATGATCATATCTTGTGTAGTGTGGGACGAGATTTCTGGCAATAAAGGTCATGCGCTCGCATGCACTTCTAGGCCAACAGAGGCCACCGGACGGCGAGCCATTGGAGGCACTGGAGGAGGAGCGACGGTCTTCGAGATGGAGCAAGTGGATTGGCTCTTGGATGTCTCGATTGTCGTGCGTTTTGGAATTGGGGGGGGGAACGGGTTTTGGGTTATAGGAGAACGACGGGGAGAAGAAGTAACAGAGGTGATTAAAGAAGGATTAGTGATTAATTAATATTTAATTATTTTTATTATGCAATGAAATGTATAAATTGTCATACCGTTTTCATACGAGATCGAAATTCGACGATTTCAGTTGCATTGCACTCGTATCAGGGAACACTCCACATAGAACTGACCAAAACAAAAACAGAGCAAGTTGAGTTTTTAGCTAAATTAAAAGCCTATTTAATTTAATTTAAAATTAAAATCCTCAATAAAAGACTGATGGAGTGGAAATCAAAGTGAGAACTTTCTCACTCAAAAGATTTGTACAGTTATTTATTTTATAACTGAATGTAGCGATTGCCAACGTTCCTTTTTTATCAGTTTTGATTATCACAAAATGTTATACGGTGTCTATTAGCTCACCTCCCTGTTGTTTGAAAACTCATGGATGATCAGATTGACTGTATTATGTTTTGTTTGTGATGTTGAAATATTTAACATATTAAAAACAATGTTAATAAATGTAACATCTCCACTCTGGTATACTTATCCAAAAGCGATGATGCCACAAATAAGCCATGGTGCTAATAGAACAATGTCACAACTTAACAAAAGCTTGTCGGAATATGAATTCATTCATAGTACATGATTTTAAACGGAAGAACTATTATACAATCATCCCATCACAGAAAGAGTTACAGAGATCTAAGAGACTAGTCATTAAATAATTATACATAGGGGTACATAAAGAGATAATATGCATAATAAAAGTCTTTGCTTTAATGCATCTAACTAACCATCTAAACCTGAAAAGTTTTAAGCGTAGCATCATGAGCAACACAAACCAAGTGAGATAGCTATTTAAGCTTAGATTTCAC
This sequence comes from Allium sativum, assembly GCA_030737875.1. NCBI lineage: Eukaryota > Viridiplantae > Streptophyta > Magnoliopsida > Asparagales > Amaryllidaceae > Allium > Allium sativum. Next base: position 143,207,710 of record CM060913.1, on the reverse strand, counting down.
ATCATTTCTTAGGTAATCGTATTATAGTTTCATCATGACTCTTTTCTTCAAAGGTTTCATCAATCCAAGTTTAAAACAAAAAATCAAGGAAGACTTTGAAATATTGAATCAAACAAATTTATGATAACTTCATTCCTTCAAAAACTCATAATTAATCAAATATATGGTTATGAATCTAAACCACACCCTCAACTTGGTTTAGATGTTAGGATATGTTACCCTATTGTGGTCGACATCCCGTCATCAAATAGGGATGTACTCTACTAGGCTCGATACCAACATATAGTAATAGTGCACTACCCAAGATCTATTGTCTTATATTGCACCCCATCGAAGAAATATAATTAAGAAAATGCTTCTCATATGTAATCTTAATTACCTTTTCAAATTCATACTTTTAAGAGTTTAAGACAAACCCAAACCACCTCAAAATTATTCTAATCCATCTTAAGAAGAACCTCAAAACTACTTCGTAAAGTTTTAAAATTCAAAAGAAAAAGAAAAGGTAGCATTTTAAAAAATGCTATAAAAAGTTTCAACATCAAAAATTTAATACTGCAACGTTTAAAAGTGCTATGGAAAGTTCTAGGCTTGTTAGAGTGCTTTATACATAGTTCAGAGAAAAGACAGCGTTTTCAAAAATGCTACGAAATGTTCTAGGTGGGTTTTAAGCTTAAAACAGCCATTACAACGTTTCAAGTATACTAAGGAAAGTTCTAGGTAGTTTATAATGATTTTAGACTAAAATTAGCTACTACAGTGCTTTTGGGCACTGTAAAAAGGTTCTGGCTTGGTTCCATATTTCATAATTAGTTCAGAGAAAAGATAGCGTTTCAGAATGCTATAAAAAGTTTTGAAACATAGATTTTCAGCCTGATTTTGGGCAAAATGTTTGACGCTGTTTCTTTATGATAAAAATATATTTGACTCCAAATTTTTTTTCCAAGAGAAGCTTTCTTAATCTACTTAATTACAATGAAAGGAAATCCTTAAAATTATTTATCTATTTAATAAATAAAATTCAACAATTCAAGGCATTTTTAACATGTCCATTTCGGGTTGATTTTTACCTAACTTTGCATCTAGTTTTCGTGTATGCAAACAGCAAAAATAGAAAAAGTGAAAAAAGATAAAGTTATAGGACTTAGAATTAGCTTTCCAAATTGATAGAGAAGTCGAAATTTCATTAAGAATTGCAAACGTTATGCCCAAAATATCAAAGCCATTTTCAGAGGCTCAAGTCCAATCATTCATTCATAAATTTCTCAACTTTCTTCAAAATATGAAATGGATACATGAACTTAAATAGTTTTTCTCACCTTAGACTTGTATCTTGATCTTGTACTTATCCTCTTGGCTTCTACTAAATTTCTCCTCTTTATCTTATTTTATATTTGTTTTGTGAATGCATGAAATGAAGTGAACCTTTCCACCCTTTATATAGTAATTTTTAAGGCTAGTGTGGTAATTTAGTTTTGGACACTTGTCCTCCTTATCTTCATGCAAGATTTAGGATGAAGACACATGACTCCTTAGGTGTCTTTAGATGTTTCTACACATGGACACCTAATGTGTGTATGTGTCTTAACCTTACTTAAGACATGTGTTCTTTCATTGGATGACATGTGTCCCTATCATTTTAAGCCATTTTTCATATTCTAGAATTTGTACACATATACCATTTGTATTTCATTTATAAACTATGTGTTATGTATATATATTTATACATATATATATATCATACTTTAATATTTGAATCAGATTGAACTAATATATTTAAAATTTCTAGAAACTTTTTCATACTCGGATTTTTGAGTTAGGCTGTTACACTCTACCACCTTTAGAAAAAGATTTCGTCCACGAAATCTAAGCTTCAAACAATTTTGGATAATCTTTACGAATTTCTAACTCCACTTCCCATGATGCTCTGTCTATATTATGATGATTCCATTGAACTTTTACTAAGGGAATTTCTTTCGTTCTTAACTTCTTAATTTTTCTGTCAAGAATTCGAACAGGTCTATCAATGTACTTGGTCCCCTTTTTAACTTCAATTTCTAACTCGACTTCCCATGATGCTCTGTCTTCATTATGATGATTCCATTGAACTTTTACTAAGGGAATTTCTTTCGTTCTTAACTTCTTAATTTTTCTGTCAAGAATTCGAACAGGTCTTTCAATGTACTTGGTCCCCTTTTTAACTTCAATGTCGCTTAAATCAATAACATGAGATGGGTTAGAAATATACTTTCATAGCATTGATATGTGAAACACATTATGTACATCTGATAATTTTTCAGGTAAATCAAGTTCGTATGCAACTTTTCCAATTATCTTAGTAATACGAAATTGTCCGATAAAATTTGTGATAGTTTCGCCTTCTTCTTTCCAAATCGCATTACCCCTCGTACCGGAGAAACCTTAAGAAGGAGTTGATCTCTTACTTCAAATTCCAAATCCTTCCTTCTATGATCTGCATAACTCTTTTGCCTACTTTGGGATGCTTGCAATCTTTCTCTTATAATGGAAATCTTCTCGGTTGTTTCTTTTATTAGGTCTGGACCAAGAAGCTCACGATCTCCAACTTCTGCCTAACATACTGGAGAACGACAACGTCTTCCATACATAGCTTCATATGGGGCCATACCAATACTTGCATGATAATTGTTGTTATATGCATGCATCCTGGCTCCTGAGACTCTTTCTTAGAATCCCAACAATCTCTCACTATCTTTAAAAGCTCGAAGGAACGGAGTTGATGCTCCCACATCCATAGCATGAGTAGTTGAAGCAACTGAATGATTTGAGCTTGGGTAGACCGTTCGTTCAACTCGCCTGAAGGAGACTATACTTCCTTAGATAGAAAACCCCACTTCACTCCGTTCACACTCGTTTACAACTCGATTAATGGTATGTAGTTTCCTATGTGATTTCAAATTCCATTATACAAGACATTAACGTATCTTCTATGATCTTCACCCTTTCAGTTTGTCCATTTGTTTGAGGATGAAAGGCTATACTCAGCATTAGTGATGTACCTAATGCTTTTTGAAGACTCCTCCAAAACCTTGAAGTGAATCGTGAATCTCTATCTAAAACTATGGTAGCTAGTATACCATGTAGTCAAACAATTTCCTTCAAATAAAGTTTACTCAATTTCTCCATTGAGTAGGTCATGTTGTAAGGTATGAAATGTGCTGACTTTTTCAAGCGATCCACCACTACCCATATTGCATTATGACCTTGTTTTTTCATTGGTAATCCAGTGATAAAATCCATTGTTATATGCTCCCATTTCCATTCAGCAATAGGAAGTGGTTGCAAAAGTCTTGTCGGTCGTTGATGCTCTGCTTTAATTTGTTGGCACGTAAGACATTTTGTCACAAATTTAGCAATATCTTTCTTCATTCTGTTAAACCAAAACTGACGCTTAGGATCCTTAAACATTTTCGTGCTTCTTGGATGCACTGTAAGCCCTGAACGATGTGCTTCACTAAGAATTTCATTTTTCAATTCAGTTTGATTTTGGAACATAAAGTCGATTTTGTAACTATAACCGCCATCTTTATCAATATTCCAATCTATAGGTTCCTTATCCTCCATTTTTATAAATAACTCTTTTAATTCCTTATCTTCTTCTTGGGCTTTCAATATTATACTTACTAGAGTTGGCTGAATTATAATATTACATAGAAGTACTATTTTGTTAACCATAGCTCAATTAATCATCCTTGTGCAAGCGTTCTTATCAGCAAGAGTCTCTAGAGCCCTCCATTCTCCTGTCATTAAATGGGCTACTACGCCATAGGTCTTTCGACTTAATGCATCTGCAACTATATTTTCCTTTCCTGGATGATAATGCAATGTAAAATCATAATCTTTTATGAATTCTATCCACCTTATTGTCTCATATTTAGTTCCTTTTGAGAGAACAAATATTTTAAACTCGTATGGTCAGAGTAAACATGGAATTGTTCTCCATAAAGGTAATGCCTCCAAATTTTTAAGGCAAACACAATCGCAGCCAATTCTAAGTCATGAGTTGGATAATTGGCTTCATGTGTCTTTAACTGACGAGAGCCACAAGAAATAACTTTGTCATCCTGCATTAGTACGCATCCTAATCCTTGTCTGCATGCATCAGAATATACTTTATATGGGACTCCACTCCTTGGCAAAGACAAAATTGGTGCATCGGTTAATCTTTTCTTTAAGGTTTCAAATGCTATCTTTCATTTTCATCCCAAATAAACTTGGTTTCCTTACGAGTTAGTTTTGTTAATGGAGATGCTATCTTTGAAAAATCTTAAATAAATCTTCGGTAGTACCCAGCTAATCCTAGAAAGCTTCGAACTTCTGTTGGTGTTGTCGGAGGGTTCCATGTTAACACTGCCTCAACCTTTGATGGATCTACCCCTATTCCATTCTTTGAGACAACATGTCTAAGAAATTTTACTTCTTCCAACCAAAATTCACATTTACTTAATTTTGCATATAGCTAATGCTTTTTTAGTGTATGGAGGCATAAACACAAATGGCATTCATGTTCCTCCTTCGTCTTAGAATAGATTAGGATATCATCAATAAACACAACAACAAAATGATCAAGATATGGATGGAACACATGATTCATTAGATCCATGAATACTACTAGAGCGTTAGTAAGGACAAAAGGCATTACCAAGAATTCGTAGTGTCCGTACTGTGTTTGGAAAGCTGTCTTTGGAATATCTTCTTCTTTTATTCTTAATTGATGATACCCAGATCTCAAGTCAATTTTCGAAAATATGGTAGCTCCTTAAAGTTGATCAAATAAATCATCGATACAAGATAATGGATAATTGTTCTTAATTGTTACCTTATTAAGCTCTCGATAATCTATGCATAACTGAAACGTTCCATCGTGCTTCTTCACAAACAACACTGGTGCTCCCCAAGGAGATTTACTAGGTCTAATAACCCTTGATCCTCCATCTCTTTAATTTGTCACTTTAATTCTTGATTTTCCGTAGGAGACATACGATAAGCTGCTTTAGCAATAGGAGTTGTACCAGGGATTAAGTCGATACAAAAGTCAATTTCTTTTTTCGATGGTAACCCTGGTATTTCTTGAAAAACTTCTTTAAATTCCTTTACTATTGGGATTTGGTCCACCATTTGATCCTTATCCTCGATATTGATATGAGCAATATATCCAGATATAATGGCGTCTTCAACTTTATCATATGAGTAAACAAAGGTTCCATGCTCTTGAATTGTCAAACGTATGGGTTTGTTGTGACAATTCAAGATGGCTTGATATCTTAAGAGCCGATTCATCCCAAGGATGATATCAAAATATTTCGTTGATCCTTACCTTCAAAGTTAAGGATACAGTTTCTACATATACTCTCAAGTTTAATTCTCCCTCCTACCATACTATGTATTATCAAAGGGTTCGATAATTATTCAATAGGTAAGCCTATCTTAGTAGCAAATATTTCAGATATAAGAGAATGTGTAGCACCAATATCGAATAAAATTCTTGCTTGAAAGTCAAAAAGAAACACAGTACCTTCTACTTGAGCTTGTTCAGAAACAATTGCATACACTCGTCCTTGTTGTCCCTTTTTGTCCTTCCTCGGCTTCTTGAAATTCTGACTAGTGTGCCCAAGTTCATTGAAATTGTAACACACAATTGGCTTTGTACAATTCGGAGAAATGTGTCCAGTTTCATTGCACCGAAAACATTCCTTCACTTTATCAGGCTCCTTTTCCTGTTTCGTCGGTCCTTTGCTTCCTCTGTTTGGTTTCTTCTTCTTCTTCTCATCAAGTTTCTTTTGATTCCCAGAAAGATTGTTTGGTTTATTTTTATTTGAAACCTTCCTTTCTTGCTGGAACTGAAGATAGTCTTCTTCCAGATTTAAAGCTTCAGCTATTATCATCTCATAAGTTTTATGTCTATCACCAATAACATGTCTTCTTATGAGAGGAATTAACCTCTTCGCAAATCGTCTAGCATGCTTTTTAGGTGTATCAATTAAGTGATTTCCAAATTGGGATAGTGCTACAAACTTATTTTGATATTGAGCTACTGACTTGCCTTCTTGAGTAAGATTTTGAAATTTTGTCTCCGTCTTCTCTCTCTCATTCTCTGGGAAATACTTATCCAAGAACTTTTCCTTAAATTATTCCCGTGTCATTTGTTTCATCTCATTTGGACTAGTTGTCGTTCGAACTAGCTCCTACCAGTTTCGAGCTTCCTCTGATAATTGAAAGACAGCCAACTTCCTCTTATCGACTTCGTTACATTCCAAAACTTCAAATATATCCTCTAGACATTGAATCCACTGTTCTGCCTTAACTGGATCTGCACCTCCAACAAATTTGTCAGGTTTCAAACTTTTAAAATGGCTTAAAAGGTGGTTTGTTGAAGTTGTTGAAGAAACTTGCTCCATCTGCTTGATGAAAGATGCAAACAATTCCATAGAATTTGTTTGTGCGGAGGATTGAGCCTCTTGACTTTGAGTTGTTGAGTTATTCTGATTTGCCATGAGCTTCAATAAAATATATTGTTATGGTCATGGACGAAATACACCTTTAGTTATAAATAATATCTAATAACATACTCAAGTTATGAACACACAAACATGTTATATTACTTATAACCCTTATTTACAAATAAAATTTTGGGTGTTTATCCTCAACCTCCCCAAAATATAGATAGTCATCCATACTACTTGATATGTTAACTAATACTTAACTTCCTATTTCATTTTAAATATATCACTATTATTTCTTTTGATGAAGAAGGGCCCGTTTCATTCTGTACTGCTTGAGAAGGTCCGATGACTTCTTGAGAGTAATCATTTGAGCCAAATGCCTCAGACTCCTCTTCATCATATTGTTCCACTATTTTATTTGGAAGTCGTTTACGTCTTATATTCCCTCCTTGTGGTGGTAATGCTCCTTCTTGCGTTAGATATTCTAAAGCATCTCCATAGTCAGTCTGTTGTACCAGTTTAATCTCCATTTCAAAGGGTTTCATCTTCTGGCGTAGACGGTAAAGAATAAGATATCTTTTTAGACCGTCTTCATAATCGTTAGCTCTATGATAAACTTCATGTATTTCATCAAGGAGAATTGTCCTTGCTCTCCTATTAAGCACATGCTTTCTGTTGTGCGAGTTGTAGCAACTAATAGTTCGTTTGGTGTGGTGGTGCACTTAACACCACCCCATGAATCACCCGTACACCAAGTTTTGTTGCTTGCCATAACTTATAACTGTAAATAGCCATAAATATGTCAATAATTGTATAAACTTCCTATTTCGACAAATTAAATTGTGATACTATAAAGTTCCCAAAAGCACCCCGTAAACCTTGGCTCTGATACCAATATTTGTAACACCCTCACTGGTATACTTATTCAGAAGTGGTGATGCCATAAATAAGTCATAGTGCTAATATAACAGTATCACAACTTAAAAAAAGCTTGTTGGAATTTAAAATCATTCATAGTAAATGATTTTAAATGGAAGAACTATTAACAATCATCCCATCAAAGAAAGAGTTACAGAGATCTAAGAGACTAGTCATTAAATAATTATACATAGGGGTACATAAAGGGATAATATGCATAATAAAGTCTTCGCTTCAATGCATCCAACTAACCATCTAAACCTAAAAAGTTTTAAGTGTAGCATCACGAGCAGCACAGACCCAATGAGATAGCTATTTAAGCTTAGTTTTCACATCATTTCTTAGTCAATTGTATTATAGTTTCATCATGACTCTTTTCTTCGAAGGTTTCATCAATCCAAGTTTAAAACAAAAAATCAAGGAAGACTTCGGGATATTGAATCAAACAAATTTATGATAACTTCATTCCTTCGAAAACTCATAATTTATCAAATATATGGTTATGAACCTAAACCACACCCTCGACTTGGTTTAGATGTTAGGATATGTTATCCTATTGCGGTCGACATCCCGTCATCAAATAGGGATGTACTCTACTTGGCTCGATACCAACATAGAGTAATATTGCACTACCCAATATTTATTGTCTTATACCGCACCCCATCGAAGAAATATAATTAAGAAAATGCTTCTCAAAAGTAATCTTAATTTACCTTTTCAAATTCATACTTTTAAGGGTTTAAGACAAACCCAAACCACCTAAAAATTATTCTAATCCATGTTAAGAAGAACCTCAAAACAACTTCTAAAAGTTTTAAAATTCAAAAGAAAAGGTAGCATTTTAAAAAATGCCATAAAAAGTTCAGCATCAAAAATTAAAAACTACAGCGTTTAAAAGTGCTATGGAAATTTCTGGGCTTATTAAAATGCTTTATACATAACTTGGAGAAAAGACAGCGTTTTGGAAAATGCTATGAAAAGTTCTGGGTGGTTTTTAAGCTTAAAACAACCATTACAGCGTTTCAGATGCGCTATGGAAAGGTCTAGGTAGTTTATAATGATTTTAGACTAAATCAGCTACTATAGCACTTTTGGGCGCTATAAAAAGGTTCAGGCTTGGTTCCATGCTTCATAATTAGTTCAGAGAAAAGATAGCATCTCAGAATGCTATAAAAAGTTTCGAAACTCAGATTTTCAGCCTATTTTTGGGAAAAATGTTTAACGTTGTTTCTTTATGATAAAAACATATTTTGACTCCAATTTTTTTCAAAGAGAAACTTTCTTAGTCTACTTAATTACCATGAAAATAAATCCTTAAAATTATTTATCTATTTAATAAATAAAATTCAACAATTCAAGGCATTTTTACAATGTCCATTTCGGGCTGATTTTTACCTAAATTTGCATCCAATTTGGAGTATGCAAACGGCCAAATTAGAAAAAGTGCAAAAACATAAAGTTATAGGGCTTTGAATTAGCTTTCCAGATTGGTAGAGAAGTCGAAATTTCATTACGAATTGCAAAAGTTATGCCCAAAATACCAGACGTCATTTTCAGTGGTTCAAGTCCAATCATTCATTCATAAATTTCTCAACTTTTCTTCAAAATATGAAATGAATACATGAACTTAAATAGTTTTTCTCACCTTCGCCTTGTATCTTGATCTTGTACTTATCCTCTTGGCTTCTCCTAAACTTATCCTCTTTATCTTATTTTATTTTGTTTTGTGAATGCATGAAATGAAGTGAACCTTTCCATTCTTTATATAGTAATTTTCAAGGATAGTTTGGTAATTTAGTTTTGGACATTTGTCCTCCTTATCTTCATGCAAGCTTTAGGATGAAGACACATGCCTCCTTAGGTGTCTTTAGATGTTTCTACGCATGGACACCTAATGTATTTATGTGTCTTAACCTTATTTACCTACAAGACATGTGTTCCTATCATTTGATGACACGTGTCCATATCATTTTAAGCCATTTTTCATATTCTAGAATTAGTACACATATACCATTTGTATTTCATTTATAAACTATGTGTTGTCTATATATATTTATACATATATATATATATATATATATATATGTATTTATCATACTTAAATATTTGAATCAGTTTGAACTAATATATTCAAAATTTCGAGAACCCAGATTTTTGAGTTAGGCTATTACAATAAATTTGTGGTAGTTGAAATTAAATTATAAATATCCATTTATAATTTAAACAGTGAAAATTGGTTAATTAGAAAAATAATTCGAATCAAATTAGAATTGGTTAAATTTATTAACCAGTGATTAATTTGAGTTCATTGTCGTTGGTTGAAACCCCACACGGGTCTGGGGATGATAATTGATTCACGTCTCCGTTGGATTTAATTTATGTCAACCGATTGATTGATAAGCTACTATAAGTGTTATTTAACTATTTAATGCTTATATAGTCGTAAATTGCACTTTGGATGTGAATTGAATGTTTAATAGTTATTTATCACTATTTTCGAATACATGCAATGTATAGAATCCATATAAATAAAATTATATGTTAATTGATTGAGTCTGATTACAAATCAGTATTAAACAATAATCAATGAAGAATCAAAATATGATTTTGATGTCCGATTTTGGGTGGAGACGTAAATATAAAAATATGAAGCCAAATTAAGGATATGAACGTTATTTTAACTCGAATGGATCTTTATATTGATTTTATTCATTTTTATAATGGATCTGAATTTCAAAATCTGACATTTTTAAAAGACTGAATTTCAAAATCTGACATTTTGAAAAGATTATCATTTTGAGATTATAATAAAATGGGACGTTCAATTTTAATTTAAAATTGAAGTGGAACTTGAAACCGTTTTTAAATAAATTTAAAACGTTTTATAAAATATGTTTTTAAATGGAAAATGATGATATATATATTATATGTATTTATATGGCTTGAATAGAATGCGTCGCGCAGCGACCGTTCGCGAATTTCAACCATTGCTTCAAATTGATATAATGGGAGATCCGACCATCGGATTCTACTAAAACCGGAACCTTTGGGTTCGCATCGAAAAGATCTTTCTAATGAATATATGATATTAAAATTTGAATGGTTAGATTTTAAAATATCTCCAAATCAATTTCAGAAAAGGTCGCTATGGATGCAGTTCGGAGGCCGATATTGGGAACCGACTCTAAGGGCCTTAATAAAACTATTAAAAATATGGAAAAATTATGTAAAATCATAATAAACGATTTGGAAAGATTTTGGATGATAAATTTCATGTTCTGAAAAGATAAAAGATATTTTTATCTAAATAAACTAGTTAATAACTATTATAAAAATCTAATGATTTTTAGAAATAATTGTGAATGGGTTTTCACATAACCAGGAATTCTGACATATAAATTGGAATGGATTTGAATGGAAATTATTTTCGAATATTTTGATATTGGATTCCGTGACTATACAGATATTGTTGTGGGAATTTGGAAGATATTGATATTGTTATTCCAAAATGATATTTGTTAATTCCATAATTTGGTATTGAATATAAGTCGACATGACTTCCATTTAAGATCTTATGTTTAATATCAAAATGGATTTTGTGTTCGTTGTGAATGGAATCTTAAATAATACTATTCTTGAATCACTTGCGAAAGAATGAATCTTTTAAATAAGATTTAGAGAAATTTCCAATTTATTTAATTAAATTGGAATTGAATAGAATTCAATTAATTATAATCGAGATGAGATTCTGTGAAGGAAGGCGTTTACTATTTATGGAATTTAAAAGGCTTCGCCGTTATTTGATTTATGGTATTAGTCTAATACAGAAATTTATATCGATTATAAATTATTCAAATTTCCGTGAAGACTCCAGATTAACGAAAAATGATTTTTGGGCTTATCGTGAACTGTGTTTTAAATAACATTTGTTCTTTAACCCAAGTAAAAAAAAAGATTAATTTCCAAAGGTTGTATAATCACTAAATAATGATTTTTAAAGATTAAGTCTGAACTAGAGTTTTAATGAATCTATAGTTAGATTGAGATAGGAATAAGGTAATTAAATTACCGAATTTAAGGAATGATCGAGATGGAGTACCCCTTCCCCACTACCCCCTCCCCCACAGTTTTACTCTATGCGATAGTTAAATCTTTAGTTTGATTTGAACGATAAATGGTAGTTAAATCTACCGATAACACTATGTGTGCTAGATATGGAGTACCACCAGTTTTTGCTCCATGGGATGAATAGGTCGGGATTGGGATTAATAAAATAAATAATTACTTCAGTAAGGCTCGTTTAATCCCGACTAGTTCCATAAACCTTAATCTGGTTTAAGCTGTGAAAAGATATATTAAAATCTATTGAAATGATTTCCAAATGAAGATTAAAGAATTATCTTTGATAAAATTAATGGGAACCTTCCCATAAAGGTGTGAATATTTGAATAAAAGAATATTCTAGATTGGAATGAAATGTGTGCTATATTTGTGTATTTATTACATGATTATAAAGATACGCTGGTTATCCGGAAAGACCGGGTTTAACACATTTTGAATAACTGTTTCGATGACTAAAAGTCAAAGACATGAAGACGGTGGTTGAAGACCAGAGATCTTCACATCGTGGGGATGATTGCTGATGTCTCGACTTGGGGTGTGCACCCAAGACGAGGTAATAAGTGGTGATCATCCAGACGTACTTGGAGATCGACCGGATATGCGAGGTCCTCTCTCCTGTATTGGGCATATGGGATGAGGAATAAGGTGCCTTCGGTTTCGTTCAGACCCAGAACGGACTTGTGAATGGATTATCTTTGACATTGTATTTCGTTCTATACTGATTGATTTCTATTAAATATGTATCTATTTGGTGGCGGAGAATTTATTCTCTTGCTTAACACCCTTCTCTGAGACGTACGAGCTCAGATGTTATATTTTTATAGATATCAGTTGTATGGCATGGATTGACAATGTGGCATGCTAAGATGCAAATGATCAAGGCTTTTGTTGAAAAGCAGGGCCTTGTGGATGATGATCAAAGCACAGCTTTAAGTAGCATAGCTTTGTGTATAGCATTAATTCGCGAGCCTCTCACTCCGGTATGAGTCAGAAACGGGATTACGGACGCAAGGAGTACATACGTTTCTTTCTAGCTAGAAGTTGTGTCATGGTATGGAGCGCAGACATTTTTACTTATGTGGATGATGGATTGTGAGGCACCTCAGATATAAAGCCGACTAAAAGGCTTATATGGTCGACGTACTGACCATTTTTGAGGTCTAATAGGACCGGGAAACGTATGTTCAGGAATAACTAATCCACATACGTTAGGTGTGGACCGGCGTTGTAGGATCCAAGGGTTACCCATAGGTGTGATCCTAGGTCATCTTGCTAGAGGTGATCCGAATCGGTAAGGAGACCATCCCTTTCCTTGACTCATGATGGAAACCCAATTTCCAATACGACCTTTTTCGGTTTTAGTTGTAAACCTATATGGCAACATAGTAGGATGGAGTATTATGTCGTCTATGATTGATACATTTATATTTGAAGTTGTGCCACACTATGCACTTATAATAATATTAAAGATGTTTGTTTTTAAAAACGTACCAAGCATGTTTGGCTACTATAAGGTAAAACTCTATCCTCTGGTTTGTGTTGCATTATGTGATGGGACCTGAGTCTTATGATAGCCTCATTTTTCGAATAGCATTGCGTTGTTTATAAATTATTTATTTTAGAGTATTCATGGGAGTGAACCCATTCCGTGACAAATGGCGTAGTCCTGTGATTTACCCTATTTTTAAAGTAAAGTTTAATAACTGTTTTTTAGCTCTCATACCAGTCCCATGACTGACTCAGAGTTTAGTGTTTCTACCTAAACTTTGGGTGCCCATATTTTCCTCATGGGCAGCTAGTAGATTTGGTTTTGCATATTCTTTATTTCACAGGATCCTGGTTTACAGCTGGAGCTATATTCGGAAAGCTTTGTATTCGTGTATTACTTTCAGTTGTGGTAGTTGATGTATTCCCGCTATGCATTGTATTTATACACTTTAATTTCCGCTGATGTGCAAATTATTATTCCGATATTGTATTTCCGTTGTGCAATATTTATTCGTGCTCTGATATTCTTGTACTCTTATGTAAATTGTTGTAATAGCAATGAAACGTTTTATGGTTCTACGTTCCGATGTGTCGTGTTCTCGCACAATCTGGGATTTTCCGTCTCTTCGGAGATTGGGGGATTTTGGAGCGTAATAGGTGGTATCAGAGCTTTGGTTTACAAAGCTCGAGAACAAGACACATTAGAACCAAATGAAAGAACTCCTCAGAGGTGGGATTAGTAATGTCCTATTAAAGAATAACTCATTAAGGATAGGATCAGCGGTAACCTAGAATAAAAAACTCGTTAGAGATGGGGTTAGTAACGCCCTAGAATGAGTTGGAAGAGTATTATATATAGAAAAGAATAAATTTGTTATTTAAAAAAATGAATTTGACTATGAAAGATTATATTTTGTAACAGGATTTTGAGTATTTTTATTTTGACGTCGAAGTCAAATTGTCGAGTATAAGAAGATTTTGCATATACGCCTTGCAAACGTATATCCGAAGTCTTGAATATATTAAATTGATATAGAATCCCATTCTAGTCGCTTGAGGATAATTCTGGTGATTCATGCATCATCATCAATATTTATTTTCAAGTTTGGAAAGTGGGATGACTATATAATTCCAATTGAAACGTCGAATTATACTTAAATTAACTTAAGTAGGCATTTGGAAATGATTTTAAATTTAAATTTTAACTAAAACGAGTTAAATATATTGAAAATATACAAGTAAATCAAACGTACTAAAAATTTAACTTAAGAGAAATTAAATAGAATTGGAATAAATCCAATATGAGTATAGAAGCTAAATTGAGCCAAATTAGATTTAATGTTGAATTGATTTCAGATTAGTTGCAATTGGGTATATATACATATATTTATTGAGCATGTTATTGATTTGATGCTTAGTAAAGAAATAAATTGTGTTTCTGACAAACAGATGCACCTTAATGAGTTAGTTGCACAATTTTATTACTTATTATTACTACTGTGAATGATTTGGTTGCGCTGTGATGGTTGTTTTGTATGAAATTTAAAACATATGCCATAGGATAGTAACAAATAAATTATGAACTACACCGCATAGCATACTACTGAAGACAACATAGCATATTATATTCCATATAAGCATTTGGTGCTTATATGACGAGGTTTGGACTGTCATATGAGCGAGATGCTTATATGGCCAGAAATGATTGACAGGTTGAACCGAAGATTGATCATGGACTTAACAACATATAAAGAAAAAATGATACGATTAAATAATAAACCCTACATAAGTCGGGAGATGACAAATTACACTTGTCTCTTTCGTTTTAATTACTGGGCGTGGGTTTGAGGGGGGAGCAGGGATTATAAATTATTATGGGTGTGCACAATTGTTTTGTATGTGATTTATTGATTTACCGGGTGCTTAATACGGCCAAATAAATTTTTCAGACCCTCCCCATACGAAGGAGGTTATGGCAAAAAAAATAGAAATTTAGGGTGTTAGCCAAATTTCAAAGAAATTAGGAAGTTCTTAGAAACTGAAAAGTTGAAGAATGAAAGTTGAGCTGGTGGGTTAAATAACTTTCAGCTCCGTTCTTTTTCAGGGACGAAAAAGCTTTAAGTGGGTAAGGTTGTAACAACCTATATTTTTAGAGCCAATTTCAAATTTATTTTTAATCGATGTTGATGAGAATTAAACATTTTATACGATTTATTTTAAGAATAAACGACAAAAAATTTATTTAAAGCAAAATTAGAACATATAAATTTATTTTAATCATAACACGAACTTGAAATGGCGCGGTAATTTGAAAATTTGATTTTTAATTTCAGATGAATATACAGAATTCAAAATAAATCGGATTTCAGTAAAACAAGAAACGTTAGAATCTATTTAATTATATCATTCAAACGAATGTGAAAATTTTAGATTTCACTTTATAAATTGTAAGTTATGTCCAGTATAAAATTTAAAATAGTCGTTATGGAATATATATATATATATATAATATTACCCTTAAAAATAGCCATTTTGCAAACGACCTCCGTTTTCGATGAAACCACTTTTTTGGATCCGGAACTTCAAATTATTGTCAAATTTAAATTTTCAAGTCATTTGGAATTAGTATGTATGCGTATTAAATTTAAACGCATTTTGTAATATAATTTGAATTTAATAAGCTAGTTAAAAGGCTGTTTTTCACACGGTCTCCAAATTCGATGAAATTAATTTTGTTAGGACCGTACGTCAAAACATAGCGAGATTTCAATTTTTGTAATTTTAAGAGTTAGTATGTAGCTCCGGTAAATTAAAATGTACGTTGGAATTTAATATTGAATGTTATATTGAATTATATTTTAATTTTGATAAAAACCGATCGAAAGAGCCGAATGGCTTACGAAATGTATCCCGTTGTGTCCGGAATGAGGATATTTGGTTAGGAATGATAGTCGTTGGGTTTGATTTTTAGTTCGAATGCAAAATCTCATTTTTTTTGTTGAATTAAATAATATTAAAAATATAGTATATATATATTTATTTTCCTACTCAAACCCTAATCCTCATTAATTTCCGCCACCAGCAGCCTTTAGTGGCCAAAATTGCTCGAAATTAAATCCCCTGATATCTCTAAGTTCGATTCGAATTAATCCAAACTCATAAAAGGAAATTGAAGTACTAGGAGAGAGCTTCGAATGCATGTGGGTATGATCATCTCTCGTGTAGTATAGGACGAGATTTCTGGCCATAAAGGTTGTGCGCTCGTGTGCTCTTCTAGACCGAGGGAGGCCACCGGATGGCGAGCCATTGGAGGCGTAGGGAGGATGAGCGACAGTCTTTGAGGTGGAGCAAGTGGATCGGCTCCTGGGTGTCTCGATTGCCGTGCGTTTTGGAATTGGAGGGAGTGGGTTTTGGGTTACAGGAGAACGACGGGGATAGGAAGTAACAGAGGTGATTAAGGAAGGATTAGTGACTAATTAATATTTAATTATTTTAATTATGTAATGAAATGTATAAATTGTCATATCTTTTTCATATGAGATCGAAATCCGACGATTTCAGTTGCGTTGCACTCGTATCAGCGAACACTACAACATGGGACTGACCAAAACGGAAATAGAGCAAGTTGAATTTTTAGCTAAATTAAATGCCTGTTTAATTTAGTTTAAAAATAAAATCCTCAATAAAGGATTGATAGAGTGGAAATCAAAGTGAGAACTTTCTCACTTAAAAGATTTGTATAGTTATTTATTTTATAACTGGATGTAGTGATTGCCTCGTTGATTTTTATTAGTTTTAATGATCATAAAATGTTATACAGTGCCTGTTAGCTCGCCGCACTTTGTTTGAAAACCCATGGATGATCTGATTGACAATATTATATTTTGTTTGTGATGTTGAAATATTTAACATATTAAAAACAAAGTTAATAAAATTGAGGTAGTTGAAATTAAATTATAAATATACATTTATAATTTAAACAATGAAAATTAGTTAACTAGAAAAATAATTCGAATCAAATTAGAACTGGTTAAACTTATTAACCAGTAATTAATTTGAATTCATTGTTGTTGGTTGAAACCCCACATGGGTCTGGGGATTATAACTAATTCACATCTCCTTGGATTTAGTTGTATGTCAACCGATTGATTGACAGACTGCTATAAGCGTTATTTTACTATTTAATGCTTATACAGTTGTAAATTGCACTCTGGATGTGAATTGAATGTTTAATAGTTGTTTATCACTATTTTTTAATACATGTAATGTATGGAATCCATATAAATAAAATTATATGGTAATTAATTGAGTCTGATTCCAATTTAGAAATAACGAATATTTTAAATAATATTCAGTGAAGAATCAAAATATGATTTTGATGTCCGATTTTGGATGGACATGAAAATATAAAAATATGAAGACGAGTTAAGTATATGAACGATATTTTAACTTGAATGGATTTTTATATCGATTTTATTATTTTTATAATGAATACCACGAAGACTGAATTTCAAGATCTAACATTTTGAAAAGATGATCATTTTGAGATTATAATAAAATGGGGCGTTCAATTTTAATTTAAAACTGAAATGGAACTTGAAATCGTTTTTAAATAAATCTAAAACATTTTATAAAATACGTTTTTAAATGGAAATCGATGATATATATTATATATATTTATATGGCTTGAATAAAATGCGCCGTGTAGCGACCGTTCGCGAATTTCAACCATTGACTTCAAATTGATGTAATGGGAGATCCGACTGTCAGATTCTCCTAAACTGAAACCATTGGGTTCGTATCAGAAAGATCTTTCCAATGAATATATGATATTTAAATCTGAATGGTTAGAGTTTAAAATATGTCCAAATCAATTTCAGAAAAGATCGTTATGGATGCAGTTCGGAGGCCGATATTGGAAACCAGCTATAAGGGCCTTAATAAAATTATTAAAAATATGGAAAAATTATGTAAAATCATAATAGACGATTTGTAAAGATTTTGGATGATAAATTCCAAATTCTGAAAAGATAAAAGATATTTTTATCTAAGTAAACTAGTTAATAACTAGTATAAAAATCTAATGATTTTTAGAAATAATAAATGGGATTTGTGAATGGGTTTTAACATAACCAGGAATTCCACCATATAAATTGGAATGGATTTGAATGGAAATTATCTTCGGATATTTTGATATTGGATTCCATGATTATACGGATATTGTTGTGGGAATTTGGAAGATACTGATATCGTTATTCCAAAACGATATTTGTTAATTTCAGAATTTGGTATTGAATATAAGTCGATATGACTTCCATTTAAGATCTTATATTTAATATCAAAATGGATTTTGAGTTCGTTGTGAATGGTATGTTAAATAATACTATTCTTGAACCATTTACGAAAGAATAAATCTTTTAAATAAGATTTGGAGAAGTTTCCAATTTATTTAATTAAATTGGAATTGAATGGAATTCGATTAATAATAATCGAGATGAGCTTCTGTGAAGGATGGCATTTATTATTTATGCAATTTAAAAGGCTTTGTCGTTATTTCATTTATAGTATTAGTCTGATATGAAAATTTATATCGATTATAAATCATTCAAATTTCCGTGAAGATTACGTATTAATGGAAAATGATTTTTGGGTTATTCGTGAACTTTGTTTTAAATAACATTTGTTCTTTAACCCAAGTAAAAAAAAGATTAATTTCCAAAGGTTGTATAATCATTAAATAATGATTTTTGAAGATTAAGTCTGAACTAAAGTTTTAATGAATCTTTATTTAGATTAAGATGGGAATAAGGTAATTAAATTTACCAAATTTAAGAAATAATCGAGATGGAGTACCCCCCCCCCCCTCCCCTCTTCCCTCTACCCCCTACCCCATCCCTCGTAATTTTGCTCCATGCGATAGTTAAATCTTTAATTAGGTTTGAACGATAAATGGTAGTTAAATCTACTGATAACACTATGCGTGTTAGATATGGAGTACCACCAGTTTTTGCTCCATGGGATGAATAGGTAGGGATTAGGATTAATAAAATAAGTAATTACATCGGTAAGGTTCGTTTAATCCTGACTAGTTCCATAAACCTTAATTTGGTTTAAGTTGTGAAAAGATATATTAAAATCTTTTGAAATGATTTTTAAAGGAAGATTGAAAAATAAGTTTAAAAGAATTTAAATTTGATAAAATTAATGGGAACCTTTCCTTAAAGATGTGAATATTTGACTAAAAGAATATTCTGGATTGGAATGAAATGTGTGCTATCTTTGTGTATTTATCACATGATTATAAAGATATGTCGGTTATTCGGAAAGACGGGTTTAACCCATTTTTAATAACTGTTACGATGATTAAAAGTCAAAGATATGAAAATGGTGGTTGAAGATTAGAGATCTTCACATCATGGGGATGATTGCTAATGTCTCGACTTGGGGTGTGCACCCAACACGAGGTAATAAGTGGTGATCGTCCAGACGTACTTGGAGATCGACCGGATATGTGAGGGCCTCTCTCCTGTATTGGGCATGTGGGACGAGGAATAAGGTGCCTCCAGTTTCGTTTAGACCTAGAACGAACTTATGAATGGATTATGTCTGACATTGTATTTAATTTTGTACCGATTGATTTCTATTAAATATGTATCTGTTTGGTGGCGGAGAATTTATTTTCTTGCTTAACACCCTTCTCTGAGACGTACGAGCTTGGAGGTTATATATTGATAGATATCAGTTGTATGGCATGAAATAACAATGTGGCATGCTAAGATGCAAATGGCCAAGGCTTTTGTTGAAAAGAATGGCCTTATGGATGATGACCAAAGCACAACTTTAAGTAGCATAGCTTTGTGTATAGCATTAATTCACGAGCATCACACCCCGATATGAGTCAAAAATGGGAAAAGGGACAAGAGTGCATACGTTTCTTTCAAGCTAGAAGTTGTGTCATGGTATGAAGCCCAGACATTTTTACTTATGTGGATGATGGATTGTGAGGCACCTCGGATATAAAGCCGACAAAAAGGCTTATATGGTCGATGTACTGACCATTTTGGAGGTCTGATAGGACCGAAAAACGTATGTTCAGGAATAACTAATCCACAAACGTTAGGTGTGGACCAGCCTTGCAGGATCTAAGGGTTTCCCATAAGTGTGATCCTGGGTCATCTTGCTAGAGGTGATCCTAACCGGTAAGGAGACCATCCCTTGCCTTGACTCATGATGGAAACCCAATTTCCAATACGATGTTTTTCGGTTTTAGTTGTAAACCCTTATGGCGACATAGTAGGATAGGGTACTATGTCGTCTATGATTGATGCATTTATATTTGAAGTTGATTGCCACACTATGCACTTATAATAATATCAAAGATATTTGTTTTTAAAAACGTACCGAGCATGTTTGGCTATTATAAGGTAAAACTCTATCCTTTGGTTTGCGTTGCATTGTGTGATGGGACCTGAGTCTTATAATAGCCTCATTTTTTGAAAAGCATTGCGTTGTTTATAAATTGTTTTATTTCATAGTATACATGGGAGTGAACCCGTACTGTGACAAATGGCGTGGTCCCATGATTTACCCTATTTTTAAAGTAAAGTTTAATAACTATTTTTAGCTCTCATACCAGTCCCATGACTAACTCGGAGTTTATTGTTTCTACCTAAACTCTGGGTGTCCATATTTTCCACATGGGCAGCTAGTAGTTTTGGTTTTGCAGATTCTTTATTTCCACAGGATCCTGGTTTACAATTGTAGCTATATTCAGAAAGCTTAGTCTCTGTGTATTACTTTTAGTTGTGGTAGTTGATGTATTTCCGCTTTGCATTATATTTATACACTTTAATTTCCGCTGATGTGTAAATTATTATTCTCTGATATTGTATTTTCGTTGTGTAATATTTATTTGTGCTCTGATATTCATGTAGTCTGATGTAAATTATTGTAATAGCAATGAAATGTTCTGTGGTTCTGTGTTCCGATGCGTTGTGTTTTCGCACAATCCGGGCTTTTCCGTCTCTTTGGAGATCGGTGGATTTCAGAGCATAACAAGTTTCCTTAGGTCGCGCCAGATTTGACAGCATTTGGCAAGCGTTGTTAAAAACTTTAGGTTGCGCATTAGTTTCCCTAGGTCACGCACGAGTTTTCATAGGTTATGCCTGTGTTATGATAGCGTTTCTGAAAACGCAATAAAAGGTCAATTGATTTGCCACTCCTAGAGTATGGATGGAGCACAAAAAAAGTGTGTTGCACATGCGTTTTTGGTTGTTTTGAGAGGTCGATCACTAGACTGATTCAGAATTGAATATAGAGATATGGTAGCATTTCCTAAATGCTATGAAAGTCAGATTTGATGGTTTGGTTAGTTTTTTACGCTAGATTGATGCAGAATTGAACCAAGAGATGTAATAGCATTTCAGAAACACTGCAAAAGGCCGTTTTGACATTGTGGCTAGTTTTTCATAGCGAAAAAGCTGGAAATGCTATGAAATACAGTATCGACCAAATGAAGCTTGTTTTCGAGTCGACGATGGTTCTAGCTTCGATGATAATTCAAGGAGGAATGTCTAAAGCATAGTGAAGTGTTCGTTGATCATCATAATGCAACGAATGTGAAGATGACTCAAAGTGATGAGTTGACGGATAATGGTTGCTCGAGAGGGTTGCTTGAGCTATGAATAGCCGTCAAGGAGGAAGACTAGAGATATTGAAGGCTGAGAGATTATCGTCGATGTAGGTTCTAGCTGTCTTAAAAAATAGTATAAAAGAGACTCTTGAAAGACCGGTTGGATGGTCGAGTATCTTGGGTATCGTTGAAAGGGCTAGATACATTTCGTTGTATAGCGTATAGAGTTTTTGCTAGAAACGGAGGTTACCATTAGCCCTTAACATGTGGCAGGGTTGGTCGTCTATGATTAACGATGGTTTCGAAATAGGGTGCACTACAAGAATATGGCCTTTCAATAGCATTATTGCCTAGCGTTCCGGCCTATTCCTTTTAAAATTCGTCCAATACGGAGAACTGAATGCTATCAGCTAAATAGATACGGTGTATTGAACGCTATACATACAATGGAAAAAAGGCGGAAGACAATTTATTTTGTGTGGGAATTAAAATTTTGCGCGTAACCTCCTAATAAGAAATGATCTTATTTCCCCTCGTTATCTGCTCCAGAAAACAATCCGTAAAATCCCTAAATTCAAATCATGAAACCCTAGCCACCTTCCTCTGTAATGGATCGCAAATTTATCTCGCTCTCTCGTGCAGTCCATCCCAATTGTTGAATGTAGCCACCAAGTTGAACTATAGTCGTCAACTGCCGACCTCGGACCTTAGATCGCCATCTCTCTAATTTAAACTGCTGTGACAGGTAAATCTTTTGTTTATTTTTCAACTTGAAAGTATTAACTGCAGTTTTTTTTAATTTTTTAAGTCCATTTCTACATATACCACCATCAATTTATTACTTTTGGTCTAGAAGAAAAAAAAAATTGAGTTAAAGAAAGAAAGATTTTTATATGTATTTTACAATAATTACGAAAGGGCTATGCATTGAAAAAAGTTGCTTTAGATATGTTTATGTCTTAAACCAATTTCTTTAACTGGGCTACTGAAGTTAATCCAAGTATATTTTCTATAGAAAAGGAAGCACTAGTATTACCTGTAATGATCAACCGTTGTATGGTCTTATCACTTGCACTATTAGTTTTTCATATTTCATGCAAAAATGAGGTGAATACACAATGGATAAGAAAATAAGTTCCTTTGACTGCTACTGCTTTGATCTTTCTACGAGCGTGGGTTCTATTGCTTCTGCTTTGAATGTTACTACCTATTGCTTCTTCCATAGAGCAAGTTCCTTTGTTAGCTGTTTATTTTTGGCACGTAGTTCCAGAATGTAATGCTCTAATCTTTCATCTACTAGTGGAGCATACAACTTATAGAGTGTTGCATGCTTGTTTTTAGTTCACTACACCAGTTTACTACATCTAGGCAGTATATATAGACATGTATGTTTCTAACTCATATTTGCTTAGCAAATTATAACCTTAATTTTTAATCATTTAGGTATTTAGGTTGCCTTATCTCTTTTTGCTATTTTAGCAAAACTCAAAAATGTAAACAAGTGCTCTGCTTGAATAAGCCTTTTTTCTAAATTTCCAATTTGTCATTTTATATATTGTTATTTAGATAATTTAGCAGTATATAATAATCTTATCATGACCTTTTACAACTCCATGGCATGCTTCTTTGATAAAAGTGACTTTAATAAGATATACAGATGACTATATGGGGTTAATCTTTGCACACTGTTAAATTTTCTAAAGCTGTTTCAGTGTTGTTTTCATATTTGTACAAAATATGCTATGCAGGTATTATACATTACCAAGACTTATCCATGCTAACTGAACTATATTGTCAGTTTTAATCTTGGTTTTAAATTTTGTTATGTTATTCCTAGTGCATTGTTTTATTTGTATGGACAAATCTACTGATACTCCATTTGACATTGGGTTCACCATTTATATAGACAATTCTTTCAGGACCATCCTTTCATACATCTGGCATAATCTTTCCTTTGCATATATAATCTTTCTTTTTTTCCCTTTTTTTTTGGTTGTAAAAAAAAATCTGATAAGTTCATAAGCTTTTAGTTTACCCTTAACTTAACCTGATGCAGTTTAATTAGACCTAATACATAATGCTAAGGCAAAGGCCAATCTGCGAAAGAATCAATGTCTTATTAAATTGTATTTTTTTTTTTTTGTGGGAAGGGGGATGGTAATTGATCAGTTCATCAACCAGATAGGCACAAGTGCATTATCTTACTATATGTATGTCAAAAGAAAACTTTAAATGCTCAGTTTTTGTTTTAAATGTCAACTAAAAGCATTATTTGTTCTAATTCATAAATTACCTGCTATAAAAGCGTATTAATCCAAAGAACCACTTCATCAAATTATCAACATTTCATTTAACAGACTATATCACAAGAGTTAAATGAGCAAATGTGTAGTTGCCACAATTGGGAAAAAAAAATATTATGCATGCTATAGCAGGTTAACACATTTCAGATGTGCCCAAACTGGAAAGTATTTAGTGTTATATAAACTTTGGCAATGATAGGAAATTATTTTGATATTTATGTGAATTAATTTTCATTTAGTTTTCATAGGAATTAATTTTAGGGAGCAGTTTTGATATTAACCCTTTTGTGAATTAATTTTCTTTCACTTTTGCAGTGTTATTTGCATTTAGTTTTCAATTTTAAGGAGCAGCTATCAATATAAAGGAGTGGTTATTTTCATTTAGTTTTCAATATTAAGAAGCAGTTTTCAATATTAAGGAGCAGTTATTTTCATTTAATTTTCAATATTAAGGAGCAGTTTTGCAATGTTATGTTCATTTAGTTTTCAATATTGAGGAGCAGTTTTGATATTTATGGGAATTAATTTTCATTTTGATAAAAACTTTGGTACAAGTTTTTTCTAGCAAGGCATATAAATGCCCATGAAATTGCTTCTTTGTTCTGTTACATTCTCTGTACAAACTAAAAGCACCTTTATCTTTTGGTTTCCTTTTGCTTCTTTTACTACTGTAGATTAAGATTGCAATTTGCAAGTCATTCAATGAAATTTGCAATCACAGTTAATCTTTTTAACAGAAATCAAAGCTCTTTTTTTACCATGCAATGTTTGTATAACTACCAATATTATACTACTAAATTACTGAAATTTCATTTAATAGGAAGACTAATACTGTACTACTAAATTGCTGAACATTCATTTAATAGGAAGATATAAATTGGAAGAAATTTGTATTGATTTTGTTCCAAGTTCTCCAACCATTTAGCCTACTTAACAGAATTAGTTGCCTTATGGCCCAAAAAGTCTTATGATATTAATTTCTCTCCCTTATGTAATACTATGTCCTGTACTGGTTTTAAGAATCGTTGGGTTTATAATCATAGAAACATGTTCACTGCAGTGCTCTTATGCATAAGAAAAAATTATGATGAAAACCAATATGCGGCAATACTAACCCTTCCAATGCATCTAACCTTTGTCATTGATATTCCCTACCTCTTGTGATTTACACCTAGTAATCAATACTATTATTGTTTTATATAAAGAGTCTTATGTATGATATAATGGAGTCTGTTGCACAAGCCATAATATGTGTATTTTTCAAAATAGGCGAAACTACGATGCCGGCTGTGGTTAAATTATAGGTCATGTCGCCTACTGTGGAGTTGAGTGATCAGGGAAGAGTAGTGTCCAGCGACTGAGTTTCATATGCCGGAATTTGTTCACCAACTGTAAGACCAGGGAGACCGTCTGGGATGGAAGGTGTGATTTCCAAGCAGATTGAAGATGTAGTAACCAGTTCTGGTATGATAGATTTGAAGGAGCTATCTTTGGTCAACAAGAAGGCTGCATGGATGGCTTATTTGGACATTTACCGTCTCAATGCTGACGGGTCTCTATTTGATGTTGCACTGTTATCTGCTATAGCTACGTTTTCCCACTTGCAGATCACTCTTGTATCGCTTAATGAAGAAGGAAGAGTAATTGCACTTTCTGGGGAGAAAGAAAGCAAATCAAAATTAGAACCTGTGAACAAGAAAAGTGGAACCTCAATTTAAAAGGCATCCCGTTTTCTCTAACGTGCATGCTTCACAAGAACTATATATCTGTTGCTCTCACCGCCGGAGAAGAGTTTGTAATGGATACTGTTGTTACTATTGTAATAGTCGCCTAGTGTCAGTTCACAAAGCAGGAGGCTTGGTTCTTCTTTACAATTCTTCACTCAAGGAATGCATTACACTCACAAAAAGGAAGGCGAAGGAGCTGCAGAAAATTTTGATGGATGCCATGTCATCGATAATGGAGGTGGATTCCGATTGATTCAGGTTTTTATTTTTAGTTTTGAAGCAAAGTAGCACCAACAATTTTTTACTTTTTTTTTTTTTGGTTTGTTCTGTTAGTGTGGTTTATTCTTCAAACTGGGAGTACTTCCTTTGTTGGAAGTATTTCTAGCAAATATATTCTTGAATTTTATAGACTAATATCCATTACAAGTTAAGTGCAGTATTGGAAAAAAACAGAAGAAGAAAAAATGTTGCCTTGTCACCTCTTAGGCATTTTCTATATTACTTACCCTACAATGCTATTCAAAAAAAAAAAGTCTAGTGTGTCTATTTATCTGTGTTTGTAATTGGTATTGATAACAATATGTCACTGTTGTTAATATTTTAGGTATGTGTCTTCTTTAAGTAATGAAGTCTATGTTACAATAAACTTTCATGTAACTATATAAATGTTTATACTAGTGTTTTATATTTGGAGTTGACTTAATTTTCTTCTGATCAGATGCTATGTATAGTCTTACTTGGTTAATTCAGAACTTACTGGTAGAATTGTTCTGATGAATCTCATTGATTGATTCACAGGTAACTTGCATAGTTATACATTTGTCCATCTTGAATTTCACCTAAATGCCTTAGATCCCATTTGTAGTGCTTAAAGCTCTTAATAATATGAACTCTCTGATTTGCAAACCTGATCCGCTGCTATTAAAAGACATACTAGCAGCAGTCTAGTTTATAATTGCAAACTGGAGTACTTGTCACCCAATATTTATGTATCTCTATATATTTGCTAGCCTTCTAAAAATATAGTTTATTGATGTTTGGATGTAACTGGTTTGCCCTTCTAATTTTTGGTTCTTTTTTTTTTATTTAACACGCATTGCTAAATTATGAAAAATGTAGAATTCTTACTGAAATCTCTATTTACATGTTACCTTCACTTCAGAGTCCTATAGCTGTTGAGGTAAGCTATTTCATTTTGAAACATCTGTAATGTAGATGGATATCATTTGAGTACTGTAATGCTTATCATGGTTTTAAACCACTATTTTTGTGGACATTGTTAATCATTATGAGGCTGATTCCTGATGTTGGTAAAGATTATACTGGGTCCATAATTAATTAAAGCAAAACAATTTTGACGTATCAAACATTCTGGATAATGCTATTTAAGAATATGCACTGTTACTTAAGTTAGGAAAAGTAACGTTAATAACATATATGTGACAAATTTAAAATTCTTA
Source organism: Allium sativum (assembly GCA_030737875.1). Classification (NCBI taxonomy): domain Eukaryota; kingdom Viridiplantae; phylum Streptophyta; class Magnoliopsida; order Asparagales; family Amaryllidaceae; genus Allium; species Allium sativum. The sequence continues at coordinate 143,180,578 of CM060913.1, read as the reverse complement.
CTCGACAATAAATGCTTGGACACAAAAGACACACGATGGAGATCCCGTAAAATTTTGATTAAGAAAATAAGAGGAAAACAAGTCTGTATGCTTGGACTTTATTTAGACGCAATTTAGAATGTGATCTAATTTTTTTTGGTTAAATCAATAGTTATATAATTTCTCACAAGTGTTTGAGATAAGAGGTAGGGTTGCAAAAGTAATGAATGCTATGTATAACATAAGGAACTGCATCTATAATTACGTTAACTTGCATTCTGCTCGAGTCAGAAGGAAATGTTTTAAGACACTAATAATGAACTTAAAATAAATGTATAAATATAATACAACATAGATACAGTTGGTTACCATTCTACTCATGAATATAAATGTTTCCTTGTTTGAACAACATCGGCCTTAGATAAACTAATGCTTGTCATATTATGCCCTTTTTAACGAGATCAGAACCATGCGAAAGAAAATAGTAATTAATGGAAATTATACTAGCTACTGAGTTTCAAGCAAAAGTAAATCGATACTCATACGACAATACATACAGAAAAGTAACTTTTATAGTAGAAGTCTCATTTAAAGCGTATACATAAACACACTTCTAAAAAGGAAAATTTTCCAACTGATATTCAAATCGTTGACTCTAATTAGGATAATTCTTATTTTCAGACGTTTACAATAGAATTTTATATGACATCAAGATAGTTAGCATTATATATTGAGTACTCTAAATATGGTTAGAGGAAAATTTCTAAAAGAATGTTAAGTAATTGCACTTTAATGTCGATACAACAAAAACTATTGCCAGAATATATCTATAGGAAAAGCTAGAAGAAATATTAATTACATATGTAGCTACATTACAGAAAGATAACAAATGCATTGAAGATAATGATTATGTTATAACATATTAGTTTATTAGTATTTTTTCTATATATCTTTCTATTACAAGTGCACAACTGAAATGATGCGTAAATGAAGCCTCTAGAAACATGGAAACTAGCATTCTAATGTTGTAATCAAGCCTTTTATATTCGATAAGTTATCAAAGGAGAGGAAGGATATTTGAATATATTTTTCTATTTTGTTTTGTTTCACTTCTACTACAAATTCAAATTGAATACAAAATTTTATGGGATCTCTGTTGTGTTTCTTTTGTGTCCAAGCATTTATTGTCTAGTCATGTGCGAGCTATGGAAGCTTGTTTTCCTCTTTGCTGTCTTGTTGTTTGTCCCATCCTTGCCCGATTATTTTGTAGGGCCTCTTTTTTATCAGATCTAATTTATCACTCTCCCGCCCGATTATTTTGCTTAGTAGCTCCATCAACATTCGCTTCTAGCAAGAGCTTTTGGATCTGCTTTTCGACAACTCATGTGCCTTCCTCCCAAAGCATACTTAGTGATTGTTTTTAGCAGAAGTAGAGCTATTTCGTATTGCTTGGATGTCGGCTCGCTGGTCCTGAGTGGCTCTTCTATTTTGAATTCTGTTGGTCTGCGCCTGCATCTAATCTGATTTTGGTTGGTGAGTTATATTTTAGATTTGCTTTTGGTTTTGTAAGTTGGATTTGGGGATATCTCTGCAGTTTTGTGGCTTTTATTTTCAGTAGTGTTCCTCCACCACTTCCGCTTACCATGGCGATAGGTTTGCTATGGTTGGAATCTGAAGGGCTTGTGGTTTTGGACTGTCGCTGATGTTTCTCTTGCATACATATCCCTATGCCATGTCTGTGTGTTGGAAATGTTTTAGTATGCTACTTTCTAAGTCTGGTTTCTGTTTGAATTGATGTTTCTTCGGCAGTTGCTCAGCAGAGGAGTTCAACTAATTCTTCTTGCCGCGCTATGTTTCCATGGTAATTTTCATTAGCTCATGACAAATCTTTCCTTAATTGTATGGTATGATGCAAGTAGTTTGGTGATGTGGTATTTGGCTGTCATTGGACCAGAGGTGAAGCTGGGAGGGAATTTGGTAGTTTGGTTATGTTGTTGTATGGTAACTTGGCTTTTGCCCCCAAGAGATTTACATAGTGGTATTTCTCACCTTGTTTGGTGAATGTATCTATGTTATGTGTATGCCATTAGGCAACTGTTTTGAGTGATTTTTTATATTGCTCCCTGCTGAGTTTTTTTATGCAAAACAATTTTGTTTTCCATAATTAATTTTAGAGGAAGGTAAAATCTGAATAAGCACTGTTTAGTTTGGAAAAGTTGTAAAGTTTAATATATGTTTACTCCCTTCATGCTGAACGATTTTATTGTATAGGTCACAAACCACTAAAGGTATTTGGATAGCAAGATGTCATGATATTGAGATGCATGGTTGTTATAGATTTGGAGGGTTCAGATGGGAGAGAAAGGAGAGGTAACTGTTTTAGAATATGCCTCCTTTTACAGATGTCTACGGTCAGGTTATTTGGTATTTACGTTTGACCATGTTGTTTGAGAGCAGTTAAACTCTCTTAACCAATTAGATAGCTTAAAATTATGGTACTTTTCTGCATATTGGTCTCATGTTATATTAACATTTTCTGTTTGCATTTAGGATGATACCACATTTGAGAAACAGAGTGCTTTATTTGCTCCAGCTATGTCAGGCATGGTGCTGTTAAACATGTAAGATTACTAACTTATTTTAGTTAATAGATTAGGAATGCATGTAAGATAAACCTGTAAGATTACTCTGAAATAGATTAAGCCTATGTTTCAAGTAGCAAAATAAGGATTTATCTTCATCATCAACACCCTGCAGTTCACTTCCCTTTACATACAATTGTTTTTGGTATGGTCTGGAGCTAGGTGAACTGGGATCGACAAGGGAGAGTTCAGCAGCACAATCATACGGAAGAGACACAATAATCTACCGAAACAACAGCAATACATACAGAACACCTTCGACTTCATCGAGCAGAACGGGCAGACATTATCCATCTGTTCCTGATCCAACGGAGCACATTCTGCCACATTACCTGTTTCATCATTCCATTGCTACTGTTGCTACTGGAATGAGAGTTGAGAAGGGTAACAGAATGATCGATGCTTTGAGGACTACTAGCTCGAGCAGAGACGAAGTAGGTTTGGTATCGTTGAGTAATGCAAGCAATCTGGAAGTTAGTGAGTGGGTGGAGCAAGATGAGCCTGGGGTTTATATTACCATTAGAGAGTTGCCTGATGGGTTCAGAGGGCTTAGAAGAGTCAGACTCAGGTATCCATCTTCTACATTATAGTGTAGTGCATGTAAAAACCTTTTATAAAATCGTTAATTTAAAATTTCTACATAGATTGATAGAAATAAACTGAATTTTTTAAATTTGTATGTGCATTCAAACTCAGGATCTTTTTGTATTCATAGGTTGCCTAGGTGAGTTCTGCCTACAAGCAAACCAAACGTTATTGTCTGATTTATGTCCTAAGTAATGACATTTTGTACTTACTAGCATATTGGATTGTTCCAGTTTTTAATATAACTGTTTTGTATATGTTGCCAGTTATTGTTAGGACAATCCTGATACTGAATGAGAAAATTATTTCGAATTTTGTAGAGTTTTTCATTGTAGTTAATGTCTTCTGTTTTTGCAAAAAGTGAATAAGAGTTTTATTTAAAAGCTCACTTTCGGAATTTGCCATTATTAATTCGAACTAGGCCACTCCATGGAAAATCCAAATTCATTGGTCATATGGAAATCAAATTTTGGTGACTTTGTCATAGTTGCATTTTTGCAATCACTCGGGCTTGTTCGGTTCACTAACTGCATTATATTTTTTGTCATAGCTACACTTTTTCCTTTTTTTTTTTACTTTGTCAGATATACGACATAACAATTACTAACATCTTGATGGTTTTATTTAACATTAGCAGGACCACAATTGTTGCAGTTAAGGAGAAGATGTCAGAAGCCAAACAAGAATAAATCTTTCGTTTTTTGTTTTGTAAGTAACTTGTTGATGCAAAACTGTGACATTATGTATAGTATATTACATGTGGATACAGAACAGCTAATAAAACAATTTGTATGAAATAATTAGTTTGAATATGTGAAAATTTATTTGAATGATGTGCATAAAATACCAAGTACGGATATACGAAAAGTTGTTTGAATAATATACATTAAATATTATGTAGTAATTTATTTATTTGTTGTTTGTAAAATTTGTTACATTTATATGCGTATAAAAAATGTTAATCTTTAAATGTGTGTTTATACAATAAAAAAAAAGCTGGAAGGACGATACATAAAATTTGTAAATTAATAATATAGACAATAGCGTTTCGAAAACACTATTGAATACAAACGCTATAGAAAGAAATACCACAGCAAACGCTATAGAATCATGCATAAAAACGCTATATAATCATAAATACAAACGCTATAGAATCATACTTACAAACGCTATAGAAGGCATGTATCAGATGGTATATTGTATAGCGTTTTTATTTGACAGCAAACAAAAACGCTATGCAAAAATTATTTTTCATAGCGTTTTTTATTCCGCAATCTAAAGTAGAAGGTCTAACATAACATGTCGTTACATGGCGTTCTCTGAAACGCTATGTTAGGGTATAATAGCGTTTTTCAAACGCTATGAAAGCCCTGTTTTGTTGTAGTGGTGGTGATAGCCAAAGTCATGGATGAATGATTGTTTACTTGTATCATCTTGTGTAGATTATTCGACGTCGAAGGAGATATCTCTTGGGTGTTTGTCTGATGTTGGTTTAGGCCTTCGGGGCTTGTTCATGGGAGATGTCGACATCGATTAGGATGGTCTACGCTTGATAATTGATTGTAAGGAATTACTGTTTGTTTCTACTTGATTGTTGTAAAGGCTATCACTCTCTGATGTGGGGAAGACGAATTTGGGTTCTTCTCCGTTGATGTTGGTAGATTAACTGATTAATCTGCCCATTCTCGTATACTTATTAATGTGATAGATAGTTGTTTTATCGCTCATTAGGACTATTGTCTGACTCTAGGTTTTATGTTTCCTATTATTACCTTGGGTTGTTCATCCAATTGTAGGCGGGCAGACTGAGTAGTAGGTTACAGGTGGTAGAGCTTAGTGAAGCGAGGATGCAAAGTGATGACGAGCAGGAGGCTTGCATATTAGTTTCTCTATTATACATATTGGATGTTTCCACTGTTATGGTTGGTGTCTACTCCGAGTATTATAGTGAGGCATATTTGTACAGACACTTAGATGTATCGATATTCTTTCTAGTTATTATGGAAGTTCAAGTTTCTGCTCAGATATGCTTCACTGTTATAGCCTGTTGTATATGTTCTATTATATTTTATCCTTGCGCTGTGAGTTATACGACAGGTGCCTCTTGTGTTTAACTATCTTGATGATCGTCCATAGCTGCCTGTCACACCTTTCAGCGCATTATTCCTCTTGTTTAGTGCAGGAGTTATGGGTAGTTGTCACATTTGGTATCAGAGCTTTGGTTATCGATTTTAGCCAAAATTTGAAGACGTAATTACGTAAGAAAGACGTATTTGTAGATTTCTGGCGGATATATACTATACATTAGTGTATAGTATAATAGCATTAGAACTCCATTTGCAGTTTTCTCAAACATGGGCTAATCATTCTATATTTCAGATTTAGAATGAGTCGTCGAACTTCGAGACATACTACTATGGAGGGGACTGTGCCTGGAAGGGGAAATGGCGGTATATCAGACTACCCAGCTATGTTCGAGGCCGTGATGGAAACAATCATGAGTAGGGCCCCCGCTCCAGAGGCAAACACGGTAGATGTAGGGGTTCAGGATCAGGTGCTTAGGGTTGTGGATTTCGCAAAGCCATATAAAGACTTCACATCTCTAGGAGGAAAACAATTTAAAGGGATAGAGCCAACTGAAGAGGTTCAAAGATGGTTAGATGCTTGTGCTTAGGAAGCAATTCCAAGTTAAATTTGAGACAAAGTTTCTCTCTACCGCTCAAAAGTCAGTTCGGTTTAAGAAGTTTATGGAGCTGTAACAGAATGGTCGACCAATGCTAGAGTATGCTTCTGATTTTGAGGCATTGTCCAAATATGCTCGTTTGTATATTGACTATCCTTATCAGAAGAATGAGAATTTTGTTATGAATTTGGATACCTATATTGGGAGACCATTGGTAGATCATCTTGACGACCTATATGAGAAAATAGTGGAAAAAGTTACGAGACATGAAAGCTTGCTTCCTAAAGAAGAAACTGTTGTTGTTGCGACCAAGGAAGCTCTGAAAGCACAGCAGGGTGGTAATAATAATAATAAGAAGTGGAAGGAGCAACAACAGAACGGGAAGGATGGCAAGAAGAAACCTAAAAGTGAGGTGGTTTGCTACAACTGCCAACAGAAGGGTCATATCGCTAATGAGTGTAAGAGTCCAAAAGCTGAAAAGAAGTGCTTTAAGTGTGGAAAACCTGGGCATGATAAGAAGGATTGTCATGAGATAGTGAAAGGGAAGCAGATAGTGAAGGCTTATGCTTTGTAGGTCGTACCATCTTCTTCAAGGGCTCCTGCTGTAGAGAAGAAAGGAAAGGGTGTCGTCATTCAAGGTACTCTTTCAGTTAAAGGTGTTTCAGTTCGTGTGTTGTTTGATACTGGAGCATCGCATTCATTCATTTGTAATGAGCTTGTGTGCCACTTGGGTTTGGAACCTGAGATTTGTGAAAGGCCTTTGGTTGTGACTAATCCAGTTGGGGGTTCATCCAGACTTTGTATGCTTTGTCATGGTCTTGTGTTATCGAATATTAGTTGCTCTTTTGTGTGTGTTTGCTTTTTTGAACTTCACTGGGTTTGGGATCATCTTGGGCATGGATTAGCCCAAGAGGTACGCGGCAAGAGTGAATTGCCAGAAGATTGATTCGATGTAAGCACGAAGATGGTGTCTTCGTGAGCTTTTTACATTCGCTTGTGATTCCACAGGAAGACTTGTCATATGCGTTGATCGCTAATGAGTTTGAGGATGTCTTTGAACATGTCAAAGGTTTGCCGCCAGACTGTGAGATTGAGTTTAGAATCAATTTGGTCGAGGGTGCTAGACCTATCGTTATGCTTCTTAGGCGGATGGCGCCTAAGGAACAGCGAGAGTTAGAGGTGCAAGTTCATGACCTTTTGGGAAAAAGATTCATTCGGAGGAGTGTATCCAAATGGGGTGCACCAGTTGTGTTCACAACCAAGGATGATGGATCCTTGAGATTTTGTGTGGACTATAATGACCTGAACAAGGTGACCAAGAAGAAAAAGTATCTGTTGTCGAGAATCGATGACTTGCTTGATCAGCTTCACAAAGCCAAATTGTTTTCCAAGATGGATTTGGCAACGGGATTCCACCAGTTGAGGGTGGCAAAGGATAATGTGTCGAAGACTTCTTTTAGGACACCATCTGGTTTCTTCGAATGGTTGGTGATGCCATTTTGGGTTGACTAATGCGCCAGCGTATTTTGTGGATCATATGAATAGGGTTTTCAGAGATCAGTTGAACAAGTTCGTGCTTGTGTTCGTGCGATATTCTGGTTTACTCTCGGAACGAGGAAGAGCATAAGACACACTTGAGAGTTGTTTTGGAAATCTTGCGAAAGCATCAGTTGAAAGCTAAGTTTTCGAAGTCTCGCTTCTGGAAGAGCGAAGTGAGGTTCTTAGGCCATGTAGTTTCTAAAAAAGGAATAACGATTGACCCCACTAAAGTGGCAGTAATCCAGGACTGGGATAGAGCTAAGAATGCAACGGACGTGAGAAATTTCCTCGGGTTGGTAGGTTATTACCAATGGTTTATCAAGGATTTCTCCAAGATAGTTGCTCCGTTAATAGGATTTACGAAGAAGAACCAAGTGTTCAAATGGGATGCAAAGTATGAGCAAGCTTTCAGAATCCTAAAAGAGAGACTAGCGAGTGCTCCTGTTTAGACGATTCCAAGTGGGAATGAAGAGATGGTGGTATACACCGATGCATGTGGTACTAGACTAGGAGCATACAAATGTAGAAAGATAGATTTGTGGCCTATGCAAGTCGACAGCTGAAGCCGCCCGAGAGGAATTATCCAACTCATGATTTGGAGTTGGCAGCGATCGTGTTTTCTCTGAAGATATGGAGACATTACTTGTTGGGGGTTCGATTCGAGTTGTTCACGGATCACAAGTCGTTGAAGTATATTTTCTCCCAAAAGGATTTGAATCTTCGGCAGCAATGGTGGTTAGAGTTTCTGGCATCGTATGATTTTGGTATAACCTATACTTCGGTGAAGGTAACGCAGTTGCTGATGCATTAAATCGAAGACATGCAAGTTTGGGAGCGATGTTTTCAGAATGGAAGAGCATCGAATATTTGGCGGGATTTGATTTCAGACCACGGTGTGAGTTGGAACCGGAAATGTTGGAAAGCTTATCGATAAGACCTACTCTCATCGAAAGGATTGGTGGGAGCCAAAAGCGAGATGCAAAGCTTGTCGAGTTTATCCAGAAGTTGAAACCAGAAGATAAAGAGTTCAAGGTCGATCGAGAAGGTTGGCTTCGAAAGCAGGGAAGACTGGTTGTTCCTGATGTCGACGAATTGATAGATGAGTTTCCGAGGGAATGTCATCACTTGAAGTTGACGATCCATCCTGGTGGTAATAAGATGTATCAAGACATGAAGCGAGCCTATTACTGGGAAGGGATGAAAAGGGATATTGGAAAGTTTGTTTCCAAGTGCATGAACTGTATGTTGGTGAAAGCTGAACAGAAGAAGCCGAGTGGTTTGTTTCATCTATTGGGAGTTCCTATGTGGAAGTGGGAGCAGGTTTCAATGGACTACCTAAAACCAAGACAGGAAACGAAGGAATTTGGGTTATAGTGGATCACTTGACTAAGAGCACCAGAATTATTCCTGTTAGATCGACTAGGACAACATCGAAGTTGGCTGAGCTTTATATAAAATGGATAGTTCAATTCAATGGTATCTCGAAGAGTATGTTTAGTGGTCGAGATCCATTGTTCATGAGTGAATTTTGGAAAAGTCTGCAAGAAGCTTTGCGGAACAAGCTGTGTTTGAGTACGACTTATCATCCCTAGACTGATGGTCAGACCGAAAGGGTTAACCAAGTTTTGGAAGATCACCTAAGAGCTTGTGTATTGCATTTTCGGGGATCAGGGAAGACCATCTACATCTACTTGAGTTCACATATCATAATAGCTACCAGTCGAGCATTGGGATGGCACCGTTTGAGGCGTTGTATGGTAGACCATGTAATTCTCCGGCATGTTGGTTAGAAACTGGAGATAAGTTGATACTTGGCCAGAGATGATCAAAGAGACATCAATCGAGATCGTTCGACAACGAATGAAGGCATCCCACAATCTTTAAAGAGTTACGCCGATAAGCGTCGAAAAGATTTGGAATTCAACATTTGCGATATGGTTTTCATGAAGATTTCGCCATTAAAGCATGTTGTTCGGTTCAAAAGCAAAGGAAAGTTAGCTCCGAGGTTTGTTGGACTGTTTCCGGTAATCGATCAAGTTGGAAAGCTCACATATAGGTTGGAGTTACCCGAGAAGATGTCGAGTGTGCATAATGTTTTCCATGTGTCCTTTCTTCGCAAGTGTGTGCATGATTCGAATGTGGTGGTATCTATGGAACAGTACGAAGACCTAGAAGTCGAGTCCATAGTTACGAAACTTCGTAAACCAGTTCACGTTGTGGGGAATGACTTCGGAGGAAGACGGTTACGCTAGTCAAGGTACAATGGAGTGAGGTTGATGACGATTGTACGTGGGAAACGGAAGAGAGGGTGAACACATCCAGAACTCTTCGTTGGTATGACCCATATGAGTCGTGTCATTCTTACCTCATTGTAACTTGTACTATTATTGTTGTTGCTATTGTTATTAGAATTCTGCATGCTAGGATAAGTTTATGGATGCATGGCTTGATGGATCCTAGTTTGGATGGTAAATTGGCTGCTCATGGATGATAGGCATGTGGAATTGTTTGGTTGCTTATGTTTGATTGGGATTTTGGGGGCGAGTTTCCTAAGGGGGGAGAATGTAATAGCCCGCATTTTACGTATCGGAGGATCATAAATATTTTTGTTTAACTCCCTGAGAGTTGGATCATTCTCATATTTTAATATGTTGTTTATTGGGATGTGAGACATGTCCATAATTTTTACCAATTTTATTTGTGACCATTTTTCCCATGTCAGTCTTGTACAAGACATAACTTTTGATTGGGATCGAATCAAGTGCCGAGGTTGGTTTCATTGGAAAGGAAATGATGTTGCCAATTCCATAGAGTGGTCACATTAAAAATTTAGATCAGCGGTTTGGGAGTAATCAGTATTTTATTGCTACACGTTGTTCTATTAAGGTTTTCAGCCATTAATGGGCTGATTTGAAGAGGCCCATTAGTGGGCTGATGGGAGGCTATAAATAGGGGGTTAGAGGCATGTAGAATAGTTTACTTTCTTCATTCTCTCATTTGGTTGAGCGTGTAACCCTCCTTGCTCAATTAAATACATCTTTCCACCATTTCTAGATCTACATAAGAGAATCGAAGATCTACATCATTTGAAGCTAGATCTACGTCACGTGAAGAGAGATCGCATCAAATCAAGTGGTTTGAAGCATATTCTTCGCTATTCGGATTGAGAATTAGCGATTTCGAGTTAATTCGAAGAATTGGTGAGTGGTAAGCATCTCTCACACGGATTCAATGAAGTATATGGATTGTTTGATCTTATGTTCGTCATTTCATGTTGTTTTCATATAGATCTAATCGATGTAAAAACGACTTCAATTCAAATCACCATAGGATCTAATCTAGCAACAACTTATAAATGGTAATTTCACATGTTAATTCTATGTTTAGATCCATATATTGATTTAATCATTTGTTGAATTGTCGTTTTGATGTTTGATCATTTGTTGGATGAATTGATTGATTTTGAGTTGAGATGGGTTAGAGAGTTTGGGCATGTTTGGCAACATGTTTGGAAGCATATTTGGCAAGTTGAAAAATCATGGTTCATCAAGAAAAATCAAGCAGATCAGGTGAATTTTCAAGAATTGGGAAAAAAATCAAGTTTTGGACTATTTACAGTGTTTGGAAAACGCTGATAAAAGTTCAGGATTGGCCACGATCTAGGCATATATCGTGCATGAAGAAAAAGTGGATCGCGCAAGTAAAAACCATGGGTCGGAGTAGATTTTCACAGTTTGGCAAAGGGATGGATCGCGCTTGATTTAGCAGCATTTGGCAAATGCTGTTAAAAACTATAGGTCGCGCATTAGTTCCTTTAGGTCGCGCCAGTGTTGACAGCATTTGGCAAACGCTATTAAAAATTGTCGGTCGTGCATGAGTTTCCCTAGATCGCGCCAGTTTTGACAATGTTTGGAAAACGCTGTTAAAAACTGTAGGTCGCACATGTGTTTCCTTAGGTCACGCACGAGTTTTCATAGGTCGTGCCTGGGCTATGATAACGTTTCTGAAAACGCTATAAAAGGTCAATGGATTTGCCACTTCTGGAGCATGGATCGCGCACATAAAAACATGTGTTGCACACGCGTTTTTGGCCTATTTTGAGAGGTCGATCACCAGATTGATCCAGAATTGAACGTAGAGATATGGTAGCGTTTACTAAACACTGTGAAAGCCAGTTTCGATGGTTTGCTTTGTTTTTTCACACCATATTGATGCATAATTGAACCAGGAGATATAATAGCATTTTAGAAATGCTGCAAAAGGCTGTTTTGACATTGTAGCCAATTTTTCATAGCGAAAAAACTGGAAATGCTATGAAATGCAGTATCGAGTCGATGATGGTTCTAGCTTCGACGCGAATTCAAGGAGGAATGTCTGAAGTATAATGAAGTGTTCGTTGGTTGTCGTAATGCAACGAATGTGAAGATGACTCAAAGTGATGAGTTGACGGATAATGGTTGCTCGAGAGGGTTGCTTGAGCTATGAATAGCCATCAGGGAGGAAGACTAGATATATTGAAGGCTAAGAGATTATCGTGCGGTAGGTTCTAGCTAGCTGAAAGCAAGGGTATAACAGGGACGCCTAAAAGACTGGTTAAATGATCAAGTACCCTAGGTATCATTGAAAAGCCTAGATACGTTTCGTTGTATGGCGTATATAGTTTTTGCTAGAACCGGGGTTAGCATTAGCCCTTGACATATGGTAGGGTTTGCCGTCATATGATTAACGATGGTTTCGAAGTAGGATTGACGGTGATAGCCAGAGTCATGGATGAATGATTGTTTACTTGTATCGTCTTGTGTGGATTATTCAACGTCGAAGGAGATATCTGTAATAACCCGTATTTTTAAATAACATGTTATAACATAAATCAAGGCAGAATTTAATGATAAAGTCTAAATCAAGGGAAACGGGCTGTGCCATCACGTTCGTCTCGGAAAAATACGCGAAATAGAGTCCGAGTTTTCGAAAATCGGAGTCCGTATGACCAAGTTATGGCCCGTCAAAGTTTTCAGAAAATTCAAGTTTAAAAACAGATTCAAATTCAAAAATCAGCCAAGCAGGATAGGCGGGAAAAATTCCCGCCACTCCCAAGTCGACTGGGGAGTTGACTTGGGAGTCGACACACCCCAGGTTGTGTGGACTGCCCAGTCGACACCCCTGTCGACTTGGGTGGTCGGTCAGTCTGGCCTGGGTGCATCTGACTTGTTCCTCAAGACATGTTTGGAGGCTTGTGACGGATTTTAAAGGCTCAGATCTGAATTAGGGTTAATCCTATGGTCTAAACTAACCTAAACTTCTATAAAAGGACCCTAATACCTAGCCTAAACCATCATAAATCAATCCTGCAACTAGATTATGCCAAAATGTTTAATCATGGCCTCCACCCTCTTGTCATAGCCTCCACCTTCATTCATATGAGAATTCCTAAGCTTGTTTGAGAGTTTCTAAGCTTGATTCAAGGCCAAAGTTCAATCTTTCTTCATCAAAGCAAGGATCTTCTTCTTGGGTTTTCATTGGAGCTTATCATTTGGGAGCTTTTAGAGTTGCTAGTGGCTTCGTCTCAATCTTATTTTTATTTTATACGTCTTCATAGCATAGTAAGCCCTATACTACTCTTAGATTCTAACTATGAAGTTAAATATGACATGTTACAAGTTTGAGTTTGGGCCTAAGTATGATTTGTGCTTTGATTCTATCATGTTATGCATAGATTTATTCTATGCATGTTTGAAAAGCTATCACCTTGACCTTGTGCATAAAAAGCTATGAGCTTTGATTTGAAGTGTTGCATAAAGCAACATAAAAACTCTCATAAACCTTATGTTAACTTGCATATGATGTTATATGCGAATCACTAGCTATCATCCTATGTCATTTATGATCATGTTTCACCTATTTGCTAAAGTTTGATATCATGCATGTTTTGAGGCTTATAATGTAATATGCGAGTTTGTGAACACATTTGCCTCATATGCCACCATGTTTAACTTGTGGCCAAACCTTATTAATTATGTCATGCTTCTAAGTTCCCCTCTTTGAGATCTATTTGCGTTTATGCGAACTTGCATGCGATGGGGCTACGTTATGGGTAAACTAAAATGACATAAAAACATGACTTGAAAAGATGACATGAAATATGACAAGTGATTATGCTTGAAACATGAACATGAACTTGGACATGACTTCTAGAAAACATGAGAATGGCCAACTAGAGGTTGGGTTGAGTTTGTAGCATAAATCTACCCGGAACCGACCGGCCTAACTAGTGGCTACAAGCAATAGGACCCAATGTGAGTAGTTGGTCATGTCGCACTTGAAACCCGAGGTTAGACCAAGTTGTGGTGTAAAGCTACCCGGACCCGCCCGGCATTACTAGTAACCACAACAAGGTCTAATGTGAGAGGTTGGGTGCATTAAATTAATTAATGCCACATGATAGGGTTAAGTCATGGACCACTTGAACACTTAACCAATTAAACACGGTGGGTTGATGGGGTTAAGTCATGAACCTTGGGTACACTTAACCAACTTGATACTTGATTGGATAGGGTTAACCATACTTAACCCGTTAGAAACCCTAGTTACGTGGTCCTTTTCACCAGTAACCCTCTTGGTTGTATCATGATACCCTAGGGACTAGGCTAGGGTGGGGCACGATTACTGGGATGACATGTAAGCGACCAAAACGACGGCTGAGTAGGTGCGCCGGTGTAGGTTCAGGCGGACTATGGTCGTGCACATAGTCCGGAGTTGAAAAAGCAGACACGGGCACCAGTACGTTTAGACTATGCGTGCTTGATTTGTGTCCGTGGTTGACACCCTAGGGCTTGATACACCCTAGGGTGGACCTAGCACAGTTTGACTACACTTCGTGGTTGGGCTGTATGACACCGACACTTGACGAGTTAGGCTTTAGGGAGCCGATCGATTAGACCGTGTTGTTGGACCTTGATTTAGGTCATCTCGTGATATTGGGCCAAGATTGGGCCTAATTTGGGCCAAGGGATCACTTCTTGTTCATACTTGACATGGGTTGGAATACTAGTACACTTGGTGCAAAAACTTAACCTTGTATATGCGATGCCACACTTGATCTATCTTGTTAACTTTTCACCATGCCAGTTATCACCCTATGTTTCATCTCTGTTTTACATGGCCAGTTAACTTTATTAGTTTTTATACTAATAGTAGATAGGACTTACCAGTCTTTTGACTGACCCGTTTTCTTTCGCCTCTTTTCTTTTGTTTGCCCCCCCCCCCCTCCCCAGGTTTACAGGGTGGGAACACTAGCACCTAGCTTGGATCTTTAGCTGCTTTTCTGGATAGCTCATGTACGGTTTGGACTTGAGCTTGCTATGGCTTTTATTCTACCTTGGGGATAGTTACTTTATGTTTTTTTCCCAGTTTTCAGTTGATGTTTCTAGACTTTGTTTTGTGGGAAAATAATGACCAAGTACTTTGATGTAACTTGACTATGGTTTTGAAATGTTAGTTTTATCCGCTGCTTTATTTACTCTGTTTTTACTTATATGTTCTGTCTTGTGATATCTGCATGCATGTTTACCTTGTTTAACGCCCCTCCAAAGCTACTGTGCTTGCAAGAGTGGCATTGGCGGAGGTGGGTGTTACATTTGGTATCAGAGCATAAGGTTTACAAGATTTGAGCAAAAAAAAGGGTTTTTAAAACTTACCTTTTGAAAAACTATTTTCAAAACCAATTAAGTATTTTCCAAGAAAAGTCTAGTTTATTTTGAAAAGGCTATTCCCCAAAAGCCATTAGCACTATCCTTTGTTTCCTCGTTCTAAATCTATCTTTTCCTTTTTCAGCATGGCCGATCTTAACCTTCCCGAGGGAGTAACCATTCCCGGATGGTTCCGGAGGTACTTGGAAGCTAGGGCCAACGATGTGGGCCCAGCAAACACTCCCACCGTAACTGAGGTTCCTCCTCCTCAGCATCCACAAGTAGATTTCGCGAAGGTTTGCAAAGACTTTAAGGCAATGGGTGGCAAGAATTTTATTGGGACGGAGACTTTTGTTGAGGCGCGAAATTGGTCGAAAGAAACTAAAGATCTCTTCGCCATCTTTGATGTGGAAGACCGTAGAAAGGTTCTGTTGGCAGCATGGCTATTGAAAGAGGAAGTTGCTTATTGGTGGGAGGTCACCAATGCTACTAGGCCTATAGAGACTTGGGCCGACTTTAGGACGAGGTTTGGGCTCAAGTTTCTATCATCTGCTGAGGCGAATCTGC
Source organism: Allium sativum (assembly GCA_030737875.1). NCBI lineage: Eukaryota > Viridiplantae > Streptophyta > Magnoliopsida > Asparagales > Amaryllidaceae > Allium > Allium sativum. The sequence goes on along the minus strand of CM060913.1, from coordinate 143,164,898 downwards.
AATTAGAGAAGTTTATATCTTTGAAACATGGGGACATGACGGTGAAGGAGTATGTGAATAAGTTTAACCAGCTTGCTCGATTCAGTTTGGACATGGTTAATACTCCCCAGAAGAAGGCTTTACGCTTTGCACGAGGGTTGAATGAGCCATTACAAGGTTTAGCCATGTCACATATACCCATGGGGGCCACTTTTGAAAGCCTAGTGGACATGGCATTGCTTCAGGGAGATGATAAGAATGGCAAGAAAGAAGTCAAGCCTAATGAGACTCAAACCAAGAAGGCGGACTCCAAGTGGGGAGGGAATTAGAGAAATCAGAGCAACAAGAACAACAAAAACAACAAGGATAACAAGGCCAACAACAACAAGGCAAAGGACCCAAGAAAGTGCAACTACTGTGGGATTGTTGGGCACATAGCTAAAGATTGCAGGAAGAAGAAGAGGAAGCTGGGTGAATGCTTTCATTGTGGAGAGACTGGACACTTTAGCAAGGATTGCCCCAAGAAGCAAGGACAAGGGCAGGGGCAGACTCAGGACCTTCTGGAGGGCAAGTGCATGCTCTCAACACTGCTCCAGTTCAGGACCGAGGTAGTATTTCTGTAGAAAGCCTTGTTTATATTTCTGATTTTCCTGTTCGCACCTTATTTGATTCTGGCGCATCGCATACCTTTATTTCTTCTGACATTGTTGAAAGTTTGCACCTAAGTACTAGTCTAGTTGAAGATCCCGTTAGTGTTTCAAATCCAATTGGGGGTTCCGCCCATTTATCTATGATTTGTGTGGATTTGAAGATTTCTATCTTGACCGTAGAATTCACGTGTAATGCTTATGTTCTTAGGTTCACGGGATACGGCTTGATTTTGGGCATGGATTGGTTGTCCAGTTATGGAGCCATCCTTGATTGTGAGCATAGGGTGGTGAGGCTCATGACTCGCCTCGGTAATACCCAAGAAATTTCTTGTAACCCTAGAGATCCCATCATGCTATGTTATCTTGAATCTCTTGACTTGTCCATCGATGATCTGTAATCTATATGGGTGGTCCGAGACTATCCTGATGTCTTTGAAGAGGTCAAAGGGTTACCCCTTAAACGAGAAATAGATTACCGCATGTATCTTGTTGATAATGCCAAGCCAGTTTCATTGCCCGTTAGGCACATGGCCCCGCGAGAAAGAAGAGAGCTCAGTAAGCAAATCAAGGAGTTGCTTGAGAAGAAATTTATTAGGCGAAGCATTTCTGAATGGGGTGCTCCTGTGGTATTCGCTACTAAGGCGGATGGTTCGCTTCGTCTATGTGTTGATTATCGAGAGCTGAACAAGCTGACAAAGAAGAATAGGCACCCGTTACCGAGGATTGATGACCTCTTTGACCAGCTTGTTAGTGCTTCTGTTTTCTCTCAGCTCGATCTAGCCACCGGATTCCATCAGCTTAGAGTGGCTGAGGATAGTATTGATAAGACTGCGTTTAGGACTCCAGATGGATTCTTTGAATGGCTAGTCATGCCATTCGGTTTGACTAATGTACCCGCCTGCTTCGTAGATTTGATGAGTAGGGTGTTCAGGGAGTTCCTTAACAAGTTTGTAGTTGTCTTCGTGGATGATATCCTGATCTTCTCAAAGGATGAGGAAGAACATGCTAGACAACTCAAGGAAGTGATGGATATGCTTAGAGCTCATCAGTTGAAAGCCAAGTTCTCCAAATGCCATTTTTGGAGAAGGGAAGTTCGGTTTCTTGGACATATAGTTTCTAAGCAAGGCATAGCTGTGGATCCCGCGAAAGTGGTTGCGGTTCAAGACTGGAAGACTCCTAGGAATGCAACCGAAGTAAGGAGCTTTCTCGGTCTGGCAGGCTACTATAGGAAGTTCATTAGGGACTTCGCTCAGATTTCAGCCCCTCTTACTAGGTTGACGAAGAAGAACTTAGTCTTTGCATGGGACTTAGAGTGTAAGCTTGCTTTTCAAAGGCTCAAGAGGGCCCTTACCACAGCTCCAGTTTTGGCATTACCCGATGGCGGTAAGATGTTTACCGTGTACACCGATGCATGTGGCACGGGGTTGGGTGTTGTTCTAATGCAGGAAGGAAGAGTGATATGTTATGGGGGTAGGCAACTTAAAGTTCATGAGAAGAACTATCCCACTCATGATTTGGAGTTGGCGGCGATTATCTTTGCACTCAAATCCTGGCACCACTATCTCCTAGGCAAAAGGTTTGGGTTGTATACTGATCACAAGTCACTCAAGTACCTCTTCTCGCAGAAGGATCTGAATCTAAGGCAGCAAAGGTGGATGGAATTCTTGGCATCTTATGACTTCGAGATAGCTTATACCCCTGGGAAGGGTAATGTTGTGGCAGATGCACTAAGCAGAAGAAGGTTGACTTTGAGTCCCTTGTTTGTGGAGATGAAGAGTCTAGAGTTCTTGGCAACCTTTGATTTCACAACGGCTGTTGAGTCAATGACGGGTTCGTTAGCATCTCTTGAGCTTAGACCTACACTTCTTGATCAAGTAGGGACTTCGCAGAAGGAAGACCCGCATATGGTCGAGATCATGGACAAGTTGATTCGTGGTGAGACATCTAGTCACCTTGCTAGATATACTATTGATGACAAAGGTTGGCTAAGGCGTGATGGAAGGCTATGCGTTCCATAAGTGGGAGACTTGGTGTAGAAAGTTCTCGAAGAAGCACATCACTCGAAAATGACTATACATCCTGGAGGAGATAAGATGTATAGGGATATGAAGCGCATTTTCTTTTGGGCAGGAATGAAGAAGGATGTGGCAGAATATGTTTCAAAGTGCATGGTGTGCCAACAAGTGAAAGCCGAGTCGAAGAAACCCGGTGGGCTATTACATCCATTGGAGGTCCCGCAATGGAAGTGGGAAAGTATCTCTATGGATTTTGTGGATGGATTGCCTAGGTCCAGGAAAGGGAATACGAGCATATGGGTCATAGTTGATAGACTTACGAAGAGTGCTCATTTCATTCCAGTGAAGAGTAAGAGGACCGCATCATGGCTAGCATCTGTTTATCTTCAAGAGATAGTGCGATTGCATGGAGTTCCTTCTAGCATAGTTAGCGATCGTGACCCAATCTTCACTAGCCAGTTCTGGAATAGCTTGCAAGAAGCGATGGGCACGCGATTAAACCTAAGTACAGCCTATCACCCCCAGACGGATGGCCAAACCGAAAGGGTGAATAGAGTGCTAGAGAATCTCTTGAGGCTTTGTGTTCTTGACTTTGGTGGTACTTGGGAAGACCACCTCCCTCTTGTAGAGTTTGCATATAATAATAGCTATCAAGCTAGCATAGGGATGGCACCATTTGAAGCTCTGTATGGGAGGTCGTGTAGGTCACCATCGTGTTGGTGGGAGACAACGGATAGGCTTATACTTGGGCCCGATATGATACGGGACACATCCTAGAAAGTTGAATTGGTGAGAAGGCGGATGAAAGCGGCCCAAGACAGACAGAAATCCTATGTTGACAAGCGAAGGACAGATTTGGAATTCGAAGTTGGAGATATGGTTTTCGTGAAGGTTTCTCCTTTGCGTAATGTGGTTCGTTTTGGAGCAGTTGGGAAGCTGGCACCAAGATTCGTAGGACCCTTCCCTATCATAGAGAGAGTTGGGAAGATGGCTTATAAGGTGGAATTGCCCGAGAAGCTGGCCGGAGTGCATAATGTCTTTCATGTCTTGCATCTCCGAAAGTGCCTACATGAGTCCGCTGAGGTGGTTGAACCTAGCATTCTTGAAGACGTGGAGGTAGAGAAAGAGGCAACCTTGAGGAGAGCTCCGATTCGTATCTTGGGAACGGAGATCAAGAAGCTAAGAAATCGAGAAGTCAAATTGGTGAAAGTTCAGTGGAGTGAAGCCGAAGAGGATGCAACTTGGGAAACCGAGGAGAAGATGCGTGGGCTTTATCCATTTCTTTTTTAGGGTACATTCTCGATCTCTTTTCCTTTTTAGCATATCTTCCTTTTTGCTATCCATGTTTATCCTGTTTATCTTGTAACTTCGTTAACCTTGTCATGAGAACCTTAGGTAGAAACCCTTTGGATGAAACATGTATTTGAAACATGTTATGCTTGATGTTTGCAAGTGGTTGCAAATGTTTACAAGTGGATACTCGAGGATGCATGATACACATTAGGCACTAAGATCGGCTCACACACTTTCATATTGCATATGCATGAGTACTTATACTTATTCATGGCTGAAACTTGTTATGCTATCACGTGGATGTTGCATATGGATGGATGTTCTGTGCACTCATGTAGGGATTATAAATTATGTTAGGAATTTGCATACATATGGACTCATTTCACCAACATACTTTGCATTAAGGAGGTTTACTGAATCAGTAACCGCCTGATTTTCGCATTAGATAAGTACATATAAACACACCTTTGCATATAATCATACAGCATTTAGAATCTTTTAAGGACAATGACTGCTCGTGGATGATGTTTTGAGTAGATGGATGATGGATGGTAGGATACGTTCCTCCTAACTTAGAGATTTCGGGGACGAAATCCTTTAAGGAGGGGAGAATGTAATAACCCGTATTTTTAAATAACATGCTATAGCATAAATCAAGGCAGAATTAAATGATAAAATCTGAATCAAGGGAAATGGGCTGTGCCATCGCGTTCACCTTGGAAAAATACTTAGAGTCCGAGTTTTCGAAAATCGGAGTCTGTATGACCAAGTTATGGCCCGTCAAAGTTTTCAGAAAATTCAAGTTTAAAAACAGATTCAAATTCAAAAATCAGCCAAGCAGGATAGGCGGGAAAAATTCCCGCCACCCCCAAGTCGACTGGGGAGTCGACTTGGGAGTCGACACACCCCAGGTTGTGTCGACTGCCCAGTCGACACCCCTGTCGACTTGGGTGGTCGGCCAGTCTGGCCTGGGTGCATCTGACTTGTTCCTCAAGACATGTTTGGAGGCTTGTGACGGATTTTAAAGGCTCGGATCTGAATTAGGGTTAATCCTATGGTCTAAACTAACCTAAACTTCTATAAAAGGACCCTAATACCTAGCCTAAACCATCATAAATCAATCCTACAACTAGATTATGCCAAAATGTTTAATCATGGCCTCCACCCTCTTGTCATAGCCTCCACCTTCATTCATATGAGAATTCCTAAGCTTGTTTGAGAGTTTCTAAGCTTGATTTAAGGCCAAAGTTCAACCTTTCTTCATCAAAGCAAGGATCTTCTTCTTGGGTTTTCATTGGAGCTTATCATTTGGGAGTTTTTAGAGTTGCTAGTGGCTTCGTCTCAATCTTATTTTTATTTTATATGTCTTCATAGCATAGTAAGCCCTATACTACTCTTAGATTCTAACTATGAAGTTAAATATGACATGTTGCAAGTTTGAGTTTGGGCCTAAGTATGATTTGTGCTTTGATTCTATCATGTTATGCATAGATTTATTCTATGCATGTTTGAAAAGCTATCACCTTGACCTTGTGCATAAAAAGCTATGAGCTTTGATTTGAAGTGTTGCATAAAGCAACATAAAAACTCTCATAAACCTTATGTTAACTTGCATATGATGTTATATGCGAATCACTAGCTATCATCCTATGTCATTTATGATCATGTTTCACCTATTTGCTAAAGTTTGATATCATGCATGTTTTGAGGCTTATAATGTAATATGCGAGTTTGTGAACACATTTGCCTCATATGCCACCATGTTTAACTTGTGGCCAAACCTTATTAATTATGTCATGCTTCTAAGTTCCCCTCTTTGAGATCTATTTGCGTTTATGCGAACTTGCATGCGATGGGGCTACGTTATGGGTAAACTAAAATGACATAAAAACATGACTTGAAAAGATGACATGAAATATGACAAGTGATTATGCTTGAAACATGAACATGAACTTGGACATGACTTCTAGAAAACATGAGAATGGCCAACTCGAGGTTGGGTTGAGTTTGTAGCATAAATCTACCCGGAACCGACCGGCCTAACTAGTGGCTACAAGCAATAGGACCCAATGTGAGTAGTTGGTCATGTCGCACTTGAAACCCGAGGTTAGACCAAGTTGTGGTGTAAAGCTACCCGGACCCGCCCGGCTTAACTAGTAACCACAACAAGGTCTAATGTGAGAGGTTGGGTGCATTAAATTAATTAATGCCACATGGTAGGTGTAACAACCCTGAATTTTGGGGTAAATTTAAAATTTTATTTAAAGTGATTTTAATGGGTTTTGACTATTTTAAATAATTTATTTTAAATAATAATGGTAAAAAATTATTTTAATTCAAGCTAAAACAAATATAATTTTAAAAACGAGCTTGAAATGACGAGGTAGTTTGAAATTTTAATTTTAAAACTTTGACTGAATGTACACAATACAAAATAAATCAGAATTGAGTGAAACCAAAAATATTTAAATCTGTTTAATTATATCTTTCTAACGAATCTGAAAAATTGAAATTTCGTTTTAAAAAGTTATGGCCATTTCTTTTTTTTTAGTAAGGTCGCTGTAAGAATTTATATAATATATATATATATATATATATATATATATATATATGGTCCAAAAAGCTACTTTTCACATACGAAGGAATTTGAACTCGAAACCACTTCCATTGAGTCCGGAATGACGTTTCTGCATTTAAAAAGTATAAACACTTATATATTTGGAGTTTTGAAAATTATTTGTTTAAAAATGTATTTTTAATATAAAATATATAGCCATAGAAAATAGTGATTTTTCAAACAGTGTCCGTTTCTGACGAAACACTTTTGTTGGATTCAGAATATTAAATTATTGCTAGGTTTCAAATTTTAGAATTTTCCAAGCTAGTACGTGAGCGTGGCAAAAGAAACAGTATTTAGTCAGTTTCGGTCAAAATTAATTGACTGAAAAATAGCCATTTTTCAAAATGTTTCAGAATTCAACGAAATAAATTTTGTTGGATTCGTATCATCAAAACAAAGCTAAAAATGATTTTTTGGTAATTTTTAGAATTAAAATATAATTATAATTGATTTTTCAGTGTAAACGGGCAAATTTTTGACTTTAAAAATTCATTAAAAATTCATACAGTCTCAGAATTGAACGAAATTAATTTTCATAGGTCCACAGCATCAAAACATAGCTAAATATATTTTTCGAGAATTTTTGAAGTTAATTTGTGACCTCGGTGAATTTTCATGTACGGTATACATTAAAATATTAATAAAATAATATAATTATTCCAAAACTCATAATAAATTTCGGAATTGGGTCCTGTAACATGTTCCATTGCGTTCAGAAGGCCTCAAAACCTTAAGAACGACAGTAAGCAGGCCTAAATCGGAGTTCGGACCAAAACGGGCTTTAACGGGCTAATTAAATTATTAAATAATGATTAGCATAACCTAATATAATATTATATATTCCGAAAACACTGTTCATCGTCCTTTCTCTTCTCATTTCAGCCGCCACTTGAACCCACCACTCTTCAAAACTTCATTCTCAGTTTTCTCCTCCGTTTCTTAACGGAATTTAGCGTGTGAGTACTCATTTCGAAGCTCTTCCCGAGCTCTTCGATCTCCGACAAGTCCCAGCACCTCTCGTGCATCGTAGCTCCGCCACCAAGGCAGAGAAGTCGCCGCCGTTTGTTGCAAACCGGGCCCCACCACGGCGATCGCACCTCCTCCCTTCTCCGGCGCAGGTAGACCTCTCCAAGCCGGACAACCTCCAACAAACGGTTCGTGAAACCATCGCCTACAACTCCAGAAAATCGAATTTGAAGTTTTGAACGTTCTAAGATCCGAAACCAAGTGAATTCGAACATCAAATCTAATCGAACCTGAAGCATCTCCTCAGACCAAACACTATGAGAATTTTATTTTTTTAAATTTAATTTAATTATTAAATTATTATTTGCATGGTTGTTGATCGTAGATTAAAAGAAAAAAAAACATGATATTTAGAACATGGATCTGAACGATTCACCCCGTATGTTGAATCTAAATTGATTAGAACGACATGAGATTAGATCTGAAATTTTAAGGTTTAAATTTGAATTAAGAATTAATTAAAATTAATTAATTATGTGTTATTTATTTAACCATGCTATGTTGATTTTGTATATGCTATGTGAAATCCCATCTTGAAATTTACTTCGATGTTAGTTATTGCATCTGATCATGTTGTTGTGTCTGGATGTTGTTATGTGACTTGTGATGAAATCTACATTCTCTTTTTATGTAAAATGGGAATAGAGAAGAAAAATTAACGTTTATTTTGATGTTAATAAGAAGTAAACTCACGGCATGTAAATTAACATTTTTGATGTTAATATTATAAAATTCACCGTAGGATGTAAATTAACATTTTTGTTAATGTTAATATTAATAAGAAATAACATCGTATGAGAAATTACATCGCATGTTGAAATTTAATTATGTACAAGTAAAGTAAGAAATTTGCGACGTTATGAAACTTACATTTTATTATGTAAATTTATATGAGTTTCACCGCATGTATAAATCTACATTATTTTTTCCATGTAGATTAAATAGTAATTTTGACCATAGGGGAATTTCACATTTTATTTATGTGAATAAAGTAATTTTCAACGTATGATAAAATTTATATTATTTTTAATGTTAATGATAAGTAATTCAACGTATGATAAAATTAACATTATATTTAATGGTAATAAGAATATTTACAACGTATGAAAATTTACATTATTTATTTTTAATGTTAATATATAAAAAGTAATTTAACCGTATGATGGCATTAACATTTTAATGTTAATATTAAAAAGTAATTTAATCGCATGTATAAATTAACATTTTTAATGTTAATATTAAAAAGAAATTTCAATTTACATATTATTTGATGCAAATAAAATAAGAATGCGACTTGTGTTAGATTTTACATTTTATTATGTAAAATTGAAATGTAGGAGAATTTAACATTTTTGTTAATGTTAAAAAAATAGAAATTTCATCGTATAACAAATTTAACATTTTTGTTAATGTTAAAAATAAGAAATTTCATCGTATGACAAATTTAACATATTTGTTAATGTTAGAATATTGGAATTTACGATGACATAAAATTTACATCTAATTATGTAAATAAAATATTGAAATTTGGAGATGACATAAATTTTACATTTTATTATGTAAATTAAAGTTAGAATTTCACCGTATGAAAAGTTTACATTTTTATTAATGTTAATATATATGAACATTCACCGTAGGAGGAGTTTACATTTTTATTTATGTAAATAAAGGAAATTTTTACCGTATGAAAATTCACATATTTATTAATGTAAATTAAAGAGAATATTTAACCGTAGGATTTGTTAATATAATTTTTAATGTTAATATATGTGAATTTAACCGTAGGATTTATTAGCATTATTTTTAATGTTAATATATGTGAATTTAACCGTAGGATTTGTTAACATTATCTTTAACGTTAATACATAAAAAATTTCACCGTATGAAGATTTACATTAATTTTAATGTATTAAAAAGAATGGACTTTACATTGTGTTTAAAGAGTAAATTTTACATTGTAAAGAAGAATGGATTTTATGTTGTAACTTGAGAATAGAAGTTTACATTTTGTTGAATGCAAATTCAAGAAAATGTGACAAGAATGAGAATTTACATTTTCCTTAATGTAAATATATAGAAATTTCACCGTATGTGAAATTTACATTTTTCTTAATGTAAATATACATGAATTTCACCGTATGTCCATTTTACATTATTTTTAATGTAAATTATATAGTAATCACAACGTAGGATAATTTTGCATTATTTTATAATGTAAATAAAAAGGGGATTTACACTGTAGGAAATTAACATTATTTATAATGTTAAGATAAAAGAATGATATCGTAGGATGAATTGACATTATTTATAATGTTAATAAAAAGAGAATTGACCGTAGTATAAGTGACATTATTTATGATATTAATAAAAAGAAAATTTACCGTAGGATAAGTGACATTATTTATAATGTTAATCAAAAGAGAATTGACCGTAGGATAAGTTACGTTATTTTATAATGTAATTTAAAGAAATTTAGACCGCATGACATGAATTACATTTATTTATATAATTTATAAATGAAATTAGACCACACGACATAAATTACATTTATTTATGTAATTTATGAATGAATGAAGCCCGCATAATATAAAATACATTTTTATATGTATTTTATGAATGAATTAAGACCTCATAAAATAAATTACATTTTTATATGTATTTTATGAATGAATTAACATCGCATGAAATAAAATACATTTGTATATGCATTTTATGAATGAGTTAAGATCGCATGAAATAAATTACATTTTATTTTATGAATGAAATTAGTCCGCATAAAGTAAATTACATTTTTATATGTAATTTATGAATGAATTTTCATCGTATGAAATAAATTACATATTATTATGTAAATTATGAATGAATTTAACCCGCATGAATGAAATTTCATTTTTTCTATGAAATGAATGTATGGGTTTACTTTGTAAATAAAGATTACATTTTTATAATGTAAACAAGAAGTAGGATTCACATTGTAAATAAAATTTATATTTTTATATGTACTTAAGAACGATGAATTATAAATTACATTTTACATGTAAGAAGGAATTGGACGATGAAATATAATTTACATTTTACCGTAAATTAAAGAAATTAAAAGAATCAAAAAGGAAGAATTCATCATTCAAGTATGATTTTCAATTCTTTGTAAATGAAGGGATAAAAGGATAAAGAAGGAAAATATACTTAAGAATAAAGAGTTAAACGGGTTACGTTTATATATATATAAATATAATTAAAATTAAACGAATCAAGCGCGGTATTTCACGTTTTAAAATTATATCTTTAAATGACAATACAAGAAGATCCGACCGTTGGATTTTCTTGAGACTGAGACCGCTAGGACCGTCTTGGAAAAATCTTTCCAACGATATATAATACGTCAAAATCTAACGGTTAGATTTTGAGATATGTGAAAATCAAAATTAATTGAAAATAGCACCAGAATCGACATTGACCTGAATCGTCGTTGATTAAAGATTTAATTATTTTTAATTAAATAAAATAGGAAATAATTGTTATAAATTAGAAATAACGATAAGGAAGAGTTTTCTATAAATATATATATATACGAAGATTATTTGGAAAGGCCGAGTTAATCTCATTCCAAATAATCAAAACGACGATGAGAATTAAAGAAGAAGACGACTAATGAAGACCGTCAATCTTCCCCTCAGGAGGACAGCGATTGAGGCTTTGAATTGATTTGCTCCCAAGTCAAGGTCATGATCGTCGTCCGAACGAACATGTTGATTGAACGGATTTGGCTTTCGCTCAGACCCAGAGCATAAGCGCAAATGGATTGCATGTCTGACGTGGTATTCCTTTACACTGTATCTATTGATCTCTGCTAAACATATATCTGTTTGGTGTCTTTCACCCTTCTCTGAGATGTACGAGCTTAGAGGTTATATGTTGGCAGAAATCAGTGGTATGATATGGATTGACGACGTGGCATGCCAAGATGCATGTGATCAAGGCTTTGTTGAAAAGCAGGCCTTGTGGGATGATCAAAGCATAGTCTGTTTAGGCATAGCTTTGTGTATGACGTGACTTCACGAGCCTCACACACCGGCGGAGTGTAAAACGGGAGAAGGGAACGCAGGGAGTGCACACGTTTCTTTCTAGCTAGAGTGGTGCCAGGGACCTACCAGCGCTGGCATTTATTCATTGTGGTTGTTGGATTTTTCGAGGCCTCGATTTATGCGGTCGCCACTGACCGTATTATAGGTCCAAAAGGACCGGGAAGCGTGTGTTCAGGAATTGCTAATCCATTAAGCGTTAACGTATGGACCGGCCCTGCAGCTATCCAAGGGTTGGACAGAGTACCAATCCAGGGGCATTGCTAGAGTGTCTCGAATCGGTAAGGATCTCCTCCCTAGCCTTGACTCAGATGGAAATCCAAATTCCAAATACGACCCTACGGTTTTGATTGTATTACTAGTATGGAGATATAGTAGGATGGGGTACTATGTTTCCTAGGATTGATACATTTTTTTTGAAATGTTTTTATTATACACTAATAATAATATTAAACTCGTATTTGCCGTATTTAGCATGTTTAATCACCATAAGGGAAAACTCTATCCTCTGGTGTGTGTTGCATTGTGTGATGGGACTTGAGTCTTATGGTGATTCCATTTTTCTAAAAAGCATTGCGATGTTGTACGTTCTGACACTTTAAATTATGCACGACAATCCATGGAGTAAACCTGTTCCGCGTTAGCGGCGTGGTCTTTGGATTTGTCATATTATTATTACTAAACTAGTTATGAATTCTCATACCAGTCCCACGACTGACCCGTAGTTTGTTTCACCTTTTTGCAAACTCGGGTGCCCTCTTTTCTACACGGGCAGCCAAGTAAACAGGTTCATTCTTTGCTTGGAGTCTTCTTGGAGTTGCTCATTATCTTTGCTTGGATTTGCTTTTGCGGAGAGGTGATGACTTGGAGCTTTGAGGACAGCTATCATTTACTTCTATTGCATTTTTCTATCTTTAAGTTCAGTCATTAGACTTGTTTCATTTCGTATTGCTTATTTTGGGAGTTGGAACTTATTTTCATTTCTGCAAACTTGATGTAATAATTTGGATTCTGTGACTGTTGGGATTCTGTGGTTTATGGCATTATATTTCCGCTGCTATAATGTTATTATTCTATGGTATTTCCTCTGCTATGTTGTATCAGTGATATGTATTGTTATATTTATGTTGTATTCCATATGATTATTCCTTACTTTCACCTAGTGGAAGTTTGGGGTCATCACAGTTGGTATCAGAGCTTATGTTAAACTTAGCTTTGGAATATAACATATTTATAACAAATTCGTTTACATAGAATCACAATATTCTATGGCGGACATTTCATGTGATACATAATAGCCAGTCACTTTCGTCATCTTTTCATTCATCCTTCGATCTTTTCTATCTCTTAGAACCACCATTACAGTTGTTTTGATTCTTCCCTTGATCGTACAGAACTAACTAAAAATGGGTACTCGGGCCGCTAGAACTAGTAGAGCTAGAGCAAAGAGGCAAGACGCTACTGGAACTGAGGAGCTTTATTCCCAACGACACGGTTAAGAAGTTAGAAACTAAAACATTCTACGTTCTCTAGGTTAGTTCCTACTCTTCTATTTCTCTTTTCCTTTTCGAGGACGAAAAGTTCTTAAGTGGGGGAGAATGTAACAACCCTGAATTTTGGGGTAAATTTAAAATTTTATTTAAAGTGATTTTTAATGGGTTTTGACTATTTTAAATAATTTATTTTAAATAATAATGGTAAAAATTTATTTTAATTGAAGCTAAAACAAATATAATTTTAAAAACGAGCTTGAAATGACGAGGTAGTTTGAAATTTTAATTTTAAAACTTTGACTGAATGTACACAATACAAAATAAATCAGAATTGAGTGAAACCAAAAATATTTAAATCTGTTTAATTATATCTTTCTAACGAATCTGAAAAATTGAAATTTCGTTTTAAAAAGTTATGGCCATTTCTTTTTTTTAGTAAGGTCGCTGTAAGAATTTATATAATATAATATATATATGGTCCAAAAAGCTACTTTTTACATACGAAGGAATTTGAACTCGAAACCACTTCCATTGAGTCCAGAATGACGTTTCTGCATTTAAAAAGTATAAACACTTATATATTTGGAGTTTCGAAAATTATTTGTTTAAAAATGTATTTTTAATATAAAATATATAGCCATAGAAAATAGTGATTTTTCAAACAGTGTCCATTTCTGACGAAACCACTTTTGTTGGATTCGGAATATTAAATTATTGCTAGGTTTCAAATTTTAGAATTTTCCAAGCTAGTACGTGAGCGTGGCAAAAGAAACAGTATTTAGTCAGTTTTGGTCAAAATTAATTGACTGAAAAATAGCCATTTTTCAAAATATTTCAGAATTCAACGAAATAAATTTTGTTGGATTCATATCATCAAAACAAAGCTAAAAATGATTTTTTGGTAATTTTTAGAATTAAAATATAATTATAATTGATTTTTCAGTGTAAACGGGCAAATTTTTGACTTTAAAAATTCATTAAAAATTCATACGGGCTCAGAATTGAACGAAATTAATTTTCATAGGTCCACAGCATCAAAACATAGCTAAATATATTTTTCGAGAATTTTTGAAGTTAATTTGTGACCTCGGTGAATTTTCATGTACGGTATACATTAAAATATTAATAAAATAATATAATTATTCCAAAACTCATAATAAATTTCTGAATTGGGTCCTGTAACATGTTCCATTGCGTTCAAAAGGCCTCAAAACCTTAAGAACGATAGTAAGCAGGCCTAAATCGGAGTTCGAACCAAAACGAGCTTTAACGGGCTAATTAAATTATTAAATAATGATTAGCATAACCTAATATAATATTATATATTCCGAAAACACTGTTCATCGTCCTTCCTCTTCTCATTTCAGCCGCCACTTGAACCTACCACTCTTCAAAACTTCATTCTCAGTTTTCTCCTCCGTTTTTAACGGAATTTAGCGTGTGAGTACTCATTTCGAAGCTCTTCCCGAGCTCTTCGATCTCCGACAAGTCCCAGCACCTCTCGTGCATCGTAGCTCCGCCACCAAGGCAGAGAAGCCGCCGCAGTTTGCTACAAACCGGGCCCCACCACGGCGATCGCACCTCCTCCCTTCTCCGGCGCAGGTAGACCTCTCCAAGCCGGACAACCTCCAACAAACGGTTCGTGAAACCATCGCCTACCACTCCAGAAAATCGAATTTGAAGTTTTGAACGTTCTAAGATCCGAAACCAAGTGAATTCGAACATCAAATCTAATCGAACATGAAGCATCTCCTCAGACCAAACACTGTGAGAATTTTATTTTTTTAAATTTAATTTAATTATTAAATTATTATTTGCATGGTTGTTGATCGTAGATTAAAAGAAAAGAAAAAACATGATATTTAGAACATGGATCTGAACGATTCACCCCGTATGTTGAATCTAAATTGATTAGAACGACATGAGATTAGATCTGAAATTTTAAGGTTTAAATTTGAATTAAGAATTAATTAAAATTAATTAATTATGTGTTATTTATTTAACCATGCTATGTTGATTTTGTATATGCTATGTGAAATCCCATCTTGAAATTTACTTCGATGTTAGTTATTGCATCTGATCATGTTGTTGTGTCTGGATGTTGTTATGTGACTTGTGATGAAATCTACATTCTCTTTTTATGTAAAATGGGAATAGAGAAGAAAAATTAACGTTTATTTTGATGTTAATAAGAAGTAAACTCACGGCATGTAATTTAACATTTTTGATGTTAATATTATAAAATTCACCGTAGGATGTAAATTAACATTTTTGTTAATGTTAATATTAATAAGAAATAACATCGTATGAGAAATTACATCGCATGTTGAAATTTAATTATGTACAAGTAAAGTAAGAAATTTGCGACGTTATGAAATTTACATTTTATTATATAAATTTATATGAGTTTCACCGCATGTATAAATCTACATTATTTTTTCCATGTAGATTAAATAGTAATTTAGACCATAGGGGAATTTCACATTTTATTTATGTCAATAAAGTAATTTTCAACGTATGATAAAATTTACATTATTTTTAATGTTAATGATAAGTAATTCAACGTATGATAAAATTAACATTATATTTAATGGTAATAAGAATATTTACAACGTATGAAAATTTACATTATTTATTTTTAATGTTAATATATAAAAAGTAATTTAACCGTATGATGGCATTAACATTTTAATGTTAATATTAAAAAGTAATTTAATCGCATGTATAAATTAACATTTTTAATGTTAATATTAAAAAGAAATTTCAATTTACATATTATTTGATGCAAATAAAATAAGAATGCGACTTGTGTTAGATTTTACATTTTATTATGTAAAATTGAAATGTAGGAGAATTTAACATTTTTGTTAATGTTAAAAAAATAGAAATTTCATCGTATAACAAATTTAACATTTTTGTTAATGTTAAAAATAAGAAATTTCATCGTATGACAAATTTAACATATTTGTTAATGTTAGAATATTGGAATTTACGATGACATAAAATTTACATCTTATTATGTAAATAAAATATTGAAATTTGGAGATGACATAAATTTTACATTTTATTATGTAAATTAACGTTAGAATTTCACCGTATGAAAAGTTTACATTTTTATTAATGTTAATATATATGAACATTCACTGTAGGAGGAGTTTACATTTTTATTTATGTAAATAAAGGAAAATTTTACCATATGAAAATTCACATATTTATTAATGTAAATTAAAGAGAATATTTAACCGTAGGATTTGTTAACATTATTTTTAATGTTAATATATGTGAATTTAACCGTAGGATTTGTTAACATTATTTTTAATGTTAATATATGTGAATTTAACCGTAGGATTTGTTAACATTATCTTTAACGTTAATACATAAAAAAATTCACCGTAGGAAGATTTACATTAATTTTAATGTATTAAAAAGAATGGACTTTACATTGCGTTTAAAGAGTAAATTTTACATTGTAAAGAAGAATGGATTTTATGTTGTAACTTGAGAATAGAAGTTTACATTTTGTTGAATGCAAATTCAAGAAAATGTGACAAGAATGAGAATTTACATTTTCCTTAATGTAAATATATAGAAATTTCACCGTATGTGAAATTTACATTTTTCTTAATGTAAATATACATGAATTTCACCGTATGTCCATTTTACATTATTTTTAATGTAAATTATATAGTAATCACAACGTAGGATAATTTTGCATTATTTTATAATGTAAATAAAAAGGGGATTTACACTGTAGGAATTTAACATTATTTATAATGTTAAGATAAAAGAATGATATCGTAGGATGAATTGACATTATTTATAATGTTAATAAAAAGAGAATTGACCGTAGTATAAGTGACATTATTTATGATATTAATAAAAAGAAAATTTACCGTAGGATAAGTGACATTATTTATAATGTTAATAAAAAGAGAATTGACCGTAGGATAAGTTACGTTATTTTATAATGTAATTTAAAGAAATTTAGACCGCATGACATGAATTACATTTATTTATGTAATTTATAAATGAAATTAGACCACACAACATAAATTACATTTATTTATGTAATTTATGAATGAATGAAGCCCGCATAATATAAAATACATTTTTATATGTATTTTATGAATGAATTAAGACCTCATAAAATAAATTACATTTTTTTATGTATTTTATGAATGAATTAACATCGCATGAAATAAAATACATTTATATATGCATTTTATGAATGAGTTAAGATCGCATGAAATAAATTACATTTTATTTTATGAATGAAATTAGTCCGCATAAAGTAAATTACATTTTTATATGTAATTTATGAATGAATTTTCATCGTATGAAATAAATTACATATTATTATGTAAATTATGAATGAATTTAACCCGCATGAATGAAATTTCATTTTTTCTATGAAATGAATGTATGGGTTTACTTTGTAAATAAAGATTACATTTTTATAATGTAAACAAGAAGTAGGATTCACATTGTAAATAAAATTTATATTTTTTTATGTACTTAAGAACGATGAATTATAAATTACATTTTACATGTAAGAAGGAATTGGACGATGAAATATAATTTACATTTTACCGTAAATTAAAGAAATTAAAAGAATCAAAAAGGAAGAATTCATCATTCAAGTTTGATTTTCATTTCTCTGTAAATGAAGGGATAAAAGGATAAAGAAGGAAAATATACTTAAGAATAAAGAGTTAAACGGGTTACGTTTATATATATATATATATATATATATATATATAAATATAATTAAAATTAAACGAATCGAGCGTGGTATTTCGCGTTTTAAAATTATATCTTTAAATGACAATACAAGAAGATCCAACCGTCGGATTTTCTTGAGACTGAAACCGCTGGGACCGTCTTGGAAAAATCTTTCCAACGATATATAATACGTCAAAATCCAACGGTTAGATTTTGAGATATGTGAAAATCAAAATTAATTGAAAATAGCACCAGAATCGACATTGACATGAATCGTCGTTGATTAAAGATTTAATTATTTTTAATTAAATAAAATAGGAAATAATCGTTATAAATTAGAAATAACGATAAGGAAGAGTTTTCTATATATATATATATATATATATATATATATATATATATATACGAAGATTATTTGGAAAGGCCGAGTTAATCTCATTCCAAATAATCAAAACGACGATGAGAATTAAAGAAGAAGACGACTAATGAAGACCGTCAATCTTCCCCTCAGGAGGACAGCGATTGAGGCTTTGAATTGATTTGCTCCCAAGTCAAGGTCATGATCGTCGTCCGAACGAACATGTTGATTGAACGGATTTGGCTTTCGCTCAGACCCAGAGCATAAGCGTAAATGGATTGCATGTCTGACGTGGTATTCCTTTACACTGTATCTATTGATCTCTGCTAAACATATATCTGTTTGGTGTCTTTCACCCTTCTCTGAGACGTACGAGCTCAGAGGTTATATGTTGACAGAAATCAGTGGTATGGTATGGATTGACGACGTGGCATGCCAAGATGCATGTGATCAAGGCTTTGTTGAAAAGCAGGCCTTGTGGGATGATCAAAGCATAGCCTGTTTAGGCATAGCTTTGTGTATGACGTGACTTCACGAGCCTCACACACCGGCGGAGTCTAAAACGGGAGAAGGGAACGCAGAGAGTGCACACGTTTCTTTCTGGCTAGAGTGGTGCCAGGGACCTACCAGCGCTGGCATTTATTCATTGTGGTTGTTGGACTTTTCGAAGCCTCGATTTATGCGGTCGCCACTGGCCGTATTATAGGTCCAAAAGGACCGGGAAGCGTGTGTTCAGGAATTGCTAATCCATTAAGCGTTAACGTATGGACCGGCCCTGCAGCTATCCAAGGGTTGGACAGAGTACCAATCCTGGGGCATTGCTAGAGTGTCTCGAATCGGTAAGGATCTCCTCCCTAGCCTTGACTCAGATGGAAATCCAAATTCCAAATACGACCCTACGGTTTTGATTGTATTACTAGTATGGAGATATAGTAGGATGGGGTACTATGTTTCCTAGGATTGATACATTTATTTTGAAATGTTTTTATTATACACTAATAATAATATTAAACTCGTATTTGCCGTATTTAGCATGTTTAATCACCATAAGGGAAAACTCTATCCTCTGGTGTGCGTTGCATTGTGTGATGGGACTTGAGTCTTATGGTGATTCCATTTTTCTAAAAAGCATTGCGATGTTGTACGTTCTGACACTTTAAATTATGCACGACAATCCATGGAGTAAACCTGTTCCGCATTAGCGGCGTGGTCTCTGGATTTGTCATATTATTATTACTAAACTAGTTATGAATTATCATACCAGTCCCACGACTGACCCGTAGTTTGTTTCACCTTTTTGCAAACTCGGGTGCCCTCTTTTCTACACGGGCAGCCAAGTAAACAGGTTCATTCTTTACTTGGAGTCTTCTTGGAGTTGCTCATTATCTTTGCTTGGATTTGCTTTTGCGGAGAGGTGATGACTTGGAGCTTTGAGGACAGCTATCATTTACTTCTATTGCATTTTTCTATCTTTAAGTTCAGTCATTAGACTTGTTTCATTTCGTATTGCTTATTTTGGGAGTTGGAACTTATTTTCATTTCTGCAAACTTGATGTAATAATTTGGATTCTGTGACTGTTGGGATTATGTGGTTTATGACATTATATTTCTGCTGCTATAATGTTATTATTCTATGGTATTTCCTCTGCTATGTTGTATCAGTGATATGTATTGTTATATTTATGTTGTATTCCATATGATTATTCCTTACTTTCACCTAGTGGAAGTTTGGGGTCATCACAGTAGGGTTAAGTCATGGACCACTTGAACACTTAACCAATTAAACACGGTGGGTTGATGGGGTTAAGTCATGAACCTTGGGTACACTTAACCAACTTGATACTTGATTGGATAGGGTTAACCATACTTAACCTGTTAGAAACCTTAGTTACGTGGTCCTTTTCACCAGTAACCCTCTTGGTTGTATCATGATACCCTAGGGACTAGGCTAGGGTGGGGCACGATTACTGGGCTGACATGTAAGCGACCAAAACGCCGGCTGAGTAGGTGCGCCGGTGTAGGTTCAGGCGGACTATGGTCGTGCACATAGTCCGGAGTTGAAAAAGCAGACACGGGCACCGGTACGTTTAGACTGTGCGTGCTTGATTTGTGTCCGTGGTTGACACCCTAGGGCTTGATACACCCTAGGGTGGACCTAGCACAGTTTGACTACACTTCGTGGTTGGGCCGTATGAAACCGACACTTGACGAGTTAGGCTTTAGGGAGCCGATCGATTAGACCGTGTTGTTGGACCTTGACTTAGGTCATCTCGTGATATTGGGCCAAGATTGGGCCGAATTTGGGCCAAGGGATCACTTCTTGTTCATACTTGACATGGGTTGGAATACTAGTACACTTGGTGCAAAAACTTAACCTTGTATATGCGATGCCACACTTGATCTATCTTGTTAACTTTTCACCATGCCAGTTATCACTCTATGTTTCATCTCTGTTTTACATGGCCAGTTAACTTTATTTGTTTTTATACTAGATAGGACTTACCAGTCTTTTGACTGACCCGTTTTCTTTCGCCTCTTTTCTTTCGTTCCCCCCCCCCCCCCAGGTTTACAGGGTGGGAACACTAGCACCTAGCTTGGATCTTTAGCTGCTTTTCTGGATAGCTCATGTACGGTTTGGACTTGAGCTTGCTATGGCTTTTATTCTACCTTGGGGATAGTTACTTTATGTTTTTTTCCCAGTTTTCAGTTGATGTTTCTAGACTTTGTTTTGTGGGAAAATAATGACCAAATACTTTGATGTAACTTGATTATGGTTTTGAAATGTTAGTTTTATCCGCTGCTTTATTTACTCTGTTTTTACTTATATGTTCTGTCTTGTGATATC
Organism: Allium sativum; assembly: GCA_030737875.1. NCBI lineage: Eukaryota > Viridiplantae > Streptophyta > Magnoliopsida > Asparagales > Amaryllidaceae > Allium > Allium sativum. The sequence continues at coordinate 143,143,815 of CM060913.1, read as the reverse complement.
TGCATGCATGTTTACCTTGTTTAACGCCCCTCCAAAGCTAGTGTGCTTGCAAGAGTGGCATTGGCGGAGGTGGGGTGTTACAATATCCCTTGGGTGCTTGTCTGATGTTGGTTTAGGACTTCGTGGCTAGTGCTTGGGAGATGTCGATATCGATTAGGATAGTCTATGCTTGATAATTGATTGTTATGAATGTACTACTTGTTTCTACTTGATAATTTTAAAGGCTGTCACTCTCCGATATGGGGAAGACGGATTTGGGTTCTTCTCTGTTGATGTTGGTAGATTAACTGATTAATCCGCCTATTCTTATATACTTTATTGATGATGTTAGATAGTTGTTTTTTCGCTCATTAAGACTGTTATTTGACTCAAGGTTTTATGTTTCCTCTTATTACCCTGGGTTGTTCATCCAATTGTGGATGGGTAGACTGAGTAGCAGGTAGCAGAGTTTAGTGAGGCGAGGATGTAGAGCAATGACGAGTAGGAGTCTTGTGTATTAGTTTCTCTATTATACATGTTGGATGTTTCCATAGTTATGATTGGTGGTCACTCTGAGTGTTGTAGTGATGCAAATTTGTACAGACACTTATGTTGTAATCCAAAGATGTATGGATATTCTTTCTAGTTGTTATGGAAGTTCAAGTTTCTACTTAGATATGCTTCACTATTATATCTTATTGTATATGTTGTATTATATTTTATCCTTTTGTTGTAAGTTATACGACAGGTGCCTCTTGTGTTTAACTACCTTGGTGATCGTCCATAGCTACCTGGCACACCTTTCAGCGCATTACTCCACTTGTTTAGTGCATGAGTTATGTGTGGTCGTCACAGACCTAATTCATAGATTCTTTAGTAAAGCTAAGGAGCTACAACGATTTATAATCAAATCCAGAGCATGCCTGGGGATCACAATCATACATTTGTGAATAGATGTAGACGCCTTTGATTACAGGTTATTAAACTGAAAAAGGTGCAAAACAGAAAAACATAAGTCACAAACCAGAGTCCAAAAGCTAAAAAATATAGGAAGCCAGCTTAATTTACTTTGATGCTGCAGGGGCTACGCATGGCCTATTTCTATACTCGGAGGTAGTATGAGTTGCGTCTGCGCTGCAGTTGTTGCTCAATTCTTGATGTAATGTGCAAGATCGCCTCGCCGAACACATTCTTTTATTTGATCGCAAGTTGCCTACCCTGGTCACACTACAAGAAAACACCTCAATTTTCTACATAGAATTTCCTACGTCGTTCCTATGCCAAAATGCGGGGCGTAGAGAAGGCGTAGGAAATAAGTAGAAAGACGTAATGGCATAGGAAAGACATAGAAAATTTTCTACGCCATTCCTATGCCAACGGTAATATGCGGAAAATTAATCAAGGCGTATAAAAGTCGTAGAAATTTTCCTACGTTAAAATTATCACTGTAGCGAAGACGTAGACTATCTTCTACATCATTCCTATGCCTATGTTAATTTCCTACGCCATTATTGAAAACAAGGAGGCGTAGGAACGACGTAGGCATTTTCTATGCCTTTGCCACGCCAAAATTTTGTTTGTACAACAAGCCGATCCAACTCATCCTCCACTATTAACATCCAACCATCAGATTGACTTTAATTAAAGGTACTAATAACTAATTCATGCACTCTTCTTCCACTGGTTGTCACTATAAGAAAACACTTTGATTTTTTATATTAAATTTTCTACATCGTTCCTACGCCAAAACACTATGCAGAAAACTAATTAAGGTGTATGAAAGGTGTAGGAAATAACTACATCAAAATTGTTGGCGTAGCGAAGACATATATAATTTTTTACGCCATTCCTATGACTATGTTAATTTTTTTAAAATTCACGTTGACGTGGTAATGGCATAGGGAAATTCCTACGCCAACTCTCCGGAGCTAAAAATAAAATTACTTATATTATACTAATTTGTTTATTATAAGGTTGCATAGGAAATCCAAGATAAAACCCTAATCTCCTACCCCCGTCTCAAATCGAATGCCACCTCCTCAGAATTACTCCTCAAATCGAATGTCGCCTACTGCCTTCTTAGATTGAACACCGCCTCCTCAGATCAAGTGTCGCCTATCACCTCCCTCGGGTTGAAAGCCACTCAGATTGAACGAAGCCTACCACCTCACATCGGTCGAGAAGACCCGATTCCTCCCTTCGGTGCTCAATTTCCCTTCACTGGTTCTCAATAGTCCGGTGTACAGAAGCTTGAGGTGATCAGGCGAGGCGCCTAAGCTGCTGCCTCTTTTTCCCTTGACTTTTCCCAGGATGGAGTCTGCGAGTTAGATAAGTATGTGATTTTGATTATTGAATTCGATATTCTTGTATCTATTTGCGATGATTTGAGGGGTTGTTAATTAATTATAATCGATTGTCTTTTGTTATTATGCCTAGAATGTAGGACTTGCTACAGAAGCAATATCTCATGTTGGAACGCTTATTGCAATGGGTGATCCTTTGTCTTTTATAGGAGCAGCTTACTTGAAGCCGGTTCTGGTAGTTCTTGTAGAGCTTATCTCAAAACAAACAAGTTGGAAGATTTGGAGAAATTCGAAAATGCACTCTCTGCTACCAAAAAATGCAACAAACTGTCTTCAAAGATGGGGAACACCAGACTGTGCAATTTGAGGAAAACTGTGATGGTAATATTAAAATTTAAAGGTAGCACCCCTTAAAATTTGATTGCTTTCTGTTTTATATGACCGTATGTTAAATTTAAGGCAGCACATGCTTAATTGATTTATATACACTTTCTTAGTTGCTTCTACCTGTGGTTCATTTTGTAATATTTGTAAAAGCTTTATATATTGTAGGCATAATTATGTGAAATTAAAGTCATTCACTTTAATTCAAAAATGGAAATTTGAAATATGTCCAAGATGATTAAAAATATATCGTTAAAAAATAATATCTGAAGTGGCAAGTTAAAAGATTCTAGAGAAGCTATTTGTTATTTGTCTCCTTCTCAACTGACATTTTAAAAGAAATTTTGTTTAGGTGACGTACTATTTACGCTGATAAATCTCATTTAATGGATATAGGTAGTGGTATAGGAAAGTCATCAGCTTTCCCAAATGGAAACCAAGAAAACAATCTAGACGATCTGAAAGAAAATACTTCTAGGAAAGGATCACTTGTTGAGGTATGATTTTCTGTTGGATCAATTTGCTGACCTAACCTATTAACATTCGTGTAATTTACAGAACAACTTTTCTTCTTATTCAAAGTTTAACTAAATATGCTAACTTCATGTATCTTCTATAATCAGGATAATTTCTTTCTTTTAAATTCAGTTTACTTTCCAAAAGTATAATAAGTTTAACCCAGTGTTTACCAATTTATAAGCTTAACCCAACTCTTTACCAATTTAGGCCCCTTTTGACAAGGTTGGTGCTTAATCAGTGATTTGTCTGGTGCGATTTCAAAGTGTGCCTTACAGATTTGTATAAAAAAAACATTGGCATTGTTTGAAATAGAACCATTATAAAAAAATTAGTTTTTATTTAATGAATTCGCTCTAATACAATTTGAAATCATGTTGTTACAAACTATTGACATAATGCCATCTGTTTAAAAGTGGTTTAAGTTGTGAAATAGTTTTCTAAATGGGCTAAACTTGTTATATTGATTGTTTAACCAAGAGTAGACTCAATGTAAGGTAATGACTTGAATTTCAATTCACCAAAGGTAAGATCATCTTTTTTTACTTTATACTGAATCCATGTACACAAAATCATAGTATTTTATCATAGAAATGCAAAACAATGGTTAGAATCAAATGTAACAGAGAAATGAAAACCAAGTTTAGATGTATTTATTATGATGATTATAGTATGACATAATTACTAGCATAACCTAACGAGTTATTGTAATCCTCACGTGTTCACCTTGATGTTGGTTTTTATATCCTGAACCATAATTCGATTTAGGTTACATTTTGGTTCAAGTTACATAGGCTTTCAAGAGAAACTTACCTTGGTTTCATATTTATCCAGCATCTGTATTTTGTTTTAAACACAAATGCTATAATGTAGGGTATTAATGCTATGATGCTATTGCTGCTGAGGACAAGAAAAAACTGTTAAGGAACTTAAAATGTGCATTGCTGAGGTGAATATTTCAGTAGTAACACCTATAATGTATATAAAGCTAAGCATGACAATTCCCGCATTGGCGGGGAAAGAATACCTACATGTGTTTCGGTTAGTATTGTGTGCCAGAAAGCACTCTACTTGTTAAACTTTCCATTGCAGAATTATTAGTTTTGTTCCATAAATGTTTGGTTTTCACTTGAAATAATTGATATAATATACCAAATCTATGCATTTGGTAGAAGCTACTTATCTTTCTTGAATTGCTAATTTCATAATTGGATTAGCTTGAACTGATATGCTTGTAATTGTATTCCATTTTTCAAGTGATGAATACACCTTGGGGGGAGAGAGTGATGTTTGAATTCACTGGTACTAATACTATTGCTAAACCCTTGCATGTTAGCCCATTCATGGTAACTCCTCAAATTAGCAATCTGCAACATAGTTGAAATATCGTTGTTGGAAGCAAAATGATCGCCGTGAGATTTTCTGACATCGGTTCGATAAAGAGCCAAATGATCGTGAGAGTTAATTATTTTTATTCGTAGCAACATTTTATATAATGTCATGTATCATGAGTATATTATTGTATTTTTTAGATGTATGAGAACTTGATTAGTGTTACATCGACTTTGTAACAATATGATTATATATTTGAAATTAATTGAAGAGGAATGATTCGATTTTAATCTTTAGATTAAAAAATAAGCCTATTTAGTTTTTGTTTAATATGGTGAAATAATACATGGTAATAATATATTAAAATTGCTTCAAAAAAGGCGTACGTTGGGCATAGGAATGACGTAGCAATTTAATTTAAAAAAACGACGTGGGAAAGGTTTAGGTAAATGGATGGCGTAGGAAGGACGTAGGAAATGTTAGATGTAAATTTGTCGTAGGAAAATGGTAGGAAGATTATGGCGTAGGAAAGACGTAGACAAATAATGGCGTAGGTATGGCGTAGGTAAGACATGAGTATATTTTTACCTACGTGGGTTTTACCCATGCCAATATTGTCATAGGGGTTACGTAGCTACTGCATTTACCTACGCCCCGCCTACGCCATTTTGGCGTAAGTAAAACCGCAGTTTTCTTGTGGTGTTAGAGTTATGGCCCTTCAGTTCATGGAACGTATAGTGCTTACCAGAGTTCATTTCCTTTTCAATCGGTTCCCTTTTGGGGGGCCTTTTGGAAAGGATTGGTTCCATGGACTTCAAGATAGATTCTTTCCAAGCCCTAAGTAAGTATAGTATAGGAGGGGAATCTTGGCTCTACCACGGTCGTACATTCCGCTCGTCCCAAGATTTGCCTTTCCCTTCTCTGGGTTAGAGGGTCCTATGTCCCTTGCCATGTTGGCTTGGTGAACTCGTTTTTCACCTCGAGAGTTTTCTTCTCGTAGAAACTCTCTGCCTCAAAATAAAACTCGCCAAGATCCCTCGGCGGGTCTCGTTGTAGCAACACTTTGAAATAAATCTTGTTAAGGATTCCAGAAAAGGAAGCTATTAGAACCATGAATGGGTTCGATTTGTCGACGAAACCACAGCAACATTGAATCTTTTTAGAAATTTGTGCAAAGTCTTTCCCATCCTATGCTTAGTTGTTGTTAGAGTCACAACGTTCTTAGGACGAGCGATGTGGACCTGAATTGCTCAACGGATTTTCCAACAAAGACATTCCAGTTATTAACAGATTCTGATTTCAATTACCTAAACCACATAGTAGCGATGTTTGTGAGATAGAGAGGGAAGCACTTTTCCATTATGTTATCAGAAGTTACAAGTACTTCTATGTAGCACATAAAATGAGTGGTAGGATCCCTCCCACCATCAAAAGCTTCCAATACAGGCAATTTGAAGTTCGATGGGTTTTGAGAATTCCTGATTTCCTAAGAAAACGGGTCGCAAGTGACACAGTCCAAGTCTGATAGAGATGATCCGCCTCGAATAGAACGTCGGATTGGTTCAGCAATCTGACTATCACTTACAGATCTAAGAAACCGTCTCCAATCATTTAAGCTGATAGGTGCCCCCCATGTTTAATTCTGAATTAGCTATCGGTTTATTCACAACAAGAACATCCGACTTAATTCAAATTTGAGGAGTCGCTAAGCACGTAAACCTAACTCCCCAAACCGTGGGAGACTTCGAACATCCGCATCTTCGCGCGCTCGTGCTTGAGCAACATTGAACAACCAAAGTATCCTGAGTCATTCTTCTGTCGGGGATGGGGGTGTTGACCCTGAGTGTAGCGGGGGCGGTACCAATTCGAGTATCAATATTGACCTATTGCTGATTTTGAGTGTGATGACCGCCCACAGCCCCCGCACTAAACAAGAGGAATAATGCGATAAAAGGTGTGCCATGCAACTATGGACGATCATCAAAGTAGGTAAGTACCATTGAAACCTGTCATAAATCTCAAAGCGCAAGGATAAGATATAATAGAACATATACAACATGTAATAATAATGAAATGCAATTGCACAGAAACTGAAAACTCTTAATAGTACCCGTAGAAAGATCCATATAACTTAGGATAATATTTCTGTACAAAGGTTCTTACTACGTCCCTCAAAGTATATAGTATCAGCAGAAAAAAAATACTAGATAGTAATAAAACTGGTACGTGAGCCTCCTGCTCTTCATCGATCAGCATCATCGTCCTCACTAAAGCATCACCTATCACCTGCTACTCAGTCTGCCCATCCACAACCGGATGAACAGCCCAAGGTAATAAGAGGGAAACATAAAACCTTGAGTCAGATAACAGTCGTAGTGAGCGATAAAACAGCTAACAAACTTCATCAATAAAATATATGAGAATAGGTAGATTTACCAACCACTACCCAACAGTAGAGAAGAACTTACACCCGTCTTCCCCACGTCCGACAGTGATAGCCTTTACAATCCATCATATCCAAGGTAACAACAATTCATTTATGGAAATCTGAGCAACCATCAATAAAATTCATAGCATCCATATTACATAAGTCTCACATAGACAATCCTAATTGAGTTTAACATCCCTCAAGCACTCTCCCCAGAGGCCTAAACCAATATCAGTCAAGCACTCAAGAGACATCTCCCTCGATGTTGGATAATCCACGGAGATGGTATAACAAAACATTCAGACATTAAAACATCCATGACAGACTCTGGCAATCACCGCCAATCCTTCTTTGAAACCATCATTAATCGCATGACGGTCCATCATGACTACCATATGTCAAGGGCTAATGGTAACCCCAGTTCTAGCAAAAACTCCATACTCCATCATGACACGTATGTTTGTCTTCTCAAATCTCGACAACTAGGCCCTTCACGACAACCCAAGGTACGAGGTCCTTCATGATTGCCCAAAGTACCCCTGCTTTGAGTCTGCTAGAACTTACGATAACGATAATATCTTGGCCTTCGCATCATTAGTCATCATCACTGACGACTAATCATAAACTCAAGTCCCACTCGAGTAACTATTATCCACAATCCAACACTTTTGAGTTGTTGTACTCGACCACAGCTTTTAACAGCATTTCAGAAATGTTGCCGTAGCTCTGGTGCGACGGAAACCCTGCGCAACCTATCTTTGGTCGTGCTCGACCACAGCTTTTAACAGCGTTTCACAAATGTTGTCATATTTCTGGTGCGTCCGAAACTCGTGCACGACCTATCTTTGGTCGTGCTCGACCACATCTTTTAACAACATTTCACAAATGCTGTCGTATTTCTAGTGCGACCGAAACCCATGCGCGACCCATCTTTGGTCGTGCTCGACCACAGCTTTTAACAGCATTTCACAAATGTTGTCATAGCTCTGGTGCGACCTCTGGCATGTACATCCCCAATCTAAGTCCAATTTCGACCAAAACTTCGCCAATCGACACAATCGACGAAATATACTCGTCTAATTCATTCAACACAACCATAAGCATGTTACGAAACCAATAACATCACCAATTTGGCCATTTCATCAATAATTATGTAAAATTCATCAAAATCACCATAAATGCAAATACGAACAAAACTATAGATCTAAATTGCATAATCATATGGAGTAGCATGAAAATTACCTATCTAAACTTGTTAAATCAGATCATAGGGCGATTTATATGAAAAGGGACTTACCGATGCATAGATATATGGAAAAACACTTGAATTTGATGAAAAACATGAACAAACACCCATATACTTCATTGAATCCATGTGAGAGATGCATATCACTCGCCGATTCCCCAAAACAAGCTAAAATTTATGGAAAAAAATCCATACAACAAGCACCTCGCACCAAATCCCTTGATCCGATGAATCCTAGCTTCAATTGATGTAGATCTAGCCTCCAATGGGGTAGATCTATGATTTCCTCCTTTGGATTTTTATTTTTACTGGTGGAAAGGTGTTAGAGGAAGGAGGAGCACAAGGTCAGCAAATGAGAGAATGGGGAAGTAAACTATTTTCCATACCTCTCACCCTCTATTTATTATTTCCACCAGCCCACTAATGGGCCTCTCCCAAATCAGCCCATTAGGCTCCCGGAACCTAGACAGTCAACTGAAAAACCTTAAAACAGTGATTTCTCCTAAGCCGCTGAGCCAAATCTTTAGTGTAACCACTTTACGGAAAGACAAACATCAATTCCTTTCTAATGACACAGGTCTCACCCTCTGATTTGACCTGAGTCAAAAGTTACTCCCTCTACAAGACTGATAGGGGAAAAATGGTCACAAATAAAATTGGTAAAAATTATGGACATGTCTCACATCCCCATAACCAACATATTAAAAGATGAGAATGGTCCAACCCTCAGGGAATAAAATAAAAATATTCTACGATCTTCTGATATGTAAAACGCGGGCTGTTACATTCTCCCGCCCTTAAGAAATTTCGCCCCCAAAATTCCAAGCAAACACAAGCAACCACAACAATTCTACATGCCTATCATCCATAAGAAGCCAATTCTATCACCTAAACTAGCAACCATCAAGTCATGCATCCATAGCCTTATCCTAGCACGCGGAATTCTAACAAACAAGATACAACAATATAACGATGATACGATATCAACAGTTCCTACCAACGAAGAGTTCTGGATGAGTCACCCTCATGCTCTCTTCCATCTCCCATGTACAATCGTCACCATCTTCACTCCATTGTACCTTGACTAGATTAACCGTCTTCCTCCTAAGTTGTTTCATGTCATTTCCCACAACATGAAGCGGCTTATGAGGTTCCTCAACAACAGTTTCTACTTCCAAGTCTTCATACTGCTCTAGAGATACCACCACATTCGAGTCATGCACAAATTTCCGTAGAAACGACACATGAAACACATTATGCACACTCGACATCTTCTTGGGTAACTCCAGTCTATATGCGAGCTTTCAAATTCGCTCGACTATCGGAAATGGTCCAACAAACCTAGGAGCCAACTTTCCTTTACTTTCGAATCGAACCACATGCTTTAATGGCGAAATCTTCACGAAAACCATATCGCCTACATTGAACTCCAAATCTTTTCGACGCTTATCGACATAACTCTTCTGACGATCCTGGGCTGCCTTCATTTATTGCCGAATGATCTCGATACAATCCAAGGTTTCTCTAATTATCTCTGGCCCAAGTATCAACTTATCTGCAGTCTCCAACCAACATGCCGGAGAATTACATGGCCTTCCATACAATGCCTCATATGGTGCCATCCCAATGCTAGACTGGTAGCTATTATTATATGCAAACTCAACTAGATGTAGATGGTTTTCCCATGATCCACCGAAGTCTAACACACAAGCCCTTAGGAGATCTTCTAAAACTCGATTGACTCTTTCTGTTTGACCATCTATTTGGGGATGATAAGCCGTACTTAAACACAACTCGGTTCCCAAAGCCTCTTGCAAACTTTTCCAAAATCCACTCGTAAACAATGGATCTCGGTCACTCACTATACTCTTTGGGACACCACGGAATCGAACTATTCATTTCACATAAAGTTCAGCCAGTTTTGATGTCGTCCTAGTCGATTTGACAGGATTGAATCTCGCACTTTTGGTCAAACGATCCACGATGACCCAAATCCATTCATTCCCTACCCTGGTTCTAGGTAGTCCATCGATACTTGCTCCCACTTCCACGTAGGAACTTCCAATGGCTGAACCAAACCACTTGGCTTCTTCTGTTCATCTGTCACCAACTGACAATTCATACATTTGGAAATGAACTTTCCAATATCTGGCTTCATCCCCCCCAGTAGTAGACTCGCTTCATGTCCTGATACATATTATTACCACCGGGATGAATCGTTAACTTCGAGTGATGACATTCTCTCAGAATCTCATCCCTCAGTCCATCTATATTGGGAACAACTAATCGCCCTTGCTTTCGAAGCTAACCTTCTCGATCGACTTCGAACTCTTTATCTTCTGGTTCTAATCTCTGGATAAACTCGACAAGCTTTGCATCTTGCTTTTGGCTCTCGCCAATCCTTTCAATGAGTGTAGGTCTTATCGATAAACTTGCCAACATTTCAGGTTCCAACTCGCACCTTGGCCTGAAATCAAACCGTGCCAAATACTCGAGGCTATTCCATTCCAAAAACATCGCACCCAAACTTACATGTCTTCGACTCAACGCATTTGCAACTGTGTTACCCTTACCAGGAGTATAGGCTATACCAAAATCATATGAAGCCAGAAAATTTAATCATCGTTGCTGCCGAAGATTCAAATCCTTTTAGGAGAAAAGATACTTCAACGACTTGCGTTCCGTAAACAACTCGAATCGAACTCCCAACAGGTAATGTCTCCTCATCTTCAGAGCAAACACATTTGCCACCAACTCTAAATCATGAGTTGGGTAATTCCTTTCATGCGGCTTCAGCTGGCAACTTACGTAGGCCACAACCTTATCCTTCTGCATTAGCACCACTCCAAGTCCAGTACCACATGCATTGGTGTACACTTCCACCTCTTCATTCCTACTTGGAATGGCCAACACAGGAGCACTCGTCAATCTCTCCTTAGGATTCTGAACGCTTGCTCACACTTCACATCCCATGTGAACACTTGGTTCTTCTTCGTCAGTCCTGTCAATGGTGCAGCTATCTTTGAGAAATCCTTGATAAACCATCGGTAATAACCAGCCAACGCAAGGAAACTTCTCACATCTGTCACATTCTTAGGTCTATCCCAGTCCTGGATTGCTGCCAGTTTAGCGGGGTCAACCGCTATCCTATTTCCAGAAACAACATGACCTAAGAACTTCACTTCATTCTTCCAGAAGTGACACTTTGAAAACTTAGCTCTCAGCTGATGATTTCGCGGGATCTCCATCACAACTCTCAAGTATGTCTTGTGTTCTCCCTCATTTCGAGAATAAACCAGAATATCATCCACGAACACAAGCATGAACTTGTTCAACTGATCTTTGAATACCCTATTCATAAGATCCACGAAATACATTGGCGCGTTAGTCAACCCGAATGGCATCACCAACCATTAGAAGAAGCCGGATGGTGTCCTAAAAGCAGTCTTTGGCACACTATCCTTGCCTACCCTCAACTAGTGAAATCCCGTTGCCAAATCCATCTGAGAAAACACTTACACTTTGTGAAGCTGATCAAACAAGTCATCAATCCTTGGCAGCAGATACTTGTTCTTCCTAGTCACCTTGTTTAGCTCACGATAGTCAACACACAATTTTAACAAGCCATCTGCCTTGGTTGCAAACACGATCGATGCACCCCATTCGGAAACACTTCTCTAAATGAATCCTTTTCCCAAATGGTTACGAACTTACACCTCCAACTCTCGCTGTTCCTTAGGCGCCATCCACCTAAGAGGCATAAGATTGGTCTAACACCCTCGACCAAATCGATCCTAAACTCAATATCGTCATGCGGCGACAACCCTATGACCTCGTCAAAGATATCTACATACTCATTAGTGACTAGCATTGATGACAGGTCTTCTTGTGGAATCCCAAGCGAATATAGATAACCCACGAAGACCGCATCTTCGCGCTTACTTCTAATCAACACCTTTCTCCCTTCCACATCCCCGACCCTCACCTCTAGCTTCTCGCAATTCACCCTTGCCGCATACCTCTTGAGCCAATCGATGCCCAAGATGATCCCAAACCCAGTGAAGTTAAGAACAAAGCAATCACACACAAAAGAGCAACCATGACTCGACAACACTAGATCACGACACAACATGCACAAACTGGACAAACCCCCAACTGGATTAGTCAGGATCAATGGTCTATCACAAATTTTAGGTTCAAACCCAAGCGATAAACAAGCTCATTGCAAATGAATGAATGCGATGCCCCAGTATCAAAAAGCACACGAACTGAAACACCATTAACATAAAGAGCACCTTGCACCACGACACCCTTTCCTTTTTCCTCTGTAGTAGGAGCTCTTGAGGAAGTTGACACAGCTTCCAAAGCATATGCCTTCACAATCTGTTTCCCTTTAGCTGGTTCCAGACAGTCCTTCTTAAGATGTCCAGTCTTGCCACAATTGTGACACTTCCTCTCAACCTTCGGATTCTTGCACTCATTAGCAAAATGGCCTTTGTATTGGCAATTAAAGCAAACAGGCTTATTCTTAGGCTTCTTTTGGCCATTCTTCCCTTTCTGTTGTTGTTGCTTCCTCTTCTTGTTATTACCACCTAATTGTGGCTTTTGTTCTTCCTTAGGTGCAACAATAGACATCTTTTTACAAAACAGACTTTCATGCCTCAAAGCCTTCTTGACGATCTTCTCAAAATTATCATCGAGGTGATCCACAAGCTGATTCCCAAGATATTCATCCAATCCTAAGACAAATTTCTCGTTCTTTTGATAAGGAGTATCCACATATGAACGAGCATACTTTGACAAAGCCTCGAAGTCAGAAATATAGTTAAGAACTGGGCGACCATTCTATTTAAGCTCCACGAATCTCTTAAACATAATCGACTTTTGCACGGTGGAGATAAATTTTGCTTTAAACTTAGCTTGGAATTGCTCCCATGAATCTCTTCCTCCGGAGTCTCAAGTGTGACAGAGTTCCACCAGTCCATTGCTCTTCCCTCTAACTGCCTTGATGCAAGCTTCCTCTTTGTCGCATCATCAATGCCCAAGTCCTTGAAAATTCGAACACAAGTATCCAACCACCTTTGAACCTCTTCAACTGGTTCAGTGCCCTTGAACTGTTTCCCTCCCAACGAGCTAAAGTCTTTGCATAGCTTTGCAAATTCTATAACTCTTGGCATTTGGACTCCAACATCAACCGTAGTTGCCACTGGAACGGGGTTCCTTCGAAGATATGCTTCCATCATAGCTTCAAACATGGTCGGGTAGTCAAGTGCCCCGCCATTACCCCCTCCAGACATAGTTTCTTCCCTAATATTATGTCTTGTATAACGTCGACTCATTCTAAACCTGCAAGTTAGAATGATTAGCCACTTACAAGATAAAATGCTAAAGAATACAGCCGCTACTACTATATATGATAATATATATATATATAGTAAGCATCCAACTAAAATATACAAATACGTCTCTCATATGTAATTACGTCTTTGAACTTTGGCTAAAATCATTAACCAGAGCTCTGATACCAAATGTGATGACCGCCCACAGCCCCCGCACTAAACAAGAGGAATAATGCGCTAAAAGGTGTGCCAGGCAGCTACAGACGATCATCAAAGTAGGTAAGTATAATTGAAACCTATCGTAAATCTCACAACGCAAGGATAAGATATAATAGAACATATACAACAGGTAATAATAGTGAAATCCAATTGCACAGAAACTATTTTTTTTTAACAAAACCTGTAAAAAGATCCATACAACTTAGGATAATATTTCTGTACAAAGGTCCTCACTACATCCCTCAGAGTATACAGTATCAGCGGAAATAGAAAATACTAGATAGTAATAAAACTGGTACGTGAGCCTCATGCTCTCCATCGATCAACATCATCGTCCTCACTAAAGCATCACCTATCACCTGCTACTTAGTCTGTCCATCCACAACTGGATGAACAACCCAAGGTAATAAGAGGGAAACATAAAACCTTGAGTCAGACAACAGTCTTAGTGAGCGATAAAACAACCAACAAAACTTCATCAATAAAGTATATGAGAACGGGTAGATTTACCAACCACTACCAATATTAGAGAAGAACTTACACCCATCTTCCCCATGTCCGATAGTGATAGCCTTTACAATCCATCATATCCAAGGTAACTGTTGTATATAACGGTGTTTGTATACACAATTATACGATGTTTGTTTGATGATAAGAGATTGTTGTATATAACGGTGTTGTATACACAATTATATGATGTTTGTTTGATGATAACAACCAAATAAATATTATTATTAATGTGTTTGAAATCGTAATGTTATCCTACATCACATACATGAATATTATATTTATATTTAAATAGAATACGACTGTATAGATATTCATATTTTCTTACAGTATTTTATTTAAATTAAATATTATATTTCAAACACTCGAACAGTACAATTATTTACAAATCACTTCACAAAATTTGTACTTGTAAATACACAGTATACGATAAACAAATTTTGTTTGACGACAATAAAATAATATTTTATTTCAAACAATTTGTTTCTTACAAATAAACAGTACAATCTCTTCACTACAACTTTCACACTCAGTGCATTTTGCATTTACACATACATTCACTCAGTTACACATTGACACATACAGACTTATATACATTCACAAACACTGACACTCTGTTCTTCTGTTTTTCCATCTTCAATCTTCTAACTTCAGTCTTCTGTCTTCACAGCATCTTCACTGTCAGTCCAGTCATCATCTTCTGCTTACCTGTCATATAAAATAGAAACACACACAGTACACTGCAATAGAAATAAAACAGAATTCATGTGAATATAAATTTTACTTTTTTAAAATTTTATTTGCCTCAGAATTTCGGTGTGTTTCTCATCATTTTTCATGACTTGATCTGATATATTTCTAGTACCCACTGATCAGCCTCAACACACTACACCAGTTTGCTGATCAGAACCAAAAACTGATTCTGAACGGCCTCAACACAGTGTAGTGGTTTGCTGATAAAGTTTCATTTGGATAGTCACACGTGTATACACACATGTATACACACATATACGTGCATATATACACATATGTATACTTGAATACAGACATGGTCGAGACAACTCAACATGGTCGAGACAATTAAACAAGCTCAAGGGGCCAAGCAGCAAGAAAGTCAGCAAGTAACCAATATGGTTCAACCCTAACAACTACACAATATCTCAAGTGGTCGAGCAAACAAACTTCAGTCCAAATAACAAAGGAAATCCAAGCATTTTTAAATGCAGCAAGAACACAACAGCAACATGCATGGTGCAAGGCTCAATTGTGCAAGTTCAAAAGCAAGTGCCACATCAAGTCAAGGTTAAACATGTTGGAACAAACAGCAAATAAGGGTGCAGCTGAATCATGTTAGCACGGTCAAAAGTGATAGTCAACCAGCATACAAGAACAAGCAAAAGTGACAAGTTCAAGACAACCCGAAAGCAAGCCCAACTCAGATGCATGAATTCAATAAACAGCATGGGTCAAGACTGTGTCAACACAGCATGATTAAGTATTAAAGAGTCAAGCAGTTTAAACATGGATGACATAAACATGAGAACTGCAAATGGATATAGCAAAAAATAGTAATTAGCAAAGTTACATGTCAGTGTACAAGCATGCACAGATTAGTGCAGTAATGATCATGTTCAAATATACACAACAACTTGGATGAGATCAACATGAAAATACAATGTATAACAAATCCATGTCCTTTAGATTTCATGAATACACAACAGTTCAGATATGGTTCAGCAGAAAATGTTCTCAAGCATGTTGGATGCAAAGATAGCAAGGCAAGTCAAAGCTAATGACAAATTGAGTGTTAACAACCCAAGTGCAGTGATCAACAAACATATACAAGTGAAGCATGAAGTCAAAAATGGTTGAGGAATTCTTTTTCAACAATACAGCAATGCATGATGCAAGAAACACAAATGCACAGTCAACAAATTTCAGCGTGACCAAGCATGTATGACATTTATTATATATGGAATATGCAATAAATTATGGAGAAAGGAGATTCTCAGATAATTTCTATTAAGGGCAAAGAAATTTCAGGAACATCACTCAGTGGGACAACATGTCTTTGGCAAGAATTGATAATCCAATTATCACTTTCCAGTTTTGATGTTTTTAAGAAGGAAAGTAAATTCATGTTTCAAACCAGAAAAATTGGCAAGTTTTGTGTCTCAAAATTTACAGTGGTCTAGGTTCACAAATCATGCAAGGGCTTTTGTATTTCCAGAATTGATAAAATCATTAAAAGCCGAAGTTATCAAAAACCAAATAAGGAAATCCACGAAAATCATTCAAGCCGATTTTATCAAGAAAGTCAAAGGAGGAAAACGCAAATCAGTCAAGGTCATATATTGAAATCAGAGTGATTTAGGGTTTTCTATTTTTTACCCTATTTATTTACACCATTCTCATCATCGGCAAATATAGAAAACTAACCCAACATTTCAAATCGAAAAAAAAATCGACATCGAAATCCAAGCACCAATTATTAAAAGAACAAAGAGATTAATATTCAGATTTTCTCACAGTTTTCAGACTGTTTCGATCTCGAGAGAAAGAGCAAAGCCCAAAATCAAAGCACCAGATATCGACAGGGATTCAAGCATCAGAAGCTTCATCCAGATTTGAAGAAGCATCAAGCAATCAATTGATTTAGGGGCAAAAAAGAAAAACCCTAGGCCGCCATTTTTATTCTCCAGAAAACAAAAGGGGATCGGGCCAAATGAAATCAAATGAATAAGTGGGCCGGCCAAGTTTTCAGATGATATAGGGGATAACCCTTATGTTTATTTCCTTTTTTTTTTTGATGTTTTAGTTTAAATTTTGTTGTAATTTTAATTTTGTATTGTGTTTTTGTTTTTGTTTTGTAAACCGGATTCAAACAGTGTCTAGATCTGTAAAGTCTAGGATATCAGTCAGGGTGTTGACTGTCAGTTTCAGAGTCTGTAAAATTCTAGGATACGGATTACGGGGTTGTAATTCAGGGAATCTGATCGAGGGGACATCGGTCAGTCTAGGGTTTTGAGCGTAGGGTTAGGACAGGAGCAGACGCTGCGAGTGTACATGGTCTTGTATCCGGGATCTGTTTATAACACCTAGTAGAAACCGTAAGAATGCAGCAGTAGGCAGGGTTTTGCCGAAGCTGGGTATATCTGTGTGTGATTTATTTTCTGCACTTTTATTTCTGCTGCATTCTGTGATCTGTTTATTATTTTAATATCCTGTTAGTTTTTCAATTCAGTTTAAAAACTGTGATAAACCCAATTGACCCCCCCTCTAGGGTTAATCTGGATCCAACAGTAACAACAATTCATTCATGGAAATCTGAGCAACCATTAATAGCATTCATAGCATCCATATTACATAGGTCTCACGTAGACAATCCTAATTGAGTTTAACATCCCTCAAGCACTCTCCCCAGAGGCCTAAACCAATATCAGTCAAGCACTCAAGAGACACCTCCCTCGACATTGTATAATTCACGTGAGATGGTATAACAAAACATCCAGACATTCAAACATCCATGACAGACTCTGGCTATCAAAGCCAATCCTGCTTTGAAACCATCGTTAATCGTATGACGACCCATCATGACTGCCATATGTCAAGGGCTAATGGTAACCCCAGTTCTAGCAACAACTCCATACGCCATCATGACTCGTATGTTTGTTTTCTCAAATCTCAACAACTAGGTCCTTCACGACTGCCCAAGGTATGAGGCCCTTTATGACTGCCCAAAGTAACCTTGCTTTGAGTCTGCTAGAACTTACGATAACAATAATCTCTTGGCCTTCGCATCTCTAGTCGTCATCACCGATGACTAATCATAAACTCAAGTCCCACTCGAGTAACCATTATCCACAACCCAACACTTTTGAGTTGTCTGCCTATTCGTTGCTTTTCACCGATCAACGAACACATTTCAACACTTTGAACCTTCCTACTTGAACTCGTGTTGAAGCTAGAACCATTGTGACTCAAAATCAAACTTCGTTTGGTCGATACTGCATTTTATAGCATCTCCAACCTTTTCTCTATGAAAAACTGGCCAAACTGTCAAAACAGCCTTTTACAACGTTTCCGAAATGTTGTTATATCCCCTTGGTTCAATTCTGCATCCATCTGGTGTGAAGAGCTAAACAAAACTGGCTTTCACAGCGTTTATGTCTTTTTACAGCATTTCAGAAGTGTTGTCCTAGCTCAGGTGCAACCAAAGAAACCCATGCACGACTTATCTTAGGTCATGCTCGAACACAGCTTTTAACAACATTTTATAAATGCTATTATAGCTCTGGTGCGATCGAATTCCATGCGCGGCCTATCTTTGGTCGTGCTCAACCACAACTTTGAACAGCATTTCACAAATGCTGTCGTAGTTCTGGTGCGACCGAAACCCATGCGCGACCTATCTTTGGTCGTGCTCGACCACATCATTTCACAAATGCTGTCATAGTTCTGGTGTGACAGAAACCCATGCGCGACCTATCTTTGGTCGTGCTCGAGCACAGCTTTTAACAACATTTCATAAATGTTGTCGTAGTTTTGGTGCGACCGAAACCCATGCACGACCTATCTTTGATCGTGCTCGACCACCGCTTTTAACAGCATTTCACAAATGCTGTCGTAGCTCTGGTGCTACCCCTGGCCTGTACAGCCCCAATCTAAGTCCAATTTCGACCAAAATTTTGCCAATCGACGAAATATACTCGTCTAATTCATTCAACACAACCATAAGCATGTTATGAAATCAATAACATAACCAATTTGGCCATTTCATCAACAATTATGTAAAATTCACCAAAATCACCATAAATGCAAATACGAACAAACTATAGATCTAACTTGCATAATCATATGGAGTAGCATGGAAATTACATATCCAAACTTGCTAAATCAGATCATAGGGTGATTTATATGAAAAGGGACTTACCAATGCATAGATCTATGAAAAAACACTTGAAACCCATATACTTCATTGAATCCATGTGAGAGATGCATATCACTCACTGATTCTCCAAAACAAGCTAAAAGTGATGAAATAAGAATTAGGACAGCAAGCACCTCGCACCAAAACCTTGTTTCGATGAATCCTTGCTTCAATTGATGTAGATCTACCCTCCAATAGTGTAGATTTATGATTCCCTCCCTTGGATTTTTATTTTTAATGGTGGAAAGGTGTTAGAGGAAGGAGGAACACAAGGCCACCAAATGAGAGAATATGGAAGTAAACTATTTTCCATACTTCTCACCCTCTATTTATAGTTTCCACCAACCCACTAATGGGCCTCTCCCAAATCAGCCTATTAGGCTCCCAAAACCTGGACAACTAACTGAAAAACCTTAAAACGACGATTTCTCCCAAACTGCTGAGCCAAATCTTTAATGTAACCATCTACTTAAAGGCAAACATCAATTCCTTTCCAATGGCACATGTCTCACCCTCTGATTTGATCTGAGTCAAAAGTTATGCCCTGTACAAAACTGACAGGGGCATAATGGTCACAAACAAAATCGGTGAAAATTATGGACATGTCTCACATCCCCATAAGCAACATATTAAAAGATGAGATTGATCCAACCCTCAGGGAATAAAATAAAAATATTTTACGATCTTCCGTTATGTAAAATGCGGGCTGTTACATTGAGGGATTGTCCCTAAGCCTCGAGCTAAACCTTGAGGAATGCGGGTGCTTGGCCCAACGATGTTTCCTATGGTTGATGGCCTTTCGAGACCTTCCATCCAAGCCATAAAAGCGTTCATAACTTCATGTTGTTGTCTAAAGAGTTTTTATCATTTGAGGCGCGAAGTCAATTCTTTGGTCATATCCGTAACCATCCCGTCCACATCTGTCAACTAATGAAGTTTGAGTGATTCCCGGTAGAAGAAACCTCTTGATCCACCTCTATTTTTGTTCCTTCCAAACGAGTCAAGGAGATTTTTTTTGCTTAACCATAGTTTCAAATTCGAGAGAAATCCGAGAGTCTTTGTTTCCAAAGGTAATCCAAAGATATTCTAGAATGCCCTTCCTGGCGCGCCAAAATGTTGACGTGGGAAATTGATTATCCCTCACCAACGCCCAAGTTGTATGAGTTAAGTAGTAAATCCAAGTAGAATATGCAAGTAACTAAAGAGCACACATAATTTATAGTGGTTCGGCACGAACATCTGCGTCCACTTTTTAGTAATCATTCATCATGTACAATACATCTACAAGTTCCTTCGATTATAAGGCTTTGAGTTACAAAGTGGTAAAGTGAGAATTACAATGTCCTCATTAATTCCCTATATGTCATCTTCCTAAGTTCAATATGCTAGAGATATGCTTTTATGTCCAAAAGTGTTCAAAAGCGAACCAAAAGCCAACCTGAATGCAAAAACATTGAAAGAAATCTTCAATGTGAAGTCCAAAAAGTGTATTCTAGACCAAAAAGTCCTTGGTGGAAGGCATTAATGAGTTTTTCTCCAAACTTCTCGAGTGCCAAATGAACAATCAAAAGGTCCCCTCAAACGTTACATCAGTGGGGTATTTATAGAAGGAGTTAGTGGGCCAAAGCCCAAATTTTTGTATCCCGGGAGTTAGCTAAAAATCCAAGTGCTTCTCCTTAAGTATTTTCGTCGAAAGTAAATTTTGTATCCCAAAAATGGGTGGTCTACACGTGTCAATCACCCCAAATCCAGTGATCCGCATGTGCTTGGCAACATTGCTGAACTTGCCAAATTCAGGTAAGATTTCGTATCCAGTGTTATACCGATCCTGGATCAGCGATCTCAAAGTTCCCGATCCACCGACGCGTGCATGTGTTTTTATGTGATCCACTTGGCTAGCTCATGCTTTTTTGAAGAGGGGACAAAATTCGTATCCTAGAAATAAGAAATGTGACTGGTCGCACATTTCCTTTCCAATCCCAAGTGATCAGGTAATTCGACCCATTCAGGGTTTTTACCTGATCCAAATGCCAATGCCAACCTGATCCGATCCTTTGCTTCTTGGTGGTTGACCTGTTCTGCACAAGCATTTTGAGAAGGAGTGGATTTCGTATCTTGGAGGTACAAAAAATGACTGATCCGAAGTTTTGTATACCGAAACCCTGGTTTTTTCGATTCGATCACATTTTGCCATACCCGATCCAAACTAGATCCGAATACAAAATTCCTGATCAAACCACACATTTTCGATTTGATCCTTGTTTTCCCAATACGAACTATGATTTTGAATTGCCGATGTCGATTCAGAATTTTTAACAAAATTTTCAATCTTTTTCTGGATAATTCGCGACTTCGACCAAATCACTGCGTACTCGAATTGCAAGTATTTCGATGACCATGAAATCGTCTTGTGATTGCTTTGCTAAAAAATGGATCAACAGATAGTTTCGAAATGAAACCAAATTAACGAAAAGCAATTGGATTTCTTGGTTTATTTGATTTAATCAAATAATGCTATTAATAAGCAGAAATTGTGGATAAACAAAGTGGTTTGTAAATGTTGACGCCCTGATCCGCAATCTTTTAGCCTATCGGCCATTTCGTAATACATTCAAATGAATGCCCATTGCACACTAAAACATCCAGATCAGATCCAACATTTGTCCGGCTCGGTACAGTCGACACCCAAAGAAAGAAGAAGAAGAGAGGAGCCCATAATTAGGGATCCGGGCATTTGACACTCTAAATGAATTGAATAATAATTCTGAGAAAAGACGAAATCTAAAAGAATAATCTAATGGCGTGGAGAGGGCAACTGGCCAAAAACATTAAGGAGCTCCGCCTCCTATTTTGCCAGACGTCACCAGCCAGTTCTCAAGCTCGGTAATTTGTGAATCCCTGAATTCAGTTTTTATTTACCACTCTTCATACTTCTGTTCTTGAGTTTCGATGTTTTTGTAGTGAATTTGTTCAAAAAAATTACAAGGATCTGAAGACTCTCAACCCTAAGCTTCCTATATTGATTCGTGAGTGCAGTGGAGTTGAACCTCAGCTATGGGCCAGATATGGTAAAAGAAAATTCTTCGTTTACTTCCAGTTGATATTTTAGATTTTGAATACGGTGACTTCAAAGTTGCTGCGTTTTATACCCCTTCAATTACACAACCAAAAATAAAAATAAACGATAATAATCAAATTAGAAACTGCATAGCATTAAAATTGTTGTCTTGTATCTCTTATGATTCTTTTTGTTTGCAGCAAAGAATCTCTCAGTTATTATAAGTGTTTGTGTTTTATACTCTGTTAAGAAATTCTAATGTATCTCATCTGATGCGTGAGTAAGGTATATTCATCACTTTTAAATATATATTTAAAACAATGTATATATTACTTCATATTACTGTTGAATAAATTTAAAATATCTGTCTGACTGGAGATACCAAAATCAGATTATGGGTGCTTTGGATGAGGTGTACCTTTTTTTTCTAAAATAATTTGTCATTAGTTGCACAGGTGTTAGTGGGGCTGCGGGGGACTGGTGTGGAGAGGGAGATTGTTGTTTCACAGTTTCCGCAATGAGCTGTTGTGTTATTTAATATAAGAAGCAAATAGTGAAAACTGCACAATTGTGCTGATATTAATGAAACCCCACATTTTCATGTTTGTTGTCTCTAAAACAACATCTCATGTCAATATTTTTGACATTTATTATTTTCATGAATGGGATTAACTATATCTCCACTGGCTTACTGCCACTAATATTTTTTTTCTTTCATTCATATATTGTGCTTAATTGGGTTCATAAACCAAAATGACTAATATTTAATGCTAAAATCTGTGTTATCAAAGCGCGTGCTATAGTGACAAATAGTGCATAGCGCAGTACTTGCGTTATTGTACTTATAATAGCGCAAAAATAGCACGTTATTTTATCATAGTGCATAGCTCTAAATAACACGTTATTTTGTTTTTGTCTCTTTTTTAAATGTTTGGACAGCGAATAAAGACCAAAATAGCATGCTATTATACTTAATTACTTATAATGACTCAGAGGAAAAACGCTAGAGAGTACGACTTGATGATTGTTTAAATAATGATTAATGATTTTATTTAGATGAAATGGTGGCTATATTTTAAAATTTTAGAAGCATAATATAATTTCTATGTTTTGTTATTGTTGTTATGTAACGACGGTTGGAACAAAGCTCACTATCATTTAACAAAATGTGAGACAATCCTAACGGTCTTCTTCTTGACTCACATCCTCTTAGAGTATTTTGAGAGCATTGCCTTGCCTGCATGACTCAGTCCGTAACCTTCGGCTCCGATACCACTGTTATGTGACGGTAGTTGGAACAAAATCCCCTTCCTTCTGCATAAGGCGCACACATATGAGTTGGCACACAAATCACTGTAACAAAAGGAATTTTTTATGTTACATGCCTACCAATTCATATTTATATGCCACTCCAATTTGTTTCGTGATGTGAGTTTTTTATATTCAAACCGTTATTCCTTTCTTAACAGCATGCGAGACGATCATAACAATTGTATTCTTGAGTCACGTTTAACTTTTGTTTACTTGAATCTTATTATTGTAGATTTCATATATTATTTTCATTTGATCTTATTTTCTCTTTACTTTTTTCTTAGTATTTGTCATTATATTTTTCAAAACATTTTATGCAAAAGTGTATTTTCGTGCATTTTTTCTTGGAGTTTTGTATCACCATAACTGATAAATAGGGATATATTTCATTATAACTCACAATTATAAGAATAAATTTCAAATTTGTTAGACACAAATATATTATATTCATCAATTATTTTGAATGTACAATATGAACTTATCAAGTTTTCTGTAATATAATTACATTTTACATCAAGAACATTTAATATATACATAAAGTATGGTAATGGTTGTATTTGAAATGTTGAACGGTTTGAATATGACGCAAAATATGCAAAAAAAAAAAGTTAGGAAAAATTCACCTGGTTGCTTTTCTAAAAAAAATTGAACTCAATAGAGCACGCTATAGCGCAAGCCTTGCGCTATTTGATATTGACTACGCATGCTAAAATATACAAAAATCATGAACTAAAGTCAACCATGTTGAATAATGTACAATAACACACATTTTCATTACTACTAATTTAGGAAATTAGTATCATTATTTATTGTTTATGCGTCAAGCGTTAATATGTAAATCTGAATATACCATAATGATACCAGACATGTTATTGCTATTGATAATGATTATATGTCGGTTAAGTGCTAAAATACAATATATGAATCTAAATATAGTGAAAAAATTGTTCTCACTCGTAGGCTAGTTGTCGCTATTGGGTAGGGATGTAAATGGGTACTTCTAGATACAGATAGCATCATTTCCGCATTAACATCTGAAATTGTTTTTGGATAGCAGTTATCTGCATATATGGATACCGACAGATATCAGGTTATTATCATATCCTCAAGCGATTAATAAATTTAAGTAATATAAAAAAATGGTAGCATAAACTTTATCAATCTAATTAATTATCAAGTGTGAAAAATGATCAAATAAAAAGATAACAAAAAGTTTTAAGCAATTGATATGCATTAAATTTATATAATACAAACTATTAGCTTAATGAAAAAATAAACCGTTTCCAGCATTGTAGTAAAATACATAAAGTATTGATTATAATCTTAACAATAACCAAATAGATAGTTTTCAGATGCGGAAACCTTCATATCCGCATCTGCTTATTCAAATATCAGATATCTGTCTACTTTTCGAATATGAATGTGAACGGATTTCTTATATTTCAAATATTTACAATTGGGACATTCAAAGATACTAGTTTGAAAATGATAACTCCATGAATGTGGTATAAAAGAAAATAGTTCATTAATTATATGGAACTTAAATTCCTAAAGCATAAGAAACAAGAAAAATTGTAGACATAAGAGGATTTGATTGTATAAGTATTTTGGATTTTTAGTAAATGAAAAAAGAATGGTTTTGTTAGAGTGGCAATTAGACTCGATCCGATGTACCTGGACCTGGCCCAACGCGTTTCGGTTATAGACAAGGTTTTATCGGGTTTAAGCTAGACATTTCGAAAACCTAGATCCGAGCTTCGGTTTAGGTTGGTTGGGTAATAACACTAAAATTGCATATGCTTAAATGTTTTTTGGTCGAGTCAGATCGGTTGGGTTTTATCGGGTCTTTATTGCATTTTTTATCATGTAGATCTGACCGAGATCCAATGGGTTTAGTTTTCCTTTTTTTGGGTTCGTTTGGTTCAATTTTGTGGTTCTCGTTTTTAATTGCCAACCCTATAGTTTACTTGATATAGCTTATGATATACTCTATGTTATCAAAACCCTCGCCCAAGTGCGTTTAGGCTCCAAAAAGCCCTAGTCCCCCTGCCTGTGGCTTTTCTACCTTTCATGGCGCCTATGATGAATGAGGCCCCAAAAGCACCAATGCGCTCTGCTTGTGAAGCGCCAAAAATGCGTTTTTTGCAACATTCGAATAGAAATTAAAATTTTCATCATTTGACTCAATAAGAGCCCTAAATCCAACATACTAAGGAACTTATTGTCGTTTGATTGTTGATTTAGAGTGTATTCTATAAAAAAAGATGTTTCTCTTTCGTCGACCTGTTGAAAAGAAAAAAACATAGATTTCTTTCGCCGAATCGTCCATAAAAAACCTAGTTCATGGAGGATTAAAACTTTATTTAAGACTTTACGTAATGTTTTTTTTTTTTTAATTTCTATATTTTAAGTATTTTATTGTTTGTAAACTTGAGTTGAATGACTTTGCACATTCTTAGTTTGATTTATTTAATCTAATGGTGTGTTTTTTCTTCTAATAATGCTTTAGAATGCCTTTTTTAAATAAAAATTGTGTTTTATTGCATTTTTTTAAATGCAGTTTTTTAGTTGAAAACCGAAAAAAATGTCATTCAAGGCGCTAAAAAAGCTTTAGGTGCAAAAAAACGCTAGGCGAGGGACTGAGGCTTTTTGGGGCTCTTTTGCCTTGACAACTATGGATTTACTCAAATAAGCTTCAGGGAAGAGAATTTGGGAATAGTACCGCTAGTTGATAAAAATCCAGTTAATAGGAGAAAAAAATTATGAATTGTATATAATATACATATATGCAATTCTGAAACTCTTTATGGTAGGTCGTTCATCGTTTACGACATTGGATTGCTAAAAGGTTCAATTTGTCAACACCTATGTTTTTCTTTATTATTACATATGTTAACCTAACTATTTGTATTTCACTATTTTTGTTGGAAAATGAAATGTGATCTTAGATTGAAATATCAATAAAATTTGACAGATATCTCACTATTTTATCTTAATTGAAATTTTATGAGTAAATCGGTTGAAGTTAGATATTCTAAGTTTTGTTGATTTTTCGAACTTAACAACATGGCTAAGATTTTTTTTTTTTTTAAATATAAATCAAAATAAATCAATCATTAATGACTTCAAATGCATCAAAAGAAATTTGATTCAAAAATAGTCGGTAATAACATGAAAAGGTAGCAACACATTACACATATTTTGGTCATAGCAAAATACGTTGACATAACCATAAATATCATCCAAGGCTTTGCTGGAGGCATATCTTTCTGTTGGGAACTGGGGTGTCTACAACACAATGCTAATGGATCTTAAGACTATTCAGACACTAAAGGGATGAAGTATATTTATGAATTTAACACTGTATCTATTCAAATTGTAATCAGAAAAAAATAAGTAATAAAATAAAATGTAGTAAAATAAATAACACTAGGATTTTTATACTGGTTTAGACGAACCAATCCTACATCATGTCCTGCACTCTACCGTGCAAAATTTCATTATAATCGCTTGCTTTCCACGAGTGGTAAGAACACCTTTACAATCTTGGTTTTATGGGCCACAAGATACACCTTCTCCTTATCAACAACAACAAACAATGATAAATGGTCGTATCTTCAATACAGATTCTTGCAGATTCGGTACAATGATCCTATTGACTTCCAATGATAATATATCTTTGAATTTTTTGAGGAAATATGATGAAATCAGAGAGAATGATATAAATTCAAGTATAACTCTCTGATATCGTGTGACTTGCAAATCAATGAAGAATTGGAGTGAAAGTGAGTGGATTTGCAAGAATAATTAGATAGTATTTAATGGATTTGTATAGAAATATATAGAGGAGTAGAAGAAAATGTGAAAAGTCGATGAAAAAATTCGTTTTCAAGAGCCTTTAAATAGTGGTTGAAGGGATGTCTTTTGGTGAAGGGATGGAGGGAAATAACTTATAATTTGAAAGTTGAAAATGTAGAAAATCGTTATATGTCGACATACCAAAACTTGAACGTAGATATGGTGTTGCTAATTATGAACAACAACGCTTATAAGTGTTGCAAATTTTTTGCATTTCAGTTGGTATGTCGACATGGTGTTCCTAATTATGAACAGCACTTATAAGTGTTGCAAATTTTTTGCGTTTCATTTTTTTTTATGTTTGTGGATTTTGGTGATTAGGTTGAGGTCAATGGTTGATTGTCTTCAAGTATAATTGTCATGAGATCTTTAACAAGATTTTCTAAGGTTCAACCCCCTCATCACTACAAACACCTCTGTTCTTCAGCGTTCTTCTCTAATATGCTTTGATCTTTAATTGTTCTGATTATCCTTTCTCTATTGTTCTGATTAACCTTCTTCTTTTGTATTCTAGTTTATCTCTATAAATGTCTTCATAATATATCTGATGTAGTTGCACAACTCAAAGATATGTTAGTAGTAATGTTTATATGGTTGTTGTCATCAGAATCAATGACTAGGGTGTTAACAATCTCCATCTTTTTTTATAATGACAACCATATAAATATTTGACAGATAAAATATAATACTTTTATATCTGACTCCTATATCATTTTGTATAGTATATTTATACATTTTCTCCCCTTTGTCATCACAAAAAGGGTAAAAAGAATTGTTTAATTTTACTGCTAGACAACATGTAGAGTTTGTATATAAATAAAACACAAGAGTGGAAATCAAAAAAAGAAATAAACTTTATTAAATAATTAGATGAATTTTAGAGTTATCGACTTTGCTGATGCCAATAACAAATTCTTTTCAAATTTATCCAAGGTTCAATAGATTTCTCGTCATAAGCTTTAAGCATCGTTTATTTGGTACAAAAATTTATAAAATATGCACATTGATACCCTTTTTACGTTAGGGTCCATGAGGCTAAGTTTTGGGATGCCGAACCCATGAAAAGTTTGAATGTCTTTTCAAAATATAATTATTTGATAAATAAACTTTATCAATAAAATTATCAATGTAATTTTCTTTTTTAGTATTATCCAACCTTTTTGGAATCCATAAGTTAGTGAACCTATTTGGAGGATTTAACTTTAATTTCTTAGGTTTAAGTTTGAACTTGGTAGCCTTAACAAAATTAGTACATTGAGTATTATTTTTCTTTGATTTAGCCTTAGGGGTATATCCAAGTTCATGTTTATTCCTAGTATGTTTAGATGCAGATAATAATTTTTCTAGATTATCCTTTACTTTGTTAAATTTATCAATACCAATTTTTATTTTATCAAAATCTTTACTAATGTTAAGAATAACACTTTCTAGAGATGTTATTTTGTCATTTAAATCAGTGATCTGTGACTTCATTGAAAGGTTTTCTGATTTTAAGGACTCGTTTTCACTTTTTAGTTTTTCAAAACTTCCAAGTGTTAATTTCTTTCCATTTTTATGACCATTAAATCTTTCAATTTCATCTTCTAGACATTGTTTTTCTTTACTTAACTTTTCATTAGATATTTTTAATCTATCTATTTCTATTTTTCTACCAAACTATTGTTGTACTTTTTCCTAAGTATTTCATATCTTTGATGCATATCATTCAAAATATTAGCAATCTCTTTATTAAAACTCCATACATGGTCGTCCATTGCCATAAAACGTACAGTGTGGCCTTTTCTGTTTCTGAATCACCATCACTTGATGAATCATCTCATGTTGTATTGAATGCATATTTCCTCTCCTTATTTAAAGTATTTGAAATGTGCTTTGGTTTTCTCATGTTGCGACGGTCTCTTAATGACCGGGTTTATCACATTCGAAACATTTAACAATACTTCCATTTCTGGAATTATTGTTAGTTTTTCAAAGTTTCTTCTTTATCCAATACTTCAAGAATTTCCTGTTCTTCTTAGTAATAAACTCGATATCATCATCAACAATATCATCATCTGGTTCATCATTGTCGATCATATCATTAAGTACTAGTGAATTTTTCTCATTTATCTGATTCTCTTTTCTAATCTGCAACTTTACTTCATATGACATTAGATTAGCAATTAATTCTTCTATTTCCATAGTACTAATATCATTGGCTTCTTCGATTGCCAGTATCTTTTGGTCTCATTCACTAGGAAGTGAATTCGTGATCTTTCTGACTTGGTCTTCTTCGGTAATTTTCTTTCCTAATGATATTAAAGCATGTAATATATCTTGAAATCTAGGATACATATCAGAAATAAACTTATTTGGCTTCATTTGAAAGAGTTGAAACTGGTGAGCTAGCATAGATATATTTGTCTGTTTTACTTTACCGATGCCTTTATGTGTGACTTGCAGTATTCTCCAAATGTTATATATGCATATTTACAAATAGACACTCGATTAAATTCATTTCTATCTAAAGAGCAAAATAAAATGTTTATGGCCTTAGAATTATTAAGTGTTTGTGTTTTTTGTTCTAGTGTCCATTTTGAATATTCGGTTTGAGGCTCTATGTATTTTATTTGGGTAATGTTCCAAATATCTGAACCATTAGATTGTAAATAAATTTTTATCATACAAGCCCAATAAGCATAATTACTACCATCAAATAGAGAAGGTTTAGGGGTAGATTGCCCTTCTAAAAAAATGTGTTACTAGTGTCGTTAGCCATTTATATTTTTCAAAAATCAGTTGATTATTTTTTGAAGACCAGTGCTCTGATACCAATTGTTGGGAATAAGGGTGTTAACAACACAGTGTTAATAGATCTTAAGGCTATTCAGACACTAGCGGGGTGAAGTGTATTTTTGAATTTAACACTATATCTATTCAAATTGCAATCAGAAAGAAACAGGTAGTAAAATAAAATGCAGTGAAGTAAATAACATCAGGATTTTTATACTTGTTCGGATTAACCAATCCTACATCCAATCCCGCACTCCATCGTGCAAAATTTCACTACAATCGCTTGCTTTCCACTGGTGGTACGAACAACTTTACAATCTTGGTTTCACGAGCCACAAGATACACCTCCTTGTCAGCTGCAACAAACTTTGACAAATAGTCGTATCTTCAATACAGATTCTTGCAGATTTGGTACAATGATCCTATAGACATCCAATGACAATATATATTTGAATTATGTGAGGAAATATGATGAAATCAGAGAGGGAATGATATGAATTCAAGTACAACTCTTTGGTATTGTGTGGCTTGCAAATCTGTGAAGAATTATGGTGAAAGAGAGTGGATTTGCAAGAATAATTGGATAGTATTCAATTGATTTGTATAGAAAATATATGGAGAAGTAAAAGAAAATGTGAAAAGTTGATAAAAAAATTTATTTTCAGGAGCCTTTAAATAGTGGTTGAAGGGACGTGTCTTTTGGTGAATGGATTGAGGGGAATAACTTATAATTTGAAAGCTGAAAATATAGAAAACCATTATATGTCGACATACCAAAACTTGTTTGTCGAAATGATGTTGCTAATTATGAACAACAACACTTATAAGTGTTGCAAATTTTCTGCATTTCAAATTTTTGTGTATTCGCGGATTTTGGTAGTTCGGTTGAGGTCAATGGTTGATTGTCTTCAAGTATAATTGTCATAAGATCTTTAACAAGATATTCTAAGGTTCAACCAACTCCACATCACTTCAAATATCTCTGTTCTTTAGCATTCTTCTCTAACAGGCTTTCATCTTCAATTGTTCTGATTATCCTTCCTCTGTTGCTCTGATTAACCTTCTTCTATAATTCTTCTTTTGTATTCTATTTTATCTGTATAAATGTCTTCATAATATATCTAATGTAACTGCACAACTCAAAGATATGTTAGTAGTAATATTTATATGGTTGTTGTCATTTAAAATCAATACCTAGGGTATTAACATTTTCTAATGAAATATAATATTGTCCTTTCACTAAAAGGATTGCATAGCTATGTCAAAGTTAACAAACCAAAGGATCTTAAATGAAAAATAAAATAGAACAAAATCATTAAGCATATCAAATATGAAACAAATTCCAACTTGTGCATAGCATAATCCAATATTCAACTCGCCTTAAAAACATGTTCCAACTAATGAAACTGTTTCCAAATGTTTTTGAGTTTTTTTTTTTAATAAGTAATGTCGTTTTCTAGTTGAGTTTGACTTCAAGAGCAGTTTCTCTGTAATGCCAAATGCCCTTCTTGGTATTTAATCGTTGATGCTGTTGATTTATCTATAATGGAAAAATCCTAGAAAAGTTTATAGTTGGAAGTGTATGTATTAGTATGACAATAACAATTTGTGGTTGAATTTGAAATAATTTTGTTTCAAAGCGACAATGGCTAAATAATGATCTCTGTTGGGCAGGAAGATTATATTTTGTTATTTGGTTCGTTCCATGGCCTAGGCAAGGGTTTTATACATTTGTGAGTAGAATAAAACACTACCCTGATAATAGTACTGAAGAAGGATAAATCGTAGGGGTGGTAATTGTCTATTTGTTCTTTTTAGCCTTTTTATGTTTCTTTTTTCAATCCCAAATACGCTTTCTTTGATACTTGTACTTAAGTCATCCTAAAATTCACTTTGTGCTTCCTTTTCTTCTTTATCTTGTAAATTCATCTTATATTGTTTTAAGAACTCCTTCAAGTTGTCTTTATGTTATATACGTATATATATATATATATATATATATATATATATATATATATATATATTTGTCGATGAAAGAATATACTCTTTTGGATAATTGTGTTTATCTGCATTCGAATGAGAGAAGTTTCTTTCATATTTGGTGGCACTTAAGTAGTGTTTAAAGAGCAATTACACTAGTGAATCAATTGCGAATTTCAGCATAAGTTGATTATTTATAGACTCAAAATAGGTGAGACAACTGATGAAGTCCACTTGACAATTAAGTAATATGTTGTTGGACAAGCGTTAAAAAAATTAATAACTCAATTGTTTAAGCAACTGGTGGTCTCTATCACATTTGATCTATTTTTAGTTCTTTACTCTTAAACATTGGGTGCACCTTTCACTAAAATATTCACAGATCATTATATTTTTGTCAAACTATTAATAACCTAACACTTCAGTTTTGCAACTTGGAGCATTGTTAAGAGTCAGTTGATTTTGTAAATTGATAATTTTATTATAAATTGTTTTTTGGCAATTATAAATCAGTAAAATTGCTTTATAATTTACCCATCTAGCTAGAGATCTTGGTCAAAATTTTGATTTTGCGGATGAAATGTCAAATCTTATTCATAGTTCATTTGACATCGATTTAGCATGCCATTTTAAAATCTCAACCAGATTCTACATTGAAATCTCTATTCGAGATCTTGGTCAAACTTTTATTTTTCTCTCACATTTCTGTTCTTCATGTTTTTCTTATATGGGTTCAAATTTTTTTTACCTGAGTTTCATTGCTATAGAATAACTCAGCTCCATTTTTAGTACTTTTTATCGAAGTAAACGGCAACAGAAGGATTAATATTAATTTCAATGTTTAGAGGAGAAAAAATCATTCACTACAACGAAAACACATTTTTATTGTTTCATATTCTAGGGGATTTCATTTGGAGAAGAAATTGTTCCATGCTAACGGATTCGGGTCCAAAACCGTGGTTCTTATACATGAGATCTTGTAGCTCTTATTAATGAGGCTCTATCAGTTAGTGTTGCACATAAAATTTCAGTTATGGAAACTATCTATGTACATGATATGCTATTCAACTTCACTGTATGATTTACTCTGGTCTTGAAATATATTGTAAGATCCAAGATTTCAACCTGAAATGCACATCGTTGGTACACAGAAGTAATAGTTCCTTCAGACTGCATAGCCTAAAATCTACATTCTTTTTATCATTGCATAACCAGTGAACATTGCAGTTCATAGCTCAGAACATATTTCATATCTGTGACGCAGTGAGTGACCTTCTTTGTTTGTGAAGGTCTTTATAAAAGATGATCCTCTTTGTTGATACCACTAGTATAGTGGGAAAATATTTATTGTGTGAATCTGGAAGTATTGGATTCGATTCCTCCGAACTTCACTTATCAATCTCGATCTCCAGTTTCCGTTTCCCTTTTTTTTCGAAGTTATATTATTAATAATGTTTGTAAGTGATTCGTGAAATCAAGATGTGAAGTAACAATCCAGGCTTAGACATGGATCACTGTTATGATCAAATTTAATGGTGGTTGATGCGGTTACATAGCTGGAATGCCAATCATCTTTGTCCATCTCTAGATCTTGACAAATTCGATGCTATTTCACATTACATTAAGATCGTACAATTTGTTTTTTTTTTCTTTCTTAATTCTGAAATTGAGGTAGTTTGTTCTGTGACGTTAATGGAAAAATCAATAGTAATATTGAACAGTCTGGTTGATTAATTTTGAATGGAATAATCACGCAGTATTTATTTGTGTGGGTGTTAAATGATTTTTTTTCTTTTTTTCGCTTGAGGGTTATAAATTTCTTATTTTTGCAAGGGCACACAAAATTTTACATATGTTTTTATTGTAAAAAAAAGCACAATTTTTCATGTTTGATATTTTTCATATTGGAAAGAAATGGTGCCATTCTATTGATTTTTTATTTTTTTTGTAAGTGTTCTAACAGCAGTTTATTTATTTTGTTTGTCTTGGTCTTCTTGTTGTGTTCTATGAATGATATGCGAGTTATTGATATGATAGGTCATAGGTAACCTTTTTTGTAATGAGTTGTAACTCACTGGGGTTGTGAAACACTGAAGACAAAATTTGATTGAGGGAAGATACATATATACGTTTTCTGCTTTTGTAGCTTTCTTGCAAGAATTTTCTACTTCGTACTTAATCCAACTTATTGTAGTGGGCTAGCGTCCTCAATCCTTGCAAGTTAGGAAATAATTTTGTTTAGCCAAAAAAAAGAAAAAAATTGATAACAATGAAATGATATATCAACTTTTTAAGCGACATAGAAGAAGGAACCATCTTAAATGTTAAAGTAAAACATAATGAAATATTTTAAAATTCACAATAATGAAAAGTAAAACATAATGAAGCATAATGAAAAAGTAGGTCAATTCTGCTAACATTGACAGCATTAGCTCGCTGTTCATTATTTACACACAAAATATTTTAATACCTTATCAACTGGTGAAAAAGATTTGATATAGATATATTTTTCTTTCCTATAAGATTGTATGATTTTTAGGTCAATACTTGAAAACATGCGGTGAAAGTTGTACATGATATGACACTTGGCTTTTTTCTTTTTTTTTTCTTTTTTAGCAAAGCAAGTAGAAACGTAGAATGGCACTTGGCTTTTTTCTTTTTTCTTTTTCTTTTCCCGCTTTTCTTTTTTCTTTTGATGAGTTCAATAAAATAATATTTTGAGATAGAGAATTTTAATTTGGTTTACTGTTGCTGATGATTTAATCTGGTTGCCATTGCTGATGATTTAATTTGGTTACTGTTGCTGATGATCCAAGTTTTTATTTCTTCCATACGTGACAGATATGGGTGTTGAGAGGTGCGTTCGACTAGATGGCTTGACCGAATCTCAGATCAACAAGAAGCTGGAGGAGCTTGCAAAAGCAGGAGCTTAACGTGTCTTCAACAGAAAATAATGGTTGACGAATTTAATATTTATTTGCTTTGTTAAATAAAGATAACAATCAGCTATGCAGTTTTCCATTTTTGGGATCTGAGTGTTATATTATCTAACATGTTACAATGAAACTGGAGATGTATTGTCCGTCTATTTCAGTGCGTTTAATGCCGGTTTTTTTCTTCTAGTTTTAAATAGTGGTATAAATAACTGCTTTCATAGCTTTCTATTGTTCAAAAATTGCGTTCCGCGCTTTGATGGTTCTATCATCAAAATTTCGTTTGCTACAAGGATAAGCTGTTGTAGTTTCATATTTCAGCAGTTGTGTTAATGTTTAGGCGAGTGAATTTAGTCAATTTACTGCAGTGGAAGGTAGGGTGGGACAAAGGAAGATAAAAGATGTACTTGCAGATTTTTGTTTGATTTCCATTATTATAGATAGCTTATGAAATTGAATTTTTAATCATCATATGGTTATATTTCCAATTGGTAAATTTTACCGATACCCTAAAATAGAGATGTTTCCTCTAGCTACAACGCTGCTGCTGTGACGATTAGATTATTATCGTCTTTTAAAAGTTTAACAAAGTTGGTCGCCTTGAACTTTTCATTTAATGACTAGTTCTTTCCATTATAGAAGTTAACCAAGTTGGTTGCCTTGAGCTTTTTATTTAATGACTAGTTTTTTCGATTATAACTTGGGGGATATTTCATTTGGACTTTTGCATAAGCTGTAACATAAAGGATTTTAGCCATTGGATATTCCTATTTCCATCTTTTATACGAAAACGGAGGATTTGATTGTCAATTAATTGTTGTTTGTTGTTCCAGTATCTTCTTTGATGTGCCAAGGAGCATAATATCGTAGTCAGCTTCTTGGAGCATTCAACATAGAAATCTGTCAATGCTAACCCCGTCGACAGCCAAAAAACGACTCTTTGTATAGATGACGATCCGTGTGTGCAACACCATGTTCCTAGTTTATCTTTAATGGTTATCGTTACCGTTTGGCAAATACCGTTGTCATATCGTTTTTATTGGTACGGTTGCCGTTATCGATCGACTAGTATACGAAGACGATATATACCGTTAATCTGGTAACTACACTGATAATGGTAAATTTCCGTTTGTCCATCAAAAATTATATTTTGACGTATTTTTTGAACATAATGCATTTTTATTATAGTGTTAGCTTATAATAAAAAAAATTAGAAAGAAAATAAGCGTACTTGGAATTATTTCGTCTGATTATTAGACTAAATATAATTATTTATTTGGTTCTAAATTCATGTAAAAACATATCAGATGTACTACCGATAATTTACTTTTAAAAATGGTAAATTTATTTTTATCATACCGTTTTAACTGGTATATCGATGTCAATCAAAAATGGTTACCGATCGATTGGTGATGGTATGGTAATCGTAATTTACAATTAACATAACAACCCTAGTTTATCTAACATTATAGTTTCCGATGAACTACTATATTATCCATGTTTCTCTTTTAGGCGGCATCATCTGAATCAATTTCAAACTCCTTTTGAATTTCAATTTGAGCGTTTTCACCCAATTTTCAATAAATATCTTCACCAACTTACACTGAAATACTCGATCACAAATGTAAGGAAATTTATGCATGCGCTCTGCAATAGTGGGAGTGCAGACCAGATTCAAAAGCCGAGAGCAATGGAGGTGAAGGCCGAGAGGGTGATGGCGCAAGAGGTGATGAAACAAACGTTACTTCTTCTAGCGTCGTTAGGATGAATGACGAAATGTCTTGTTTCTTGAAGGGGCATATATGGAGGTTATTCCAGAAGACACCACTTTGAACCTATATATCGACCAAAACATATGATCAGACAGAAGTTCGTGGACTTTCGTGTTTTTCTAAATCAATAAACGTACACTTTGACTCATATTAATAGCTCTTTTTGTGACAATGCGTGCATTTAAGTTGTCCATTACAAATAAAATTCTATTATTGGAATTGTCTTGAAATCAAGTAACCAAACTGTAAAAGAAAATAAACACTATTTTTTTCATGAAAACGGATTTGTCAGAGAACCCAAATTATCACAAAACCAATTGCCAATATAAATGGTAGGCTCTTAATATTTGTACAGAATTTATTTTATAAATTCCCCGTGTAAGGCTTGTCTCAACATGCTTCCGTACGTGTGGTATATCATGAGCCTAACACGTGGATCTTATTGGGTGACATGAACAAGTGTGACATTTATATGCACACGAATTAAACCTTGCTCCGATACCATGTTATAGAACCTCAAATTATTATAAAACAAATTGACAACGTGAAGGGTGGACTCTTGATATTTATAAGAATTTATTTTATAAATTCCCCGATGTGGGACTTGTCTCAACATGAGACTGTATAACCTAAAAAAAAAAAAAAAAAAAAAAAAAAAAAAAAAAAAAAAAATCCTTTGATGGTTCACAAAAACAAAAACGAAATGCAAGCAAAAAGCAACTCACAGAAGAAAAATAACCAAAACGACTAACACATACGAAGAAACAAGCCAAAGACAAATAGGCCCAAGCATTGCCTGCCGACAGCCAAGAACTCATCTCGACAAAAGGTCAAGAACACCATCCAAAGCTCGCCTCTGAAGTGTAACACCCCACACTTTTCCAAGTTCAAATTTCGATAAAAATCGAAACTCGAACACGGCCCAAGAAAGGAACATATAAATATGGTACCAACAAATAAATGAAATGAGCATAATACTGTCTAGCTGGCCTTATTGGATAATCTTCTAGGCGCTTAATATTTTCCGTAGGATAGGTAGCCTTATGGAATGACCATACCAGACGAAATTAATTAGCCTTAATTATCAGTTCCGAGATATTTACTTGTTGTACCCCAACAGACATTACTAATTTATTTATTTATTGTCTGTTGTGTGTGTGTGTGTGTGAATATATATATATATATATATATATATATATATATATATATATATATATATATATATATATATAGACACACACACACACACACACACACAACAGACCCCTCACATTAAGCCAACCACTTGTGGATGCTTGATTTGCCAGACGGTTCCAGACAGACTTCTACTACAAGTTGAACTTAACCTCGTGTCTCAGTGTGGTTGTAATTTAATTTCCTAATACTATTTAATTTAGAAATTGTAACCGTTAGGCTTAACTACCTAATTAAATTTATTTTTCCCAAATCAATTACGATTGCAATGGTTATTTATTTATTTATGACCCTATTTATACCAATCAATTACACTAATTGATACAACGGTCACCACAAATATATTCATTTAATATGAATTACATTTACATGTAAAATTCCATAAAAAGTAATTTATTCAAACATTCATTTTTATATATATTTCGTTGTTTACATAGATTTGGATGAACAATGTGTGTGTGTGTGTGTATGGCAAACGTTCGGTTGCACCCCAAAAATGGAGCACCCCAAATGCCCCCTGATTTCCACCACCCGTTATATTAAAGAATGTGAGTGGAAAGTGAGAGATTGAGTGAAGGAGAGAGAAGGGGAAATACTTGGTGGAGATTGAGGGGCATTTGGGGTGCTGCACTGTTTAGGGTACTCTCGAACTTGCCTCTCTCTCTCTCTCTCTCTCTCTCTCTCTCTCTTTTTGCATAGTTATTATTAACCTTAATGTTTTGGTTCAACTAATAACCAAATATTTCTTTTTGCATTCAATTCTGAAATAAGGTCCTAAATCTTACAAAAAGACTGTCAGCTACAATTATTGTAATGCCTGAATATTTGAATAAACACTTCAAACTATAAGAAATATATATTTATGTGTATTTTGGAATAATTGATGTAAACTATGCGCAAATATATCTATTTATATTTATACGTGAACTAACACAACTTTTCTCTTTTTCAGTATTTGACATATTTCTTATTAGTTTCAAATAATGTCTTTTTATTTAGAGAGAACAAAAAGGCACAATTTACAATAACTAAGTTAAACCCCAACAAAATTGAGCACAAACAGTTTCATGTCTTCCTAATCAAAATTGCATAATCTATCTTTTAACACTGAAACCAAATATTTGAAATAAAATTATATCTTAATAGTGTTTTATGGGATTGATTTCCAAATCTACAGTGTTTTCAATAATCCCAATACGTTTTCATACACAATTGTAGGCAATATGTATAAACAATTAAGTAAGCCTATAAATTATAATATTATTCAAATCACAAATTTATACTTCAGATTTTGACAACATTTATAAATAAATCTGATAAGAATCATTTCAGATTTAACAATATTATGAACATATCTGATAAATGTTAGGCATAGATTTAAGATCTAATGCAAATGCGATAATAAATTATTGTAACTTTATATATAAATTTCTCACTCACCTGAAAGCATCCAAATCTGAAATCTGAATAATCTTTTAGGCCTATAGTTCCCAAACTCTTAAGTTGTACAATTATTATGAAAAGATGATACTTTCAAATTTGTAGGTTTACAAGAAAATAGGAAAAAAGAGGAGAATCTGATGAAGAAGAGCTTAGCGGTCAATTCATACACTTTTCCACTTGAATCTGATTATCCCTTTTAAATCCATATGGCTTATGTTTGATTCTGATTATATGTGGACATATTTTTAATTTAGAATTTATTTGAAGAGAAAGGGAAATGACAGAGCTTGCTGTTGCATATGGGAAAAGAATGAGGTCTTACCCTTTATTTATAGGAGTGGAAAAGGCCATGAATCGCTAGATTTATTCTATTAACATCCGTTCGTTTATATAATAATATATAATAAACTAAACCCTTTAACTCTAGCTATCACTGGGCAGAAATTGCCCGAAGCAGTCGACCGCTTCATCAAGGGTGTGGACAACCCTTGAGTGATTTCGCGCAGTGAAGGCAGGTAATAAAATGTAATAAATATTTATTTACTATGGTTTATTTATTTCCGTTCATTTTTTGTATTTCATCCGTAACTTTTTCATACAGACTCCATTCGTGAAACTCCGAACATGAAAGTTAACTAGAATTCCGAGACGAATGCAACGGTTAAAGTTTCGTGGTCAAATATCATTTTTTGCAGAAATTCCTTTTTTTGAAATCTAATTAAATAACTAATTTATAGTCAAATTTTCGGGTTGTTACATTCTTTCCTCCTTAAAAGGAATTTTGTCCCGAGATTCTAATACCTACTTATCTTATCCTACACAACCAATTTGTTTACATCCACTTTGTAATCATGTGTGCATGTGCACAGTGTACATAATGCATTTCAATCACAAAACATGTATGCACAATGATTCTAAATTGGATCCTCCTACATGTATGCATTAAATTTTTAAAAAACTTTTGAAAACATGATGCAAAACATTCTAAATATACTAGTAATTTTATATGAATACAAATTTCAAAGATTTTTTTTCATCCATAACCCTCGCAAGATTACGAATATAAGTGTGAAGTAACCAATTTTGCATTCAAACCCTACCATCCAAAACGTCAACGCATTTTTATCGTTTTCTACTTCATTTCTCTTAAACCAAAAAAAGGAAATCAAAGCGAAGAATTTCGACGTTCTTTCGCTTGTAAGTATTTCATTTTCCGTGCTATAATGGAAATTTTACCCCAATTACCCAAAATAATCCAAAAATTACCATCTGTAGACTGTAAAGGAGGCTTATAAAACGTGTTAATTAACAACTCGCATGCATCGTTGGTAAGGTATGAAAACAACATTTGCAAGGCTAGAACAAAATTTTTCTTATTATCGTTAACGCTTTTATCGCATCGTCAGTCCTGTTGCACCATTAAAACATGCACGCAAATCATCCAAAAATCTTTCTTACGCTGTTCATGTGACAAAAAATCGAAATATTTTCACAAAAAAATAAATGAATTTTCTCTTTAAACTCTTTTTATAAATTTTTGAAAATTTCTTTTCAACACCGTTTTACTTTCCATAAGAGATCTGCATGAAAACTAAAATTTTGTTAACGTGCGCTTTACGTCATTCAAACCATCTATTTTAATGTAAAACAAACGTTTACACACGCGTAAACTGCTGTACACAAATTCTATGTTTTCGCGTAAACCGAAATAAAAGAAAGTAAACCAGTAAAAATTTAAATTTAAAAAATGATAGAAGTTTTTTTTTCAAACAACATTTTCCAAAAGTTTCAAAAATGTATTTTGCGAAAACTTAAATGATTCAAGTCACATGTTGGCCAAAAAGGAAGTCAATCACGCAAAAATGCGAAAGTTGGAATCACACGCAAAGATGATTTACTCAATGTTATTATAAACTAGAGGACACTAGCTACATGGTCGTACTAGTTAAGGCTTCTATCATTCACACATATAAACTCATGACCCGCATAAGGCGAGAGGTACTAAGCAACCACTTAAGAGCACCTGGTGGAGGGTCGTTACTATCTAGCTGGCCTTATTGGATAATCTCCTAGACGCTTAATACTTCCCGTAGGATAGGTAGCCTAATGAATGATCATACCGAACATTAACTCTAGGTTTAGGTAGGATTCGTACACCATTTAAGGCCCCTAACTGGAGGATTTATTCCCGGGTGGACTCCTCAAACCAAGTCACTTAAGAGCCAAGGAAGCGAACAATTCATGAAGATGATCAAGTTCGTACCTAATTAGCCTTTAATGCTTCCATAAATGGAAGGTGGGCTATGAGATCGCTTAATACCTTTTCATTGGTGGGTCTAGGGCCGTCAATTTCTAACACGACCCGAAACACGACTAGTAACCCGCACAAAAAAACCCGACCCATTTATAAATGGGTCAATTTCGGGTCAACCCGCTCTGAGCCGTTTAATAAATGGTTGACCCGACCCGACCATGAACCCATTTCTGACCCGTCATGACCCGTTTAATATAAACATATTTTTTTACTTTACAATCTACAAAACATAGGCCTAGCCCAGTCCACTACCCTACCCTAATTTACCAATTACCAAGCCGCCACTCATTCAGTCATTCTAATTTCTGGTGTTTTTCCTCTTCACTGATTCACTCCTTCACGTTTTCATGTTTATTCCCACATTGACAACTTTTTACATTTTTATTTTCATCTTAGCTTGCAACAAGTGAATGATGACAATACCCTTCTTTCATGTTTTCATCTTTTTATACAAATATTTTTCTTAACGGG
Organism: Allium sativum; assembly: GCA_030737875.1. NCBI lineage: Eukaryota > Viridiplantae > Streptophyta > Magnoliopsida > Asparagales > Amaryllidaceae > Allium > Allium sativum. The sequence continues at coordinate 143,101,526 of CM060913.1, read as the reverse complement.
TTACACGAATCAAACCTGAAACCCGCACGATTATAAATGGTTCAACCTGAAACCGACCCGTTTAATAAACGGGTTGAGCTGACACGACCCGAACACGACTTGCCCCGATCAGAACCCGACCCAACCCAACCCAACCCAACCCCATTGACAGTCCTAGGTGGGTCTCACCACTTAAGACCTTAATCCCAAAGCATGCTACGTTATTGAGCTATTCCCGTTTAGTTTCACTTAACGGAAATACCATACGTATGCAAACTAATTATCGTCATGGGTTCCTATGATTAATGATGTCTCACATCAGTTGGGCATATATTCAACTGTTGGAAAGTGCAAACTTCTGTCGAATAAGGTAACTGACCTCACATCATTAATCTACTAAGTCCAATTTTAGCTTTTTAATTTTAAGTTCGAGATTAACTAGTATAAATAAGGAAAGTTATATTCTTCTTAGCTTTGGATATTTATTTAATTATTTTCCTTATTGGACTTAGTATTTAAAACTACAATCAATACCCATTAATCCACTTTTTATTTCATTTACTTCTACTCAATAGAGTTATTGTCATTTATGACCATAACGGTCATATTTCCCTAAGGCATTAATTATCCTTAGTTATCAATCCCGAAATATCTATTTGTTGTATCCCAACATACATTATTAATTAATTAATTAATTTATTATCTGTATATTTATGCACCGGACCCCTCACATTAAGCCGACCACTTGTGGATGTTGGATTTGTCTGGCGGTACGGGGCAGACTTCTACCGCAAGTTGAGCTTAACCTCGTGTCTTAGTGTAGTTGTAATTTAATTTCCTAACTGGGGTTTGCAACATTAATACTAGTCAATTTAGAAATTGTAACCGTTAGGCTTAATTACCTAATTAAATTTGTTTTCCCCAAATCAATTACGGTTACAATGGTTTTTATTTATTTATGGCCTTATTTATTGCATTACATTAATTGCTACAATGGTCACTACAAATATATTCATTTAATATGGATTGCATTTACATGTAAAATTCCATAAAATGAAATTCACTCAAACATTCATTTTTATATATAATTCGTTATTTACGTAGAATTGGACGGACAATGTATGTGTGTGTGTGTATATATATATATATTCACGCAGTTAACATAGTTATTTTTCTTCTATTTTTATTATTATCAAGCTTAATGTTTTTGCTCAACTAATAACCAAACATTCCTTTTTTGCATTCAATTCTGAAATAAAGTTCTAAATCTTATAAAAAGACTGTCAACTTTTCCCCTTTTCAATATTTGACATATTTCTTATTGGTTTCAAATAATGCCTTTTTATTTAGAGAGAACAAAAAGGCACAATTTACAATAACTAAGTTAAACCCCAACAAAATTAAGCACAAACAGGTTCATGTCTTCCTAATTAAATATACATAATTTATCATTTAACATTGAAACTAAAGATCTAGAATAAAACAACATCTTTACCGTGTTTTATAGGATTAATTTACAGATCTACAGCGTTTTCAACAATCCTAATACATTTTCAATCACAATTGCAGGCAATATGTATAAATAATTAAGTAAGCCTACAAATTATAATATTATTCAAACCACAAATTTATACTTTCAGGTTTTGACAACATTTATAAATAGATATGATAAGCATCATTTTGTATTTAACAGTACTATGAACAGATCTGATAAATGTTAGGAATAGATTTAAGATCTAATAGAAACGAGATAATAAGTTATTGTGACTTTGTATATAAATTTTCCACTCACCTAAATGCATCCAAATCTGAAATTTGAATAATCTTTTAGGCCTATAGCTCACAAATTCTTACAGATCTTCAGTTATTCTTAAAAGGGGGCACTTTCAAATTTGTAGATTTGCAAGAAATTAGGAAAAGACGGGAGAATCTAATGAAGAAGAGCTACAACAATAAGACCTTTTTATGAAGTTTAAAAACTGCCATAAAACTTTCTATGGCGATTCTATAAACGTCATAGATCAACATATTGTTGAAAGTCTGGTAGATACTATAGCGTGTCATACTTGCAATGGAAAACCTACTTTTGTTGTCATCTTAAACAGGTCGTATTGGTCCAACTGCTTTTCCATAGCTTGTGAAGCATGCTATGGAAAGTTTTTATGATGCATCCAAATGCTATGGAAACGTCATTTAAATGGTGTAATTTGTTGACATCCCTTGTTATTATAGCATCTAGACATGCTATGAAAAGTTTTTATGTTGCATCAAAACACGCTATGGAAAATTCACTATTATCTGCTGCAACATCGTTTTATTTCTATAAAAATTGTTGATTCCTTGAAAATATTTTGTATAGCACTACCATATTGCTATAATATAACAAAGCTATAACAAATTTTCTTTTTATTGAACAGTTAGAACGCTATATAAAAAATTATGCTGTAACATTTAGCTACCATAACATTCAAAGTTTACAATTCCTAACTCTAATAATATATTATAACAATTAAAAAAACATATTTGTCCCATTAATCTAGGTACACAAATGGAGTCACAAGCCAAATCACAATATATATATATTCGTTATATTTCATACATGATGAATTCAAACATAAATATTAACAATGCATACGACTATAGCAAACCAAAACGATACATACTAAAAATATTCAGGAACGTCGACAAGCATAACCTATTAGAAGAAGAAAGAGCATGACATCATATATCAGCCTCAAAAGCATCATACAACACCTGTCAGGAAGAAGCATAAACATACATATATTATGAAATATGTATAATTACAAAAGATGCTTAGGCCAAAGATGTGATTTTCAATTTCTTTTGTTGAATATAATGATCAAAGCCCTCCAAAATAAAAAAGAACGAGTACTAGGAAAAAATTGTTACTTAAGGAATATTTGAAGGCACCTGCTTGGCTGCTCCACTATTCCTTTTCAGGCACAACAGTCCCTCCAACACACGCATTTCACTCAACTTTCATGGACATATTTTTTGTATTCATGGATTGCCAACCCTATCAATCTATTATTTTTTATAACGGCCCGCAAATCCGTACTATCTGAGTTGACTAATAACACCAAACGTCCAATACAAATTGCACAGAAATACGAATCATTATTAGAAAGAAGCTAGAGGATGAGAAATAGAAAGAAAGAAATATTAGAATAGAAGAAAACGAAGATCACAAACTCATAGTGGAATGAATAAAATATATTATATAACATAACTTTTGAAATACAAATCAGTAACTTTATATACATACCATCATTAGAGCACAACAGTTCTTCCTGAAACAGTTGTAAACACCTGTTTCCAGATACCAACATGGTACACAGCGGAATATATGATAGTCTATAGCTAACTGGTGAAGCCTCCTGCTTCCAGCTCTTCCAAGTGAATCTGAAAAATCCCGACTACTTGACTGCCCGTACAAATTTGGGCACCCAAGAGTTTAGGGAAAATAAAAATAAAATAAACTCTGGGTCAGTCATGGGACTGGTGTGAGTAAACTCCAACCGTTTGTTTAACTTTCAAAATCCTTTCGAAAGAAAATATAATAGTAACACCAGCCCACACATAAACATGGACGGTTTTTATCTTACTATAACCCAAAACACTTTGATACAAAAATCCAGTGATATTATAATAGTGTCTAAATCGAATAAATAACAATCTAGCGGAACGCTTGCATCTCACGCTCCATATATAATATAAAATCAAAAAAAAAAAAAAAAAAACCGCATGGCACTTATTAGAGATTGGATTTCCAACATGACAAGGTATGGAACCACCTGCCGATAGTGTATCTCTAGAGGGGAATACACTGGGTTCAACAAGAACATCTTGCAACCTGGCCCATACATGACCGACCACTCATTTCCCTTGAGTGTATCGAATGTATATCACCAACAGTTGGGATCAGCAACCGTTTCCCGAATGGGACAGCATCAAATAGAATAAGGAATTAAATGAATCTCTAGATAAATGATAATACATCCTAATGGGTGCGACTCACATAGCCATGTTGCCTGCCCAAATTTTGTCATTTCCCAGTTGTTGAGGCCTGAGGCTACGATTACTTTCCAATTATTGATAGCACAATCACTTTGAATGCCACATTGTCATATCCGTTAATCACTAATTGATTTGCACAAATATATTCTGGATATTATGCTAAGAGAATAAATTCTCCGCCACCATATATATATATACATATATATATATATATATATATATATATATATATACACAGACCAACATATGCGATCATTGGAAATACTCTGTCAGACATTCGTCCATATACGTTCGTTCTGGGATTTGAACGAAACCGAAGGCGCAATTTCTATTAATAGAAAAAATCCTTGCACTTTACTTCATCTTCGATTATCTTCATAAATTATGATTCGCAACACTACTGCCAATACGAAGTGGTTCTCGCATAATAATCCAATCGGTCGCTCCATATTGACAACGATATTGGCAAATACTTCGATAGTCGGTTATTTAACTATCGAAGAAAAACAAACATTCATTCATGGCATCAAACAATCACTGGCCCTTAATTAATACTTCATTAATTTATATCACGAACCGCTATTCTAGCGTACCGACCGACATTTCAATGTAATAATCCTATTCTGAACTCAACAGTAAATATTCTGAAATTTAACTTCAACACATATACCATATTAAATTAATATAATATAATTTAAATTCGAAACCCGCAAATTCTTTGATAATAAATTATTATTTATTATCGTGTATATCAAATAAAATTCCTACTTATCATCTGAATCATTTTGATTCAGTTTTTAACTTCGATTTCAATTATATTTCAAATTCCTATAATTCGATATATTCTAAATTAAATTATATTTGATTATTAAATTGATAACTCAATATAAAAATTAATTTATACTATCAACTAAATATTTAAAACAAGTATTAAATATTTAAAATTAACAGACCAAAAATCCGGGTCGTTACATTCTTCCCCTCTTAAAAGAATTTCATCCCCGAAATTACTAAGGTAGGAAAAATGCTAAAAACCCACTAACTTTTCAAAATTCATTTAAATTGAAACTCAACTTTTCTTATTTCTAAGTCCTACCAAAACTTTTGGTTTTCGTTCATTTGAATGATTTTCAATCAACATATTTCCATTCAATTCAAATTGAATTAAATCAATTTATTCACTTCGATCCATTTAACTTGCTTAATTTAAATTTAAATTCCAGAATTCAAATCCCTGGGTTTTCAAATCCCTTTGAAATCACATAAATATATACATATATTTATAACTATTTCAAATTCAAAACATTTGAATTTTCAAACCAACTTGTTTTATTTCCAACAAATTTCCAGCAAAACTTTTCTAAGGTAACAACCCATCACTTAGAAACTCGAAAATGAACACTGATGATGCTGCAGTCATCATCAGAATTATTTTCCAGCCACTGAAGTGAGTTTAGTGCATTATCACTTTCAAAATCCATCTAAAAATGGTTTTTATTCAAATCCTTTCAAAGTAATGCTACATTGCTTTAATATACTTCGGAAAATATTTTCAAACTTCCCAGGATTTAAATTCCAAATTCTGATTCTGAATCAAAATTTAGTTCAACTCATTTGTATATTTAATTCATATACAAATTCTGTTTTGGTTATATATAACCATTCCAATTTTATAATCCAATTTGATTATAAAAACAACATCCAACACATCCATCTATTATAATAATTTTAGAAAATTATTCTTTTTATATCAAAATAGAATTTTTGGGTAAAATTATTTCATTTACCCACGTCCTACAATTCGATCAGAATTCATAAACCACTCAACATACAAGTCAATACAATATAAAACAAATTTTGTATCAACTAACAAATACGCTCTCTCGTATATATACACTCAACTCATTCTCGGATACTACTGACCCTATCTTTAATGAGCACATCCCACCAAAGCCTAGGTAATCACTCAACCTAAGCTCTGATACCAACTGTAACAGCCCGCAAATCCATACTATCTGAGTTGACTAATAACACCACACGTCCAACCCAAATTGCACGGAAAAAAAAATCATTATTAGAAAGAAGTTAGAGGATGAGAAATAGAAAGAAAGAAATATTAGAATAGAAGAAAACAAAGATCACAAACTCACAGCGGAACGAATAAAATATATTATATAACATAACTGTTGAAATACAAATCAGTAACTTTATATACATACCATCATCAGAGCATAACAGTTATTCCTGGAACAGTTATAAACACCAGTTTCCAGATACAAACATGGTACACAACGGAATATATGATAGTCTATAGCTAACTGGTGAAGCCTCCTGCTTCCAGCTCTTCCAAGTGAATATGAAAAATCCTGACTACTTGACTGCCCGTACAAATTTGGGCACCCAAGAGTTTATGGAAAATAAAAACAAAATAAACTCTGGGTCAGTCATGGGACTGGTGTGAGTAAACTCCAACCATTTGTTTAACTTTCAAAATCCTTTCGAAAGAAAAGATAATAGTAAGACCAGCCCACACATAAACATGGACGGTTTTTATCTTACTATAACCCAAAACACTTTGATACGAAAATCCGGTGATATTATAATAGTGTCTAAATCAAATAAATAACAATCTAGTGGAACGCTTGCATCTCACGCTCCATATATAATATAAAATCAAAAAAAAAAAAAAAACGCATGGCACTTACTGGAGATTGGATTTCCAACATGACAAGGTATGGAACCACCTGCCGATAGTGTATCTCTAGAGGGGAATACACTTGGTTCAACAAGAACATCTTGCAACCCGGCCCACACATGATTGACCACTCATTTCGCTTGAGTGTATCGAATGTATGTCACCAACGGTTGGGATCAGCAACCGTTTCTCGAATGGGATAGCATCAAATAGAATAAGGAATTAAATGAATCTCTAGATAGGTGATAATACACCCTAATGGGTGCGACCCACGTAGCCATGCTGCCTGCCCGATTTTTGTCATTTCCCGGTTGTTGAGGCCTGAGGCTACGATTACTTTCCATTTATTGATAACACAATCACTTTGAATGACACATTGTTAGATCCGTTAATCACTAATTGTTTTGCACAAATATATTCTGGATATTATGCTAAGAGAATAAATTCTCCGCCACCATATATATATATATATATATATATATATATATATATATATATATACAGACCAACATATGCGATCATTGGAAATACTCTGTCAGACATTCGTCCAGATACGTTCATTCTGGGATTTGAACGAAACCAAAGGCACAATTTCTTTTAATAGTAAAAGTCCTTGCACTTTACTCTGTCTTCGATTATCTTCATAAAATCTGATTCGCAATGCTACTGCCAATACGTAGTGGTTCTCGGATAATAATCCAACCGGTCTCTCCATATTGACAATGATATTGGCAAATACTTCGATAGTCGGTTATTTAACTACCGAAGAAAAACAAACATCCATTCATGGCATCAAACAATCGCTGGACCTTAATTAATACTTTATTAATTAAATCACTTCTTCATTTCCTTACCAATATTTGTTAACCAAATATTTTCAATAATCATCTAGGCCTCTTACGGTATTCGGAAAACATTTCCATCTATCCTCTTCTTTATCTTCTATACTTAGAAAATACATTCTATTTATAATTGGAAAATGTTCCAATTACTTGTCTCTTTCACGCTCGTTCATTTATTTCTATACTCAGGAAATATTTATTATTATATTTCCAAATTTCCGCTTACTTGGGCTAAAACAGACATTGTATAAAACATCGTTACAACAACCCAAAATACTGCATTCGACTAAATTATTACTCAACCATTTCTCTTCGAGAATGGATCTTGCTATTTGTCGGTTAAAAATGAAATCAATCATGTTGGGGTATAACTATCTCTCAGACCTTGACTAAAAACACCCTTTACCCTAAAACAGACAAGACCACTTACCTCGAATAATCAACATCATAAAAACCAATTATTCATTTTTAAACCCGCATACGTTTCTCTTTCTAATTTTATCAGAGTTAATTATAGATTTCCCTTTTGTTTATAATATAGATTTCCCTTTTGTTTATAATTTTCTTAAAAATATTCTAACTCCTTAAATTTCCGGAAAAATTCGCCTTAACCTCCTTCGTACTGGCAAATAGTTCAAACCTCAACTCGCCTCTCTAGGCCCTTTCCATTCAAAAGAAAATCAAAAAGCCAAGTGACTTGCCGATTCGGCACATAAAACCTCATATGGAATTTAAACGTGTACCTTTTTGTCGGGAACACAAATTAAAATCTTCATATACTTCATATGCTTCATTCCATACCTGTCTAGTCTGTGTTCACCTGTTTTCCAATTTATCCTAACTCAATCCGGTCATTTTAACTCAATTTGCTAATCTATTCTTTAATTAGCTAATTTGCCCATTTCACATTTATTTGAACATATCATGTTCGTATATATATTTTTTAGTTCACTTATAAACAAGTCGAATTTCATTTCCAACTCAAGTTTCCTTTTCGATTTCGAATAAAATTTCTCAAACCACCTTTACTTATTCAAAACCCAATTTCTTATCAAATTTCGATTTACTTATTATTATTCAAATTAGTTAGTTCTATTCAATAATTTAAAATATGATTTTTGTTCCAAAAATCATTTCATTACACCACTTGAGTTCGTGTTTATTTTACAACTCAAGTCTGGATTTTTCTAATGGAAATTCGGATTTTATTTACTTAAAATCCCTATATTTATTTAAATAAACCGTTATGGTTTTACAATGGTTATGGCGCTATTTTTCTGAAAATTTGATTTTGACATAACTCAAAATCTATACGATGAAATCCAGATTTTTCTCTTTCATTAGAAAACTATTATCAAATCAGTCCTCACGATTCTTTTTTCAAAAAATTCCGACTTGAACTGAGTTCTATACACTCAATTGAAGTTCGAAACGCTAAATTACGAACTACCGCGCTGCGGCGAGTTCGTTTTAATAATATCTAATATAAAAACGTTTTAAACTTCGTTTATAATAATTTCAACTCCATTCTGATATATTTCAAATCAAATTTCCCAATTCAACTTAATATTTCTGATTATCAATAATCGTCGATTTTTCTTTACACGGTTATACATTTATTTATACTCGATTTGTTATTTTAAATCCCAAATCCTTTTATAAATAAATTATAAAATTCGGTATAATCGAATTCCAATTATAAATCCTTTGGAATTTCTCAATTCAGTTTATATTCTAAGTCCCGGAATATAATCAATTATTATATTTTCAACACGTTTTCCAATTTCACTTTTTAAATTCTTTCTTGAATTTAAACTTCTAAATTATCCAATGATAATTTATTTCCCTATTTTTATAAACGTTGTTTATAAATTAATCTTCTTGTTTAAAAATTAAAACAAGCTTTCCTTTCAAATATCTATTTGAAACCCAACCCCTTTTATATTCCGAATTTCGGAATAAAAACTATCATTTATTTTTCTTGAAATGAATTCAATTTATACTTTTAAATTCATATTTGAATTTAATATTTCAAATTATCTCTTGATAATTAATTCATTATATATATAATCACCATTTTAAATTATCTTGTTTTATATATTTAAACAAGTTCCAATTCGAAATCTGTTTAAAACAAAAATCTTATTTTGGAAATTCCTATTTATAATAACTTATATATAACACCCAATTTATTTTCATATTCAATTTAACTTCTATTTAAATAAATTCGAATTAATCGAATTCAAATCATAAATCCTTACGGATTTAATTTAGTTCAATTTATATTCTGAACATCAGAATAAACTCCATCGTTTATTTCTTTAAAACGATTTCCCCATTTCTATTTTTAAATTCGCATTTGAATTTAAATATTCAAATTATCAATTGATAATTTTTCCACTTCATTTATAAACCCTGTTTATAAATTCAATTCAATTTCCCGATTATCTAGTGAAAATCATTCTATTTTATTTATAAACACCGTTTATAAATTCACTTCGATTTCTTGCATTTTTCAATTTATAAACATCGTTTATAAATTCAATACTTGTTCAAAACAAGTTAATATTTATATAGCTCGTTAAAAATTCAAATTCTATTTAAAAAAAATAGATTTCCCCTTTTAAATCCCAAATATCTTTTTCCATGATATTTTTATATATCAACATTTTCCGGTGATATTTAAACAATCCAACCACTCAATTATCAATCAACACATCATATATGATAATATATGAGAAAACAAACAAATAATGATATTTTTGAGGAATCCAGTTGGATCCCTCCAACTTGTTTTTCCTGCATCCACAGATGTTAGCCAATATAAATAATACCCATCCTGCTTCGAGTCAGGATATCGCGGTATAGAAGGTCATCCACTATCATAGCGTGGGGCGTATAGGGTCATCCGCTATTGATACTATGGGCATCCGCTAATGGTACTGCGGGAACTATCCAATCACCAATATATATATATATATATATATATATATATATATATATATATATATAATAACCACAACCACCAATCCTAAATAACTAATATATTTATATATATAAAATAGCCAACACTGATAAACAATTTATAAACGCATCCAAGCAATCAAAAATTTATTTTGACGATAAAATAATTTTAAATAAATTTCAGAGTGAGAATTACTCACCGAGATTTTTTTATTTAATCCATTCTGATTTCGATTTCCATTCCAGCTTATGTAATCCGCAGTTGTAAGCCTAACGTGATTTTCGGCGTCCGCATCTGATTTTGTTCGAGTTAGAAATTTATTGTATAAACAATCGAACAAATTTAAATATGATTAAAGCTTAATTACCTTAATTTTTTATTTTAAAACCCTTCTTATCCAATAAAAATCTGCACCTTCTTACTGTCCAAAATAAAAGAACATGCTGCTTCTTTTTCTTTCACCATGGTCACGATATCCTCATACTCCATCTCCTTCGATACCATGTTGTTTTTCAGATTCGAAGTACCAAGGCATCCCATCTCCTTCCTGTCCCTACAAGATTCAATTCACATATCTCCTGAATCATCACTTCTTCACTGTAATCCGCACAAGCCTCCTTCAATCTGACAATCCCCTTTCACTTCTACCGTAACTCCGTTAGTCCTCCTCTGCAAAACTCAGAATAAACTCCACCGATACCCTTCTTCTCCATTGCCACTCAACCACGATGTCATATTCTGATCACTTACCAACATCACGACATCGAAATAAATATACAAATGCTACATTTATTTCGCCAAAACCCAATGAGATTTCCATCGTAATTTGCTACTCTCCACTGTGTATAGGAATCCAAATCCCATTGTTGAATCGATGAAAGAAATTCCAAAACCATATGCCTCGATGTTGACTGAACTCCGCGCCTATAGAAAAATGCGAACTGCTCTTCCTCTTAGGCCCTGCTGACAAATCGCACCGCCCAAAATGACCGACTTCCCCTTTTTCCTTTCGAACCGCTCTGATAAACCCTAGAACACTTGAACTCACGACACCTAAATCACCCACCACCGTCGACCTCAAATCGAACCCTACCAAAATCCGTCGAGGCATGCGCCTCCCCCCAAAAATATCTCGACAACCTCTAATTTACTCCAGCATAAAGTTGCATCTCGAGTTTGGTTTTTTTTTTTTTTTTTTTAAAATAGAGCGGCCATTTTAATTTACTTCTGAAGCTTACACATTTTTCCATTCTTATTGAGGATCAGACTTTAGAAAAGAAAAGAAGAGTAGGATATGTTGCGCATATATATATATATATAGAAAGGAGTCTTCGTGTGGAAGGAATAGGCCTGCGTATGATGGCAGGTTAAGGACAACGTTTTTAAGTATGATTTGATCTTTACTCAATTCGATTTGATTTTGATTTGACTTCGATTTGATCTCGTATTTAATATGATTCGATATAAATATTCTTTCTAAATGGATATCGATTTGATTTCGAACCTATCCACAATCAAATATCTCGAGGTCCATTAATTTAAATCTTGAACCGCTATTCTAGTGTACCGACCGACATTTCAATGTAATAACTCTATTCTGAACTCAACAGTAAATATTCTGAAATTTAACTTCAACACATATACCATATTAAATTAATATAATATAATTTAAATTTGAAAACCAGAAATTCTTTGATAATAAATTATTATTTATTATCGTATATATCAAATAAAATTCCTACTTATCATCTGAATCATTTTGATTCAGTTTTTAACCTTCATTTCAATTATATTTCAAATTCCAATAATTCGATATATTCTAAGTTAAATTATATTCAATTATTAAATCGATAACTAAATATAAAAATTATTTTATACTATCAACTAAATATTTAAAACAAATATTAAATATTTAAAATTAATAGACCTAAAATCCGGGTCGTTACAATTTTTATCATTCAGACCACTCAACCACCCTCAAATCCGAACTATTCACAAGTCCACTTTTTACATTACACAGTTCATGTGACGACCGCCCACAACCCCTGCACTAAACAAGAGGAAAAGTGCGCTGAAAAGTGTGTCAGACAGTTATGGACGATCATCAGAGTAGGTAAACACAAGCAGAACCTGTCGTAAATCTCACAACGCAAGGATAAAAAATAATATAACATATACAACATGTAATATTAATGAAGCATATTTTAACAGAAATTTCAAGCTTTCTAAAATAACTAGAAAGTATACCCATATACCAGGAATGCAACATATGTCTGTACAAATTTGCCTCACTACAACACTCAGAGTAGAATAACTGATAGCCGAAATCCAAATACTACATAGTAAGAGAGATAGTACGCCAGCCTCCTACTCGCTTCCGAACTGCAACATCGTCTTTACTAAGCTATCACCTGTCACTTGCCACTTAGTCTGCCCATCCAAAATTGGATGAACAACCCAAGGTCATAGAGGGAAACATAAAACCTTGAGTTATACAATAGTCTTAGTGATCGAGCAAACAACTAACTAACCTCATTAATAAAGTATACGAGAATGGGTTAAAAACTGACTAATTTACCCACAACATCAGAGAAGAACACAACTCCCATCTTCCCACATCGGACAGTGATAGCGTTTACAATCCATACAACCAAAGGAACAACAATTTATCCATGGTAATCAGAATGATCATTCAATCATGGTAAACAAAAGCAACCAATCAATAATACTCATAACATCCAGATTATAGATCTCACGTAAACCATCCTAATCGAATTCAACATCACTTAAGTACAAGCCCTAAAGGCCTAAACCAATATCAAGCAAGTACCCAAGAAATATCTCCTTTGATATTGGACAATCTACATAAAACAGTACAAACAAAGAAACTAATCATCCATGACAGACTCTGGCTATCACTATCAATCCTGCTTTGAAACCATCGATAATCGTATGACGACCAACCTTGCCATATGTCAAAGGCTAATGGTAACCCCAGTTCTAGCATAAACTCCATACGCCTTTCAGCGATATGTATGTATGTCCAACCTTGACAACTAGACCTTTCAACGATACCTAGGGTACTCGACCTACAACCGGTCTTTTAGGTTCCCCTATTGTACCCCTGCTTTGAGCCTGCTAGAACTTACGACAACGATAATCCCTCGGTCTTCACATCTCTAGTCATCTGACTCAACGACCTTTCATAACTCAAGCAACACTACAACAAAATATGATATTAATAATGCTTTTTAATAACATAATTTTTTGAACTGTTATTAATTACACTTAATTCCTTTTTCCACACTTGATTTTGTTTTACTTTTATCAACGTAACGCTTCTATTCACCGTTTCCCTCCGTCTTCACGAATTTTTCCATCTCTCCCTCCTAAAACATTCCACTTCCTCCAAAACAACGCCTCACAAAAAACCCACCGATCTGCCGGATTTGCCCAAAACCACCAATCCATCTCCAATCTCCTCAACCGTTTAACGTCTCTCTTCCCCCAAAACCACCGATCTGTCGAAGCTAGGGTGGCGCGTTTTGGATAATCTTCGATTTGGATTCGGTATGCGAACCTGATTCTTTTGTAAAGTTGTTAGTGATTTTAAATGTTGTAGATTTGAATTGATTATAGATTTACGAGTATGGATTTGTAGATTAGGGTAAACTGCGTAAATGGAATATGGATTTACGATTTAGGCTTGCTGTTTTTAGGGTTTTGTTGTTTCCTATCTATTGCGATTAGTGTGTCACGATACAACATTCCGATAATCTAGTAAAAAATGTTGTATATCGTTTGATCTTGATTGGGAAAGGTTTGGCCTTTTTTACTTAGACTTTTGCCAAATGTATTTTCCCCCATTCCGATTTCACTCAGTCAAAGTTTCATTTTGTGATGTCAGTGTTTTTTCCCCTGTTCCTATAAGTGAGATGTGACTGAGAAACGAGTGGAGTTTAAACTGTACTCTGAATTGTTCTCTCAACTATTATGACCCCCATGACTTGTTGAATTTTGAGGATTAATGTTGCTTCAGATTAATGTCCTGTACTCTGAATATTATGTCTCTCAACTATTATTCTCGATGATTGTGTCCCCCATGACTAAACATATTAAAGAAAACAATCTAGTCTGCGACTCAGTCACACATGCACCTTCAGATTTATAAGATTCAGACTGAGGTACAATAAATTTTGGAACTACTTTTTGCGAGAAGTGTGTGTGTGACTAGATTCGAAACTGAGTCTGTTGCCAGACCTAGGCATTCTTTTTCATTGCGCTACAGTTGCAAAAGAGACACAACTGTGGACATGTTCATTTAAATTTTTACTTCTAAACTTCATGCTTATAAAAATTGGATATAAATACGTGGGTAGAATTAATTGTTAGATAGGAATAAGTATTGTGATTATTTTATACTTTCATAGTCCACCTATTTTAACTGCCTTACAATGATTATGTCAATCTATACAAGAACATCGTCATCAAATCATAATAAGTCATATTTATTTTATACTTTCTTGTGTTTAGAAGAGTTTGACAATTGACACGAATATATGCATTGTTAAGTCTAAGTGGCTAAAATATAGCAATATACTATTATTAACAGTTTTACAGAAATATTCGACAGTAGATTAATTTAGTGTCGCCGAGAAGTAAAGTATTTTAAAACATGTAATTACCAAATCTCTTATAATAGTTGGTATATGATTGGAGTTTTGTTATTTCAATGAAATTTATATACATCTGGTTATCAAAGCAGCACACAAATATTTCACTTATTACACAAATAGATTTGTGGATCCATTTACAGTTGCAAGACGTAACTTTCACTATTACAAGCATATTAGTACAAAATAAATTGTGACAATGAAAGGCATGGTAGTAAGCAACGTTACAAAAATTTGTCTAGGAGTCTTCGCAATGAATAATTTTCCATTTCTGCATAGTAGCAATTACTAACTTCTCGATAGAATCTCCTAATTTGATCAGCTTATATCTCCCAAAAAGGAGTGTTTTTGTTTTTAACAAATTGTGTAACTGTCAGTGTTTTGATTTTTGTTCATGATCTATTTTCAAATGAGATTCCACTGTCTGTTCATTATGTTTCAAATTAAATAGTTGTTATAAAATTACATAAGCATCTGGAAAACCATTATGTAGTTATCAATGAGTAGTTAATATGAAATATAATATACAACGACTTTTAATCACATAAAAAATAATGTATCAGGATAAGTTGATTTTTTAACATTAATAATGCAAATTATTTTGTTATTTCTTTTAGGTTGTAGACAATCAAATCAACTGGGTAGCAAAGTTGAACCAGCAAAGGATGGTGGCGTTAAGCTAATATATCAATATTCCTACTTTCCTGACTCTGTGGTCAATACTATCTATGGAACTAATCATTTGGCGCAACTTATGGTGCATTATTTATCACCTTAGGTTCATCCAAATTTACTGAACCAAACTGCAATTAGTTTAACACTGATTTTCTACCTTTTAGTTTAACGATATTTATTGACTAAAAGTAAATGCAAACAATCAGCCCAACATGTCAGGTTGGTATATATAAAAACATGGCTCCATCCACAATATTAGACGATGAAGAAGCATATGTCTGCAACAGAAAATTCAAGTTGCACATCGCTATTCAACTTGCTCGCTGCTTGTGGAATGAAAGGTGAACAAAAATTGAATCTTTTTCCTTTGTTTTCCTCAAATTACGAATGTAATATGTTGGAGAATCAAGTTATTTCCCGTGAAATGGACGCATATGAGACATTTCTATTACACTTCTGAGTTTTGCATCTGTTAATATGCTCACTGAAAAAAATTTCCTACATCTTAAATATAGCAGTTCAATTTTCTCATTGGATTAGAGCCTTCTGTGTTTGTACTAAAAATAGCAAAAGAAATCATTTCTTTCATTAAAGTAGTGTCTGCCATATTAGCTTTTTGCTTTTTCAGTAATTTTTTTCCGTTATCTAATAACTAAACCTTCTTCCGTGTTTATTTTGTTGTACCATAATTGCCAAAAATGCATAATATAGTTGCACTTCCGGATCTTCAACGTGTTTGCAACAATACAGTCATAATGAGGTGCGTAGTATGTATGTTTGTTTATGTTTTTCATAATGATTTCGAGTCCTACTGTCCAGATTTTATGAAGTAATAATCTTATCGTCATCTTGCTGCAATTTTTCTCCCTTTATAATTATACTGATTAGATGTAAAATTTAATAATCACAAGCTACCAATATTTTCATATCATTAAATTAGCATATTATGATTTTAGGCTCAAGCACTCTTAAACTCTTCCAAATTTTCATCCTTTTTGTTTATATGAGTTCTATTTTAGATGTTATTTTGGCCTATTTTTAACCATATTACAAACACATTATACTGGACAAGCATAAACGTTGAACAAATAAATATTTTCCGTATTAAACCTAATCTTTCTTGTTTTTGTTTCATCTTATTAATGTAAATGAATATATTGCTTTCCTACGCTCGATTATAGTAACTTGCACTTGTAGTAATAGTAAGATTCAATGATAGTTTCTATAAGTTATATTTGCTTTAAAAGGCAATTTTGATTATGGTGGTCCACATCTTTTTCTTATTTTTAACAGGCAATTTTTTTTTTGTTCATCATGAATTTTGTTCTACAATTTTTCTGAAGGATGCTTTTAATAAATATAAACCGAGTAAGAACCCATATATGTTTACAAAGGAAACAAACATAATATTATACAATGAAATATTCATTTCGCAACTTAAAGAAACATTGGATAGAAATAAAATTATGGGATTGAAGTGATGTAATTTAAGACTCTTCATACATTTAATCACCGCCTCTCCATCCTTAGAAATATTTGATTATGGTAGCTGTGTGAACTCATGTTTGTATACCATACGAGGAACCAAATTTTGTTTAAAAATATTTATCTTTTTCTCCTAAGTTATTATGAAATGAATTTATGGATAATAGGCATAGCTGTACGTATATTCACAGTAATATTATGTACAGGCGATGGCACTTTGATCATATATACTGTGACTAAATTTATCTCTCCATGTCACATCCTTAAACAAGTTAATAAGACCTACATAAACTTAAACTTAATAGTGAAATCAAGTATTGGTGCCAACTCAACTTGACTTGAATTTTAAGTTACTGCCTCATATAAGATTTTATGGCTTCATTTTGGCCTTCTCTGAGAAAGCTAGGAAACACATTTCTATCACTCAATTTAATTCCTGACATAGATTGAGTGTTAAAATGGAATGTTAGGGTTCTTTGTCTTACTTACCTAAATAACATACATAGAGTTTAGATAATTTTTTGCATGTTATCACTTTACATGATCGTGTTCATTGTCAATATAAATAGTCGGGTACTTAGCAATAAGTGTATTTTAGACATAGCAAAAAAGTATAGCCGAAGAAATAATAACTTATATTAATAGAGGATTACATCAATTTCTCTGGTATACTACACTCTTGTTGTCATTTATTATTAGCATACAAATTTCTATATATAGCATATACTATATGTTAATTTTTCGTGAATATTCATGTCAACTACCCATCTATTTGACTGCTAGAGCAAACAACAATTAGACGTCAATATTTCTACTTTTACTGTAAATTTGATGAATGCTGCAATGTATAATCAGTACTATATAAAAAAATTAATACCTTTTAACATATTTTACACTTTCCCGTAATAGTCAGATGGTTAACCATTAAGATATGGTCTTAATCAATGCATATGCTGTTAATTTTTGTTTCCATATATATATGTAATTTATCTATTCAAATCAACAAGGCAGATTTGTGATCTATAAACCTCATATTTATTTATACTGCAAACTGGATGATCACTTACAGTTGTCTTCCATTTCCAGTCATTGGTTGATGTGTAGAGGTTTGATTCTGTTTTTTAAAGTAGGTCATCTAAGGCAGCAGAAGTAATCAAAAAATTGAGAAGATACCAAAGGCGACTTCAAGATCAGGTGTTGAGAATACTTCAAACAAGAAAGGTGATGTTATAGTTTCTTTTCATAGAATAGAAACAAATTTGATAAAATTTTTGATAGTAAAATAACAGTTGGTTTTATATGTGTTTTTAATCATATTTTTATGATAGTGTGGTCCTCATATTAAGAAATCACTCATGTTATTATTAAATTTAAAAAAAAACACAAATTTTTGATAGGATTAGGTTATTAGCTTATTTCATCAATGTGATGTGAGATGATTATCCTGATGATCAACAAAAGAAAGTGAGATAAAAAAATCCGTGTAGATTAAAATTTTCCAACACGGCCAATGCAAGAAAAAGTGGTGCTGAAATGACATAAAAAATGATGCTAATCTTCTTTCTATTAATTGTTGTATGTAGTACTATGATATGCATTTTTGCTGCAGGAGACAAGTTGTGAGGAGCAAATCAAGAAGTTGAGACTGCAATGCAACCTACTGATGTTGCAGATGCAAAGAAAAGCTAAGGAAGCCACTGTTGCACGTCAGGAGAAAGGGAGTTGTTGACTACAAAGTCGAGCAAGTTACCATGAATATTCTGAGCTTATGCGTTAATAATAATGGGCAGATACCTACGTTAGGCAACGAAATCGGACTGAGCTTAGATTACTCGAGGTTTTCTATCATAAGATATATAAGATTTTTTCGCCTACTGAAAAGATTGAAAACATAAACGATCAAGAATGGGCCCTGCGTGAGGAAGAGAAAAATATTGGTTCACATGATCGGTTAATTCATGTCTACCGCTTCATGAAAGATCCAAACAAAAACCAGGTGCAAGTGCATAATTTTCATGAACCTTTCTTTTTGGTTATCCATGAAGGGGAAACATTAGCTGAGGTCAAAAAAGGAGTCCAGAAAAAGCTTTGGGTTCTCGATGAGGAGTTTGCATTTCTTTCTCTCGGTCATCCTTATCTTCAGGATTCGAATACTGTCTTAAGCCGATGTCAGGTTAGTTATTTTATTTACATTTTCCAATGGTTTCACAGGGTTACTATTTTCTATTTTCTGTAAGTTACTACTGATTTTTCTGTTCTTTTCTTTTTATAATCATTTAAAGAAGAGATGTGTATGGAGCTTGGGGACAATACCTTGGATTGGAACATGCAGATACTACTCTTAAAAGGGCTTATACATCGAACCAAGTAATACTTCATCAGTCATATTTTTTTAGTCATACTGTTAGAATTATTTCAAGCTATGTTAAGCTATTCTAAACTTATGCATTCAAGCAATATTATCAAACTTATATTATCATAAACATACCAATAAACTTCTGTTAAGCTCCATCATCTTCATCTTTATAACTAGATTTTCACTAGTGTTGTTATGATATACAAGTTGTATTCTTTACTTGTAGTTGTAGACTACGCTCTGCATTCAAGCAATATTAGTTCTTTTATCAAAAAATTTATGTGTACGTTATTAGTTTAAATGTTATATTTTACAGTTAAAAAAAGAAACCAAAATCATTCAGAAGGTGTAAGCTGGGCATAACTTTTCCATTAGTGGATTTCATTTCCGCGAACGAAATGACTTTCCAGAGTTCTGTCAAACGTCTTTCTACAAAGTTATTTTACTGAATATCTTTTAGATGTAACTTTTCCATATGATGTAAATTACATTCTTACAACGATCTAATTAATTACGAAAAGATGATTCTGGCATTGAAAGTACATTTGGAAAATACAAATATACGGTGTATTTTGATTATGCAGAAGTACCTCCTCTACATTACAAATAGTATGAAGATACCTATCCTAGAAATGTCTTCGTTAAATTGTTGCTCTAACAGATTATTGAGTTAATCAGTTTAGAGCATTTGGCATTGAACAACTCAAAATCAACTTCTATTTTTGTTCCCTGAACTGAGCATACGTTGAGCCATAAAAAAACATGTTACATAAGAGATGATTTTGTTAACCTGTGACCTAAAAACACATATTAAAAAGAATAGTTATTAACAAAACAAAATATAAACTTCAACAACAAAAGTAGTATGTATCAATCTGTAATTGTGGGGTGTTATACAATCAATTGTTTTATTTTATTGTTGTGACGCAGCGGAATATGCAATTTACATTATCTGACTTGAGGGTTTTCGAGGTATTTAGCTTCATCCCTGTTTTTTTCCCCAGTTAAAATCATCGTGACGTTTGTTCTGTATTACAAGGCTACGACATGTAGGAGATATGGAATCCATTATCAATGCAAAATAGTACACAGAAATAAGAGGGATTTTGATTCTGATTAATTATACATCTAAACTAGATGGATGGTTCATGTCTATTCTAATTTTCTATCTACTCTGGAGAGCTAAATTTGACATGTAATATAGTAAGATTCATCATAAAAAATTCTAATTTAATTTAATGCTAGATATATACAAATTAAAAATGAAATTTGATAATGTACTTTTTTTAAGGATTAGCAACTTCAGTTTTCTCTTTTTTCAACTTACAGACTACAAATTCAAGAACAAACAATAAATGCAAGTTACTGAGTTTATCGAGAAATGGGAAAGTAGTATCCAGCAGTAGAGTTATGGAGGAAGACATCTGAATTACGGTGCATGGAAGATGCCCTATCTTTTGTTGTAGCTTGGTCTGCTGCGTATGTCATAATGGAATGTATTTTGGGTAAGTATTTACCATTTAATTTTTATGTTAATCAGTCATAATGGAATGAATTAGGTTAGTAGCAGTTTGGACATATTTATGTGAAACAACAAATCGTGCTTACTTTTATATGCATGTGTTATTTGAACATACAAAAAAAAATTGTTCGTTCTGTATTCTTGCAGCTCCTACACAAACCAGTAGCAATAGGATTACAATTAACATGTGATATTCGTATTAATTTTGATGAGTTTTGATCTGTCCGACGTATGTTTCAAATATTTTTCCTTTGCATGTTTATAGTAGTAAATACCAAAAGCGATATTCTTTCTAGCAAAGCAGTTGTGTAATGGGCGACTACACAACGCCGATTAAATTACTTCATAAAATAAAATATATACTTCGATCAACACGCCTGATCGTTAATCCAAAAAATTATCAAGAGTCTAACTAATGATAAAGTCAAATAAGCTACAAAAGTACGGGCTATAGAAGGATAAACAAAATCAGCCCTGAGAATAAAGCAATTAAATAATTGAATAGTTCTTTTGTTATCGGCCTGACTATGTCATTCTAAAAAAGCAAATAAACAATCGAATAGTTCTATTGTGATGTTTTACAATCTATGCGTGCTACTTGAAGGATACATGTTAGCTTATTTGTTTTCTTTTATTGCTAAAACAAAAGTTCATGGTTAAACATTGAAAGAATAACTTTTATTAAATTGTTTAAAATACAGAAAAGATTAGGAAAATAAGATGACAATAGTTCAGAAATTTATTAATTATTAAGTGATTTTGATAATATTATTTCTAGGTGAAAATAAGAATTTTTGCAAGTTTATTCCCTTAAATGGCTTTTGTCCATATATAGTAGTATGGTTTGTCTGATACCTCTAATTTGTTACGGTATCATATTAGCATGTTGCAACCCGTAGCTATGCTGATAAAATAATATGTATTATAATGCATAAGCTAGTAGAAACTATTGTAATATGAAAAATATAATTAGACCAACTATCACTTTCCTATATAATAATCTTTGTTGTCAGGCGCAACTGCAGTTAACTGACATGAGATAGTAATTTATAAAGCTTACATGATCTAGTATAAAGCAAAGAAAATTACCTGTGTAACATATGAAGGCACATAAAATCTAATTCCGAATCACTTTTCAATAGAATTACCTTTGTCAAATCTTCACTTAAAATAAAATATAACATATTCTTCTGACATGAACAATATTTACATTAGATAAAACATGTATTAAGATTCATGTTATATAGTGGAAACCAAACTAATATCTAAAAATTTATATTCCTTGTTATGAGTAATTTCATTATCATCGGTTATGCTATGCCTACCATTAAGAAGAACAAATGATTGGAGGAATAACCTAACTGTGTTCTCCAAGTCAGAACTGTTGTTTTCTTTTTCGGTAGTTTTACTATCATTGTGGTTGATTTGAATTTTGAAGCAAACAAAATAGCATCCTTAATGACATAAAGAGCAAGTAGGAAAGACGTTTCCTTCAAAGAAGTGGTAAATTAATTTCATAGTGGTAAATTAATTTCAAAGAAATTTAATATCTTAAGTGGTTGGAGCTATTCCAAAACACACATCTTGAACCCACATGTTTGTAATCAGCTGAAAAATGTAAGAAAAGGAGCTCGTATAAAACAACATAATGATTGAACTAAATGGAAAGTATCAAATCATTTTACGTTAAAGAGGAAAATGTGATTAATGAGCTTATATCATAGTTTAAGGCATGGAGATAATCTGCAAGTTGATTTGTCAGCTGTGTGCTGGGAAAGTGTTCTGCTTGTGACGCTGTAGTTCTCACTAAGACATAGATATTTGAGCTATAATTTGATATGCAAAAATGCTAAAGCAACCGGAAATCAATAAGTAAAAATTTGTGGCACGTATAAGAGTCGTTGGATGCATTTCCATCCGTGAATTGCGTGAGTTTCCTAGCGCTTATTTACAGATGCGGTGATTTTCACCGCAAATAAATCGGTCGATCTAGCATTCGCCTTTGATATGTTAGCCTATTATGTAAAAGTAAAACACTTGCTAATTGCTGAAAAATGAATGTAACAATTGCTGAAGGACTGATATACCACAGGACGCATCACTGTCAAAATAAACAAGAAATCTGAACTGTGATCTAAATTCACTTGTTGAACCAGCTTTGTTTTGATCAGTCAATAAAATAGCACAAAAAGTCGAAAAAAATAAATAGAATATCAATCTTCACTTGGACCAAATGAAAAGATAATGCAGAATCAGTATCAATTTACCTTAAAATAAAAAATTGACCTTAGTTTGGATATGAGATGAAAATTGACTTGTCATCTCTCTACTGTGTTCGCTGGGCAAGTATTCTGTCTGTGATACTCCAGCTGCCAACAAGATGTACAAGGTTGAGGTGTGGTTGTTTGTTTGCCTGTGTTTAATTACATAAGCTTTGGTTAGGTGAAAATGAAACAATATCTATGGTTGTTCATTTTCCTGTGTTCAACTACATAAACGTTGGTTGGATGAAAGTGAAACAATGTCTCATTCCAGGAAAGTATGATAGAACTAAAAGAGAAAAGTATGTAATTTTGTGAGAAATGTGCAATAACAAATATATATGGTTGTTTATTGTTCCATATGCATGTAATTTTTGAAAAATGGAGAATAGGGCAGAACTAAAAGAGAAAAGTATGTATCTATTATTGCACAGTGCTTAGTTCAGAGACTACCAAGATTATAACAGACCCAGTTTGCACGCAATACTTAGTTCTTATATTAATTTGGCAATTTTTTGTTGTAAATGTGAGATTACAATTATGCATTATGAAAGCGTGTGTGTGATTCACATAGTTCTTAAATTTTACTTCTCATCAATGATTCATTTTTGTTGTATACAGGCCAACAAAGGGTGATGAGGCACTGAAAGTAAGACGGAGGTGCTATGTTGTTTGGAGTGTTTTGTCTAGCAGGTTTGGGCTGTTTTATCTAGCAAGATTGGGATGTTTTGTCCTGTTTCTTTTGTATGTTAACTAAACAACTATGAACTATGTTTTGTATTTTGTGTACTCAAGTTGACATCAATGGAAATTGAAAACATATGTATTGAATTTCTTTTGTTAGTTGTACTTTATTTGCTATAAGTATATTTTGTGTGTTCATCTTTAATTTGTTATGAAGATTCATTTTGATTATTATTATTAAAATGTATGAGCTGTAGGGTGATTTTTACTATAACATGTTAATTTAATAGCGTCATATGGAAGCTATCAAAGATATATGTTATAGCAGTAAAACTGCATTATGAATAATCTGAAATTTATTGAGATTTAAATGTATAATAGCGGTAAAAATGAGCTATTGTATTGAGTAGCATAGCAGCAAAAATGAGTTATCAAAGGGTTTAGTAAAACTATAACACGTTTAACTAATAGCATTGGATATCTGCTATTGAATACTTATGTTATAGCGACAATATTGTGTTATAACTGTGCTCGCTTCCAATGAGATTCTGATGTTTTATAGTGGTCAAACTGAGCTATCGTAATAGATTAACATAACGGCATGAAATCGCTATTAAACGGAATCTTTAATAATGACATAAAAAGCATTATAAATATTTAGCAGTTTTTTATAACATGTTCATATACAGCAGTTATAAAACCGCTATAGTTCTTATCCATAGCGGCTATAGGCCGCTATAAAATAGCAGTTCTGTTGTAGTGCAACCTTCTCGGGTAACCATTATCTATCAACTCACGATTTTTGAGTTGTCACTTCATTTATTGTTCTACACCGAATGGAGTATCCCTTGGCTCTTCCAAATGAGAGAATGGGGAAAGTAAACTATTTCTCATACCTCCCACCCAGCCCACTAATGGGCCTCCCCAAATCAGCCCATTATGCCCTTATAAACTTGGGCAACCAACTGTTAAACCTAAAAACAGTTATTCCTCCAAAACCGCTGAGCCAAATCTTTAATGTGACCACTCTACCGAAAGGCAATCATTATTTCCCTTCCAATGGCATAGGGCTCAACACCTGATTTGACCTGAGTAAAAAGTTATGTCATATACAAGACTGATAGGGGAAAAATAGTTACAAACAAATTTGGTAAAAATTATGGACATGTCTCACAACCCCATAAACAACATATTAAAATATGAGAATGATCCAAACATCAGGGAATAAAATAAAAATATTTTACAATCTTCCGATACATAAAATGCAGGCTGTTACATTCTCCCCCCTTTAAGAACTTCGCCCCTAAAATTCCAACAACCAAAATGATTCTGCATGCCTATCATCCATAAGTGGCCAATTCTATCATCCAGACTAGCAGCCATCAAACCAAGCATCCATAACCCTATCCTAGCATGCGGAATTCTAACAATAACAAAGATAACAACAATAACAATAAGTAACAATAATAACAACAAGTAACAATGATGTAATGATTGCGCGGTATTTGTGGGTCATACGGACGAAGAGTCTTGGATGGGTCGTCTTTATACCCTCCTCCATCTCCCACGTAACATCGTCCCTCGCTCCATTGTACCTTGACTAGTTTAACCATCTTCCCTTAAAGTTGTTTCGTGTCATTTGCCACAACACGAAGTAGCTTACGAGGTCTCGTAACCTCGACCTCGACTTCTTGGTTTTCGCATATTTCCGAAGATACTATCACACCCGGATCATGCACATATTTCATAGAAACGATTCACGAAAAGCGTTATGCACACGTGACATCTTCTTGAGTAAAATCAATCTATATGCGAGCTCTCCAATTCGCTCGACTATCGGAAACGGTCCAACGAACCTACGAGCTAACTTTCCTTTACTTACGAGCCTAACTACATGCTTTAATGACGAGATAAATGTCAAATATCAAATCCTTTGGATGCTTATTAGCATAACTCTTTTGACGATCTTAGGCTGCCTTCATTCGTTGTCGAACGATCTCGATACAATCCGATGTCTCCCTAATCATCTCAGGCCCAAGTATCGGCTTGACTTTGGTTTTCTAACCAACAAGCCGGAGAGTTACATGGTGTTCCATACAACGCCTCGTATGATGCCGTCCCAATGCTTCTTGCTACCTTTTTACAAAATCCACTCGTGAACTACGGATCTCGATCACTTACTATGCTCTTAGGGATACCATGGAATCGAACTATCCATTTCACATAAAGTTCAGCTAACTTTGATGTTATCCTAGTCGATCTGACAGGAGTGAACCTTGCACATTTGGTCAAACAATCCACGATGACTCAAATCCTTTCTTTTTCCACCCTGGTTAATCCACTCGGCTTCTTCAATTCAGCTTTCACAAACTGACAGTTCATGCACTTGGAAATGAACTTTCCAGTATCTCGCTTCATCCCCTCCCAGTATTAGATTCACTTCATGTCCTAATACATCTTATTACCACTGGGATGAATCGTCAACTCCGAGTGATGACAATCCCTCAGAACCTCATCTCTCAATCCGTCGATATCGGGAACAACTAGTCACCCTTACTTTCGAAGTCAACCTTCTCGATCGACTTCAAACTCTTTATTCTCTGGTTCCAGTTTCTGGATAACCTCAACAAGCTTTGCATCTTTCTTTTTTCCCTTGCCAATCCTTTCGATGAGAGTAGGTCTTATCGATAAGCTTGCCAACATTTCAGTTTCCAATTCACACCTTGGCCTGAAATCAAATCCTAACAAGTACTCAAGGCTCTTCCATTCTGAAAAAATCGCTACCAAACTTGTGTGTCTTCGACTTAATGCATCTGCAACCGCGTTACCTTTACCAGGTGTTTAGGCTATACCAAACTCATATGATGCTAGAAACTCTAACCATCCTTGCTGCCAAAGATTTAAATCCTTTTGGGAGAAAAGATACTTCAACGACTTATGATCGGTGAACAACTCGAGTCGAACTTCCAACAAGTAATGTCTCCACATCTTCAGAGCAAACATAATCGCTGCCAACTCCTAGTCATTAGTTGTGTATTTCTTCTCATGCAGCTTCAGCTATCGACTTGCATAGGCCATAATCTTATCCTTTTCCACCCTCAACTGGTGCAATCCCATTTCCCAATCCATCTGAGAAAACACTTTGGCTTCGTGAAGCTGGTCAACAAGTCATCAATCCTTGTCAATGGATACTTGTTCTTCTTAATCATTTTATTCCGCTCACGATAGTCCACACATAATTAACGAGTCATCAACCTTGGTTGCAAACATAACTGGTTCATCTTATTAAGATATACTTCTTCGAATGAATCCTTTTTCCTAGAAGGTCATGAACTTGCACCTTGAACTCTCGTTGTTCCTTAGGCGCCATCTTCCTAAGAGGCATAATGATAGGTCTAGCACCCTTGACCAAATCAATTATGAACCCAATCTCTCGACGCAGCTACAAGCCTTTGACTTCTACAAGGACAATTACTTACGATTAGCTCCAATGACAAGTCTTCCCGTGGAATCGCAGGCGAATATAAATAACTTACGAAGACACCATCTTCGACCTACACCGAATCACAACCATTCGCCCTTCCATATTCTTGAATGTCATCTACAGCATCTCGCAATCCACTTTTGCCACATACCCCTTGAGCCCATCCATATCTCAAAACAATACCAAACCCAGCGAAAGTCGCAACAAAACGATTATTCATAGAAGAGCAACCATGACTAAATAAACTGGACCACAACAAGTTCTACAAAGAGTAGATGAACGCCGTACTGGATCAGTTACAATCAAAAGCCTATTACAATTTCCATTTCCGAACCTATTCAAAATACATCTTATTGTAGGTAAAAGAAGACGATTCTCTAATACCGAATATAACTCAAACAAACTCCACCGGCAGAAAGCACATCAAAATTAACAACAACTTCTCTTAATCCTCATCAGGAATGCAATAGAAAACAGGGATAGCCACCAAAACACACGTTTCCTCCGGTTGCAAATCTTTCAAAAAATCTGGGTAGTCTTTCTTCTTGTCTCTGGGATTGCCACATTTAAATCATTTCCTCCCACCTTCTAACTTCTTACATTCTCTAGCATAATTGTAACAACCCAACAATTTCCGGCCACGGAAATCGACATAAATACCCTTTACCGTACTCATGCCACCATCCAACACCGAAAACACTGGAACATTTATAGAAAGAAATTAGAGGGTGAGATAAGAAAGAAAGAAATATTAGAATAGAAGAAGGAGAAAAACCAACACAGAGTCTCACATCGCAGCGGAAGAAAATATAACACAGAAATAAATCTTTACTGAAAACTTTAAAATACTTACAATATCAGAGTACAACACACATCTGGGCAGTTTTGAAAATTTGTCCTCATATATATAATCACACAGCGGCATATCATTCGTCTGAACATCTTCAGCTCGTCTCTGGACTTCTCAGTACCTGGTAACCTGAACCTGTACACCTCGGTCTAACCCGAGCATTTACAAAACACTGGGTCAGTCTGGTGAACCAGAGTGAGAAAAAACTCGCACAGTATTAAGGTATCACATAACTTGATTTTAAAGTTAAAATCCTTTCGAAAGAAAAGATAATCGTAAGACCGATCCACACATAAACACGGATGGTTTTTTCCTTACGATAACCCAAAACAGTTTTCAGAATCAATATCTTTTCTGATATTATCATAGTGTCTAAATACAAGTAAATATCAATCTAGTGGAACGCTTGCATCTCACGCTCCACGTATATATATATATAAAAACAAAACCGCGGGCACTCATTGGAGGTTGGATTTCCGACCTTGACAATATATGGGACCACCTGCCGCTCGTGTATCTCTAGAGGCGAATACACTGGGTTCAACAAGAACGTCTTGCAACCCGGCCCTCACATGACCGACCACTCATTTCGCTTGAGTGTATCGAATGTATATCACCAAAGGTTGGACTCAAACCACCTTCCCGAATGGGCAGAATCGATAGAATAAGAAACAAAAGGAATTTTTCTAGATAGGTGATTATACATCCTAATGGGAGCGACCCACATAGCCATGCTGCCTGCCCGATTTCTGTCATTCCCGGTTGATGAGGCTTGTGGTCAGAACACATCTGGTCATCATACACTTTGAATGCCACTTCGTCAGATCCGTCAAATCACTAATTGACGTCCACAAATATACTCCGGGTTTCAAAGAAGGGCCATTTCTCTGCCAACAACTTGTTATATTTGTAAAAATCAATGTATGTGGTTTTAAGGAAATACTGCGCCAGACATTCATCCATACAAGTCACCCAGGAACAGGATGAACCGAAGGTACTCTCCTACTGCATCCAATACAGGAATCACCCCATGGATCAGTAGCGATAGTCCTTGCAATCCACAGTTTCAACCACGACAGAACCCCAGTATATCTCCGGGTCGAATCAGAGATTGTAAGTGGTTCTACCGCTTTATGAAGATCTATGGTCATCACATGCTCCATCTCGATCGTCGCTCGATTTCTTCTTTATATTCGTATTTGTTGGTTGGAACGGTTTTCGAATATATATTCGATCCGGGTCTTTCCATACCAACAATCGTAAAGGTCAGACTTGATAGTCGGTTATTTAACTATCAAGTAAACATCCATAAAAATAAAAATAGATTCACTAGTCTAGTATTCAGCATCACTTGGCTTTCAAAATTTATCGCCCAATTCTGTTACTAGGAAAATATCATCTCATATCATTTCCTTTACTTTGGAATATCTTATCTCACTCTCGCCATTACCAACTAGTATTATCTTTGGATAGTCCCGAAGTCGTTCAAGTTGGGGTATTTTAATTACCTCTCAGACCTTGATCAACAACGTTCTTATCCTCAAGTGAATACGAGTTGTAATTCGAAAACCGATACTCAATTTCATATCAAAACATATTCCACTAGTTAAAATATCGCTTTACAGTACTTCTTATCTTTTGGAAATTCCTCTTTTAAAAATAATTCCTTATTATGCATCACATTATTTACTTTGGACTTGTCTAAATGACTTCGTTCCACAGCTGAATTACAAATTCCATTTCCATCCTGGTTTTACCAAGCTTAAATAAACTCCTTTTGCCCAATTTCCTTTTTCTCAAAAAATTCCCTTTTGAATCCATCGGTTCAACTTAATACCCTTTTTAAGTATTTCAAATTTAAATCAACGTTTAAATTCTCATTCCATTTATAATCCTTGTTTATAAATTCCCGGTTTAATATAAACCCTTTATATTTCCACCTCCCTTTACTTAATGCAAACGTCAGGCTGACCCTTCATTTAAGCTACGTATGCTTAAATCTTTTAATTTCTTCAAATAAACTCATTCCTAGTCTTTCCCCAACACTCGACCATACATTTCAAAAAATAGTTTACTTAAATATATTGTATCCAAGAAGAGATTATCTACTTCGACATAAATCATTGAAAATTTATTAACCCCTTTGAAACAATAAATTTCCTTTTTAAACTCTTAAGATTAACCCATTATTTGCTAAGTTATTTTACTAATTTAAAAATCTAACTTAGTTTTAAATGGCCGACCTAATCAACTCAAACAGGATTTCTCTTCTGACCAATTCTATTTAATTCCCCCTTTAAATTAAATAAAATTAATAACATTATTTAATCATTCACGATTACTCAAATACGTAACTGTTAGGTTATTTTCATTTGTTTATAATTCTCATCAACATAAGAAGTGTTTAAATAAACAAATTCCATAATCACTTATAAACTTTACTAAATAAATAATTTATATTTATTTCCTTTTTAATAACTTTTATTTAAAGTAACAGCTTCCAAAAACTTATTCCAGTTATAAAGCATATTTATAACTTCACTCTGTCGAATTACAGTCGATAAAAATTCATATTTAAAAATCGATTTATTCATCGACCAGGTGATGCTAATTTCCCAACACATACCATCCATTGGTCTATGTCAGAAAAAATGTTGCAATACGGTCCATCCATCAACAATAAAATCAATCAATTTACGGCCAATTCAAACAATTCAACCGATTCCTGCACGTTTATAAAGGTGATCAATCAATGGAAATTCCCTTGTTCGGGTCAAATCAAAATGATCTGTATTTTTTTTCTGAAATTAACTGACCGTTTAATTTCCAGTAATTGAATCCATAATTATATAACAGGCAAACAGTCAAACACTATCAATCAGAACACGAAAATAAAAATCCAATTTATATAAAATATAAATTGGAAGAGCTGAGTGAGTTTAACTCACCTCGATTTGAAATCCGTCGATAACAGTCTGTTTTAACCAAATTAAACTGATGTTTAATTCGAATAGAAAGTCCATTCACTTCATATCCGGTCTAGACTCGCTCCATCTCGTAGTACTCGTCTCCACGGTCCCAACGCAACTGACCGCGTTGAAATCTGTTAACGTATGAGCTCGAAATTGTATAAACAAATTTATAATTTAAATTATAACATTGATTTTAATTTGAATATAAACTTGGGCCTCTCTTACCTTAATCTCGGCCCAACCTTTTCCAACCCGACCCGATTGCTCCTTAAAAACCCTAACCCGTTCTCTTTGTCCATTCATACAGCCGCCTTCCCAAAATCACAAACCCTAATTCCCTTTTAATTCTTCAACCAAAACCATGGCGTCGCGCCCCTCCCCTCATCAACCTCTCGTACTGCTTTATGATCATCGCCATCTCATGAGTCCTCCATCTCCACGCCGAGCGAGCCAGCATGAACTCCACCGTAGCAGATTACGGCTTCAACAGGGATTAGTCGAAAGCTAAGTTTTCCTTTTCTCTGATTTCTTTTTATTACAGTAATACTTGCTTTGATTTTTCCCTGGTTTTGAATATGGTTTTCTTCTTTGGTTGACTGTGGCTTGAATGGGTGATGAACACTACTACGTGAATACCTATTTATACTTGCGGTCAGATTTAGATGGGTTCAACGTCAAACTCACAATTGAATGGTGAAATCATAGGTTTTGCAATATCCTCCTTAGGTGTTGCTTCCTATTTGTTACGGCTGTAGGATCTAACTATTTGTGATGGTAATATTTGATTTCTGCACAATGTATAAGTGCAGATTTATGTTGGATTTCTATGTGTTGTTCCTATTCAGCCATATCCAAAATTTGGCTGTTAGAAATCGATTTGGTGCAGTTATGAATGGTTTTATCAAATCCAAGATTTGAACTATATTATTAGATTTTACATTTCATTTTTATATACACTATATTAGTGAATAGCACATGAAATTCCGTATATATATGTGGATATCTATATGAGCTGTTCAAATCAACTATAGATTATGATGTATACAGATTTCTCTTTCTTAGTTGTTACTTTCCCTTTCATTAGTTGTTCTTGTACTTCTCCTAGCTGTTATAGCTATGTACATAACTGCTGTTCGATTATGCCCTTATAGATTTGGTTATATTCTTTAGTTGTTCATCAGTTGTTATAAATGAATGTGCTCAGCTATGTATGCATATATATTATAGCCGTGTTTTCCTACCTAGGTTTCTTATAGCTGTTTTATTATAATTTTTTTTTCTGTTTTGATTTGACTGTACCAATTCGGTGTATGATATATACATATCTTTAGTTGTTCAATTCGGCCTTACAGGTTAGATGTACATTTCCTAGCTATGGATTTTGATGATTTCTTTTCTGTTTCTCATATCACACCAGTTCAAGATTTTGTTTGTATCATACATTCATTTTATTATACGGCCATACATGTCCTGTTGCTTTTTGTTCAGTTTTCAATGCATGCAACAGTAGATTTGTGCATGTGACTCAATTGTTACTGGTTTTTTTCTTGAATGGTCAAAACATGTACATAAAGTTATATAAAAAAAATACATTATTTTGCTGCTAGCTTTCTCTCTTCTTTGAAAGAAGACAAGTCATGATATTTTTTATATGTGAACACTTTGGTTTTGTGTTGCACAGACTATATGTATGATCTCATGTTTTGATTTGATCCCTTTCCTGTTTCAGGTAGCATTTTTATTTTATTTTTTCTTCCCTTTTAATGGGTTTTTTTTCTTTTTTCTTTTCGCAGATCGCTCTGGACCGAGATGGATTCACTAGTATTGGAAAGAGCAAGACACTGCAAAAGTTGGTTTACCAATGCTGATTACTTTTCTGTGTTTGTATTTGAGAATTTGTACAAAATATACGTGTTGATCTTGTGTTGTAAGGACAATCTCCTGTATACAGATTTTTGAATGTGTAACATATATATATATATATATATAGTTGTAATTATTTAATATGTATTGTAGCTGTTTGGCCCCAGTTTTCATACCATACATATATATTATAGTTTCTGTCGTATTATACGAGTTCCAGTTCTTTTTTCCTTATAATCAAGTAGTATTTTTGGTTTGTTGCACAAGTATAATATATTCGGGCTTCTTTGTTTCGTCGAACCAAGTGAAACGCTGATAAATATATATTCAAACAACCAAATTTAACGAAAAATGAATTGATGTCATTGTATTTTACTAAAACAACACTTTAAATTTCGATCAGTTTATAATTTAAAACTCAACATTAAAAATTCCAGTTTAAAATAATATGCCATCTATATAAACTCGTTTTAATTAATAAATATATATATTCGAACTCTAATTTAAATAAATAAATAAATTTAATTAAAAATCCATTATATTTCAAATATAATATATAAACTGATTTAAATATTCCATTTTAAATGGTCAAAATATCCGGGACGTTACATTCTTCCCCCTTAGAATAATTTCGTCCTCGAAATTGCAAGGTAAGAAGAATATTCCGCCTTGAATTATTTTATAATCATTTCCTTTGAATTAAATTCAAAAATAAATTCGAAATCTAAATTTTTTCGATAATTTCGCCAGCACTTCCTCTGCCTAGCTCGATCGGTACGACTACGATTGCCACTCTGGACCTCAACTCATTCGAAAAGAAAATTCCAAATCCAAATGGCAACCCACTTAATTTGAATCCCAATTTATTTATCCAACAAATTTTTAAATCCAATTTATTTGAATTCATTCAATTTGAATTCATTCTTAAACTGATTTCTCTTAACCAGGTGCAGTT
Organism: Allium sativum; assembly: GCA_030737875.1. Classification (NCBI taxonomy): domain Eukaryota; kingdom Viridiplantae; phylum Streptophyta; class Magnoliopsida; order Asparagales; family Amaryllidaceae; genus Allium; species Allium sativum. Next base: position 143,067,227 of record CM060913.1, on the reverse strand, counting down.
CCATTTCTCATATCGATTAAATTGACGAATTTATTTTTTTAATCAATTTAATTTTATTTCATAATTCAATTTTGATTCCAAATCAATTAGAACAAACAAACAAACATCCACATCACTATAGTATAGAAAATATTTTTTTTCTTTCCATATAAAATATACATTGGGTAAAATTATTTCATTTACCCTCTTTATAAAACCATATCGTGTCAATTCACTAGTTCAATGCTTCTCAACACTTGAACCAGTCAAATAACACAATACAAACCATCTTTATATAGAATTTTACAAATACGCTCTCATATATCTATATATACACTCAAACTCGATCTAGGGTGTTACTAACCCTATTTCTATCAAGTTACGCCACAGAGCCAAGGTTACTACTCAACCAATAGCTCTGATACCACTGTAACGACCCAACAATTTCCGACCCCGGAAATCGACATAAATACCCTTTACCTTACTCATGCCGACCTTCCAACACCGGAAACACTTGAACGTTTATAGAAAGAAATTAGAGGGTGAGATAAGAAAGAAAGAAATATTAGAATAGAAGAAGGAGAAAAACCAACACAGAGTCTCACATCGCAGCGGAACAAAATATAACACAGAAATAAATCTTTACTGAAAACTTTAAAATACTTACAATATCAGAGTACAACACACATCTGGACAGTTTTGAAAATCTGTCCTCATATATATAATCACACAGCGGAATATCATTTGTCTGAACATCTTCAGCTCGTCTCTGGACTTCTCAGTACCTGGTAACCTGAACCTGTACACCTCGGTCTAACCCGAGCATTTACAAAACACCAGGTCAGTTTGGTGAACCAGAGTGAGAAAAAACTCGCACAGTATTAAGGTATCACACAACTTGATTTTAAAGTTAAAATCCTTTCGAAAGAAAAGATAATCGTAATACCGATCCACACATAAACACGGACGGTTTTTACCTTACGATAACCCAAAACAGTTTTCAGAATCAATATCTTTTCTGATATTATCATAGTGTCTAAATACAAGTAAATATCAATCTAGTGGAACGCTTGCATCTCATGCTCCATGTATATATATATAAACAAAACCGCGGGCACTCATTGGAGGTTGGATTTCCGACCTTGACAAGGTATGGGACCACCTGCCGCTCGTGTATCTCTAGAGGCGAATACACTAGGTTCAACAAGAACGTCTTGCAACCCGGCCCTCACATGACCGACCACTCATTTTGCTTAAGTGTATCGAATGTATATCACCAACGGTTGGACTCAAACCACCGTTCCCGAATGGGCAGAATCGATAGAATAAGAACTAAAAGGAATTTCTCAAGATAGGTGATTATACATCCTAATGGGAGCGACCCACATAGCCATGCTGCCTGCCCGATTTCTGTCATTCCCGGTTGATGGGGCTTGTGGTCAGAACACATCTGGTCACCATACACTTTGAATGCCACATCGTCAGATCCATCAAATCACTAATTGACGTCCACAAATATACTCCGGGTTTCAAAGAAGGGCCATTTCCTTGCCACCAAATTGTTATATTTGTAAAAATCAACGTACGTGGTTTAAAGGAAATACTCCGCTAGACATTCGTCCATACAAGTCACCCAGGAACAGGATGAACTGAATGTACTCTCCTACTGCATCCAATACAGGAATCACCCCATGGATCAGTAGCGATAGTCCTTGCAATCCACAGTTTCAACCACGACAGAACCCTAGTATATCTCCGGGTCGAATCAGAGATTGTAAGTGGTTCTTCCGCTTTATGAAGATCTATGGTCTTCACATGCTCCATCTCGATTGCTGCTCGATTTCTTCTTTATATTCATATTTGTTGGTTGGAATGGTTTTCGAATATATATTCGATCCCGGTCTTTCCATACCAACAATTGTAAAGGTCAGGCTTGATAGTCGGTTATTTAACTATCAAGTAAACATCCATAAAAATAAAAATAGATTCACTGGTCTAGTACTCAGCATCACTTGGATTTCAAAATTTATCGCCCAATTCTATTACTAGGAAAATATCATCTCGTATCATTTCCTTTACTTTGGAAAATCTTATCTCACTCACGCCATTACCAACTAGTATTATCTTTGGATAGTCCTGAAGTCGTTCAAGTTGGGGTATTTTAATTACCTCTCAGACCTTGATCAACAACGTTCTTATCCTCAGGTGAATACGAGTTGTAATTCGAAAACTGATGTTCAATTTCATATCAAAACATATTCCACTAGTTAAAATATCGCTTTACAGTACTTCTTATCTTTTGGAAATTCCTCTTTTAAAAATAATTCCTTATTACGCATCACTTTATTTACTTTGGACTTGTCCAAATGACTTCGTTCCACAGTTGAATTACAAATTCCATTTCCATCCTGGTTTTACCAAGCTTAAATAAACTCCTTTTGCCCAATTTCCTTTTTCTCAGAAAATTCCCTTTTGAATCCATTGGTTTAACTTAATACCCTTTTTAAGTATTTCAAATTTAAATCAACGATTAAATTCTCATTCCATTTATAATCCTTGTTTATAAATTCCCGGTTTAATATAAACCCTTTATATTTCCACCTCCCTTTACTTAATGCAAATGTCAGGCTGACCCTTCATTTAAGCTACGTATGCTTAAATCTTTTAATTTCTTCAAATAAACTCATTCCTAGTCTTTCCCAACACTCGACCATACATTTCAAAAACTAGTTTACTTAAATATATTGTATCCAAGAAGAGATTATCTACTTCGACATAAATCATTGAAAATTTATTAACCCCTTTGAAACAATAAATTTCCTTTTTAAACTCTTAAGATTAACCCATTATTTGCTAAGTTATTTTGCTAATTTAAAAATCTAACTTAGTTTTAAATGGCCGACCTAATCAACTCAAACATGATTTCTCTTCTGACCAATTCTATTTAATTCCCCCTTTAAATTAAAATAAAATTAATAACTTTATTTAATCGTTCACGATTACTCAAATACGTAACTGTTAGGTTATTTTCATTTGTTTATAATTCTCATCAACATAAGAACTGTTTAAATAAACAAATTCCATAATCACTTATAAACTTTACTAAAAAAATAATTTATATTTATTCCCTTTTTAATAACTTTTATTTAAAGTAACAACTTTCGAAAACTTATTCCAGTTATAAAACATATTTATAACTTCACTCTGTCGACTTACAGTCGATAAAAATTCATATTTAAAAATCGATTTATTCATCGACCAGGTGATGCTAATTTCCCAACACATACCATCCATTGGTCTATATCAGAACAAATGTTGCAATACAGTCCATCCATCAACAATAAAATCAATCAATTTACGACCAATTCAAACAATTCAACCAATTACAGCATGTTTATAAAGGTGATCAATCAAGGGAAATTCCCTTGTTTGGGTCAAATCAAAATGATATGTATTTTTTTTTTGAAATTAACTGACCGTTTAATTTCCAGTAATTGAATCCATAATTATATAACAGGCAAACAGTCAAACACTATCAATCAGAACACGAAAATAAAAATCCAATTTATATAAAATATAAATTGGAAGAGCTGAGTGAGTTTAACTCACCTCGATTTGAAATCCGTCGATAACAGTCTGTTTTAACCAAATTAAACTGACGTTTAATTCGAATAGAAAGTCCAACCACTTCAGATCCGGTCTAGACTCGCTCCATCTCGTAGCACTCGTCTCCACGGTCCCAACGCAACTGACCGCGTTGAAATCTGTTAACATATGAGCCCGAAATTGTATAAACAAATTTATAATTTAAATTATAACATGGATTTTAATTTGAATATAAACTTGGGCCTCTCTTACCTTAATCTCGGCCCAACCTTTTCCAACCCGACCCGATTGCTCCTTAAAAACCCTAACCCGTTCTCTTTGTCCATTCATACAGCCGCCTTCCCAAAATCACAAACCCTAATCCCCTTTTAATTCTTCAACCAAAACCATGGTGTCGCGCCCCTCCCCTCATCAACCTCTCGTACTGCTTTATGATCATCGCCATCTCGTGAGTCCTCCATCTCCACGCCCAGCGAACCAGCATGAACTCCACCGTAGCAGATTACGGCTTCAGCATGGATTAGTCGAAAGCTAAGTTTTCCTTTTCTCTGATTTCTTTTTATTACAGTAATACTTGCTTTGATTTTTCCCTGGTTTTGAATATGGTTTTCTTCTTTGGTTGACTGTGGCTTGAATGGGTGATGAACACTACTGCGTGAATACCTATTTATACTTGCGGTTAGATTTAGATGGGTTCAACGTCGAACTCACAATTGAATGGTGAAGTCATAGGTTTAGCAGTATCCTCCTTAGGTGTTGTTTCCTATTTGTTACGGTTGTAGGATCTAACTGTTTGTGATGGTAATATTTGATTTCTGCACAATGTATAAGTGCAGATTTATGTTGGATTTCTATGTGTTGTTCCTATTCAGTCATATCCAAAATTTGGCTGTTCGAAATCGATTTGGTGCAGTTATGAATGGTTTTATCAAATCCAAGATTTGAACTATATTATTAGATTTTACATTTCATTTTTATATACACTATATTAGTGAATAACACATGAAATTCCGTATATATATATGTGGATATCTATATGAGCTGTTCAAATCAACCATAGATTATGATGTATACAGATTTCTCTTTCTTAGTTGTTACTTTCCCTTTCATTAGCTGTTCTTGTACTTCTCCTAGCTATTATAGTTGTGTACATCCCTGCTGTTCGATTATGCCCTTATAGGTTTGGTTGTTATAAATGAATGTGCTCAGCTATGTATGCATATATATTATAGCTGTGTTTTCCTACCTAGGTTTCTTATAGCTATATTATTATAATTTTTTTTTCTGTTTTGATTTGACTGTACCAATTTGGTGTATGATATATACATATCTTTAGCTGTTCAATTCGGCCTTACAGGTTAGATGTACATTTCCTAGCTATGGATTTTGATGATTTCTTTTCTGTTTCTCATATCACACCAGTTCAAGATTTTGTTTGTATCATACATTCATTTTATTATATGGCCATACATGTCCTGTTGCTTTCTGTTCAGTTTTCAATGCATGCAACAGTAGATTTGTGCATGTGACTCAACTGTTACTGTATTTTTTTCTTGAATGGTCAAAACATGTACATAAAGTTATATAAAAAAATACATTATTTTGCTGCTAGCTTTCTCTCTTCTTTGAAAGAAGACAAGTCATGATACTTTTTATAATGTGAACACTTTGGTTTTGTGTTGCACAGACTATATGTATGATCTCATATTTTGATTTGATCCCTTTCCAGTTTCAGGTAGCATTTTTATTTTATTTTTTCTTCCCTTTTAATGGTTTTTTTTTTCTTTTTTCTTTTCGCAGATCGCTCTAGACCGAGATGGATTCACTAGTATTGGAAAGAGCAAGACACTGCAGAAGTTGGTTTACCAATGTTGATTACTTTTTCTGTGTTTGTATTTGAGAATTTGTACAAAATATACATTTTGATCTTGTGTTGTAAGGACAATCTCCTGTATACAGATTTTTGAATATATATATGTGTGTGTGTGTATATATATATATATATATATATATATATAGTTGTAATTACTTAATATGTATTGTAGCTGTTTGGCCCCAGTTTTCATACCATACATATATATTATAGTTTCTGTCGTATTATACGAGTTCCAGTTCTTTTTTCCTTACAATCATGTAGTATTTTTGGTTTGTTGCATAAGTATAATATATTCGGGCTTCTTTGTTTCGTCGAACCAAGTGAAACGCTGATAAATATATATTCAAACAACGAAATTTAACGAAAAATGAATTGATGTCATTGTATTTTACTAAAACAACACTTTAAATTTCGATCAGTATATAATTTAAAACTCAACATTAAAAATTCCAGTTTAAAATAATATGCCATCTATATAAACTCGTTTTAATTAATAAATATATATATTCGAACTCTAATTTAAATAAATAAATTAATTTAATTAAAAAATCCATTATATTTCAAATATAATATATAAACTGATTTAAATATTCCATTTTAAATGGTCAAAATATCCGGGACGTTACAATAATGGCCCTCCGTTGACAATTAAAGCAAGTGGTATTCTTCTTAGATTTCTTCTTCTTCTTATCCCGTTTCTCACAACTCTGGTGTCAGAAAAAGTTTCTCCACGAGGCTCTTGTCTGGTTTTAAAAGCTTCATCCCAAGAAGCATTGACCATTTCCTCTCGCTCGTTGGCCCGATGTCGAAGTCGCTCTAAATATATACCTCTTCTTAACTCATCTTCTTCATCTTTAGGAGAATAATTCGTCTGTCGCTTAGCAGAATCATCCCTAAGTACATGCACAAGAACACCACGCTCTATTGTTGCTTTTGGAATAGGCATCCTTAGTAGGATAGTAGTCATCATGGCCCCAAACATTACTAGACAATCTAGCATAACAACGAAAGCTTCCAACTGGTTTCCATCGCTTTCCCTTCCAATCGCAGGCTCATCCTTAGTAGCGTTTCCTAAAGTTTAACGGCACATTTTAAATCTGAAAACTAGAATGATTAGTCCACATATAAAATAACTGATAATGGAAACTCTATTATAATATAACTACTATATAGTATACATCCAATTGAAATCTACAAATATGTCTCTCTTACGTAATTACATCTTAGACAGTACAACAAAAAATACTTTTTTGCAACAGGCAGTATTTGTTGCAGTAGACCTGTTGCAACAGGCCAGCTCCCATTAATACAGCTAGAGTTGTAAAAGGTCGATCCCTTTTCACAACAGTTTTTCCCAGTTGCAATAAGAAGTTACAGTATATTTTTTTGCAACGAGTCTTTGTTATTGCGACGGATCCTTTTACAACAACAAATGACAGTTGTAAACCTATAGTAGGTATCAACAAACAAGATACTATAACTATTTTTTACAGTTGTAGTAAGTCAAAGCACAATAGTTATTAATCTGTAATAGGTAGTGATAATAAATGTATTTATTTTACTAATATTGTACATCATAGAATGAAATAAACAAATAAAAATCTTATTTCAACAAAATTTCAGTAGTACAAACAATTACAACAAAAAATTAAGCAACTTTCATGCACTATACATATATAATAATTTCCTCTTATGCAACACATTTATTCGAATTGAATATTTTCAAACCTTATTCGACTCTTGTTAATTTACATATGTTATAACATACAATATAGCCCTGAACACTTAAACAATCAATAAGTACTTGATTCTGAAATTGCTAATCTATGACGATCTATATATAGTACTTAGAGAAGTTCTCTTTAGTCGTTCTTGTTGTATCCAAGTGAATCTCAACACTCTTGACTGGAACTGCAAAAACAAAGTACCAAAAGTGATATCGAAGAGGTACAACAGTGGATCATGAACTTATAACAAATTCGTCAATACAGATTCCAGGTTAAGCAAAACAAATGGAATCAATTTTAGCATACAGATTTCAGGATGCACATTTGTTTGCATATATGTATACACAACAATGTGTACAAACACATATGAATCAATATTGATGCGTGCAGATTAAACAAAAAAGAACACGAGTGCAAGCAACCCAAGGCAGGGAGAAAGGAATAAAATAGCATGTTCAAATTTAGAACGATTTTGCAAAAAAGTATAGGTTACAAGAACAGACACAAAAGTGCACAAGCCAACGAAAGGATAGTATATAGTAGTAGAGTGTAAATCAAAACGCAATGAAAACAGTATCAGATGGCTGAAACAAAGCAGTATTAACAAGTTCAGGAATAAACTGGTTCCAGCCAGCAAGGAACACACTACCAAAGTGAAAATGTATTAGAAGGATACATACACAACTCACAGTTGCACACGCGCATGCTATATATATATATACACACACACACAACTCACAGATGCACACGCGCGCACACACACATATATGTATATATATGTATATGTATGTGTGTGTGTGTGTGTATATATATATATGTGTGTGTGTGTATAGCCAAAAATTTAGTAAAAAGTATATAAAGTTTAAAATTTAGGCAAAAGGACACATTTTAGTATAAAAGAAAAAAATGATAGTGGACCCCCAGAATTTCTCTTTTGCGCTGAAAGGCGGGATACTATGTATGTCCAACCTTAACAACTAGGCCTTTCAACGATACGTATGTATGTCCAACCTTGACAACCTTTCATAACTCGACCTTCACATCTCTGGTCATCTAACTCGATGACCTTTCAAAACTCAAGCAACCTTCTTGAGTAACCATTATCCACCAACTCGCGACCTTCGAGTTGTCACCTTATTAGTTGTTCTACACCGATCAATGAACGTATTCAACACTTCGAATACATATGTTGAAGCCACAACATTACTAAACCAAATAACATCAATATAAGGCTTAGAACAACCCATAACATTTGACCAAAACTATGGGAAAACCCGCAGCGTTTAGGCCATTGACAACATCGTTTAGAAGCGCTGTTAAAACTCTTTAATGCATCGGCTGACCGATCAGGAATTGACCGACCAAGCCCGTTCCAGCCGACCCAGTCACCAGCCTTTACCACTACTCTAGCCGACCAGGGTTTTCCAACTGATCTAACCGACCCGTTTTTCTTTGGAATATAACCGACCCGCCTTCCTTTGGAGCCCGACCGACCCGCCTTCCTTTGGAGCCTAACCGACCCGCCTTCCTTTGGATCGACCCGACCAGATTTCTGCACGACCGTCCAGGACCAGACCAACCCAATCTGACTTGTTCCCCAAGACATGTTTTTGGCCGACCGACCCATCTATGGATGACCCATTTCCTGCATCACCATAATGCAAGCCCAATTTCGACCAAAACTCGACCAAACGACCAAATCAACAAAATATGCTTAACAAATTCATTCAACACAATCATAAGCATGTTATGAAATCACTAACAACATTAGTATGACAATTATCACTAAAATAAATTAATTTCACCAAAAATCATGATAAATAAACATATGATCTAAATTGCGGATCTAACCGGGACGTTTAGGCCACTGACTACAGCGTTTAGAAGCGCTGTTAAAACTCTTTAATGCATCGGCCGACTGACCAGGAATGGACTGACCCAACCCGTTCCAACCGACCGGGTCACCATCCTTCACCACTACTTTGGCCGACCAGGCTTTTCCAACTGATCCAACCGACCCGCCTTTCTTTGGAATATGACCGATCTGCCTTCCTTTGGAGCCTGATCGAACCGCCATCCTTCGGACCGACCGACCAGATTTTTGCACCACAATCAAGACAAATGGACCCAATCTGACTTGTTCCCGAGGACATGTTTTTGGCCGAGCGACCCACCTATGGCCATCCCATTTCCTGCACCACCACAATGCAAGTCCAATTTCAACCAAACTCCTCCAAACGACCAAATCAACAAAATATGCTCGACTAATTCATTCAACACAATCATAAGCACGTTATGGAATCACTAACAACATGAGTATGGCAATTATCACTAAAGTAATATAATTTCCAAGACGAGACCGACCTGATCTAACTTGCTCCCCAAGACATGTTTTTGGCCGACCGACCCACCTATGGCCGACCCATTTCCTACACCACCACAATGCAAGCCCAATTTCGACCATAACTCCTCCAAACGACTGAATCAACAAAATATGCTCAACTAATTCATTCAACACAATCATAAGCACATTATGGATCACTAACAACATGAGTACATAAACATGCTAACTTAAATCATAGGGCGTTTCAAATGAAAATGGGCTTACCAAGGTATAATTTATGGTAAAACACTTGAATTTGATGAAAAGCTTGATCAAACATTCATATACTTCATTGAATCCATGTGAGAGATGAAAATCACTCACCAATTCTCCAAATCAAAGCAAAAACACTGAATTAAGATTCCGGATACACTACAACAAAACAAGTTTTTTATAGCTATATTACACAGCGTTCCGCACTTCATCGGTTCACGATTCAAAACCCGTAGGGTTTAAACGCTTATTTGAAAACAAATCTCAAATACCCAACGCTATTCCATGATAGAGGAGGGAAATAATTTTTGTTGTGCGGGAAGTAAAATAAGTGCCCTTTTTCTTTCCAAAAAAGCATCTTTCCAAATCATCTCGTATGTTCTATGTCTTCGTCTCCTCGTCCTTACGCGTCGCCTCCAAACTGTGTACTCAAATCATCTCGCCTCTTTTCAATTCACTATTGGCCAATAGTCGATCACTCGTCTCCCTCAAATCGCCCTTCATTGAAATTGTGCGAACCGGGATTTTAAAATGGCGAAGGACGCCACAGGTACTACATGCTTTATGATAGTTTTTTTTACTGCTCATTCTTATGATTTCTAATCTTTCCATTGGGCATATGCATGTTCTAAGAAATATTAACACTAGTTATTTGCAGCACATTTATCTAAATAGGAAATTTGTTATTGAAACTAATTGAAACAAATTGGAATTTGAAGAAAGGGAGTTTAGTATTCAAGCAGGAGGAGGAATGAGGTGTTGTTCGTAGAGGTGGAGTGGTTTGAGTTGCAGTTTACTGTCTGAATGAGGTATTGAGGGTTGGTGTTTAAAGATGGTTGTGATTGAAGTGTATTGTTGTTGCTAGTAGTGTTAGAAAGGGACTAGAGGGTAGGTGTTGTAGTTGCAGCAATTATGGAGGAGACTGGTGGCGTTGACTGTGCAGATGGTGATGAAATTTGTTAAAGAGGTGAGTTGGAGTGGTTGATTTTTGTTTTTTCCCGGTGAATAGGAAATTGCAGCTATGGGTGATGTCTTGTGATGATGGTGGGTGTGGTTTTGGTTGCAGTGGTAACCTAGTGTTTGGTGAAGGTTATGATTGAGTCTTACCATAATGAAAAGCTAATGATAATTACTGCTCATATTGTTGGTGAAGGTTACTGAAATTTAACCATCCAATAGCAAGTAATGCTCCTATAGTTCATAATTTTTTTTCTGAGTAACTGCATCAAGTACTTATTGATCTGATGTTTTTTGTTGAACTTTGTCATTTTTCATGAAATTGCTTCATGTTAAAATGTTTTGCATTTTTATTGTTATAGTGGTAAGCTTGAACTTCAGAATGCAACAATATGACTATTATGTATTTTGCTAAACTTTGTCATTTTTCATGAAATTGCTTCATATTAAAATGTTTTGTGTTTCTTATTCTTAAAACAGTAAGCTTGAACTTCAGAATGCAACAATAAGACTGTTATTGTATTTTGCTAGTTGATTAGTTGACTGACTTAAGTATGATTGTTGAAATCTAGGATGTTGAGGCGATCTTTTATGATCTGGCGTGCGATGTACAATGCTTCGCACTTCTTCAACCATTTGGTTTCTTTGTACACGTGCTCTTTCTTGTGCTGCCACCAGAGCTTGCATTAATCTTGGGTCTCAGTTGCTTGCATTCTCACCAGGTGCCCTCTTATTAATGCTTGTAGCTTTACTATACTTCTAAGTGCACAAGCGCTTTTTCTTGCCTGCACAAACAATTGATATGTATATTTCAAATTCTTTTCATGCTGTTATCATTGTGTTCCGAATCTAATAATCCTTCATAACTGCTAGAAATAAGGCTCACATATGTAAAATATCCTTCAGCAAAACATTTTTCCGTGCAGCAAATTTACCAGGTAAGCTCAGTAATTAGCCTGATTTTTGACTGCAGCTTCATCCTCAGCATCCATACCCTGTTTTCTTCCATGGTTCACACTAGAAATCTTCCCTGCTGCTTCCTTTTCTTCTTTTGCCACAATTTTATCACATGCTAATGTGTTTGCCGATGCTACTATCACAGCCTGTTTTGTCTTTTCGACATCATCCTCTGAATCTCCAGTATCATTATTAAGAATGTCTGTATTAATCTCTTTTGACCTACGGAACTCCATCTCCTTTTCTCTTTTGGAATCGAACCTGGTACTAGACCCGACTCTGTTTTGTTTGGTGATGGTACCAGTTCATGGTGTATCACCTTGTCCTTATTATACATCACTGGCCTAAACGCCAAGTGGTGGGAGGAGTTCCATGAAGTCCTGATATCATCACTATATGTGCAAGTACAATAATAGCAGAATATGCTTTTTATCACGGCAAGACTCACTGAAGAAAAGGATGTCAGCCTACTGTGCTTTTCTTCTTCTAATGGAACTTTTCATCTTCTTCATTTATCATATTCATGTTTTCATAAACTGGAAAGTGAAGTCTGCCCATCGTGCTTAATTTTTATCATACTATATATAGTTTGTTCATAAGTTTCACTTTTCCACATTTGGTTTAGTTCAGTATGAATCTTTTATCTCTGTACAAAGTCTGCTACAACATGACAACCTTTGATTCAGTAATTCACCTTCGGCATAGTTGTATTTGTATGAGTTGAATTAGAAATCGTGTTGAATGGTATATGCTACAATGCTATAGGTTGCTACAGATTGTTCGAGTTATTTATTTAACACTTTCTCGATTAACTATGTTACCAACCATTATATTGCTTTTCTTTATTTATGCATAAAAATTTCATATTACATTGTTTTTTTCAATTGAGTAGGTATATACAAATTTGGATAATATGAACTATTGTATCCTAGAAAAAGAGTCCAACACAAATTAGGTTTACTTTTTTTGTGCCTGCATGTGAGCCCACAGTGGTTTCTTTTCTTTGGGTTTGGAAAAGGGAGGGGGAAAGGGGAGGGAAGAAAGGGGTGTCTGAGGAAGTCTATTATGAAATATTTTTTTTATATTTTATTTTCTTTTATGTATGTGGAGACATCATTATTGATTCGACAGCCATATCCTCAAGACATAATCTATTATAACGTAATATATGAGTTATTCAGAACCTTGGGATTTAATGGACTTGCAAGTATCAATCTGAGAGTATATGTTGACTGTTGTGATTTTTTTATTAAACTCTTCAGCTAATTTTTATTTATTCTTGGACAGCTGATATATATATATTTCAGTTTACATTTAAAATGTCAATACTTAGCATGAGTTTGCATTCCGAGATTATTTAAATAGATGGAGCATACAAGCATTCACTCATTTTTCACCCTGATTGAAATAGCAAGGGGGCCATGTATTTAATATTTCTGCCATTGGATAGCTGCCCATCAACTTGGTATCAGCCGTTTACTTTGTCATAAAGTGGATAAATCATAAGTATTTAATGATGTTGCTGCCCACAGCGGTAATATTTTTGGTTACAATCTGTTTTCCAACATTTCTCATTATAAATAAAATTTCGCGGATCATTCTTTTTGTCTCACTATAAGTATTTTTCAATAATCAAAGCTTTGTTGTTGTGTAGTACTAATATTGCCCTTGAGATTTGGAGGTTTAATGGATATGGTTGCTGCCCTTTCTTAGACCAAATTGTGGGTACAGAGAAGAAAGTGCGGCAATTATAAGAGATAGGAGGAAGTATTTGATGGTGTTTGTATCAGGCAGTATTTGCTTGGAGCAGACTCATGAGTATAGAAAAGAAAGCGCGACGACTTGAAATAGTAAATGGTTAATGAGGGATCTTTTAAAACAATTTTAAAGTTCAGTGAGCGTTGATTTTCTATTTTCATGGTTGAAATAATAAAGTGCACAATGTTAAAGCATACCTAACTACTCATATAGGAATTTGGTGTGGCCTTTTCATAATACCGCATTAATGTTGGCCTTTTCTATTATACAAATTTCAGCTTAGGATCCAAAAATAGAAAAAATATGGAAAAAAATTATACATCATTTTAGAGTTTTTCTTCCTACCTGAGTCATTAAGTCGGCCATCTATGCAGGAAAATGCAAATGGTCATGCAGTGCCTTAATATATGAGTGTGTAGATTATATGTTTGCTTAGCAAAACATTAGCCTACTTTATTTTATTAAAAACGAGTCCCATTTACAACAATATATGAATTTGAAGTGGTGATTATATTTAGAATGCTTGCATCATCCACTGAAACTTCAAGTAAAAAAGTAAAACCAAATGCTCTTAATATCTTTAATCTTGTTTATTATTCATTTTTTTCCAGTCAATCAACATTTTTTAGAATAGAACACTGCAAGAAAACATAATATACATAGCGTTATGTCATAGCCTTACATTAAAGTGCTATTATAAAATAACTAAAGAAAAGAAGATAATGCTTAAATTCTGCTATATAAAAGAAACAAGGAAAATAAGATATAATTTATGCTGTATATAAAAATATTCTGCTATATTAACTTTGGTCTTTGGCAATTGAGAAAGCGGGAGCGAAAACAACGCGGGACAGAAAGGCCGCGAAAATAAAAATAGCTCCCTTTTATCACTTTCACTTGTACCAAATTTATCCTCAAAACCCTAAAATTTTCGATTCACTCCATGGACTCCAGAACCTCTAGAAGGTCTTATCCTCAAATCCCTAAAAAAATTCGATTCACTCCATAAACTCCAGGATCTCTAGAAGGTCGGCCATCTCCAATTCACTCCAACATCCCATAAGTGGATCATCTCTGATTCTGTAAGCCTTAAATCTAAATAATCCCTGATTCACTAGATTTGTCGAAGTCAAAAATAGGGTTGTTTGAAAGCGATACTGTTTTTATTACTTTCTTCCTTTCGTAAATAGGCTTCACTTGCTATTTATCTTTGCTTTCAACTAAATCACTAATGGTCAACCCATGATGAAGGCAATTAGCTTATCAGGCGCTATCCGAAGATGTTGTTATCAAATTTGTAAACTATTTTGAACTTCTTACAGTTTATACTGAATATCACTATTTTTAATTTGGGTATTTTCAACTCACAAGTTTCTTTTGAAGATAAGAGAAAAACCTTATTGTGCATACTTCAATTCACTATGCATATAAGTTATAATGCCCATAATTTAACTGTGATGTCTATTTGTGCTTGTATAATCTGAGGTACAGTTGTATCTAGCTAGCAGTTTATTTTGCATTAACTTTTGTTGGATTACATGGATTGCTGGACTCTAGTTTTTTTAAAGAGGAGTTGAGTTCATGATTACCATAAATTTACCAATGTGAAGTAGGGGATACTTTATCTACCCAGAAATATGCATGCCTCATCTTGCCTGATAAAACAACATCCACCTAGACAACATAATACTGCATATAGCATTGTGCCCACTTCATCTACTGCCTTCAACAAATAAATTTCATCAATTGATCCATTTCCTTTATTTTCGCAATTAAACCATGTTTATAAGATACTCTCCTTGTTGTTTTTGACCAAAATTGTTTGAAAATAGTGCAACATCAGTACGTGCAGGTTCTTAATTTTTCCGGATGGAAAATAAGATTTACATGAATTTTTTTTGCTTTATTTCTTATTAGTTTAAAATGTGTTAGTTTATTAGTATATCAGTTTATCTCTTTATGTGTAATATGATAGTTTTTATTTTTATTATGATAGTTTTCAAACAAAGAAATATCAATTTTTCATTTCTGCGTCCCACTTTGATTGTTTATGCATATATCATCATCTATCTACGCATCAGTTTGCTATTATTTTGATGTATTGTGGATGCAATGCAACCGTGGACATCGTAGAACCCACATAGCATCTTCTATATTTTGGATAATTGATCGACGTAGCAGGTTCTAAATTCACTCACTATATTTATAATATACACGACTATATTTTTATATAACATTAGGAAGGTTGGAGTTGTATATGTATATGTTGTATAGCAGCTAACGGCAGCTAGTACTTTTTCACATTGCTCCATTTAATAATTTGATGCTAAGGCAACCAAAATTACTATTAGGCAGTCAAAATCTACCGCCTTATATCAAGCATAGTTTTGTTTTCTAATTAAAAAGTACTAATAGGCAGTCAAAATCTACCACCTTATATCAAGCATAGTTTTGTTTTCAAATTGAACAAGCTATATTTTTTAGGCAAAAGAAGTTGTTGGATAATGAAGATATGCAAAGACATAGAGAGTGGTTGGTAAGTTTATGGTTTGTTTATTTGCAGTATGTTTTTATGTATTTTTTACAATCAATGGAGTACAGGGCTTGTTTTGATTCCAAACAAGGTATTGTCATTAGTTTCCCTTGGCTTAGTTAATTAAATTCAGATTATTGTTCAAGTACTAAGCAAAGTCTGATTGTTTGATGTTTACCTTAAAGGATGTAAGGGGAATAAAGATTAATTATTTTATCTTCATAAGGCGAGGTAATTAGTCAACGCAATGCAAATATCATTATCTTCCCATAAAGAGTACAAATGAAAGGCATATTTATTTACCCCAAAAAGAATACACATTAGTGATGGGTGATCACATGAAATGAAGGAGGATACATTGAAGTTGATGTTAAGACGCTTGGGGACTTTTGGATATACCAATTCAATTCTTCACCACATGCAATACTAACTAAAGAGAAGTTAGTTAAGGCTGAGGTTATATGATGGTGAATGCATGCACGCCATTTTGTGCTCCTCATCAGGTATTTATTAGTAGATTTATATTATACTAGGTATTAGATTAACTGAATTTTACTGCATTTCCAAGAAATAATAAACAAGTTAATTATGATATTGCCAAAATATAAGATATCGGAGAGACTAAAATCTGTACAATATTTATTTCATTCTTCTTACATAATGGTGCATGCATCTCCATTAGCATTAAAGCATTCCAAATTGATTTGCCATAACGTGTTCTCTCTGTTTCTTTTATCTACCTTGCAACTATATTTCAGTGCCTTCCTTTCCCCTCTTCCACACATTTCCCCTTGATTTGTTTATTTTCCTCTACTAGCTTAATGCTCACTCAAATTTGCTACTTAGCCTACTATCACTAATTGGCTGTTAAATTCATCCTCTTCGACCGCTGTCCACATCGTTGATTTCCTGGTCCCCGACCGATTTCCAACAGCCATATTTAACTACTCAATTTGGCTTCAATGTTGGGTTGCTTCAGTGGATACTGGTAACTTAATCTTTACTCGTTCTTCGATGATTATCTATTCCACTCACTGCCCAGTCTTATCGCTACCCTTTTACTGACTTCTGTTATTTGGTAGCAAATTTTGTTCAGCCCATGTCAATCTAAACTAGCTTTTCATACTTTCGATAAGAAGTGGGTGTTTGGGTTACAGTCATCAAAGTTCATTTCTCTATCTTTCTCATTGCTGCCCATTGATTTTCTTTTCTTCACCACATAATTGTATACTCTTGTGAAAATTTGTTGTTTGAAATTCCATACTTAATCATCCTTGTCCTGTTAATACATATCCTTTTGTATATATTGGTTTGAAGATTCAACCGTACTCGTGTCTGGCTATTGAATTTGTACATTTTCTATACAAATATTTATTTCTGTTTTGAATTCCTGATGTCTATTGAAGTAACAAAAAATATACTTAATTTTGTCCCATATAATTTGCACTTATAAGTAGTTGTTCCATCAATTTGTATGGAATCGAACCAGACAGCAAATTTAGCAGTAGTTGTTTCCACTTGCTATTTTTCTGTTATGTCCACATTCATGCTTTTCTGATTTAATAATTTCTTATCCTTCTATATTGCAAATATTTTACTCTGTTAATCACGTCCACGTTGAGTTGTTTACCTTCATACAATGAAAGTATCGTGAGCGGTAATTCATTGAGTCTTAAATATACTAAGAAGTTGTACAATGTTTATAACTTAAGCCATAGACATAGAAACAAAGTAAAATTTATTACCAGTTATTTCTAGTTGAGTATAATGTACAGCTACATTAACGTTATACGAAACACTGATAATAAACATATAACTTAACATGGGTAAATCTTCATAATAGTCTGATATTGTACTAGCATCAAAATTTGTTTATATATTATGTAATCTGGTTGAATATTTTATATTATGGAAGATTACTTACCATGGGAATGCTAAGTTGAGAATTTGGATCAATTGACAAATTTGGGTATAATAGTGGTTGTTTATTCTTTTGCTTACCTGCTGTAAATATTAATGTACTCCAAAACCAGTGCTTTACCATAAGCGTTTTTTTCAACCAAGTGTATACATAATGAATCAATTGACAGATTTGGGTTTTTACTCAGACTTCTGAGGAGACATTGGCCTGTGATATAGAAGTCCCTCAAGCTTAAGGTTATGTAAACGATACATCAATTGTAGTAGACATTGATGATTCTGGACAATTAAGGACTTAATAATTTGTATATAATAGACTACTAACGATAAACGTAGAAAAAAACATTTTAGGGACCTAGGCAGCCGTAGAAACCATAAAATGTGGGCTTTCTTCTTCTTTTTCTTATCTGTGTCTACAATTAAGAAGTGAAAGATTCATTTGGAATAACTTCAATTCAAATGTTGTTCAAGCTTAGATAACTATAGCTGACCCCTTTTGCAGGGAAAGGTTGGTGACCTTGCATTATTCCTTATGTGATTGTCACTATCAATTGATCATTGCAATGAAAGGTTGGATGTCGGACATGTGCCTATTGCCTAAAAGTTCCTCCATCACCAGTGCTGCCTCTGCGACCACGTGGGGTGCCTCGACACAGATACCAGCTGCGACAATACGGTCTCAATATGATAGTTTGGAGGTTGGATAACAACTTTGTTCTTGCTTCAATAATGGGTAAATTTATCATATTTTTTTCGTTTCTTAGTTAGAAAGGATGTTTGTTATTTGTGTTTGTATTTTTGGCATATATGGGAGCAGCATAGTCAATTTTATAGTCTAAAATTGCCTTCAGTGTTTATAATTTCTTTTAAGCACTTGGATAGAACATCATGACACATGCATAATTTATGCTTGGGCAAAAGTTCTTTTATGATTTGTACTTTGTGTACTGAATTCAATAAATTTGCATATGGTTTTTGTTGACTGCATGGACCATGCATTTTATGTCACACTGGCTAAATAAAAGTGCACATGGCCAAGGGAATAATTTCAATTGGTAGATGTACTTTGATTGTCCTATATAAGGTTATCATTGGTGATTGTGCCTTTCAATATTTGGATCATGTAGCATGTTAGAAGCAAAGAACATTTTGCTCAACTAGAAATCGAAAAGTGCTGCTTATTCCTTAATTCTAAAGCGCAACAATAGGAGGAAAAGTGCTTGTAGTTGATATGGTAAAAATGATACATGTTGACAAGTTTACTCATGTTATCGTGTTCTTGTGCATCCATTTAGTTATCATTAAAATATAGAGAAGTATGTCAAATACATTCTTTTATATATTCAATTCACATGAAAGTTTAAACACCAGAGTCACTTACATGCTGTATATGCTAATTTAGCTTTCTAAACCTTATTGCTTGCATGCTATTTTGGGTGTATTCTTGGTATCGGTAACCAAAGAACTGACCCAAGTGCAATTTAATATTTCAAGCAAACTGTAACAGCTACCATTCTTAATCCTACAGTATAATGTACTAGCATATCCAAAATGAGACCTCCCTGAAAAACAGAAACAAACATATGAAAAAAAACAATTTGGGCCAGATTTAACAAAAGCATTACTAGTTTGCCCATCATATATAAGTCATACCTGAGCTAAGAAAAGTTTAATAACCAAGTTGAAACGTTATTGTGTGCATATCAATAAATTTGTCATATCCTAATAAATTTACATCATTTGTCGCTTTTTACTAATGCTTACAAGGATTACATTTTATGTCTGTTCTAGATTTACTATAGGTTACTGCAAAATTTTGTGAAATGCGAATAATGGATATAACATTGATCTATAATCAACAACTAATTACGTTTCATTTGTCATCGTTATATTCTTTAGCTGGGACTTAGTTTATGTCTTACAAAAATCGAAACCACAATTTGATGCAACTAGAGTAGGACTGATTGCAGTTGGTGTTGGCACTCCTGACACGACTCTTTTATTTGCAAAAAGGAGATGTATATTCTAACTTATTTAGCTCAACATAAATTCTAAGTTTCTGTAATTCACCAATTTTAGTCCATTTACATAGTTGCCTTATTTTCCTTAATTTACTTCTGCAGCTTCCTTTTCCATAAAAATACCTTTACGCTGATCCCGACCGCAAGGTAATAAGAATTTCAACCAATATGAGCTGCCTTCTAAATTTTCCACCACCAGAGAAAATTCTAACATACATATAACTTCAGGCATATGACCTCTTGGGTTTATATAATGGCTTTGCACGCACTTTTCTGAATCTTGTCAGTGTAAGTCTAGCTATTCTATACTTCATTTTCCATTTTCGATACACAAACTAACAAATGCTTACTCTACTCTTATTCCGAATAACATGCTAGGAACGATGTCATGGAACAGGCAAAATTATTTACGTTTTCGCGATTTAAGTCTAGAGGAAGGAGCAAAGAATTATACGTTCGCCGCTTCCCCCGATGATAGAAGCAGATTTTTACAGCAGGTTTACCTCCAATGCTTTTTTCATGCTAATATCAGTTTGATTACAGCTTAAAATCACGGTTGCAGTCACTATGGTTATTAAACATGTATGTTTTCTTGCTATTTCGATAGGGTGGGACGTTTGTATTCACTTTCAAAATATTAAGCCTGTTCTAGATTTACTATAGGCTATTGTGGTTCACTTTACCATGTCAATATAAGCTACTGTGAAACGGTTAGAGACTTCAAAATTCACATTAATTCGCATTAAATTTATAAGTCTTTATAATTTACATTCAGATTATAATTCACATTCAAATTTCAGTTTGGCCATATTCATGTACAAGTTATTTTAATTCTTGAACAGAAGCAATTAGTGCACCATTCATTTGAAATGCGTTTGCCTACCATGATAATTAGAACCTGCTTACGTTAATCAAACTGACAAACTATAAGATAATAAACATTTCTGTTTGTTATGAACTATTTGAGATGACATCTAACGTTATCATTTTTGCATTTTAATTGTTTTTCTTGCATTTTTCTTTGTTATATGATTGTAACTTGTGCTTGTGAATTGCAGGTTCTAGAAGTTGGACGAGCTTACAAGCTAAAGACTAAGTGATTTTTCATGTAGTCTTGTTTTGGAATGATGTTTGAACAATATGAATGTTGACTTATTTTTATATTAATTAGTAGACTTATTAACATGACTTTGTAATTGAAATCAAATATGTTCTTAGTATTTTTTTTTTCTATTGATCGTTTTGTCTTCTGAATTTACTGCTTAATTGTTTGAATTGTGCATAAATTAAATAAGAGATTTGCTATATAAAGGTCATAGCTGAAATATGTGGTATATATTATTAAAAATATTAATAGCAGACAATTACACTTATGGAAATATAAGGTGAAATGCTATGTAAAAAATTAAATAGTGTGGAAAACCTTTTCATATCATTGGATGTGTGCTACGAAAACAATCAAAACGCTATATATACTATAAGTATTCATATTTGAAAACTTTTCATATCAATGAATATGAGCTATGAAAACAATGATATTGCTATAAAAAAAATGAGTATTTAACACAGTAAGGTCTGAACGCTATATATCAATGGAGAATTCAACAATAGCGGATTTAACAAAAAAATGGAAAATATTTTTCATAGCAATGAATATGTGCTACGAAATTATTGATAATGCTATAAAAAATAAGCTGAGATTTTAGTAAGCAAATATAATTGCAAAGTGTGAACGCTATGTAAAACATTACATGCTGGTGAACGTGCGCTATAAAATGTATAATATTATAGCATTTATATTTGAGCTATAAGATATAACAGGGCTATTATTGCATGTTGTTATATAGCGTTGTCACTAATGCTATGATAACCTATTATAGCGTTTTTCACATGCTATTAAATTGTAATTCTGTTGTAGTAGAATTATTACTAGACTGGTAATGACTATGTTCCGATGTCTTTCGTTACCACTAGCTCAAAGATCCAATCCTTAGCGCTTCCAAAGTTTACGTTTGAGTCTACAACCTTTCACCAAAGAATGACCTGCGAAGCAAGTGAACTGTTCCTGATTTAAGAGGGCTCTCCATGATGTTTCTAGAATTTCGTTCACAAATACAGTATATCTGAAATGTTTTGGGCTGCAATCCAGTCGTAGTGCTAGCCTTAGATGATAATATTTAGTTTACATGGATATTTTGTTTTCCTAGTTTACAGTGTGGCTGATTCTTCAGAGTTAACTAATAATCGGACATGAGTGAAGCAAATCATGACCGCAATAATCAATTGTGTGAATCCATTCTTTAAAAAGAAATCACAACTGTTTACCAAATAATGAGTTTCATTGGTTGCTGTATCCATGTTTGCTTATTCGACAAGTGAATCTATCCCGGTTTAAAGAGATGTTCATGTAAACTTTTTTTCAAATTTCTTTCTCAAGTGAAATATGTAAAAATTATATTGGAATCCAATCATAAGGCGAACTTTGCAGATAATACTCAGTTTACATAGTGTATTCCTCTTTATTTATTTATAAATATAATACTAGAGATACATTCAGGAATCATATTTACAACCATAACTCAACTACACTTCTTTTTATGGTTGTCAATTTTATATTTATATGTGGCTGCAGCAGATGGTCAACTGGAAAAATGAAAAACTGAACAATGCTAGTGTTACCTTAGAAAATATGATTTGAGGCTAACTGGAAACAAAGGTGTCCTTATCGAGTGCATCAAACTGCATCTTGAGTTATAATAAAACTTCATTTACTCTTTTAATACAATTTTAACATACATTTATTTTATGCTAAGTTAGGTTCATAAATCTAAATATATCTTTCATCACCCTATTGTTTGACTATGACAGATATTAATTTAATTTTTTCAGATGAATGGTGATTGGTGAGATATAAATGAACACCAAGCTAGTACATTTCACCAGATAATGTATGTTTTATACTTTTTTTTAGTACTCACATACATTATTTGCACTTTTCCAGGGTCATAAATGGGGAGGAAGAAAAAAAAGTATCCACCATCAAGCTTTGCATTCAACTGCAAAGGTTTCGGCTGTTCTCTATACCATTCAATAGTATGTCGTCATGTTCGAACAGGTTTATGAAATGTGTGACTTTTTTTTTCTACATTTTGATGTTTATGAAATATATAGTTCCCTTTTAACTTCTAATGTTACAGTTTTTGAATATTTTTGTCATTCGATATTTTAGGTATAATATAGCTTCGAGGAGTACTACGGGTCCGCTGTGTGGCATACGTATGAAATATATATTAGGTATATTTTTGTCATTCAATATCTTGGGAAATTCTTTTTTATCCTCTGTTCTATTCTTGCATTTAATGGATAGTTTTTAATTTCCACCAGAATTTTATGAAATGATTTCCTGAGTTGTGTTAGTGAAATGGCAATGTACGTTAAAGATTGTTATTCATTAAAAAAAATTAAGCTGTAAACCAAGGAAGTTATGCATCCTAGATTTAATTATGCTGTGCATTTTCAGTTTATTCAACAATGTTTTGTTCTACTTTTGATTTGTCATCACATGTGCATTTTATTATGTCAGGCCCAGTGAAAACCTTGGTACACTGACCATCTCACCAATAATGTACTTGACATGTAATATATGCATGTAGACTATGATACATCAGTTCAGTTTAAATTAATAAAAAATCACTGGATAAGACTTCGGCTATTTAATTTGAATCATTAGCAATATTATTGATGCTAGGTTAGGTTTTGATTCAAAGATTATTCCAGGAAGGTTTGAATCAACACCAAAAGTTGGATTATACTACATGAATATTCGATGTTCTTAGGTCAGAATCTTCCAAGTATGGGTTCCAAAGGCACTGATACAGTGGCAAATTCTCATGTTAAAACAACTCCTAATTTGTAAAACTACTCATTTAAAAATTATTCTAATTAGCAAATATATGTGATTTTCAATTTGCCAGACATGTATTGGGAAAAAAAATATTGGTTGTGTTAGTATTAGCTGAAGAAAAAAATGGTACGAAAAATTAATGGGGATATAGTTTAGTTGTAGCATTGTTGTGATAATTGATTATGTTGTCAATTATGGCTGAATAAATGTTGAAGTTTAGTAGGCTCCTTAAGCATGTAATAACAATTGTATTCTTTTTTTTTTTAACCTTTTCTATACGTGAGACTTCGGTAGTTTTGCTAATTTTTATTGTTGTTTGGTAGTGAAAGACTGCTAATGAAGGTGGACTAATGACACTAAATAATTGTAAGGTAGAAAAAGTACATTGTCAAGCAAGGATACTCACCTACTCTAGGTTGCGTAAGAAAAATAGAATGACTGCACCGACATTGGATTGCTAGGAGTAAATAGCTTGTTTTGTTTCCACATTTATTAATAACCGCGAGCTTTTCTGACAAGCAGGTCATATAGGATATTAGCTTACCTCTTGAACTGCTCGCACAAGGTCTGAAATTTGCCTTTAGATTTTTGCCAGTTTTTTAATGCTAATTTAGTGGTCTTACTTTTTGTGTGAAATTATACAGGGGATTACCTTATATACAGACATTCTATGCTCCATGAAAGGGTCATAAATTTGGTGTTCTTGTGATTCCTAATAATCATTGAATTTTTTTTTGTAGGTTGATGAGCTTATAATGTCAGTTAGCATCTTATGTAGCTGGACAGTATTACTCAAGGCCAGTGAGGGTATGCATTATTGGTTTAGATCACTTCATAAGTATTCTCAATATGGGCAACTCTTCATTTTTCATGTATGGACATGGTGAAGTTGATAAAACAATGTATGAAATACTAAGTATGCATGTACAAAAAATTGTTTGAATGATATGTATGAAATGTTATGCAATAATTTATGTATTTGTTGTTTGTATTTTTTTTATATTATATGTTGATAAGAAATGTTTAAATGTATGTGTATATACATAAAAAAAGCTGAAACAACATTAAATAAAAATTTTAAATTAATAATATAGTTAATAGCGTTTTATAAACGCTAGTAAATGAAAAACGCTACAGAAATAGATAGTGGAAATGCTGTAGAAATATGACAATAAACGCTAAAACATACAAATAAAACGCTATAGAAAGTAAGTATCAGATAGTATATTCTATAGCGTTTTTGTTTGATAGCAAATATAAACGCTATATAAAATTCATTTTTCATAGCGTTTTGTTACTGATATTTAAAGTGGATGGTCTAACATAGCATGTCGTTACATGGCGTTCTCTGAAACGCTATGTTATGATAAAATAGTGTTTTTCAAACGCTACGAAAGCCCTGTTTTGTTGTAGTGATAGTAAGGATTTTGTTCCAAACTCCTTAATTCGATGAACTCACCCTTGCAACGGTGTAGATCTATCCTCAAATGGTGTAAATCTTCAATTTCCTAAGCTCTAATGATGGAAAGATGGAGAAATGGAGGATCCTTTGGCTCTTCCAAATGAGAGAATGGGGAAAGTAAACTATTTATCATACCTCCCACCCCCTATTTATAGCCTTCCACCAGC
Organism: Allium sativum; assembly: GCA_030737875.1. Lineage (NCBI taxonomy): Eukaryota > Viridiplantae > Streptophyta > Magnoliopsida > Asparagales > Amaryllidaceae > Allium > Allium sativum. The sequence continues at coordinate 143,041,764 of CM060913.1, read as the reverse complement.
CCACTAATGGGCCTCCCCAAATCAGCCCATTATGACTTTATAAACCTTGACAGTTAACTGTTAAACTTTAAAATAGCGATTCCTCTCAAACCGCTGAGCCAAATCTTTAGTGTGACCACTCCACGGAAAGGCCATCATCATTTCCTTTCCAATGTTACAGGTCTCAACACCTGATTCGACCTGAGTAAAAAGTTATGTCCTTTACAAGACTGGCAGGGGAAAAATGGTCACAAACAAAATTGGTAAAAATTATGGACATCTCATAACCCCATAAACAACATATTAAAATATGAGAATGATCCAACCCTCAGGAAATAAAATAAAAGTATTTTACAAACTTCCGATACGTAAAATGCGAGTTGTTATAGTTCGCCTTTTGTTTCATACTTTTTTTTTAATTTATTTTTTGTATTCCTTCTGTTTTCTGATTTCCTAAATGACACCACCACACACTACAAACACATTGTTCCTTCAACAACCAAATTCTCCTTCCAGTTGCACAGTTAGAATCCAGACTTACATCACCCTTCTTCTTCCTGCTTCACTAACAACCATCTGCAACAACCATTCAACCATGACCATAGAACCTCCCAAATTCACCACCAGACAACCCTCCTAGACAAGGCTTACAAGTGCCTCACCCCGTCATCAAATGCACAGACTGCAACCGAATTACCTAAATCCCAATCTCTCTCAGACCTTCACTTTAGACTCATACCACATGATTTACTTGAAAAACTTACTAAACACACAAAGATGTCCTACCCAACACTCAGCGAACCGCAACCTAGTAAAGAACAAAGCAGTAAAACTTATTTAAACCGATATGTTTCATTAATATAAGATATGTTGTAAGAAAGATTTATAAACAATGTAACTGTGTGGAATGTTTATTGCTGTTACCATAATAGCAGCCTCTCCACCATGTGACTTACCAAGGTTGATAAGCTCCTGGATGGAATAATCGGTAATTATGTTACTGTTGAGTACAAAGAAGGGCTTCCCATAATTATCTTCTAACTTGTCCCTTACTAGGGCTAAAGACTCAGTTGTGCGTGGGATCCCAACTTTTTGGAAAGCAAGTAATCTTAATGCCCAGCGTACTTTCAAAATCCTTCAGAAAGCAAAGCAACACCTTTAGTGCATATTTAACTGGTATAAAACCAGGAACATATATTTAAATAAGGGAAACATGCACATGATATAGGATTACAAGTTAACCTCTGGCTGATAATTAATCGCAAGAACTTATGTCGCTCCGGCTTTTTCAATGCTTCAATCTGATGGTAAAAAGGAAAAATAAGAACCATCTGTTATCTTCATGCATTTTCATATAAAGTGCAACCTTCCTCCATTTGCTTTTAAAATGTAGTGTACACAACTAAATATAAAATTAATTTGGAACTTCGTATTATGCTATCAAGGCAGTACACTAAATATGGATACTTACATATTCACACGCATATACATATATTCAAAACTGCAAACATTTGAAAACTTAAATAGTGCCAAAAACCATTGTTGAACATCTGATATAAGCACTGCTCAACATGAAATCCAAATCATTGCGACAAACCACTGCCAAACAACAAAGTAAAATTAAAGTATGGCAAACATTGGTTGTCTTTTTTATATTAAAACCAAAACTAAAAAAACCCATCATTTCTATTATTTTGCATGCAAGTTTTCAATTACCTATATGAGAAAAAAAGCAACAATAAATAGAAAAACAATGTGCACAATTAATTATGCTTATTATGTTCAATCAAATGTTGAAAAGAAATAATTTTAATATGATTTTTAATCATAAACATAAGCATAACCGCCAATTTAAAATTAATAATATGTGTCATCGAAAATCAATGGTTTTACCGTTGCTTTTAATTTCTTAGTCATGGCTCTGATATTTTCTCTCTCTCCGCCGCATTCTTCATGGTCCAGTTCCTCCACCTCTTTCCTACTATCCGCGCCCCTCGCCCAGCTTCTCTTCTCCCTCTTCTCCATTCTCGATCTGTCATCCTCACTGTCAGTCTCAATATGCCTCTCTCCTCCCACCTCATCTCCTATGCCTCTTCCCATGTGCTCACCTGTTTCCGACTTGCTTCCTACCTGCTTTCAACCTCTTTTCATACCCGCTCCCGATGTCCCTCGCCTTACTTGTCTACCTGTTCCACCTTCCTCGCTCATTATATAAAGCCACATCATGCAAAATTATATATCCTTACATGCCATATGATATGGTCAGAAGCTTCAAGCTCTGAATATGAAACTAACTGTACCAACTCATCGAATGCTTTGGAAGCATATATTTCACAGTTAATTAATATCAGAATAGTGTAATGCATGGCTAGCAGCCTAAGTTTTTGGCGAAGGTTATTCCTCAATGTGCAATAATGTAAGGCTCGATAGCAGAGTTATCGTTGGTTGTACAGTTAGTAAACCTAGCTAGTGCAAAGCTTCCTTTATCATATCCAAGAGCAGACACCGCTCTTGCTTCATCAAATATCAACCATTCTATTAATCTATCATCAAGCACATTGAAACAAAAAATTGCAATCTTTCACTACACCTCTGATTTTGTTAAGTACAAGCTGCCTTCTGACAAAAAAACGCTGTAGTGATAAATAGTGGATGATAAATACACAAAATGTTTCACTGTAGATAAATATAAATGTATAGGATTTAGGATTACAAGTTTACCTCTGGTTGATAATTAATCGCAAGAACTTATGTCACTTTAACTTTTTTCAATGCTTCAATCTTATGGTAAAAATGAAAAATAAGAACCATCTATTATGTCAGAAATCTAAGATATAACCATCAAGTATATCCTCATGCGTTCTCATATAAAGTGCAATCTTCCTCCAATTTCTTCTAAAATGTAGTGTACACATCTAAAAATAAAATCTAAAGCTCCTCTCTTTTGATGTAGGAACACCAGGAATGATATCCAATCCAAAATGATGGATACCTCTAGAGAAAATGAAATTTCTTTTGCAAATAAAATCATAATACCGTTTATTTCTAATTCTAAAGATAATTGTAGTGATATTGAAGCACACAAGTCATAAATACAAGAACCTATAATAGTAATGTTAATTGATTTTTTTTCCCTATAAAATGTACCAGACTTCATTAAAATTATGCATATTAAATTTTTTATTTTTACATCCACATACCTATTAAAACTGACATGCTTTTAAGTAATTTGCAAATGAACTATTATAAACCACCTAAACAGTTTAAAAAATCCTTAAATGCTTTAGAACTATTAAGCTATTAAACAATAACATTTGCACTTCTCTTGTGACGACCCGAACTTCCCCAATCTCCGAAGAGAAGAGAAAGAACGGATTGTCTGAGAGGACGACAAATCAGAATGCAAACAGAAGAACATTTCATTGCTTATTACAACAATTTACATCAGAGTACAAGAATATACAGAGTATGAACAAATAATGTATATTTGATAAATATCAGAGATTTACAACTTACAATGCAGCGGAAAAATAATATATAACACAACTGAAACAAATACACGGATACAGAGCTTTCCGAATATCATTCCAACTGTAAACCAGGATCCTGTGAATATAAATCTGTAAAACCAAAACTACTAGCTGCCCGTGTGGAAAATAGGGGCACTCAGAGTTTAGGTTAAAACAATAAACTCCAGGTTAGTCATGTGACTAGAGTGAGAACTAAAGCCATTATTAAATCTTTACTTTAAAAATAAAGTAAATCAAGGGACCACGCCATATAACACAGAACGGGTTTCCTCCCAAGAATACCAGTGCATAAAACAAACAACGCAATGCTTTTTGGAGAAATGAAGCTATTATAAGACTCAGGTCTCGTCACACAATGCAACGCTAGCCGAAGGATAGTGTGTTACCTTATAATATCCAAATATGCTTGGTACATTTAAAAACAAATCATTTTGGTACTATTATAGTGTAAAGTGTATGAGAACAACTTCAAATATAAAGGTATCAATCATAGACGACATAGTTCCCCATCCCAATATGTTGCCATACTAGGCTCTACAAATAAAATCAAAATGTCACATATTGGAAGTTGGATTTCTGTTTGTTAACCAAGGCAAGGAATCTTCCTTACCGCTTCAAGACTCTCCAACCGGAGCCTCAGGATCAGTACGCACCGACCTTTAGGAGCCAAAGGGCCGGTCCACACGAAGTGGAATAAAATGGCTGAACAATACGTTTCCTCGCCCTATGAGGCGTAAAACTGGTCAGTATATCGACCAAACTATCCATTGGTCCCCGTAGTGACCGATATAGCCAAGGCGCCTCGCTATCCATCATCCACATAAGTAAAACGTCAGGGCTTGCAAAACCCTGATACCACTTCTAGCTAGAAGGAAACACATGTCCTCCTTGGATCCTTCTCCCGTTTCTGGCTCACACCGGGGTGTGAGGCTCGCGAATTAACACTATACATAAAGCTATGCTAAATTAAAGTCGTGCTTTGATCATCAACTACAAGACTCTGCTTTTCAACAGAAGCCTTGATCATTTGCACCGCAGCATGCCTCACAAGCAATTCACATAATGCAACTGATGTTTATATATCAATCACACAGAATGAAATCCAATGTCAGACACACATCCATTTACAAGTCCGTTCTGGGTCTGAACGAAGCCGGAGGCACCTCATTCCTCGTCCCATATATCTAATACATGAGAGAGGTCCTCATATAACTGGTCGATCTCCAAGTACGTCTGGATGATCACCACTTATTACCACGTCTTGGGTGTACATCCCAATCAAGACATCTGTAATCATCCAAATGATGTGAAGACCTCCGGTCTTCAACCACCGTCTTCATGGTCGACATATCATCGAATTAATTATACATAATGGGATAAACCGGTCTTTCTGAATAACTCGTGTATATAATAAACAAGTGATATAAAAACACAACATTTGCCTCATTCCAATTCTGAATATTCTTTTATCTAAATATTCATATCCTTTAGGAAAGGTTCCCATTAATTTTATCAAAGATAAATTCTTTAAATTTATTCTTTAATCTTCCTTTGGATATCAATCCAAACCAAATTAAGGTTTATCCAAACTAGTCCAGATTAGCGCACCTTACCAAAGTAATCATTTGTTTAATTTCCCAATCCGAACATGTTCGTCCCATGGAGCAAAACTGGTAATACTCCATATCTAACACCACAGTGTAATCGGTAAAATTAGTTACCATTTCTCGTTCAAATCTAACTAAAGATTTAACTATCGTTTGGAGTAAAGATGGTGGTACTCCATTCTCGATCATTTTATGAATTCGATAATTTTAGTTATCCCATTCACATTCTAATCTAATTAAAGATTCATTAAAATTCTAATTCAGTTTTAATCTCCAAAAATCATTACTTAATGATTTTTTTTCTAAGTTAAGAAATTAATCTTATCTTTAACTAGGTTAAAGAACTAATGTCATTTAAAACACAGCTCACAATAGGTCTAGAATCACATTCCATTAACAATGGAATCTTCATGGAAAACAAATTAATATGTATATATAATCGATATAAACTTCCATATCCAACCGATAATATAAATGGAATAACGACAAAGCCTTTTAAATTCCATATATATTAACAGTCTTCCTCCACTGAAGTTCATTTCGATTATTACCGAATCAAATTCCATTCCAATCCAATTTATTTTATTAAATTGGAAAACTTTTCTTTGGAAAATTTCCATTAAATCTTAGTTGAAAGATTTATAAATTCCAAATCACATTTCATTGTAAATCGGGTTAAAGAACGAATGTCGTTAAAAACACAGTTCACAATAAACCCGATTCACAATCAATTTTATTCCAATTACTAAATGTAACTGGAAACTCTGATAATCTTAATTAAAAGATTTATTCCTTTCAAACGGGGTTTAAGAACAGTGTTACTGAAGACACCGTTCACGACAAACCCTAAATCCAATTCTTTTATTTAATTCCAATTAATTATTAATTAATTGGAAAATTTCACTAAATCTTAATAAAAAGATTTATTCTTTCCTCAACTGGGTCTAAGAACAGTGTTATTTAAGACACCGTTCAAGACAAACCCTAAATCCCATTTGATATTAAATACAAGGCTCTGAATAGAAAATATATCGGCTTATATTCAATATCAAATTTTGCAACCAACAAATATCGTATTGGAAATAACGATATAAATATTTCTTTCAAATTTCCGTAACAACATCTGTATAATCATGAAATCTGACATCGAAATATTCCGAAGATAATTTCGATTCAAATCCATTCCAATTCATATATTGGAAATTCTGGTTATTTTTAAAATCCATTCTCAATCCAATTTATTTATCTAAAAATAATTGGATTATAATTCTAGTTAATAACTAGTTCATTTCGATAAAAATATATTTTTATTCTTTCAAATATGGGATTTTTCATCCTAATGCTTTCCAAATCATTTATTATGATTTTACACATATCCATATTTTTAATAATTTTATCAAGCCCCATACAGTTGATTTCCGTAAACGGTCATCGAACTGCACTTACTGTTAGATTTCAAATTTCTTGTATTCGCTGGAAAGCTCTTTTCGATACGAACCCAACGGCTCCGGTTTTAGGAGAATCCAAAGTCGGATAATATCAATTCGAAGTCAATGGTCGAAATTCGCGAACTGCAGCGGCGCGACGCGTTCTATTCAAGCAATTTAAATATATATAATATATATTATGTATATTTTGTCGATTTCCATTTAAAACGTACTTTATAAATCGTTTTAAATTCGTTCTCAAAACGGTTTCAACTTCATATTCAATTTTAAATCAAAACTGAATATTCCATATCATTAATATATAAATGATAATATTTTCAAAACATTAGATTTTTAAATCACTTCCATTTCGATATTCAATTTAAAAATGAATAAAATCGATATGAATATCATTCATGTCTAAATGGCATTAATCTAATCAACACGGCTTCATATATTTAAATATTTTCGTGTCCATCCCAAATCGGACATCAAACTCATATTTTGATCCATTACTGAATATTATTTTAAAGTATTAGTTATTTTAAAATATTACTTATTCGCTATTTTAAAATATTCATTCCTTCCGAATTGGAATCAGAGATAGTTAATTACCATATAATTTTATTTATATGGATTTCATACACACATGTACACAATAATAATCAAACACATCAACCATCATCCAGAGTGCATTACACAACTGCATAAGCGTTAAATATAAATAATTAATGCTTACAACAGCCCGTCAACCCTTTGATTGACATACAACTAAATAATTGGGATTAGTGTATGTCCAATATCATCCCAATACCCGTGTGGGGTTTTCAAACAACAAACATTGATTATTATTTGTGCAGTTGGGCAATGTGTAAAATATATCGTCCCAATCAATATCAGTCAAATATGCTTACAAAAACAAATCGTCCTATTCGTAAATGAATATTTATTTTATTTATATACACATTAAAAATTATATTTTTAACTATAAAATATTTATTTCAACTCATGAATATTTTATACAGTTCATTTATACAATAAAACTGATATTTTTATTATTCTAACATTTTTAGAAAATTTCGGCAGTATAACGATGCGATATTAGAACCGGAATAAGGTCTAGCCTTATCCCTCACCTAATAATGGCTCGCACCATGTACAAACCAAACTAATCAATTCATTCAACCAAATAACCAAATTTTAACAAATAATCCAATCAACCAAACATGGTTTCAAACAAAGGTGTCGGGTGCTACTAAGCATCGTCTGCATCCTGGTATATATTCTTAACTAGAAAATAAATTAAAGTGAGAAATTCTCACCTTTAGGATCCACACCTCCAGTCTTTATTACTGAACGGTTTGGATTTGCATTTGTTTCCTGTCAGTCCCATCGCAATCTGTTTCACGCGGTATGTGTTAAAATCACACACTATATATATATATATATATATATATATATATATTTAGAAATCACATTTTTATATTGCTGTATATATATAAAAGATTGAATTTTTATATAACTAAAAATCGAATTTTTATATAACGCTACAACATATATAAAATACATTTTTTTTAAATCATGTCCTTTCGCTATTTAAAATCTAATCGTTTCACTATAAAATATCTAATCTTCTTACATTTTCAAAAATCTAATCTTTTTATATTTTCAAAAATCAAATCTTTTTATACTTTGGAAAATCTAATCTTTTTATATTTTCAAAAAACTAATCTTTTTATATTTTCAAAAATCTAATCTTTTTATATTTTCAAAAAAGTCCAATCTTTTTATATTTTCAAAAATCTAATCTTTTTATATTTTCAAAAATCTAATCTTTTTATATTTTCAAAAATGTAATCTATTTATATTTTTAGAAAAAATCTAGTCTTTTCATATTTTCAAAAATCTAATCTTTTTATATTTTCAAAAGTCGAATCTTTTTATACTTTCAAAAATCTAATCTTCTTTTATTTTCAGAAAAAATCTAGTCTTTTATTATTTTCAAAAATCTAATCTTTTTATATTTTCAAAAATATAATATTTTCATACTTTCAAAAATCTAATCTTTTTATATTTTCAAAAATCTAATCTTTTTATACAAGGTTATATATATATTTAAAATCAGATTTTTATGTGATGTCATCTATAATAAAAATCAGTTTTTAAACAATGTTGTTTAATTTAAAAAACATATGTTAAACAATGTTATTATTTAAATAACTTAATTAGGTAAAATAAAAATAAAAAACAAACCTTTTCTTTGTTAAACCTTCAGATCGACGTCGACTGAAAATATTCTCGCTCTGGCTAGCCATCAACCACACCCCCAGTGTCGAGCTTCGCCCCGCCTATCTTCTCGCCCAGCCCGTCGAAGTTCAAAGTCCCCTGGTGGCCGAGGAAGCGCATCCACCAAAAATCTGAGCACCACGTTGATCAAAAATCGATCACCCCCATTGAGCGATAGAGTTCTCCTTGCTCTTCAATTTTGCCTTAGAGAATTTCCTAAATCGAAGCACGGATTTAAAGTTCTGGAGTGATTTTGTTTTGAATGCAATCCGCCGTCGTTTGAGTGGGAGGCGGGTTTCTGTTTGACCGCAATTGAGAAAATACATTAGGGTTTGACCATTGCCCACATATATTTTTATTTTATTTATTTTATTCTCAAAAATACCCTTTTATCAATCCAAACTCCAAATCAAACCCAGCGACTATTGCCCCTAGCAAAATACCCTCATTTCAAACACAATGGAATATGTCTGGTAAGCCAATTCGACTGTTATGGTCAGTTTTTCTTTAAATTAAAATATAAATAAATATATTTTGAATTTAAACACACATTTTAATTTACCAAGGCCACATACTGACTCCAAAAATTACAGAAAAATAAATCTAACTATGTTTTGACGATGCCGTCCTAAAAAAATTAATTTTGTCGAATTTGGAGACCGTTTGAAAAACGGTCATTTTCCAGTCGATTAAATTCAAACTGAATTGACCAAACACGTTTAAATCTGCCATGCTCACATTTTAATTCCAAAAATTATGAAAATTGGAATCTAACAATAATTTGATATTCCGGATCCAACAAAAGTGGTCTCGTAAAAAAGGAGGTCGTTTGCAAAATATTTATTTTTAAGGGCTATATATCATATAAATTCCATAGCGACTATACTGAATTTTCAAGTGGACATAACTTTTTATTACCGCTGTGAAATCTAGATTTTTCACACTCATTGGAAAGATATTTTCAAACAAATTCAAATATTTTTTGTTTCACTAAAATCCGATTTATTTTGAATCCTGTACATTCATTTGAAATTTGAAATCGAATTTTCAAACTACTGCGCCATTTCCAATTCCTTTTATAATTAAAATAAATATTTATACTTTAACTTCGATTTAAATAAATATATACGTTCTAATTTTATTCAAAATAAATTTCTAGTTGTTATTATTTAAAATAAATCATTTTAAATATTCAAAATTTATTAAAATTACTAAAATAAAAAATTTAAATTGGTTCTGATTTTTCGGGTTGTTACAATCTCCCCTACTTAAAATCTATTCGTTCTCGAAAAGGAATGAAGCTGAAAGTTGTTTAACTAATCAACTCAACTTTCAGTTTGGCTTTCATTCTTCAACTTTTCGGTTTCTAAGAATTTTCCAATTCTTCAAAAATTTGGCTAACACCCTTAATTTTTGAAAAATTTCGTCGTAACCTCCTTTGTACGGGGAGACATTTAAAACGACAACTAGCCATGCAGTGCCCTCACCAATCCAAAAGAAAAAGAAAAACCCAAGCGGCTAGCCAATCGGCTCATAAAATCGTCCAAACCCAATAAATTAGTAAACATGTACCTATTTGTCGGGAACACAATTTTATTCCTCTGCTTAGCTTCTTTGCTATGACCTGTTCAATGTATTTACATGTATATGCATGCAATTTCAAACAATTTTCAAGTCAGTTAAACATTTGACTTGATTTGGCTATATTTACTGTTCGTTCTCTTATTGGTTTAAATAATCATCATTACAATATTGTTATTATTTATACTAATAATCAAACAACACAACCAACAATCAATTAGTTCATTATCTTGTCAAATTCATAATTTTGATATATACACACAAAATCATGTTTTTGATGCCAATTCAAAACATTAAGTCCTATCTAGTTTTGGTTCTCACACCAGTCAGTTGGAAATATATAGATATCCCACTTTCAAAACACAAACTACTGATGTTGACATGTCAATCACAAGTATCATCAGAGTCATCTCCGAGCAAGTAGAGTGTGATTCTATATCTACTCAGTATATTGAGGCTTCGTATACATGTGGATCAGACGTATATGCAAAATCTTTATATACTTGATTGTCCAAATTCAATTTAAATATAATATTCAAATACATATCATAAGGTTTAAATTTTCAAAACAAAATTTGTTTTCTTTGTTATTTTAAAAATAACACTCTTTCAACTCATTCTAGGAAACTACTGATCCTTTCTTTAACGAGTCATTCTCACTGGATATTACTAATCCAATCTATGATTAATTCTTTCGTCTGATTCTAATAAGCCTTGTTCTCGAGCTCTGTAAAACAAAGCTCCGATACCAAACTGTGACAACCCGAACTTCCCCGGTCTCCGAAGAGAAGAGAAAGAACGGATTGTCCAAGAACACGACAAATCAGAATGCAAACAGAAGAACATTTCATTGCTTACTACAACAATTTACGTCAAAGTACAAGAATATACAGAGTATGAACAAATAATGTACATTTGATAAATATCAGAGATTTACAAATTACAATGTAGCGGAAAAATAATACGTAACACAACTGAAACAAATACACGGATACAGAGCTTTCCAAATATCATTCCAGTTGTAAACTAGGATCCTATAAATATAAATCAGCAAAACCAAAACTACTGGCTACCCGTGTGGAAAATAGGGGCACCCAGAGTTTAGGTTAAAACAATAAACTCCAGGCCAGTCATGTGACTGGTGTGAGAACTGAAACCGTTATTAAATCTTTACTTTAGAAATAAAGTAAAACAAGGGACCACGCCGTATAACACGGAACGGGTTTCCTTCCAAGAATACCAGTGCATAAAACAAACAGCGCAATGCTTTTTGGAGAAATGAAGCTATTATAAGACTCAGGTCCCATCACACAATGCAACGCAAGCCGGAGGATAGAGTTTTACCTTATAGTAGCCAAACATGGTTGGTACATTTAAAAACAAATCATTTTGATACTGTTATAGTGTAAAGTATATGAAAACAACTTCAAATAAATGTATCAATCATAGACGGCATAGTGCCCTATCCCACTATGTTGCCATACTAGGCTCTACAAATAAAACCAAAATGTCACGTATTGGAAGTTGGATTTCCATCTGTGAACCAAGGCAAGGGATCTTCCTTACCGCTTCGAGACTCTCTGGCCCGAGCCTCAAGGTCAGAACGCATCGACCCTTAGGAGCTAAAGGGCCGGTCCACACGAAGTTGATTAAAATGCCTGAACAATACGTTCCCCTCCCTATGGGGAGTAAAACTGGTCAGTATATCGACTAAACCATCCATCGGTCCTCGCAGTGACCGATATAGCCGAGGCGCCTCACTATCCATCATCCACATACGTAAAATGTCAGGGCTTGCAAAACCCTGACGCCACTCCTAGCTAGAAGGAAACGCATGTCCTCCCTGGATCCTTCTCCCGTTTCTGGTTCACACCGGGGTGTGAGACTCGCGAATTAACGCTATACACAAAGCTATGCTATATTAAAGCCGTGCTTTGATCATCAACCACAAGACTCTGCTTTTTCAATAGAAGCCTTAATCATTTGCACCTCAGCATGCCACACAGGCAATTTACACCATGCAACTAATGTCTATCAATCACACAGAATGAAATCCAATGTCAGATACACATCCATTTACAAGTCCTTTCTGGGTCTGAACGAAGCTGGATGCACCTTGTTCCTTGTCCCATATGTCCAACACAGGAAAGAGGTCCTCGCATATTCGATCGATCTCCAAGTACGTTTGGACGATCACTACTTATTACCTCGTCTTGGGTGTACAGCCCAATCAAGACATCAATAGTCATCCAAACGATGTAAAGACTTCCGATCTTCAACCACTGTCTTCATCGTCGACATATCTTCGAATCGGTTATTCAGAATGGGATAAAGCAGGTCTTTCTGAATAACTTGCGTAAATGATAAACAAGTTCTATAAAAACACAACATATGCCTCATTCCATTTCTGAATATTCTTTTATTTAAATATTCATATCCTTTGGGAAATGTTCCCATTAATTTTATCAAAGATAAATTCTTTAAATTTATTCTTTAATCTTCCTTTGGATATCAATCCAAACCAAATTAAGGTTTATCCAAACTAGTCGGGATTAGCACACCTTACCGAAGTAATCATTTTTTTAATTTCCCAATCCCAACCTATTCATCCTATGGAGCAAAACTGGTTATACTCCATATCTAACACCACAGTGTTATCAGTAAAATTAATTACAATTTCTCATTCAAATCTAATTAAACATTTAACTATCGTTTGGAGTAAAACTGGTGGTACTCCATTCTCGATCATTTTATGAATTCGATAATTTAAATTATCCCATTCACATTCCATTCTAATTAAAGATTCATTAAAACCCTAATTCGTTTTTAATCTCCAAAAATCATTACTTAATGATTTTTTTCTAAGTTAATAAATTAATCTTATCTTTAATTGGATTAAAGAACTAATGTCACTTAAAACACAACTCATGTAGGCCCAAAATCACATTCCATTAACAGTGGAATGTTCACGAAAAAGAAAATCAATATATATATATATATATATAATCGATATAAACTTCCATATCCAACCAATAATATAAATGGAATAACGACAAAGCCTTTTAAATTCCATATATAGTAACAGTCTTCATCCATAGAAGTTCATTTTGATTATAACCGAATCGAATTCCATTCCATTCCAATTTATTTTATTAAATTGGAAAAAAAAAATTTGGAAAATTTCCATTAAATCTTAGTTAAAATATTTATAAATTCCAAATCACATTTCATTGTAAATCAGGTTAAAGAACGAATGTCGTTAAAAACACAGTTCACAATAAACCCGATTCACATTCCATTTTATTCCAATTACCAAATGTAACTGGAAACTCTGATAATCTTAATTAAAAGATTTATTCCTTTCAAACGGGGTTTAAGAATAGTGTTGTTGAAGATACCGTTTACGACAAACCCAAAATCCAATTCTTTTATTCAATTCCAATTAAATATTAACTAATTGGAAAATTTCACTAAATCTTAATGAAAAGATTTATTCTTTCCCCAACTGGGTCTAAGAACAGTGTCATTTAAGACACCATTCACGACAAACCCAAAATCCCATTTGATATTAAATACAAGGCTCTGAGTAGAAAATATATCGGCTTATATTCAATATCAAATTCTGTAACCAACAAATATTATATTGGAAATAACGATATAAATATATCTTTCAAATTTCCATAACAACATCTGCATAATCACGAAATCCAACATCGAAATATTCCGAAGATAATTTCGATTCAAATCCATTCCAATTCATATATTGGAAATTCTGGTTATTTTTAAAATCCATTCTCAATCCAATTTATTTATCTAAAAATAATGGGATTATAATTCTAGTTAATAACTAGTTCATTTTGATAAAAATATATTTTTTATCCTTTCAACTATGGGATTTTTCATCCTAATTCTTTCCAAATCATTTATTATGATTTTACACATATCCGTATTTTTAATAATTTTATCAAGTCCCGTACAGTCGATTTCCGTAAACGGTCATCGAACTACACTTACAACGACCTTTTCCAAATTTGATTTGGACATAACTCCAATTCTAACCGTTAGATTTCAAATTTCTTGTATTCGCTGGAAAGCTCTTTTCGATACGAACCCAATAGCTCCGGTTTTAGGAGAATCCGAAGGTCGGATAATATCAATTCGAAGTCAATGGACGAAATTCGCGAACTACCGCGGCGCGACGCGTTCTATTCAGGCCATTTAAATATATATAATATATATTATGTATATGTTGTCGATTTCCATTTGAAACGTACTTTATTAATCGTTTTAAATTCGTTCTCAAAACGGTTTCAACTTCATATTCAATTTCAAATCAAAATTGAATATTCCCTATCATTAATATATAAATGATAATATTTTCAAACATTAGATTTTTAAATCACTTCCATTTCGATATTCATTTTAAAAATGAATACAATCGATATGAATATCGTTCATGTCTAAATGGCATTAATCTAATCAACACGGCTTCATATATTTAAATATTTTCGTGTCCATCCTAAATCGGACATCAAACTCATATTTTGATCCATTACTGAATATTGTTTTAAAGTATTAGTTATTTTAAAATATTACATATTTGCTATTTTAAAATATTCGTTATTTTAAAATATTCACCCCTTCCGAATTGGAATCAGAGACTGTCAATTACCATATAATTTTATTTATATGGATTTCATACACACATGTACACAACAATAATCAAACACAATCAACCATCATCCAGAGCGCATTACACAACTACATAAGCATTAAATATAAATAATTAACGCTTACGACAGCCCGTCAATCCATTGATTGACATACAACTAAACAATTAGGATTAGTGCATGTCCAATATCATCCCAATACCCGTGTGGGGTTTTCAAACAACAAACATTGATTACTATTTGTGTAGTTGGGCGTGTAAAATATATCGTCCCAATCAATATCTATGTGTACATAAACAAATCGTCCAATTTGTAAATGAATATTTATTTTATTCATATACACGTTAAATTTTTTATTTTTAGCTATAAAATATTTATTTCAACTCATGAATATTTTATATAGTTCATTTATATAATAAAAGTGATATTTTTATTGTTCTAATATTTTTAGAAAATTTCGGCAGCATAACGGCATGATACTAGAACTGGAATAAGGACTATCCCTTGCCTAATAATGGCTCGCGCCATGTACAAACCAAATTCTAATATATTCATTCAACCAAACAACAAAATTTTAACAAATAATCCTATCAACCAAACAACCAAAGAAACATGGTTTCAAACAAATGTGTAGGGTGCTACTAAGCACCGTCTGCATCCTAGTATATATCTTTAACTAGAAAACAAATTAAAGTGAGAAGTTCTCACCTTTGGGATCTACTCCTCCAGTCTTTATTTCTGAAGGTTTGGATTTGGATTTGTTTCCCATCAGTCCCATCACAATCTGTTTCACGCGGTATGTGTTAAAATCATATTTTTAATAATGCTATATATATTTAAAAATCACATTTTCATATTGCTGTATATATATAGAAGATCGAATTTTTATATAACTAAAAATCGAATTTTTATATAACTAAAAATCGAATTTTTATACAACGCTACAACATATATAAAAATCATATTTTTTTTATTTTTTTAAAAATCATGTCCTTTCGTTATTTAAAATCTAATCTTTTCACTATAAAAAATCTAATCTTTTTTATACTTTCAAAAATCTAATCTTTTTATATTTTAAAAAAAAAATCTAAACTTTTTATATTTTCAAAAATCTAATCTTTTTATATTTTCAAAAATCTAATCTTTTTATATTTTCAAAAAATCTAATCTTTTTATATTTTCAAAAATCTTATCTTTCTATACTTTCAAAAATCTAATCTTTTTATATTTTCAAAAATCTAATCTTTTTATACAAGGTTATACATATATATATATATATATATATATTAAAAATTAGATTTTTATGTGATGTCATCTATAATAAAAATCAGTTTTTAAACAATGTTGTTTAATTTAAAAAAACATATGTTAAACAATGTTATTACTTAAATAACATAATTAGTTAAAATAAAAATAAAAAACTAAACCTTTTCTTTGTTAAACCTTCAGACCGACGTCGAAGGTATATGCCAACCTAGGGTTTGAAAAACCCACCACCTAGTCGCTCCGGCCAGCCATCAATCACACCCCCACTGTCGAGCTTCATGCCGCCTATCTTCTCGCCCAGCCCGTCGAAGTTCGAAGTCCCCTAGGGCCGAGGAAGCACTGCAAACGGAGCAGCTTTCCACTAAAAATCTGAGCACCACATTGACAAAAAACCGATCAGCCCCGTTGAGCAGATAGAGTTCTCCTAGCTCTTCAATTTTTCCTTAGAGAATTTCCTAAATCGAAGCATGGATTTAAAGTTCTAGAGTGATTTTGTTTTGAATGCAATCCGCCATCGTTTGAGAGGGAGGCGGGTTTCTGGTTTGACCGCAATTGAGAAAATACATTAGGGTTTGACCATTGACCATATATATAATTTTATTTTATTCTCAAAAATACCCTTTTATCAATCTAAACTCCAAACAAACCCAATGAATGTCACCCCTAACCAAATACCCCCATTCCGGACACAATGGAATATGTTCGGTAAGCCAATTCAACTGTTACGATTAGTTTTTCTTTAAATTAAAATACAAATCCATATATTTTGAATTTAAACGTACATTTTAGTTTACCAGGACCACATACTAACTCCAAAAATTCCAGAAAAATAAATCTAGATTTGTTTTGATGATATGGTCCTAACATAACTAATTTCGTCGAATTTGGAGACCGTTTGAAAAACAGTCATTTTCCAGTTGATTAAATTCAAATTGAATTGACCAAACACGTTTAAATCCGCAAAATAATTATTTTTAACACGTATATATTTATTTAAATCGTGTTTGGTCAATTCAATTTGCAAATTCGATTTGCAAATTTGATTTGCAAATTGAATTGACCAAACACGATTAAAATTCGATTAAAATTTATTCAAACGCGTTAGTTTGCAAATTCGATTAAAATTTATTCAATCGAATTTGCAAACTAACGCGCCATTTCCTATTCCTTTTATAATTAAAATAAATATTTATATTCTGACTTCGATTTAAATAAATATATACGTTCTAATTCTATTCAAAATAAATTTCTTGTCGTTATTATTTAAAATAAATCATTTTAAATATTCAAAATTCATTAAAATTGCTAAAATAAAAATTTTAAATTGGTTCTGATTTTCCGGGTTGTTACATCTCTACTGCTACACAGGGAAAATTTGTACTAGTATATCAAGAATATTTGTTGACATGCATTAGTATAATATGTTAACAGGTCTGGTTTTGAAATTGCTATAACTAAGAATTTTTGGAATAAAAAATAGAGAACACCTTAAGTTTTGAAAACATACGAACTCCCTTTGCAAAATCAAAAAAATGTTAGCCTCTGTAGGGTGGTAACTATGATTGCAACTGTCAATGGAGCAACCTAAAAAAAATTCTGAACAAAATTAGTACGAGAAACAGTGAAGAAATACAAGATATTTACTCTTAAATTTAGAAAATATATAATAAACTAGGCATAATGTGAATTGAATGTCACTAATCCCAGGAGGCATATCAACAACAATATAGTCCAGTTCTCCCTGTATTATTGTATTGTGCAAGAGTAAAGGACACATAGTCTGTATAACATTGCACCCATATTAAATACACTATTATATAATAGAATGTTAATTTTAACAGACAACCCTGAAAGCTGCACATGCATTTTAATCAAGCCTGAATGCTGCACATGTATTGTGTGTGTTAATGCTTACAAACAACCACATAGTCAATGGTCAATATATAGATTCTTAGTGATTTATAAACTATCACCATGTATTTTATATAGTGCAAAAATAAAGCTACTAAACCGTAAAAAACAAATGAATGCATGCGCCATGCTAAAATATCACATGCTAGAGAAAAGCAACAAAATTTTACTTTAGTAGAAACAAAAATAGCTACGTTCCCTCGTATGTAATATTTTTAATTCTATCAGTACGTATTATAATTTTAAATCATATATGATGTGGCGTAACATTTATAAGTCCCCCGCTTTCTATTTTTCAATTTCATATATCAAAATTACTAAATAAAATAAAATAAAAAGTATATATTTGACCAAATGTTATATCTAGAAATACATGTATATATACTCTTCAAGTAGACTAAATACTGATGATGTTTCTTCTTGTCAAATTTTTTCCACAAAACTATGGCTTCTTAATAAAGTACACTAATCATTGCAGAACGGGAGACTAAGTTAATTCATATAAACTGGACCAACTCGACTTCTTCCCAATAAAGAAGGATAATTCACATATGTAGGCCACTTAAAAAAGGTATAACAGATTTAAGCCTATTTCAAAAGTAATTACAAATGTAGACCTGTTTTGTCCAGGTGTGTGTATATGCGAGTTTTGAAAATGCGCCTTTGTGCGAGTTTTCAAAACTCGCCTTCGCAATTGAACTCTTTTGAACACATTTTAAACAAACCAAACATTTTACAAGAACAACATATAGCATACAAACCCCATTCGCCTAATTCAATAAAAACACATTATTATGACCTATAAAACGTAAACAAGAGCCTACGAAACAACTTAAATAAGACCCAACATAACCAAGACACAACAATACAACATAACTTAGACCCAATGATACAACATAACCACGACCCAATACAAGTAGTCAGTGTGCATGTGATGTCCCCTTTAGCTAAAGTTAATTATATGGCCGAACTGGTATGATTACTCGATATGATAGTTATGGGGCTGAACTGATATGACTAATCAGTATGCTCACTTCAGAAATTGTCCCCTTAGGAACACTGTAGAACTGATATAAAGTTAAATGTAAAGTTAAATGCTCACTCCATACTATATACATTTTGGCCTGATGTGCTGCGAATTCCTAGGCATTTGTCAACAATAATGCGCACGTGAATGGGGACGACCCTGTTTTTACTCCTTTGTGCAGTGAAATGTTTAAATTTTATGTGATTGGGGATGATCCTGTTTTCACTATATATAGTGGCTTCTCTAAAGCCGGCTAAACATGAAAAAAACGCTCCTCCTTCCTCTTTCACCACGCCGAAACACGAAAAAGAAAGTGATGGGGAAACGATGAAGCGGCAGCAAATCAACGACCTGGAAAAGAAAGGGTGGTTGAAGGGCGCGTTGTCGAGCCACTAGATCTGGATGGATCCAACCCTATTTGCCGTTGTGGAGAAAATCGGTCGTGGTTGTTTCGAAAACCAAAAAAAATGCAGATCGTCGATTTCTCGGTTGTGAAGCCTACGAGGACCACAAGGTTTTTCCTGACAAAATTGATTATTGTTACTTTAAGCAGTGGGTCGACCCTTGTAACGGCTGGAAATTTTCGACTCCTCGAGAGTCGAAGATGCCGCGACGTTAGTGAAAGAAGTTAGAGGGTGAGAATAGAAAAGATAGAACTAATAGAATAGAAGAAGAAAAGAAGAACTTACATCATCAGAGTAACACGAATCTCACAGCGGAACGAATAACATATAATATATAACATAGTTTTGAAGTAAACAGTTATATATAAACAATAACACTTATCAGAGTACAACACTTACAACACAGCGGAAATAACTATAGCTAACTGATCTTGAAGCCTCCTGCTCCAAGCTCTCCAAGTATATCTGTAAATCCCGACTACTTGACTGCCCGCACAAATTAGGCACCCAAGAGTTTAGGGAAAACAACAAAGTAAACTCCGGGTCAGTCATGGGACTGGTATGAGTAAAACAGTTTAAAACAATTGAACAGGTATATGATATCTCATAAGACTACGCCGTGAATACGGAACGGGTTTTTCCTTATGAGTATCTAAACAACTTTGACAAGCAATATCATTGTGATATTATAATAATGTCTAAGTACAAATAGGTATCAATCTAGCAGAAACGCTTGCATCTCACGTTCTACATACATATTAAAAATCATAAACCGCAGGGCGCTTAACGGAGAATGGATTCCAACAGACAAGGTATGGGAGCACCTTCTGATCAGTGTACTCTAGAGGTGATACACTGTAGGTTCAACAAGAACGTCTTGCAACCCAGCCACACATGACCGCTCACTCATTTAGCTTGAGTGTCGCGAATATATTGCCACCACGGTTATAGGCCATCAAACCGTCATCCGAAGATACAGAATCAAAAAGAAGTATAAATATGAATATTCCCTAGATCGGTGACAATACACCCTGCTTGGGAATGACCCAACTAGCCATGCTGCCTAGCCCAACTTTTTTTACTTCCTGGTGTGAGGCTAGAGGCTACGTCTATCTTCAGAACATCTGATCACCATTCACTTTGAATGCCACATCGTCATACCCGCCAAATCACAAATTGACTTATCCGAAAATAACACGGGTATACAGCTAAGAGAAACGAATTCCTCCGCCACCAAACGTGAATATGTTTGAACAGATCAACTTACGCGATCCATTGGATATACTCTGTCAGACCTTCTTCCATATACGTTGTCCTAGGACTGGACAAACCGAAGGCACTATTCAGTATATCCATCTTAGTCACTGTTATCTAAGACTTATACAACAACCCTTGCACTTTACTCCGTCTTCAATTTATCTTTGGCATATATTGCTCGCAACGCTTATGCCGATACAGAGTGGCTCTTTGGATAATAATCCAACCGGTCTCTACATATTAACAACGTTAAAATGGTAAAAACTTCGATAGTCTGTGAGTTAACTATCAAAGAAAAACAAGTGTGCAAACAACGATATTATTTCCAGACGGAAATTATATCGAACAACCATCTTTTAACATATATCTCTTTGGTTCATTTCACATCTCCTATTTCCCTATATTACACATTTCACTTAACTCCTCTTTACTGCCAAACTTTAACCATTCCTTAGTTAAAACGAAGCCAATCAAGTTGGGGTAGAACTACCTCTCAGACCATAATTGAACAACACTTCTAACCTTGAAAATAGGTAAAGTTCGCTTTAAATTCCTTTAACTAACTTCCTTACTTAACCTTTCTGTCGAATAACTATATTCGATTTACTCTTTCCAATTAACCCTAGTGGACTGACCCTATTGGATTAACTCTATTTGCTTAACTCTATTTGATTAACCCTATTCACTTAACTCCTATCGAATAAACTATATTCGATATCTCCTCCAACACTATTCGAATAACTATATTCGATTAACTTCTCTAACTCTACTCGAATAAATTATATTCGATTAACTCTTTTAACTTTACTCGAATAAACTATATTCGATTAACACTTTCTTTCGAATAACTATATTCGATTAACTCTTCGTCTAACTCCTTTGGATTAACTCTTCGAATAACTCCTTTGGATTAACTCTTTGACTAACTCCTTCGGATTAACTAACTTCGAATAACTCCTTTGGATTAACTAACTTCGAATAACTCCTTTGGATTAACTCTTCGACTAACTCCTTCGGATTAACTCTTCGACTAACTCCTTTGGATTAACTAACTTCGAATAACTCCTTTGGATTAACTCTTCGACTAACTCCTTCGGATTAACTCTTCGATTAACTCCTTCGGATTAACTAACTTCGAATAACTCCTTTGGATTAACTGACTTCGAATAACTCCTTTGGATTAACTCTTCGACTAACACCTTCGGATTTACTCTTCGATTAACTCCTTCGGATTAACTCTTCGACTAACTCCTTCGGATTAACTCCCCGATTAACTAACTTCGAATAACTCCTTTGGATTAACTCTTCGACTAACTCCTTCGGATTAACTCTTCGATTAACTCCTTTGGATTAACTAGCTTCGAATAACTCCTTTGGATTAACTAACTTCGAATAACTCCTTTGGATTAACTCTTCGACTAACTCCTTCGGATTAACTCTTCGATTAACTCCTTCGGATTAACTAACTTCGAATAACTCCTTTGGATTAACTAACTTCGAATAACTCCTTTGGATTAACTCTTTGACTAACTCCTTCGGATTAACTCTTCGATTAACTCCTTCGGATTAACTAACTTCGAATAACTCCTTTGGATTAACTAACTTCGAATAACTCCTTTGGATTAACTCTTCGACTAACTCCTTCGGATTAACTCTTCGATTAACTCCTTCGGATTAACTAACTTCGAATAACTCCTTTGGATTAACTCTTCGACTAACTCCTTCGGATTTACTCTTCGATTAACTCCTTCGGATTAACTAACTTCGAATAACTCCTTTGGATTAACTAACTTCGAATAACTCCTTTGGATTAACTAACTTCGAATAACTCCTTTGGATTAACTAACTTCAAATAACTCCTTTGGATTAACTAACTTCGAATAACTCCTTTGGATTAACTCACTTCGAATAACTCCTTTGGATTAACTAACTTCGAATAACTCCTTTGGATTAACTAACTTCGAATAACTCCTTTGGATTAACTAACTTCGAATAACTCCTTTGGATTAACTCTTCGACTAACTCCTTCGGATTAACTCTTCGACTAACTCCTTTGGATTAACTCCCCGATTAACTAACTTCGAATAACTCCTTTGGATTAACTCTTCGACTAACTTGCTTTGGTCAACCTAACCATTTACTTTGTTTAATCCTTTATACTCGATTAACAAATATTTCTCCTTTATACTTGATTAACCAATATTTTCCTTTATACTCAAAATCCCCTTTTCTTTATAATATAAAATCCATCGATTTTATATAAATAAATTATTTTCAAATTATAGTTTGAAAATCTCTTTTCTATATCCTGGTATTTCTTATGGTTTTTAACACATCATCTAACAACGATGAATATCGTCCAACCACACATAATCACAATAGATTATATATATCACATTTATATATCACAATACATAAATTACAGTAAAAATAACCGTTGAGGAATCCAGTTGGATTCCTCCAACCTGTTTCCCTGCACCACAGATGTTAGACAACACTGGTATAATATTCTGATAAGCAGAATCAGCATATAAATATTTATCGGTTTATATATATATATATATATATTCCACTAACTGACTAGCAGTTCAATCAAACAGTCAACACACAGTCAAACAGACAATAGTTAACAGTTCTAAGAATACACTGTAAAAATAGAACTATTTAGAGTTGGTGAGTTTTACTCACATTTGAACGATCATCGTCAATGACAATAACCATCGCTTGATTCAGACAATTTATTTTGCTATAAATTGTGATGGATTCCAATTGACTTGCGGTCAGTTCCATCGTGTAGTGTCCGTCCACGCGATCCCAACGCAACTTACGGTTCGTCAATCTGATATCGTATGGCGAAGATATTGCATTAACAAGTTATACGGTATTTAAATTGAATTTAAACTAAAATAAAAACTAATTGGGCTTTAACCAAATCAAACTCGACCCACTAACCCTTCATAGACCCGTACCTGCCTAAATAACCCATCCGCTCCATTTACTGTCTTCCCCAAACCACATTTCATGCTCCAGAGAAAACATTTCCCTGTTGACCCTATTTGACCCTTCGCTGCCCTATCCTCCACCACCGTACGCGAACTGCGACGCCACAAATCGCCACACCAAACCGGCCTCTCCCCAATTACCACCACCATGTCCAACTCGAGACCCACCCATCAACAGTTCTTCGAGCTCGTCACCTCACTGTCGCACTTCGACTTCACCCACCGGAGACCCCTTCAACGCCACTAACCGACGAGGCTCCCTCCCACGAACTCAACCACGACCTCGATTCCAACTCAGGCCTCCCCATCGTCGATTTAAACCCAACCCTAGCTCCCTTTTGTATTTTCGCAACCCAGGATGATGCGTCGAGTACCCTACATCGGGTATGAGGTTGAAGCCAGAGATCTTAGGAACTCATATAAATTCGATTCAGGATTTTTAGCATTTTATTTCTATTTTATTTTGATTTTACTTTACTCAATTTGGTTTGCTGTGTAATGCATTTGTGGCGGCTTTGAGAACATTGTTCTGTGTTTTATAGAGGAGGGTTGTTGAGATTAGTGGCTGTACAAGGTGTTGGGTGGCCAGTTTTAGTCCTTAGAAAAATTTGAGATATTTATTTCATTGTTTTATATTCGTTTAAGCATTCTAAAAATCCGTGTGACCACACACGATGCCCAAAAATCACGAAACTGGACACGTAGGTAGACTTCGACATTACGGTCCCAACGGAACTGGTTTTGTCGAATTCCGACTTCGTATGCCCACACGGCGTATTTTTAACCTTTGAAATACTGACTATTTCTCAGTCTAAAAATCCGTACGATCACACACTGACTCTAAAAATCACGAAACTTGACATCTAGCAATTATTTGATATTGCGGATCCAACAAAACTGGTTTCGTCGAATTTCGACTTCGTTTGCAAAAGTGGCTATTTTTAACGCTCTAAATAGCCTATTTAAATATATAAATATATTTAAATATAATTAAATTAATTGTTTAAAATTAATTATTATCGTCTGTATTCACAGTAGGATACCATACAGCTCCTGAATATTCCTGTATGTATTTACAGCTCGATATTACATCGCCAGGGTTATATCGATGTTCGATTTCTATTTAAATCCTTATTTAAAATATAATTAAATCGTTATGGTCAGGGCGCTGCATTTCTGATAATTTGATCTGGACGTAACTCAAAATCTACACGACGAAATCCCGATATTTCTCTTCCACTAGAAAGATATACTCCACCAGCTCCACACGTTTCTTGTTTCACAGAAATCCGGCTTAAAACGAATCCTGTACATTCAGTTAAAGTTCAACTCGCCAAATAACGAACTGCCGCGTCGTTACGGGCTTGATTATAATTATTATTATAATTTATATGTTCAACTATCGTTTATTTAATATATTCGTTATTTAAATAATTAAATAACTTCATTATTATACCTTACAAAACGCGCCATTACAACCCTCCGATGTGCGAACGTGGAGTTCAATATGCATTGGAAACACAAACCGAAATAAGACGCTTAAATAAGATCGTAGATGATGCAGTTAGAGCTGGATTTTTCCCACGTCCGTGGTAGGTGTACGTGGAAACTATCTTAATGTTTTTTACTGTACTTTAAATTTCTTAATGTTGTAATCGTCGTTGTTGTAAGCTTCTCAATTACGTAATGGAAAATATTAAAATTTCTGGAAGTACGAACATTGCTGATAAAAAACCATAAATTTTGATGTAAACCAATAGCAACACTACAACTACGAAGTAGCAACATTACATCTCCGCAAAGCAGATTCCCTACAGTAATACGTCAGACGAAACAGTGTTGTGCAGGGTTAAAGGAGTACGTAAAGCAGATTCTCTCCTGATATGACTAGTCAGTGCAGGGTTAAAGGAGTACGTAAAGCGGATTCCCTACAGTATTGTGTCAGACGAAACAGTGTGGTGCAGCACGTAAAGCAAGGTATACCAGTGACTGTTCACATCATTGGTTGTTTTACCCTTTATTCACTAGTACACTACGCAACTATATATCTCTATCGAATTACTCACAACTTACCTCACTCCAACAATTTCGTTTTCAGCTACTCTGTGCTTTACCATAACTATGCCTTCTTGGCCATCATCTCCAGATTCTAATGAACAAGCATATGAATAGATGCGACTTCAGGAGCTTGCAGATGAACTCGAGTTTCTAAACGAACTGAACTCTCGGCTTGGACAACTGTCCGAACAACGGCCCGTCCAACCTCCACATCAAGCCCAAGTACCAAACGTTCAATGCACGCATGAACGGTCCATCATTGTACCACGACAAGAAGTTGGTTCTTGTCAAGTACCACATGTTCCAATTCCTTATAAACAGGAAGATGACTCTTATCAAGTTTGTTGCTACTGTGGTTATCCGGTTGAAATTGTGGTTCGTGCAGATGGTAACGATATTGGTCGGCGCATTCAGCAATGTCCATCCTATCCGAACGGATGCAATTACTCTGAATGGATAGACGAACCATTATGCCCAAGGGGAATAACATATGAGAACGAACTCGAACAAGAAATTAGACGTCTCCGGATCGTTAATGAACAAATGCGGTTTAACCCTAACAATTAGACGACTTAAAATGCCTAGAGCATGAACATGAGATAAAGTGTGGTTGCGTAATATTTTCCTAGTTAGCATCTATTTCTGTGTTAGTATCTATTGCATCCTAATTTTTAGTACTTATCTCTATGTTAGCATCTGTTGCAATCAACTTTGTTATGTTTGGTACCTTTATTTGTTATGTTCTGGTACGTTTATTTATTTCTTAGCTTTGAATAACACTAGCATATGTATAATTATTTGGTACGTTTGGCAATATGTCATTCAGTTTCCTTGTTTGCCATCCGTATTTTTGGTTTTGATATTCGTATTAACTAAACCACATTTGAACGTATAATTTATAATATAATATAATTAAAAACGAGCTCCCAAGGTCGCGGTAGTTCATAGTTTTATGCATTGAACTTTAACTGAATATATATGATTCGTTCTACGTCGAATTTCTTTAAAACAAGAAACGTTCGAATCTAATGAACTATATTTTTATAAGGGAAGAGAAAAATGAAGATTTCATAATACTGATTTTTAGTTATGTCCAAGTCAAATCTTCAAAAAGTCGTTGTGGAATCGTTTATAAACCATAGCGATTTATTAATAGTTTATGCAGAATTTATATAAAATATTAACTGAGCGTCGATTTTAATGTACAAGGGAGTAGTCAACATAGCACTACGTCACCGTTTTGTGACAAGGCTAGTTTGAATGTGGTTTTGTGTGTATCCTAGTTTGAATGTGGTGTTGTGTGTGTAAGTTATTAATTGGGGGAGGATTTACTGAAGGCGTGTTCTGGAAACTCGCCTGTGTATTTTAATGAAGGCGAGTTTCCAAAACTCGCCTTCAGTACTCAAAAAAGGTCTATATTCGTAATTATTTCTGAAACATGGCTATTCTCGTTATTGTTTACGAAAACAAGGCTGAGCAAGTGAATTCCCCAATAAAGAATCATCACCATAATTATTGCAGGTGGCAGCCAATTCATAAAAAAAAAAAATCCTTGAATCGGTGTCGTTCAATCCAAACAAAATTTGGCAATAGAACATAGTGCTCAAGTACTTAATCTGAGACTATAATTCCTAGATTATACATATATTGTGTTGAGCGAACATAAGAAAGAAACAATTTTTAATAAAATATTTCAAAATTTGATAAATTCTTTTTCACAAAACTCAGCAACCATGAAACAATGAAGTGAGATAACATTACCTTTAAATTATGATAAAATGTTATTCTGTTTTTTTCCATAATTAAATAACTTGAGTGTTCGTAGAAAAACTAATTTTTTAAAAAGATTATGGGATATGCTTAAGTCTGTATAATGTAAAAATTTAGTGTGCCCTTCAATTCACCCATGATAAAGCAAATACTTGTGAAAACCAAAACATATCAGCATTAATCTTATATGATTCAAATTATAACAATAATAACAATGAAATAACCAAGTAACCTAAACATTGTATGAAAGAAATTCATCTTGATCTAACCCATAATACATATTCTAGTACCTCTCATTAGTATCTCTTAGTTTTAGATTAATACATGAGCAACTTTTTGAATGCATATCTATCATAAATTTTGTGTACACATAAACCACGTGAACATCCTCTCCACGAAATACATAAATGGAATCATCAATATAATGGTGGTTTTCATTTTGTTATAAGGCTTATATCGAAACAACATTAAATTTGTGTTTCCATAGCCATACGATGATGCATGAATATGTTCTGATCAAAACTAATTAAAGAAATATAATTCAAAACTTACAACAAAAGCATGTTATCTATCGTGATTGCTCGAGCCAAATTAGTGGATACTAGTGCTGGATTTAAGACATAGAAAAGTACCTATTCACATACAATATAACAATATTAATGCCCCAGGTACCCTTTTATGAGAGCTTTTACATAAACAACTTGTAAATACTACATGACTTAATTACAATTGTTAGAAACTCACATTATTCATATGTTTCTTTGCTTCTATTGGTAGAACACCAATATAATTTATGGAGATGAACGAATCAACACCATTCACAATAAGCATGTTTAGCACATGAACAAATGCAATAACAAAGAGTTCTACAAAACCCAATTTTACTATATAAATATCACAATCAAATCCTTAGCTCTATGCACATGTTTCGAGTATGATAATAATATAATTAAATGATATACCCAAAAAATAAGGAGAGAATAAACAACCAAAGTAAATTTAAAGCATGTTTAATATGAAAATCTCAAGTGGTTTTATGGAAATCAACCTCAGTCACGCCTCATTTTCCTTGTGGGTTAAAAATAAAATCTTGGTTAACCTTAACCCAAATGAATCTCATAGATTTTAGACTTTAATACAATTTTGTTCCTTGATGTTTACTATTAGCAGGGAAAAAAATTACTTTGAGAAAATTCCATTCTCTTCAATAACTAAGAAATAATTCTGCATTCTACAAAACAGTTAGTGAGAACAAGTCTTATAACTGTACTGATATTCTATTAGAATATGAGAAGTGTCTTACTTCGATAGGAATGAATAGCTAAGATACTCAAAATATGAACTTATTAACTCATACTTTATACCATAATCCTCGTATATTTGAAAACCCAATTAGAACACAATTACAATTTTATATATACATACGCACACAAAAAAATATGTGAAAGAATGAGAGAAAGAGGGTCAAGCAGTTTGGACGATGTGATTTCATTGAACTTTTATACATTGGAAAATATACTATATAAAGTAAAATCTGTAACTACCATAACTACTGGAAATGTTATCATACAACCACTATATCTTTGAACTGTATTACCGCCTATAAATAGTACTAACGGTAGAAAATCTAGATCTTACAATACAGTTACATAAAAATAATGAAATATTAAGCTTGACACTCTCCGTTTACAAGCTTTGGTAGACTCGTATTTTTATCTTTGAAAAAAAAAAAAATACTTTCACCTCTATGGAATAAATAAATAAAAAACAAATAAAACTAAGCTTTAAAAATCAATGCCTACAAAAAAGAAGAACATATGTAAAGAGAAACCAAATAACGCTACTTGATATAAATTCAACAACAAAATTGATGAAAAAGAGTGAGAAAAGAATTGATTCAAAACTAATTCTGAAACTTTACTGGTAATGTCACAAATATAAAAAATTGGATTTAAGGAGATGGCTTACTAGAATCAAAAATTGGATTTAAGGACGTGTCCCTAGGTGATTTATCTATATTAGATGTTTATACTATTGGTTCGATATTTCATCTTTTTCTTCTGAATAACATTATATATTCAAATACAAGTTTTAGTACTAGGTGACACCAGAAAAAACACTAGTTTTAACACATGTTCTAGAACTCGAAATAAGCCATATTTTCAGATCAAGGAGTAAGCCATATTTTCATGCTGAATCAGGTCGCTCAATGATTTACAGAAGAAAAGAAATTGGTTTTCCAGATTTAACGGTCACTTGATGATTTACAGAAGAAAAAAAAATCGAGTTCGCAATCATACCTAAAATCGAGTTTGAAGAATAAGGTCGATGAATGAACTACGTAGACGACCGCACGAGAGCAAACCAGAAATCAAATGTGGAATGTCGATGGGAGGGAATACGTGAGCGGAGAGGGGATTAGGTTGAGTGAACTGGAGCCAAGCGTGAAATTAGATTTTGGAAAGAACAGAAAAAGCAAATTTCAGCGGCTAAAATTGGGTGGGAAGCGTGAAAAATTAGAGGGCCAAAATTTTTCCCTATCATTTGCTATTGCGTGGCATCCATGTCATGGTTTACCATTCAAACCAATGACTTATTTGTTATTGCACCGGTCATTGTCATGGTTTACTGTTCAAAACCATGGTTTATCCTAACTAATGACTAGCATACTTAATTATTGCAAGTTAGATTATCGTGCAATCCTTGCTTGCTATCAATATATTATTTTTTTGTAGTGGCGCTTAGCCACCAATTCATACTCTTTTCTGCTTGTATCCGATTTTCCCTTTCAAATCCATATGGTTTTTGTTTGATTCTGATTATATATGAACATATTTTTGATTTATAATTTATTTGAAGAGAAAGAGAAATGATAGAGCTTCCTTGTTGCATATAAATTTGAGTGGAAATGAATTAGGTCTTACCACTTTATTTATAGGAGTGGAAATGGCCATGAACTGTTAGATTTGTTTGGTAAACATCCGTCTGTTTGTATAATAATATATAATTAACCAAACCCTTTAACCCTAGCCGCCACTAGGCTGAAATTGCCCGAAACGGTCAACCGCTTCATCGAGGGCGTCGACCGCCCTTGATTGATTTCACCTAGTATAGGCAGGTAATAAAAGATAATATTTATTTATTTACTTATTATGGTTTATTTTTTTAAGTCCATTTTTCGTATTTCATCCGTAACTTTTCATACGGACTCCGCTCATGAAACTTTAAACATGAAAGTTGGCCAGAATTCCGAGAACGAACGCAACGGTTAAAGTATCATAGTTAAATTCCATCGTTTGTAGAAATTCCTTTTTTGAAATCTAATTAGATAGCTAATTTATTGTCAAAATTCCAGGTTGTTACATTTAGGGCTACAAACGGATGTAGTCGGATACAGATAGTACTGTATCTGAATCCGTATCAAAAAATGAAAATCCGTATCCGATATCCGCGGATACCAGTTAAAAATATCCGTATCCGTGAATATTTTCAGATATCTGAAAATATCCGTATCCGCCTTAGCGAATACGGTTATCCGAAAATATCCGTATCTGAAACTTAAAAATGTACATTGGATGTGCTTATTCGAAAATATATGAAAAATATTCGAAAATATCCGAAGATAAAACAATAAAAGTTTACAAATACATCACTCACATGCGAATTTGGCTCATAATTTTTTTTTTAAAATGTGAATACATCTAATTAGAAATTACAAGCAGGACATCAAATAAATTTCTTACAACAAATATTTTAAGAGATAAAGTGTTCAAAATTAGAAATACACAACCCTAAGACTAAAATAAACAAAGCATAAATCATAGAAGCACATACAAAATTATGTTTTAATTACAACCATACCACAAAATATAATGAGTACATGGTTTAAAATTTTGCATAATACCAAATACAACATTCCTTTATAATTCAATAGTTGAGTGTAGTTTAGCTATTTTAAGGAAATTCATATACTAATTTAATCTTAAATATAAATTAAAAATTATATAATATATATATACATACATATACACACATGCATACACATATCAGAAAATCGGACGAATATTTTTCGGATACGGATACCACTATAACCATATCTGTATCTGAAATGATTTTGGGATATCCGTATCCGCATCTCTGATAACGAATATATTTCGTATTTTCGGATATGGATGTAGACGGATATCGGATTTTTCGAGTACCCGTTGACAGCCCTAGTTACATTTCTCCCTCCATAAAAGGAATTTCGTCCCGAAATTCTAACAACTACTTTCCTATCCTACACAACTAATTTGTGTACATCCACTTTGCAACCATGTACGCATGTGCACAATGCACATAATGCATTTCAACCACAAAATATATAGGCACAATGATTACAAGCCGGACCCTCCTCCATGTATGCATAAATTTTTAAAACACTTTGAAAACATGATGCAAACATCCTAAATATACTAGTAGTTTTATATGAATGCAAATTTCAAAGATACTTTTTCATCCACAACCCTCACACAATTATGAATAAAAGTGTGAAGCAACAAATTTTGCATTCAAACCCTACTATCCAAAATGTTACGCATCTAATCGCTTTCTATTTTATTTCTCCTAAACCGGAAAAAGAAAATCAAAGCGAAGAATTTTAACACTCCCTTCGCTTATTACTATTACATTTCCAGTCCTACAGTTGAAATTTTACCTCAGTTACCCAAAATACTCCAAAAATTTCAATCTGTAGACTGTAAAGGAGGCTTAAAATAAATTTTAAAACGCAAAACGAGTTAATTAACAACTCGCGTTCATCGTTGATAAGATATGGAAACAACGTTTCCAAGGCTAGAACATCCTTTTCCTTTTTATCGTTAACACTTTTATCGCATCGTCAGTCCTATTGCATCACTAAAACGTGTACACAAACCATCCAAAAATCTTCCTTACGCTGTTCATGTGACCGAAAATTAAAAAACATTCACAATAAATAAATAAATTTCCGCTTTAAACTCTTTTTATAAATTTTTGAAAATTTCTTTTCAACACCGTTTTACTTTCCATACGAGATCTGCATGAAAACTAAAATTTTGGTAACGTTTAAGCCATCTATTTTAATGTAAAACAAACGTTTAAACACATGCAAATTGCAATGCCCAAATTTTATGTTTTTGTGCAAACCGAAATAAAAGAAAGTAAAACAATAAAAATTTAAATTTAAAAATGATAGAAGTTTTTTTCTTCAAACAACGTTTTCCAAAAGTTTCAGAAATATATTTCACAAAAACTTAAATGATTCACGTCACATGTTGGCGAAAAAGGAAGTCAATCACGCAAAAATGCAAAAATTGAAATCACATGCAACAGAATGCAATAATTTTTAGCTTAATGACGAAAAACAACGCAAAAACCAGTTCTTTGCTAAAATTTATCCAATACAGAATCATATTCTTTCCATCTCCAGGACAACGCTTAGTTGGATAAGAAAATGAGGTTTTATTCAATCAGATATGCATGGATGACACAAATATTTTCAAACATAGAAATCTCATTAACATAAGTCATGCGATTTCAAAGACAACAAATGCAAACATTTACAAGTAAGAATTATCATAATGCCAAGAACCAAATGTTGGAAAGGGAAAATAACGAAGACGACAATAAAACAACAACATCGAAACTTCCAAAACAATTCCTATGAATAACGAGGTGTCTTGCTCTACAACTGGAGCTCAAACCATTTTTATGACCTTTGATTAATCATATCATTGTAGCAAAATGCTCAATCTCGTGTTACACACACTGTTGGTGTTGTTGGAGGTTCCCACATCACCATCTCCACAAAGAGAGAATTTGTGATGAGAAAAGAAAACTATCCCCAAATTGCTTCCCATGGAAATCCACCTAATATTGTCTAAAGATAAAAATGGATAGGTGAAATTATAGAAAGTTAATCCATGAGACAACATACAAGAACAAGAAGCTGAATCAAATAAGGTACAACGCTAAATGATGGTTACACCATCAATCAACCAAAAGATAAACATCTGCATCATGCGATAAATCTATTCGTGACTTCCCATTATCGGAACAATGTGTTAAATGAGTTAGACATCAACATGAATTGTTTCGACATAGATCTCCAAACACAAAAACCAACATCATGCAAAAGATATTTGCTGTAAAAATCCCCAAAGCCAGTCAAACCAAAGACCATTTAAGCCCACATATATCACGGATGTCTCTAAAATCTCATCGAGATTCTTCTCAGAAAAACCATCCAAGGATAGTTCAATGATCATCTCTGAATCGACGATCACCTTCATCAAGATCTATTCCAACAAGATATAGCTAAGGTGGATGCAACACGAACAACTGTCCTATTGTAAGATATCGAAGCAAAGGACTGGTGCAAGTTCAATTACCACGACAAATTTTTTTTAGTCTTAAAGTGGTGAGACCTTTTGCACATTCAAATCCAACCAAATGATCTCTCCCTACGGATGAGAGTTAAATGGTACTAGAAGGAACAGGTAGTGTAGTGCAAGTAGGTATTATGAACTAAGAAATGATTAAAGGGAAGAAATTGGGTTAGATCTTGGAGTACTAATGGGGTGAGATATAATGCGCAAAAAAAGCACGGAAAAAGAGGAGACGAGGTGTCAACAAAGAAAGAGAGGAAGGTTAAGAATATGGTTCTACTAGATGAGGAAGGAAGGACAAAAGAAAGAAGTTAAGGTGCGGGGTGATTTGGACGTAAATTTTACAGTTGAGTTTTAGGTCCAAGTTGTACCAAAACTAATTAACAAGTTGACCACTCTACGTATAACGCTAAGCGACTGAATGTCAAATAGGCTTTGGGCAAAGGTTGAACCTTGATCTTATTAAGCCATATTAAAATATTAATCGTCCAGCGTAATCTTTTAAGATTTGATGCGATCCGAAAAACAATTGTCCTCGTCATGGCGGTATCAAAAGAACGCAGTCAAACTCCATACCGTCTCCAAAGATTCAAAGTAGCCTCAACAAAAGCTGCGACCACACACCAACTGAACGGATTCCCAAAATAATTCAGCTAGAAATCCGTAATTAAATTAAAATGAATTTTCCCCGTACCTAGCTGACAACAGATAAATGATTCAAAATCAAATACTCAAAAATCCAAACGAAGGATTTTCCTTAGCCTTTTCAAAGGAAAATTTAAAACTTTTAAAAATGGAATTTATTATAAACTAGTGGTTTCATATTTATAAGTCCGGTCATTTTTACTACTATCATTATTTATATTTTGTTTTGCAAACTGAAAAATCTTTTTGCGCTAAAAAATGTTGGAACTTTAAAATCTTGAAGATTAATTGTGATAATTTTGATAAATCGTCAAGTATATATAAAAAGAGGAACACTAAAAATCATAAAGAATGAGTATTAATTACTTTTAAGTTTCGAGGCATATTCCTTGTCACTTCTCATTTCCCTTCTTTCTACCAACGTGATTATTTATTAAAATCACACAAAGCCCAACAATTCTTAAACTAGAATATACTAAACTTTAAAACTATATCTCTATAAAACTATTTTTTCGAACGCATAATTCCAAAAAAAAAAAAAAAATTCCAAATCCATTTTATTTTCTAAATGGTTTTAGAAATAAAATTTCCTCGAAAACGAGGCCAAGAACTCAAAAGAATATTTTCAATAATGGAATATCCAAAATTTTAACAAAGTATCAAATGGATTCACCTCGTAATTATATTTTCGAATGGATACAACATGTTAACCTAGATTTCCCATTTAAGACTAAGAAAAGGTCATTGATTGGAACTACCAAACAAAACCAAAAACCAGAAATCGCGACTATCTTAGTTGTAGCTAAATTTTTGTCCAGTCTTCAAACTTGAATCCAGAAAATCTACCAGATTCCGTTCTCGTTATCTTCTTAACGGAATTTCCAACATACTGCGGGGTAAGACAGAATTGGCTAGAAACCCAAACTCAACATATTTCAATTCTTAGTCACTTAATACTCGTTCTATATAAACATGCCCACAACTATTTTATCATCGAAATAAATTAAAGTCGAGTAAGAAAGACAAAGAAAATAGAAAGAAAAATCGAATTACGTTCTCTCACGAGTCCTAATATAAATTATTCCTCTAATCTTCTAACCAATGCTCTGATACCAAATGTAACGCCCACACTTTTTCGAGCCTAAATTTCGACAAAAATCAAAACTCAAACACGTCCAAGCATGGAGTGTGTAAATCTGGTAATAAATTAGCATAATCAGAGAACGGTAAAATAACTCATAGTGGAAACAAAATAGGATAAACTAGTATTAGCTCAAGTAACTACCTTATAAAGGTGAGTCACCATGTCAATACCGAGCATGAGATTGAACGAGAAATGAAAGTCAAACTTTGACACCTGTGGAGATCTGATCTTCTCTAGAAAACCTGGGAGGTTGTAATGAGGAAGGGGTCAGAACAATAAGTTCTGGTGAATAAGAAAAGTACAACACAGATTACAACACATAGATGTATCCCGTTTGGTTCAATCCAGGATATATATGCCTACTAAGACTAGTAATTCTAACCTAACCATGTAAATATTTATGCACAACTCTAACTACCCTTCCCAGGGTAGTATTCCTAATAATATCAATACCGAGATAAAACGTTTACGTATACATTTGTTAAGCTTTTATATCATCATTAACTAATTATTTAACCGAGAAGTGAACTCCTAACTACAGAATTTATTTACTCATGTGTGTATATATAGCCACTTAATGCCTCACTATCGAATGATAGATAAGGTGGATTCCCTTGACCGCTTAAGACCTAAGGTGGACCTATTGGCCATTTAATCTCTCTCGATGATTTACTGAACGTTATTATAAACTACAGGACACTAGCTATAGGGTCCTACTAGTTAAGGCTTCTGTCATTCACGCATATAAACCCATGCCTCGCATAAGGCGAGAGATAGTAAGCAGTCACTTAAGACCACTTGGTGGAGGGCCATTATTGTCTAGCTGGCCTTATTGGATAATCTCCTAAACGCGTAATACTTCCCGTAGGATAGATAGCCCTATGGAATGACCATACCAGGCATTTAACTATAGGTTTAGGTAGGATTCATACATAATTTAAGACCCCTAATTGGAGGACATATTCTCAGGTAGACTCCTCGACCCAAGTCACTTAAGACCAAACGAAGCGGACAATTTGCTAAAATTATCAAGTTCGTATCCAATTAGCCTTTAATGCTTCCACAAATCGGAGGTGGGCTATGCGATCGCTTAATATCTTTTCACTGGTGAATCTCAGCACTTAAAACCTTAATACCAAAGCTGGCTACGTTGTTGAGTTATTCCCATTTAGTTTCTCTTAACAGAAAAACCATATGTATACAAACTAATTATCGTCACGGGTTCCTATGATTAATGATATCTCACATCAAGTTGGGCATATATCCAACTGTTGGAAAGTGTAGATTTCCATCGCATAAGGTAACCGACCTCGCATCATTAACCTACTAAGTCCATTTCTAACTTTTTAATTATAAGTTCTAGATTAATTAGTATAAATATGAAAAGTTATATTCGCCTTAGCCTAGAATATTTATTTAATTATTTTTCTTATTGGACTTAGTATTTGAAACAACAATCAATACCCATTAATACACTTTTTATTTCATTTCACTATAAGAAAACACTGATTTAGCATCAAATTTTAGAAGCGGAAATTTCCATTGCTAATTTGCAACGGATTTCCATGGGATCTACAAGGGATAATTTCTTGTTTTTTCAATTTTCTTTTCTTTTTATTTATCACCATCGCCTTATTCTATCCCTTGGTAATCCTCTGCAATTTACGTCAGTTTACCAACTAAAAGTATCCCCTGCTATTTTCCGTTGCAAATAGAGGCGGAATACCGATGAATTTGGGTCGAAGGTATTTTGCAATAAAATTTCCCAATTTATTTGCAAAAGATAGGATGCTTTAGTGATATTTTTTTATAATTATCAACATGCTAAGTTGTTTTTAACTACTATTTTTTTTTTTGTAAATTTAAAGATGCATTTGTGTTAATACGTTGGAAACGTAAGTTTGTAAACATGGTATGTTGCTTATTTTGTAAAATTTACTTAATCTTCAAATTCGTCAATGTATTTTGTAAACATGGTAAGGTTTTTTGCCTTCCCTCCTTGTTTTTTTTATGCCCTCCTAATTTTCAATCGCTCCTTGCCCATCTAATTTCATTTCTGCCGTCTCTCAATCTTTTCTCGTTCTCCTTAACTTTCCAAAACCGTAAATCAAAATTCGTCAGCTATCAGTTCTCATTATCATTGGAGGGTGAGGGTTTGGTGTTTCCACTTCCGATTCCGATTAAGGATGCAGATTCAAAACTCCATTTCTAGGTGAGGGCTTGGTAATCCACTTCCATCTCCAATTTATTTTGTAGCTTTTTTTTCTTATGCGATTTTGTTTCTAGCTGCGGATCTAGTTTTTTTTTTTAAATTTGATTCAATATATTTCTATTTTCTAAAACGTATCTTAAAATACGATAATGAATACAATGGTTCAAATAATAGAAAGCAGAAATGAGATGTGAAAATCAGTTAGAAAATGAAGCAGGAGCGTAAACTATCAACTTTCACTTTTGTTATTTGCATTTTCTGGACTTTCACTTTTGACAACCAATAATCTGAGGCCTTTATGTTGTATTTCACCTTAAAAATGGTAACTTTTAACTATATATTATCATAATTCAACACATACAAATTGACAAATTTTGTTATTTCAAATCTGCTATTCAAACATCGTGGTTGCGTAATAGACTAGTTCCTCTTGGTTCCATGTTTAGAAATACTTGTAGGTAATTAACATACACGTATATGTATTTATAAACAATAAGTTACTAAAATACAACATATGAAGCCCATGCACTCTTGCAGTATTCATACCTTGTATGTATGCATATGAATGGCTTCTGAATGTAACAGGTAGAGTGTGTACACATGTTGTGAACTTAATTAAAAATCTTACTTTCTTATGCCTTATGTCTAGCAAAATGGAAGTGTTAAAGTTACCCCTTGACCGGAGGCTAAGTAGTAGTTAATTTGCTAAAGAACTAAGTTGCTATTCTACTCTTTTTTAATGTTTGATGAATTTGACCTTGCAGAAAGACTGGAGAGAGGATGCCATCGTTAGTCCAGTGAAAGATCAGGGATATTGTGGGTCTTGCTAGACGTTTAGGTGAATATTTCTGCTTTTTAACTACAATTACTGCATGAAACTCGCGGATCATGTCCGGTTTATTAATCTCTTTATACATTTATCATCGAAATAGCAAGCAAACGTTGTACAAGTATGAGTTAGTGAATTGTGAAGTCCTGAAATTGGTTATCTGGTTAGTGTTAATTAGAAATTTTGGTGTCAAATTGCATAAAGAAATCAACTGTCAGCCACTCTCCTGTAATAATACTTGCCTGGACAAAATAATTGAGAAACATTTTGGTTGCTGTAACACCCCATATTTCTGTTAACACTAAAGTTGCTAATACAAAAATAAGTGTGTAAAGAGGAGATGTATCTAATGTGCATACAAGAATAATAATAAATGTGTAAAGGGGAGATGTATCTAATGTGCATACAAAAATAATAATAAATGTGTAAAGGGGAGATGTATCTAATGCGTACGTATTTATATGGATTGACAAATAATAGTAAATGTACATTAAGAAAGAAATGGTGAACATAATTGGCTTCTCTTTACAACGAACAGCTCTGGTTAACCCTAGCTTCATCGACGGCTCAAATTAACTTGCAACTCTATAAAAAGTCCCTAGGTCTCAAACTAAAAATTCACAAAAAAAAAAGAATAAGAATTGGAGCCACCATGCTGTCTGCTGAGAACTAGAGGGAGCCTCCACTTGAAAGAGACGAACAACATAGCGAATACAAACTAAAAGATTAAAAAGAAACAACAAATTAGAATCAAAGCAACGTCTTCCCAAAGGAAAGCTTTGCAAATTCATAATTTCAGAACTCAGAAAACAAGACCGTCTACGATTGTAAGTTTAGCTACATTTTTAGAAAGCAAATTAATATGAATATCATGTGTTGCGATGAAATGATAATAGTACGATACTCGTTATGTTATTAATATACGTTTGTGATTTGATTCTATTATCATGTTGAATTGAGAATTATTAAGTATGATGTTTATTATGTTTTATAATATTAATCTATGCCAGTGACTTGATTCTATTATCATGTTAAATTTGGGATTATTGGATTAGATTATTTGTATAAGCATGGACTTGGATTGTAACATCTTATGAGAATTGTGTAGTTTATTATGCAAGTTTATGTAGTGAAGTTATGCGACCAATTGTCAAATCTATATGTTCATGTTTATGCAAAACTTATGCCATGTTCACACTTATCATATGTTGGGATTAATTTGCAAGTATGTTTAAATCTATGTTACTAATTAACACATGTGTATGTTGATTAGCCTATGTTGCTAACTCACATATACGTATGTTGATTTGCCTATGTTGCAAATTAACATATGTATATGGATTAGTTCATATTGCTAATTCTCATGTATGTTGTTAATATGGCCTATGTTAAAAACACATATATGTTGAGTTAGCCTATAAGTGCAAGTTCATACCTATGACATTATAATGTTTATGTTAGTCTTTTTGCAAGTTTGTACCTATGACATTATAATGTTCATGTTAGTTATTTTGCAAGTTCACCCCTAAAATGTTCATGTTAGTTATTTTGCAAGTACACCCTATTATGTTCATATTGATTATGCCATCAATACCAAAGTTATACCCTTGTCATGTTTATGCTAATTTATGCCAATTTGCGTATATTAAATTAGGCTAAGTTTTTAGCCTAATACTTTACACCAAAAATCATGCAAACATAAATTAGGCTGAGATGGTTAGCATAATATTGGACGGGGTAACGTTGGATTAAAATGAAAATTTTAGGAAAACTTGCCATAAATTGGTCATTAATCACATAAGTGATTTATGGCATAAAAAGGCATTAATTACCTTAATTAATGAGATTAATTGGAAATGAATGTGACAGTAATTTGAATTTGAATAATTTACATAATTAAAAAGTAAATTAGAAAATACGAACGCGCTTAACCCGAGGTTGGATTGAGTTGTGATGTAAACCTGCCCGGACACGCCCGGCTGTCCAGTTGTCACAACAATAGCTATCCAATGTGAGAGGTTAAGGCATGGGGCCCAATAAAGACCCGAGGTTAAACTGAGTTGTGGCGTAAGACTGCCCGGACCCAACCGGCATACAGGCAGCCACAACAATATCTGTCTAATCTGAGAGGTTGATGCTCTAATAAGACAATTAGAGCTGAGTTAGGACTGATAGGGTTAAGTCAATTTAATAAATACTTAACCAAATTCAACATGTTAAATAATTTGGATGGGTGGGGGTTAGGTTCATTTAGACACTTAACCAATTAACATGTTTGACTAGAAAACCTAGTAACGGGGACCCGTTTCAGCAGTAACCCAATTAGGTATCATGGTACCCTGAACTAGGCAGGTGGGGCACGATTACTGGGCTGATTGTAAGCGGTCAAAAGCGACGGGGGTTGGTGCACAGTGTGGGTTCTAACAGAGTGCGGGCGTGCACACACTCTGGAGCAGACAAGTCTGGGCACTGGAGCATCAGTAGTATACCCTATGCATGCTAGAATTGTGTCGGGGCCACCACCATGGGACTTGATACACCCCATGGTGGGACCAGCATAGGTATCTACCATATAGGGTCGTAGGACACATGTGAATATACGAGTAGGAGCCGACCTTTTAAAGAAAGAGAAAGGGATCACTTCACCCCAATCACGGGGCGCCTGTTGGTATAAGAATTAGTAGGTGAAGAGATAGAGATTTAAAATAGGGTGCGAAGGGATGTTCGTTTTAGGACACCTTATCTAGTTCTAGGATAGTCTATTATCCTGATATCGTCCTGTTCTCACTTTTTGCAAGTCATGATCTTTTTATTATTAACATTCTAGGAATATAGCTAGACTTACCAGACTTATGTCTGACCCATTTTCTTTTCGTCTTCTTTTCTTCCGTTCCCCCCTCCCAGGTCCACAGGGAGGAAACACCGCAGCTTAGTCAGTTTTTCATCCAGCTTGAAGAGAGAGAATGTATTGATTGGATTTCTTTCATTTGGACCATGGCTTTGGATATCATTTATGGGGATTATGCAGCTTTATTTATGTTTCATGCTTCTTTAACTTTTAAAATCAAGACAGTATTATGGTTGTAATAATTGGAAGTTTGTTTTGAGGCAATGTTGAAAATGTTCTGTATGAACACGTATTTATGATAATAAAAGTCTGTTGGTTTTTCTGCTGCTTATTTATATGTGTTTATATATGTCTTGTGTTTTATCTGTGTCTTTTACTTATAAACCTCCACCAAAATTAAGGCATTCCCTTTGTGAGTGATCTTAACGGAGGTGGGGTGTTTCACTTGGTATCAGAGCATAGGTTTACCAGACCAGATAAAAAGTTTTTGAAACTATATTCAAATTAAAATTTAATGAAGCATTTTTTCAAGAAAAAGAATTGTTTTATAGTTTTAGAAAGGCATAATCCCCCAAAGCCATGTGAATTATCTATCCTTCGTTTTGAATCTTTCCTTTTTCGTTTCAGCATGTCGGGAGAATTTAACCTTCCAGAAGGTGTGACTGTACCTGGTTGGTTTAGAAGGTATTTGGAAGCTAGGGCCAATGAGGCGGGCCCAGCGAATCTTCCTCCCCCAGCTGCAGCAATTCCTCCTCCCCCAATTGCTGAAATTCCCCTCCTCCTCCTCCTCCTCCGAGAGGAAATGCTTTTGCCAAGACTTGTAGAGATTTTAAAGCTATGGGTGGGAAAGACTTTCATGGAACCGAGTCCTTCGTAGCAGCCAGGAACTGGCTGAAAGAGATCGAAGATCTTTTCGTTATCTTCGAGGTAGAAGATTGGCAGAAGGTAAGACTGGCAGTGTGGTTACCCAAAGGAGAGGCTTCCTACTGGTGGGAAGTCACCAATGCAGAAAGACCAGTAGAAACGTGGGAAGATTTCAGATTTAGATTTGAGCTGAAGTTCCTTTCAGAAGCTGAGAGAAGTCTTCAAATGGAGATCTTCCTATCCCTTAAGCAAGGAAGTATGACCGTCAAAGAGTACGTCAACCAGTTTGATCAGCTGGCTAGGTTCGGACTGGACCTAGTCAACACCCAACACAAGAAGGCTCTCCGCTTTGTCAACGGACTGAATGAGCCGCTTCATAGCCTGGCCATGACCCATATACCTATGGGAGCTTCATATGAAAGGCTGGTACAGATGGCATTACTAAATGAGGAGGATAAAGGCAAGAAGGAGACAAAGGCGGAAGGGTCTCAAGGAAAGAAAGAAGCTTTACAGCCTAAGAAAACAGACTTTAAGAAGGGCGGGAAAAACAACAAAGCTCGCGAAACAAGAAAGTGTAATTTCTGTGGTGTGGTTGGACATGTGGTGAAAGATTGCAGGAAGATGAAGGCAAAGATGAATGGTGGTTGCTTTCATTGTGGAGAAACAGGACACATAGCTAAGGACTGCCCTAAGAGGCGAGGGCATGCGCAGAAAGCTGCATCCACTTTGGGTGGACAAGTTCATGCACTGGAGGCACCTCCTCTGCAACAACGAGGTAGAAATACTTCTGTAGAAAGTGTAGTTTATTTTTATGATCACCCAGTTCGCACTTTATTTGATTCTGGTGCATCACACTCCTTTATTTCATCTGCTTTAGTAGAATCTCTGCACCTAGAAACTAGTATGGTAGAGGATCCCTTGGTTGTCTCCAATCCAATTGGAGGCCCAGCTTATTTGTCAATGATCTGTATGAATTTGAAAATCTCTATTCTAAGTGTAGAATTTAGATGTAGTACCTTTGTTTTGGGCTTCTCGGGGTATGGATTGATTTTGGGCATGGACTGGCTATCCAGTAATGGTGCCATCCTTGATTGTGAGAAAAGAGTGGTTAGGCTCTTAACCCAACTTGGTAACACTCTGGAAATTACTTGTAATCCCTCGAATGTGGTTATGCTTAGTTATCTTGAATCGCTTGACGCTTCTGTTGAGAATTTGCAGTCAGTTAAGGTGGTCCGAGAATATTTGGATGTCTTTGATGAGGTGAAGGGCTTACCTCCGAAACGGGAAATAGACTTCCGCATCTATCTTGTTGACAATGCGAAGCCCGTTGCTTTTCCTGTTAGGCACATGGCTCCTAGGGAAAGGAAAGAGCTCAGTAAGCAGATTAAAGAGCTTTTAGAAAAGGGGTTCATTAGGCAGAGCATTTCAGAATGGGGCGCTCCAGTGGTGTTCGCTACAAAGGCGGATGGTTCACTCCGCCTATGTGTTGACTATAGGGAGCTAAACAAGCTGACTAAAAAGAATATGCACCCTCTCCCCAGAATTGACGATTTGTTTGACCAGCTTGTAGGAGCGTCGGTTTTCTCCCAAC
The DNA here is from genome assembly GCA_030737875.1 of Allium sativum. Lineage (NCBI taxonomy): Eukaryota > Viridiplantae > Streptophyta > Magnoliopsida > Asparagales > Amaryllidaceae > Allium > Allium sativum. The sequence continues at coordinate 142,997,449 of CM060913.1, read as the reverse complement.
TTGATTTGGCTACCGGATTTCATCAACTAAGGGTAGCTGATGATAGCATCGATAAGACAGCCTTCAGAACCCCAGACGGATTCTTTGAGTGGCTTGTCATGCCTTTTGGCTTGACAAACGCACCCGCTTACTTCGTGGACTTAATGAGTAGGGTGTTCAGAGATTTCCTCAATAAATTCGTGGTGGTCTTCGTAGACGATATTTTGATCTTCTCAAAAAATGAGGAAGAGCATGCTCAGCACCTAAAGGCAATCATGGAGACTCTTAGAACACATCAGTTAAAAGCTAAATTCTCCAAATGCCACTTTTGGAGAGAAGAATTGAGATTTCTTGGGCATATAGTGTCAAAGAGGGGTTAGCTGTAGACCCCGCAAAAGTAGTAGCGGTGCAAGATTGGAAGGCACCAAGGAATGCAACCGAGGTCCGAAGCTTCCTCGGGCTTGCAGGCTTTTATCGGAAGTTCATCGGAGATTTTGCAAAAATCTCAGCTCCTCTTACAAGTCTAACAAAGAAGAATCTAGTTTTCTCTTGGGATTTGGATTGCGAGTTTGCTTTCCAACGCTTAAAAAGGGCTCTTAAAACAGCCCCAGTTCGGACCTTGCCGGATAGAAGCATAATGTTTACAGTATACACGGATGCATGCGGGACAGGACTAGGCGCTGTCCTAATGCAAGAAGGAAGGGTAGTAGCTTATGGCGGAAGACAGTTGAAAGTTCATGAAAGGAACTACCCAACTCACGACCTTGAGTTGGCCGCCATTGTCTTTACGCTTAAGTCTTGGCGCCACTATCTCCTAGGTGAGAAATTAGAACTGTATACTGACCATAAATCTTTAAAGTATCTCTTCTCGTAGAAGGACCTTAACTTAAGGCAACAAAGGTGGATGGAGTTTCTTGCCTCGTATGATTTCGAGATTTCCTACACTCTTGGCAAGGGCAACGTAGTCGCAGATGCCTTGAGTAGAAAGAAGCTAATGTTGAGCCCGCTATTTGTTGAAAGGCGAAGCCTAGAGTTTATAGCCAATTTTGACTTTAGGCCCTCCTCTGATTTTGTACCCGGTCTGTTAGCATCGCTAGAAGTGCGGTCCACTCTCTTAGACTCAATAGGGACCGCACAACGAGAAGACCCTCAACTTGTAGAAGTGGTTGATAAGCTCGTTAGGGGTGAGACTTCTATTCACCTCGATAGATACAACATCGACGACAAAGGGTGGTTAAGACGGGATGGAAGACTTTGCATCCCACAGGCAAAGGAGTTGGTGAAGAAAGTTCTTGAGGAGGCACATCGTTCCAAGATTACAATACATCCAGGCGGGGACAAAATGTACAAGGACTTAAAGAGAGTTTTCTTTTGGAGTGGCATGAAGAAGGACGTGGCAGATTTTGTTTCTAAGTGCATGATTTGCCAACAAGTCAAGGCGGAGCAGAAGAAGCCTGGTGGTTTGCTCCATCCTCTAGTGGTCCCACAGTGGAAGTGGGATAGCATTTCAATGGACTTCATTGATAGGCTTCCTAGGTCTAGAAGAGGCAACACAAGCATTTGGGTAATAGTGGATAGGCTTACTAAAAGCGCCCACTTTTTTTCTGTCAAGAGTAGAAGGACTACCTCGTCTCTAGCATCTCTTTATCTTAAGGAGATAGTTCGACTCCATGGAATACCTTCCAACATTATTAACGAAAGAGATCCTATCTTCACAAGCAAGTTTTGGCGGAGTCTGCAAGAAGCTGTAGGCACACAGTTATGTTTGAGCACGGCCTATCACCCCCAAACCGATGGTCAGACGGAAAGGGTGAACATGATTTTGGAAGACCTTTTGAGACTTTGCATCCTTGACTTTGGAGGGACTTGGGAGGACCATCTTCTTTTGGTGGAATTTGCCTACAACAACAGCTACCAAGCCACCATCGGAATGGCGCCCTTCGAAGCTTTATATAGAAGACCGTGCCGATTGCCCACTTGTTGGTGGGAGTCTACTGACAAGCTCATACTTGGACCAGATATGATCCGAGAGACTTCAGAGAAAGTAGACTTAATACGGAGAAGAATGAAGACAACCCAAGACAGACAATAATCCTACGCAGACAAGAGAAGGACCGACCTTGAATTTGAGGTTGGGGACAGGGTTTTCCTTAAGGTATCTCCTTTAAGGAACGTCGTTTGCTTTGGATCCACAGGGAAGCTAGCACCAATATTTGTAGGGCCGTTTCATATCATCGAGAAGATTGGGAAAATGGCCTACATATTAGAGTTACCCGAGAGACTGGCCGGAGTTCACAACGTCTTTCATGTTTCTCACCTCCGGAAGTATCTACATGAGTCAGCGGAAGTGGTAGAGCCAAACATTCTAGAAGAAGCTGAAGTAGAACACGAAGCAACTGTGAGGAAAGTTCCAACTCGCATCTTAGGAACTGAAGTGAAAACGCTACGCAACCGCGAAGTCAAACTCGTCAAAGTTCAGTGGAGCGACGCCGAGGAAGACGCGACTTGGGAAACTGAGGATAGAATACGCGCAGCCTACCCTTTTATTTTTGAGGGTACATTTTTGATCTCTCTTTTTCCTTAAATTCATGTTAGTATCTATCTTTTTAGGTATATCTCCCCGACCTTACCCTTTTATCCTTAGGTGGAAACCCCTTTGGATGTAAACATGTAATTGAAACATGTTGTGGATGATGGTTGCAAGTGGTTGCAAATGTTTGCTAGTGGTTGCTCGTGGGTGCATATACACACACAATCTAGGGTTTTAGATTGGCTCAGTCACTTCATATTGCATATGCATATATGTGTTTATGTTTGTATATGGTTGAAGCTTAATATGTTGTCATATGGATGTCGCATTTGTTTGAATGATTGCGCACTCATGTAGAATTATGAATAGGAAAAAGTTTGCATACATAATGGATTCATGACACTTACATAATTTGCATTAAGGAGGTCAACTGAATCAGTAGACCGCCTGATTTTTGCATTAGATAAGGACATGTACACACACGATGCATATGATCATGAAGCATTAGAAGTCTTTTAAGGACAATGGACGCTCGTGTTTGATGATTGAGTAAATGGACATTTGGATGGTAGGATATATGTTCTCCTAGACTTGGAGATTTCAGGGATGAAATCCTTTAAGGAGGGGAGAATGTAACACCCCGTATTTCTGTTAACACTAAAGTTGCTAATACAAAAATAAATGTGTAAAGGGGAGATGTTTCTAATGTGCATACAAGAATAATAATAAATGTGTAAAGGGGAGATGTATCTAATGTGCATACAAAAATAATAATAAATGTGTAAAGGGGAGATGTATCTAATGCGTACGTATTTATATGGATTGACAAATAATAGTAAATGTACATTAAGAAAGAAATGGTGAACATAATTGGCTTCTCTTTACAACGGACGGCTCTGGTTAACCCTAGCTTCATCGACGGCTCAAATTAACTTGCAACTCTATAAAAAGACCCTAGGTCTCAAACTAAAAATTCACAAAAAAAAGAATAAGAATTGGAGCCACCATGCTGTCTGCTAAGAACTAGAGGGAGCCTCCACTTGAAAGAGACGAACAACATATCGAATACAAACTAAAAGATTAAAAAGCAACAACAAATTAGAATCAAAGCAACGTCTTCCCAAAGGAAAGCTTTGCAAATTCATAATTTCAGAACTCAGAAAACAAGACCGTCTACGATTGTAAGTTTAGCTACATTTTTAGAAAGCAAATTAATATGAATATCATGTGTTGCGATGAAATGATAATAGTACGATACTCGTTATGTTATTAATATACGTTTGTGATTTGATTCTATTATCATGTTGAATTGAGAATTATTAAGTATGATGTTTATTATGTTTTATAATATTAATCTATGCCAGTGACTTGATTCTATTATCATGTTAAATTTGGGATTGTTGGATTAGATTATTTGTATAAGCATGGACTTGGATTGTAACATCTTATGAGAATTGTGTAGTTTATTATGCAAGTTTATGTAGTGAAGTTATGAGACCAATTGTCAAATCTATATGTTCATGTTTATGCAAAACTTGTGCCATGTTCACACTTATCATATGTTGGGATTAATTTGCAAGTATGTTTAAATCTATGTTACTAATTAACACATGTGTATGTTGATTAGCCTATGTTGCTAACTCACATATACGTATGTTGATTTGCCTATGTTGCAAATTAACATATGTATATGGATTAGTTCATATTGCTAATTCTCATGTATGTTGTTAATATGGCCTATGTTAAAAACACATATATGTTGAGTTAGCCTATAAGTGCAAGTTCATACCTATGACATTTTAATGTTTATGTTAGTCTTTTTGCAAGTTTGTACCTATGACATTATAATGTTCATGTTAGTTATTTTGCAAGTTCACCCTTAAAATGTTCATGTTAGTTATTTTGCAAGTACACCCTATTATGTTCATATTGATTATGTCATCAATACCAAAGTTATATCTTTGTCATGTTTATGCTAATTTGTGCCAATTTGCGTATATTAAATTAGGCTAAGTTTTTAGCCTAATACTTTACACCAAAAATCATGCGAACGTAAATTAGGCTGAGATGGTTAGCCTAATATTGGACGGGGTAACGTTGGGTTAAAATGAAAATTTTAGGAAAACTTGCCATAAATTGGTCATTAATCACATAAGTGATTTATTGTGACGGCAAGGAATTTCGCTCGATCCGAATCAGTCGTTAAACCGATCTAGACCGTTCGAAACCCCTGATCGTTTGAGAACACGACAAATCAGAACACAGACGGAAGAACATTTCATTGCTATTACAACAATTCCATCAGATACAAGAATATACAGAGTATAATTGAATAAATTACATTCGACAAATATCAGAGATTACAATAAATTACATAGCAGCGGAAAATAATACAAAGCACAACTGAAGGTGATATACGGATACAGAGCTTTCCGGATATCATTCCAGCTGTGAACCAGGATCCTGTGAATATAAATCTGCAAAACCAAAACTACTAGCTGCTCGTGCGGAAAATAGGGGCACCCAGAGTTTAGGTTAAAACAATAAACTCCAGGTCAGTCATGTGACTGGTGTGAGAACTAAAACAGTTATTTAAAACTTTACTTTAAAAGAGGGTAATTCAAGGGACCACGCCGTATAACACGGAACGAGTTTCCTCCCAAGAATACCAGTGCATAGAATAAACAGCGCAATGCTTTTTCGAAAAATGAAGCTATTATAAGACCCAGGTCCCATCACACAATGCAACGCAAGCCGGAGGATAGGGTTTTCCCTTATAATAGCCAAACATGCTTGGTACGTTTAAAACAAATCATTTGATACTATAATAAGTGTATAGTGTCAAAACATTTCAATCATAAATATAAATCATAGACGGCATGGGTACCATATATCATGTCGCCATACTAGTTCTACAATTAAAACCGCAATACACGTATTGGAAATTGGATTTCCGTCATGAGTCGAGGCAAGGGGCAAGCTCCTCTCCGCGTTCGAGACACTCTAGCAAATGTATCAGGGCTACGCACTCTGGGCAACCCCGGATGCGGCTGGGCCGGTCCTCACTTACGTTAGAGGATTGGCAATTCCTAAACACACGTTTCCCGGTCCTTACAGACCTATAATCGAGGCGCCTCATTCCAGCAACCACAAAGGTGAAAAGTATATAAATGTCAGGGCTGGTAAGTCACTGACACCACCATAGCTAGAAAGAAACGTCGTGCTCTCCCAGCGGTCCGTATCCCGTTTTTAACTCATACCGAGGTGTGAGGCTCGCGAATTCACGTTATACACAAAGCTGCCACGTAGGCCGTGCTTTGATCATCAACCACAAGACTTTGCTTTTCAACAAAAGCCTTGATCCATGCAACTTAGCGTGCCATACAGGCAATTCATGCCGTGCGATTGATATCTATCGATATATAACCTCTAAGATCATACGTCTCAGAGAAGGGCGTTAAGCAAGAGAATAAATTCTCCGCCGCCAAACAGATATATATTTAACAGTAATCAATCAACACAGAATAAAATCCAATGTCAGACACACAATCCATTTACAAGTCCGTTCTGGGTCTGAACGAAACCGGAGGCACTTTCCTCGCATATCCATCCATCTCCAAGTACGTCTGGACGACCACCAACTATTTCCATCCTCTTGGGTGTACAGCCCAATCAGGATTGTCAGTAATTACCCAAACGATGTGAAGACTTCCGGTCTTCGACCACCGTCTTCATCTTCGACTTATCATCGAATCGGTTATTCAGAATGGGTATAAACCCGGACTTTCCGAACAACCCGCGTGTATTAAAAACAAATGTAACACAAACACAAACATACGCCTCATTCCAATTCAGGATCCTTTTATTCACGAAATCACATTCTTAGGGAAAGGTTCCCATTAATTTTATCCAAGATAAATTCTTTTAAAATTTATCCTTTAATCTTCCTTTGGATGTCGTTTCAAACCAAATTATGGTTTTTCAAACTAGTCGAGATTAGCGAACCACACCGAAGTAATTATTTATTTTATTTCCCAACCCCAACCTATTCATTCCATGAAGAAAAACTGGTAATACTCCATATCTAACACCATGGTGTTATCGATAAAATTAATTATCATTTCACGTTCAAATCTAATTAAAGATTTAACTATCGTTTTGCAGCAAAACTGGTGATTCTCCATTCTCGCTTATTTGCCAAATTTGATAATTTAAATTATCAATTCTCATTTCAATCTAATTGCAGATTCATTAAATTACTTTTACTGGGTTAAAGAACTAGTGTCATTTAAAACACTATTCACGATAAACCCAAATCACATTATATTTATTATCGGGTTAAAGAACTAGTGTTGTTTAAAACACAGTTCACGATAAACCCACAAATCAATTCTAGTTCAATTCAAATCAAATATATTAGGAATTCCGATTATATAAAACCCCTTTTTAAATCTAATTTATTTATTTAAAAAAAATCGGGTTTTAAATTTAATTCAAACTAGTTCATTTCGATAAAAATCTATTTTTATCTTTTCAAATATGGAGTTTTTCATCCCAAATTTTCCTAAATCATTTCTTATGATTTTACACAAATTATTACTATTTTTAATAATCTTATCAAGGCCCGTACAGTCGATTTCCATCAACGACCATCGAACTGCACTTACAGCGACCTTTTTCAAATTTGATTTGGACGTAACTCCAAATCCAACCATTAGATTTCAAATTTCTAACATTCGTTAGAAAGCTCTTTTCGATACGAACCCAACGGTTCTGGTTTCAGGAGAATCCGACGGCCGGATCTCCCGTAATGTCCGTTTGAAATAAATGGTCGAAATTCACGAACTGCCGCGGCGCGGCGCATTATATTCAGGCCATTATATTATATATATAATATATATTATATATATTTCGTCGTTTTCTATTTAAAACGAATTTTATAAATCGCTTTAATTTCGTTTCAAAAACAATTTCAACTCCCATTTCAATTCAAATCAAATTCAATTCGTTTTCTATTCAAATCAAATTCAATTCGTTTTCTATTCAAATCAAATTCAATTCGAATTGGTTTTCTATTCGATTCAATTCAGATTGGTTTTCTATTTGATTCAATTCAGATTGGTTTTCTATTCGATTCAATTCAAATTGGTTTTCTATTCGATTCAATTCAAATTGGTTTTCTATTCGATTCAATTCAAATTGGTTTTCTATTCGATTCAATTCAAATTGGTTTTCTATTCGATTCAAATTCGTTATATATGCAATTGAAATCAAATTCGTTATATATTCAATTTAATTCAAATTCCATTTCAAAATATTGGATTTCAAAATCACTTTTCAATATTCATTTTAAAATGAATAAAATCGATATAAATATCGTTCACGTCAAAATAGCGCATCTCTAATCAACACGGCTTCATATTTTCTATTTTCAAATATTCTATTCAATAAATGAATATTTATTTTTGTCAACACACGACTAATCTCAACGAATGAGTACTGTCCACGTGTGACTATTTTTGTTATTAAATATATTTTATAAAAATTTGGGTATATATCGTTTGATATCAAATCAGACTCCAACCGTAAATTAGTAAGGGAACGATTCCCTAAATAATAACCCCGAAGGCTGAAACCAACATCAGATCAATACCCAGGAGACCACTCATCTTATCTATTTTCCAGTTGATTTCTAATTTTATATATGATAAAGATGTGAATTTTATTGTTAAAATATTTCGTTCAACACATGACTAATCTCAACGGATGAGTACAGTCAACACATGAACCTTTATTTTATAATATTAAAGATGTAAATTTTATTATTAAAATATTTCATTCAACATATGACTAATCCCAACGGATGAGTACAGTCAACACATGAACCTTTATTTTATAATATTCTTGATTTTCTAAATTGGAATGAGGCCCAATCAATCACCATATAATATTAATTATATGGATTTTCATACATCACACGTATATAATAGCATTGAAAAATAATCAACCATCAACCAAAGTGCACTACACTGTATAAGCATCAAATATAGATATCTAACGCTTATAACAGCCTGTCAATCAATCGATCGACATATTTAATCAATCAGGATGAGTGAACTTCAAATTTCATCCCAACACCCGTGTGGGGTTTCAAACAATCAAACACAGATTTTATTCGTGCAGTTAGGCGATGTGTAAAATTTATCGTCCCAATCAATGTCCTTCAAATAGGTGTACATAAACAAACCGTCCGGTTTGTAAATGAATATTTTATTTTATTCTCTTTCACTATATTCATATTCACGTTAAAAATTATATATTTTAACGATACAACATTTTATTTTAACATATGAATTTCTATTCAGTTCATTCTTTAAATAAAATGATATTTTTATTTTTCTAACTTATTTTAGAAAATTTCGGCGGCATAATGGCACGATACTAGAAACGGGACGAGGCCTAGCCTTATCCCCGGTCTAGTGAAGGCCCATGCCATTCACACATCAATCAAATCAATTTCATTTCACCAAACAATTCAATTCAAACTAAATAAACTAGTCAACTACACAACCAAACAAACAAGTCCATGGTCTGTGGACGATTGTGTTGGGTGCTACTAAGCACCGTCTGCATCCTAGTATATATATATATATATATATATATATATATAACTAGAAAATGAAATTGAAAGGTGAGAAATTCTCACCGATAGCTATCCAATCATCTTGACTCTTCTCTGATAGAAATCTTAATCGTTATCGCATTTTTGTCATCTTCGTTGCTGTAGCCACTACATATGTAAAAATCGAATTTTTACTTCGCTATTCAATATATAAAAATCGAATTTTTACTTCGCTATTCAATATATAAAAATCGAATTTTTACTTCGCTATTCAGTATATAAAAATCGAATTTTTACTATGCTATTCAATATATAAAAATTGAATTTTTACTATGCTATTCAATATAGAAAAATCTCGCCTTTTCAAATATAAAGATTTCACCTTTTCAAATATAAAGATTTTGCCTTTTCAAATATAAAGATTTCGCCTTTTCAAATATATCATTATAAAAAATCACATTTTTATTTTTCTATTTTATTGAAATTATATTTTCAATACAGTACATATATAAAAATAGTATTTTTATATCTTCTACTATATAAAGGTCATATCTTTGATTCACTACATATATAAAGATCCAGTTTTTAACATTTCTAAAATGTAAAAATCATATTTTTATAACATAAAAATCCTATCTTTACAGTTTAAAAAAATCCTATCTTTACAGTCACTTCCTATATTTAAAAATCAAACCTTTTCTAATTTAAAAATTCTAACTTTTCTAATTAAATAAACTATTTAATTTAAATTAATGCAAATAAATAAATTAGAGGAGCTTACTGGTGGTGGGGCTGTGCGTCCGAGTTCGTCAGGGTGGTCGGGCTGTGGGGGTTGGTTGCGGTTTGGGGAAGAAAGGGGGGTCTCACAGTTTCGCGAGTTGGAGGTAGAAGGAGGGGAAGAGGGAGGAGGTCTGGGCACGGTCAAGGAGGTCGCCGTCGCTGAGGAGGGCGGTGGGGCACGCATCGACCTCCCGACAGGGCTAGGGCTTCACGTGGATTTGGGGAAGAAGGAAAAGAGGCGGTAGGGGAAGAGGAGGGCTTAGGCGATGGCGGCGCGGTGATGGCTGCCGCGACAGGCGGCGGTGAACGAGGCGGTTTTTCCTCCTTTTTTTTTATTTCGAATGAATTTGAGAAGGGGGGGGGGGGCAGATGAGTTATAAAGGGGAGAGAGAAAGTTTAACTTTATTATTTAATTATTTTATTTTAAACCAAAAAGCAACTTTTATTTTTGACCTCAAAACGAGGCCCACCGCCTGTCGTCCATAGCGTTTTACCCCATTCCGAACACAATGGGATATGTATCGTAGGCTGGTTCGGCCGTTTCGATCAGTTTCCGTTGAATTTACATTTAAATCATTATATTGAATTTTAAACGTACATTTCAAATTACCGGGGTCACATACTAACTAGAAAAATTCCAGAAAATATTTTCTAGCTTCGTGTTGACGATATGGTCCTAATAAAACTAGGTTCGTCGAATTCTGAGACCGTTGGAAAAATGGCCATTTTCCAGTCGATTAAAATCAACTGAAACTGGTCAAACGCGTTTTCCTTTGCCACGCTTACATATTGATTCGAAAAATTATGAAATTTGAAACCTAGCAATAATTTGACATCACGGATCCAACAAAAGTGGTTTCGTCGAAATCCGAGGTCGTTTGCAAAATGTCTATTTTTAAGGGCCTGATTTCCATAGCGACTATTCAGAATTTTCAACTGGACATATCTTTTGATTCCCGCTATGAAATTTTGATTTTTCGGATTCGTTGGAAAGATATTATCAATTAGATTCTAATGTTTTTGGTTTCACTAAAATCCGGATTGTTTTGCACCCGGTACATTCAATTGAAGTTTGAAATCGAATTATCGAACTACCGCGCCATTTTCAATTCTATTTATAATTATATATAATTATTTATATTCTAACGACGACGCGTATAAATATATACGTTCTAAATATATTCAAAATAAATTTCTCGTCGATATTATTTAAAATAATCTATTTTAAATATTCAAAATTCGCTAAAACTGCCAAAATAAAAATTTTAAGCTGGTTCAGAATTTCCGGGTTATTACAATCTCCCCCACTTAAAACTTTTCGACCCCGAAAAGGAACAAAGTCGAAAGTGGTTTGATTAATCCACTCTACGTTCGATCTGGCTTTCCTTCTCCAACTTTTCAGTTTCTGGGAATTTTTAAATTTTCAAAAATTTGGCTAACACCCTAAATTTTTGAAAAATTTCGCCATAACCTCCCCTGCACCGGGAGCCACGGGAACATCCCGAAATTGCATATAGGCCTTCTGATCTCAAAAAGAAAAAGAAAAAGCCAAGCGGCTAGCCAATAGGCTCATAAAATCATCATCACCCAAACAAAACAGTAAATTATATATCAAACATGTACCTATTTGTCGGGCAAACAAATTTTATTCTTCGGCCTAGCCTCCTTGCTATGACCTGTTCAATGTAAGTATATGTATATGCAAGCAAATGCGACCTATTTTCAATATAATCAATGTTTGGTTCAATTAGGCATAACGGTTCAAAATTATCAAACAAATAAACAAACAACACAAACATCAATCAATTAGTGGATTAACGTTTCAAATTCATAATTTTGATATATATACAAAAATCATGTTTTTGATGCCAATTCACAACAAAGTGTTCTAGCTATATAAGTTTTGGTTCTCACACTAGTCTAATGGAAATATATTGAAAATCACACCTTCGAAACACGAACATAAATTTTGGTGATGGAGCTCCACCATCAAAATCATCTCCGAGCGACTAGAGCGTGATTCTATATCTATCCAGTATATTAAAACTTCGAATATACGTTCATGACGCGTATATACAATACCTTTATATATTGGATTGTCCATATTCAAAATAAATAAATGTTCAAATACGTAGAATTGATTTAATTTCAAAACAAAATTGTTTTCATTTGAAAAATATACTCTTCGCACTCGTTCTAGGACACTACTGATCCTATCTCTAACGAGTCATTCTAATTGGATATTGCTAATCCAATATCTGATGAATTCTTTCGTATGGTTCTAATGTGCCTTGTTCTCGAGCTCTGTAAACCAAAGCTCTGATACCAAATGTGACGGCAAGGAATTTCGCTCGATCCGAATCAGTCGTTAAACCGATCTAGACCGTTCGAAACCCCTGATCGTTTGAGAACATGACAAATCAGAACGCAGACGGAAGAACATTTCATTGCTATTACAATAATTCCATCAGATACAAGAATATACAGAGTATAATTGAATAAATTACATTCGACAAATATCAGAGATTACAATAAATTACATAGCAGCGGAAAATAATACAAAGCACAACTGAAGGTGATATACGGATACAGAACTTTCCGGATATCATTCCAGGTATGAACCAGGATCCTCTGAATATAAATCTGCAAAACCAAAACTACTAGCTGCCCGTGCGGAAAATAGGGGCACCCAGAGTTTAGGTTAAAACAATAAACTCCAGGTCAGTCATGTGACTGGTGTGAGAACTACAACAGTTATTTAAAACTTTACTTTAAAAGAGGGTAATTCAAGGGACCACGCCGTATAACACGGAACGGGTTTCCTCCCAAGAATACCAGTGCATAGAATAAACAGCGCAATGCTTTTTCGAAAAATGAAGCTATAATAAGACCCAGGTCCCATCACACAATGCAAAGCAAGCCGGAGGAAAGGGTTTTCCCTTATAATAGCCAAACATGCTTGGTATGTTTAAAACAAATCATTTGATACTATAATAAGTGTATAGTGTCAAAACATTTCAATCATAAATATAAATCATAGAAGGCATGGGTACCATATATCATGTCGCCATACTAGTTCTACAATTAAAACCGCAATACACGTATTGGAAATTGGATTTCCGTCATGAGTCAAGGCAAGGGGCAAGCTCCTCTCTGCGTTCGAGACAATCTAGCAAATGTCTCTGGGCTACGCACTCTGGGCAACCCCGGATGCGGCTGGGCCGGTCCTCACTTACGTTAGAGGATTGCAATTCCTAAACACACGTTTCCCGGTCCCTACAGACCTATAATCGAGGCGCCTCATTCCAACAACCACAAAGGTGAAAAGTGTATAAATGTCAGGGCTGGTAAGTCACTGACACCACCATAGCTAGAAAGAAACGTCGTGCTCTCCCAGCGGTCCGTATCCCTTTTTTAACTCATACCGAGGTGTGAGGCTCGCGAATTCACGTTATACACAAAGCTGCCACGTAGGCCGTGCTTTGATCATCAACCACAAGACTTTGCTTTTCAACAGAAGCCTTGATCCATGCAACTTAGCGTGCCACACAGGCAATTCATGCCATGCGATTGATATCTATCGATATATAACCTCTAAGCTCATACGTCTCAGAGAAGGGCGTTAAGCAAGAGAATAAATTCTCCGCCGCCAAACAGATAAATATTTAACAGAAATCAATCAACACAGAATAAAATCCAATGTCAGACACACAATCCATTTACAAGTCCGTTCTGGGTCTGAACGAAACCGGAGGCACTTTCCTCGCATATCCATCCATCTCCAAGTACGTCTGGACGACCACCAACTATTTCCATCCTCTTGGGTGTACAGCCCAATCAGGATTGTCAGTAATTACCCAAACGATGTGAAGACTTCCGGTCTTCGACCACCGTCTTCATCTTCGACTTATCGTCGAATCGGTTATTCAGAATGGGTATAAACCCGGACTTTCCGAACAACCCGCGTGTATTAAAAACAAATGTAACACAAACACAACATACGCCTCATTCCAATTCAGAATCCTTTTATTCACGAAATCACATTCTTAGGGAAAGGTTCCCATTAATTTTATCCAAGATAAATTCTTTTAAAATTTATCCTTTAATCTTCCTTTGGATGTCGTTTCAAACCAAATTATGGTTTTTCAAACTAGTCGAGATTAGCGAACCACACCGAAGTAATTATTTATTTCCCAATCCCAACCTATTCATTCCATGAAGCAAAACTGGTAATACTCCATATCTAACACCATGGTGTTATCGATAAAATTAATTATCATTTCACGTTCAAATCTAATTAAAGATTTAACTATCGTTTTGGAGCAACACTGGTGATACTCCATTCTCGCTTATTTGCCAAATTTGATAATTTAAATTATCAATTCTCATTTCAATCTAATTGCAGATTCATTAAAACTCCTTTTACTGGGTTAAAGAACTAGTGTCCTTTAAAACACTGTTCACGATAAACCCAAATCACATTATATTTATTATCGGGTTAAAGAACTAGTGTTGTTTAAAACACAGTTCACGATAAACCCACAAATCAATTCTAGTTCAATTCAAATCAAATATATTAGGAATTCCGATTATTTAAAACCCCTTTTTAAATCTAATTTATTTATTTAAAAAAAAAATCGGGTTTTAAATTTAATTCAAACTAGTTCATTTCGATAAAAATCTATTTTTATCTTTTCAAATATGGAGTTTTTCATCCCAAATTTTCCTAAATCATTTCTTATGATTTTACACAAATTATTACTATTTTTAATAATCTTATCAAGGCCCGTACATTCGATTTCCATCAACGGCCATCGAACTGCACTTACAGCGACCTTTTTCAAATTTGATTTGGACGTAACTCCAAATCCAACCGTTAGATTTCAAATTTCTAACATTCGTTAGAAAGCTCTTTTTGATACGAACCCAACGGTTCCGGTTTCAGGAGAATCCGACGGTCGGATCTCCCGTAATGTCCGTTTGAAATAAATGGTCGAAATTCACGAACTGCCGCGGCGCGGCGCGTTCTATTCAGGCCATTATATTATATATATAATATATATTATATATATAATATATATTATATATATTTCGTCGTTTTCTATTTAAAACGAATTTTATAAATCGTTTTAATTTCGTTTCAAAAACAATTTCAACTCCCATTTCAATTCAAATCAAATTCAATTCATTTTATATTCAAATCAAATTCAATTCGTTTTCTATTCAAATCAAATTCAATTCGAATTGGTTTTCTATTCGATTCAATTCACATTGGTTTTCTATTCGATTCAATTCAAATTGGTTTTCTATTCGATTCAATGCAGATTGGTTTTCTAATCGATTCAATTCAAATTGGTTTTCTATTCGATTCAATTCAAATTGGTTTTCTATTCAATTCAAATTGGTTTTCTATTCGATTCAAATTCGTTATATATGCAATTGAAATCAAATTCATTATATATTCAATTTAATTCAAATTCCATTTCAAAATATTTGATTTCGAAATCACTTTTCAATATTCATTTTAAAATGAATAAAATCGATATAAATATCGTTCACGTCAAAATAGCGCATCTCTAATCAACACGGCTTCATATTTTCTATTTTCAAATATTCTATTCAACAAATGAATATTTATTTTTGTCAACACACGACTAATCTCAACGAATGAGTACTGTCCACGTGTGACTATTTTTGTTATTAAATATATTTTGTAAAAATTTGGGTATCTATCGTTTGATATCAAATCAGACTCCAACCGTAAATTAGTAAGGGAACGATTCCCTAAATATTAACCCCGAAGGCCGAAACCAACATTAGATCAATACCCAGGAGACCACTCATCTTATCTATTTTCCAGTTGATTTCTAATTTCATATATGATAAAGATGTGAATTTTATTGTTAAAATATTTCGTTCAACACATGACTAATCTCAACGGATGAGTACAGTCAACACATGAACATTTATTTTATAATATTAAAGATGTAAATTTTATTATTAAAATATTTCGTTCAACACATGACTAATCCCAACGGATGAGTACAGTCAACACATGAACCTTTATTTTATAATATTCTTGATTTTCTAAATTGGAATGAGGCCCAATCAATCACCATATAATATTAATTATATGGATTTTCATACATCACACATATATAATAGCATTGAAAAATAATCAACCATCAACCAAAGTGCACTACACTGTATAAGCATCAAATATAGATATCTAACGCTTATAACAGCCTGTCAATCAATCGATCGACATATTTAATCAATCAGGATGAGTGAACTTCAAATTTCATCCCAACACCCGTGTGGGGTTTCAAACAATCAAACACAGATTTTATTCGTGCAGTTAGGCGATGTGTAAAATTTATCGTCCCAATCAATGTCCTTCAAATAGGTGTACATAAACAAACCGTCCGGCTTGTAAATGAATATTTTATTTTATTCTCTTTCACTATATTCATATTCACGTTAAAAATTATATATTTTAACGATACAACATTTTATTTTAACATATGAATTTCTATTCAGTTCATTCTTTAAATAAAATGATATTTTTATTTTTCTAACTTATTTTAGAAAATTTCGGCGGCATAACGGCACGATACTAGAAACGGGACGAGGCCTAGCCTTATCCCCGGTCTAGTGAATGCCCACGCCATTCACACATCAATCAAATCAATTTCATTTCACCAAACAATTCAATTCAAACTAAATAAACTAGTCAACTACACAACCAAACAAACAAGTCCATGGTCTGTGGACGATTGTGTCGGGTGCTACTAAGCACCGTCTGCATCCTAGTATATATATATATAACTAGAAAATGAAATTGAAAGGTGAGAAATTCTCACCGATAGCTATCCAATCTTCTTGACTATTCTCTGATAGAAATCTTCATCGTTATCGCATTTTTGTCATCTTCGTTGTTGTAGCCACTACATATGTAAAAATCGAATTTTTACTTCGCTATTCAATATATAAAAATCGAATTTTTACTTCGCTATTCAATATATAAAAATCGAATTTTTACTTCGCTATTCAATATATAAAAATCGAATTTTTACTATGCTATTCAATATATAAAAATCGAGTTTTTACTATGCTATTCAATATAGAAAGATTTCGCCTTTTCGAATATAAAGATTTCGCCTTTTCGAATATAAAGATTTCGCCTTTTCAAATGTATCATTATAAAAAAATCACATTTTTATTTTTCTATTTTATAGAAATTATAATTTCAATACACTACATATGTAAAAATAGTATTTTTACATCTTCTACTATATAAAGGTCATATCTTTGATTCACTACATATATAAAGATCCAGTTTTTAACATTTCTAAAATGTAAAAATCGTATTTTTATAACATAAAAATCCTATCTTTACAGTTTAAAAAAATCCTATCTTTACAGTCACTTCCTATATTTAAAAATCAAACGTTTTCTAATTTAAAAATTCTAACTTTTCTAATTAAATAACCTATTTAATTTAAATTAATGCAAATAAATAAATTAGAGGAGCTTACTGGTGGTGGGGCTGTGCGTCCGAGTTCGTCAGGGTGGTCGGGCTGTGGGGGTTGGTTGCGGTTTGGGGATGAAAGGGGGGGGGGGTCTCACGGTTTCGCGAGTTGGAGGTAGAAGGAGGGGAAGAGGGAGGAGGTCTGGGCGCGGCCAAGGAGGTCGCCGTCGCTGAGGAGGGTGGTGGGGCACGCATCGATCTTCCGACAGGGCTAGGGCTTCACGTGGATTTGGGGAAGAAGGAAAAGAGGCGGGGGGGGGGGGGGAAGAGGAGGGGTTAGGTGATGGCGGCGCGGTGATGGCTGCCGCGACAGGCGGCGGTGAACGAGGCCGTTTTTCCTCCTTTTTTTTCGAATGAATTTGAGAAGGGGGGGGGGGGGGCAGATGAGTTATAAAGGGGAGAGAGAAAGTTTAACTTTATTATTTAATTATTTTATTTTAAACCAAAAAGCAACTTTTATTTTTGACCTCAAAACGAGGCCCACCGCCTGTCGTCCATTGCGTTTTACCCCCATTCCGAACACAATGGGATATGTATTGTAGGCTGGTTCGGCCGTTTCGATCAGTTTCTGTAACGACCCATATTTTTGGTTGTTAAACATTTAATATTTTATTATTTAAAATATCGATTTAGAATTTTAGATGAATTTACTATATATAATTTGTTTATTAAATAATATATAGACGTATAATTTATATATGGTTATGAAAGGGTTTTTATGTAAATAGAATATCACTTTAAAACCCAGAACGTTGATTGTTGAATTTTGAATCTTTATACTCTTTAGAATTTAAGTTGTTTGCTTTAATACGATGGTAATAATTTATTATCGTCATATGAAATTTAATTTACTTTAATTAAGGTTATATGAGGTTAGGACAATAAACCAACCTTAAAGGAGTCTCGCCATAAAAAGGGTCGCGCCATAAACAACTTGAAACAAATTTAAAACATGAATACATCGTAGGTCATGCCATAAACATCAACAAGAATAAGCTTGAAACTGAAAGTACAAAGAACATAAAAACTAAAAATAAATATATGAATGCACATATAAAAGTGGGAAACGTATATACATATGAAACTGAGCATATATATGTACTTCCATCTCACCGGTTCAACAAATGAAAATATTTAAAATCTGAAATATACACAACATTGAACTTGAAATGTTAAAGCCCAAAATAACACATATATTCATGAGAAGATTGTACATACATAAGTACAAAGGAATACAAAGAAAACAGTACACAATATTGACGGTACATTACAAAACAGAAATTGACATAGCAATTCATATATTTCTACACGCCTTGTTTTCTTTTCAGGAGGACAGTGAAACGAAATGTACGCCTTGATCCTGAGCTGCAAGAAACAGTAAACCTATTAGTATATAGGAAATATAATAATTGAACAGCTAAAATTGAACAAAACAATATATATATATTCATAATCAAATAACAAGTAAGAGCAGACTGTAAAAGGGAACATCAAGTGAGCAAATATAGAAATGAGTGTGTATTGCTACAGGGGTAAGTACCAAAATTGCAATATAAACTTCAACACAATTAAACAAACAAATCCAATGTGACATTTTATCTATTTTTGAGTCTAATTTGGCACAGATGTAAACATTGGACCATCATTACAAAACGTCTATATGTCAGGCTTGGTAGGAGCATTGCAAAACCAAGTATAAGAAATGTTAAAGAAATGTAGAAAAATGAACATAGAAAGCTGGACAATTGACAACCACAACATATTAAAAACAAAACGATTCATAGGACATTGTGCAACACTAGGCCCTAATATGGAGAACCCATTTTAAATAAGTAAATGGGGTTGAATTGAGATTCCCGAAGAAAAAAAAAAGAGATCATGAAACAGAAAAGAGAAGAAAGATCATGACACAGACAATATAAGATATACAAGATAAATCTAGAACAGATAAAGAAAAGAAAATGTGTTGAACAGCTAATAGGATAAGACAACACATATCTGATAAGAATATATATATATATATATATATATAGGTACAACAAAATCTTTATATAGGAAATGAATTCATATACACTTTTGAACAGAAAACATGCTCTCGAATCTGTATAGATTTTGAAATATATTCATCAGAAATAAACAGCCAAGGTACATGCTATGGACAGCTCGAAAACAGTAAAACATAACAGTGAATAAACAGCCATAGGATTGGTAGGAACAGCTAAGAAAATCTAAAATATATATATATAGATATATTTTTACCAAGTCTGTACAAATGAGGGGATTGATACAGTCAAATCCTTGTTAAATGCATACAGTAACTACCATATTTTAAAAACCCAATATAGATGCTACAATTTCAGAAAATTGATTTAAACAAGTCCTAACCCAATCTAACAAAATCTATACACATGCACAAGTGGGATCACTGTTCTTTATGAACAGACCAAATATAATATTTAATTCAACAAATCTATGATAAAATCTATACACAGGCACAAGTTCAATCGTTGTTCCTTCCGGACAAGACAATACTACGGAAATCTCGGCTAAAATTCATTTCGCAACCATCATTGTCCCTCATCAGTACAAAAATCTGAAAACCAATGGCCTAAGCTAGGAGTAGCTAAACCCATATTGATGGACGTTGATCTAATCTATTTTCAACCACACTATAAATACAGCAGTGTTTCAGCTATACCAGAACCCATTCAAACCAACACAGCAAACCAGAAAAACCCATTCGAAAAACCAGAAAAAAAAATCAAAACAAAATACTGTAATTCGAAATTGAAATAAAATACATAGCTTTACTCGAAGGAGCACGGGTTCGATCTGAGGAGGCTTGGACCAATTTCTGTCGAAGCCGTTCGAATCCAAGGAGCAACGATCTGGCTATCGAAAGCTGGTAGCATGTGGAGGAGGCGCTCGCTCGTTTTGGGTTGACCGGCGACGAAGAGGAGCTCCGATTTGCTTTTGAAAGGGGGATTAGGGTTGATGATTTTCGGTTTTGGGATCAATTTTGTGGTGACGGCTGATGAATGAATGGAAGGATCGGTGGATTAGGTTTTTAAAAAAGGGAATGGGTTGGGCCGGCTATCAAAAGGTAAAAGCCCAACTATAATTCAAAAGGGAAAATACAAGTTTTTAATTAAATTATTTATAAAATTGTTTATACGATTTCTTGAACATACGTTATCGGATTCAGGCGCGGTCAGTTGCGTTGGGACCGTGGAGACGAGTACTTCGAGATGGAGTGGAGCTAGTCCGGATCTGAAGAGACTGGAATTTCTATTCGAATTAAACGTCAGTTTAATTCGACTAAACTGTTTATCGACAAATCAAGAACCCAGGTGAGTTAAACTCACTCAGCTCTTCCCATTTATATTTTATATAAATTGGGTTTTTAATTTGCGTGTTCTAGTTGTTAGTGATTAACTGTTTGCTAGTGATATATATTTATTGTTGATTCAATTTCTGAAATTAAACGGTTGTTTAATTTCAGTGAAACACCAGTCGTGTTGATTTGACCCAAACAAAGTAATTCCCTTGACTGGTCACGTTTATAAAACGTGTTTGAAATTGTTTGAATTGTTTGAATGGTCTGTCATTTGATTGATGGTCATTATAGAAATTTATCAGTGAAATAAGAATGAACGAATGATTGATTTGGATGATCGTTGAACCATATTTTCAATTCTGACATTCACCAATATATAGGATTGGTAGGGTAATTAGCATCACCTGTCCATAAATCAATCAGTTTATAAAATATGGATTCTATTGACAGAGAATCGATAATATTAAAGTTATAAATATATTCTTGACTAAAATAGGTTTTGAAAACTATTAAAAGAAATAAATATGAATTATTTATTGATTAAAAGTTTATAGGTAATTATGGAATTGTTTTGGAAAACAAATTATTATGTAACAAGAATTATTTGCAAATAAGCAAATGATAACCTGGTAGTTAAGTACTTGATTAATTGTGGTTAAATGAACAGTTTAATGAAGTTATCTAAATTAATTATACTTTAATTAACTCAAAAGGGGAAATTTACTGGAATGGATTGGAGGGGTAATCGTGTTTTGAATTGACCGAGTCAATCATGTTAACTAAGTTGGGTTTTATAATTAGTTTGTTAATGAACCTAATAAATTCATTCAACAAATGGTTGTTTGAATTCTAAGAAGATTTTAAAGAGATTTTATTACTTATCTTTGTAAATAAAACTGATTTTACAATAATAAATGTAAAAATAAATTATTTGTTTTATTTATTACTTCTTAAATGAGATATATTTAAGTAAGAAATTGTTTTGGAGAGATAAAAAGGGGTTTAGGTTAAACCTGAGATGAATAATAAGGTTTACAAATGGAATATAAGTTAAACGTTGATTTAAAAGGGGGAAATACTTGATAATGATATCGAGTTAAAGCAATAGGATTTAAAAGGGGTTTCCCGAAAGAAAAAGAGGATTGGAAAAGGGAATTTAAATGTGAGTTTGGTTGGAAATAGGATGTGTAATAATAATTCAGTTGTGAACCAAAGTTATTTAAGTAAAGTCGAGAGTTAATAAAAAGCGATGTTTAGTAAGAAATTATTTAATTAACGAATTAAGCGTTATTGAATACTTTTGAATAGGAGAACTTTCAAAGGATAAGGAGAACTACAAAGCTATATTTTAAATAGTATGATATGTTTAATATCGGTTTTTGAGTTACAACTCGTATTTATCTGAAGGTAAGAATGTGGTTGATCAAGGTCTGAGAGGTAATTAAAATACCCCAACTTGAACGACTTCGGGACTATCCAAAGATAATACTAGTTGGTAATGGCGAGAGTGTGATAAGATTTTCCAAAGTAAAGGAAATGAGATGAGATGATATTCTACCTAGTAACGGGATTAAAAGGAAATTTGGGCGATAAATTTTAAAACGGGCCAAGTGATGATGAGTACCAGACCAGTAAATATATTTATATGATTTCATGGATGTTTACTTGATAGTTAAATAACCAACTATCAAGTTTGGCCTTTACGATTGTTGGTATGGAAAGACCGGGATCGAATGTATATTCGAAAACCATTCCAACCAACAAATACGAAAATAAAGAAGAGATCAAGTGACGATCAAGATGGAGCATGTGAAGACCATAGATCTTCATAAAGCGGAAGAACCCCTTACAATCTCTGATTCGACCCGGTGATATACCGGGGTTCTGTCGTGGTTGAAACTGTGGATTGCAAGGGCTATCGCTACTGATTCATGGGGTGATTCCTATATTGGATGCAGTAGGAGAGTACCTTCGGTTCATCCTGGTCCTGGATGACTTGTATGGACGAGTGTCTGACAGAGTATTTCCAAAGGATCACGTACGTTGATTTCTTCAAACGTGCTATAGTTGGTTAGCTCCCAACTGGGGTATTTTTGTGGACGTCAATTAGTGATATCTGGCGGATCTGACGATGTGGCATTCAAAGTGAATGGTGGTGTGTTATCAGAGGAAGGTAATTCAGACCTCAAGCCTCACAACCGGGAAACGACAAAAATCGGGCAGGCAGCATGGCTATGTGGGTCGCTCCCATTAGGGTGTATAATCACCTATCTAGAGAAATTCCTTTTGTTTCTTATTCTATCGATTCTGCCCATTCGGGAACGGTGGTTTGAGTCCAACCGTTGGTGATATACATTCGATACACTCAAGCGAAATGAGTGGTCGGTCATGTGAGGGCCGGGTTGCAAGACGTTCTTGTTGAACCCAGTGTATTCGCCTCTAGAGATACACGTGCGGAAGGTAGTCCCATACCTTGTCAAGGTCGGAATCCAATCTCCAATAAGTGCCCAGGGTTTTGATTGTATACTATATACGTGGAGCGTGAGATGCAAGCGTTCCACTAGATTGATATTTACTTGTATTTAGACATTATTATAATATCAGAAAAGATATTGGTTTCAAAACTGTTTTGGGTTATCGTAAGGTAAAAACCATCTGTGTTTATGTGTGGATTGGTCTTACGATTATCTTTTCTTTCGGAAGGATTTTAACTTTAAAAATCAAGTTGTGTGACACCTTAATGCTGTGCGAGTTTTCTCACTCTGGTCCACCAGACTGACCCGGTGTTTTGTAAATGCTCGGGTTAGACCGAGGTGTACAGGTTCAGGTCATCAGGTACTGCGAAGTCCAGAGACGAGCTGAAGATGTTCAGACGAATGATTTTCCGCTGTGGGATTATATATATATGAGGACAAATTATCAAAACTGTCCAGATGTGTGTTGTACTCTGATGTTGTAAGTATTTTCAACGCTCTCAATAAAGATTATTTCTGTATTAAATTTTGTTCCGCTGCGATGTGAGACTCTGTGTTGGTTCTTCTTCTTCTTCTATTCTTATATTTCTTCCTTTCTTATCTCACCCTCTAAATTCTTTCCAATAACTATCCAGTGTTTTGGTGCTTGGAGGATCGGCATGAGTCATGGTAAGGGTGTTTATGTCGATTTCCGAGGCTGAAAACCTTGGGTCGTTACAGTTTCCGTTGAATTTACATTTAAATCATTATATTGAATTTTAAACGTACATTTCAAATTACCAGGGTCTCATACTAACTAGAAAAATTCCAGAAAATATTTTCTAGCTTCGTATTGACGATACGGTCCTAACAAAACTAGTTTCGTCGAATTCTGAGATCGTTGGAAAAATGGCTATTTTCCAGTCGATTAAAATCAACTAAAACTGGTCAAACGCGTTTTCCTTTGCCACACTTACATATTGATTCGAAAAATTATGAAATTTGAAACCTAGCAATAATTTGACATCACGGATCCAACAAAAGTGGTTTCGTCGAAATCTGAGGTCGTTTGCAAAATGTCTATTTTTAAGGGCCTGAATTCCATAGCGACTATTCAGAATTTTCAACTGGACATATCTATTGATTCCCGCTATGAAATTTTGATTTTTCGGATTCGTTGGAAAGATATTATCAATTAGATTCTAATGTTTTTGGTTTCACTAAAATCCGGATTGTTTTGCACCCGGTACATTCAATTGAAGTTTGAAATCGAATTATCGAACTACCGCGTCATTTTCAATTCTATTTATAATTATATATAATTATTTATATTCTAACGACGACGCGTATAAATATATACGTTCTAAATATATTCAAAATAAATTTCTCGTCGATATTATTTAAAATAATCTATTTTAAATATTCAAAATTCGCTAAAACTGCCAAAATAAAAATTTTAAACTGGTTCAGAATTTCCGGGTTATTACATTTATGGCATATAAAGGCATTAATTACCTTAATTGATGAGATTAATTGGAAATGAATGTGACAGTAAATTGAATTTGAATAATTTACATAATTAAAATGTAAATTAGAAAATACGAATGCGCTTAACCCGAGGTTGGATTGAGTTGTGACGTAAACCTGCCCGGACCCGCCCGGCTGTCCAGTTGTCACAACAATAGCTATCCAATGTGAGAGGTTAAGACATGGGGCCCAATAAAGACCCGAGGTTAAACTGAGTTGTGGCGTAAGACTGCCCGGACCCAACCGGCATACAGGCAGCCACAACAATATCTGTCTAATCTGATAGGTTGGTGCTCTAATAAGACAATTAGAGCTGAGTTAGGATTGATAGAGTTGAGTCAATTTAATAAATACTTAACCAAATTCAACATGTTAAATAATTTGGATGGGTGGAGGTTAGGTTCATTCAGACACTTAACCACTTAACATGTTTGACTATAAAACCTAGTAACGGGGCCCCGTTTTAGCAGTAACCCAATTAGGTATCATGGTACCCTGAACTAGGCAGGGTGGGGCACGATTACTGGGCTGATTGTAAGCAGTCAAAAGCGACGGTGGTTGGTGCACGGTGTGGGTTCTAACAGAGTGCGGGCGTGCACACACTCTGGAGCAGACAAGTCAGGGCACTGAAGCATCAGTAGTATACCCTATGCATGCTAGAATTATGTCGGGGCCGCCACCATGGGATTTGATACACCCCATGGTGGGACCAGCATAGGTATCTACCATATAGGGTCGTAGGACACATGTGAATATACGAGTAGGAGCCGATCTTTTAAAGAAAAAGAAATGGATCACTTCACCCCAATCACGGGGTGCCTGTTGGTATAAGAATTAGTAGGTGCAGAGATAGAGATTTAAAATAGGGTGCGAAGGGATGTTCGTTTTAAGTAACCTTATCTAATTCTAGGATAGTCTATTATCCTGATATCGTCATGTTCTCACTTTATGCAAGTCATGATCTTTTTATTATTAACATTCTAGGAATATAGCTAGACTTATCAGACTTATGTCTGACCCATTTTCCTTCCGTCTTCTTTTCTTCCGTTCCCCCCCCCCCCCCCCCCCCCCCCGGTCCACATGGAGGAAACACCGCAGCTTAGTCAGTTTTTCATCCAGCTTGAAGAGAGAGAATGTATTGCTTGGATTTCTTTCATTTGGACCATGGCTTTGGATATCATTTATGAGGATTATGCAGCTTTATTTATGTTTCATGCTCTTTAACTTTTAAAATCAAGACAGTATTATGGTTGTAATAATTGGAAGTTTGTTTTGAGGCAATGTTGAAAATGTTCTGTATGAACACGTATTTATTATAATAAAAGTCTGTTGGTTTTTCCGCTGCTTATTTATATGTGTTTATATCTGTCTTGTGTTTTATCTGTGTCTTTTACTTATAAACCTCCACCAAAATTAAGGCATTCCCTTTGTGAATGACCTTAACGGAGGTGGGGTGTTTCAATTGCCATGATATGAGATGTACATATGCGTAGTTTCATGTCGTTGGCAGGAATTAGCATATTATAGGGTTTTATTAATGGCATCAATGCAGCTATATACTGGTTAAAAATAGAAAAATTTATGTTCATATTATATATAATTCGTTCTCAACTATCCATTGTTTCTCATTAATTAACTATTGGTTAAAAATAGAGAAAGTTGTTAATTTTAAAATATTTATTCATCTGAACGGGGTAAAAATAAGCTGCAAACAACACGTGTTATCCAGGCAATGTATGCTTTCGGCATTTCGCTAATCTTTTAGGAACTTAAACAAAGGCTACTGTGTTATATTTTTCGGTAGATCAATTCAATCTTCAGTTTTTCATTGGGAGTCAACATCAACATTGTTATTGAAAATTTGAAGTGAAATAAAGTATATCCAGGTAGGCTAGATTTGAAAAGTGGCATTCATGCATTAAACATGGTTGTGCACAGTCAAAATTTAGAAAGATGAATTTCTAAGTTCTAACCTTTCAGGGACATAACCCAATTGTATTGTGAGAAATAAATAGTAAGAACTAGATGTCAGTTTCAATATGAGGTGTTTACTAGTAAGATAGGAGGTTCGCCATTATCAGCTACGCATTATCGTGGGGTTTAACCAAGTTTTTTTTTTTTTTTTTGGTTTACAAAAAAAGAAGAAGAAAGAAGGAAAAAATTAAGAAGTGTGTGATGCCTCTGAGACTAAATTATCAGTAGATAGGTAAATAAAAAAAAAAGCTTTAAATTAGTATGTAACCTGACAATAAATTTATTCTTGAACCCATTGTTGGATACATGTTTGTGAACGTTTTATTCAATAGGCAATATAAGATGATGATAAACATAGGATTGTTATGCTAAAATTAATTCTTTTCTGAATGACATAAATACAATACTATGCACTATGCAACCATGGACGACTTAGAAGCACTGTTTCTTATATGCCTTCATTTCTCTCTAAGTTTTGGTAAACCAACAACCCACCACTCGCTCTCTTTATTTCAAACGTTTTAATTTGAATGAAATATTAGTTTTAATTTGAATGAAATATTATTTCTGCCTATGCACCAGAACATAAATAATAGGCAGTGGAAATAGTCATTCTCGTGTTCATTTCGGTGTTAATAAATTAGACAAACTGAGCAATGTTTGTTTATTTACCATACTATCAGTCGCATAATTTTTGCGTTTAAACCATCAAGCGTGGTCTACATGTGAAATAATAAAGGAAAAATAGTAGTTGACTAAGATTTTTTTTTTTTAATACCGTGCTTTCTGTTTCTCCCCTAGTATACATCTGAAAACATACTTTTATATATCCTTCCTTCGGAGTAAGTTCGAACCATTTTGTATTTACATACTTTGAGAAGAAATCAATTCATGCAAATAAGTTCTGAACATCTATTCCCCTAGTTTCCTAACAAAGTAATGCTTTTAAAAATTTGTCAATTTGTGTAAGAATACCGCAAATAGTTATGTTAGTGTACATCAGTAGGCCATGTTCAGTTAGAGTAATTCATTGATTAGGGCCTATATACATCAACATGTGTTGAAAAAGTATATTATGCACAATAGTTGAAGTGGTATAGAAAAGTATATTATATTCTTAGATTAAATAAGCATATTGAAAATTTGAAAATATAGTTGAGAACTTAACTCAGTTAGAGGTATTTTCTGTCTAAGAAAATAATAAGAAGTTGTTTTCCCAATATCTAAGAAAATAGTACAATCAGAAACGGACCTTATTAACATCAATTAAATATGAGTTACTCAATGCAAGTGTTAATTCGATTAGATGAAGTTCATCTGGTATTCTTCATTTTGTTTTCTCATGCGTTCTTTAACATTCCATATATTTCAATAATTTAAGATATTGAATTTAATTTAATTATTGAATGTAAAAAGGATTTTAAATAAAGTTTTTTTGTTATTAATGAAATTTATTAATTTATGTTGAAAGATTGATTGAAATTAATGTATGAATTCTAGATGAAATAAAAACATACATGTATATATCTTTGGCTATCGCCTTTAATACATTCCCTATTTGTTCAAAATGTAAATTTTAGGACTTGAGAACGCGGATTACATGCCCATTTAAACTTTCATTAATTAATTTAATTTGCAATGTTAATTACGCATTCATTTCATTACTTTATATATTTATTTATTTCCCTTTAATCTATTAATTTCTTTCACTTCATTCCATTTTTCCTATTTTATTTACATATTTTTATTTCTTAAATTTACATCTTATTTCTCCTTTCCTGTTTTTCTTTCCCATCGTTATTTTATTCCAAAAACAAACCATCTCCATATAAATATATTTCCCTTCTCTTCAATATCATGTTGTCTATATTTAGAAAAAAAAAAAAACTTTGCAAATACCATGAAACATTCATTTCTTTTCCCTTCCTATTTTCATACTTCTTATTCCATTTATGTACTTTCATTCCTTAAAAAATTAATTTTGTGTCGAATTTGGTATGCTTGTATTTACTTTAATTTACGCAAATTAACTGACCGTTGATAACAACAAAAAATTTCCGCGATTTTATTAATGCACAGCTTAAATAGCATAGTTAACGGGAATTAACGTCAAAAGTTTACAGTCAAATTTAATTTTATTTGGAATGCATCTAATTAAATATAGAAATGGAAGAATTTTCATAGCAATATAAGGTAGTATGTTCTGTCAATGGTGTAAATACAGTTCCCCTTCTATTCTAATATTTATGTATTCTCAGCCTCTTCATTTTTGTACGTTCAAAAGTTAGCCCAGCTCATTCAGTTTCCTTTTGAACCAAAGCAATTAATGAATACAAAATAGTAATAATGAAAGACATAAATGCATGCACCATGCATGTTTCAAATATGTCACAATTCCCATCTAGCGTTTCATTCATTTGCCATCCAAGATTGTCATTTTCTTTTTTATATATATATGATATATATACTATATATATATATATATATATATATATATATACATACATACATACATATATATATATATATCTTTCAAATGAAACAACATTTTCCTCTCTGTCCATGTACCTTTCTTTCCTCTCTCTTCATTTTAAACCTATCATTTCTTTTATTTTCTCCAACCAAAATAAATTTTCTAAATCCAAAATAATTTCCTCTTACCATAATTGCTTTTTTTTCTTCGTCCATCATTCCCTCAATTCTCTGCTCCTCTAATCCGTCAGCGCACCCAATTCCAGCAGCATCTTCTTCGATCGATTCTCCACTCGTCCGCATGCAAATAGAAGGATGCTCCTCTTCACCGTCGTTGAACCTGTTTGTCACCTAGTCAAACCATCGCGCCTCGATTGAGCTCCGCTTCCAGTCCGACGTGCAAATCCAGATGGAAAACCATCCGAACCCACCGCTATCGTGACCACAGGTAAGCATAGCTTACGATTAAACCTATTTCAAGTACGCTACTTCTCCACTAAGTGAAATTCTGTGTTGTCGATTTCCATGAAATTCCATTTATTTCACATGTTCATCTTCCCTGTTTACAGTAGTGTTTGAGGTCATTTGGGCTCATGTATGCATTTTTGTGTGATATGCCTTGTTTCGACATGTGTGGGTAATATTTAAAATAATGGGATTTAACCTTGCTAGCTATTTCATGGCACTGGGAATCAACATAATGAATATGCAGATTAGGTGGAAGTTGATGAATGAAACGTGTCAGTCAAATCTTTGTCACCTTTGTTTGCTTATTTAGGCATGATTTATTATTGCTTTTATAACATATGCATAAAAAATAGGGAGAAGGGGGGTGTTTCAGAACAACCAAATAGGTTATGATGTATATGCATCTCATTTATTTTATGATGGATCATGTTTGAAATTTAAAACCCACCTGAAAGCAATTTATAAAATTTTAGATGTGAAACTCTGAAGTAAGAATATTTTCCTTGAGGTAGAAAGTGATTTGCGGTTCACGAGTAGAACACTGTGCGGCTTTTCAATCTATTTTTAACTTTTGGACAACATTGTGTAGCTATTCAACAGTTTGTACTTCCTGGTTTTCATTGTAATTCAACTCTTTGCTCTCATTTGTTTAGTCACTGAATAATACTTTCTATTCATCTATTTTGACATTTTGCATTTAAATTTGTTGTTGCATTCTTGTTCTAGAATTTGTGTCACCAAATGCATGTTTCAATCTTTGTATTGTTGCATAAAAAATGCATGTTTCAATCTTTATATTACTACATATAAAAAAAAAAAAAATCGAGCCTGTTATTTTTTCATGCAATGCATACACCCTGACCTCTATATGCTTTTATTTGGTGGTGGCAACCCTTTTGATTTACTTTGCAAAGGTTCATGTTATGTATATGGTTCATGCATGCATATTATGTCCTTACATCCCACTGTCGGTTTCAGATCTCGTTGCCACATGCATGCAGTAGCCTTGTTTAGAATGCACCTCATTGTCTTATTTAAGTACATGCAATACATGTATATTGTTTCGTGAACCCAATATCTTGTCTCGACTTGTGCATATGTTGTTGCCTGCTTTGTTCATATTGTTAATCTTACTAATTCATGTTGTGGATGTTCATGGGTTATATGCTGGAATTATCTAATAAATTGTTGGGATTAAACTAATTATATTTATGTGTTTATCTAAGTTTGCTAACTTGAAATAAGTTTAATCCTGGCTCGGGTGTTTTGTGTATTTTGCATGGAACGCTCGGGTTAGGCCCCAATGTTTCAGACTTACATATATTCAGCTCGCAAAGCTGGAGAGGAACGTGAGGACGCATATACGTTCGCGAGGCTCGACTGAAGTGTAAATTTTATTTTAAAACTTATGAATGTATTTTATTATTCTGCTGTGCAGAATGTTTTGTAAAACTCTGATATTTGTATAAAAAATAATCCACTGCAAACATTGTTGTTCTGTGATTTTCTGTGTACTGGTTCTGTTAAACCTCATAAGCAATAACAATTTTTCATTTCGAGCGGTTTAAGCTGGTTTAATTATCGACTTGAAGCGGTTGAAAAAGCAGGTTGTTACAAGTGGTATCAGAGCTTTGGTTTATACAAAGCTTAACTTATGGGGTTTAACTATAATCGTCACCAGAATCTATAGGGACAACATATTTTGAAAATTTAAGTATTTTTTGGTGTAAATTAATTTGAAAAAAATAATTATTTTGGAATTGAAATTAGAAGTACTTTTGAAGTGTATATTAATTGAAATATAATGTATTTAGAAGTATAAATTGTTTTGGAAATAGACATTTTTCAGTAGTATAAATTGACATGAAACATAAAACATTTTGGAATATAAGTTAATTTGAAATATGAAGTATTTTGAAATTATGAAATCTTATGATGAGAAAAAAAATTGAAATAATTTTGGGCATAAAAATTGAAACCAAATAAATTTTTGGACGTAAATGTGAATTTGTATAACAAATAAAATATCATTTCAATTGAATGTGAATCTAAATAAGCCTTCATAAGTAAGGTTATGTTTTGTAAATTATTTGGAAATATAAGTATAGTGTATTAACTAACTTGATTGAATCAAGTTATGTTTTGTAAATTGTTTAGTAATATAGTATGAGTATGATTAACAAATTTGATATTGAACCATGTGTTTTAAAATCTCTTAATGATTTAGAAAATGGTTGTTTTTTTTCCCCAACAAATGAGTTTTATTATACAAATTGCGTATAAAAAATATTGATGTTAAATATAAAGAATGCTATTTATTTCGAAGAATATATTCGTTGGGGTAAATTGACGCTTGTCTTTATTATAGTATATTTATGATATACTAATGGATGATAACTGATATTCGGGTTAATAAATTACAAATGTTAAACCATTAGTGAAATATGAAACCACATACTGATTTAGTTAAAATTAAGGCAATCGTTTGACAAAAATTTGAGAATTTGATTCCTGAAATTGTGAAATTGAATCCCAATGTTTTGAAGAAAAGACTAGTAATATATACAAGTATTTTCGAATAAAAATGTTTGAACTATTTTCAGAATCCCACTCGGTGGGATCACATTGATTATTATTATTTATCCGTTCTAGCGTAATTTGAGGGGCGCGAAGTCTACAGTTACGAGCGGTTCCACTGAGATGGTGGTCGTACCCGTCGCGTAATTGCGATCTAGACGCCATAGCAAAATTCGAGGGGCGGGATGCCTATAATACAAGTGGTTCCGCTGAGATAGTGGTCGTAATCACTATGTAATTGCGATCTATGGCAACAACCATGGTGAAATTCGAGGAGTGTTATTCCTATGATTACAAGCGATTCTACTGGGATAGTAGCGTAACCGCCGAGTAACCGCGATCCATGGGAGAATGTACTTTCGATATCTATTTTTTTTTTTAAGAATTTTCACTGGGAAGTGAAGCAAGTATATTAAGTACTTAAAGATTTTAGCCATGCGCCTGGCCAGTGTATGCCTAACGTTTATAAGAACGACAATAAACTTGTTAAAATTCGAGTTGTTAAGTATTTTCAAATGTTAAATAACAAACCAATAACCAGCAATTAAATATATATAACTTCATCACAATATATTAAGAAAGAAAAGTTTTAAAAGCTTTAAGAAATACAACAAATTTAAATTTTCAATAAAATTCTTATTTCCTATTTCAAAAGTTGTTTTCAAACACGGGAATCATATTTCAAATTTTAAGTTTTGTTATAAATATTTTAAGTTTGTTTAAAATCCTATTTTTATTTTGTTTAAACTAAATTTTGTATTAGTATGTATTTTGTTGTATACATATGCATTTTTTTAACTCTCATTTTCGAGGACGAAAAGTTCTGAGTAGGGGAGATTGTAACATCTCATATATTTCAACCATTTAAGATATTGAATTTAATTATTAAATGTAAAAATGGTTTTTAAATATATTTTTTGTTATTAATGAAATTTGATAATTTATGTTGAAAGATTGATTGAAATTAATGTGTGCGTTCTAGATGAAATAAATACATACATGTATATATCTTTTTGGCTATCGCCTTTAATACATTCCCTATTTGTTGAAAATGTAAATTTTAGGGCTTCAGAACGTCGATTACATGTCCATTTAAACCTTCATTAATTAATTTATTTTGCAATGTTAATTACACATTCATTTCATTCCTTTATATATTTATTTATTTCCCTTCAATCTATTAATTTCTATCACTTCATTCCATTTTTACACATCCTATTTTATTTACGTATTTTTATTTCTTAAATTTACATCTTATTTCTCCTTTCCTGTTTTTCTTTCCCATTGTTATTTTATTCCAAAAACAAACCATCTCCATGTATATATATGTTTCCCTTCTCTTCAATATCATGTTGTCTATATTTAAAAAAAAAAACTTTGCAAATACCATGCAACATTCATTTCTTTTCCCTTCATTCTATTTTCATACATCTTATTCCATTTATGTACTTTCATTCCTTAAAAAAATTAATTTTGAGTTGAATTTGGTATGATTGTATTTACTTTAATTTAAGCAAATTGAATTGACCGTTGATAACAGCGAAAAGTTTCCACGATTTTATTAATGCACAACTTAAATAGCATAGTTAACGGGAATTAACATCAAAAGTTTACAGTCAAAATTTTATTTTATTTGGAATGCATCTATTTAAATACAGAAATGGAAGAATTTCCATAGCAATGTAAGGAAGTTTGTTCTGTCAATAATATAAATAAATTTCCCCTTCTATTCTAATATTTATGTATTCTCAGCCTCTTTGTTTCTGTACATTCAAAAGTTAGCCCCACTCATTCAGTTTCCTTTTGAACCAAAGCAATTAATGAATAAACAATAGTAATAATGAAAGACCTAAATGCATGCACCATGCATGTTTCAAATATGTCATAATTCCTCTAATGTTTCATTCATTTACCATCCAAGATTGTCATTTTGTTATATATATATATATATATATATATATATATATCTTTTCAAATGAAACAATATGCTCCTCTCTGTCCACGTACCTTTCTTTCCTCCTCTCTTCATTTTAAACCTATCATTTCTTTTATTTTCTCTAGCTAAAATAAATTTCCCGAATCCAAAATAATTGCCTTTTACCAGATTTTTTTTTCCTTCGTCCTTCACTCCCTCAATTCTCCGCTCCTCCAATCCGTCAGCGCACCCAATTTGTGACGGCCTGGAATTTCGCTCGATCTGAATCAGTCGTTAAACCGATCTAGACCGTTCGAAACCCCTGAACGTTGAGAACATGACAAATCAGAACACAAACAGAAGAACATTTCATTGTATATTACAACAATGCATCAGATTACAAGAATATACAGAGTATAAATGAATAAATATCACACAGAAATATCAGAGATTTAAATTACATTTAAATACATAGCAGCGGAAAAATAATATAAAGCACAACTGAAGGTGATATACGGATACAGAGCTTTCCGGATATCATTCCACCTGTAAACCAGGATCCTGTGAATATAAATCTGCAAAACCAAAACTACTAGCTGCCCGTGCGGAAAATAGGGGCACCCAGAGTTTAGGTTGAAACAATAAACTCCAGGTCAGTCATGTGACTGGTGTGAGAACTAAAACAGTTATTTAAAACTTTACTTTAAAAGAGAGTAATTCAAGGGACCACGCCGTATAACACGGAACGGGTTTTCTCCCAAGAATACCAGTGCATATCAATAAACAACGCAATGCTTTTCGAAAAATGAAGCTATTATAAGACCCAGGTCCTATCATACAATGCAACGCAAGCCGGGGGATAGGGTTTTCCCTTATAATAGCCAAACATGCTTGGTACGTTAAAACAAATCATTTGATACTATAATAAGTGTATAGTGTCAAAACATTTCAATCATAAATATAAATCATAGACGGCATAGTATCCCATGCTACTATGTCGCCATACTAGGCTCTACAAATAAAGCCGCAATACACGTATTGGAAATTGGATTTCCGTCATGAGTCGAGGCAAGGGGCAAGCTCCTCTCCGCTTCGAGACACTCTAGCAAATTCTCAGGACTACGCACACTGGGTAACCCTTGGATCGGTTGGGCCGGTCCTCACTTACGTTAGAGGATTGGCAATTCCTGAACACACGTTTCCCGGTCCTTACAGACCTATAATCGAGGCGCCTCGCATCCAACAACCACAAAGGTGAAAAGTATATAAATGTCAGGGCTGGTAAGTCGCTGACACCACCAAAGCTAGAAAGAAACGTCGTGCTCTCCCAACGGCCCGTATCCCGTTTTTAACTCATACCGAGGTGTGAGGCTCGCGAATTCACGCTATACACAAAGCTGCCACGTAGGCGTGCTTTGATCATCAACCACAAGACTTTGCTTTTCAACAAAAGCCTTGATCCATGCAACTCAGCATGCCACACAGGCAATTCATGCCATGCGACTGATGTCCATCGATATACAACCTATGAGCTCGTACGTCTCAGAGAAGGGCGTTAAGCAAA
This sequence comes from Allium sativum, assembly GCA_030737875.1. Classification (NCBI taxonomy): domain Eukaryota; kingdom Viridiplantae; phylum Streptophyta; class Magnoliopsida; order Asparagales; family Amaryllidaceae; genus Allium; species Allium sativum. The sequence continues at coordinate 142,961,720 of CM060913.1, read as the reverse complement.
AGAATAAATTCTCCGCCGCCAAACAGATGTATATTTTAATAGAAATCAATCAACACAGAATAAAATCCAATGTCAGACACACAATCCATTTACAAGTCCGTTCTGGGTCTGAACGAAACCGGAGGCACTTTCCTCGCATTTCCATCCATCTCCAAGTACGTCTGGACGACCACCAACTATTTCCATCCTCTTGGGTGTACAGCCCAATCAGGATCGTCAGTAATAATCCAAACGATGTGAAGACTTCCGGTCTTCGACCACCGTCTTCATCTTCGACTTATCGTCGAATCGGTTATTCAGAATGGGTATAAACCCGGACTTTCCGATCAACCCGCGTATATTGAAAACAAATGTTACATAAACACAACATACGCCTCATTCCAATTCATTAGTCACTAACCGCAAATTAGCCAGAGAACAATTTCCCAAAAATTAACCCCGAAGGCAGAAACAAACATCAGATCAATACCCAGGAAGCCATTCTTCTTAGCCAACCTACAGCTAGTTTCTAAATTCCACATTCTTAGGGAAAGGTTCCCATTAATTTTATCCAAGATAAATTCTTTAAAATTTATCCTGTAATCTTCCTTTGGATGTCTTTTAAAACCAAATTATGGTTTTCCCAACTAGTCGAGATTAGCGAACCGTAACGAAGTAATTATTTATTTTATTTCCCAATCCCAACCTATTCATCCCATGAAGCAAAACTGGTAATACTCCATATCTAACACCGTGGTGTTATCGGTAAAATTAATTACCATTTCACGTTCAAATCTAATTAAAGATTTAACTATCGCTTTGGAGCAAAACTGGTGATACTCCATTCTCGCTTATTTTCTAAATTTGATAATTTAGATTATCCATTCGCATTACAATCTAATTGCAGATTTGTTAAACTCCTTTTACTGGGTTAAAGAACTAGGTGTTATTTAAAACACAGTTCACGACAAACCCAAATCACATTCTATTTGTTATCGGGTTAAAGAACTAGTGTTATTTAAAACACAGTTCACGATAAACCCATTTCAAATCCAATCAAATATATTAGAAATCCCGATTATTTAAAACCCCCTTTTTAATCTAATTTATTTATTTAAAAATAATTAGGTTTTAAATTTAGTTCAAAACTAGTTCATTTCGATAAAAATCTATTTTTATCTTTTCAAATGTGGAGTTTTTCATCCTAAATTTTCCCAAATCATTTCTTATGATTTTACATAAATTATTACTATTTTTAATAATTTTATCAAGGCCCGTACCGTCGATTTCCAACAATGGCCATCGAACTGCACTTACAGCGACCTTTTTCGAATTTGATTTGGACGTATCTCCAAATCCAACCGTTAGATTTTGAATTTCTAATATTCTTTAGAAAGCTCTTTTCGATACGAACCCAACGGTTCCGGTTTTAGGAGAATCCGACGGTCGGATCTCCCGTAATGTCCGTTTGAAATAAATGGTCGAAATTCACGAACTGCCGCGGCGCGGCGCGTTCTATTCAGGCCATTATATTATATATATAATATATATAATATATATATTTCGTCGATTTCTATTTAAAACGAATTATATAAATAGTTTTAAATTCGTTTCAAGAACCATTTCAACTTCTATTTCAATCCAAAGCAAAATTGAATTCTTCTTTAAAAATTCGTTTTAAAATTCATTTCTATTTAATTCAAATTTCAATTCAATTTGAATTCGTTTCAATTCGCTTTCAATTTAATTTGAATTCGTTTTCAATTCAATTCAATTCAAATTGGTTTTATATTCGATTCAAATTCATTTTCTATTCAAATCAAATTCGTTTCGTTTTCTATTTGAATCAAGTTCAATATATATTCAATTTGAAATCAAATTGGTTTTCTATTCCATTCAATTCGAAATCGTTTTATATTCAATTCAAATCGAAATCGTTATATATTCAATTCATTTCGAAATCGTTATATATTCAATTCATTTCGAAATCGTTTTATATTCAATTCATTTCGAAATCGTTTTAATCGATATAAATATCGTTCGCGTCAAAATGGCGCATCACTATTCAACACGGCTTTATATATTCTATGTCAAATATTTCTTTTTGTCAACACACGACTAATCTCAACGAATGAGTACCGTCCATGTGTGACTATTTTTGTTAAATTATTTCGTTCAACACATGACTAATCTCAACGAATGAGTACCGTCAACACATGAACCTTTATTTTATATTGATAAAGATGTAAATTTTATTATAAAAATAATTCGTTCAACACATGGCTATTCCCAACGGATGAGTATAGTCAACACATGAACCTTTATATTATATTGATAAAGATGTAAATTTTATTATAAAAATAATTCGTTCAACACATGGCTATTCCCAACGGATGAGTATAGTCAACACATGAACCTTTATATTATATTGATAAAGATGTAAATTTTATTATAAAAATAATTCGTTCAACACATGGCTATTCCCAACGGATGAGTATAGTCAACACATGAACCTTTATTTTATATATTCTATATTTTTCAAATTGGAATGAGGCCCAATCAATCACCATATAACGTTAATTATATGGATTTTCATACAACACATGTATATAATAGCATTGAAAATAATCAACCATCAACCAAAGTGCACTACACTGTATAAGCATCAAATATAGATATCTAACGCTTATAACAGCCTGTCAATCAATCGATCGACATATTTAATCAATTAGGATGAGTGAACTTCATATTTCATCCCAACACCCGTGTAGGGTTTCAAACAATCAAACACAGATTTTATTCGTGCAGCTGGGCGACGTGTAAAATTTATCGACCCAATCAATGTCATTCAAATAGGTGTACATAAACAAACCATCTGGCTTGTAAATGAATATTTTATTTTATTCGCATTCACTATATTCATATTCACGTTAAAAATTATATTTTTAACGATAAAATATTTTATTTCGACATATGAATATCTATTCAGTTCATTCTTTAAATAAAATGATATTTTTATTTTTCTAAGATATTTTAGAAAATTTCGACGGCATAACGGCACGATACTAGAAACGGGACAAGGCCCAGCCTTATCCCCGGTCTAGTGAAGGCCCACGCCATTCACACATCAATCAAATCCACTTTCGTTATGCAAACCACAAAATTTGGAGTAAGGGTCTAACCTAGCCTTACTCCTTCGCCTTATAACGGCGCACGTCTAATCCTAATCAATTTATCGATTTGATTTTTCACACCACAAACCACATTCAAACCAATATCGCAATCAATCTCCAAACAGTCAAACAAACAAGTCCATGGTCTGTGGACGATTGTGTCGGGTGCTACTAAGCACAGTCTGCATCCTAGTATATATATAACTAGAAAAATTAAATTGAAATGTGAGAAGTTCTCACCAATAGCTATCCACTCACACGACTCTTCCTTTATGGAAATCTTCGTCTATTTCGTCTTCTTGTCGCTTTCGTTTCCCGTATTCTCTACATAAGTAAAAATCGAATTTTTACTATGTTATTCAATATATAAAGGTTGCATTTTAAAAACAAAGATTATATTTTTAATATTTTTATGATGTAAAAATTATATTTTTATTACTTTAAAAATATAAGAATCATACCTTACTACTTCTACTTAACAAAAATTCCATCTTTTCTATTTTTAAAAATATGATCTTTATTTTCAAGTTCAAATCTTTTTTCTATTAAAAGATCAAACCCTTTTTCTATTTCAAAGTTTAAACCTTTTTTTTCTTCAAAGTTTAAACCTTTAAAATAAAACCAGTTTTTATTCTCTTATCAAATCAGTTTTTATTTTCTTTTCAAAACAGTTTTTAAAACTCTTTTATAAAAATGCAGTTTTTACCTTATTTTAAAAATGCAGTTTTTATTTTAAAAAAATTCAGTTTTAACTCTTTTAAAAACAAAACAGTTTTAACTCTTTATATAAAAAAAAAATTCTGTTTTTTATATCATAAAAAGAAAATCCAGTTTTAAACTTAAATTAAAAATCAGTTTTAAAGAAAATAAGTTTTTTTTTTAAAATTCTATTCATATAAAATAAAACAAATAAGTAAAATAATAAAATAAAGAAAAAAAAAGACTTACGGCCGGGGGGGGGGGGACTGTGCTGCTCGCGGTGGCTTGCAGGGTGGGGGCTGCGTTCATTGGCGGCTCGGAGGTGGCTCAGGCGGCGCGATGGGGTGGCAGCGGAGGTTGAACGGCGGAAGGGGGGGATCGGCGTCTGCTGCTCTTCGCGGTGGAGGAGAGAGAGAAAGGGGAGACGGGGTGCTGCTGGAAAGGAAGGTCGAACGGAGGGGGAGAGGGAGAAGCAGGCCGGCGCGGTGGCCCACGCCAGTGCTGGCGGCGGCGTTAATCGCCTGGGCGATTTAGTTTTTTTTCTTTATTTTTCTTTTTTTTTCGACTGAATTAATCGGGGTGGGGCCTGGTTATAGGGAGAGAGAATATATATTTTTTTATTTATTTATTTAATTATTAAATTATGCACAAGGGTTGACTTTTACATACGATCTCGAAACGAGGTCCACCGCCTGTCGTCCATAGCATTTTACCCCCATTCCGAACACAATGGGATATGTATCGTAAGCTGGTTTGATCGTTACAATCAGTTTCCGTTGAATTTACAATTTAAATCCTTTTATTGAATTTTAAACGTACATTTCAAATTACCGGGGTCATATACTAACTAGAAAAATTCCAGAAAAATATTTTCTAGCTTCGTATTGACGATACGATCCTAACAAAACTAGTTTCGTCGAATTCTGAGACCGTTGGAAAAATGGCCAATTTCCAGTCGATTAAAATCAACTGAAATGGTCAAAACACGTTTTCCTTTGCCACGCTCACATATTGATTCGAAAAATTATGAAATTTGGAATCTAGCAATAACTTGACATCACGGACCCAACAAAACTGGTTTCGTCGAAATCCGAGGTCATTTGCAAAATGTCCATTTTTTAAGGGCTATATATTATATAAAATATATATAAATTCCACAGCGACTATTTCTAATTTTCAACTGGACATATCTCATCATTTATAAAGTGAAATCTCAGTTTCTCAACTTCGTTGGAAAGATATTATCAATTAGATCCCATTATTTTTGGTTTCACTAAAATCCGGATTATTTTGCACCCGATACATTCAATTGAAGTTTGAAATCGAATTATCGAACTACCGCGCCATTTTCAATTCTATTTATAATTATATATAAATATTTATATTCTAACGACGACGCGTATAATATATACGTTCGAATTATATTCAAAAATAAATTTCTCGTCGATTATATTTAAAATAATCTATTTTAAACATAGGAAATTCGCTAAAATTGCCAAAATAAAAATTTTAAACTGGCCCAGATTTTCGGGTTGTTACACAATTCCAGCAGCGTCTTCCTCAATCAATTTTCCACTCAGCCGCCGCAAATAGAAGGATGCACCTCTTCGCCGTCGTTGAACTTGCTTGTCACTAGTCAAGCCATCGCGCCTCGGTTGAGCTCTGCTTCCAGTCCAACGTGCAAATCCAGATGGAAGACTATCTGAACCCTCCGCTATCGTGACCATAGGTAAGCATAACTTACGATTAAACCTATTTCAAGTACGTTATTTCTCCACTAAGTGAAATTCTGTGCTGTTGTCGATTTCCATGAAATTCCATTTATTTCACATGTTCAGCTTCCCTGTTTACAGTAGTGTTTGAGGTAGTTTGGGCTCGTGTATGCATTTTTGTGTGGTATTCCTTGTTTCGACATGTGTGGGTAATATAAAAAAATGGGATTTGACCTTGATAGTTATTTCATGGCACTGAGAATCAACATCATGAATATGCAGATTAGGTGGAAGTTGAGAAATGAAACGTGTCATTCAAATCTTTGTCACCTTTGTTTGCTTATTTAGGTGTGATTTAAGTATGCTTTTATAACATATGCATTAAAATTCGGGAGAAGGGGGTGTTTCAGAACAACCAAATAAGTTATGATGTATATGCATCTCAAATATTTTATGATGGATCATGTTTGAAATTTAAAACCCACCTGAAAGCAATTTATAAAATTTTGGATATGAAACTCTGAAGTAAGAATATTTTCCTTGAGGTAGAAAATGATTTGATGTTCACGAGTAGAACACTGTGTGGCTTTTCAACCAATTTTTATCTTGTGGACATCATTGTGTGGCTATTCAACAGTTCGTACTTCCTGGTTTTCATTGTAATTCAACTCTTTGCTCTCATTTGTTTAGTCACTGAATCATACTTGTTATTCGTTTACTTTGACATTTTGCATTTAAATTTGTTGTTGCATTCTTGGTCTAGGTTGTGTCACCAAATGTATGTTTCAGTCTTTGTATTATTGCGTAAAAAAAATGCATGTTTCAATCTTTGTATTACTGCATATATAAAAAAAATCGAGCCTGTTATTTTTCCATGCCATGCATACACCCTGACCTCTATGTGTTTTTATTTGGGGGTGGCAACCCTTTTGATTTACTATGCAAAGGTTCATGTTATGTATTTGGTTCATGCATGCATATTATGTCCTTACATCCCACTGTCGGTTTCGGATCTCGTTGCCACATGCATGCAGTAGCCTTGTTTAAAATGCACCTCATTGTCTTATTTAAGTACATGCAACACATGTACACTGTATCGTGAACCCAATATCTTGTCTCGACTTGTGCATATGTTGTTGCCTGCTTTGTTCATAATGTTTATCTTACTAATTCATGTTGTGGATGTTCATGGGTTATATGCTGGAATTATCTAATAAATTGTTGGGATTAATCTAATTACATTTATGTGTTTATCGAAGTTTGCTAACTTGAAATAAGTTTAATCCTGACTCGGTTGTTTTGTGTATTTTGCATGGAACGCTAGGGTCAGACCCCAATTGTAATATATAACAGTGTTGTATACACAATTATATGATTCGTTTGATGATAACTACCAAATATATATTATTATATATGTGTTTGTAATTGTACTGTTTCATATACTACACAACATACATGAATATAATATTTCTATTTAAATAAAATACAACTGTACAGAAATTTAAATATTCACAGTATTTTATTTGAATAGAATATTTTATATCAATATCAAGCAGTTCAAATTTTATACTCCACTATTTGTACATCTCTGTATTACATTTCATGTCATATCAGATTCCATATACACGGCTCCTCACTGCAGAATCACTCTGTCACTCATTTCATATATACTTTCTTTCACTGTTTCATACATTCTGTTATACAGACGCATTAACACTTATACATTTTCACTTTCGTATACAGACACATTTACTGACATAGTTTCATTCACTGTATTCAGTCTTCTGTCTTCATAGCTTCTTCACTGTCAGTCCAGTCATCATCTTCATACCTGTCATATACAGAAACACACACAGAGTATATGGAACAGAAATAATTTCATACTCTAGCAAATATTATTTTATTTTTAAAATTTTTGTTTGCCTTAGTTTTCTGTTGTGCTTCTCATCATTTTTCATGACTTGATCTGATTCATCTGTGTCTAGACAGTTTGTATATGTGCAGGGACAGGAAATTTTCTGAATGGCTGCATATACACACGTGTATATATATACACGTGTGCATTGCCATGCCAATTCAGTGTGCAACTGAGGAGTAGCCACGTGGACCTTCTCAACTCAATGCGCTTGAAAACAAAGTCAACACATCTCAAAGTACAAAGCAAAATGGTCGAGGCAACAAAGTGCCAATTGCAACAAGTCAAAAACAGACACAAAAATTAATGAAGCATTTACAAGTGATACAGAAATAAATATAGGAGCAACAAAATAGCATAGCACTTGTGATATAGCAAAGTACACATAGCATAGGGCCGAGCCAGTTTACAAGAATGATCAAGTACACATGGCAACACAAAGCAGCGACATTTCAATGATGAATCAATGCAAAGTTTCTAACATGAACAAGCTCAAGTGCATTTCAGTTTCAGGAAATACATGAAATATATATATATATATATACATGGCAAAACAAAGCAGCAACATTTCAATGATGAATCAATGCAAAGTTTCTAACATGAACAAGCTCAAGTGCATTTCAGTTTCAGGAAATACATGATATATATATACATATATATATATATATACATATATACACACATGTGCTGCAACACTTCAATGGACATGGTAGCGTCAAATAGCAATTGAAAAGTGCAAGTGTTCTTTTCAACAATGCAAGTGCTTACAGCAGGATAGTATAACACTCAGCAACAACATGGATGGTGGTGTACTAATGCAATGAACTGATCATTCTTGGTTCAAACACATGTTAATAGCAATAGTGTTGACGCACACATACATAATGCAGCAAGTATATGATGATGAACAAATGCAGCATGGTCCATAAACAAGGCAGCATAAACGGTATGTTTCAAATTCGTATAAAGAAATAAATCACAATTGAACTCTGGTTCTAAAGGAAAAGTCGACACATTTTTTCTCAAATGCATCCATCTATATGTGGTGCTTCAGCTACACAGGTGTGCAATATAAGTCGAGCACATAACACAAGTGGTTAAAACAGTTAATACAATTTATACAAGAAACATTTCAGAAGATTGCATGGTACATGCAAGATGTCCAAATTCAAGAACTACATGCTAGAGGCATCAAGTTATATATTTCAGTTAAACATGACTCAATAAAAATGTTTTCAAGGAAATCTTTTCTGGTTTTTTTTTTTAAGTTTTTGGCAAGAAGTAATTTCCATATTATCCACAAATGCACAATGAAATCATTCAATGTGACACATTAAAGTTGCTTTTCAAATGGGAAATTTCTTTCCAGATTTACAATGCAAAAATCAGTAAACAATTTTTTTTTTGAAATGGATGGGACCAAATAAACACATTTGGCAAGTGTTTAAAGTTTTCCATAATTAACATATCCAATCAAGATCGAGGAAATCTACTCAGTTATCACGCAAGGATCAAAAAGGAGAGTAGTTCTGTTTTTCCAGAAATGATCTTTTCTGTGGAAATCACGCAAGCATTTTTAATGGAGCCAAAAGAGGAATTCTTTGCAAAAATAGTATAGAAATTCAAAAGAGGCAACAATGAATGTTTAGCAAATCAGGTTCACAAATCAATCACGACATTAACTCAATTGGAGATTCAAGTCGAGTATGTCAAAAGAGGAAACCCGAGAAATTAACGCAAATCAACCAAGTCATTATCGATGAAATCAGCGATAATAGAAGGGTTTGAAACCCCTACAAAACACCACATACATCATAGGAAATATCGATCGAAAATCCACACGACTAATTAAAAGAACTCAAGAGAAAATCACTCACATACATTTAGGGTTTTGATCGCCAGAAAGCAATCCCAAATCGAAGCATCAAGCCATAGAGATTCAAGCTTCAGAGAATCGGATTTCATCAATCAAGCAGTCGAGTTTTGATCAGGAGTATTTGTAGAAATCCCTAATTTTTCTTTTCAGAGATCAGCCGCTATTTATAATCTGAGAAACAAAAGTGATCGGGAATAACACATAAGGGTGGAACCATGTTGAGATGGCCGGCCTAGTTCTTGTGTTCAAAGGGGAGTTTAAATCCTTTTTATACTAGGGTTTAATTTGTTTTTTATTTTTATTGTTTTGTTTCTTTTTGTTTTTCCATCTGTAATCCATCCAACAGTTCTAGAGTCTGTAAAATCTAGGTGTATCCAGTTAGGGTGTTAATTGGCAGTTTACTGGAGTCTGTAAAAACTAGGGTAACTGGTTACGGGATTGTAATCAGGGGAAATATGATCTTGGGGATAAGATCGGTCTAGTGTTTTGAGCGTAGGGTTAGTACAGGAGCAGGGAGTGCGAGTTTACGGGGTTTGTAAGCGGGATCTGTTATTAACACCTAGTAGAAACCTTAGTGAGTGCAGCAGTAGGCAGAGTCTGCCGAAGGTGGGTATATCTGTGTGTTATTTACTGCATTTATTTACCTGTTGATTATCTGTGTTGCGATTTACTTAAATAACACTTCAAAACTGTAATAAACCCTATTCATTCCCCTCTAGGGTTAATCTAGATCCAACAAGTAGTATTAGAGCAAGTCATTTCATTAGCTCTATAGTAATGGTTATCCCTAGTTATCAGTCCATAGAGAGTCAGTCCAGTCATATTCCATCTATTTTTAATGGTATAAATTTTTTAAATTGGAAATCAGAAATGAAATCCTATTTAAAATCCGTTGATATTAAATGTTGGAATAGTATTATAAATGAGTATGATATTGTAAATATGGTTGATACTGAATTTAATTTACCCGCTATTCATATTTTATATTCTTATATTGATGATGTACAATATAGGCTTATTTCCCATTGTTTAACTGTGCAGGAAATCTGACAGACTCTCAACGCGCTGTATGGAAAAACTAACAACTGCATAAACCTTAGAAAGTCAACTTAGCTTCAGATTTGTGCTTAACAGGTTGTACAGATGGAAATCCAGATGGAGACTCAACAGGAGATCTTTCTTGTAAAGATTTGATTTCTTGCTTAAGTGGTCTAACTGAATCTGTTGACAACCTAAAGTCTAAAAATAAAATTCTGAAATATGAAAAACTTGAGTTGATTTGCAAAAATAATCTTATGGAATCAAAGCTTAAAAATGTCAAGAAGTTTTCAAATTCAAATTGCAAAAATTGTTTAGATTTGAAAAATGATCTTGTTCGTCAAAATAAGAGTATTCAAAAACTTGAGAATGAAATTCTGATTTTAAAAGAAAACAAGATAGAGGTTCAAAGCACAAACAATTGTTTGCAAAACGAATTTGAAAATTTCAAGACGACTGAAAATTCCAAATATATTTTTGCTGAAAAACAAAGCTTGTTGAAAACTGAGTCTATTCTGAATAAGCTAGAAGTTGAGATTGATAAACTCAAGAAATTTGAATTTGAAAGTCGAAAATATTTTGAATTTGAAAGTTCTGAGTCCCAAACCAAAAATAAATTACTCAAAGATGAAAATTTGGCTTTGAAATCTGATTTTGAAAGATGTCAGATCACTAAAAATTGTTGTTCAGATTTAATGAAAGAAAATAGTGATCTTAAAACTGAAATTCAATGACTTGAAACAACATTGACTAAATTTTCTAACGGTGAAAAATCTTTAAATATGTTGTTGAAAAATTAGTTTTATCAGGAAATAAAAGTGGACTCGGCTTTGGAAAATTTGAAAAGAGAAGTTCAAAAGATTTTAAAAATCCTTCAATCTTCTTTGAAAAAAATCGACTTGATAATCTGAACTTTGATAATTTAAAAGGATTTTTGAATCGAAAGCAAAATGTAAACTTGTTTAGAAACAACTCTGTTTGGACCCCCAAAAGAAACAAAATGAATTCGTTTAAATTCAAACAGATCTGGGTCCCTAAAGGCACTTTGGTAAATTTTGATGGGTTGCCATCAAACAAGTTTGGGTACCGAAAGTTCAACACAAAATTGTGAGTGGTTTTACAAATTTTGTTAGACCACTCGATCCTCTATTAGGTACAAGACGAGGCCGAGGAACTGCTTTTCTAAAAGGAAATTGAATTCAAGCTATTCCATATATCTATATCATTCGGAGTTCCTTAGCCAAAATGGGTTGAGTTAGAGATTCTGTTTTACACTGGATTCTGGTATGATCTCTAAACTCACCTTTGTAAAAAAAAATTCTTCTGTTTATCTCTCCTTCTATCTTCTTCTGTTTTTTTATTTATTTATCACTGCCCTTTTTTTCCCCTTTATTCTGTGCTTCCTTAAACTTCCAATTGTAGAATTCATATTTTCTGGAAATTCACTTCATGTGTATAAAACTCTGATATTTTTAATCTTTTCCAGATCTTGAATTTATTTTTGTAAATATCTGCAATTGATTTGAAGTTTGTTTTTTGATTCTCTGAATTCATAACAGTGTTGATGTATTCTTGTCATATATTGAACACTGTTGATTAGAATTCTAAATTTTTGAAGATCTGAAAGTTTTGTGGAATTTCACACACCTTTGTTGTTTTGAGTCTTTTCTAATTCTTTTTGGAAAGTCTTGAAAATTTATACTCATTACAACACTCTGTTATTTATCAGTTGTGATAATTTCAGAAATTTTCAGATTGGCTTGAATATTTTAATTTGTTTTGATTTACAGTGATACATCCTGAAATTCATTTTTTATATTCAAGATTAGTACTGTTGAAATTTGTTTGTTTCAAATCATCTGAAATTCTTGATATTTTGAATCTCACATACCTCTTAAATCTGAAATTATAAATCTTGTGTGGCTGATTCATTATATCTCAAAACTTGACATTGATTCAAGTGATTTCAAATAAATTATTTCGGTCATGAATATTTCTCAAACTTGATGTAAAGGATCTGAAATTTCTCTCATACTTGTCAGAGATATTTTTGAAAACTCTTTGAAAATCTGGTTTTAAATCTCATTGTAATTTCATTATTATTTGATTTGAATATCTGTTTGTTTAAAATCATTTGAAATTATTGATTTATTGAATCTCACACATATCTTGAATCTGGAATTAATAATCTGGTGTGAGCAATTCATTGAATCTAGAGTTTTTTATATTCCTCAAATGATTTCAAATAAACGGTATTTTTAATCATTGGATCATGAATCATCTTATGTGACCGTCATCTTGACAAGTCAGATTTGAAACTATTTATTGTGTTGCTCTAATATTTTTTGAAACTATTTTGGAAAGTGCTTGTTCATGACCTGGTTGCTGCTCTGATACTGTTTTTCAAATAACTGCTTGTTTTTGCCTACTGATCTGATAAATGTGCCAAATGCGTAATCTTGTATCTTTGAGCTTTATGTTTGAAGTTCTTCAGTCTGAGATATCTTGAGTGTGATTAAATTCCTTGATAAAGGAGACAACAATTGGTATCAGTTTGTTTTTCTATTTTTGAATTATTACCCTGTATAGATTCCACACATTTTTTTCTGTATAAATCGCTTTAAATTCCTCTTGTAATTGATTTTCAATTTTAAAATTATTTATTGATTATTCATTTAGAAATTGAAATCAATATCCAAATTGAACTGTATTTATAATTCATCAAAATTATTATCAGATTTTGAAATTGTGATGAGTTGTGACTGCAGTATATTTCACAACAAAAGGAAATTTTGTTTAGTGTCTCATGATGGTTGAACATTTATTATAATATATTTGGATTGGCAATTATTTCACGACCATCTCCTTTAGCTGTCATCATTCTGCCATCCATGATAATTTTATATTAATGTGGAGAGTTAAATATTTTTTAATAACATCTTGAATAAATAGTGAAAATATTTGTGATGGAATTGTGGTTATGTTATTATTCAGGATGAGTGACAATTGAATTTTTTTCAATGATCTCGGTACAGTTGATCATATTTCATAATATAATTAATTTAGAAATTTATTTCACGGTCTATTTCTGTATCCCCATTTTCTGTCATCCATATATTGATTTTATATACCGAGGAGTTTTTCTTTTGAAGCTGAAAACGATTAATATATAATTAATACATAAGTGTGTCTCTAACCTTATTTAAAAATCTTAGCTCTGGTTATGCATGGTTATGAGACAACTTGTAATTTAAGCTGCGACTGATCTCATTTAAAAATCCAAGCTCTAGTTATGCGTGGTCAGTGTGCTCTTAAATGAAAAAGGAAACAATGTGCTATAAATTGAAATTAATTTGAAATTCTCCTTTGCATATAAAAACAAGCATATGAATCCATATTCTAATATGTGAAATGTGTTAATATCTTATGACGTATTATGATTTGTCGATTGATAGCTATTGGGATTTGAGATTATTTGATTCTTTCACTTAAGTTGAAATTATAAGTATAGTCCAAATCCATCACTGTTATGTGGTTCAATTATAAAAATTTTCTTTGGAAAATTATTGGAAATCATAATTTTTAAACTCTCCCCATTTTATATAAATTTCATCGTAAACCCGTCATTCTCTACAATGTGAAATATGCCACTAGTTCTCAGTTTATTATGTTTTTTGTTTGACTGATTGAGATTTACGATGACCGTTCTTCCTCTTAAGCTAAAATTATATTTTTAGTCATTGTTCATCTATATTTTAAATTCTGGATCCTTTTGATGATAACAAAAGGGGGAGAATGAGTTGAGATTTTGATTTATGAGTGAATATTTTATAAATATTTTTTTGAAAATTTATTAACTTTTAATTCTTTAACTCATGCATACTTGTAGGGGGGCATTCAAATAGGGGGAGTAATATATATTTCATTTGTTTTACAAACGCATTTATGCTCAAAATCTTATATTTGTTTGTCATCATCAAAAGGGGGAGATTATTGTATATAACAGTGTTGTATACATAATTATATGATTTGTTTGATGATAACAACCAAATATATATTATTATATATGTGTTTGTAATTGTACTGTTTCATATACTACACAACATACATGAATATAATATTTCTGTTTAAATAAAATACAACTGCGCAAAAATTTAAATATTAACAGTATTTTATTTGAATAAAATATTTTATTTCAATATCAAACAATACAAATTTTATACTCCACTATTTGTACATCTCTGTATTACATTTCATGTCATATCAGATTCCGTATACACGGCTCCTCACTACAGAATCACTCTGTCACTTATTTCATATATACTTTCTTTCACTGTTTCATACATTCTGTTATACAGACACATTGACACTTATACATTTTCACTTTCATATACAGACACATTTACTGGCATTGCTTCATTCGTGTCTTCAGTCTTCTGTTTTCACAACATCTTCACTGTCAGTCCAGTCATCATCTTCATACCTGTCATATACAGAAACACACACACAGTATATGGAACAGAAATAATTTCATACTCTAGAAAATATTATTTTATTTTTAATTTTTTTTTGTTTTAGTTTTCTAGTGTGTTTCTCATCATTTTTCATGACTTGATCTGATTCATCTATGTGTAGGCAGACAGTTTGTATATGTACAGGAATAGGAAATTTTCTGAATGGCTGCATATACACACGTGCATATATATACAAGTGTGCACTACCATGCCAATTCAGTGTGCAACTGAGGAGTAGCCACGTGGACCTTTTCAACTCAGTGCACATGAAAACAAAGTCAACACATCTCAAAGTACAAAGAAAAATGGTCGAGTCAACAAAGTACCAAATTGTAAAGACCCGCAAATTCCCGCCCTTTGGATCGACCATAAACCACACAGGTCTGATACAAAAAGTGGAAACCTACGAATACTTTAACTTTGGGCATACAACACATTACAACAGATAACAGAAGACTTTTATAACACTATAATAAATGTTAAATCAGAGTACAGAATATACATATCAGAGTACATGGGAATAAAATTACAGCGGAAGAATAAATTACAATAAATGAATACATTGCAACGGAACTAATCTCAGTGAAAAGCTATCAACATTATGGCCACAGCTTCAGTCTTCAATCCAGGATCTTGTTTTATTTATCTGTCAAATAAGCTACTCGACTGCCCGTGTGGAAAGAGGGCACCCGAGTTTGCCAGTGGACAAACTACAGGTTAGTCGTGGGACTGGTGTGAGAATTCTTAAAACTAATCTATAAAATATAATAAGGCTAATCACAGGACCACGCCGCTAACGCGGAACGGGTTTACTCCATTGGATTGCCAGTGCATGACTAAAGTAAATCGTCAAAATAACGCAATGCTTTTTCTGAAAAATGAAACCATTATAAGACCCAAGTCCCATCACACAATGCAACGCAAACCGGAGGATAGGGTTTTACCTTATAATAATCAAAAGATGCTTGATACGATAAACACGGTATTATATAATAATAGTGTGCAACCAATTTGAAATACATCAAAGTAAATGTATCAATCCTAGACGGCATAAGTGCCCCATCCCACTATGTCGCCATATATAGGTATACAATCAAAACCGCGTGATGTCGTATTGGAAATTTTGGGTTTCCATCTGAGTCAAGGCTAGGGAGGAGATCCTTACCGATTCGAGACACTCTAGCAATGCCCCAGGATTGGTACTCTGTCCAACCCTTGGATCCTGCAGGGCCGGTCCACACTTACTTTTGTGGATTAGTTATGCCTGAACACACGCTTCCCGGTCCTTTTGGACCTATACTACGGCCAGTGGCGACCGCATAAACCGAGGCCTCGAACAATCCAACAACCACAATGAATAAATGCCAGCGCTGGTAGGTCCCTGGCACCACTCTAGCTAGAAAGAAACGTGTGCACTCCCTGCGTTCCCTTCTCCCGTTTTAGACTCTGCCGGTGTGTGAGACTCGTGAGGTCACGTCATACACAAAGCTATGCCTAAACAGGCTATGCTTTGATCATCCCACAAGGCCTGCTTTTCAACAAAGCCTTGATCGATTGCATCTTAGCATGCCACATTGTCAGACTCTACCATATCATTGATCATCCACCAATATATATATGACCTCTAAGCTCATACGTCTTAGAGAAGGGGGTTAAGTGAAGAATAAATTCTCCACCACCAAACAGAAATATATAATCAGTAGCGTTCAACAAATACAGTAGAAGAGAATACAATGTCAGACACGCAATCCATTTACAAGTCCGCTCTGGGTCTGAGCGGAACAACGTGTCCGTCGATCTCCAAATACATTTGGACGATCATTACCAAATACCTTGCCTTGGGGTGTCCAGTCCCAATTCAAGATACCAGTCATCATCATCCCAACGATGTGGTAACTTCGGTCTTCAATTGCCATCTTCATCTTCGACTCTTGATCGTCGTGATGATTATTCAGAATGGGTTAAACCCGGTCTTTCTGAATAACTCGCGTATTTTGTGATTAAAAATCAAACATTGGAAAATCACTCATTACGCCACATTTCCCACTCAGAGTATTCTTTTAATAAGATATTCATATTAAAAGATTCTCATTAATTTTATCAAAGATAAATTAATAAATTTAATCATAAATCTTCCTCAAAAGATTTATTAAAAATTCTAAATTTGATTTAATATCAAAAATCATTTTTACAAGATTATTTATTTTAAAGAACAAATCTTCTTTTAAACGGGTAAAAGAACTCATGTCATTTAAAACACAGTTCACGATAAACCTACAAATCAATTTCCTAAATATGGAATTCCAAAGAAATCAATCAGTACATAATCGATATAAATTTCTGTATCGGACTAACAATATACATGGAATAACGGCAAAGCCTCTTAAATTCCATATATAATATCGGTCTTCTATTACAGAAGCCCATCTCGATTATTACCAATAGAATTTCCACTTAATTCCAATTTAATTTTATTAAATTGGAAAACTAGATTTTTAGAAAATGCCTTTTTAAATCTATAAAATAGACTTATAAATTCCAAATAATAATTTCAATGTAAATTGGATTAAAGGAGAAATGTCGTTTAAAAACACCGTCCACGATAAATCCACTTCAATCTCAACGTATCTTATATCATGAAATATAATTGCAAATTCTAATAATCTTAACTAAAGGATTTCCCTTTAAATATTAATTCATTATTATAAGAGAACATATTTTAGAAATAATCATTAAAAATATTCTTTACATAAAAGATTTTTATCCTTTACAAATATTCTTTATTTTAACATATTTAATAGAAAATATATATACTTATGAAAATATATCCTTTATATAAAAAGAATTTCTAATGTAAGAATATTCTTATTTAATAGAACACCTGAATCGGAATGCGACTCAACCATTTACCATATAATTTGGATTATATGGATTTCACACACATCATATATATGACAATAACAATATAATCATCAAATCATCCATTTCATCCAAAGTGTAAATTACACTGCGTAGCGTTAAAATTAAATAATAACGCTCATCGCAGCCTGTCGATCTAACGATCAACATACAACTAAATATTGGGATTAGTGTATGTTAATTTCATCCCAACACCCGTGTGGGGTTTCAACCAACAAACAAATAATAAATTATTTGTGCACTTGGGCGATGTGTGAAAATTATCGACCCAATCACATAAACAAGTCAGGTAACTTGCCTATGGCAGTGTAATACACAATATATAACACGATGATAAAAATATCTCTTTTATTCCTGTTCTTTTTATTGCATGTAAAATGTCAATAAAAATGTAATCTTTATTTCTATTCTTTTTTTTCGCATCAAAAATGATGATAAAAATATAATCTTTATTTCAATTCCTTTCATTGTAAATAAATGAAAAGAAAAATGTAATCCTTTAATTCCATTCGTAATAGGGGATATAAATAATAACACAAAATATAACTATTCATTTCATGCTTTATTTGCAATAGAGAATGCAAATAAAGATTCAACCTTTTTATTTGATGTTTATTTACATAGAGGAATGTAAATAAAAAAAAATTGTAACTTTTTCATTTCATAATTTGTTTGCATTAAGGATTGCAAATGAAAATATTTCTTTTATTCTCCTGTTTTATTTGCGTTGAGTAAAGCAAATAAAAGTGTAATATTAAATTTCTAGTTTTATTTACATCAAGAAATGTAAATAAAAGAACAACTTCTTATTTATGTTTATTTGCATCAAGTGAAGTAAATAAATAATTAAAAATGTAACTTTTATTTTAATGCTTTGTTCACATTTAAAACATGCAACAAAAATGTATCTTTTGATTTCATGAAATATTTGCATTGAAAATGCAAATAAAAATGTACTACTTTAAAATCATGTTATATTTGTGTTGGAGTACACAAAAAATGTTCTTTTATTTTTAATGTTTTATTTGTGTTTAAGAACACGAATAAAAAGACCATTTTAATTTTCTGTGTTATATTTGTGTTTGAGAACACAAACTCAAAGGATCATTCATTTTCTATAATGTATTTGTGTTTGGGAACACAAATAAAAAGGTTCGTTCATTTTCAAAATGTATTTGCATAAGTGAATGCAAATAAAAGAATAAATTTTACTTTAATATATATATTTGTATTCGTAAATACAAATAAGAGAACAAGTTTCATTTTTAAATATATATTTGCATTTTTAGATGCAAACAAAAGAACAAGTTTATTTTTAATGTATATTTACATTGGTAAATGCAAATAAAAGAATAATCTTATTTTCAATATACTTTTGCATTGGTGAATGCAAAATAAAGAACAACTTTTTATTTACAAAATATTTTACAAATATAATGTAACTTCTGAAAATAATTTCTTATTTACATATAAAAATGTAAACAAACGTTGTGATTTTCAAAACATGTCTTTTTTTTATTTACACAAAAATGTAAACAAAAGTTTTACTTCTAAAATGAATTTTAATTTACATATGATATGTAAACCAAAATGTGATTCTTAATCTTTGATTACATTAAAAATGTAATCCTTTTCTGTTCATTTTCATTACATATAAATGTAATCTTTTTTCTCATTACACATATGGATGCGATCTTTTCTATTCATTACAATGAACAAAATTTCAATAAAAATGCAATTTTATTTTATAAACTTTTCATTTCAACAAAATGAAAATAAAGATATAATCTTATTATTTTAATCTTAATGTAAAATCTTTCTATTGAAACCTATGAAAAATAAAATCTTTTACGTTGCTTCTTTTTTTTGTTGACATCACTATTACATTGAAAATGAAGTTTTAATGTTACTTCTTTTATCGAAACCAATACTATATTAAAAATGAGATTTTTCAATGTTATAACTTTTATTGAAATCAAAGTGACAAATAAAATATGACTTTTTATTGAGATCACTATTTGTACATAAAAAGGTAATCTTTTAATTTCATTCTTTTTAATGACACAACCTCATATTAAAATATATCCTTTTTAATCACTCTTTTTAATGTAAATAAATTTACATAAATTTTTTTTTCATTCTTTTTAATGTAAACAAATTAAAATAAGAATTGATTTATCACTCAATTTCCTTTGTAAATTCAACAAATAAAAATAAGCTTTCATTGTCGTTCAAGTTCTTATTATAATATTGTCAAATAAAAATGAGTTTTTATTTATCGATCAAATTCTATTTTTCATTACAGAATAATAGAAATAATATTTAATAACCTGAAAAAAATTATAATAACTAAATCTGAATAAATATAATGTAATTCTGAATATAATATATTTTAGATCAAATTTTAGATCTCATTTCTAATCGTAAATAAGATTCAATATTATCTGCAATTTTAATACGGATCTAACACATCGTACACAACAAAAACATATCGCAATCACAACCAATGATTCATACAACACCAGACATTTCAGAATTGAATAAACATCATCATGCAATTATTTTTATAGCGAGAAAATAATTTAATAATTAATTAAATAATAGAATTTTGAATTCTCACATTGAATTTTGGCTGAAATTTGACTGTGTCCTTTTCAGCTGCGGTCTGCGCCATCGTGAAGCGCATAATTTTGTGATTCCAACGCAATTTACGGTTCGTCAAACGGACCTCGTATGAGAGAGTTTTGAATTTTTAAAGATCGGACAATTAAATAATTAAATAATTAAATAATATTAAAAAAAGAAATCGGGACCTTTCTTCCTCCAACACGTCGCATACCACCGAACCCAAACCCCCTCTCCAATGCCAAAATCGCACCCCTCTAGAAGCCTCCATTCGCCGATCCAACACCACCACCGCGACCGCCATGTCGAGAGCCACCTACACCATCAACCCCGTCGAACTCGGCCTCTCCTAGGGCCCGCAAACCAATAAAAACCGCAGCCCCTTCTCGGACGAAATTCGCGAAATCCGTGCACCAAAACCCGATCTTAACCGTATAGATTGAAAGGTCTCTGAATTCTCTTCGATTTGGTAGGTCATACGTCAATTTTCGTCGAACGGATCAAAAGTTATGAGGTCTGAAAATCGGACAATTCTGGCCATCAATTTCTGGGCGGCGGCTGGCCATTAGGGTTAGGGTTTTCGGATTTTTATATTATTTTAATATTTAATTCCGAATTTCGTGAAATAAAGTGGATTTTTGGACTTTCTCTGATTTGGGCCTGCTTACTGTCGATCTTAACGTTTTGAGGCCTTCTGAACGCGATGGGCTATGTCCCAAGGTCCAATTCCGAAATATACAGCAGTTTTTTTTCGGTTTTACTTGAAAATACAATATTAAATTAATTATTTAATTTCTACCGTACATTTAAATGTGTCGGGGCCACATACGACCACTAAAAATTCTAAAAAAAATACTTTTAGCTTTCTTATGACGATATGAATCCAAAAAAATTATTTTCGTCGAATTCTGAGACTGTTCGAAAAATGGCTATTTTTAAGGCGTTCAAATTTAAATGTAAATAGTCAAAACACATTTTATTTCGCCACGCTCACATATTAATTCGAAAAATTCTGAAAATTGAAACCTAGCAATAATTTGACATTCCGGTTCCAACAAAAGTGATTTCGTCGAAAACCGAGGTCGTTTGAAAAATGACTATTTTTAAGGCCAATATATTTAATATTAAAAGTATATTTTTAAACAAATAAATCCCGAAACTCAAAATATATAAGTGTTTACAGTTTTTCAATGTAGAAACATCATTCCGGACTCAATGGAAGTGGTTTCGAGTCCAAATTCCTTCGTATGCAAAAAGTAGCATTTTGACCTTTATAAATTTCATAGCGACCTTTCTAAATATTGAATTGGCCATAACTTTTGATTTCCGCTATGAAATTTCAATTTTTCAGATTTGTTGGAAAGATATTTTTAAATAGATTCTAATATTTTTGGTTTCACTAAAATCCGTTAAATTTGGCATCCTCTACGGTCAGTCAAAGTTCAAGTTTGACTTTTCAAACTACCGCGCTATTTCTAACTCTTTTATTAATTAAAATTAAATCATTCATTCTAACTTCGATTTAAATCAAATTTGTGATCATTATTATTTAAATAAATTATTTTATATTGTCAAAATTCATTAAAATTTTCCAAAATAAAATTTTAAATTGGTCCTGATTTTTGCGGGTTGTTACAATCGCCCCCACTTAAAAACTTTTCGTCCTCGAAAAGGAACGTAGCTAAAAATTGTAAAATTAACTATCTTAATTTTAAAATTTAATGGTTAATTATCTTTTCAAAATATTTATAACTTTATATATATATAAATCATATTTCAAAGAATAGATTATAAATATCAAAAATACGTTAATATAAATTCGTAATTCTTAACTCGTTCTAGGGCATCACTAACCCCATCTCTAACGAGTTTACTCATTCTAGGATACTGCTGATCCTATCTCTAATGAGTATTCTTATTGGACATTACTAATCCAATCTCCGATGAGTCTTCCGTTCAGTTCTAACGAGTTGTACCCCAAAGGTTTGAGCTAACCAGAGCTCTGATACCAACTGTAAAGACCCGCAAATTCCCGCCCTTTGGATCGACCATAAACCACACAGGTCTGATACAAAAAGTGGAAACCTACGAATACTTTAACTTTGGGCATACAACACATTACAACAGATAACAGAAGACTTTTATAACACTATAATAAATGTTACATCAGAGTACAGAATATACATATCAGAGTACATGGGAATAAAATTACAGCGGAAGAATAAATTACAATAAATGAATACATTGCAGCGGAACTAATCTCAGTGAAAGGCTATCAACATTATGGCCACAGCTTCAGTCTTCAATCCAGGATCTTGTTTTATATATCTGTCAAATAAGCTACTCGACTGCCCGTGTGGAAAGAGGGC
The DNA here is from genome assembly GCA_030737875.1 of Allium sativum. Taxonomy (NCBI): domain Eukaryota; kingdom Viridiplantae; phylum Streptophyta; class Magnoliopsida; order Asparagales; family Amaryllidaceae; genus Allium; species Allium sativum. The sequence goes on along the minus strand of CM060913.1, from coordinate 142,938,901 downwards.
ACCCGAGTTTGCCAGTGGACAAACTACAGGTCAGTCGTGGGACTGGTGTGAGAATTCTTAAAACTAATCTATAAAATATAATAAGGCTAATCACAGGACCACGCCGCTAACGCGGAACGGGTTTACTCCATTGGATTGCCAGTGCATGACTAAAGTAAATCGTCAAAATAACGCAATGCTTTTTCTGAAAAATGAAACCATTATAAGACCCAAGTCCCATCACACAATGCAACGCAAACCGGAGGATAGGGTTTTACCTTATAATGATCAAAAGATGCTTGATACGATAAACACGATATTATATAATAATAGTGTGCAACCAATTTGAAATACATCAAAGTAAATGTATCAATCCTAGACGGCATAAGTGCCCCATCCCACTATGTCGCCATATATAGGTATACAATCAAAACCGCGTGATGTCGTATTGGAAATTTTGGGTTTCCATCTGAGTCAAGGCTAGGGAGGAGATCCTTACCGATTCGAGACACTCTAGCAATGCCCCAGGATTGGTACTCTGTCCAACCCTTGGATCCTGCAGGGCCGGTCCACACTTACTTTTGTGGATTAGTTATGCCTGAACACACGCTTTCCGGTCCTTTTGGACCTATACTACGGCCAGTGGCGACCGCATAAACCGAGGCCTCGAACAATCCAACAACCACAATGAATAAATGCCAGCGCTGGTAGGTCCCTGGCACCACTCTAGCTAGAAAGAAACGTGTGCACTCCCTGCGTTCCCTTCTCCCGTTTTAGACTCTGCCGGTGTGTGAGACTCGTGAGGTCACGTCATACACAAAGCTATGCCTAAACAGGCTATGCTTTGATCATCCCACAAGGCCTGCTTTTCAACAAAGCCTTGATCGATTGCATCTTAGCATGCCACATTGTCAGACTCTACCATATCATTGATCATCCACCAATATATATATGACCTCTAAGCTCATACGTCTTAGAGAAGGGGGTTAAGTGAAGAATAAATTCTCCACCACCAAACAGAAATATATAATCAGTAGCGTTCAACAAATACAGTAGAAGAGAATACAATGTCAGACACGCAATCCATTTACAAGTCCGCTCTGGGTCTGAGCGGAACAACGTGTCCGTCGATCTCCAAATACATTTGGACGATCATTACCAAATACCTTGCCTTGGGGTGTCCAGTCCCAATTCAAGATACCAGTCATCATCATCCCAACGATGTGGAAACTTCGGTCTTCAATTGCCATCTTCATCTTCGACTCTTGATCGTCGTGATGATTATTCAGAACGGGTTAAACCCGGTCTTTCTGAATAACTCGCGTATTTTGTGATTAAAAATCAAACATTGGAAAATCACACATTACGCCACATTTCCCACTCAGAGTATTCTTTTAATAAGATATTCATATTAAAAGATTCTCATTAATTTTATCAAAGATAAATTAATAAATTTAATCATAAATCTTCCTTAAAAGATTTATTAAGAATTCTAAATTTGATTTAATATCAAAAATCATTTTTACAAGATTATTTATTTTAAAGAACAAATCTTCTTTTAAACGGGTAAAAGAACTCGTGTCATTTAAAACACAGTTCACGATAAACCTACAAATCAATTTCCTAAATATGGAATTCCACAGAAATCAATCTGTACATAATCGATATAAATTTCTGTATCGGACTAATAATATACATGGAATAACGGCAAAGCCTCTTAAATTCCATATATAATATCGGTCTTCTATTACAGAAGCCCATCTCGATTATTACCAATAGAATTTCCACTTAATTCCAATTTAATTTTATTAAATTGGAAAACTAGATTTTTAGAAAATGCCTTTTTAAATCTATAAAATAGATTTATAAATTCCAAATAATAATTTCAATGTAAATTGGATTAAAGGAGAAATGTCGTTTAAAAACACCGTCCACGATAAATCCACTTCAATCTCAACGTATCTTATATCATGAAATATAATTGCAAATTCTAATAATCTTAACTAAAGGATTTCCCTTTAAATATTAATTCATTATTATAAGAGAACATATTTTAGAAATAATCATTAAAAATATTCTTTACATAAAAGATTTTTATCCTTTACAAATATTCTTTATTTTAACATATTTAATAGAAAATATATATACTTATGAAAATATATCCTTTATATAAAAAGAATTTCTAATGTAAGAATATTCTTATTTAATAGAACACCTGAATCGGAATGCGACTCAACCATTTACCATATAATTTGGATTATATGGATTTCACACACATCATATATATGACAATAACAATATAATCATCAAATCATCCATTTCATCCAAAGTGTAAATTACACTGCGTAGCGTTAAAATTAAATAATAACGCTCATCGCAGCCTGTTGATCTAACGATCAACATACAACTAAATATTGGGATTAGTGTATGTTAATTTTCATCCCAACACCCGTGTGGGGTTTCAACCAACAAACAAATAATAAATTATTTGTGCACTTGGGCGATGTGTGAAAATTATCGACCCAATCACATAAACAAGTCAGGTAACTTGCCTATGGTAGTGTAATACACAATATATAACACGATGATAAAAATATCTCTTTTATTCCTGTTCTTTTTATCGCATGTAAAATGTCAATAAAAATGTAATCTTTATTTCTATTCTTTTTTTTCGCATCAAAAATGATGATAAAAATATAATCTTTATTTCAATTCCTTTCATTGTAAATAAATGAAAAGAAAAATGTAATCCTTTAATTCCATTCGTAATAGGGGATATAAATAATAACACAAAATATAACTATTCATTTCATGCTTTATTTGCAATAGAGAATGCAAATAAAGATTCAACCTTTTTATTTGATGTTTATTTACATAGAGGAATGTAAATAAAAAAAAATTGTAACTTTTTCATTTCATAATTTGTTTGCATTAAGGATTGCAAATGAAAATATTTCTTTTATTCTCCTGTTTTATTTGCGTTGAGTAAAGCAAATAAAAGTGTAATATTAAATTTCTAGTTTTATTTACATCAAGAAATGTAAATAAAAGAACAACTTCTTATTTATGTTTATTTACATCAAGTGAAGTAAATAAATAATTAAAAATGTAACTTTTATTTTAATGCTTTGTTCACATTTAAAACATGCAACAAAAATGTATCTTTTGATTTCATGAAATATTTGCATTGAAAATGCAAATAAAAATAAAAATGTACTACTTTAAAATCATGTTATATTTGTGTTGGAGTACACAAAAAATGTTCTTTTATTTTTAATGTTTTATTTGTGTTTAAGAACACGAATAAAAAGACCATTTTAATTTTCTATGTTATATTTGTGTTTGAGAACACAAACTCAAAGGATCATTCATTTTCTATAATGTATTTGTGTTTGGGAACACAAATAAAAAGGTTCGTTCATTTTCAAAATGTATTTTCATAAGTGAATGCAAATAAAAGAATAAATTTTACTTTAATATATATATTTGTATTCGTAAATAAAAATAAGAGAACAAGTTTCATTTTTAAATATATATTTGCATTTTTAGATGCAAACAAAAGAAAAAGTTTATTTTTAATGTATATTTACATTGGTAAATGCAAATAAAAGAATAATTTTATTTTCAATATACTTTTGCATTGGTGAATGCAAAATAAAGAACAACTTTTTATTTACAAAATATTTTTACAAATATAATGTAATTTCTGAAAATAATTTCTTATTTACATATAAAAATGTAAACAAACGTTGTGATTTTCAAAACATGTCTTTTTTTTTATTTACACAAAAATGTAAACAAAAGTTTTACTTCTAAAATGAATTTTAATTTACATATGATATGTAAACCAAAATGTGATTCTTAATCTTTGATTACATTAAAAATGTAATCCTTTTCTGTTCATTTTCATTACATATAAATGTAATCTTTTTTCTCATTACACATATGGATGCGATCTTTTCTATTCATTACAATGAACAAAATTTCAATAAAAATGCAATTTTATTTTATAAACTTTTCATTTCAACAAAATGAAAATAAAGATATAATCTTATTATTTTAATCTTAATGTAAAATCTTTCTATTGAAACCTATGAAAAATAAAATCTTTTACGTTGCTTCTTTTTTTTGTTGACATCACTATTACATTGAAAATGAAGTTTTAATGTTACTTCTTTTATCGAAACCAATACTATATTAAAAATGAGATTTTTCGATGTTATAACTTTTATTGAAATCAAAGTGACAAATAAAATATGACTTTTTATCGAGATCACTATTTGTACATAAAAAGGTAATCTTTTAATTTCATTCTTTTTAATGACACAACCTCATATTAAAATATATCCTTTTTAATCACTCTTTTTAATGTAAATAAATTTACATAATTTTTTTTTCATTCTTTTTAATGTAAACAAATTAAAATAAGAATTGATTTATCGCTCAATTTCTTTTGTAAATTCAACAAATAAAAATAAGCTTTCATTGTCGTTCAAGTTCTTATTATAATATTGACAAATAAAAATGAGTTTTTATTTATCGATCAAATTCTATTTTTCATTACAGAATAATAGAAATAATATTTAATAACCTGAAAAAAATTATAATAACTAAATCTGAATAAATATGATGTAATTCTGAATATAATATATTTTAGATCAAATTTTAGATCTCATTTCTAATCGTAAATAAAATTCAATATTATCTGCAATTTTAATACGGATCTAACACATCGTACACAACAAAAACATATCGCAATCACAACCAATGATTCATACAACACCAGACATTTCAGAATTGAATAAACATCATCATGCAATTATTTTTAAAGCGAGAAAATAATTTAATAATTAATTAAATAATAGAATTTTGAATTCTCACATTGAATTTTGGCTGAAATTCGACTGTCTCCTTTTCAGCTGCGGTCTACGCCATCGCAAAGCTCATAATTTTGTGATTCCAACGCAATTTACGGTTCGTCAAACGGACCTCGTATAAGAGAGTTATGAATTTTTAAAGATCGGACAATTAAATAATTAAATAATAAAATAATATAAAAAAAAAGAAATCGGGACCTTTCTACCTCCAACACGTCGCATACCACCGAACCCAAACCCCCTCTCCAATGCCAAAATCGCACCCCTCTAGAAGCCTCCATTCGCCGATCCAACACCACCACCGCGACCGCCATGTCGAGACCCACCTACACCATCAACCCCGTCGAACTCTGCCTCTCCTAGGGCCCACAAACCAATAAAAACCGCAGCCCCTTCTCGGACGAAATTCGCGAAACGAAATCCGTGCACCAAAACCCGATCTTAACCGTATAGATTGAAAGGTCTCTGAATTCTCTTCGATTTGGTAGGTCATACGTCAATTTTCGTTGAACGGATCAAAAGTTATTGAGGTTTGAAAATCGGACAATTCTGGCCATCAATTTCTGGGCGGCGGCTGGCCATTAGGGTTAGGGTTTTCGGATTTTTATATTATTTTAATATTTAATTCCGAATTTCGTGAAATAAAGTGGATTTTTGGACTTTCTCGGATTTGGGCCTGCTTACTGTCGATCTTAACGTTTTAAGGCCTTCTGAACGCGATGGACTATGTCCCAAGGTCCAATTCCGAAATATACAGCAGTTTTTTTCGGTTTTACTTGAAAATACAATATTAAATTAATTATTTATTTTCTACCGTACATTTAAATGTGTCGGGGCCACATACGACCACTAAAAATTCTAAAAAAAATATTTTTAGCTTTCTTATGACGATACGAATCCAAAAAAAATATTTTCGTCGAATTCTGAGACTGTTCGAAAAATGGCTATTTTTAAGGCGTTCAAATTTAACTGTAAATAGTCAAAACACATTTTATTTCGCCACGCTCACATATTAATTCGAAAAATTCTGAAAATTGAAACCTAGCAATAATTTGACATTCCGGTTCCAACAAAAGTGATTTCGTCGAAAACCGAGGTCGTTTGAAAAATGACTATTTTTAAGGCCAATATATTTAATATTAAAAGTATATTTTTAAACAAATAAATCCCGAAACTCAAAATATATAAGTGTTTACAGTTTTTCAGTGTAGAAACATCATTCCGGACTCAATGGAAGTGGTTTCAAGTCCAAATTCCTTCGTATGCAAAAAGTAGCATTTTGACCTTTATAAATTTCATAGCGACCTTTCTAAATATTGAATTGGCCATAACTTTTGATTTCCGCTATGAAATTTCAATTTTTAGGATTCATTGGAAAGATATTTTTAAATAGATTCTAATATTTTTGGTTTCACTAAAATCCGTTAAATTTTGCATCCTGTACGGTCAGTCAAATTTCAAGTTTGACTTTTCAAACTACCGCGCTATTTCTAACTCTTTTATTAATTAAAATTAAATCATTCATTCTAACTTCGATTTAAATCAAATTTGTGATCATTATTATTTAAATAAATTATTTTATATTGTCAAAATTCATTAAAATTTTCTAAAATAAAATTTTAAATTGGTCCTGATTTTTGCGGGTTGTTACACAAATGCAACAAGTCAAAAACAGACACAAAAATTAATGAAGCATTTACAAGTGATACAGAAATAAACATAGGAGCAACAAAATAGTTAGGCACTTGTGATACAACAAAGTACACATAGCATGGGGCCGAGCCAGTTTACAAGAATGATCAAGTACACATGGCAACGCAAAGCAGCAACATTTCGATGATGAATCAATGCAAAGTTTCTAACATGAACAAGCTCAAGTGCATTTCAGTTTCAGGAAATACATGACATATATATATATATACACACACACACACACATGTGGTGCAACACTTCAATGGACATGGTAGTGTCAAACAACAATTGAAAAGCGCAAGTGTTCTTTTTAGCAATGCAAGTGCTCACAGCAGGATAGTATACACTCAGCAACAACATGGATGGTGGTGTACTTATGTAGGCCTATAAACGGATGCAAACAGATGTTGATAGTGTTGTATCCATATCCGTATCCGAAATTAAAAATCCGAATCTGTATCCGTATCCGCGAATACCTATTAGATAATATCTGTATCCGTATCCGTGAATATTTTCGAATATCCGAAAATATCTGTATCCGGCTTAGCGAATACGGATATTTCCGAATATCCGAAAATATCCGCATCGGAACTTAAAAATATATATGAAACTTAATACAGTACAATGCAAATTTCATTTGGTTTTGAACAACAACAATAGCTGAAAAAGTTGAAATAATACAGAAAATATATCAACTTCAAGAAACTAATCTACCTATCATCAGCATCGCTGCCAATAGTACTAGTATCGATATAAAAATCTGCATTGACTCCATTTGCTATCCTTCGTCTATCAAACAAGAAATTTAAAACATTAAACAAAAAATCTTATCAGTTTAGAAATTTGGTATATGAAATGTTGGAAGCAGTAAACCTGTACTTAAACCAACCTTGACAAAACGAAATTTCCCTCTTTGTACTTCTGGCTCTTGAGATGTGCTGCTTCCTAAACATATACCGTATCATTATTACTTGCAAAACTTATATTCAAGTAGATGGTTTTAGATTAATATGAGAAGAAACTCACATATTTCCAACCCACATTTTGGCCACAACAACAAATGTCAGCCACATTTGCATTATGACCAATTTCCTTAAGAAACTGAAAAAGGATCAAATTATGCTTTGTAATTATTGCTCTTTGCATGAATGCCATATTTGCATTTAAGGAATGGTTCTACTAGTAAAATCATAAACGATAGAAGAAACTTACACATTGTTAAACACTTACACATTGTTGAACACATATGCTTTCCCTCGAAGATAGTGGAAATACTGATACACATGCACACAAAAATATCAAACAACATCAGATTAAGTCAAAATATAGACAGTACGTCATTGCAAAAGAAGACTCTTGCATTCTTATGCTTACAGCTTTTGTATGTAAAAGGATAATCTAATCATAAACTCTGTATCTTAATTCTTACACAAATTTTCCCTCTATAATGTTCAACAGGCGCATACCAAATCATACTTCCGTTAGATAATTAATGATAAACTAAGGAAAAGACCAGTGAGATATAACTGGCAATCACATTGTCAAGGCCGTATATCTCATACCAGAGTCATTTAGCTGAAAATACAAATGCGGTAAGCAGACACACAAATTATTAGATAACAACAATAATGCACTTTCATTTAAACAAGTCCCAAATTGGTTGTAGTTATTGAAATTTAAAGAACGATACCCCTTAAACCATTATAATAATCAACTTAGACGGGTTATACTCATGATTATCCAGCAAGTTTTAACCTTTATGGCATAATCAACGGAAAAGCAAAAGCTTTCAAATAGGGTTAGTGACAAAATATAATATTTACCATGAAAACTGATAAAAGGAAAATAAAATTGTGTGATTTGGAGATGATATCTTCAGTAAGAGCCAAATGGATCTGATAGAACCGACACTTGTACATCGACGGCGGGAGGCAGCGCCGTAAGAGTGGACCGTGGGCTTCGACAAGGCGGTGGCGGCAAGACGTCAATCGCGTTTCAAGCCTGAAATAAAAAGTTATAAATTGTGGCTGATTTATTTGTGAGAGAACGAAAGGGTTTCTCGTGAAATCTAAATTATAAGGGCTAGGAAAGAACGTTAGATTTTCAACCAACAGCTGTAAGGTTTTGTAACTTTCTACAAGGGTTAGAGTATATAACTTAATAATAACTAAATAACGCAATAACACAATAATGCGACGAGAGTTTTGCGTTTTGTTCCATTTGTTTATAAAATAATAGATTACTATAATATAAATATAAAAATACAAAAACATATATTTTCATAGCGGACAGATATTTTTCGGATACGGATATTGCCATATCCTTATTTGTATCCGGTAAACATTTCGGATATTGGATATCCGTATCCGCTTTTCGGATATCGGATATTTTTCTTATTTTCGGATGCAGATACGGACGGATTTCAGATATTTCAGGTATTCATTGACAGACCTATACTAATGCAATGAACCGATCAGTCTAGGTTCAAACTCATGTTAATAGCAATAGTGTAGATGCACATACACAATGGCAGCAGGCATATCATAATGAACAAATGTAGCATGGTCCATAAACAAGGCAGCATAAGCAATATGTTTCAAATTCATATAAAGAAATAAATCACAAATGAACTTTGGTTCTAAAGGAAAAGTCGACACATTTTTTCTCAAATGCATCCATGTATATGTGGTGCTTCAGCTACACAGGTGTGCAATATAAGTCGAGCACATAGCACAAGTGGTTAAAACAGTTAATACAATTCATACAAGAAACATTTCAGAAGATTGCATGGTACATGCAAGAAGTCCAGATTCAAGCACTACATGCTAGAGGCATCAAGTTATATATTTCAGGTCAACATGACTCAATAAAAATGTTTTCGAGGAAATCTTTTCTGTTTTTTTTTTCAAGTTTTTGGCACGAAGTAATTTCCAGATTGTCCACAAATGCACAATGAAATCATTCAATGTGACACATTAAAGTTGCTTTTCAAATGGGAAGTTTCTTTCCATATTTAAAATGCAAAAATCAGTAAACAATTTGTTTTTGAAATGAATGGGACCAGATAAACACATTTGGCAAGTTTTTAAAGTTTTCCAGAATTAACATATCCAATCAAGACCAAGGTAATCTACTCAGTTATCACGCAAGGATCAAAAAGGAGAGTAATTCTGTTTTTCTAGAAATGATCTTTTCTATGGAAATCACGCAAGCATTTTTAAGGGAGCCAAAAGAGGATTTCTTGGCAACAATAATATAGAAATTCAAAAGGGGCAACAATTAATGTTTAGCAAATCAGGTTCACAAATCAATCACAACATTAAATCAATTGGAGATTCAAGTCAAGTATGTCAAAAGAGGAAACTCGAGAAATCAACGTAAATCAACCAAGTCATTGTCGATGAAATCAGAGATAATCGAAGGGTTTGATACCCCTACAAAACACCACATACATCATAGGCAATATCGATCGAAAATCCACACAACTAATTAAAAGAATTCAAGAGAAAATCACTCACATATGTTTAGGGTTTTGATCGCCAGAAAGCAATCCCAAATCGAAGCATCAAGTCACAGAGATTCAAGCTTCAGAGAATCGTATTTAATCAATCAAGCAATCGAGTTTTGGTCAGGATGATTTTTAGAAAACCCTAGTTTTTCTTTTTAGATATCTGCCGCTGTTTCTAATCTGAGAAACAAAAGTGACCGGAATAACACATAAGGGTGGAACCATGTTGAGATGGCCGGCCTAGTTCTAGTGTTCAAAGGGGAGTTTAAATCCTTTTTAAACTAGGGTTTAATTTGTTTTTTATTTTGTATTGTTTTGTATCTTTTTGTTTTTCCATCTGTTATCCAACCAACAGTTCTAGAGTCTGTAAAATTTAGGTGTATCCAGTTAGGGTGTTAACTGGCAGTTTATTAGAGTCTGTAAAAACTAGGGTAACTGGTTACGGGATGTAATCAGGGGAAATCTGATCTAGGGGATTAGATCAGTCTAGGGTTTTGAGTGTAGGGTTAGTAAGGAGCAGGGAGTGCGAGTTTACAGGGTTTGTAAGCGGGATCTATTATTAACACCTAGTAGAAACCTTTGTGAATGCAGCAGTAGGCAGAGTCTGCCGAAGCTGGGTATATCTGTGTGTTATTTACTGCATTTATTTCCCTATTGATTAATTGTGTTGCGATTTATTTTAATAACACTTCAAAACTGTAATAAACCCTACTCATCCCCCTCTAGGGTTAATCTAGATCCAACACAAATGTTTCAGACTTAAATATATCCAGCTCACAAAATTGGAGAGGAACGTGAAGACGCATATGCGTGTTCAAGGCTCGACTGAAGTGTAAATTTTGTTTTAAAACTTATGAATGTATTTTATTATTCTGTTGTGTAGAATGTTTTGTAAAACTCTGATATTTGTATAAAAAATATTCCACTGCAAACATTTCTGTTCTGTGATTTTTTGTGTATTGTTTCTGTTAAACCTCATAAGCAATAACAATTTGTCATTTCGAGCGTTTAAGTTGGTTTAATTATCGACTTGAAGCGGTTGAAAAGGCGGGTTGTTACACCTTCGTTTATACAATATTTTTTTTGCTCTGTTTTCTTTTAAACATGATGTGTCATGACTGTCTAACTATTGAAGTATCGTGCATGATTTACAGATATGGTTGACACTACACATGGACACCACCATGCTTCTCAAGAACTGGGACAAGAAAAAAACAAAAATTCGGGGATGTGGATACAGTGACCCTTTGCTGATTCAGTCTATACTACCTAGTCATACTATCAAACCATACACTCAAAGTAAATTCAAAAATAATCACGCGACATCATTGCATCATCGTTCAACTGCACGATCTCTTCCATTTCCGCCTACAATAGCTGAGGCATCCTCTAATACTATTTACCAACATATTTCTCCACAACCAACTCCTTCCCAACTAATTCCCCCACAACCTAGTCGACAATCTGCTTCTCCGCAGCCCAATCATATGCAATTATCTCGTACACAACCCAATCCTTTGCCATCGGCTCCTCCACATCCCAATCCTATTCCATCAGCTTCTCCACAACCCAATCATATGCAGTTAGCTCCTCCACAACCCAATCCTGTATCGTTAGCTCCTCCACAGTCCAATCATATCCTGTCAGCTCCTCTACGGCAAACTTCCAACGGTATTTCTCATCAAAACAAAGATACTCCCCAGTCTAGACATCACCCAACCCCTCAATCCAGGCACGATGTTTCTCCTTCCCTTCCTCCTTTGCGTTCTTGATCACATAACACCGTGAATGAGCACAACTATCCAAATGTACATGGAGGCGCGACAATTCCAACGGCAAAGTCAATTTATACATCAGGTCGCATTGAACTTCGACTAGTAGAAACAAAAGATAAGTATGTGTTTTATCGTGCTATATATATATATATATATTTATTGACATTATGTTAACATAAATTCCATATACAGCACTTTTTCGATGCATCCTTCCAGTGAACTTTCAAAGAGAATCACTACTTCATTTCATAAACGTTTGGTTGATTTTTGGCCCACTTTTGGAAAGATACCATCCAATTATAAGGAGCTACTTTTCCAAGATTTTTTGGTACTCATTTCTATTCTGAATAAGCCTATACATCCTCTATTTCTTGTACTTATGCATATATACAGTGCTTCTTGCACTTATTTCTATTCTGACTAAGCCTATACATCCCTAGTTATAGTTTGATCACTTGCCAGATAACCTATTAACCCTTCACTATTCATCCTCTGTTTACCTTATGCATATATAATGTCCGATTCACAGTTTACCATTATACAACATTTATTCACTAAACAGGAAACTTGTGTGAAGGACAAAAAAAGCAAAAAGTTTGCCCAAAAGGATAAGGGCCAAAAATGTTGCTCAAAAGGCCAACTTTTAGTGTAAAGTGAAAAAACAAGGGCCCCCTGAATTCCACCATTTGCACTAGAAAATGTCCTTTTGGACAAATTTTTTGCCTCTTGTCCTTTTGAGAAAACTTTTTGTTCTTTTTGTCCTTATGGTAAAAATCCCCTTCATTAAAATTACACGGATAGGTTATTAAGTGAGAACCATGCATATTTTTAACTATGCTAAAAATAAGGACAGTGGTCATGGCCATACATCAGTCCTCTGCTTACATTATGCATATATAATGTCCGCTTTACAGTTCCTGCTTTGGTAAATGAGAGACCGATTTTATCAGTTGGTCACTGGGTATAACCTACCCTTGCATGCACACTTTATTCACTTAAATATGTCCCAATTCTTTAAAGGTCAAGTATTATTGACACTTGTGCTTAATGTATATCCATTTTTTGTAATACTGTTGTTTTACGCTCTCTGATCTGGTCCTTTTTAGTGGCCATTTCTAAGTAATAAATTATATTATCTTTAGTAACAAAATAATCCATGTGTGTCTTCTTCTGTGTGATTTAGTTTTTATATTGCTTTACTATGTACACATACCATCAAATATAATACTGAATTGTATAATACATTGGTCTTAAGTTCCCTATTCTCTCTTTAAATATTTGTTTGTCTATTAACTTTTTTTTTCTTTCATTCCAATATGTTAAAATTATTTTTAAATATACCTTTCACCACTTCTCTTTTTTTTTACCATCATCTAATCTTTGGTGCATTTTAAGCTATTACAATGAAACACCAAACATAAAACTTACCTTGGAGACGAGACAGTATTCTATACTGGGTATTTGAAAGATTTGGGCTTCATTATGAAATGAAGACCATTCAAACCTGAAGGTTCAGCATACTGCTTTTCTTATCTCCACCATTGATGATATCCACTAATGCAAGATTAGAAACCTTCTAAAAGTGAATGGGCTCGGCTAGTTAAACTAGGAGGTAGTTTAGTGATGGCTTCCTTGATTTCCACTAATTCAAACGAGAATAAAAGAATTGACATTAATAGCAGTTGCACTGGTCATAAACTTTTAACAATAATACATGTTTGAGATGATAACAAATACTAGTAAGAGCCTAAATAACTTTGATGCATTCAGGCTTGAGAGAGAAAGAAGAAAGTCATTCTAAATCATTTACTAACCAATACGGTCTTGATGCATTGCCACTCATACCAGTTGGGAATGATCATGAAGTAAAACATAAAATAAAAATAAAACAAACGAATATAAATAAAAAAAATAAAAGTAAACAACAAACAAATCACTTTAGAACTAAAATTCAAATGCCTGAGAGTTCTGAACAAGCACATCGATAGTAGCTAAGAATGGAGCAACTGCAAGTGTTTTATTAACAAAATGAACATATCCTTGTATTCCTTTTTAACACAAAATCACAAAGTTCCATCTCAAACTTGGTTTGAGCATTATATCACTCCCAACTACCACTGCAGGTACAGTAGGAACCTGAAGCTTTTTATTTTGTATCAACTGCATACTCTCATAAAACGAGCGAAGAAACAAGTCATGTCCTTTACCAGGTGAATTAGAGGACATATACAGAAAACTAAAACAGTGCGACTGTGGCATGCATGTTTGAACTATTGTTTACTTCAACAATTAGACATAAAACAATGTTGTACTAGAAATAATGTGGAATAATGAGCGAAGTATCTTGTTTACAAAATGTATTGTTAAAATTCACAAAGATGAAGCTAAGTGTAGTAAATAGACTGAATACAAAAGGAGTGAAAAAGAAATTAAAGTCGTGTTCCATATTTGTTAGAAAGCATCACCAACATTGTCAATAAATTATATTATCTCTAACGAAAATGGAAGAGAAGGAGGGGGTGGGGGGATAAAGCGAGGAGGATCGTCGATAAAATTGGGGGAGAAACCAATCAAGCAAAAAATAGAAGTAGGTAAGCGTTTAAATCTACTAGTTACATTTTTTTTCATTCTAAAAATCTGTATTTTCAAGTCATTATCAAAAATCTTTGAAATTAGAAATAACAACAAAGTTGTTTAAATTTTGATTATGTCAAAGAAAACGAAGCAATTATGTTAAAATAGTGGGAAAATCAAAGTTTGTATTCTTTTTTCTTTCCTCCTTATTCTGTCATGGTTCTACGATGTTAGCTACTGCAAGTGCAACTGTTTTCTAAATTCTTGCTGATACATTTGACATTATTTTTTCTAATTCAGTCTGGTGGACTAGGTAATGTCATCCAATATAAGGGGGAGAACGGATGAATAATCTATGTGATAGATAGCTGGAGATGTTAAGGATTTATGATTAGGTGTAATTTTAAGGAAGGAGAGGGAGGAATCTTGAGCAAATGTATTAATCAACCTATTTCTCAAATCAGCTGTGCATATGTGATATGTGTGTGAACAATAATACCCTTATTCGATATTTCCTCAGTTGATCTTCTTAGATTATTCTTTCAAACTATGCTGCCGTACCTAGGAATCTGTAAATTTCTACCTCTACATTCATGGTGAAGAAATCGATGGATTTGGTGAAAATATATCATTGCATGTCATAGGAATTATTGACTATGTCATTAGTCATATCTATAAATAGTTTGTGGATTGCACAGATTTGAGTGGAAAAGATTGGGACCTTACCCCTTTATTTATAGGATTTGAAATGGTCATGAACCGTTATATTTATTTGGTTAACATATGTCGGTTTATATAATAATAATATATAATAAACAGAACCCTTTAACCCTAGCTATCACTGGGCTGAAATTGCCCAAAGCGGTCGACCGCTTCATCAAGGGTGTCGACCACCCTTGAGTGATTTTGCCGGTGAAGGTAGGTAATAAAAGGTAATAAATATTTAATGGTTTATTTATTTTCATTCGTTTTTCGTATTTCGTTCGTAACTTTTTCATACAGACTCCGCTCGTGAAACTCCAAACATAAAAGTTGAGCAGGATTCCAAGACGAACGCACCCGTTAAAGTTTCGTGGTCAAATTCCATTGTTTGCAGAAATTCCTTTTTTGAAATCTAATTAAATAAGTAATATACTGTCAAAATTTTGGGTTGTTACAGAAAGCTACCCTCTAACCGATCCTGTAGCAAAGCATAGCCAAAAAAGTCCCCTCATCCCGCTCTACATAGCAATGACCGTTCTCTCTCTAAGACGACTCCGTGAAGTTAGCTAGAGAAAAAGACCATCCAACTAGAGCTCATAGTTAGCAGGAGAAACCAGCTACATCCCAATAATCCTCATCCCAATAATTCATGGTGAGCATTATTGGTTAAACAAAATAAACTAACCAAACCAATTTATTTTGGTTGGTTTGATTTGATTTTGAAAACATATCAGTTTGTAATTGGTTCGAAAAAAATATTTAGTTTGGTTATTAGTTTATCCAAATTAACGAGCTTCTACAATACTTTTAAAATTATCGATATTATAATAAATATTTTATGTTAGTTTAGTTACCCAAGTAAATTTCAGTCATCACATATGTGAATCAAAATTATTTTTAGAATCCATAAGGTCATAAATAATAATACTTTAATCATACATTTGTAATTTACTTCAAATTATAGTTAATATTACAAAAATAAAGTCTAAAATATTTTTTGTTCAGTTAAATCGGATAACCAATCGAACCAACCAAACATAATTTGGTTGGTTTGATTTTCATTTTTATCGATTTCAAACTGGTTTGACAATTTCATCATCGGATAAAACAAGCAAACAAAACTCTCACCCATCCCAATAATCCCATAAACACTAGTTGTTGTCTTGGAATTAAGAAATTAAATGATAAAATAAAATGAACACTAGTCATTTTAACATTTATGATATCTAATTTAACTTAAGTTAATCTACTCCAAATTTATGTTTTAACACATAAAGATAATTCAAAATTTTGGCAGCATAACGGCAGGGTAGTTAAAACCGGCACCGTCCCTAGTACAGCTCCTCGCTCTACCTTAAAACCTCGCGGTTTTTGACAATGGGGATTCATGCATCTAATTCGCATGCAGGCGGCATGTTTTATTTTTATTTCGAAAAATATTTCCAATTCATTTCAATCACCAATGGGTATTTTTCAACCACAACCAAACAATATCAACCACAAACAATTATTCAACCATTCGTATTTTTCATCTAATATTTCACATCAATTCACAACAATAAATATCGTCCATGGTTTGTGGACGAGGGGAGTATATATATATATATATATATATATATATATTATTCTCATTGCTATATTTCACTTGCATTTCAACACATATATCGATTATCTTATGCATGTATAATTCATACTTCGCTTATATAGCTTACACTACGCATGTACATGAGGTATACAACACGTGTGTAATTTATATTTCGCTTATATAATTTATACACGACATTTTCCATTCAAATTCAATTAATTTAGATTTCTCACATTGGTTTGCGGAGTGCTAAAAATCGTAGATGACTTAGAAAAATCCGCGGCTTCTTCTATGTGGTAGAGAGCTTCCTTGCAATCCCGATGTTTTCTGTTTCATCGAATTTCGTCAACACACCAAAATGATATGATTTTTCAAAGTGCAGACATCAAAAATGACTCACCTTTCTATTTGGTTCGAAACTAGGTTTGAGATTTTCGCGAAATCCGTGGCACGTGGGGACGATCAGGGGTGCTGACGTGGAAGAGCTTCGAGCAGGCTTCCTATCGGTGGTGGTTTGGTGGAGCTCGGTGGCGTCGTCGGCGACGGTGGGAAGTGGTGGACTTTGGATGCTCGATTCAGGCGGAGGAGGCGATGGTGGCGGTCGTGGGTGGGTCGGATTTGAAGAGGAGGCGGAGCTGCGTCGAGGGGTGGTGGCGGCGGCGCCTGGAAGTGGCGGAGTCGGCGGGGATTTGAGGGAGAAGCGGGGAACGACGATGATCGTCGAAAGCAGATGGGGACGAGGGTTTTTTAGTTTTTTTTATTTTAAAAATAATGAATGGAATTTTCTGATTCGCCGGAATATATATATTTCAGAAAATTAGGGTTTTCACCTACGAACTCCCTTTCAAGTCCAACGACTGTCGTCCCTAGCTAAATACCCCTATCCTGGACACAATGGGATATGTTTCGTTGGCCAATTCGACTGTTACAGTCAGTTATTTTTCAAATTAAAGTATAAAACATTTAATTTTTAACTTTGAACGTGCATTTCAATTTGCCAGGGCCACAAACTGATTCGAAAATACCAGAAAAATAAATCTAGCTATGTTTTGACGCTACGGTCCCAACAAAACTAGTTTCGTCGAATTCTTAGATTGTTTGAAAAATGGTCATTTTCTTGTCGATCCAATTTAACAGAAATTGAACAAACGCATTTTCTTTTTCCACGTTCACATACTAGCTTAAAAAATTATGAAATTTGAAACCTAGCACTAATTTGACATCCCGGACCCAACAAAACTGGTTTCGTCGAATTCCGAGGTCGTATGCAAAATATCAATTTTCCAGGGCTATATATTCTATATAGCGACCTTTCTGAAAATTCATCCGGCCATAACTTTTGATTTCCGTTATGAAACTTCGATTTTTCAGATTCGTTAGAAAGGTATTTATAAACAGATTTAAATATTTTTGGTTTCGCTAAAATCCGTTATATTCTCCACCCTGCACAGTCAGTCAAAGTTCGAATTCAAATTTTCAAACTGACTCGCTATTTCTAATTCACTATTTTATTGAAATATTCTATTTCAATTGTTCAAATTCCTTTGAAATCACCAATTTAAAAATTTTAAATTGGCTCATATTTTCCTGGTTATTACAATCTCCCCCACTTAAAACTTTTCGTCCTCGAAAAGGAAACAACAGTAAAGTAGGAAACAAAATGTAAATGCAAAGTATTGTAAAGGTACCTTGCACCGGAGTTAATCAGAGATGTCCACTCTGCATTTGGGGTAAGCTTGCTTAATGGTTTCCTCAGTCTCCCAAGTACAGTCTCTAGGATCACTGCTCCACTGCACTTTAACTAAATGAACCTTTTTGCTTCTTAGTTCTCTAGTTTCTTTTTCAACAATCTTTAATGGATCTCTTCTGAGTGCTAATTCTGGAGTTATGTCTATATCCTGTTGCGCTGCTTCTTCTACAACAAGATCCGGATCATGCACACATCTTCTAAGTTGAGATACGCGAAATACATCATGCACTCCAGGCAACCAATCTGGTAATTGAACCCTATAAGCAAGAGTTCCAATTAGTTCGAGTATAGGAAAGGGACCAATAAATCTCGGTGCCAACTTCCCAGTTTTGCCAAATCTGATTACTCCTCTCATTGGAGAAACTTTCAAATAAACATGGTCACCAACAACAAATGTCAAATCTCTTCTTCTAGAATCTGCATAACTTTTCTGTCGGCTTTGTGCTGTTCTCAATCGCTTTTTGATGAAGTCGACTTTATCAGATGCTTCTCTAATCATATCGGGTCCTAACACAAGTCTATTGCCAGGTTCTACCCAACATGCTGCAGATCTGCACGGTCTGCCATATAATGCTTCAAATGGCGACATTCCCAAACTTGCTTGATAGCTATTGTTATATGAGAATTCTGCCAAATGCAAGTGATCTTCCCATGACCCACCAAAATCAATTATACAGGCCCGCAATAAATCTTCTAGAATTCTATTCACCCGCTCAGTTTGGCCATCTGTTTGAGGGTGATAAGCGGTGCTCATATTCAGTTTCGTTCCCAATTCTTTCTGGAAAGCCTCCCAAAATTTGCTAGCAAATATCGGATCTCTATCATTGACTATGCTGATGGGAATTCCATGCATCCTAACAATTTCTTTGAAATATATCTGTGCTAGACTTTGAGCGGTTCTATTGGATCTGACAGGTATAAAATGGACAGTCTTCGTGAAGCGATCTACGATTACCCAAATGCTGTCATTACCTTTCCTGGTTCGCGGCAAGCCATCTATGAAATCCATGGAAACCTGTTCCCATTTCCAACCTGGGACTTCCAACAGTTGCATCAGTCCAGCTAGCTTCTGTTGGTCGCTCTTGACCAACTGACAAGTAGGGCATCTGCTAATATACAAAGAAATATCCCTTTTCATTGCCCTCCACCAGAAAGTGCGTTTGATATCGTTGTACATTTTACTCACACCAGGATGGATGCAAAATTTGGATTTATGGCATTCGTCTAGCACTTCTTTTCGAAGGCCTGGAATATTTGGAATGCAAATCCTATTATTTAACCTGAGAACCCCCTTATTGTCAATGCGGAAACTTGTGGTTTCACCTTCCTTGACCCTCTGACTGATTCTCTGAATGAATTCATCGTCTTTTTGTAGGGCTGAAATCTTATCAATCAATCCAGGCGTAATTATAAGATTGGCAATGATTGCCGTTTTTCTACTAAGCACATCCGCTACAACGTTAGCCTTCCCCAGCGTATATAGGATATCAAGATCATAAGCTGCAAGAAATTCTAGCTAACACTGCTGTCTCAAATTCAGATCTTTCTGGGTGTATAAATACTTCAATGATTGATGATCTGTGTACAGCACAAATTTCGCGCCCAATAAATAATGCCTCCAGATTTTCAATGCAAAAACGATAGCTAGCAACTCAAGATCATGAGTCACATAATTCATCTCATGCGGTTTCAATTGGCGGCTTGCATAAGCGACTACTTGGCCTCTTTGCATTAACACTGCACCAAGACCTCTAATAGAAGCATCTGTCCAAACCGTTAAATCCTGATTGCCATCAATAAAGGTTAACACTGGAGCAGTCGTCAGTTTCGATTTCAATTCCTGGAAAGCTTCTTCACAGTCGGAAGTCCACTTAAATTTCTCATGCTTCTTAGTGAGCTTCGTTAACGGACCAGATATCTTCGAAAAATCCTTAACGAACTTTCGATAATAACTAGCCAACCCCATAAAACTTCTAACTTCTGTGGGAGTAGTGGGTTGTTTCCAGTCTTGAATCGCTGTTATTTTGCTTGGGTCAACAGAAATCCCATTCTCTAACACGACATGGCCAAGAAATTTCACTTCTTCTTGCCAGAAGACACATTTAGAGAATTTGGCTTTGAAGACGTTCTTTCTTAGAATCTCCAATACTTGTTCTAAGTGTTTTTCATGCTCGGGTTTTGATTTGCAGTAGATCAAAATATCATCGATGAATACGAGGACAAATTTATTCAGAACTCCCCTGAACACTCTATTCATTAGATCGACAAAGTATGCTAGATCATGGCACAGGCCGAACGACATTACTAACCATTCATAAAATATGTCTGGACCTCTGAAAGCTGTCAAAGGAACACACTCTTCTACTATTCTCAATTGATGAAAACCTGTAGCTAGGTCCATTCGGGAAAACACTCTCGACTCATTCAATTGGTCTAGCAGATCGTCGATGCGGGGTAATGGATACTTATTTTTGAGCGTCTGTTTGTTGAGGTCTCGGTAATCAACGCATAATCAAAGAGTACCGTCTGACTTTGGGACAAACACAACAGCTGCACCCCAATTAGAAAAACTAGGTCAGATTAGACCCTTCCACAACAGTTGACGAGTTTGATCGCCTAATTCTTCTTTTTCCTTCGGAGTCATTCTGCGAATTGGATGTACCACTGGTCTGGCATTGGGAATTAGATCGATTCTGAATTCTATTTCTCTTTGCGGAGGTAAGTTTTCAACTTCTTCAAACACATCCGCATAGTTTCTAACAATCAGAATCTTTTCCAGGGAAGTGGGGATAACTTCTAACGCCGACCAAAATTCTTCTCTATTTGGATTCGAACCATGACATGGTACCGTAATATATCCAAGCTTCGTTCGAATTTTAACGATTCTTTCCGCACACTTCACTTTGGCTTCATATTTCGTTAACCATTCTAACCCAAGGATAACGTCAAATTCGGGAAAATCCATAACGATTAAATTAATGGGAAATTTGTAGGAAGAATAAGAGATTGGCACTCTACAACATGAACTGAGAATAATAGAACCACCTATCGGATTATGTACTTCAACCGATTCTTTGAGCTTTCACTATTTTAACTTTAACTTGTGCATTGTGTTACTAGCAATAAAACAACGTGATGCACCCGTGTCAAACAGTACAGAAACAGGAATATTTTTAATTGTAAGGGTACCTCCCAACACATCGGGTTTACCTGCTCCATCGGAAGCAGCTGGCGGGCTCGACCCGTCATATACGTGAGCTACTGCGGCCTTCTTCAGCAAAGGACAGTCTTTGACTAGATGATTGGTCTTGTGGCAATTAAATCAGGAGCGAGGGTTCTGAGAACCCTGGCTTGAACCTTGTGAATTTGTCTTCTGCCTCTTCGGGGCTGTGCACACATTAAAGTAGTGCCCACTTTGCCACAGTTAAAGCAACTTCCTCTCGGCGGCTTGCCAGTCTGAGGTTTTGAAGATACTGCTTGGCTTGACTCAGCTTGATTCACAGCAGGCATGCATTTGTTCCCGGCTTGGCTTCTAGCGCGATCCTGCTCCAGATGCCTATGGTCAAGGTCTTCGTAGTTGCATGTCATTTCCACTAGTTCGTTAAATTCCAGCTTGACATGGGCCATGGCTCTATCATGATACTGTCGCTTTAGCCCAAGGATAAACCTCTTATTTTTGGACTTTGCAGTGGCGACGAGTTCCGGAGCATAGGGCGACAACAGTGTAAATTTATTCAGATAATCCTGCATGGAAAGATCTCCCTGCTGGAGGTTGGCGAAGTCATCGTGCATTCGTTCTAGTGCTTATTCCGGGACATACTTCTCCTTGAAGAGTTCTTTGAATCCATCCCATGTTCTTCCAGCTTCTCTATTCCCGGCGGTGAGAGATTCCCACCATAGTTCAGCTTGTTCCTGCATAAGCCAGGCGCCCATAATAGCTTTATCTTGGTCTCCAAGCCTTAGGCCTTTAAGAATTTTCTCGCACGTTTTGAGCCATGCAAGGGACTCTATTACTGTGCCAGTCCCTGAGAAGGTCTTGCCTCCTAGGTTTTTGTATCTCTTAGCTACAAAGTCCAGCTCGAAGTAATGAGCGGCCGGAGGTTGTATCAAAGGTCCTTCTTCAACTGGGGCTTCTCCCCGTCCTCTGCCACGTCCTGCACGGCCTCCACTAGCGGCTGCTGCTCTGGTAGCCATTTGTCAAATTCTGTATAAGCAAGGAAAGAGTCAGCTAACAGAAATGATAGTTTATTGCATGGTTAAGCAGAAAATTTACGGAAAAATAACGATGGACTGATCAAATTGTTTTTGCTATTCTGCTCGGCTCATTCTAGGACTTTACTAGTCCTATCTCTAATGAGCGACTCACCTTAGAATACTACTGATTCTACTTTGACGAAGTGTTTAATGTGTTAGACTCCAGAACTAAGGTTAACCAAAGCTCTGATACCAGCTGTGACGATCCCAAAACCCCATGACACGGTGTTAAGGATAATCATTGGAATATAACACATTAATCATTATTAGCAGATCACAGATAATAGCATAAACAGAAAATAGAATAATTTACACACATATGACAGCGGAATCATATAGATATCATCACACCAGAGAAGCACAATACAGGATACAACTTAGTGCATAATGATACATAGTCAGTCACCATCGCCTGAGGCGGAATCATACATAAAAAGTACACAAAATAAATATCTGTCTACATCGCCAATGGCGGAATCATAATATAGATACAATAATGGCGGAGAAAATCCAAGTCAGCGCGGTGTAGTCAAGCCTCGCCATGAGCCAAAAGTGCGTCAGAAACTTGTAACTAGGATGCCCGTGTGAAAATGAGGGCACCCAAGTTTGCAAGGTGAAACAAACTACGAGTCAGTCATGGGACTGGTATGAGAAATCTACTTAATTTATTAACAACAATAATAAGGCAAATCAAAGGACCACGCCACTTTCGCGGAACGGGTTTACTCCAATGAGTGCTAGTGCATGAAATAAAGTAAATGATTAAATCATCGCAATGCTTTTTATAAAATGAAGCCATTATAAGACTCAGGTCCCATCATACAATGCAACGCAAGACGGAGGATAGAGTTTTACCTTATAATGGCCAAAAATGCTTCATACGAATAAAACAAAAGTGTTTGGTATTATTACTAGTGTATATATGTTTCAAAAGCAAATTCAATCATAAATATCAATCCTAGACGGCATAGCTACCATCTACTATGTCCCCATACTAGTAATACAACCACGTCCGCATATTTCGTATTGGAAATTGGATTCCTTCACAAGTCGAGGCAAGGGGCAAGCTCCTCTCCGATTCGAGACACTCTAGCAAATGTCCCAGGACCCCACTATGATCCTTGGATCTTCAGGGCCGGTTCTCCCTTACTTTTGAGGATTAATTATTCCTGAACACACGTTTCCCGGTCCTTACAGACCTATATCGAGGCGCCTCGCATTCCAACAACCACACAGGTGAAAAGTATATATAATGTCAGGGTTGGTAGGTCACTAACACCACCTTAGCTAGAAAGAAACGTCGTGCTCTCCCTGCAGTCACTCTCCCGTTTTTGACTCATACCGAGGTGTGAGGCTCGCGAATTCACGTTATACACAAAGCTAAGTCACACAGAGCATGCTTTGATCATCAACCACAAGACTTTGCTTTGCAACAGAAGCCTTGATCATATGCCCCTTAGGCATGCCACACAGGCAATCTACTCCATGCGACTGATTTCTATCAATACATAACCTCTGAGCTCGTACGTCTCAGAGAAGGGCGTTAAGCAAGAGAATAAATTCTCCGCCGCCAAACAGATATATATTAGACAGAGAACAATCAGCACAGAATAAAATCCAATGTCAGACACACAGTCCATTTACAAGTCCGTTCTGGGTCTGAACGAAACCGAAGGCACCAATTCCTCGCATATCCGTACAATCAACAGTATGTTTGGATGGCTACCACTTCTTCTCCTTCATGGTAGCTACTCCACTCACGAGCATCTGTAGCGCCCATCCATCCAACGTGAAGATCGTTGGTCTTCAACCGTCTTCGACTCTTCGACTTCTCAACGTCGATCGATTATTTGAAATGAGATGAACTCGGCTTTTTCAAATAAACCACGTATATTTAGATTTTCAAATCAATTATCACATGGTTGCACTATTCAACATTCACATTTCAGTTCTTTAGTTATAATCTTCATGTTAAATACATTCAACCATCACACATCAAGCAAACACAACAAAATTGGTTTATTTCCACTCTATATCGTCTATAGTATTTTATAACGATATATTGCCATTTTTATTTAATTTAAAACGGCCATATTTAATTAAATGACGTTTCAGGTCGTGTCGATGCACTGGCGCTATTTTTCACTAATTTTGTTTTACACATACCTGAAAATCTAACTGTTGGATCTCCACAAATTTTATATCATTAGGAAGGTCATTTCAAAACGAATCCAACGGTTTCAGTTTTGAGAAAATCCGACGGTCGGATCTTCCACACTAGCCATTTGAAGTTACGATTTCAATTTTCGAACTGCAGCGTCGTTATTCAATTTAATTTAATTATATATATACAATCGTTTCTGGCACTGTTTTTCTTCAGATTTGAATTAAACATTCCAGACAATCCAGCCGTCGGATCTTCACAAAGTTGGTGCCGTTGGAAAGATATTTCCAAGGCGAACCCAACGGTTACGGTTTCGGGAAAATCCAATGGTCAGATTTCCCGCACTAGTCGTTTGAAATCACGGTTTCAAAACACGAACTGCACGGCCACGTTTCGTTTTAATTTTATTTATATTTATATATTTATATAAATATAGTTCATTCAAAAATTCCTATATCGTTTTCACTTCAATTATTTCACTAACGCCTTTAAATTTTGGAAAATTTCGCTATAACCTCCTTTGTACGGGAGGGGCTGGGAAAATTCCCAAATAGCCACACGGGCGTCTCATGTCAAAAATAAAAAGAAAACGCCAAGCGGCTAGCCAACAGGCTCATAAAATCATCACCCAAACAAAACAGTAAATGTGTACCTATTTGTCGGGCACAAAATTTTATTCCTCTTCTCTAGCCCCTTTGCTATAACCTGTTCAATGAATATGCATGTATGTATATACAATTTTTATCACTTATCATTTTCCATTCAACTTCATATTTGATTTACTTTGGTTTAAAAACACCATTCATTCTAAGGTTGCATGCATAGGCTAAAATCACATCATTAGCTTATTAATGTATATTTCAACTCATGCATATTTTATTTGAAAAAGTGGCTATTTTTAACACTTCACATTTCAAAGATGATAATTTTGGCGAACCAAAATATATTTCAACACATGACTATTTTATTTAGTTCCTATGCATGTTAAAAATAATATTTCTTCACAAATATTTATTTCAACGTCCGCATATCTTTAGCATATCACATAGATGATAAAAATGATATTTTTATCATTTAAAATATTTATTCGACAAATGGATGTTTTCAACACTTCATAGTTTCAATAAAAATGTAATTTTTAGTGTTCGATCTTTTTATTCAACACATGAATTTTTCCACTACATACACTTCTCAACACATGAGCATTTCCACACATGGATATTTTATTTATAGTGTTCATATTAGAAAGATGGAATTTTTAATGTTGAAACTATTTATATATAAGGCGAATATTTTTCATACTTCATATATATTATAAAAAGGTGATTTTTATTGTTTAAACACTTCATTCATTCACAAATGAATTTAATTTTCACACATCCCTTTTCAACACATGAACATTTCCTTACATGGATATAGTTTCAACATATGACTTTAATTTCAACGCATGAAGATAATTTCAACATATGAAAATAATTCTAACACATAAAGATAATTCAAAATTTCGGCAGCATAACAGCAGGGTAGTTAAAACCGGCACCGTCCCTAGTACACCTCCTCGCTCTACCTTAAAACCTCGCGGTTTTTGATAATGGGGATTCATGCATCTAATTCGCACGTAGGCGGCATGTTTTATTTTTATTTCCACAAATATTTCCAATTCATTTCAATCACCAATGGGTATTTTTCAACCACAACCAAACAATGTCAACCACAAACAATTATTCAACCATTCGTATTTTTCATCCAATATTTCACATCAATTCACAACAATAAATATCGTCCATGGTTTGTGGACGAGGGGAGTATATATATATATTATTTCTATTGCTATATTTCACTTGCATTTCAACACATATATCGATTATTTTATGCATGTATAATTCATACTTCGCTTATATAGCTTACACTATGCATGTACATGAGGTATACAACACGTGTGTAATTTATATTTCGCTTATATAATTTATACACGACATTTTCCATTCAAATTCAATTAATTTAGATTTCTCACATTGGTTTGCGGAGTGCTAAAAATCGTAGATGACTCAGAAAAATCCGCGGCTTCTTCTATGTGGTAGAGAGCTTCCTTGCGGTCCCGATGTTTCCTGTTTCATCGAATTTCGTCAACAAACCAAAAAGATATGATTTTTCAAAGTGCAGACACCAAAAAGGACCCACCTTTCTATTTGGTTCGAAACTAGGTTTGAGGTTTTCGTGAAATCCGTGGCACGTGGGGACGATCGGGGGTGCTGACGTGGAAGAGCTTCGAGCAGGCTTCCTGTCGGTGGTGGTTTGGTGGAGCTCGGTGGTCGGTGGCGTCGTCGGCGGCGGTGGGAAGTTGTGGACTTTGGGCGCTCGATTCAGGCGGAGGAGGCGATGGTGGCGGTCGTGGGTGGGTCGGATTTGAAGAGGAGGCGGAGCTGCGTCGAGGGGTGGTGGCGGCGGCGCCTGGAAGTGGCGGAGTCAGCGGCGATTTGAGGGAGAAGCAGGGAACGACGATGATCGTCGAAAGCAGATGGGGACGAGGGTTTTTTAGTTTTTTTTATTTTAAAAATAATGAATGGAATTTTCTGATTCGCCGGAATATATATATTTCAGAAAATTAGGGTATTCACCTACGAACTCCCTTTCAAGTCCAACGACTGTCGTCCCTAACTAAATACCCCCATCCTGGACACAATGGGATATGTTTCATTGGCCAATTCGACTGTTATAGTCAGTTATTTTTCAAATTAAAGTATAAAACATTTAATTTTTAACTTTGAACGTGCATTTCAATTTGCCAGAGCCATAAATTGATTCGAAAAATTCCAAAAAAATAAATCTAGCTATGTTTTGACGCTACGGTCCCAACAAAACTAGTTTCGTCGAATTCTGAGATCATTTGAAAAATGGCCATTTTCTGGTCGATCCAATTTAACAAAAATTGACCAAATGAATTTTCTTTTGCCACGCTCACATACTAGCTTAAAAAATTATGAAATTTGAAACCTAGCACTAATTTGACATCCCGGACCCAACAAAACTGGTTTCGTCGAATGTCGAGGTCGTATGCAAAATATCAATTTTCCAGGGCTATATATTCTATATAACGACCTTTCTGAAAATTCATCCGGCCATAACTTTTGATTCCCGTTATGAAACTTCGATTTTTCAGATTCGTTAGAAAGGTATCGATAAACAGATTTAAATATTTTTGGTTTCGCTAAAATCCGTTATATTCTCCACCCTACACAGTCAGTCAAAGTTCGAATTCAAATTTTCAAACTGACTCACTATTTCTAATTCACTATTTTATTGAAATATTCTATTTCAATTGTTCAAATTCCTTTGAAATCACCTATTTAAAAGTTTCAAATTGGCTCGTATTTTCCGGGTTATTACATAAGGAGTTTTAATTTCCCATTCCACTCTCCATTTTTCTATTTTCTTCTAAGTGTTGAATGAATGAAGAGGAGTGGGCTGATTTTAAAGTTATATGATGAGCTAGGTTAGCTCAACCAAGACCCAACCAAGGTACCCAAATTCCAAAACTTGGAACACATCGAACCTTATAGTTTTTGAACACCTAAACGACGTTTTGAACCCGATGGAAGTGGCTTCGAGTCCAAATTCATTCGTATGTGAAAAGTGATATTTTGTTCATACATTCTAATGAGAAAACGACCAAATTTCGCTAACTCAAAGGGTATCGATGCTTATTGTCAAAAAGTCATAAACAATGATCCAGACTCAATGGAAGTGGCCCCGAATCCTAATTTTATCGTTTGTGAAAAACGACATTTTCAGTGACACAAAAGATATGATGATATATTTAGATAAAATATTTAAATCTAAAATCATCGAATGAGCGGGTTGTTACAGACTTCCTCCTTAGAAGAATTGCGTCCCCGCAATTCCTTAAGAACGAAGTAGTAAGTAACAACCAAAAACCATACCACCGAATGGTACCGTAAGAACCGACACAAAATGGAAAGTCACACCAACTGCTAGGTGAGATCCCGATTTCGTCTCGCAAGATCATAAAAGATAGAGTTCAATCTCGAACTCCATTACCCATGAAGGTAGTCATCCCAAACAGGTAAAATAATTCCAGAAAAATTCATAAGCGCTATGAATTCAAATAGACTCACCTTTCTTCGTATGATTCTCAAGGGGATGAGAATCGATAGAATGTACAAAACCCAAGCGAATCTAATTCGGAATTTCAAGAAGCAACGGGACTGCGTTCTAGAGACGCGAGATATCAATAGTAGATATTTCTCTTAGGATATGAGATAGGAATTTACGATGGTTGACTGTTCCATCCCCAAACTCAATCACGACGTTGTAGCGAATATCGAACCCGAGCGTTTTAGTCCTGCGACAAGGTGGCTGACACCAACAAAAGTACAACATAGAGATTCCAACGAATTTAGCTAATAAAAGCAATTTTCGAAGGAATAATCAATTTTAATATCAATGATTCAAGGTTGGTAATGGAATACCAACCAACTAGAAACCGATAAACAAATATTGGTAACGGAATACCAATGAACTACAAGTCGATAATCAAATATTGGTAACGGAATACCAATGAACTAGAAATCGATAACAAATATTGGTAACGGAATAACAATGAACTACACGGGGAAATCGATTTCTAACCAGGTACTAAATCTCATTTAGTAACCATAAGGACGAATCATTAGGAATTATACGAAATTCCCAATATTCATAAACTTGAGTATCGATTTTAGAAAATCAGAAACATCGAGAAGATGATGGGTAAGAAGTGCATAACTTATCACTTCAGAACAACATGATTCAAGATAATTTTCCGTCAAAAATCTCAAATTGCAGAAACATCAACAATTAATCAAAGTAGCAATAGACAATTTCTTTAACAAGATGAGATTAGACAAAAGAGGTCATAATCCCCAAAGATTTGATTGACAAGGGTTAACAAATGTGCGGAGACAATTGTCGATCCAAATGATTCAAACAGATAAAGAAGGAATATCAAAAGAGTTCATCCTTTCGATATTCATTTCTAAGAACAACGCAAGGCTATGTCCATAAGTGAATTAACTATAGCACTTCCGGATGATCGACTATATATAGAGTTCAATTTACAACTGTATGAGCATAAGTGTATGTCAAATATCATCCCAATACCCATGTGGGGTTTTCAAACAAAAAGTTTATCTAAATAAATTATTGGTTAATAAATTTAATCAATTCAAATTCGGTTTGAATTATTCATCTAATTAACCAATTTTCACTGTTCAATATATAAATGATTATTTTGTCCATTTTCATCTATCAGTTCAACATTAACATTTCTAACATGTTAAATATAACAAAATCATCATCATAATACAAAAATCACCCAAATCATCCAAATAAATAAATACTCAACTACCCAATGCCATTTACGGCGCCATAAGTGGCCATTCGCGGAGTATGAAATGCGAGTGTCGCTAATATCCATACATCGCTTCCAATTTATGTGATTTGTGCGAATGCGTGTATTGAACTCTATACAACAGATAAAAATCAATATTGGCAATTTCTATATATTTACAGTTATAAAATAAATTAAATAACTGTACAAATATTTTAGTGAGAGAATTCCCACATTCGTTTCCACTCCGCCATTCTTTATTTCTGAATTTCCGTTTTTGAACTAAATTAAACGACTGTTTAATTTAGCTCAAAAGCCAACTTTTTCTGTTTCTATTCTGGTCAGTTTCATGTTGTAGAGTTTAATCCCACGATTCCAACGCGACTGAAATCGTCGGATTTCGACCTCGTATGAAAAAGATATACTATTTAATATGTTGAATAGCTTAATTAATTAATTAACTAAATATTATAATACAATTAACCTTTAAATATTATTTTCCTTTTCTTCCCTGTTAACCAGCCAAACCCAAAACTTCACACAACCCACTTCGAGATTTAGGGTTCTAAAACGCTGCCTCAATGTTGCGCCGGAATCTGATCAGATTCCTCCACGACGTCGGTCTACGTGCCACCCCCCAACGCCGGCGATAGGGATGAACTCAAGCCCCCCTATACTAAAATCGGCTGCGAACGAGTAGCTTTTGAGCTCAAATTTCTAGCTCTACACCACTCCAGAAATGATCACCCCTTATAGATGTGAAGATCTCAAAGTTCCCTATTGTTTTTGTTTTGAGAGATTCACGAATTATTTTGTGGATTGAGAATGGTTGAGAATCCAAATTAGAACATTTTCGGCCCTTAGTTTACTTAAACGACGACATAGAATAGGTTGACCACGAAGAGACTAAGAATAGGGTTTTGACCACTTTTTATTTACATGTATATGTTTGTTTATTTTATAATATTTTATTCTATTATTTCCATTTTGCGTCCGAACTCCAAACGAGACCCAACGACTATCACCCCTAGATAAATAAAGCATTCCGAACACAATGGGATATGTTTCGTAAGCCAATTCGACTGTTTCGATTAGTTTTTATCAAAATTAAAATATAAATTAATATAACGGTCAATATTGAATTTGAACGTACATTTTAATTTACCGTGGCTGCTTACTAACTTCAAAAATTACAGAAAAATAAATCTAGCTATGTTTTGATGATACGGTCCTAACAAAACTAATTTCATCGAATTTGGAGATAGTTTTAAAAATAGCCTTTTAACTGGTCGATCCAATTCAACTGAATTTACCAAACACATTTAAATTTACCATGCTCACATATTAATTCCAAAAATTATGAAATTTGAAATTTAACAATAATTTGACATTCTGGATCCAACAAAAGTAGTTTCATCGAAAACGGAGGACGTTTGCGAAATGGCTATTTTTAAGGGTTATATATTATTTTAAAAATATATAAATTCCATAGCGAACATTCTGAATTTTAAACTGAGCATAACTTTCAATTTATACTATGAAATCTTAGTTTTTCACATTCGTTATAAAGATATAATTAAATAGATTTTAACATTCTAGTTTTACTGAAATCCGTTTTATTTTGAACTCTCTACATTCATTTGAAATTAAAATCGAATTTTCAAACTATAGCGCCATTTCAAGCTGTTTTATAATTAAATTAAATTCTTACGTTCTAACTTCGATTTAAATAAAATTTTAGTCGTTATTATTTAAAATAAGTCATTTTTAATATTCAAAATCCATTAAAATAGCTAAAATAAAAAAGTTTAAATTGGTTCAGAAATTCCGGGTTGTTACAATATCCCCCACTTAAAATCTTTTCGTCCTCGAAAAGAAACGGAGCTGAAAATTGTTTAACTAACCAACTCAACATTCATTCCAGCTTTCATTCTTCAACTTTTCAGTTTCTAAGAATTTTCTAATTTCTCAAAAATTTGCCTAACACCCTAATTTTTCGAAAAATTTCGCCATAACCTCCTTTGTACGGGGAAGGTTTGAAAAATTTATTGGGCCGTATTAGGCACCTAATAAATCAATAAAAAGCATACACAATTTTTGTGACTTATCTGTGCCCAAAGGAAAATGTGTAAAAAGTCAAAATCTCAGACCTTGCCCAGTGTTGGAAAAATAAAATAATCCATGTGCCGTATCTACATTTAGGAGAGACGTGAATTATTGTCATCTCCAGACCTGTGTAAGGTTTTTATTAAATCCTGCCCTGAGCACCATTACTTGTATTCCTTAATTAAGTCCATAATCAGTCTTCTGTTCAACCTATAATATAGTCATCGCCGTACAAGTATCTCGCCCGTATGGAAATCCAAACCTCGTCATATAAGCACCAAATGCTTATATGGAATATGATATGAGATGTTGTCTTCATGTAGTATGCCATGCGGTGTAGTTCAAAATTTATTTGTTGCTCCTATGGTGTGGTTTATAATCCCACACAGAACAACCATCACAACGCATCCATAAACACTCACAGGAGTTGATATAATAAATAAAATTGTGCAACCAACTCATTAAGGTGTACCTATTTGTCGAGCACGCAAATTAATTCTCTACTCAACAGTAAATCCATAACCCGTTCAACAAATTTATATACATGTATATGTATGCAATTCCAATCAATTTTTTAATTCAATATTTGATTCGATTTGGCTTTATTATCATTCATCCTTTTATTGGTTTTATCAATCCAATATTTTTATTACTTAAATTAACTATCATACATCACAACCAACAATCAATTAGTTGATTAGCTTTTCAAATATATATCCTTTATATACCAAAAAATCATATTTTCAGTGCCAAATCATAACAATAAACCCTATTTAAGTTTTGGTTCTCACACTAGTCAATTGGAAATATACAGATATCAACTTTCGAAACTCGAACATAAATAGTGATGATGATGCATCAGCATCAGAATTATTCCCGAGCAACTAGAGTGTGATTCAATATCTATCTAGTATATTCGAGACTTCGAATACACGTTAATTATGCGTATATTCAAGATCTTCTTACACTCGATAGTTTGAATTCAATATAAAATTAAATATTCAAATACGAATAATAGATATAATTTTCAAAACTAAATTCAATTTTTTTTATAAATAATACTCTTCTAACTCATTTTAGGGCATTACTAACCCTATCTCTAATGAGTCAATCTCATAGGATGTCACTAATCCTATCTCTGATGAATTCTTTCGTTAGGTTCTAATGTGTCTTGTTCTCGAGTTTTGTAAACCATGAGATGGCCCAAACTTCCCCTTACAGGAAAGCCTGGATTGCTTTGAGAACACGACGCATCAAAACACAAACAACTGAACATTTCATTGTTATTTCAACAATTTACATCAGAGTACAAGACATCAGAGTTCCAATAAATAATATACAGTGGAAAATAATATCAGAGGTTTAAAATACAAAGCAGCGGAGAATATAATACAATGCATAGCGGAAAATACATCACTAGCACAACTGAAAGAAATACATGGATACAAATCTTTCCGAATATAGCTCCAGCTGTAAATCTAGGATCTTGTGAAAAGAAATCTGCAAAACCAAAACTACTGACTTCCCATGTGGAAAATATGGGCACCCAGAGTTTAGGTGGAAACAATAAACTCCGAGTCAGTCATGGGACTAGTGTGAGAACTAAAAGAATTATTAAATCTTTACTTTAAAAGTTGGGAAATCGTGGGACCACGCCGTATAACACGGAACGGGTTTACTCCGCATGAATCTCAGTTTAAAATAAAACAATGCTTTGCTTTTAGGAAAATTAAGCTATTATAAGACTCAGATTCCATCACACAATGCAACACAAGCCGGAGTATAGAGTTTTCCCTTATAACAGCCAAACATGCTTGGTACATTTAAAACAAATCAATTTGATATTACTATAAGTGCATAGTGTCAAAAACAACTTCAATATAAATGTATCAATCCTAGACGACATAGGTACCATATATTATGCCGCCATACTAGGTTTACAACTAAAGCTGAAAGGTATCGTATTGGAAATTGGATTCCATCTACGAGTCGAAGCAGGGCATCGTCCTCACCGATTCGAGACACTCCAGCCCGTGCCTCTGGATACAGCTGCAACTGCACCTGGATCTTCAAGGCCGGTCCACACTTACTTTAGTGTATTGGTTATTCCTGAAAACACGTTTCCCTACCCTATAGAGCATAAAATCTGGTCAGTATGTTGACCAATATCCAAGGCGCCTCATTCCATCATCTACATAAGTAAAATATCTTGGCTCCATAGCATGACACCACTCCTAGATAGAAAGAAACGTCGTGCACTCCCTATAGTCACTATCCCGTTTTGACTCATACTGGGTGTGAGGCTCGCGAGTTAACGCTACACACAAATTTATGCTACTTAAAGTCGTGCTTTGATCATCAACCACAAGACTCTGCTTTTCAACAAAAGCCTTGATCATTTGCATCTCTGCATGTCACATTGACAATCCACGCCATACAACTGATATCTATCAATATATAACTTCTAAGCTCGTATGTCTCAGAGAAGGATGTTAAGCAAGAGAATAAATTTTCCACCACCAAATGGATATATATTTAATAGAAATCAATCAACACAGAATGAAATCCAATGTCAGACACACATCCATTTACAAGTCCGTTCTGGGTCTGAACGAAACCGGACTCACCTTATTCCTCGTCTCATATGTCCAATACAGGAGAGAGGTCCTCGCATATCCGGTCGATCTCTAAGTACGTCTGGACGATCACCACTTATTACCTTGTCTTGGATGTATATCCCAATCAAAGCATCGGTAATCATCCAAACGATGTGAAAATCTATGGTCTTCAACCACCTTGTTCATCGTCGAATTTTGGTCGCTATATCAGTTATTTAGAATGGGATAAACCCGATCTTTCCGAATAATTCGCATATTTTATAATCAATAATCACATGCTATAAAAACGCATCGTACGCCTCATTCCAATTTAGAATACTCTTTTATTCAAATATTCACTTCTATAGTGAAAGGTTCCCATTAATTTTTATTAAAGGTAAATTCTTTTAAAATTCTTCTTTAATCTTCCTTTGGATATCAATTAGAAAAGATTTCATTTTATTCTTTAACAATTCTAATTCAAATCGAGGTTTATAAAACTAGTCGGGATTATCGAGCCTTACCAAAGTAATCATTTACTATTTTTCCAATCCCAAATTATTCATCACATGGAGCAAAACTGGTCGTACTCCATATCTAACACCCACAGTGTTATTGTACCATTTCACGTTCAAATCTAATTAAAGATTTAACTATTGCCGGGAGCAAAAAGTGGTCGTACTCCATTCTCGATCACTTCTCAAATTTGGCAAATTTAATTACCACATTAACTTTTCAATCTAATTAAAGATTCATTAAAACTCCGCTTAGTTTTAATCTCCAAAAACCATTATTTACTAATTATTCAAATTTAGGAAATAATTCCCTTCTTTAACCGGGTTAAAGAACGAATGTCCACGATAAACCCAAATCATATTCCATTAACTACGGAATCTTCACGGAAATCATAATAGTGTATAATCGATATAAATTTCTATATCAAACTAATACTATAAACAGAATAATGGCTAGGCCTTTTAAATTCCATATATAGTAACAATCTTCCTTTACAGAAGCTCATCTCAATTAGTACCAAATCAAGTTCCATTCAATTCCAATTTAATATATTAAATTGGAAAAAATTTCTTTGGAAAATTCCATTAATCTTATTCAATAGATTATAAATTCCAAATCATCACTTCAATGTTAATTGGGTTAAAGAACGAATGTTATTTAAAACACAGTTCATGATAAACCCAAAATCATCATCCATTCAATTCCAATTAAATTAATTAATTAGTAAACTTCATTAATCTTAACTAAAAAATATATTCTTTTCTCAAGGGGGTTTAAGAACAGTGTTAATAAAGACATCATTCACGACAAACCCAAAATCCAATTTGATATTAAATACAAGGCTCTGAATAGATTTTATATCGGCTTATATTCAATAACAAATTCTGAAACTAACGGATATCGTATTGGGAATAACGATATCTATATCTTCCAAGCTCCTCCATAATATCCGTATAATCACGGAATCCAATATCGAAATATTCCAAAGATTATTTGCACTAAAATCCATTCCATTTCTTCGTTGGAAAATTTTGGTGATATCAAAACCCATTTTCAATCCAATTTATTATTTCTAAAAATAATTGGATTATTATTCTAATTATTGACTAGTTCATTTCGATAAAAATATATTTTAATCTTTCCAAACTTGGAATTTTTCATCCAAAATCTCTCCAAATCATATATTATGATTTTACACAATTTTTCCATATTTTTAATAATTTCATTATGGCTTTTACAGTCGGTTTCCAATAACGGCCACCGAACTGTATCCATAGCGACACTTTTCTTAAATTGATTTGGACATAATTAAAAATCCAACCGTTCAAATTTATATCTATTATATTTATTGGAAAGATATTTTCGATACGAACCCAAGGTTTTGGGTTTAGGAGAATCCGACGGTTGTATCTCCCGTTACATCAATTTGAAGATAATGGTTGAAATTCGCGAATGGTTGTTGAGCGGCGCGTTCTATTCAATCCATTTAAATATATATTTATATTTTGTCGATTTCCATTTAAAACGTATTTTATAAATTGTTTATAAATTCATTTTTAAAACGATTTCAACGTCATTTTCAATATTAAATCAAAATTGAATGTTCTATCTTAGGATAATATTAAAATGATAATATTTTCAAAGTATCATATTTTGAAATCAATTCTTTTCGATATTTATTATAAAATAAATAAAATCGATCAATAATCCTGTTCGGGTTAAAATGGCATTTAACTACATAACTCGGCTTCACATTTCAATATTTTTGTGTCCATCCAAAATCAGACATCGAAATCATAATTCAATTCTTCACTAAATATTATTTTAAAATATTCATTATTTTAAAATATCCATTATTTAAGAAAATTCGTTATTTCTGAATTGGAATCAGACCAAATAAATTACCATATAATCTCAGTTATATGGATTTCATACATCACATGTATTTAACAATAATGATAAATAATCATTAAATAGCCAATTCATATCCAACGTGCAATTTACAACTGTATGAGCATTAAAATAAATAAATAATGATCATCACAGTCTGTTAACCCGTCGATTGACATACAACTGAATATTGGGATTAGTGTATGTCAAATATCATCGCCATACCCGTGTGGGGTTTTCAAACAACAACAATTTATTTAAATAAATTATTGGTTAATAAATTTAACCAATTCAAATTCGGTTTGAATTATTTTTCTAATTAACCAATTTTGACTGTTCAATATATAAATGATCATTTTTTCCATTTTCATCTATCAGTTTAATATTAACATTTCTAACATGTTATATCACAAAATCATCATCACAATACACAAATCACCCAAATCATCCAAATAAATAAATACTCAACTACCCAATGTCATTTACTGTGCCATAAGTGGCCATTCGCGGAGTATGAAATGCGAGTGTCGCTAATATCCATACATCGCTTCCAGTTTATGTGATTTGTGCGAATTCGTGTGTTGAACTCCATACAACCAATAAAAATCAATACTGGCAATTTCTATATATTTACAGTTATAATAAATTAAATAAATGTACAAATGTTTTAGTGAAAGAATTCTCACATTCGTTTTCACTCCACCATTCTTTATTTCTGAATTTCTGTTTTTGAACCAAATTAAATGACCGTTTAATTTAGCTCAAAATCCAACTTGCTCCGTTTCCGTTCTGGTCAGTTCCACGTTGAAGAGTTTGATCCCACAATTCCAACGCGACTGAAATCGTCGGATTTCGACCTTGTATGAAAAAGAAATACTATTTAATACATTGAATAGCTTGACCAGCCAAACTCGAAACTTTACAGTACCCACTTCAAGATTTAGGGTTCTAAAACGCTGCCTCAGTGTTGCGCCGGTGTAACGACCCGGATTTCACCCGACCCCAATCGATCGCAAGATCGATCAAGACCGTTCAAAACCCGCGTACGTTAACTTTGGGCATACAACACATCAGAACAACAACACAGACTTCTATAACATCAATAATAAATGTTACATCAGATACATCAATAAATAATACAACGGAAGATACATTTACAATAAATTAAATACATTGCAGCGGAACTAATCTCAGCGGAAGGCCATCAATATTCTGGACCTAGCTTCAGACTTCAATCCAGGATCCTGCTTAACTATATCTGCAAAAATCTACTCGACTGCCCGTGTGGAAAGAGGGCACCCGAGTTTGCAAAGTGAAACAAACTACAGGTCGGTCGTGGGACTGGTGTGAGAATTCTATACTTAGCTTATCTAAATAGTAGGCTAATCACAGGACCACGCCGCTAACGCGGAACGGGTTTACTCCGTTGGATTGCCAGTGCATAATTAAAGTAAAACATCAAATAACGTAATGCTCTTTAGAAAAATGAAACCATTATAAGACCCAGGTCCCATCACACAATGCAACGCACACCAGAGGATAGGGTTTTACCTTATAATGGTCAAAAGATACTTGATACGTTAAAACGATATTATTATTAGTGTGTATATATATATTTATAACATTCAAATATAATATCAATCCTAGACGGCATAGGTACCATATACTATGTCACCGTACTAGTTATACAATCAAAACTGCAAGGGCGTATTGGGAATTGGGTTTCCATCATGAGATCAAGGCTAGGGATCGTCCTCTTCCGATTCGAGACACTCTAACAAATGCCTCAGGATCCCCCGCAGTGAACCCTTGGAACGGTAGGGCCGGTCCCCACCAAACGGTAGTGGATTGGCAATTCTTGAACATACGTTTCCCGGCCCTTTTGGACCTATAATATGACCACTTTCGGCCTATAAAACCCGAGGTACCTCAATCCAAAATCCACATAGTAAAATGTTGGGCCGTGTCAAAACCCTAACACCACTTCTAGCTAGAAAGAAACGCATGCATTCCCTATGGTCCATATCCCGTTTTTGACTCATACCGGGGTGTGAGGCTCGCGAAGTCACGATATACACAAAGCTATGCCTAAAGAGACTGCGCTTTGATCATTAACCATAAGGCCTGCTTTTCAACAAAGCCTTGATAATTTGCATCTTAGCATGTCACATTGTCAGACCCTACCATACTATTGATCATCTACCAATATACATATAACCTCTAAGCTCATACATCTTAGAGAAGGGTGATAAGTAAAGAATAAATTCTTCACCACCAGACACAAATATATAATCTGTAGCGTTCAACAAATACAGTAGAAAGGAATACAATGTCATACACACAATCCATTTACAAGTCCGCTCTGGGTCTGAGCGAAACAACGTGTCCGTCGATCACCAAATGCGTTTGGACGATCATTACCAAATACCTTGCCTTGGAAGGCCAATCCCAATTCAAGATACCAGTCATCATCATCCCAGCGATGTGAAATCTTCGGTCTTCAATCACCGTCTTCAGCTTCGACTCTTGATCGTCGTGATGATTATTCAGAATGGGTTAAACCCGATCTTTCTGAATAACTCGCGTATTTTGGGATAAAAACAAATATTGGAAAATCACACATTTCGTCACATTCCAACTCAGAATATTCTTTTAATAAGATATTCGTTTTAAAAGATTCTCATTAATTTTATCAAAGATAAACACTGAAAATAAAATCTATAAATCAATTTCCGAAATATGGAATTTCACAGAAATCAAATCAATACATAATCGATATAGATTTCTGTATCGGACTAATAATATACATGGAATAACGGCAAAGCCTCTTAAATTCCATATATAATATCGGTCTTCTTTTACAGAAGCCCATCTCGATTATTACCCATCGAATTTCCACTAAATTCCAATTTAATATATTAAATTGAAAAACTTGATTTTAGAAAATGCCTTTTTAAATCTATAAAATAGATTCATAAGTTCCAAATAATAATTTCAATGTAAATTGGATTAAAGGACAAATGTCGTTTAAAACATCGTCCACGATAAATCCACTTCACATCTCAGTTTATTTCATATCACAAAATATAATTGCAAATTCTTATAATCTTAATTAAAAAATTTCTCTTTAAATATCAATTATTATAAAGAAAACATCTTTAAAATAATCATTAAAAATATTCTTTATAAAAAGGTTCTAAATGGGAAGTATTCTTTATATTACAGATCTTTATCTTTTAAAAATATTCTTCGTTTTAACATATAGTTGATTAAAGATATATTACGAAAATATATGCACTTTATATAAAAAGTATTTCTAATGTAAAAATATTCTTATTTAAAAGAACACTTGAATCGAAATGCGGCTCAAACATTTACCATATAATTTGGATTACATGGATTTCACACACATCATATATATGACAATAATAGTAAAATCATCAAATCATCCATCTACATCCAAAGTGTAATTTCCACTGTGTAAGCGTTAAAATTAAATAATAATGCTCATTGCAGCCTGTCGATCTAACGATCAGCATACAACTAAAAATTGGGATTAGTGTATATAAATCTCATCCCAACACCCGTGTGGGGTTTTCAACCAAACAAACAAATAATAACCAAATTTGTGCACTTGGGCGATGTGTGAAAATTATCGTCCCAGTCACATACACAAGTCGGGTAACTTGTGAATGGGAGTGTAATACACAATACATATAATGATGACTAGAAAATATCTCTATTGCAATGAATGAATAATCGTAATAACTTTGTCCCTATTGACAATTCCTATTTTGCTAATTTAGACTCTAAACAAAAATGGTTATTTTGTTTTGGCAATTCTAATGAGGCAAAATGATAAATATTTTGATTTAACTATCCTATCTTGACATGTATATATCTTGTCAAACATATATTTATGTATATATATAAAAATTGGTTCAACTAATTCATTTTGACAAAATGAATATTTCTGACAAAATGTAAAATTTTGTTTAACTAGTATAAATTGGCTAAAATGAATAATTATTTTTAACTAATGTAAATTAATATAAATGAATAATTGGTTTTAACTAACATAAATTTACAGAAATGAAAAATTTGCGTTTCAATTCTAATAAAATATGCCAATGCTATATTTTGTTTCATTCTTTTTAATTTAGACAAAATGAGTGTTTTTGTCTATTTTACTTTAATGATAAAAATGTAAATGTTTAGTTATTAAAATGTAACTTTTAAATTCTATCCTTTATTTCAAGCAATATTTATTCATATCAAAATTACAAATCAAGAATATAATTTCCAATCTGATGATTTGTTTGCATTAATGAATTGCAAACAAAGATGAACATTATTTTAAGGTTTTATTTGCAACAAGGAATGCAAATAACAAATGCAACTTTTATTTTATTTAAAAGTACATTTGAGTGAATGTAAAAAGAACCTCATTTACAAAGTGTAATTACGTTGTTGAAAGTAAATAAAAGAAACAAATTCTATTTAAACGAGTATTTGCATTTATGAATGCAAACAAAGAATAGTTTTGTTTACAAATTATATATACATGAGTGAATGTAAATAAAGAACAAAATTTATTTTCAAAGTATATTTTAAACAAATTCTATTAAATGTATAAAAGTGCGTACATTAGGGTTAGAAAATGTAGATAAAGAAAATAGACTATAGTTTCATTGAATATTTACATTGATAAATGCAAATAAAAGAATAAACCTTAATTTTCAATGCATATATATTGATAAATGCAAACAAAGAAATAAACTTTATTTTCAATATATGTTTGTATTTGCATTGGTGAATGCAAATAATAATTTGTTTTCAATATACATTTTGCATTGGTAAATGCAAAAAAAAGAACAATTTCTATTTTCTATATATATATATATATATATGCGTGGCTGAATGTAAATAGAAGAACAAACATTATTTTCAAAACATGTTTACACTTGCGAATGCAAATAAAAGAACAAAACTTTATTTCCAATATGTGTTTGCATTTGTGAATGCAAATAAAAAAATAAATTTTACTTTTAATGTTTATTTACATTAGTAAATGCAAATAAAAGAATAAACTTGAATTTCAATGTATATTTATATTTGAAAATGCAAATAAAAGGATAGTTTTTATTTCAAAGTATATTTGCATTTGAAAATGCAAATAAAAGAACAATTTCTAATTTCAAAGAATATTTGCATTGTGAGGTGCAAATGAAAAGTGAACTTTTAATCTCTATATTTATTTGTAATTTTTAACGTAAACAAAATGTGAATTTTTATTTAATTCTATTCAAGGCAT
Organism: Allium sativum; assembly: GCA_030737875.1. Taxonomy (NCBI): domain Eukaryota; kingdom Viridiplantae; phylum Streptophyta; class Magnoliopsida; order Asparagales; family Amaryllidaceae; genus Allium; species Allium sativum. Next base: position 142,896,229 of record CM060913.1, on the reverse strand, counting down.
AAAAATGTTCATTTTATCTCCATAATCATGTTTTGACAAAGATGTTATTTTTATTACAATAATTATATTTTGACAAAATGTTTTCTTTTTATTTACATAATAAACTTCTAATCAAATATGTCCTTTTGATTTGCATAACATATTTCAAATAAAAATGTTGTTTTTATATTATTAATCAAAAATGTTATTTTTGATCTAATGTACATTTTACACTAAGAATGACATTTTATTCTTAATATACAATTTTCACTAAAAATGATCAAAATAATATTTTATTTAAATTGAATAGACAATATAATTAAATTCAACAAATATTGAAAATCCATTGTTGTCCAAATTCTATCGTAGGTAACAAATAAAAATAATATTTTATTTGTCATTCAAATCCTGTTGTAAAATAAACAAATAAAATAAGGTTTTATTCATTGTCTAAATTATATTGTAAAGTAAACAAATAAAAAAATATTTTATTCATTGACCAAATTCTGTTGTTATATAAACAAATAAAAATAAGATTTTATTTGTTAACCAATCTCTGTCGTTATATAAACAAATAAAATAAGATTTTATTTGTCGCCCAATTTCCATTGTAATATCAACAAATAAAAAGGAGTTTTTATTTGTCGTTCAATTTCTATTGTTAAATCAACAAATAAAAAAATAAGTATTTATTTGTTGTTCAACCTCTATTGTAAAATCAACAAATAAAAATAAATTTTTATTTGGCGTTCAATTTCTTTTGTTATATCAACAAATAAAAAAAAATGAGTTTTTATTTGTCGCTCCAATCCTATTGTTCATTTCAGAATAAAAAAAATTTAATAACATAATTAAATTATTACAACTGGATCTGAATAAATATGATTTAAATCTTAATAAAATATGTTTTAGATCTACTTTTAGATCTAATTTTCTAACTGCAAATAAATTCAACAATATATAAAATTCCAATGCGGATTTAGCATATCATGAACAACAACACATACAACATGCAATAATTAACCATTCAAACAACACTGAACATTTCAGATCTGAATTAACATGATAATACAATTATTTTTAACGCGAGGAAATAATTAATAATTAAATAAATAAAATTAGAATTCTCACATTTGAATTTTGGCTGAAAATCAACTGTCTCTGTTTCAGCTGCGGTCTGCGCCATCGTGAAGATCTCGGAAAGACGAGTCCAACGCAACTTACGGTTCGTCAATCGGACCTCGTTTGAGAGAGATATTGATTTTTAAAGATTGCATAAATTAAATAATTAAATTAATAAAATAATAATATTAAAAAGAACGGACCTTCTTCCTCTTCTCGTTCACGTAACCGAGCCACACCCATATCAACCGTTCCCCCTTCCGTGCACGCGCCACCTTGGCCACCCAGTCGCCGATCAGACTCCGCCACATGAACCGCCTCGGCCAAGACCTTCTCTGCCCTGAAGCCTGCCGAACTCGGTGGTCCCACCACCCTGAAATCCGACCACGAACGCGCGGCATTTAGGCTCGAAATTCGTGAAATCCGTGCAGCGAAAACCCAACATCACCGTACGGATTGAAAGGTCTCTCGAAGAGCTTCGATTTGGTATATCATATGTCGATTTTCGTTGAACGGATCAAAAGATATTAGCATTTCAATTTCGGATGATTTCAGCCTTCGAAAATAGGGTGGCGGCTGCCATGAATTAGGGTTTCGAATTTAATATTATTTTAATATTTAGTCTCGAAAAATGTGCTTAAAAGGTGGATTTTCGGACTTTCTCCGATTTGGGCCTGCTTACTGTCGTCCTTAAGGTTTTGAAACCTTCTGAACGCAATGGGATAGGTCCCGTTGCCCAATTCCGAAATTTGTATATATTTTATTTAAAATTCCATTAAAAATTAATTAATTAAATATTGACTGTACATTAAAATATGCCGGGGCCACATATGACCTCAGAAAATTCTAAAAAAATATTTTTAGCTTTCTTATGACGATACGAATCCAACAAAATTATTTTCGTCAAATTCTGAGACTGTTTGAAAAATGGCTATTTTTAAGGCGTTTAAATTTAGTGAAAATTAGGCTCACATCCCTAAAACATTTCAAAATGTAAGCCACGTCCAGTGTAAAGATTTATCCATTTCCGGTCCCTAGAATTGAGGTGCCGCTTTTCTTTTTTTGGTCCAAACCGCCTCCTGCTGCTCCCCTTCGTCTTTTCTCATTTCTGACCAGAAAAAAAATGCGCCAGCCACTAAAAAAAAAAAATTCAAAAAATAGGAAATATTCTCAGAAGCATTCGCCAAAAAAAAAAATTGCATACTTCTGTGCAACTATTGTCAATAGTAGCATACATTCATGCATATATTCATATAGTGTATTTATATTGAAAATATGGACCAATATTCGCATATATGTATGCAACTATTACCAATAAACTGCATACATGTATGCATACAAAGTTGAACTGAGATTCAAGTGTTGCGCAAGTGTTGTGCAAGTGTTGCGAATATTTGCATACATGAATGCAACTATTCTGTATATATGCATGCATGTGTGCAACAAAGTTAGAAGGGGCGATGGCTTCTGAATTTGCGCATGAATGTATGCATGTATTCTGTATAAGAGCATAAATGTGTGTAACAATGTCTGAAAACGGTGAATGGTTTAAAAACAAGCCAAATTTGAATATATGCATAAAATGATGCATATATTGGTGTTTTGCTGCATATATGTATGCATTTGTACTGCAGTTTGGCACAACACTGAAATATAAGCATGAATGTATGCAACTATGTACGAATATATGCATCTTTTGATGCAAAAACCTGCTGTTTCGCCGTTTTGTGTTATTTTGGGTTTTGACGTGGTTTTTGATTGTTTTTTCACCTGAATTTTTTGGTGTGAACGTGTTTTATTTAATAATGAATTTACGTGATTTTTTTTAATTTTTTTTATATGTTTTTGAAAAATAGGGACCTAATTTACATGAAAAGTTGGACCGGATGCGAGCCTAATTTTGAAACTTAATAGGGACCTGTGACAAACGGACCCTTAAATTTAACTGAAATAGTCAAAACACATTTTCTTTTTCCACGCTCACATATTAATTCGAAAAATTCTGAAAATTGAAATCTAGATATAATTCGACGTTGCGATTCCAACAACAGTGGTTTCGTCGAAAACGGAAGTCATTTCAAAAATGACAATTTTCAAGGCCAATATATTTAATATTAAAAATACATTTTTAAACAAATAAATTCCGAAACTCAAAATATATAAGTGTTTACTGTTTCTCAATGCAGAAACGTCATTCCGAACTCAATGGAAGTGGTTTCGAGTCGAAATTCCTTCATATGTGAAAAGTAGCCTTTCGGGCCATATATATTATATATATAAATTCTACAACAACCTTTCTAAAAATTGAATTGGCCATAACTTTTGATTTCCGCTATGAAATTTCAATTTTTCAGATTCATTAGAAAGATATTGTTAAACAGATTCAAATATTTCTGGTTTCACTCAATTCTGATTTATTTTGAATCCTGTACATTCAGTTAAAGTTTAAAAATCAAATTTTCAAACTACCGCGCCATTTCTAACTCCATTTATATTTAGATTAAATTTATTCGTTCTAACTTTGATAAAAATGAATTCTAGCCATTATTATTTATAATAAATTATATTATAACCTCAAAATTCATTAAAATTTTCTAAAATAAATTTTTTAAATTGATTCAGAATTTGCGGGTTGTTACAATCTCCCCCACTTAAAATCTTTTCGTCCTCGAAAAGGAAATGAAGCTAAAGTTGTTTATTTAACTAATTTAATTTTCATTCTTTAATTGTTTAATCATTTTATTAGTTGAACTCGTATTCACACAACACAATCATCAATTAATTAGTTGATTAAATTTTCAAAAATATATAACTTTTATATATTCAAAGTCATATTTTCTAAAATCAAACTATATATAATAACAAGTACGTTAATTATGAATTTTCCACTCTGACTCATTCTAGGGCGTTGCTAACCCCATCTCTAACGAGTATTCTCATTCTAGGATACTGCTAATCCTATCTCTAATGAGTATTCTTATTGGATATTACTAATCCAACCTCTGATGACATGAGTCTTCTGTTCAGTTCTAATGAATTGTACCCCAAAGATTTGAGCTAACCTGGCTCTGATACCAGCTGTAACGACCCGGATTTCGCCCAACCCCAATCGATCGCAAGATCGATCAAGACCGTTCAAAACCCGCGTACGTTAACTTTGGGCATACAACACATCAGAACAACAACACAGACTTCTATGACATCAATAATAAATGTTACATCAGAGTACAGAATATATCAGAGTACATCAATAAATAATACAGCGGAAGATACATTTACAATAAATTAAATACATTACAGCGAAACTAATCTCAGCGGAAGGCCATCAATATTCTGGACCCAGCTTCAGACTTCAATCCAGGATCCTGCTTAACTATATCTGCAAAAAGCTACTCGACTGCCCATGTAGAAAGAGGGCACCCGAGTTTGCAAAGTGAAACAAACTACAGGTCAGACGTGGGACTGGTGTGAGAATTCTATACTTAGCTTATCTAAATAGTAGGTTAATCACAGGACCACGCCGCTAACGCGGAACGGGTTTACTCCATTGGATTACCAGTGCATAATTAAAGTAAATCGTCAAATAACGTAATGCTTTTTAGAAAAATGAAACCATTATAAGACCTAGGTCCCATCACACAATGCAACGCACACCAGAGGATAGGGTTTTACCATATAATGGTCAAAAGATGCTTGATACGTAAAAACGATATTATTATTAGTGTGTATATATATATTTAAAACATTCAAATATAATATCAATCCTAGACGGCATAGGTACCATATACCATGTCGCCGTACTAGTTATACAATCAAAACCGCAAGGGCATATTGGGAATTGGGTTTCCATCATGAGATCGAGGCTAGGGATCGTCCTCTTCCGATTCGAGACACTCTAGCAAATGCCTCAGGATCCCCCGTAGTGAACCCTTGGAACGGTAGGGCCGGTCCCCACCTAACGGTAGTGGATTGGCAATTCCTGAACATACGTTTCCCAGCACTTTTGGACCTATATTATGACCACTTTCGGCCTATTAAAACCCGAGGTACCTCAATCCAAAATCCACATAGTAAAATGTCGGGCCGTGTCAAAACCCAAACACCACTTCTAGCTAGAAAGAAACGCATGCACTCCCTACGGTCCATATCCCGTTTTTGACTCATACCGGGGTGCGAGGCTCGCGAAGTCACGATATACACAAAGCTATGCCTAAAGAGACCGTGCTTTGATCATCAACCACAAGGCCTGCTTTTCAACAAAACCTTGATCATTTGCATCTTAGCATGTCAAATTGTCAGACCCTACCATACTACTGATCATCTACCAATATACATATAACCTCTAAGCTCATATGTCTTAGAGAAGGGTGATAAGTAAAGAATAAATTCTTCACCACCAGACAGAAATATATAATCAGTAGCGTTCAACAAATACAGTAGAAAGGAATACAATGTCATACACACAATCCATTTACAAGTCCGCTCTGGGTCTGAGCGAAACAACGTGTCCGTCGATCTCCAAATGCGTTTGGACGATCATTACCAAATACCTTGCCTTGGAAGGCCAATCCCAATTCAAGATACCGTTCATCATCATCCCAACGATGTGAAAATCTTCGGTCTTTAATCACCGTCTTCATCTTCGACTCTTGATCGTCGTGATGATTATTCAGAATGGGTTAAACCCGGTCTTTCTGAATAACTCGCGTATTTTGGGATAAAAAAATATATTGGAAAATCACACATTTCGTCACATTCCAACTCAGAATATTATTTTAATAAGATATTCGTTTTAAAAGATTCTCATTAATTTTATCAAAGATAAACACTGAAAATAAAATCTATAAATCAATTTCCGAAATATGGAATTTCACAGAAATCAAATCAATACATAATCGATATAGATTTCTGTATCGGACTAATAATATACATGGAATAACGGCAAAGCCTCTTAAATTCCATATATAATATCGGTCTTCTTTTACAGAAGCCCATCTCGATTATTACCCATCGAATTTCCACTAAATTCCAATTTAATATATTAAATTGAAAAACTTGATTTTAGAAAATGCCTTTTTAAATCTATAAAATAGATTCATAAGTTCCAAATAATAATTTCAATGTAAATTGGATTAAAGGACAAATGTCGTTTAAAACATCGTCCACGATAAATCCACTTCACATCTCAGTTTATTTCATATCACAAAATATAATTGCAAATTCTTATAATCTTAATTAAAAAATTTCTCTTTAAATATCAATTATTATAAAGAAAACATCTTTAAAATAATCATTAAAAATATTCTTTATAAAAAGGTTCTAAATGGGAAGTATTCTTTATATTACAGATCTTTATCTTCTACAAATATTCTTCGTTTTAACATATAGTTGATTAAAGATATATTACGAAAATATATGCACTTTATATAAAAAGTATTTCTAATGTAAAAATATTCTTATTTAAAAGAACACTTGAATCGAAATGCGGCTCAAACATTTACCATATAATTTGGATTACATGGATTTCACACACATCATATATATGACAATAATAGTAAAATCATCAAATCATCCATCTACATCCAAAGTGTAATTTCCACTGTGTAAGCGTTAAAATTAAATAATAACGCTCATCGCAGCCTGTCGATCTAACGATCAACATACAACTAAAAATTGGGATTAGTGTATATAAATCTCATCCCAACAACCGTGTGGGGTTTTCAACCAAACAAACAAATAATAACCTAATTTGTGCACTTGGGCGATATGTAAACATTATCGTCCCAATCACATACACAAGTCGGGTAACTTGTGAATGGGAGTGTAATACACAATACATATAATGATGACTAGAAAATATCTCTATTGCAATGAATGAATAAGCATAATAACTTTGTCCCTATTGACAATTTCTATTTTGCTAATTTAGACTCTAAACAAAAATGGTTATTTTGTTTTGGCAATTCTAATGAGGCGAAATGATAAATATTTTGATTAAACTATCCTATCTTGACATGTATATATCTTGTCCAACATATATATATATATATATATATATATATATATATATATATAAATTGCTTCAACTAATTCATTTTGACAAAATGAATATTTCTGACAAAATGTAAAATTTTGTTTAACTAGTATAAATTGGCTAAAATGAATAATTAGTTTTAACTAATGTAAATTAATAAAAATGAATAATTGGTTTTAACTAATATAAATTTACAGAAATGAATAATTTGTGTTTCGATTCTAATAAAATATGCCAATGCTATATTTTGTTTCATTCTTTTTAATTTAGACAAAAAGAGTGTTTTTGTCTATTTTACTTTAATGATAAAAATGTAAATGTTTAGTTAAAATGTAAATGTTTAGTTATTAAAATGTAACTTTTAAATTTTATCCTTTATTTCAAGCAATCTTTATTCATATCAAAATTATAAATCTAGAATATAATTTCCAATCTGATGATTTGTTTGCATTAATGAATTGCAAACAAAGATGAACATTATTTTAAGGTTTTATTTGCAACAAGGAATGCAAATAACAAATGCAACTTTTATTTTATTTAAAAGTACATTTGAGTGAATGTAAAAAGAACCTCATTTACAAAGTGTATTTACGTTGTTGAATGTAAATAAAAGAAACAAATTCTATTTAAAAGAGTATTTGCATTTATGAATGCAAACAAAGAATAGTTTTGTTTACAAATTATATATACATTAGTGAATGTAAATAAAGAACTAAATTTATTTTCAAAGTATATTTTAAACAAATTCTATTAAATGTATAAAAGTGTGTACATTGGGGTTGGAAAATGTAGATAAAGAAAATAGACTATAGTTTCATTGAATATTTACATTGATAAATGCAAATAAAAGAATAAACCTTAATTTTCAATGCGTATATATTGATAAATGCAAACAAAGAAATAAACTTTATTTTCAATATATGTTTGTATTTGCATTGGTGAATGCAAATAATAATTTGTTTTCAATATACATTTTGCATTGGTAAATGCAAAAAAAAGAACAATTTCTATTTTCTATATATATATGCATGGCTGAATGTAAATAGAAGAACAAACTTTATTTTCAAAACATGTTTACACTTGCGAATGCAAATAAAAGAACAAAACTTTATTACCAATATGTGTTTGCATTTGTGAATGCAAATAAAAGAATAAATTTTACTTTTAATGTTTATTTACATTAGTAAATGCAAATAAAAGAATAAACTTGAATTTCAATGTATATTTATATTTGAAAATGCAAATAAAAGGACAGTTTTTATTTCAAAGTATATTTGCATTTGAAAATGCAAATAAAAAAACAATTTCTAATTTCAAAGAATATTTGCATTGTGAGGTGCAAATGAAAAGTGAACTATTAATCTCTATATTTATTTGTAATTTTTAACGTAAACAAAATGTGAATTTTTATTTAATTCTATTCAAGGCATAAAAATGTTCATTTTATCTCCATAATCATGTTTTGACAAAGATGTTATTTTTATTACAATAATTATATTTTTGACAAAATGTTTTCTTTTTATTTACATAATAAACTTCTAATCAAAAATGTCCTTTTGATTTGCATAACATATTTCAAATAAAAATGTTGTTTTTATATTTCTAATCAAAAATGTTATTTTTGATCTAATGTACATTTTACACTAAGAATGACATTTTATTCTTAATATACAATTTTCAGTAAAAATGATCAAAATAATATTTTATTTAAATTGAATTGACAATATAATTAAATTCAACAAATATTGAAAATCCATTGTTGTTCAAATTCTATCGTAGGTAACAAATAAAAATAATATTTTTTTGTCATTCAAATCCTGTTGTAAAATAAACAAATAAAATAAGGTTTTATTCGTTGTCTAAATTCTATTGTAAAGTAAACAAATAAAAAAAATATTTTATTCGTTGATCAAATTATGTTGTTATATAAACAAATAAAAATAAGATTTTATTTGTTAACCAATCTCTATCGTTATATAAACAAATAAAATAAGATTTTATTTGTCGTCCAATTTCCATTGTAATATCAACAAATAAAAAGGAGTTTTTATTTATCGTTCAATTTCTATTGTTAAATCAACAAATAAAAAAAAAAGTATTTATTTGTTGTTCAATCTCTATTGTAAAATCAACAAATAAAAATAAATTTTTATTTGGCGTTCAATTTCTTTTGTTATATCAACAAATAAAAAAAAAATGAGTTTTTATTTGTCGCTCCAATCCTATTGTTCATTTCAGAATAATAAAAAAAAATTAATAACATAAATAAATTATTACAACTGGATCTGAATAAATATGATTTAAATCTGAATAAAATATGTTTTAGATCTAATTTTAGATATAATTTTCTAACTGCAAATAAATTCAGCAATATATAAAATTCCAATGCGGATTTAGCATATCATGAACAACAACACATACAACAAGCAACAATTAACCATTTAATCAACACAGAACATTTCAGATCTGAATTAACATGATAATACAATTATTTTTAGCGTGAGAAAATAATTAATAATTAATTAAAAAATAAAATTAGAATTCTCACATTTGAATTTTGGCTGAAAATCAACTCTCTGTTTCAGCTGCGGTCTGCGCCATCGTGAAGATCTCGGAAAGACGAGTCCAACGCAACTTACGGTTCGTCAATCGGACCTCATATGAGAGATATCGAGTTTTAAAGATTGCATAAATTAAATAATTAAATTAATAAAATAATAATATTAAAAAGAACGGACCTTCTTCCTCTTCTCGTTCACGTAACCGAGCCGCACCCATATCAACCGTTTCCCCTTCCGTGCGCACGCCACCTCGGCCACCCAGGCGCCGATCAGACTCTGCCACACGAACCGCCTCGGCCAAGACCTCCTCTGCCCTGAAGCCCGCCGAACTCGGTGGTCCAACACATCGAAATCCAACCACTAACGCGCGGCCTTTAGGCTCGAAATTCGTGAAATCCGTGCAGCGAAAACCCATCATCACCGTACGGATTGAAAGGTCTCTCGAAGAGCTTCGATTTGGTATATCATATGTCGATTTTCGTTGAACGGATCAAAAGATATTAGCATTTCAATTTCGGATGATTTCAGCCTTCAAAAATTGGGCGGCGGCTGCCATGAATTAGGGTTTCGGATTTAATATTATTTTAATATTTAATCTCGAAAAATGTGCTTAAAAGGTGGATTTTCGGACTTTCTCCGATTTGGGCCTGCTTATTGTCGTTCATAAGGTTTTGACATCTTCTGTACGCAATGGGATAGGTCCCGTGGCCCAATTCCGAAATTTGTATATATTTTATTTAAAATTCCATTAAAAATTAATTAATTAAATATTGACCGTACATTAAAATATGCCGGGGCCACATATGACCTCAGAAAATTCTAAAAAAAATATTTTTAGCTTTCTTATGACGATACGAATCCAACAAAAAAAATTTCGTCGAATTCTGAGACTGTTTGAAAAATGGCAATTTTTAAGGCGTTTAAATTTAACTTAACTAGTCAAAACACATTTTCTTTTGCCACGCTCACATATTAATTCGAAAAATTCTGAAAATTGAAATCGAGCTATAATTCGACATTCCGGTTCCAACAAAAGTAGTTTCGTCGAAAATGGAGGTCATTTGATAAATGACTATTTTCAAGGCCAATATATTTAATATTAAAAATGCATTTTTAAACAAATAAATTCCGAAACTCAAAATATATAAGTGTTTACTGTTTTTCAATGCAGAAACGTCATTCCAAACTCAATGGAAGTGGTTTCGAGTCGAAATTCCTTCATATGTGAAAAGTAGCCTTTCAGGCCATATATATTATATATATAAATTCTACAGCGACCTTTCTAAAAATTGAATTGGCCATAACTTTTGATTTCCGCTATGAAATATCAATTTTTCAGATTCCTTAGAAAGATATTGTTAAACAGATTTAAATATTTTTGGTTTCACTCAATTCTGATTTGTTTTGAATCCTGTACATTCAGTTAAAGTTTAAAAATCCAATTTTCAAACTACCGCGCCATTTCTAACTCCATTTATATTTAAATTAAATTTATTCGTTCTGACTTTGATAAAAATGAATTCTAGCCATTATTATTTATAATAAATTATATTATAACCTCAAAATTCATTAAAATTTTCTAAAATAAAAATTTAAAATTGATCCAGAATTTACGGGTTGTTACAGCTGGAATCTGACCAGATTCCTCCACTACGTCGACCTACGTGCCACCCACAACGTCAGCGATAGGGATCAACTCGAGCCCCCTTGTACTAAAATTAGCTGCGAACGAGTAGCTTTTGAGCTCGAATTTATAGCTATACACCACTTCAGAAACGATCACCCCCTTATAGATGTGAAGATCTCAGAGATCCCTATCGTTTTTGTGTTGAGAGATTCACGGATTATTTTGTGGATTGAGAATGGTTTATGATCCAAATTAGAACATTTTCGGCCCTTAGTTTAGTTAAACGACGACATAGAATGCGTTGACCAAGAAGAGACTAAGAATAGGGTTTTGACCACTTTCTATTTATATATATGTTTATTTTTTTATAATATTTTGTTCTATTATTTCCGTTTCGCATCCGAACTCCAAACGAGACCCAACGAATGTCGCCCCTAGCTCAATACCCTTTTTTCGAACATAATGGGAAATTATTGGTAAGCCAATTCGACTGTCTCGATCAGTTTTAATCAAAATTAAAATATATATTAATATAACGGTCAATATTGAATTTGAACGTACATTTTAATTTACTAGGGCAACATACTGACTCCAAAAATTATAGAAAAATAAATATAGCTATGTTTTGACGATACAGTCATAACAAAACTAATTTCATCGAATTTGGAAACCTTTTGAAAAATGGCCTTTTAACTGGTCGATCCAATTTAACTGAATTTACCAAACACGTTTAAATATACCACGCTCACATATTAATTCCAAAAATTATGAAATTTGAAACCTAACAATAATTTGACATTCCGAATCCAACAAAATTGGTTTCGTCAAAAATGGAGGTCGTTTGCAAAATGACTATTTTTAAGGGCTATATATGGTTTTAAATATATATAAATTCCATAGCAACAATTCTTAATTTTAAACTGGACATAACTTTCAATTTATAGTATGAAATGTCAAATTTTCACGTTCTTTAGAAAGATATAATTAAACAGATTCTAATGTTTTTGGTTTTACTGAAATCTGATTTATTTTGAACTCTGTACATTCGAAATTAAAAATTGAATTTTCAAACTATCGCGCCATTTCAAGCTCGTTTTATAATTAAATTAAATCCTTACGTTCTAGCTTCGATTTAAATAAATTTTTAGTTGTTATTATTTAAAATAAATCATTTTAAATATTCAAAATCCATTAAAATAGCTAAAATAAAAAATTTTAATTGGTTCAGAAATTCCGGGTTGTTGCAATGGAAAACCTCTACCCAAGTAATTTCAGGTTTCACAATAGATGTAGATCCCATCTTAAATGCACCTCCAACAACGGACAAAAGGAAGAAAATCATTATTGAAGTTGTACTAACTTTATCTAATTTATCCATTCGTACCTTATTTGATACTAGGGATATGACGGTAACTCCACACCACCTGCACCTAAAGAAGAAAGGGCGTGCTGTACATATGCTAGGCTGATATCAGATGATTATCAATGAAGAAAACAAAAGCAATTTATCGTATAACTCATAGCGTAAGGATAAAATATAATAAGAACAAATATAATAAAATAGTAGCAAAACATAATAAAGTGGAAGCCCTAACTTCATAAAACAGCAAAATTATGCATAATATGTCGTAATATTTGGATACATCATTTCCTTATTACATCCTTTAGAGTTTTAATCAAATAGTGGAAGTAAAATATATATAAAATACAGAATAACACGCCAGCTCTCCCAGCTCATCCTCAAATTAGCTTCAATATTACCTGAACCTCTTATCTAGTCAATTCAATATTAATGAACATCCAAGATAATAAGTGGAAACACAAAAACTTGGGTCAAACAACAATTTGATTTGAGTGATAATGATGATCAAAAGTTTTATTAGAAAATACGCTTGTTGACAGCTTTAAATATCATACTTGACCTGTCCCTACAACCAAAGAGTTAGCATATGATAATGAAGTAAAATAGTCTACTTAAGTAGATAAATAATAGAGGATATTAATCAACACAGAAGAGTCTGTTAGCCCATATCCTAGGTCTATTCCTCATCCCCACACCAAAACCCTATACTTAATAGAATATCAGAGGAATAAGATAAGAACATCCATAACAATCATAGCATGCATTAAGCAAAACCTAACCATTACCTATTAAAGCCTCGATTACACTAATAACAGTATGACCATCCTTTCTTATTCTACGAGCTAATTGGAAACCATGATTTTAACCAGACTACTGTGTTTCCAAATGCATTGGCCTTTTAGAACTAGGTGTCCAACAGTTAGACCACTTCCCAAGTGTTCCATAATACCCCTGCTTTTAGTCGACAACTAGAACAATGTAAGCTATCAAAGATTTCTTGGCACTCCCAAACACAATAGCTTTCAATCTCTCATTTTAGGTTTAAGCCCCACTACAACCGATCCATTATCCGGTAGTCTTGTTCCATTCTGAATTTCCTAACACACTTCTTCGATACCAACTTGAATTTTCCATTGAAAAGTCACAAGTTCCTTGCAGAAGCAGTTAGCACAACCCTAAAGATATGATCAATCTATCCCATGGATTCTCTAGCCTTCTCTTTCCCCGGTCACTTGGCTTTGAATGAACTATAATTTCGTTTCTAAATGAACAATGAAATTATGTTTGGAGATTTGCAGTTAATTATAGAAGAAATGTTACATTTGATACATAAATACTTTAATCTTAGAAACACCATGTTTCAAATCTCGAAGCACACTACTGTGGGATTATAAATGCTGACTTTGAAGTTTTAAAACTTTGGCTTCGAAACATTCTGCTTTAGGCTCAAAACACCTTGTTGTGTACCACAAAACATCCTACTTTGAAATGGTTGCTTCGAACTTCAAAGCAATCTGTTCAGAGTAAAGACAATCATGTTAATTATAATTAGGTCGAAACAAGATCTTTAGGACAAATTTCTACCTTCAAAATACTTATCTTCTCCCATCTATGACATTCATTCGAAACACCTCTTACTTCGAATTTCAACTCCCTTGCTTTAAAACATCAACTTCTTCCTCACCTTTCCCTCGAATGTCTTGATTCGTATCGATTTGAAACAACATGGTTTTGATTTGCATTAAAACTAACATTCGTTATTTCAAATTGAAGCTCTAATATTAATGTCACTTCGAGTCCCCACTTCACCTTGCTATGCATAGAGCTCCCTTAAGTTGCTTCATCCCACCTTGCTGTTGCTGTTAATCTATTTAGTGCTTCTTGAAACCATCTTATTACTGCGAATCATCCGGGTTGTTATGCTTTGAATCACTAGGTTTATTTAAAACCCTCTTTTTTTGCTCTAAGGTAACTACTTTACCTTTGTGAATCCTCTACGTCTGCTTTGAACGTAATGCGTTATCTACTTGCTTTGATTCAATGCTCACTAACCACACTAGAAGCAACCTCTTCTTTCTTTGAAACCTCGTGCTTACTTGAAGCCTAAACAATAACTTTAAGTTTGTCTTTCGCTGAATTTGAAACACTCCCAATATTTAGAATTTTTCTCTAATCTTCTTCGACCATCTTCTAACCAGCTCTGATCATTTTTTGACTATCCATACATATCCTAAAATGCACAACATTAACAAACAAGGTTAAACATAGCAAGTAGTTCATCTATCCATCCTTTCAACCAATAGTTTAACTGTTCAAGCATTCAAACAACGTGAATTCATTCAAACAATTTAAACATCAATTTAATTGAAAAAATATATTTGAACATGATCATGATTCAACCTACCACGATCATAAATCTACCATAAAAGACCTTGAATCATGCTAAGTCTAACGTTTTCACTATTATATTTTATACTTCAATTATTCCTAAGATTTCGAATGTGAGATTAATAAATTCTGTTAAATTTTTAACAATAATTCAATGTTTATATTATTAAAATATACTATTTAAAACATTTGATCTAATTTAAACATGCGAGGGGTTATCATTACTCACCTAATCTCCAAAATTAATGAAATAGAATGAAGATCCAATCCAAACAACAACAATCTTATGATAACCCAACCAAAATGGGGAGATTCAGTCACTTTATGTAGATCCAATCTCTAATGAATAGTTATAGAAGATTTGATGAAAAATTTAGCAAAAATTTGTAGGTTTGGGGATGAATTAACATAAATTGATAAACTAATGAGAGGGGAAATAAAAATGAATCCCTTGTTCTTATTTATTACTAAAGATGACTAGACTTATGGGCATGACAATTTCATCACATTTGCACTACTCTAGCCAGTGGATTCTAAAAGCTAACGATGTTGTTTCTCCTAAACTAGTGATTCATTTTCTTATTGACCATTCTAAGGAATGAGGAACTATCATCTTGAAGCAACGAGGTTGGTTAAACTTCTAATTTAGCTCCTGTTAAAAGCTATAACTGATAGAAGACTTTCTAAGGACAAAACGATCACAAAGATATAAAACCTCCTAAAAAACCATATCCTAAAATATTAGAATGGTACAATCACATTAAATTAAACAAAATTATTTTACTATCCTTCTATAGTTTTAAAATATGGGTCATTACATTATCCTCCTTTTAGGAAATTTTTCCACAATTTTTTCACTAAAAAAGCGTGAGAAAACTCAATATTTTGCATGCTTAACATCCACGAGAGACCATCCTACCATTAAATCTAGTATCCAAGCAAAAAAAATTCTAACCTAACATGAATAATTCAATTAATATAAAACACATTGGGATAAGTTTATATGATAAAGGAAACTTACCACCTAAAAAGTTTTGGATAACCCGTCCTCATACTCTCCTCTGTTCCATATGTACAGTCACCTTCATCCTTGCTTCATTGTATCTTAAGTAATTTAGCAACCTTCGCCTAAAGTTGTTTCATGTCATTTCCCACAATTAGAAGTGACTCACAAGGTCTTGGAACTCATGCCTCTTCCTTGACATCTTTTAGAAGATCCAGTGTTGTCACAATGGCTGATTCATGCTCAAACTTCCGTAGGTAAGAGAGATGAAAACATTGTGCACATCCACCATCCTTAGAGGTAGATCCACTCTATAGGCTAATTTCCATATTCTCAAAATAATTAGGAAGGGTCTAATAAATCTACGCGCAAACTTACCTTTCCTACCAAACCTAACAACAATCTTCAAGGGAGAAACTTTCACAAATACTATCCAACTAGAAAACATCAACAAGAGAAAGGATAATGTAAAGGGATGCCAAGACAATGAGTTTCAAAACCAATTGAGGGCATTTTATTAATATTATACTTCTGGAGAAATAGAAGGAGCAAAAGACTTCTTTCATCAAGGTAAAACCCCTTCGATAGTGTCAAAGGCACACCTATTTTTATCATGGCAAAGCAACAACCTTTACACAAGCTATAAGGAAAGCTAGTTCATGACGTTTGAACAAAACACGCACTCAAAGTCATTCGAAGGGGAGGTTTTGACCATATGATCTTGAAGAAAATTCCTATCACATAAAGAAAGCTTCATCCTGGAAAGAATGGCCTTTTGGAGTCCCCAAAGCAAATGAACATCGAAGGTATATTGCATAATACAAGCACCGGCCTTCCCCTTGGATCAAACACTATCATTCGATGGATTTGTAGGCCATACTAAAGAGTACTTATCAAAAAGTCATAGCTGAACCACACTTCCATTTCCATACTACATGAAAAGCCCTAGAGCATGAAGCATTGAAGCTGTTTCCGCTCAACTCTCAAGCAAATCGATGTAAAGTCATCGAAGCGATAATCAGGGCAGATAGGGGTCATCCTGCACCTATAAATACCACTTTAGCTTTAGAATCTGGACGAGATTTTATCATTCTCTCACTTGTATACAAAATTTTAATTTGTAAACCAAATTATTAAATCAATTTTGGAATTTCCAAGAATTAAGATACTACAATCTCTTTACAATTTTTCCTCTTAATAAAAGGGAATTCAGCCTTAATTAGCAAGGTAATATGCAGGTAATTATCAAATTATTATATTATCATACCTTAATTTTGTAGGTATGGGCTCCAAACTTAAAAAACGTTTTATCTAATATATTAGACTCCACTACAGCTGGATGTGCTTATTTATTGGAGTAGGATAAAAAAATATCAACCGAAAGTTTTCTAACCCATAACCATCCAAGACCTAAACCCATCAAAGGTTTCCAAAGGTATTCGATGCCTATTAGATTTTATGAAAGCCTCCTATAAACAAATTCGATTAGAAATACCTACTCTTTTGAAAGATTATAACTTATACCCAACGAGAATCTAATACCTTAAGATTTAACCAAAGACAAACTACCCTAGGGTTAAATTCTCCTAACACTTTCTGAAGCCTCATAAGAAACTTTAATCTACATGGATATTCACCTTAACAATGCGTAGGCCTCCATTTGGAAATTTCAAAGGAATTCAAACAAATATTTACCTACTTAACAACCCATCATCTGAAATATCAAGTGACTTTGTGGTAGTGAAAGGTTCTTATCGAAACCCACTGAATTGAGATGATAGGATATAGTCAACTCAAATCAAGATATTCTAAATATAAGGATTTTCAAGGCTAAACTTCTTGCATATTATTTCATGTTATTTTATTTTGTAAGGATCACGCTTCGAAAAACATTTGGAGCTATCGACATGATTAATTTCGAATGGATAATATGAGTTTCCCTTAAAACGAGAGGCACCATCCAAGTAAATCCTACTTAAGTAACGGTTTTACAAGGAATTCACTACTTTAGGGTGTGGATCACTTTTGTGGTTAACATATTTTGCACTAGAAGGACAAATTGGACCTTTGAAATTTTTAACCTTCCTACATCTTATTGAATTCAATTGGTCAAATAGCAAGAGTTTCTTTTGATAGAAATAATTATGGATTATAATAAGAAAAGAAAGGATGGTAATCCAAGAAAAATCCGCATAATCCGATGAAGACTACTTACAATTTAAGGAAAACTCTTAATGAACTAGAAAGAATTGGTTACAAATTAGGAAAAGTTTCTTACAATTTGAAGGAGAGCTTGGAAAAAGCCACACATGGATTATGGAAAGAATATCCCAAATTCTAGCAGTCTTATAAGAGAGAAATATTGGTATCCCATCCTTGTCAACGATAAAATAATGATGAAGAAGGACTAATGTCCCTTCTATGTCAGCCTTATAAAGCAAAAAGATCATTGCCTCTCCCGACCCAACGTCAGAATAATAAGGAAAAAAGACCAATCCGATTTGAATTAGGATCTTTTGAACCGTTTGCGGTGGAATCAACTTATATTGGTTCCAGGCTTTATGAAGAGAAAATGTTAAGATTAGAAGATTTATATATTATCTATAAAAGAAATTTGAAGCATATGACCCCGATGGTTGGAGTATTAATCCATTCCACATTAGATCAACACCTTTTTTTTGCCTTTAAGAAGACCTTGCAAAAGGATATTAACTTATTTTTGCAAACGAAAAAGGCCATCTAAGATTACTCCCAAGAAATAATATTTGGAAAATAAATGGTAGTACTTTCACTCAAAGATGGAAACCAAGTACGTAGGAATCTTTATCATTTTATGGTCACCAAGGAGTACTAAAAAAAAGAATCAAAAGAAAATCTTTTCCCAACTACCAACCTCGAAAGAACTTAAAGAGAGAAATAGTTGAAAATGAAACTCCAAGGCTGAATCCTAAGAAGCCAAGACTCGACCTTCTGGAAAAGGTTTTAAGCCCGGTAGCCGAAAGAATGCAATTTAATCATTTCAACTGAGAATGGCTACTTTTTAACCAAGGGAGAATAGGATTACTGTTCTACAAAGAAAAAAGTGCCATAGTACAAACCGAACAAAGTAGGACCTTACTGTTGCTACCATATGATAAATGAACATGAGAATAATCATTGTAGATTCTTAGACGGAATAATTATTATTCTACTTAGACAAGGAAAATAGCACCTACAAAAGCATTTTATCTTGCCAAGACGTCTCCTGAAGGGAGCAGGAGAAGCAAGCCATTAGTCCTAACTATAAAGCCTGGCTGATGCACCCATAAGCCCTTGTTCCCACTACTAATGTGCCATGTTTAAGGAACCTTCTGGAGGAGGGATGGTCAAGCCCGTGGACATGCTGCTGGCTCTGAATGAAGCATGCTTTCCCTCTATTCTTTTTGGGAAAAAAATCTGCTTATGATTCGACAAAGCACGCCTTGCCTCATATCTAAAGAATGTGCACACCCTACCTCTTTGTAACAACTCAGGTTTGTGGGTACCCGGGTTAAATAAATTATAATGTGTTCTGTTTATTTTAAATTTAAGAAGAGTAAACTATATGCTCATAATCCTAACTCGTATAATTTTTTAAAATAAGAAAATAAAGTAATTGTGATTTTCAGAGTTTGCGTGTTTTGGAATAAATTTATTACCTTGAGTATAATAATAATTTCATTCCAATCCGTATTTGTAAACTAATTTTTTTGGTTTAAATGGATATTGAAAATATAAAATATTATTAGCAATCAATATTTAATTGAAATACAATTTTTAGTATAAGCATTGAGTTGTTTTAAATAGATTATTAATAATTTATGAATTGTGTTAGGAAAAGGTAAGTTGTTGAAGTTATATAATAAAATCCAAGTTAGGTTAAAAATTATATTTGGAATCTTATTTTATGCTTGTATGGGAATTCGTGTGTTAAGACATTTGTATAAGCATAAATATTACAAAGATGTAAATATTGATTGGAAATCAATATTTTCGTGTGTTGAAATATTTTAATAAGGTCCTGTGTTTAATTGTCAAGAAAGTTGAATTAATACGAGTTTAAAGTTAAGAAATGCATGTTCATAATAATTAAGGTGGTAACGAATATTTTGTCTAAGATATGTATTTTAGTGTATGTTACATTAAAATGATGATTAAAAATAATTTAAATATATGTGTTTATGTTTTGTAAATTAAACATAATTTAATTTGTGTGTGTTAAATGGAATTGATGGGGTATTTAAGATTGTGTAAATGAAGCTTGTTAGCGTAGGTTGATCTCCCTTGGGCTTTGTTGGGTGGATCGGCCCATTTTTCATCCTTCTAATTGTTTATGGAGAAGGAATATAAAGGTACGACACTTTTGTTTTTCATTTTTCTCCTTCTTCCTCATGCCAAATCTTTTAATAGCAAAAATTATGGCTACCTTTCCATTTAAACCACTTTAAAACTAATCTATTCCTATGTGAAAATAAAAAGGGAGGTCAATACTTCCCTTTCTCATAAGGCAAATTGTAATTCAATCATCCATTTCCAAGATCAGAAGAACGAGGAATATACAACGACCATCCTTTTTCTTGCATGTCCAAGAAACTAGCTGATTTGGGTTCATGAGGATCTGACTCAACCAATGCAGCCTATTAAATCTTGAATCATTCAAATCCAAGCAAGATGACTTCTTAAAACTCACATAATCTAGTTATAGTATTTTTATGGTTATATGTTTAATTTAGTTGAAATTATATTACTGTAACCTGAAGTTTGTTTTCAGTTGTTTTATAGTGGAAATATAATATCTACACTTATCTTAGAGTCCTTAGATATTCTTTAATTCGTAATGGATTTGCGTGTGGTTCCTTCTAATTGAAATCCTTATATTCTACTTCTTGTATGGTGAAATATCAAAGCTTGAAACCACCTGTAGCTAGTGGAAAATTGATCACAAAGTGTAGATGATAGCATGACTACGTGCTTGTAAGATTCGTGTGAGAAGGGTCGAACCGATCTTCATAGAGGTCGACTCATGCATCGACCCCAGTGAAAGCATGGGTCGGACACAACAGTGCAATTTTCGTGGCATTTGCCTTTTTTTCATGTCCATTTGAATGAGCTTTTCATGCCTCTCTTCTCCTTTGTGTAAGTGCTTAAATTAATAACTTCCAAAAGCATGTGTGTGAATTATCATGATATAATTTGTATTTGGTAGTCATGCCACTTGCTGCATGCCATATGATGAATGTTGCACAGGCAACAAAGGGTTTCCTGCTATGTATATTCTTTTAGTTTCTGCTACTTTGACCACTTTCCTGATGAATTTATTAACTTATATTGTGGTGTTTAGTTGTGACTTCATTCATAAAAATGTAAGCCTGCACTTATTTCAACGCGTATTTCGGATTTGATGATTGTGATTGTTTTGATGCCAGTACTACAAAAGTGGGCATATTCGACACTAATTAGTGTGCGTTGCATGAAAAGTGTGGCGAAAGCTATGATTTCTTTGAGCTTCTGCAACATCATTCATATGTTGTTGCATTATACGTGGATGCACTGTCGCGGTGGGAATTTTAGTGTTTTGATGTGCAACACCAGTTAAAAGCGTAGCATTACATATATATAATCTAGCTTTGGATCCGCGTTATCAACATATAAAAACCCCAACCATAGATGAAAGACTAATCCAACGGTTCAAACAATCTATGGATCTGATGATCTTAATGTTAGCCATCATCCAATCATTGACAGACACGTCATTGCATTCTTTTGACGAAATTTTGGCGCGATCTTCTCCCTTCATGAAATCGTTTTCTTCTCTATCATCTAATCGTTTTCCCCCTTTTTACTATTGACAAAAATTTAAACCTAAATTCACGTCATTATTGCTCCTCTCCTCGACAACAAATTCTATTCCGAAAAGGATGAAGCTTTGAAACGCTTTCTAGCTTTGATTGCTCAGGGCGTTGGCATCGCCAGTTTTTTCCCTCAGGTTCAGTTTGTATAGCACTGTGAATTAGTTGCGCTTATTATAGATTGGATTATGAGTAATTAGTAATTAGTTCATTTGTTACATTTTGGAAAACCCATTCGCTTATGATTAATTAGTTGCGCTTATTATTTATTTGGGATTATGCTGAGGTTTATTCGAAAATTATACCCAACAATAAACCATGAGAACCGAGCTATTGGCATGAAAAAACATTGGTTTATTATAGAGGTCGAGCTAGTTAAGGAATGGGGACTGCGGTTAATTTGCACTGCTTGAGGTTCATACCTTACACTGAGGTTAATTTGTATGCTTGAGGTTAATTTGCACTGCGGTGTGTATGCACTGCGGTGTGTTTGTACTGCGGTGTGTATGCACTGCGGTGTGTTTGCACTGAGGTTTTGTGATACACGCAGTGCATACATGCACAAGTATACACGATTTTTTATTACGGACGATGCTAGTATGCCCGGGTGTAAAGTCGGGTAAAATGTGCGATTCAGTGGGAACTGAGGAAATCAGGGGGGTATGATAGTAATTTTGTATCTAATGATGGTGGCGACATCCGAATTTTAAGCCTCTTACTGCAGATTTTTACAAAATCTGAAGCAGGCACTCAAGCATTTTCGTTTTAGTACAATACACATCATACACGTAGTGCATACACGCACAAGTATACACGCACGCACAAGTATACATGCACACACAAGTATACACGCACAAGTATACACACACAAGTATACATGCACAAGTATCATAAGTATACACGCTCAAGTATCATAAGTATACACGCACAAGTATACACGCACAGGCATCATAAGTATACACGCTCAAGTATCATAAGTATATACGCACAAGTATACACGCACGCACAAGTATACACGCACAAGTGTCATAAGGCAGCCATCTGAAGGCACACACAAGTATACACGCACAAGTATCATAAGTATACACGCTCAAGTATCATAAGTATACACGCACAAGTAGACACGCACGAGTATACACGCACGGACAAGTATACATGCACGCACAAGTATCATAAGACAGTCATCTGAAGGCACGCACAAGTATACATGCACAAGTATCATAAGATTAAAAAAATCACCAGCATTCACAAACACTCACTATGTACCATTCACAAACATTCACTAGCATCCATCATCAGTCATCACCAACAATCACAAACTTCCACAACCACACAAAGTTTCACAAATATTCACAAACTTTCAAACCAAAAATCATTACCAGCAGAAAAAAACCAACATTCACAAACATCACCAGTCATCACCAGCATCCACACCAGCATCAGCATCAGCACCAGCATCTTCTTCTTTTTCTTCGGAGTCAGTGTCCATGTCAGAGTCTTTGTCCATGTCAGAGTCATTGTCTATGTCAGAGTGACTGAATGGGGATTACATGATCATTGATATATTCCAATTAGCACCTCATATAAATGATCATAGTTTTAAGAAGAAACTTCTAGATATATAAGATAATCCACTTGTGATAATGTGTTGTTTTATGCAAATGTTGGTATAACTACTTTCTAGTTGAATGTCGGTCATCTGGTTGTGTCTCATTATAAGGCTATTATAACCTTGTATGTATGTATGTTAGTGTGTGCATGTGTGGTTGTGTCTCATTATAAGGATGTTAAGGATAGAGCATAGTCAGCGACGAAACCAGAAATTCTTGTTGTGGAGGGCAAAAAGTTACAAAGTGATCTTTGGATGATCAAACTTCAATAATATAACAGTAATGTACATTTGTAAAAGAGTTCGACGGGAATTAGTCATATCGATGCAGCAAACATTAATAAGTAAATTCTATTTCCATACACATTTTCGATCACCTAATCCACCTTATAAAGTAATATCTTTGACTTTTAACATGTAAAACTTAATTAGTTTATCCACCTAATATATTATATGATTCAATTCGCAAATAATGTGATCCACCTAAGAGTTTATATGCCTTAATTATCAAACAATTTGACATGTAACACACATTGAGTATGGTGATTTTTTTTACAATTTACCAATCCGGTTTTTTTTCCAGTAATGTTAAAAATTGGAAGTGATCTCATAAAATTCCACTATATTTCAGAAGATAAAGCAGATCCTACATATAAAAGGAACATTATACTCCATGATTATTTTTTCTCTAACTTAATGACATTATTCTATGATAATTTATAAAGTGGCCACCCACAAAAGATCTATGCATTAGGGTGTTTGAAGAAAAATTAATAAACTCCTTAATTCATGGTAGCAGTGAACATGGTTGAAGTTATTATTCAATTTGTAAAATGATTTTTTTCATGGTAGCAGTTTACCACATTTGGAGGAAATTCAAGCCATACATTAACAGTGTCTCAATTTCAAGCCATACAACCACATCTATGTACAACTAACAGAGCACCAGTTTGTATTATTATTTCAGAATCTTGGGTGGGGCATTATAACCTTGTATGCATGTATGTGAGTGTGTGCATGTGTGGTTGTGTCTCACTATAAGGCTGTTAAGGATAGAGCATAGTTGAATGAACACTTTGTAATTATGTTCTTTGGTAAATTTACCTCGATTGGCCAAACATATTGTGGATTAACTAAAAGAAACTGTGGATGGAAGTAAAATTTACCTATGATCACAAAAAAATGGTACCACCGATTCCTCCCTATTGCTCACAAATAGAATTTCAGGCCTTGTCCCAGGATGAGCATGTGTGGTGCGCTGAACCCTAATGAGGTAAACCATGTTGTCGAATCGAGCAGCAAAAGTATTCTCCAAGCCAATGCCTTCCTAAAATTCCATTTTCAAGTATAATGATCTATGGTCAATTCGAGACGAATGACAGTCATCAATTTCACACACATTTCTTATTGGCGTCATTAATTCTTTAATTGCAGGAACATTTTTCTTCAGGAACTCGGGAAAGCCAACAACTCTAGCCCATGATTCTGCCTCGAACGCTGGTTCAGGCTCAAATTCTTTACCAGACCATTGTTGCACATAAAAAGCACCTCCACATTTTGTAAAAAGTTTCAACATTAGCGCATGATCACGCTTATTGTAAGATAGGCATGTTATTAGAAAAGAGTTTTTGGGTATAACCCATATAGTCCACTCTTCATTATGCTTCAGAGTATGCCTAAGCGTGAGATGCACAAATTCGTAAGCCCAATGTCCTGAAAGAATAGTGGCAGTGATGCATAGTGAATAGTCCTCCATTGTTTTTTAAAAAAACTTTTGACGATGGAGTTTTGTTTAGGAGTTGAAGATGTAGATGACGATATGCTTCTGAAGCTTGACAGGATATGAAGTGACACACTATACGTGGCAGTAATATGCAAACTGAAAAAATTTTGCTCAGAAGACGAAGCATACTGAAATTGCTTATTTGTTGGGCTTGGCTGGCATGAGTGACCAATCGCCAATGGTTAGTAAGTCAGTTGTAATAATTGTGTTCATAACATTTTGTTAACAAGGCCAATGGCCATTCGATGCCACCACTTATCAAATAACTTGTTATCATTTGATCAGGTGCATATTTAATTCTGGAAGATAGGAAGACGGATACATTTTGCAGATGTGACACACACACACACACACACACACACACACACACATATATATATATATATATATATATATATTCGATGCCACCCTCTAGTATAGGTACATACATGTATATTTCCTATTGCAATCGGATTGCTGCATATATATGATTCATATATATAAATGAGTAATACATTTTGCAGATGTGGACACATGTGTACATGTTCAGAATGCGATAAAGAATTGGCCAGGAATGGATCAGGATAATGTCCCTTATGCCGTGCACCTATTCTTGAAGTAGTTCGGGCTTACTGTATACAATGAAGAAAACAGTGTAGCTGATTTTCTAGTTTTGATATTTGGATAATTAAAACAATTGCTTTGGATGAGTTTCTTGTACAAAACCTGTATTGCAAAATTTTTAATTAAAGCATTGTATTTGCTATCAAATTAGTGTTGCATTTGCCTTCTTCTACTGTTGCGTTAGCTTTTATTGATATTGCATTTCATGATAATGGTGTTGCATTACATATTGCAGTGGTGTTGTATTACATTAAATATAATTGCTTACCCGTCGCACGTGGACCCCACAGCTGACGTGGATAGATGGTGTGGCATGTGACACATGGAGTGCTGACATGGAGAGATGACGTGTCATGTGACACGTAGACAGCTGACGTGGCCCCACTGGAAGCCAGGCCCTAACTAATGCTTAAGGCAACGCTGAATAGTGTTGCATTACGTGCAAATAGTGTTGCATTACGGCTATAATGCAACACTTTCTGTCTGTGGCCGGAGATGGGCAAAAGCGTTTCCTTAGATGGCTAATGCAACGGCCGCGGATGCCACGCACCCCTGGTGTTGCCTATATGAAAAAAGGGCATACGGCAATGCTTTATTGATCTACGGCCACAGCAAATTAGTGTCGAATATGCCCACTTTTGTAGTAGTGTGCTATGTTTTATGATGAATTTTTGGTGTGTTGACACACATGCACGATTTATAAACATGGTTTTAGGATCACCTTGCAAATAGGATTTTCTATAGCTTTGACACAAACTGATTTCGTTGTTTAAAATTTTTAAAGATGAATTGTCTTAAGGAAATATTATTATAAATATGTTTCCAAATTTTAAAAGGTTTGAAGAAATAAATCAAATGTTTCAAGAACACTTTACAAACATATTTTCTCAAACCAGTATTTTCTAAGTATATAAACCACACATTTTTGCACCCTTTGAGAAGGCATGATTGTGATTAAAAGATACCATGAACCTCATGGTATGGGACACAAAGGTATATGGCATCGATTAATTCCAGATCGTCGATTGAAGTAAATTATTGTTTTACATGTTTTTACATTTTCTAGTGTCCTTGTATTTTCCGTGTGTAATTGATGAGAAGTTAGTAAACTAGTAGTGAGAATGTGTGATATAGGACATATAGTTACCATTGCATGGGTTACTTTCTGGGAGTCAATGATACATCCTGGTGGTAATGCCAATAGTTGGGGTTGTTGGGTCCCATATATACATGCATGTATATATATATATATATATATATATATATATATATATATATACACACACACACACAGAAAGTTGTTTGGTGTTTGGCAAAAGTTGGTAGGCTAGAATAAGGGCTGTTGGGTCACTTATTTAATATCGAGCTATTGGGTTTGATTAAAAAAAGTTGAACGTCTTAGCTTCTGGTATTGTTGGGTCGACGGATCACAATTGTGGGCTGATGTGTCTCTCAATATAAAGGTACTTGGAAGGCTTCAGCCACTTACTTATTGACGCACGTGCAATAATATGTTGTTTTAGATCCCATTTTTCTATTGATGAGCTTTGTTATTTTGAATCCAAATATTGGTGTTTATAATGATTTTGATCTTATGATATTTAACTTTATTGTTCGGATCAAAATTGATAATCTGTTGGTGTTGTAGTCCTTATGGTTTCGAACCTCTATCATATTGATTTTTCATGTTGTTTTTAATTGTTGCCTTGGGTTCAATATTTGTTGATTTGTTGGAATTGAAACCACTCACAACCTTAGAGCTATTTGGTGCTTATTTAAATATGTTTATTACTTTTTGGTGGAATAAGCTCAAATCCGAGTTTATATTTTGTCTTTTAGTGGAGTTTTGTGTTATTTCTTGGCATTTTACCTTTTTCTTAGCTTGATGCTTAGCATCTTTCGATGGAAGTACTTCCTTTTGATTGTTTATGTTGTCCTTGAGATTTTCATAGGCTGTTTTAACGTTAATTATCTCGTAATTTAATTGATGTTTTGGACCTATAATTCCTTTTAGTAAAAATGAATTCTTGTTTTTGTGAGTTTATATTCCATTCATTATAATTATAACTAATATGTAAACTAGATGGGATCCGTGTATATATTATTCGAGTCAGGCCGAGTTATTTTAGGTTATGGCTCGTAGTTGATTTAGAGTTAGTTGTTCCACCTTGGACTATCTCATGAAGCCCTTACCCTTGTTGTATATTCGTGTATTCGGGTTATTGTATATTTGTTCATCTGGGGGTTGTTTTATTTTTTGGTGTATAACCATTCGAGTTGGTAGAACATATATATGTTGTACTCTACTGCTGTATTTATATATATATTCTAGTCAGTGAGCTATTATCTGAGATTTGTTGTAATTGTTATGAATACGATCCTTAGCCAGTTTTATGTTAAATGTGCAGAGTATGTCAATCCTCTTGAGATACATAAAGAAAAATTTATACACCCTATTAATGTATTCAATACTTGTCTAGTACGAAATTACGAATGGTCGCCCCTAACCAACCCTATTCTGCGGTCTAATAGACGACATTACTTGTTAATGCTCTTTATTAGGTAGGTCTCAGGGTAGGGTGTCACACTCTTGTTATTCCTCGTCCTGTAGACCGGAACAAAAGCTCAAAAGGTGAGCACTTAAAGCACGTCATACTTCTGTTTGAAAGAAGAACATGCCTTACCTCTACTTTAAGGATTTGTTTTAAAAGCCTGAAATGCTCTTCAGATTTCTATTTCAAATGGCAGATAAATACTCTAGTTTTTTATTTCTAAAAGTGGATTTCTTGACTTCTATTATTAAAAATACCGTAATCTAGGTTTCGGCTAGCAGGTTTCTGATCTTCTATTATTTCCAGAAGTGGATTTTTGGACTTTTATTGTTAAAATACCTAAATTATGGTTTGGGACTTCTAACTATCACTAAGAGAGGTTTCAAGTCTTCCATTATTTATAAAAGTGGATTTTTAGAATTATATTGCTACAAATACCCATATTTAGGTTTTGGGTCTTCTACTTGTTACTCCAAAAGTGGATTTCTAGACTTCTATTAATAAAAGTTCTCGAGTCCAGGTTTGTGGTTTTTCTGGTTAATTTAAAAAGTGGTGGGTCTCCTAAATAAATTCCCAAATAGGATTTTAGGTTCTCTTTTATTTCATGAGCTAGAAAACATTTTTCGAATTCTTAATATTGAAAAAAAGGCTCCAACCTTCGATTGCTTTCGCATTGATCATTATGTACCAAAATATGGGTTTCAAAATAGCTACACTAATCATCAATGCCCCAGACAAGGCAACTGATTAAATTATAGGCTACAAAATTGATGGAATAATAGTTTATGAATACACATATCGAAATTCTAAACAAGTTTTCAAATGTATGACTTACATGATTATTAGTTAACAAGCTTGTATGTAGGAAAGACAAGCTAGCAGAAAGATGCAACCGGTATAAATTCAAACATGTGAACTAGAGGGAAACGAAAGGGCAACCAAGCTTTATCTACGCGATTTATCAAGTTATTTACAAATAACATTTTTTACATTCGAAAGGCTGGAGTAGACAATCAAAACCATGAGGTTTTTAAGCCTCTCTAACTGGGTCTAAAAGGCATTCAAGAACAAGGTAAAGCATATCTTCAAGATTCTTTTCCTTTCGCCTAATTTTGTCAGCATATTCGAGCTTTAGGAGCATAGTTAAAAGCCCTATTTGTTTTTGTAAGAAGCTTGTTGGTTGTTTCATATTCATCGTTGCGATTTTTAAGGGAGTGCATCTGTTTCTTTAGCATCTTAGCTTGATTAACATAACTACAGTTGTGATAGGTAATGTCGTCTTCCCCTTTATTATCATAAAATCTCCAAATCCCGTGTTTACACTGGTCGATTATCTTACAAAATTTACATTTAAACCCTTCAATGGGTATATTAAATAAGGATATCTCTCTACGGCTGTCTTCTTAAGTCTGATAGATTTGGTTGGGCTAGACGAGACTATGTAAGGAAAAATAGGAAAATTAAAGACACCTCCACTTATAGCAAGTTCTAGAGATTTACATGTAGCTTGGCTATTTTCACATCAGAATTCTAAATCACAATTCTGATGATGTAGTTATGACCATCTCATTATCGAAGTCGGTTGAAGGATTTTATTTTAGGCATTTTTCCTTGATAAGGCCTTCCTCTTGTTGTCTCGGTTTACTCTCTAAATCCTTCCTTTGTTCCTTAATTCTTTGGACTAAAACACGATGAAGTCTTTTGAACCACTCTTTTATGAGGCTATTATCCATAAATTTCGAAATGTCGGAATTATTAGAAGCTCTTCTTTATTCATAATCAACTATAGCTTTATCTTTAATCATTAAAAAGCGGGAGGAAAACCATGCAACAAAGCCATTATTGCAAGTTGAGAGACCTAATAGGAAAACCATAAATAGAGTCAATATTCGAAAGGAAAATTCTTTTATTTCGTAAAGAAGTTACAAGTGAACATGGAAATACATTCATTTAAAGTTTCAAAATAGCGTCTTTATCTTTACCTAATGGATTAATAGATAAAACAACTGTTGAATCAAAAGTCATCTTAAAATCGTCCGGAGGAAGTAGCTTTAAGTTGATCCTTCGAATAGAGGTGTGCCACATCCGCTAATCAGTTTCAAATAAAACAACTTGCTTTCTATCAGAAGTTCATCTTTCTCCTCGCTTATAAAATAAAAATTAAATCGACAGCATAAAGTATGTAGTTTGTGTATATATATGAGAAAA
The DNA here is from genome assembly GCA_030737875.1 of Allium sativum. Taxonomy (NCBI): domain Eukaryota; kingdom Viridiplantae; phylum Streptophyta; class Magnoliopsida; order Asparagales; family Amaryllidaceae; genus Allium; species Allium sativum. The sequence continues at coordinate 142,865,530 of CM060913.1, read as the reverse complement.
TAGTATCATATTAATTTCAAAATTTTAATCAGTGAAGTGTTTACTTGATAGTCGCTTCTCAAGTTAACAAATTATGATAACAAGTCTCTAGTAACAAGACAACTTGGAAAGCGAGTTTTTGGTGGCAATACAATAAAATAATGCAAAGAACACAAGCTTACCATGATAATATTTTTTTACTAACTTCATTCAAGCATTTACAGAAGTCTAACATGACTCATTCAAAATAGAGTTTTTAAACATTATAGGAATAAGTTCGTTTTTGTAGTATGTGAGCTTTTCAAGGGGTAGGTCGGTTGGGTTACAATAAACTCCTGGCAGTTTCTATGCTTCTCTGGGGTGAGGGTCCCTTCCTATCTCATTCAAATACCTTTGGTGGAAGTGCTAAGCTGGCCATCATTAAACGCTCTAAAATATGAATAGTCTACTGTTGGATGTCGACAGTAGGCCTTCCATAGAAACTCTACCAAAAGTTCCCTCACCTCTATCATCATACATTAAAGGGTCATTAACTCCTTGTTTTCCTCCATATCCTTTCATTTTTAACACATGCTTTTCTCAGGCAAGGGCCTACTTCGTCACTCTTAAAAGTCATCAAAGCAGTGGTGCTCTTGTGAAGCCTAAAGTACTTATTTGATAAGTTATTATAATCTTTAATTTATTTATCTAAGTCTCTTCCCTGGATATATATCCCTAACTTCTATATGATAAGTTATCCTTAAGAGAGGTCGAAGGCTTCCACTACGTCTAGAAGGATCATTTAATTATTTTCTAACAAAAATATATTCTTTTTGCTAAAGAAGAATTATACTTGAGAAATAGGAAGTGAAGGCCAGATTCCCCCTTGTACTTGAGCAAAATCATTGTGGTGGTCATCATCATCATTATCATCATCACCTTGATTCTTGCTTGTATCATTGTCCGGAGCATCCTGGTCATAATGATCTTTTTCATCAAATCCATCCTCGTCAATAGTAAGGACGTCGAAAGATAAAATCCCAGCAGCATTAACTCCTTTCTTTTGAGGAGCAATAACTCCTTTCTGAAGGGTATTGACTTTAGCCATGAACCTCTTAACTAAAGAAGAATCCAAAGGAGGAAATCTCGGATCAGGGCATTTTCTTATATTACCAGAATAGGCAATCAACTGAGCTTTTTTGAAAGTATTAGCCAAAATCTCACCAAAGGACTAGCCAAACAATCATCAACTTCTCTCTTTGCATCAGAGAAGACATCAAGAACTTTTTAGAGGGCATTTGTTTTTTAAAGCTCTTTCTGAAAATTTGATCTAAGTAAGGCGTACTTGGAAGCAAGCTTATTCTTCTCTGGTTTAAACTCTTCATTTGAAGTACTCAAGCCCATGTTTTGGTCAAAGAGAGCGTACATAACTTGCTCCTTCTCAAAGACAATGGCACTCGCGAGAAATAATTCATTTAATGCTTCGTCTCTCGAAGCAGTTAAAGTGAAAACTTGACCCTTTTAGGCCTATCTCCCCTCCTTAAGTTTTGAAATTTTAAAAGTTTTTTCTTTGGAAGAGTACCAACTCTTGAAAAGCTAGAAGAAAAAAAATAAAGTATAAAATAAGATCCAATGCGAAACTAATAATAAAAGAAACAAAGAAAAGAAATACACCCAAAGTTGCTGCTTAATGATATCTTTCCAAGCAAAAGGAGAACTGGGTGGTATTATAGAGAAAGCAAATGAAGGTGAGCCAATAAATGCCTTTACATATTAAGAAAAGTCCTCCGTAGGTGGTGGTGTAGACAAGGGATTTGAAATATTAAAGATATAAGGAAGAAGAAGAGAGGAGCCCAAAACTATTTGAGTCTGATCTAGTGAAGCAAGAGAACTTGTGATGTTAATGTAATATGTGGGATCTTCTCCATTAAGGGGATCTAACACCAAAACCATTCCTTTGGTAGTCAGTCGGGACCATTAGTAAATGTTTTCAAAGCCTTGATGGCTACTGTAGTACCCTCACTCTCTCCTGTCCTTCAATAAAAGTGTCGATCAATCTTTTTTGGGTAATAATTCTAGAATCAAAAGTAGCTTGTCCAACATCCAATTTTGGAGGCAAAAAGGGTGCTATACTAGAAATTGGTGCAACAAATAACACACCAGAGATAACAACTAAAATAATTGGACAAATGGATAAGTAACAAAATAAGTGCCATCCTTAAACAGTAAAACTCAAAACTTACTAGCACGGTCGAGTCTAATTAAGGGCATATAAGAAGTTATTTGTGTCACCTTGCATCACAGTATGTATTCTCTTTGAGGTACAATGCATTGTCAAGGACTATCTAAGGATCCTCTGACCAGGAGGAAAGGTAAAATAAAATACTGGAGGTCAGCAGAGTGGTCCTTTTCCCAAGGCCTACGAAGCCTCTTTCACTTGTTAATGGCCTCCTTCGTTTCAATGCCAAAACCATTTTGAATGGTACTTGCAAATCAAATAATCACATCGACAGTGAGATCTTGTAAAAAAAAGAAATTGCAAAGGATATGCAACAATGAAAAGTTCATGACAATTACCAAGATCAGAGAAAACTTCAATAGTGCCAAAGGGCATAAAATATAAAAGAATCGCTTTTCCCTGTCCTTGGACTTGTCAATTCCCTCTTCGATCAGCTTTGTAGAAAGGTTTGCTCTAAAACTTCAGGGATTTATGGTGTTTACCTTTACCAAGCGCATCAATTGTTCGAGAGCAAGGGCAGTCGGAGAAGGGCCGCTAGACTCCATAAGATAAGATCTTTAACCCAAGAGATAACTGTATGTAGTAGCCAAGGGATGAGTGGTAGCGTAACCAAAAAACCCTTTGGAAGGTTATCTGTTGTGTCGTCCACACGTGGGGAATAGCCTTGACTCCTGATAAACCAAATCTATCAATATCATATTAACTTCCTCTTGAGTAGCGATGGAGTGCTTCGAAATAGCAGCAATCCTCTTTGGCACCCCTTTTCGTTTAGAGGAAGAAGGTACACTGGGGTGGAAAACAGAGACATCTAAATTGGATTTTTTGTTGCTTTCTTATTGTCAGCCATTGTACAATCAGCTGATATCATTCCTTTAATTTTAAATCGATATAGAAATTCAAAATAATTAATGAAGAGTCTAGTTCCAATTCCCTTTGAAAGAATCGAAGGTTAGGAGTCAAGTAATAAGTGCACGTTATGTAGACTAATTTAACACTTTCGAAGGGTAAAGAAATAGGAAAATAGATGATTTTCGACTAGAATACTTATGAACTTAGAATACACTTAGGTCATACTAAAACCCTTTGGATATTTCCATTAATCATAGCATTATATCAGAGACTTAAAATAATGCTCCTTTTATAACAAGAGCATGCAAAAGGGTTTCATAAAGGTCGAAAGAGTTTCTATTTTCAGATCAATCTACCATTTCTTGGTTATTGCATCTAATTTGGTTATATTATGGGTTTCAGGTCAAAACTCGTTTATCTTGAAGAACGGATAGGTTGAACGGATCATGGTTCATCCGATAACCTGCTCTAATAATGAAATTTTCAGATTCTTTAGGGAAAATCAAATCAAGTTATAGAATAAAGCCTAATCTTAATTAGATGCATAAATAATTCACTACAACAAAATTACCCTTTTACAACTGTCAAAAACACTTGTAATGGATCTATTACAACTGGCACACGCCAGTCTTTATATCCAAAGTTGTAATAGAATTGGGTTTATATACAAGTATCTTTAGCAGTTGTAAAAAAACAATTTTACAACTGCTTTTAGCAATTGTAAAAAAGGTTTTTACAACCTTTCTAATGGTTGTAAAAATTTATTATACAACTATATTTTACGGCTGTAAACATAACTTTGTACAACCGTTTTAGCCACAATATTAAAGTTTAGTAAAGCCGTTTTTACTACTAAAAAATATGCAAAAGGAATCTTAACATATTTTACAAGTGAAGCAAATAGTACATTAGCAAAAAGGATGCATTAAATAATAATACATTATAAGAAAACAAACGTTACATTGTTCTTTTCCTTTTTTTTAAACAGTGAAATAACATTTCCATGGCTCTCCTCAACATGAAATAGCTATAAAATAAATTATGTACCTCTATTTTGAATAATGATGATTCTTTAGATATAATATGAAGATTACAGTTAATGGTCTGATGTAAAATTTATTGCACATGTCATGCCTTCATTTTAGCAGTGACTTCTTCAATTTGCTTGATTGTAAAAACATCAAAGAAATCATCATCAAATGCCGCATTGACAACCTCAAGAGAAACATCATCAACACTTACAAGCGGTACTAGCAGAAGATCAGAAGGTGGAAGAGCATTCAATGACCTTGTATAATTTTCAGTTGCTGCTAGTAGTTTCTCCAGTGGCTTTCCTACTATATCCAATGGGTTCTCAATTCCATCAACTTTTCTTTTTCCATATATGAAACAAGGTCTCAGAACTATACCTGAGTTTGGGCATATGGAGAGGACTTCTAATTCAGCTTTTTTTCCCAGTAAAATAGCCAGATGAGAGTAAAAACGAAGGGAGATCTGCTCCTCATTTCCTACAATCACATTAAAGAGTAGGACTTCTGATTCAGCATTAACTGCAATCACATTTGCCTCTCCATTCATTATCTTCATCTGCTCCTCATTTCCAAACCTTCCAACTGTCGAAACAATTGCAGTTTCTCCTGACAGTACTTCATCACAGTTCAAATGGAAAACATCACCAGGAATCCTTATAAATTTATCAAGCCAGGCCTCTGGACGCCCAAACCTGCTTACATTGGCAACTTCAATTCCTACAGCTACTACAGCTTTACATATAGCAGGCCTAACAAATCCAGTGCCCCCCAAACTACAATTCTTCCTTTTTTTACATCAGCAACTACATCTATTGGGGTTGAAGATGAATCGGTCTTCATCTCTGATGCAGCATATGTGCATCTAGATTTCGTCCTTAATGAAGAAGAAGATAAAGGGCGACAAAAATGCAGTCTCGAAAGAGCTAAACGAGATAAAACAAATTCTATATTTTTTTGAAGTTTCCAATATCAATTTAAAATCTTTCTATGTAATGTACATACTCAACTATCAACGTACTTCATGATCTCTCATCACACATATATGAGTTCATTCACTGTTTTATTCATGGTTATCTTCTTACTCTACATTTGATCTTCTTCCATTAGATGTGTATGATGTTCTAGAACTAGTATATCCAGAGAGTCCTGGGTTGCTCCTCATGTCCTGCAATGATACTGGGCTATTCATCGATGAGTTATGCATGCTTGGTGGCACACATTTACTCATATTATCCTCTCCAAAAGCTCTTAATCTTTTCAGCTCCGGAAGCACCACTCTCCCTAAGTCAGGCCTGTCCTTTCTTCTCAATTTTGCACAATTTAGTGCCAATTCTGCAAACCTTAGTGCCTTCTTTACTGGCTAGTCCTTCACTGCGGGGTCAAGCATCTCCTCAAATGTACCTTTCTCAATTGCACGACTAACATAGTGCACCAGCCCCATTGGTGGCTTTGCTGTAATGATTTAAAGCAACATAATCCCTAAAGAATATACATCTGACTTAACTCCTTACATGCCTGTCTGCGAGTACTTGGGATAATTGTAACAGAAAGTCCCTGCTGTAGAAGTCACTCGGTACTGAGTGAATGTACCAACTACCGAGGGCAGGACTAGACAGGCATGTACCACATCACTTATCTTGCTTACATAATTTCTATCCAGTAGAATGTTTCCTGGTTTTAGATCTCTATGTACTATCGGTTCAGGCTTTGTTTGGTGTTGAAATAGTAGTCCAACTGCGATTTCTGAGGCTATACGAAAACGATGTTGCCAAGGGATAATTGGTGTGTTTCCATGACAAGCTAGTCTGTCCTCTAGGCTTCTGTTTGCCACGTATTCATAAACTAGACATCCATATTCAGGGAATGAACCTAATAATAGAACCATGTTTGGGTGTCGAATGCGACTTAATACTTCTACCTCCTGTTGAAACTGTGCTCTTCTTTATGCTGCATCAGGTCTAAGAACCTTTATAGCAACTTGAGTGTGATCGAGGTAGCCTCTATAGATAGGGCCATATCCCCCTCTCCAATTTTTCTATTTTCTACAAAATTTTCAGTAGCCTGTTCAATTTTCTTCAATCGTATATTTGCGATATCGAATGCCATGTCCTGCGATATTGATCTTTTCCTCAGCCTCTTTAAGAACTTGCTACTTGCACTCTCTTTTGTACAATAAAACAAATTCTTTAGTTAGCTGAGTTATGTATGCATAGTTGAACAATGATCTACAGGACAAGAATCATATTATTATATTGGAGCGAAAAAAAGATTTTTATGCTAACATTTCTTAAATATGATAATTTCAAAGCAAAGCATACATGCACAGGAAGCACATTATGGAGACTACCACCTGCATTACACCTGTTTTTTCGTCTAATGTTCATTATAATGTCCTTAAACTAGAGCAACTCGGACCCCTTAATGGACCTCGGTATCGTATATCTCACCATCAAGTTCCAAATCTTAAGTAACACACTACATCGTAAAATTGTTTAGTTTCACAACGTCAGGCAAGTTTCTTACTTGCATTGAAGTATAAATCAGATGGACACTACAGTATCATAAATCAAACTTTGAAAATCAAACAACTAAAAAGTAAGGAATGAAATTTTAGAGTTGAATCACTTAACCTTTGCATGGAAACTGGGATGTTGTAAAGTTACCATCATATGCAGTGAGTTCACAGTCCATGCGCATGTTGAATTAGCAAGCAAGACCAGTTTTAGAGTTATTCTTTTTGCTGGCCGAAGTTGGGTTTGCTAAAAGTATGGTGTGAAAATACATTTTTGGCGGCTGAGGATTGTGCCCGGCTTTAGATCTGGGATCTGAAGAGTTTCGAGTTTGGAAGAGGTTGCCTGAATATTGGAGAACGAATGGGAAAAGCTTATGCTGGATTTGCAGCATGAGTTTTGAGCATGGAAATTTTTGCAAGATACAATTTTTGTGCATGAAAATTGTGGATTTGTAGAGTTTTGAGCATTTGGAGCCAATTATTTTTAGCATTTTCCGCCTAAACTTCCATAAGATGCCGTCACATTTTCTTAGGATGCCGCCAAATTTTTGTTTAGAGCATCCCAACGCTATGGGTTGGGGATGGTCTAATCCATCCACTCACCAAAGCAACTCACCCCAATGCGGGGGAGTTGCTTTGGTTACTTTATCCAGCTTTTTTTAAGCTGGATAAAGTAACACACGGATCGCAATCCAAGTCGTTGGATTGCGATCCATGGTGTGATGTGGAGTAAAATCCGCACCACACATTAATCCGGCTTTAGAAAAGCCGGATAAAGTAAAAGCCTATATATACCGGCTTTGTTGAAGCCGATGTAAACCCTATTCCTCCAATCCCCTTTCTGCCACCTCTTCCTTCTCCAAACCCTACACCAATTTCCGCCGCCTTCTTCCTTCTCCAAACCCCCCTCTTTCAGCCTTAAGTGAAACAAAATGCGACGTCCGTGGAGAGCCTTGCGAGGGAGTGGAGGCTGGAGCAGGAATGTGGATCCGGTTGAGGATCATGTACCGGTAGGAAAGAATGTATTGACTGAGGGTACGAGAGGCGGTGAAACTCCGACGGTCAGAAGAAGGCGTCGTGCTAGACCAGGTGATCCGGCGGATCTGAAGTCCCATAAGGACCCGAATTTAAGACCAGATAAACAATTGGCCAATTTTCGTGAGTTACCTGGTACTGAAGAACACGTCAGCACATTAATTGACGCATCGGTATGTTTTATTTATTAAATATCTACATGTTTAATGTCGACCATAAAATAAATAAGTCTCTTTCGTAATATTAGGCTCGATTCGAGCGAGCGCGTGGGTCTTGGGCTGGTGTTCTTCATCTATACAGACAGATTAGTGAGTCTGACACATAGGCTCTTATTCACGGGTTTCTCCATACTATTGGGTTTTACGATTTTTTGAGTACGTTTTCTTGTCTTATCTACATACATTTTTCGTTTTCATTATTTCCATTGTTAATTAATTTTTATGTGGCTAAATTGGTATCGAACACCTTTTAAATAACGATGTTCAATTATGTGGTGCATTGGCTGCTTGTTGGTGGAAAACAACTCATACATTTCACTTCAGTTTTGGGGAGATAGGAATGACTTCATTAGACTTTTCTATCCTTACTGGTCTTGCCATAGGCCAAGGGGGTACCTTGCCGTACGATGAGCGGTTTCAGAACTTCTCCCTTTTGGGTAGTTTATTTCCACATCTTGATTTACATGATGGTATCACCAGTAATTTCCATATTAGATGCTCATACATTAGAAATGCAATCTAGAATTTATTGAGGATTCATCCTAGAGTTCACCATTTGGAGATTGCCCGATTATTTGTGTTGTATATGATGGAAAAATTATTTTTTACCAATCCTTCGAGCACACTGTCTTGTGGTCATATGGCGGTAGTTGAGGAGTTTTCGTTTGATAATAGTCCGACTATGTATGATTGGGGGACACCTATTTTAGCATACTTGTATAAGTCATTGTATCATCAGGGTACTACAAGTACTTCCATAATATGTCTTCTCCTACTTTGGATCCATCATTAGCCCTTTACTTTCCTAGAGTTTGACCGTGGACTGGCAGTAACCGTAGATAGTGCCAGGAGGATAGGCATGACATGTTTTTGCTGTAGCTCGCGATCAGATTGAGCTGCGGATGACATGAGAGACGGTTTTTTGTCATCCCTTTGATGGTTCACCGTTTCTTGCTAACCCCACATGGTGCATGCTCTTTATCTTTCGGGAAGACACTTTCCACTAGTTTCTTGTCCTCCTAGTTTAGGTTGCTTCTGGTATTTAGGGAAACGTTGTTGGAGACAAATATATGATGGGGATGTTATTCCTGATGATCAACACCCACATACAGCTACTCCCAGGGTTTATACTACTACTGCTTTACAGGAGAATGCAGAAGAGTGGTGGCCAGCTAGTGATTTCATTCTTAGTGGTAGGGATTATATTTCTTTTTGGCAACAATATTACTCCCCACCTCATACAGGGAGTTTTGTGCATGCTGCATCAGTTGATTTGGTTGGTCCTTCTGCACTTAGTAGTGGGCTTGTGCCCCCTATCATTCATGACATTTCACAAAACACTTAGGTTTACCAGGCTCCACCATCTCCACAGGCTCCACCGTCTCCATAGGCTCCACAAATGCCAGACTACTCTTGGACTGTTAACATACCCAGTATCCAGATCCATCTTTATTTCCTTATGAGGATCTTTACTAGATGATGCTAGGACTCCGACAGGTAACATACCTTGAGCACCGAAGGAGTCTAGATGAATTGACTGCTCGTATTAACGAGCTCACGACTGTTGATGAGGAGCGGTACCGACATGGACCGAGAGTCGACGCATGGGATGACGATGATGAGGATGCGGAGACGGTGTCTACGGATCTGTCTGACGATTAGCTGTAGCTAATGTATTAGACAATCATGTTGTATTAGCTTGTATCTTTGTTTTATGGTGTTGTCCATTTTAGTAGCTTATTCGGTTGTATGTTTCGTACTTGTATTAGCTTGTATCTCTGTTTTATGGTGTTGTCCCTTTTAGTAGATTATTCGGCTGTATGTTTCGTACTTGTATTAGCTTGTATCTTTGTTTTATGGTATTGTCCCTTTTAGTAGCTTATTCGGCTGTATGTTTCGTACTTGTACTAGCTTGTATCTTTATTTTATGATGTTGTTCCTTTTAGTAGCTTATTCTGCTGTATGTTACGTACTTGTATTAGCTTGTATCTTTAATCTGCTTGTACGCTCTTATGTGTAACTGTTGTATTGTTATATGTAATGGTATAATATATTTTTAATATGGACTTCATTTATTAACGATTAATTAATATTTAAATTTATATTTTTAATTTGTATGTTCTTATGTGTAACATCGCGGTAGAAATTTTAAATAACTTAGATATAGTACATCTCTAAAATATCAATGTTTTGTTATAAACCCATATTGATTAAAATATATTATACCATTTGGATGAAGTCGACGATATTAAATTAAAGGGAGCCTTTTTAAAAACTAACTTAGGTTATACAAATACAACAGACCATAAAGATACCACAAGTTCTGACACTGGATACCAACTAAAACATCTAAGCAGATGCAGAAACAATTACTTAAGCAAACTACTTGATACACTCAATCTCAAGTGAGTCTACAGGAGTGCTACTTCGGCTAATAATTACGGTTAACCCGTAACTGTTCCATAACATTCTGGAGTCGTTCAACCTCTCGTTCAAGTTCGTTTGCATATGCTATTCCGCGTGGGCACAACGGTTCGCCTATCCATTCTGTGAAATTGCATTCATTCCGATATGATGGACAATTCTTCATGCAGTGACCGATATTGTTTCCATCTGATCGAACCACAACTTCAATCGCATAACCACAATAGAAAGCTCCTGAAATTTGAACATGAGGTACCCGATAGAACGTGACCTCTTCTTCTAGTTGAGCGATCGACTGTTCGTACGACGGTTGAACATCAGGTATTGCAGCTTCATATGGAGGATGCGCGTTAACCTGGTCATACGGTTGCTCATTGAGGTCTCATTATGTTGAGATGTGGGAACTCGTCTGCAAGCTCCTGTAGTCTCATCTGTTCATACCGTCTTCATCAGAGTCTGAAGATAATGAGCAAGAAGGCATTTTCTATGAGTGGTAAACAATTTAGGTAGTAAACGACTGGGAAACAAGCCATATATAAATAACATAGGAATGATCACTGCTACATGTAATGTGTGGATGAGGACATAAAGTAAAAGGTAAAGTAAATTAAATTAAAAAAAAATATTACGGATAATCCAATGCTCAAAACAACCATGATAGAGAATCTTCACTATGCACTATATACTGTACACTGTAGCCATAATAGAGAATCTACACTATACGCTGACACTATCTTGCCATGTGTAATGTACACTGTACCCTGTTTTTTAAATCCTTTAGTGAAATGTTTAAATTATATGTGGTTGGGGACGACCCTGTTTTTCGCTATATATAGCGGCTTCTTTGAAGCAGGCTAAACCCTCACTCACAATTTCGTATTCTTCCAGCCGCCTCCTCCTTCCTTTTTACCATTTCAGCCATCTACTTGAAAAGAAAATAGTATAGGCTAACAAATGGGAAAATGGCTATGAAGTGGTATCAAATCAACGACCAAGAAAAGAAAGGGTAGTTGAAGGGCGCGTTGTCGAGCCACTAGGTTCGGGTGGATCCAATTCTTTATGTTGTTGTGGGGAAGAATCGGTCATGATTGTTTTGCAAAACAAAAAAAATGCAGTTCGTCGACTTTCGGTTGTGCAGCCAAGGCCACAAGGTTTTTCCTGATGAAATTGATTTTTGTCACTTTAAGAAGTGGATTGGCCCTCCGATGTGCGAATGTGGAGTTCAATATGCAATAGAAACGCATGCCAAAATAAGACGCTTGAACAAGAATGTTGCTGATGCAGCTAGAGCTGGATTTTTCCCACGTCCGTGGTAGGTGTATGTGGAAACTATCTTACTGTTTTTTATTGTACTTTGAATTTGACATTTATGTTGTTGAGTTGTTGTAGTTCGTATGATTGTATTTTGGCATTTCTTAATGTTGTAATTGTTGTTGTTGCAAGCTTATCAGTTATGAATGATTTGTTGACGGTACTTAAGCATCGTAAAAAGTAAGATACAACAAACTAGAAATAACAACATATAAAGAGCAACATTACATCCAAAATAGAATATTTAAAGTAGGATAAATCAAGTTGGAAATAACAGAATATAAAGAGCAACACTACACCCAACATAGAAATTTAAATTAGGATACAACAAGTTAGACCATAAACAATAGCGAACTATAGCTAGAACATAGAAAATTTAAATTAGGATACATGCACCATAAACCTTCAATATAAACCTACTCATCCCGAGTTCGGGTTAGCCAACTATAGCGAAGCTTATAAGAAGAAGATAAAGGGCGACAAAAATGCAGTCTCGAAACAGCTAAACGAGATAAAACAAATTCTATATTTTTTTGAAGTTTCCAATATCAATTTAAAATCATTCTATGTAATGTACATACTCAACTATCAACGTACTTCATGATCTCTCATCACACATATATGAGTTCACATTGGTTTGCGGAGTGCGAAAAATCGTAGATGGCTCAGAAAAATCTGCGGCTTCTTCTATGTGGTAGAGAGCTTCCTTGCGGTCCCGATGTTTCCTGTTTCATCGAATTTCGTCAACACACCAAAACGATATGATTTTTCAAAGTGCAGACATCAAAAAGGACTCACCTTTCTATTTGGTTCGAAACTAGGTTTGAGGTTTTCGTGAAATTCGTGGCACGTGGGGACGATCGGGGGTGCTGACGTGGAAGAGCTTCGAGCAGGCTTCATGTCGGTGGTGGTTTGGTGGAGCTCGGTGGTCGGTGGCGTCGTCGGCGGTGGTGGGAAGTGGTGGACTTTGGGCGCTCGATTCAGGTGGAGGAGGCAATGGTGGCGGTCGTGGGTGGGTCGGATTTGAAGAGGAGGCGGAGCTGCGTCGAGGGGTGGTGGCGGCGGCGCCTGGAAGTGGCGGAGTCGGCGGCGATTTGAGGGAGAAGCGGGGAGCGACGATGATCGTCGAAAGCAGATGGGGACGAGGGTTTTTTAGTTTTTTTTTTATTTTAAAAATAATGAATGGAATTTTCTGATTCGCCGGAATATATATATTTCAGAAAATTAGGGTATTCACCTACGAACTCCCTTTCAAGTCCAACGACTGTTGTCCCTAGCTAAATACCCCCATCCCGGACACAATGGGATATGTTTCATTGGCTAATTCGACTGTTATAGTCAGTTATTTTTCAAATTAAAGTATAAAACATTTAATTTTTAACTTTGAACGTGCTTTTCAATTTGCCAGAGCCATAAATTGATTCGAAAAATTCCAAAAAAATAAATCTAGCTGTGTTTTGACGCTACGGTCCCAACAAAACTAGTTTCGTCGAATTCTGAGATCATTTGAAAAATGGCCATTTTCTGGTCGATCCAATTTAACAGAAATTGACCAAATGAATTTTCTTTTGCCACGCTCACATACTAGCTTCAAAAATTATGAAATTTGAAACCTAGCAATAATTTGACATCCCGGACCCAACAAAAGTGGTTTCGTCGAATTCCGAGGTCGTATGCAAAATATCAATTTTCCAGGGCTATATATTCTATATAGCGACCTTTCTGAAAATTCATCCGGCCATAACTTTTGATTCCCGTTATTAAACTTCGATTTTTCAGATTCGTTAGAAAGGTATCGATAAACAGATTTAAATATTTTTGGTTTCGCTAAAATCTGTTATATTCTCCACCCTACACAGTCAGTCAAAGTTCGAATTCAAATTTTCAAACTGACTCACTATTTCTAATTCACTATTTTATTGAAATATTCTATTTCAATTGTTCAAATTCCTTTGAAATCACCTATTTAAAAGTTTTAAATTGGCTCGTATTTTCCGGGTTATTACATAAGGAGTTTTAATTTCCCATTCCACTCTCCATTTTTCTATTTTCTTCTAAGTGTTGAATGAATGAAGAGGAGTGGGCTGATTTGAAAGTTATATGATGAGCTAGGTTAGCTCAACCAAGACCCAACCAAGGTACCCAAATTCCAAAACTTGGAACACATCGAACCTTATAGTTTTTGAACACCTAAACGACGTTTTGAACTCGATGGAAGTGGTTTCGAGTCCAAATTCATTCGTATGTGAAAAGTGATATTTTGTTCATACATTCTAATGATAAAACGACCAAATTTCACTAACTCAAAAGGTATCGATGCTTATTGTCAAAAAGTCATAAACAATGATCCAGACTCAATGGAAGTGGCCCCAAATCCTAATTTTATCGTTTGTGAAAAATGACATTTTCAGTGACACAAAATATATGATGATATATTTAGATAAAATATTTAAATCTAAAATCATCGAATGAGCGGGTTGTTACAGACTTCCTCCTTAGAAGAATTACGTCCCCGCAATTCCTTAAGAATGAAGTAGTAAGTAACAACCAAAAACCATACCACCGAATGGTACCGTAAGAACCGACACAAAATGGGAAGTCACACCAACTACTAAGTGAGATCCCAATTTCGTCTCGCAAGATCATAAAAGCTAGAGTTCAATCTCGAACCCCATTACCCATGAAGGTAGTCATCCCAAACAGGTAAAATAATTCCAGAAAAATTCATAAGCGCTATGAATTCAAATAGACTCACCTTTCTTCGTATGATTCTCAAGGGGATGAGAATCGATAGAATGTACAAAACCCAAGCGAAACTAATTCGGAATTTCAAGAAGCAACGGGACTGCATTCTACAGACGCGAGATATCAATAGTAGATATTTCTCTTCAGATATGAGATAGGAATTTTCGATGGTTGACTATTCCATCCCCAAACTCAATCACGACGTTGTAGCGAATATCGAACCCGAGCGTTTTAGTCCTGCGACAAGGTGGCTGACACCAACAAAAGCACAACACAGAGATTCCAACGAATTTAGCTAAGAAAAGCAATTTTCGAAGGAATAATCAATTTTAATATCAATGATTCAAGGTTGGTAACGGAATACCAACCAACTAGAAACCGATAAACAAATATTGGTAACGGAATACCAATGAACTACAAGTCGATAATCAAATATTGGTAACGGAATACCAATGAACTAGAAATCGATAACAAATATTGGTAACGGAATACCAATGAACTACACGGGGAAATCGATTTCTAACCAGATACTAAATCTCATTTAGTAACCATAAGGACGAATCATTAGGAATTATACGAAATTCCAAATATTCATAAACTTGAGTATCGATTTTAGAAAATCAGAAACATCGAGAAGATGATGGGTAAGAAGTGCATAACTTATCACTTCAGAACAACATGATTCAAGATAATTTTCCGTTAAAAATCTCAAATTGCAGAAACATCAACAATTAATCAAAGTAGCAATAGACAATTTCTTTAACAAGATGAGATTAGACAAAAGAGGTCATAATCCCCAAAGATTTGATTGACAAGGGTTAACAAACGTGCGGAGACAATTGTCGATCCAAATGATTCAAACAGATAAAGAAGGAATATCAAAAGAGTTCATCCTTTCGATATTCATTTCTAAGAACAACGCAAGGCTATGTCCATAAGTGAATTAACTATAGCACTTCCGGATGATCGACTATATATAGAGTGCAATTTACAACTGTATGAGCATAAGTGTATGTCAAATATCATCCCAATACTCATGTGGGGTTTTCAAACAAAAAGTTTATCTAAATAAATTATTGGTTAATAAATTTAATCAATTCAAATTCGGTTTGAATTATTCATCTAATTAACCAATTTTCACTGTTCAATATATAAATGATTATTTTGTCCATTTTCATCTATCAGTTCAACATTAACATTTCTAACATGTTAAATATAACAAAATCATCATCATAATACAAAAATCCCCAAATCATCCAAATAAATAAATACTCAACTACCCAATGCCATTTACGGCGCCATAAGTGGCCATTCGCGGAGTATGAAATGCGAGTGTCGCTAATATCCATACATCGCTTCCAATTTATGTGATTTGTGCGAATGCGTGTGTTGAACTCTATACAACAGATAAAAATCAATATTGGCAATTTCTATATATTTACAGTTATAAAATAAATTAAATAACTGTACAAATATTTTAGTGAGAGAATTCCCACATTCGTTTCCACTCCGCCATTCTTTATTTCTGAATTTCCGTTTTTGAACTAAATTAAACGACTGTTTAATTTAGCTCAAAAGCCAACTTTTTCTATTTCTGTTCTGGTCAGTTTCATGTTGTAGAGTTTAATCCCACGATTCCAACGCGACTGAAATCGTTGGATTTCGACCTCGTATGAAAAAGATATACTATTTAATATGTTGAATAGCTTAATTAATTAATTAACTAAATATTATAATACAATTAACCTTTAATTATTATTTTCCTTTTCTTCCCTGTTAACCAGCCAAACCCAAAACTTCACACAACCCACTTCGAGATTTAGGGTTCTAAAACGCTGCCTCAATGTTGCGCCGGAATCTGATCAGATTCCTCCACGACGTCGGCCTACGTGCCACCCCCCAACGCCGGCGATAGGGATGAACTCAAGCCCCCCTATACTAAAATCGGCTGCGAACACCACTCCAGAAATGATCACCCCTTATAGATGTGAAGATCTCAAAGTTCCCTATTGTTTTTGTTTTGAGAGATTCACGAATTATTTTGTGGATTGAGAATGGTTGAGAATCCAAATTAGAACATTTTCGGCCCTTAGTTTACTTAAACGACGACATAGAATAGGTTGACCACGAAGAGACCAAGAATAGGGTTTTGACCACTTTTTATTTACATGTATATGTTTGTTTATTTTATAATATTTTATTCTATTATTTCCATTTTGCATCCGAACTCCAAACGAGACCCAACGACTATCACCCCTAGATAAATAAAGCATTCCGAACACAATGGGATATGTTTCGTAAGCCAATTCGACTGTTTCGATTAGTTTTTATCAAAATTAAAATATAAATTAATATAACGGTCAATATTGAATTTGAACGTACATTTTAATTTACCGTGGCTGCATACTAACTTCAAAAATTACAGAAAAATAAATCTAGCTATGTTTTGATGATACGGTCCTAACAAAACTAATTTCATCGAATTTGGAGATAGTTTTAAAAATAGCCTTTTAACTGGTCGATCCAATTCAACTGAATTTACCAAACAAATTTAAATTTACCATGCTCACATATTAATTCCAAAAATAATGAAATTTGAAATTTAACAATAATTTGACATTCTGGATCCAACAAAAGTAGTTTCGTCGAAAACGGAGGACGTTTGCGAAATGGCTATTTTTAAGGGTTATATATTATTTTAAAAATATATAAATTCCATAGCGAACATTCTGAATTTTAAACTGAGCATAACTTTCAATTTATACTATGAAATCTTAGTTTTTCACATTCGTTAGAAAGATATAATTAAATAGATTTTAACATTCTAGTTTTACTGAAATCCGTTTTATTTTGAACTCTCTACATTCATTTGAAATTAAAATCGAATTTTCAAACTATAGCGCCATTTCAACCTGTTTTATAATTAAATTAAATTCTTACGTTCTAACTTCGATTTAAATAAATTTTTAGTCGTTATTATTTAAAATAAGTCATTTTTAATATTCAAAATCCATTAAAATAGCTAAAATAAAAAATTTAAATTGGTTCAGAAATTCCGGGTTGTTACAATATCCCCCACTTAAAATCTTTTCGTCCTCGAAAAGAAATGGAGCTGAAAATTGTTTAACTAACCAACTCAACATTCATTCCAGCTTTCATTCTTCAACTTTTCAGTTTCTAAGAATTTTCTAATTTCTCAAAAATTTGCCTAACACCCTAATTTTTCGAAAAATTTCGCCATAACCTCCTTTGTACAGGGAAGGTTTGAAAAATTTATTGGGCCGTATTAGGCACCTAATAAATCAATAAAAAGCATACACAATTTTTGTGACTTATCTATGCCCAAAGGAAAATGTGTAAAAAGTCAAAATCTCAGACCTTGCCCAGTGTTGGAAAAAAAAAATCCATGTGCCGTATCTACATTTAGGAGAGACGTGAATTATTGTCATCTCCAGACCTGTGTAAGGTTTTTATTAAATCCTGCCCCGAGCACCATTACTTGTATTCCTTAATTAAGTCCATAATCAGTCTTCTGTTCAACCTATAATATAGTCATCTCCATACAAGTATCTCGCCCGTATGGAAATCCAAACCTCGTCATATAAGCACCAAATGCTTATATGGAATATGATATGAGATGTTGTCTTCATGTAGTATGCCATGCGGTGTAGTTCAAAATTTATTTGTTGCTCCTATGGTGTGGTTTATAATCCCACACAGAACAACCATCACAACGCATCCATAAACACTCACAGGAGTTGATATAATAAATAAAATTGTGCAACCAACTCATTAAGGTGTACCTATTTGTCGAGCACGCAAATTAATTCTCTACTCAACAGTAAATCCATAACCCGTTCAACAAATTTATATACATGTATATGTATGCAATTCCAATCAATTTTTTAATTCAATATTTGATTCGATTTGGCTTTATTATCATTCATCCTTTTATTGGTTTTATCAATCCAATATTTTTATTACTTAAATTAACTATCATACATCACAACCAACAATCAATTAGTTGATTAGCTTTTCAAATATATATCCTTTATATACCAAAAAATCATATTTTCAGTGCCAAATCATAACAATAAACCCTATTTAAGTTTTGGTTCTCACACCAGTCAATTGGAAATATACAGATATCAACTTTCGAAACTCGAACATAAATAGTGATGATGATGCATCAGCATCAGAATTATTCCCGGGCGACTAGAGTGTGATTCAATATCTATTTAGTATATTCGAGACTTCGAATACACGTTAATTATGCGTATATTCAAGATCTTCTTACACTCGATAGTTTGAATTCAATATAAAATTAAATATTCAAATACGAATAATAGATATAATTTTCAAAACTAAATTCAATTTTTTTTATAAATAATACTCTTCTAACTCATTTTAGGGCATTACTAGCCCTATCTCTAATGAGTCAATCTCATAGAATGTCACTAATCCTATCTCTGATGAATTCTTTCATTAGGTTCTAATGTGTCTTGTTCTCGAGTTTTGTAAACCATGAGATGGCCCAAACTTCCCCTTACAGGAAAGCCTGGATTGCTTTGAGAACACGACGCATCAAAACACAAACAACTGAACATTTCATTGTTATTTCAACAATTTACATCAGAGTACAAGATATCAGTGTTCCAATAAATAATATACAGTGGAAAATAATATCAGAGGTTTAAAATACAAAGCAGCGGAGAATATAATACAATGCATAGCGGAAAATACATCACTAGCACAACTGAAAGAAATACATGGATACAAATCTTTCCGAATATAGCTCCAGCTGTAAATCCAGGATCTTGTGAAAAGAAATCTGCAAAACCAAAACTACTGACTTCCCATGTGGAATATATGGGCACCCAGAGTTTAGGTGGAAACAATAAACTCCGAGTCAGTCATGGGACTAGTGTGAGAACTAAAAGAATTATTAAATCTTTACTTTAAAAGTTGGGAAATCGTGGGACCACGACGTATAACACGGAACGGGTTTACTCCGCATGAATCTCAGTTTAAAATAAAACAATGCTTTGCTTTTAGGAAAATTAAGCTATTATAAGACTCAGATTCCATCACACAAAGCAACACAAGCCGGAGTATAGAGTTTTCCCTTATAACAGCCAAACATGCTTGGTACATTTAAAACAAATCAATTTGATATTACTATAAGTGCATAGTGTCAAAAACAACTTCAATATAAATGTATCAATCCTAGACGACATAGGTACCATATATTATGCCGCCATACTAGGTTTACAACTAAAGCTGAAAAGTATCGTATTGGAAATTGGATTCCATCTACGAGTCGAAGCAGGGGATCGTCCTCACCGATTCGAGACACTCCAGCCCGTGCCTCTGGATACAGCTGCAACTGCACCTGGATCTTCAAGGCCGGTCCACACTTACTTTAGTGTATTGGTTATTCCTGAAAACACGTTTCCCTACCCTATAGAGCATAAAATCTGGTCTGTATGTTGACCAATATCCAAGGCGCCTCATTCCATCATCTACATAAGTAAAATATCTTGGCTCCATAGCATGACACCACTCCTAGATAGAAAGAAACGTCGTGCACTCCCTATAGTCACTATCCCGTTTTGACTCATACTGGGTGTGAGGCTCGCGAGTTAATGCTATACACAAATTTATGCTACTTAAAGTCGTGCTTTGATCATCAACCACAAGACTCTGCTTTTCAACAAAAGCCTTGATCATTTGCATCTCTGCATGTCACATTGACAATCCACGCCATACAACTGATATCTATCAATATATAACTTCTAAGCTCGTATGTCTCAGAGAAGGATGTTAAGCAAGAGAATAAATTTTCCACCACCAAACGGATATATATTTAATAGAAATCAATCAACACAGAATGAAATCCAATGTCAGACACACATCCATTTACAAGTCTGTTCTGGGTCTGAACGAAACCGGACTCACCTTATTCCTCGTCTCATATGTCCAATACAGGAGAGAGGTCATCGCATATCCGGTCGATCTCTAAGTACGTCTGGACGATCACCACTTATTACCTTTTCTTGGATGTATATCCCAATCAAAGCATCGGTAATCATCCAAACGATGTGAAAATCTCTGGTCTTCAACCACCTTGTTCATCGTCGAATTTTGGTCGCTATATCAGTTATTTAGAATGGGATAAACCCGATCTTTCCGAATAATTCGCATATTTTATAATCAATAATCACATGCTATAAAAACGCATCGTACGCCTCATTCTAATTTAGAATACTCTTTTATTCAAATATTCACTTCTATAGTGAAAGGTTCCCATTAATTTTTATTAAAGGTAAATTCTTCTAAAATTCTTCTTTAATCTTCCTTTGGATATCAATTAGAAAAGATTTCATTTTATTCTTTAACAATTCTAATTCAAATCGAGGTTTATAAAACTAGTCGGGATTATCGAGCCTTACCAAAGTAATCATTTACTATTTTTCCAATCCCAAATTATTCATCCCATGGAGCAAAACTGGTCGTACTCCATATCTAACACCCACAGTGTTATTGTACCATTTCACGTTCAAATCTAATTAAAGATTTAACTATTGCCGGGAGCAAAAACTGGTCGTACTCCATTCTCGATCACTTCTCAAATTTGGCAAATTTAATTACCACATTAACTTTTCAATCTAATTAAAGATTCATTAAAACTCCGCTTAGTTTTAATCTCCAAAAACCATTATTTACTAATTATTCAAATTTAGGAAATAATTCCCATCTTTAACCGGGTTAAAGAACGAATGTCCACGATAAACCCAAATCATATTCCATTAACTACGTAATCTTCACGGAAATCATAATAGTGTATAGTCGATATAAATTTCTATATCAAACTAATACTATAAACAGAATAATGGCTAGGCGTTTTAAATTCCATATATAGTGACAATCTTCCTTCACAAAAGCTCATCTCAATTAGTACCAAATCAAGTTCCATTCAATTCCAATTTAATATATTAAATTGGAAAAAAATTCTTTGGAAAATTCCATTAATCTTATTTAATAGATTATAAATTCCAAATCATCACTTCAATGTTAATTGGGTTAAAGAACGAATGTTATTTAAAACACAGTTCATGATAAACCCAAAATCATCATCCATTCAATTCCAATTAAATTAATTAATTAGTAAACTTCATTAATCTTAACTAAAAAATATATTCTTTTCTCAAGGGGGTTTAAGAACAGTGTTAATAAAGACATCATTCACGACAAACCCAAAATCCAATTTGATATTAAATACAAGGCTCTGAATAGATTTTATATCGGCTTATATTCAATAACAAATTCTGAAACTAACGGATATCGTATTGGGAATAACGATATCTATATCTTCCAAGCTCCTCCATAATATCCGTATAATCACGGAATCCAATATCGAAATATTCCAAAGATTATTTGCACTAAAATCCATTCCAATTTCTTCGTTGGAAAATTTTGGTGATATCAAAACCCATTTTCAATCCAATTTATTATTTCTAAAAATAATTGGATTATTATTCTAATTATTGACTAGTTCATTTCAATAAAAATATATTTTTATCTTTCCAAACTTGGAATTTTTCATCCAAAATCTCTCCAAATCATATACTATGATTTTACACAATTTTTGCATATTTTTAATAATTTCATTATGGCTTTTACAGTCGGTTTCCAATAACGGCCACCGAACTGTATCCATAGCGACACTTTTCTTAAATTGATTTGGACATAATTAAAAATCCAACCGTTCAAATTTATATCTATTATATTTATTGGAAAGATATTTTCGATACGAACCCAAGGTTTTGGGTTTAGCAGAATCTGACGGTCGTATCTCCCGTTACATCAATTTGAAGATAATGGTTGAAATTCGCGAATGGTTGTTGAGCGGCGCATTCTATTCAATCCATTTAAATATATATTTATATTTTGTCGATTTCCATTTAAAACGTATTTTATAAATCGTTTATAAATTCATTTTTAAAACGATTTCAACGTCATTTTCAATATTAAATCAAAATTGAATGTTCTATCTTAGGATAATATTAAAATGATAATATTTTCAAAGTATCATATTTTGAAATCAATTCTTTTCGATTTTTATTATAAAATAAATAAAATCGATCAATAATCCTGTTCGGGTTAAAATGGCATTTAACTACTTAACTCGGCTTCACATTTCAATATTTTTGTGTCCATCCAAAATCAGACATCGAAATCATAATTCAATTCTTCACTAAATGTTATTTTAAAATATTCATTATTTTAAAATATCCATTATTTAAGAAAATTCGTTATTTCTGAATTGGAATCAGACCAAATAAATTACCATATAATCTCAGTTATATGGATTTCATACATCACATGTATTTAACAATAATGATAAATAATCATTAAATAGCCAATTCATATCCAACGTGCAATTTACAACTGTATGAGTATTAAAATAAATAAATAATGCTCATCACACTCTGTTAACCCGTTGATTGACATACAACTAAATATTGGGATTAGTGTATGTCAAATATCATCGCAATACCCGTGTGGGGTTTTCAAACAACAACAATTTATTTAAATAAATTATTGGTTAATAAATTTAACCAATTCAAATTCGGTTTGAATTATTTTTCTAATTAACCAATTTTGACTGTTCAATATATAAATGATCATTTTGTCCATTTTCATCTATCAGTTTAATATTAACATTTCTAACATGTTATATCACAAAATCATCATCACAATACACAAATCACCCAAATCATCCAAATAAATAAATACTCAACTACCCAATGCCATTTACTGTGCCATAAGTGGCCATTCACGGAGTATGAAATGCGAGTGTCGCTAATATCCATACATCGCTTCCAGTTTATGTGATTTGTGCGAATTCGTGTGTTGAACTCCATACAACCAATAAAAATCAATACTGGCAATTTCTATATATTTACAGTTATAAAATAAATTAAATAAATGTACAAATGTTTTAGTGAAAGAATTCTCACATTCGTTTCCACTCCACCATTCTTTATTTCTAAATTTCTGTTTTTGAACCAAATTAAATGACCGTTTAATTTAGCTCAAAATCCAACTTGCTCCGTTTCCGTTCTGGTCAGTTCCACGTTGAAGAGTTTGATCCCACGATTCCAACGCGACTGAAATCGTCGGATTTCGACCTTGTATGAAAAAGATATACTATTTAATACATTGAATAGCTTGACCAGCCAAACTCGAAACTTTGCAGTACCCACTTCGAGATTTAGGGTTCTAAAACGCTGCCTCAGTGTTGCGCCGGTGTAACGACCCGGATTTCACCCGACCCCAATCGATCGCAAGATCGATCAAGACCGTTCAAAACCCGCGTACGTTAACTTTGGGCATACAACACATCAGAACAACCACACAGACTTCTATAACATCAATAATAAATGTTACATCAGAGTACATCAATAAATAATACAACGGAAGATACATTTACAATAAATTAAATACATTGCAGCGGAACTAATCTCAGCGGAAGGCCATCAATATTCTGGACCCAGCTTCAGACTTCAATCCAGGATCCTGCTTAACTATATCTGCAAAAATCTACTCGACTGCCCGTGTGGAAAGAGGGCACCCGAGTTTGCAAAGTGAAACAAACTACAGGTCGGTCGTGGGACTGGTGTGAGAATTCTATACTTAGCTTATCTAAATAGTAGGCTAATCACAGGACCACGCCGCTAACGCGGAACGGGTTTACTCCGTTGGATTGCCAGTGCATAATTAAAGTAAAACATCAAATAACGTAATGCTCTTTAGAAAAATGAAACCATTATAAGACCCAGGTACCATCACACAATGCAACGCACACCAGAGGATAGGGTTTTACCTTATAATGGTCAAAAGATACTTGATACGTTAAAACGATATTATTATTAGTGTGTATATATATATATTTAAAACATTCAAATATAATATCAATCCTAGACGGCATAGGTACCATATACTATGTCACCGTACTAGTTATACAATCAAAACTGCAAGGGCGTATTGGGAATTGGGTTTCCATCATGAGATCGAGGCTAGGGATCGTCCTCTTCCGATTCGAGACACTCTAACAAATGCCTCAGGATCCCCCGCAGTGAACCCTTGGAACGGTAGGGCCGGTCCCCACCAAACGGTAGTGGATTGGCAATTCTTGAACATACGTTTCCCGGCCCTTTTGGACCTATAATATGACCACTTTCGGCCTATAAAAACCCGAGGTACCTCAATCCAAAATCCACATAATAAAATGTTGGGCCGTGTCAAAACCCTAACACCACTTCTAGCTAGAAAGAAACGCATGCATTCCCTATGGTCCATATCCCATTTTTGACTCATACCGGGGTGTGAGGCTCGCGAAGTCACGATATACACAAAGCTATGCCTAAAGAGACTGTGCTTTGATCATCAACCACAAGGCCTGCTTTTCAAAAAAGCCTTGATCATTTGCATCTTAGCATGTCACATTGTCAGACCCTACCATACTATTGATCATCTACCAATATACATATAACCTCTAAGCTCATACATCTTAGAGAAGGGTGATAAGTAAAGAATAAATTCTTCACCACCAGACAGAAATATATAATCAGTAGCGTTCAACAAATACAGTAGATAGGAATATAATGTCATACACACAATCCATTTACAAGTCCGCTCTGGGTCTGAGCGAAACAACGTGTTCGTCGATCTCTAAATGCGTTTGGACGATCATTACCAAATACCTTGCCTTGGAAGGCCAATCCCAATTCAAGATACCAGTCATCATCATCCCAGCGATGTGAAATCTTCGGTCTTCAATCACCGTCTTCAGCTTCGACTCTTGATCGTCGTGATGATTATTCAGAATGGGTTAAACCCGGTCTTTCTGAATAACTCGCATATTTTAGGATAAAAACAAATATTGGAAAATCACACATTTCGTCACATTCCAACTCAGAATATTCTTTTAATAAGATATTCGTTTTAAAAGATTCTCATTAATTTTATCAAAGATAAACACTGAAAATAAAATCTATAAATCAATTTCCGAAATATGGAATTTCACAGAAATCAAGTCAATACATAATCGATATAGATTTCTGTATCGAACTAATAATATACATGGAATAACGGCAAAGCCTCTTAAATTCCATTTATAATATCGATCTTCTTTTACAGAAGCCCATCTCGATTATTACCCATCGAATTTCCACTAAATTCCAATTTAATATATTAAATTGAAAAAATTGATTTTAGAAAATGCCTTTTTAAATCTATAAAATAGATTCATAAGTTCCAAATAATAATTTCAATGTAAATTGGATTAAAGGACAAATGTCGTTTAAAACATCGTCCACGATAAATCCACTTCACATCTCAGTTTATTTCATATCACAAAATATAATTGCAAATTCTTATAATCTTAATTAATAAATTTCTCTTTAAATATCAATTATTATAAAGAAAACATCTTTAAAATAATCATTAAAAATATTCTTTATAAAAAGGTTCTAAATGGGAAGTATTCTTTATATTATAAATCTTTATCTTTTACAAATATTCTTCGTTTTAACATATAGTTGATTAAAGATATATTACGAAAATATATGCACTTTATATAAAAAGTATTTCTAATGTAAAAATATTCTTATTTAAAAGAACACTTGAATCGAAATGCGGCTCAAACATTTACCATATAATTTGGATTACATGGATTTCACACACATCATATATATGACAATAATAGTAAAATCATCAAATCATCCATCTACATCCAAAGTGTAATTTCCACTGTGTAAGCGTTAAAATTAAATAATAATGCTCATCGCAGCCTGTCGATCTAACGATCAGCATACAACTAAAAATTAGGATTAGTGTATATAAATCTCATCCCAACACCCGTGTGGGGTTTTCAACCAAACAAACAAATAATAACCTAATTTGTGCACTTGGGCGATGTGTGAAAATTATCGTCCCAATCACATACACAAGTCGGGTAACTTGTGAATGAGAGTGTAATACACAATACATATAATGATGACTAGAAAATATCTCTATTGCAATGAATGAATAAGCATAATAACTTTTTCCCTATTGACAATTCCTATTTTGCTAATTTAGACTCTAAACAAAAATGGTTATTTTGTTTTGGCAATTCTAATGAGGCGAAATGATAAATATTTTGATTTAACTATCCTATCTTGACATGTATATATCTTGTCAAACATATATTTATGTATATGTATATAAAAATTGGTTCAACTAATTCATTTTGACAAAATGAATATTTCTGACAAAATGTAAAATTTTGTTTAACTAGTATAAATTGGCTAAAATGAATAATTATTTTTAGCTAATGTAAATTAATAAAAATGAATAATTGGTTTTAACTAACATAAATTTACAGAAATGAATAATTTGCGTTTCAATTCTAATAAAATATGCCAATGCTATATTTTGTTTCATTCTTTTTAATTTAGACAAAATGAGTGTTTTTGTCTATTTTACTTTAATGATAAAAATGTAAATGTTTAGTTATTAAAATGTAACTTTTAAATTCTATCCTTTATTTAAAACAATATTTATTCATATCAAAATTACAAATCAAGAATATAATTTCCAATCTGATGATTTGTTTGCATTAATGAATTGCAAACAAAGATGAACATTATTTTAAGGTTTTATTTGCAACAAGGAATGCAAATAACAAATGCAACTTTTATTTTATTTAAAAGTACATTTGAGTGAATGTAAAAAGAACCTCATTTACAAAGAGTATTTACGTTGTTGAATGTAAATAAAAGAAACAAATTCTATTTAAAAGAGTATTTGCATTTATGAATGCAAACAAAGAATAGTTTTGTTTACAAATTATATATACATGAGTGAATGTAAATAAAGAACAAAATTTATTTTCAAAGTATATTTTAAACAAATTCTATTAAATGTATAAAAGTGTGTACATTAGGGTTGGAAAATGTAGATAAAGAAAATAGACTATAGTTTCATTGAATATTTACATTGATAAATGCAAATAAAAGAATAAACCTTAATTTTCAATGCATATATATTGATAAATGCAAACAAAGAAATAAACTTTATTTTCAATATATGTTTGTATTTGCATTGGTGAATGCAAATAATAATTTGTTTTCAATATACATTTTGCATTGGTAAATGCAAAAAAAAGAACAATTTCTATTTTCTATATATATATGCGTGGCTGAATGTAAATAGAAGAACAAACATTATTTTCAAAACATGTTTACACTTGCGAATGCAAATAAAAGAACAAAACTTTATTTCCAATATGTGTTTTCATTTGTGAATGCAAATAAAAGAATAAATTTTACTTTTAATGTTTATTTACATTAGTAAATGCAAATAAAAGAATAAACTAGAATTTCAATGTATATTTATATTTGAAAATGCAAATAAAAGGACAGTTTTTATTTCAAAGTATATTTGCATTTGAAAATGCAAATAAAAGAACAATTTCTAATTTCAAAGAATATTTGCATTGTGAGGTGCAAATGAAAAGTGAACTTTTAATCTTTATATTTATTTGTAATTTTTAACGTAAACAAAATGTGAATTTTTATTTAATTCTATTCAAGGCAAAAAAATGTTCATTTTATCTCCATAATCATGATTTGACAAAGATGTTATTTTTATTACAATAATTATATTTTTGACAAAATGTTTTCTTTTTATTTACATAATAAACTTCTAATCAAATATGTCCTTTTGATTTGCATAACATATTTCAAATAAAAATGTTGTTTTTATATTTCTAATCAAAAATGTTATTTTTGATCTAATGTACATTTTACACTAAGAATGACATTTTATTCTTAATATACAATTTTCACTAAAAATGATCAAAATAATATTTTATTTAAATTGAATTGATAATATAATTAAATTCAACAAATATTGAAAATCCATTGTTGTCCAAATTCTATCGTAGGTAACAAATAAAAATAATATTTTATTTGTCATTCAATTCCTGTTGTAAAATAAACAAATAAAATAAGGTTTTATTCGTTGTCTAAATTCTATTGTAAAGTAAACAAATAAAAAAAAAATTATTCATTGACCAAATTCTGTTGTTATATAAACAAAAAAAAATAAGATTTTATTTGTTAACCAATCTCTGTCGTTATGTAAACAAATAAAATAAGATTTTATTTGTCGCCCAATTCCCATTGTAATATCAACAAATAAAAAGGAGTTTTTATTTGTCGTTCAATTTCTATTGTTAAATCAACAAATAAAAAAAATAAGTATTTATTTGTTGTTCAACCTCTATTGTAAAATCAACAAATAAAAATAAATTTTTGTTTGGCGTTCAATTTCTTTTGTTATATCAACAAATAAAAAAAATGAGTTTTTATTTGTCGCTCCAATCCTATTGTTCATTTCAGAATAAAAAAAAATTAATAACATAAATAAATTATTACAACTGGATCTGAATAAATATGATTTAAATCTGAATAAAATATGTTTTAGATCTACTTTTAGATCTAATTTTCTAACTGCAAATAAATTCAACAATATATAAAATTCCAATGCGGATTTAGCATATCATGAACAACAACACATTCAACAAGCAACAATTAACCATTCAAACAACACAGAACATTTCAGATCTGAATTAACATGATAATACAATTATTTTTAACGCGAGGAAATAATTAATAATTAAATAAATAAAATTAGAATTCTCACATTTGAATTTTGGCTGAAAATCAACTGTCTCTGTTTCAGCTGCGGTCTGCGCCATCGTGAAGATCTCGGAAAGACGAGTCCAACGCAACTTACGGTTCGTCAATCGGACCTCGTTTGAGAGAGATATTGATTTTTAAAGATTGCATAAATTAAATAATTAAATTAATAAAATAATAATATTAAAAAGAACGGACCTTCTTCCTCTTCTCGTTCACGTAACCGAGCCACACCCATATCAACCGTTCCCCCTTCCGTGCACGCGCCACCTTGGCCACCCAGGCCCCGATCAGACTCCGCCACACGAACCGCCTCGGCCAAGACCTTCTCCACCCTGAAGCCTGCCGAACTCGGTGGTCGCACCACCCCGAAATCCGACCACGAACGCGCGGCCTTTAGGCTCAAAATT
The DNA here is from genome assembly GCA_030737875.1 of Allium sativum. Classification (NCBI taxonomy): domain Eukaryota; kingdom Viridiplantae; phylum Streptophyta; class Magnoliopsida; order Asparagales; family Amaryllidaceae; genus Allium; species Allium sativum. The sequence continues at coordinate 142,836,045 of CM060913.1, read as the reverse complement.
CGTGAAATCCGTGCAGCGGAAACCCATCATCACCGTACGGATTGAAAGGTCTCTCGAAGAGCTTCGATTTGGTATATCATATGTCGATTTTCGTTGAACGGATCAAAAGATATTAGCATTTCAATTTCGGATGATTTCAGCCTTCGAAAATAGGGTGGCGGCTGCCATGAATTAGGGTTTCGGATTTAATATTATTTTAATATTTAGTCTCGAAAAATGTGCTTAAAAGGTGGATTTTCGGAATTTCTCCGATTTGGGCCTGCTTACTGTCGTCCTTAAGGTTTTGAAACCTTCTGAACGCAATGGGATAGGTCCCGTGGCCCAATTCCGAAATTTGTATATATTTTATTTAAAATTCCATTAAAAATTAATTAATTAAATATTGACTGTACATTAAAATATGCCGGGGCCACATATGACCTCAGAAAATTCTAAAAAAAATATTTTTAGCTTTCTTATGACGATACGAATCCAACAAAATTATTTCGTCGAATTCTGAGACTGTTTGAAAAATGGCTATTTTTAAGGCGTTTAAATTTAGTGAAAATTAGGCTCACATCCCTAAAACATTTCAAAATATAAGCCACGTCCAGTGTAAAGATTTATCCATTTCCGGTCCCTAGAATTGAGGTGCCGCTTTTCTTTTTTTGGTCCAAACCGCCTCCTGCTGCTCCCCTTCGTCTTTTCTCATTTCTGACCAGAAAAAATGCGCCAGCCACTAAAAAAAAAATTCAAAAAATAGGAAATATTCTCAGAAGCATTCGCCAAAAAAAAAAATTGCATACTTCTGTGCAACTATTGTCAATAGTAGCATACATTCATGCATATATTCATATAGTGTATTTATATTGAAAATATGGACCAATATACGCATATATGTATGCAACTATTACCAATAAACTGCATACATGTATGCATACAAAGTTGAACTGAGATTCAAGTGTTGCGCAAGTGTTGCGAATATTTGCATACATGAATGCAACTATTCTGTATATATGCATGCATGCGTGCAACAAAGTTAGAAGGGGCGATGGCTTCTGAATTTGCGCATGAATGTATGCATGTATTCTGTATAAGAGCATAAATGTGTGTAACAATGTCTGAAAACGGTGAATGGTTTAAAAACAAGCCAAATTTGAATATATGCATAAAATGATGCATATATTGGTGTTTTGCTGCATATATGTATGCATTTATACTGCAGTTTGGCACAACACTGAAATATAAGCATGAATGTATGCAACTATGTACGAATATATGCATCTTTTGATGCAAAAACCTGCTGTTTCGCCGTTTTGTGTTATTTTGGGTTTTGACGTGGTTTTTGATTGTTTTTTCACCTGAATTTTTTGGTGTGAACGTGTTTTATTTAATAATGAATATACGTGATTTTTTTTAATTTTTTTTATATGTTTTTGAAAAATAGGGACCTAATTTACATGAAAAGTTGGACCGGATGCGAGCCTAATTTTGAAACTTAATAGGGACCTGTGACAAACGGACCCTTAAATTTAACTGAAATAGTCAAAACACATTTTCTTTTGCCACGCTCACATATTAATTCGAAAAATTCTGAAAATTGAAATCTAGCTATAATTCGACATTCCGGTTCCAACAACAGTGGTTTCGTCGAAAACGGAAGTCATTTCAAAAATGACAATTTTCAAGGCCAATATATTTAATATTAAAAATACATTTTTAAACAAATAAATTCCGAAACTCAAAATATATAAGTGTTTACTGTTTCTCAATGCAGAAACGTCATTCCGAACTCAATGGAAGTGGTTTCGAGTCGAAATTCCTTCATATGTGAAAAGTAGCCTTTCGGGCCATATATATTATATATATAAATTCTACAACGACCTTTCTAAAAATTGAATTGGCCATAACTTTTGATTTCCGCTATGAAATTTCAATTTTTCAGATTCATTAGAAAGATATTGTTAAACAGATTCAAATATTTCTGGTTTCACTCAATTCTGATTTATTTTGAATCCTGTATATTCAGTTAAAGTTTAAAAATCAAATTTTCAAACTACCGCGCCATTTCTAACTCCATTTATATTTAAATTAAATTTATTCGTTCTAACTTAGATAAAAATGAATTCTAGCCATTATTATTTATAATAAATTATATTATAACCTCAAAATTCATTAAAAAAATTTAAATTGATTCAGAAATTTGCGGGTTGTTACAATCTCCCCCACTTAAAATCTTTTCGTCCTCGAAAAGGAAATGAAGCTAAAGTTGTTTATTTAACTAATTTAATTTTCATTCTTTAATTGTTTAATCATTTTATTAGTTGAACTCATATTCACACAACACAATCATCAATCAATTAGCTGATTAAATTTTCAAAAATATATAACTTTTATATATTCAAAGTCATAATTTCTAAAATCAAACTATATATAATAACAAGTACGTTAATTATGAATTTTCCACTCTGACTCATTCTAGGGCGTTGCTAACCCCATCTCTAACGAGTATTCTCATTCTAGGATACTGCTAATCCTATCTCTAATGAGTAGTCTTATTGGATATTACTAATCCAACCTCTGATGAGTCTTCTGTTCAGTTCTAATGAATTGTACCCCAAAGATTTGAGCTAACCTGGCTCTGATACCAGCTGTAACGACCCGGATTTCGCCCGACCCCAATCAATCGCAAGATCGATCAAGACCGTTCAAAACCCACGTACGTTAACTTTGGGCATACAACACATCAGAACAACAACACAAACTTCTATGACATCAATAATAAATGTTACATCAGAGTACAGAATATATCAGAGTACATCAATAAATAATACAGCGGAAGATACATTTACAATAAATTAAATACATTGCAGCGAAACTAATCTCAGCGGAAGGCCATCAATATTCTGGACCCAGCTTCAGACTTCAATCCAGGATCCTGCTTAACTATATCTGCAAAAAGCTACTCGACTGCCCGTGTAGAAAGAGGGCACCCGAGTTTGCAAAGTGAAACAAACTACAAGTCAGACGTGGGACTGGTGTGAGAATTCTATACTTAGCTTATCTAAATAGTAGGTTAATCACAGGACCACGCCGCTAACATGGAACGGGTTTACTCCATTGGATTGCCAGTGCATAATTAAAGTAAATCGTCAAATAACGTAATGCTTTTTAGAAAAATGAAACCATTATAAGACCTAGGTCCCATCACACAATGCAACGCACACCAGAGGATAGGGTTTTACCATATAATGGTCAAAAGATGCTTGATACATAAAAACGATATTATTATTAGTGTGTATATATATATTTAAAACATTCAAATATAATATCAATCCTAGATGACATAGGTACCATATACCATGTCGCCGTACTAGTTATACAATCAAAACCGCAAGGGCGTATTGGGAATTGGGTTTCCATCATGAGATCGAGGCTAGGGATCGTCCTCTTCCGATTCGAGACACTCTAGCAAATGCCTCAGGATCCCCCGTAGTGACCCCTTGGAACGGTAGGGCCGGTCCCCACCTAACGGTAGTGGATTGGCAATTCCTGAACATACGTTTCCCAGCCCTTTTGGACCTACAATATGACCACTTTCGGCCTATAAAAACCCGAGGTACCTCAATCCAAAATCCACATAGTAAAATGTCGGGCCGTGTCAAAACCCAAACACCACTTCTAGCTAGAAAGAAACGCATGCACTCCCTACAGTCCATATCCCGTTTTTGACTCATACCGGGGTGCGAGGCTCGCGAAGTCACGATATACACAAAGCTATGCCTAAAGAGACTGTGCTTTGATCATCAACCACAAGGCCTGCTTTTCAACAAAGCCTTGATCATTTGCATCTTAGCATGTCAAATTTGTCAGACCCTACCATACTACTGATCATCTACCAATATACATATAACCTCTAAGCTCATACGTCTTAGAGAAGGGTGATAAGTAAAGAATAAATTCTTCACCACCAGACAGAAATATATAATCAGTAGCGTTCAACAAATTCAGTAGAAAGGAATACAATGTCATACACACAATCCATTTACAAGTTCGCTCTGGGTCTGAGCGAAACAACGTGTTCGTCGATCTCCAAATGCGTTTGGACGATCATTACCAAATACCTTGCCTTGGAAGGCCAATCCCAATTCAAGATACCGGTCATCATCATCCCAACGATGTGAAAATCTTCGGTCTTCAATCACCGTCTTCATCTTCGACTCTTGATCGTCGTGATGATTATTCAGAATGGGTTAAACCCGGTCTTTCTGAATAACTCGCGTATTTTGGGATAAAAACAAATATTGGAAAATCACACATTTCGTCACATTCCAACTCAGAATATTATTTTAATAAGATATTCGTTTTAAAAGATTCTCTTTAATTTTATCAAAGATAAACACTGAAAATAAAATCTATAAATCAATTTCCGAAATATGGAATTTCACAGAAATCAAATCAATACATAATCGATATAGATTTCTGTATCGGACTAATAATATACATGGAGTAACGGCAAAACCTCTTAAATTCCATATATAATATCGGACTTCTTTTACAGAAGCCCATCTCGATTATTACCCATCGAATTTCCACTAAATTCCAATTTAATATATTAAATTGAAAAACTTGATTTTAGAAAATGCCTTTTTAAATCTATAAAATAGATTCATAAGTTCCAAATAATAATTTCAATGTAAATTGGATTAAAGGACAAATGTCGTTTAAATCATCGTCCACGATAAATCCACTTCACATCTCAGTTTATTTCATATCACAAAATATAATTGCAAATTCTTATAATCTTAATTAAAAGATTTCTCTTTAAATATCAATTATTATAAAGAAAACATCTTTAAAATAATCATTAAAAATATTCTTTATAAAAAGGTTCTAAATGGGAAGTATTCTTTATATTACAGATCTTTATCTTCTACAAATATTCTTCGTTTTAACATATAGTTGATTAAAGATATATTACGAAAATATATGCACTTTATATAAAAAGTATTTCTAATGTAAAAATATTCTTATTTAAAAGAACACTTGAATCGAAATGCGGCTCAAACATTTACCATATAATTTGGATTACATGGATTTCACACACATCATATATATGACAATAATAGTAAAATCATCAAATCATCCATCTACATCCAAAGTGTAATTTCCACTGTGTAAGCGTTAAAATTAAATAATAACGCTCATCGCAGCCTGTCGATCTAACGATCAACATACAACTAAAAATTGGGATTAGTGTATATAAATCTCATCCCAACACCCGTGTGGGGTTTTCAACCAAACAAACAAATAATAACCTAATTTGTGCACTTGGGCGATATGTGAACATTATCGTCCCAATCACATACACAAGTCGGGTAACTTGTGAATGGGAGTGTAATACACAATACATATAATGATGACTAGAAAATATCTCTATTGCAATGAATGAATAAGCATAATAACTTTGTCCCTATTGACAATTTCTATTTTGCTAATTTAGACTCTAAACAAAAATGGTTATTTTGTTTTGGCAATTCTAATGAGGCGAAATGATAAATATTTTGATTTAACTATCCTATCTTGACATGTATATATCTTGTCCAACATATATATATATATATGTATATATATATATATATATAAATTGCTTCAACTAATTCATTTTGACAAAATGAATATTTCTGACAAAATGTAAATTTTTGTTTAACTAGTATAAATTGGCTAAAATGAATAATTAGTTTTAACTAATGTAAATTAATAAAAATGAATAATTGGTTTTAACTAATATAAATTTACAGAAATGAATAATTTGTGTTTCGATTCTAATAAAATATGCCAATGCTATATTTTGTTTCATTCTTTTTAATTTAGACAAAATGAGTGTTTTTGTCTATTTTACTTTAATGATAAAAATGTAAATGTTTAATTAAAATGTAAATGTTTAGTTATTAAAATGTAACTTTTAAATTCTATCCTTTATTTCAAGCAATCTTTATTCATATCAAAATTATAAATCTAGAATATAATTTCCAATCTGATGATTTGTTTGCATTAATGAATTGCAAACAAAGATGAACATTATTTTAAGGTTTTATTTGCAACAAGGAATGCAAATAACAAATGCAACTTTTATTTTATTTAAAAGTACATTTGAGTGAATGTAAAAAGAACCTCATTTACAAAGTGTATTTACGTTGTTGAATGTAAATAAAAGAAACAAATTCTATTTAAAAGAGTATTTGCATTTATGAATGCAAACAAAGAATAGTTTTGTTTACAAATTATATATACATTAGTGAATGTAAATAAAGAACAAAAATTATTTTCAAAGTATATTTTAAACAAATTCTATTAAATGTATAAAAGTGTGTACATTGGGGTTGGAAAATGTAGATAAAGAAAATAGACTATAATTTCATTGAATATTTACATTGATAAATGCAAATAAAAGAATAAACCTTAATTTTCAATGCATGTATATTGATAAATGCAAACAAAGAAATAAACTTTATTTTCAATATATGTTTGTGTTTGCATTGGTGAATGCAAATAATAATTTGTTTTCAATATACATTTTGCATTGGTAAATGCAAAAAAAAAGAACAATTTCTATTTTCTATATATATATGCATGGCTGAATGTAAATAGAAGAACAAACTTTATTTTCAAAACATGTTTACACTTGCGAATGCAAATAAAAGAACAAAACTTTATTACCAATATGTGTTTGCATTTGTGAATGCAAATAAAAGAATAAATTTTACTTTTAATGTTTATTTACATTAGTAAATGCAAATAAAAGAATAAACTTGAATTTCAATGTATATTTATATTTGAAAATGCAAATAAAAGGACAGTTTTTATTTCAAAGTATATTTGCATTTGAAAATGCAAATAAAAGAACAATTTCTAATTTCAAAGAATATTTGCATTGTGAGGTGCAAATGAAAAGTGAACTATTAATCTCTATATTTATTTGTAATTTTTAACGTAAACAAAATGTGAATTTTTATTTAATTCTATTCAAGGCATAAAAATGTTCATTTTATCTCCATAATAATGTTTGGACAAAGATGTTATTTTTATTACAATAATTATATTTTTGACAAAATGTTTTCTTTTTATTTACATAATAAACTTCTAATCAAAAATGTCCTTTTGATTTGCATAACATATTTCAAATAAAAACGTTGTTTTTATATTTCTAATCAAAAATGTTATTTTTGATCTAATGTACATTTTACACTAAGAATGACATTTTATTCTTAATATACAATTTTCAGTAAAAATGATCAAAATAATATTTTATTTAAATTGAATTGACAATATAATTAAATTCAACAAATATTGAAAATCCATTGTTGTTCAAATTCTATCGTAGGCAACAAATAAAAATAATATTTTTTTTTGTCATTCAAATCCTGTTGTAAAATAAACAAATAAAATAAGGTTTTATTCGTTGTCTAAATTCTATTGTAAAGTAAACAAATAAAAAAAATATTTTATTCGTTGACCAAATTCTGTTGTTATATAAACAAATAAAAATAAAATTTTATTTGTTAACCAATCTCTGTCGTTATATAAACAAATAAAATAAGATTTTATTTGTCGTCCAATTTCCATTGTAATATCAACAAATAAAAAGGAGTTTTTATTTATCGTTCAATTTCTATTGTTAAATCAACAAATAAAAAAAAGTATTTATTTGTTGTTCAATCTCTATTGTAAAATCAACAAATAAAAATAAATTTTTATTTGGCGTTCAATTTCTTTTGTTATATCAACAAATAAAAAAAAATGAGTTTTTATTTGTCGCTCCAATCCTATTGTTCATTTCAGAATAATAAAAAAAAATTAATAACATAAATAAATTATTACAACTGGATCTGAATAAATATGATTTAAATCTGAATAAAATATGTTTTAGATCTACTTTTAGATATAATTTTCTAACTGCAAATAAATTCAGCAATATATAAAATTCCAATGCGGATTTAGCATATCATGAACAACAACACATACAACAAGCAACAATTAACCATTTAAACAACACAGAACATTTCAGATCTGAATTAACATGATAATACAATTATTTTTAGCGTGAGAAAATAATTAATAATTAATTAAATAAATAAAATTAGAATTCTCACATTTGAATTTTGGCTGAAAATCAACTCTCTGTTTCAGCTGCGGTCTGCGCCATCGTGAAGATCTCGGAAAGACGAGTCCAACGCAACTTACGGTTCGTCAATCGGACCTCGTATGAGAGATATTGATTTTTAAAGATTGCATAAATTAAATAATTAAATTAATAAAATAATAATATTAAAAAGAACGGACCTTCTTCCTCTTCTCGTTCACGTAACCGAGCCGCACCCATATCAACCGTTTCCCGTTCCGTGCGCACGCCACCTCGGCCACCCAGGCGCCGATCAGACTCTGCCACACGAACCGCCTCGGCCAAGACCTCCTCCGCCCTGAAGCCCGCCGAACTCGGTGGTCCCACCACACCGAAATCCGACCACGAATGCGCGGCCTTTAGGCTCGAAATTTGTGAAATCCGTGCAGCGAAAACCCATCATCACCGTACGGATTGAAAGGTCTCTCGAAGAGCTTCGATTTGGTATATCATATGTCGATTTTCGTTGAACGGATCAAAAGATATTAGCATTTCAATTTTGGATGATTTCAGCCTTCAAAAATAGGGCGGCGGCTGCCATGAATTAGGGTTTCGGATTTAGTATTATTTTAATATTTAATCTCGAAAAATGTGCTTAAAAGGTGGATTTTCGGATTTTCTCCGATTTGGGCCTGCTTATTGTCGTTCATAAGGTTTTGACACCTTCTGTACGCAATGGGATAGGTCCCGTGGCCCAATTCTGAAATTTGTATATATTTTATTTAAAATTCCATTAAAAATTAATTAATTAAATATTGACCGTACATTAAAATATGCCGGGGCCACATATGACCTCAGAAAATTCTAAAAAAAATATTTTTAGCTTTCTTATGACGATACGAATCCAACAAAAAAAAATTCGTCGAATTCTGAGACTGTTTGAAAAATGGCAATTTTTAAGGCGTTTAAATTTAACTTAAATAGTCAAATCACATTTTCTTTTGCCACGCTCACATATTAATTCGAAAAATTCTGAAAATTGAAATCGAGCTATAATTCGACATTCCGGTTCCAACAAAAGTAGTTTCGTCGAAAACGGAGGTCATTTGATAAATGACTATTTTCAAGGCCAATATATTTAGTATTAAAAATACATTTTTAAACAAATAAATTCCGAAACTCAAAATATATAAGTGTTTACTGTTTTTCAATGCAGAAACGTCATTCCGAACTCAATGGAAGTGGTTTCGAGTCGAAATTCCTTCATATGTGAAAAGTAGCCTTTCAGGCCATATATATTATATATATAAATTCTACAGCGACCTTTCTAAAAATTGAATTGGCCATAACTTTTGATTTCCGCTATGAAAATATCAATTTTTCAGATTCCTTAGAAAGATATTGTTAAACAGATTTAAATATTTCTGGTTTCACTCAATTCTGATTTATTTTGAATCCTGTACATTCAGTTAAAGTTTAAAAATCCAATTTTCAAACTACCGCGCCATTTCTAACTCCATTTATATTTAAATTAAATTTATTCGTTCTGACTTTGATAAAAATGAATTCTAGCCATTATTATTTATAATAAATTATATTATAACCTCAAAATTCATTAAAATTTTCTAAAATAAAAATTTTAAATTGATCCAGAATTTACGGGTTGTTACAGCCGGAATCTGACCAGATTCCTCCACTACGTCGACCTACGTGCCACCCACAACGTCAGCGATAGGGATCAACTCGAGCCCCCTTGTACTAAAATTAGCTGCGAATGAGTAGCTTTTGAGCTCGAATTTATAGCTATACACCACTTCAGAAATGATCACCCCCTTATAGATGTGAAGATCTCAGAGATCCCTATCGTTTTTGTGTTGAGAGATTCACGGATTATTTTGTGGATTGAGAATGGCTTATGATCCAAATTAGAACATTTTCGGCCCTTAGTTTAGTTAAACGACGACATAGAATGCGTTGACCAAGAAGAGACTAAGAATAGGGTTTTGACCACTTTCTATTTATATATATGTTTATTTTTTTATAATATTTTGTTCTATTATTTCCGTTTCGCATCCGAACTCCAAACGAGACCCAACGAATGTCGCCCCTAGCTCAATACCCTTATTTCGAACATAATGGGAAATTATTCGTAAGCCAATTCGATTGTCTCGATCAGTTTTAATCAAAATTAAAATATATATTAATATAACGGTCAATATTGAATTTGAACGTACATTTTAATTTACTAGGGCAACATACTGACTCCAAAAATTATAGAAAAAATAAATATAGCTATGTTTTGACGATACTTCATAACAAAACTAATTTCGTCGAATTTGGAAACCTTTTGAAAAATGGCCTTTTAACTGGTCGATCCAATTTAACTGAATTTTCCAAACACGTTTAAATTTACCACGCTCACATATTAATTCCAAAAATTATGAAATTTGAAACCTAACAATAATTTGACATTCCGGATCCAACAAAATTGGTTTCATCAAAAATGGAGGTCGTTTGCAAAATGACTATTTTTAAGGGCTATATATGGTTTTAAATATATATAAATTCCATAGCGACTACTTAATTTTAAACCGGACATAACTTTCAATTTATAGTATGAAATGTCAAATTTTCACGTTCTTTAGAAAGATATAATTAAACAGATTCTAATGTTTTTGGTTTTACTGAAATCTGATTTATTTTGAACTCTGTACATTCGAAATTAAAAATTGAATTTTCAAACTATCGCGCCATTTCAAGCTCGTTTTATAATTAAATTAAATCCTTACGTTCTAGCTTCGATTTAAATAAATTTGTAGTTGTTATTATTTAAAATAAATCATTTTAAATATTCAAAATCCATTAAAATAGCTAAAATAAAAAAATTTAATTGGTTCAGAAATTCCGGGTTGTTGCAATGGAAAACCTCTACCCAAGTAATTTCAGGTTTCACAATAGATGTAGATCCCATCTTAAATGCACCTCCAACAACGGACAAAAGGAAGAAAATCATTATTGAAGTTGTACTAACTTTATCTAATTTATCCATTCGTACCTTATTTGATACTAGGGATATGACGGTAACTCCACACCACCTGCACCTAAAGAAGAAAGGGCGTGCTGTACATATGCTAGGCTGATATCAGATGATTATCAATGAAGAAAACAAAATCAATCTATCGTATAACTCATAGCGTAAGGATAAAATATAATAAGAACAAATATAACAAAATAGTAGCAAAACATAATAAAGTGGAAGCCCTAACTTCATAAAACAGCAAAATTATGCATAATATGTCGTAATATTTGGATACATCATTTCCTTATTACATCCTTTAGAGTTTTAATCAAATAGTGGAAGTAAAATATATATAAAATACAGAATAACACGCCAGCTCTCCCAGCTCATCCTCAAATTAGCTTCAATATTACCTGAACCTCTTATCTAGTCAATTCAATATTAATGAGCATCCAAGATAATAAGTGGAAACACAAAAACTTGGGTCAAACAACAATTTGATTTGAGTGATAATGATGATCAAAAGTTTTATTAGAAAATACGCTTGTTGACAGCTTTAAATATCATACTTGACCTGTCCCTACAACCAAAGAGTTAGCATATGATAATGAAGTAAAATAGTCTACTTAAGTAGATAAATAATAGAGGATATTAATCAACACAGAAGAGTCTGTTAGCCCATATCCTAGGTCTATTCCTCAACCCCACACCAAAACCCTATACTTAATAGAATATCAGAGGAATAAGATAAGAACATCCATAACAATCACAGCATGCATTAAGCAAAACCTAACCATTACCTATTAAAGCCTCGATTACACTAATAACAGTATGACCATCCTTTCTTATTCTACGAGCTAATTGGAAACCATGATTTTAACCAGACTACCGTGTTTCCAAATGCATTGGCCTTTAAGACCCAGGTGTCCAACAGTTAGACCACTTCCCAAGTGTTCCATAATACCCCTGCTTTTAGTCGACAACTAGAACAATGTAAGCTATCAAAGATTTCTTGGAACTCCCAAACACAATAGCTTTCAATCTCTCATTTTAGGTTTAAACCCCACTACAACCGATCCATTATGCGGTAGTCTTGTTCCATTCCGAATTGCCTAACACACTTCTTCGATACCAACTTGAATTTTCCATTGAAAAGTCACAAGTTCCTTGCAGAAGATGTTAGCACAACCCTAAAGATATGACCAATCTATCCCATGGATTCTCTAGCCTTCTCTTTCCCCAGTCACTTGGCTTTGAATGAACTATAATTTCGTTTCTGAATGAACAATGAAATTATGTTTGGAGATTTGCAGTTAATTATAGAAGAAATGTTACATTTGATACATAACTACTTTAATCTTAGAAACACCATGTTTCAAATCTCGAAGCACACTACTGTGGGATTATAAATGCTGACTTTGAAGTTTTAAAACTTTGGCTTCGAAACATTCTGCTTTAGGCTCATAACACCTTGTTGTGTACCACAAAACATCCTACTTTGAAATGGTTGCTTCGAACTTCAAAGCAATCTGTTCAGAGTAAAGACAATCATGTTAATTATAATTAGGTCGAAACAAGATCTTTAGGACAAATTTCTACCTTCAAAATACTTATCTTCTCCCATCTATGACATTCATTCGAAACACCTCTTACTTCGAATTTCAACTCCCTTGCTTTAAAACATCAACTTCTTCCTCACCTTTCCCTCGAATGTCTTGATTCGTATCGATTTGAAACAACATGGTTTTGATTTGCATTAAAAATAACATTCGTTATTTCAAATTGAAGCTCTAATATTAATGTCACTTCGAGTCCCCACTTCACCTTGCTATGCATAGAGCTCCCTTAAGTTGCTTCATCCCACCTTGCTGTTGCTTTTAATCTATTTAGTGCTTCTTGAAACCATCTTATTACTGCGAATCATCCGGGTTGTTATGCTTTGAATCACCAGGTTTATTTAAAACCCTCTTTTTTTGCTCTAAGGTAACTACTTTACCTTTGTGAATCCTCTTCGTCTGCTTTGAACGTAATGCGTTATCTACTTGCTTTGATTCAATGCTCACTAACCACACTAGAAGCAACCTCTTCTTTCTTTGAAACCTCATGCTTACTTGAAGCCTAAACAATAACTTTAAGTTTGTCTTTCGCTGAATTTGAAACACTCCCAATATTTAGAATTTTTCTCTAATCTTCTTCGACCATCTTCTAACCAGCTCTGATCATTTTTTGACTATCCATACATATCCTAAAATGCACAACATTAACAAACAAGGTTAAACATAGCAAGTAGTTCATCTATCCATCCTTTCAACCAATAGTTTAACTGTTCAAGCATTCAAACAACGTGAATTCATTCAAACAATTTAAACATCAATTTAATTGAAAAAATATATTTGAACATGATCATGATTCAACCTACCACGATCATAAATCTACCATAAAAGACCTTGAATCATGCTAAGTCTAACGTTTTCACTATTATATTTTATACTTCAATTATTCCTAAGATTTCGAATGTGAGATTAATAAATTCTGTTAAATTTTTAACAATAATTCAATGTTTATATTATTAAAATATACTATTTAAAACATTTGATCTAATTTAAACATGCGAGGGGTTATCATTACTCACCTAATCTCCAAAATTAATGAAATAGAATGAAGATCCAATCCAAACAACAACAATCTTGTGATAACCCAACCAAAATGGGGAGATTCAGTCACTTTATGTAGATCCAATCTCTAATGAATAGTTACAGAAGATTTGATGAAAAATTTAGCAAAAAATTGTAGGTTTAGGGATGAATTAACATAAATTGATAAACTAATGAGAGGGGAACTAAAAATGAATCCGTTGTTCTTATTTATTACTAAAGATGACTAGAATTATGGGCATGACAATTTCATCACATTTGCACTACTCTAGCCAGTGGATTCTAAAAGCTAACGATGTTGTTTCTCCTAAACTAGTGATTCATTTTCTTATTGACCATTCTAAGGAATGAGGAACTATCATCTTGAAGCAACGAGGTTGGTTAAACTTCTAATTTAGCTCCTGTTAAAAGCTATAACTGATAGAAGACTTTCTAAGGACAAAACGATCACAAAAGAATTCGATAGAAATCATGGACATAATGTAACACCCCGCGAATTCTATAACTGTGAAATTCACAAATTAAAGTATAATTAATTTCAAATCAAAGAACTAAGGGAAACGGGATACGCCATTGCGTTCGTCTCGGAAAAATACGCGAAATAGAGTCCGAGTTTTCGAAAAACGGAGTCCGTATGAAGAAGATATGGCCTTCGGAAGTTTCTGAATTAAGTTTAAAATTCGAACAGAATAAAACAGCTCAGAAAAAAATTAATAATCGGGCCCAATTGGCCAGGGCGGGAAAATTCTCGCCTAAGACACCCAGGTCGACTGGGCTGTCGACCTGGTCTAACCAGGTCGACAGGGCTGTCGACAGGGCTGTCGACCTGGTCCAGAGCCAGGTCGAACCCAGCCCAACCTGGCTGGCCTACTCTATGTTGGCCGATTTTCTACAGTCTGCTTTGTCATTAGGGCTAGGTGGCAGACTCTAATTGGTCTCTCTTTAGGATGAATGGCTACGATCAAACCAAGCAACATCAATGGTCCTAATCAGTTGATAAACCCTATAAAAATGACCCTAGACTCATCCTAATCTATTCATTCAAAAATAAGAACAAAGCCACCATGTTGCTGAGGAACGACTAAGAGTAGCCACCAATTGGAGAGAGGATTAGGAGGCAAATTCTAAAGCATAAAGCGACTTAATCAAATCAAATCGCATCTCCAAATTCCTAAATTGGAGAATTCGTCACACAATTGTAAGTAGAGTATTATTTTGGTATGAACAAATAACTGTGTTGGTTTGTATACTTGATTGTGGCGATAAAATAATTCATATTTGTGCGTTACTATGATTCTTATCGATTTGGAATATTGTATACGTTTGGATATTCTCGAATTATGTTATTCATTATAAAAAACTACATATTTGCGGTAGCTTTATGCAAGTATACATTTGGAATATTCGCAAATTATGTAATCCATGTTGAAGCTACATGTATGTAGTTGATTAATTGAAATTCATGCAAGTTTGGGGTTTTGCTACTATGCCATCATAATGTATATTTTTGTACATAAATCATTTTGTACGTAATTGGAACAAATTTGGGTTATCATAGTTCATATGAAACTATGTTGAAATTTTGGCACCATGATCTATGTATTAAGCCATGTTTTTGTACTAGAAAACCTATTTGCAAACTTATGAATATGACTAGGCTATGATTGATATTTTGCATAATTGAAATCCATGTTAGGTTTATATTGTTAACAAGAATTATATGATGACATATGTGGTACATAGCTAGGTTAGATTCAAAAATCCCTTTTGCAAGTTTGCATGACTAAAGTAAAAATCATGATTTCATGTTAGAAATATTTATGCCATGGTAATGTGAATAGATTTAAAATCATGATTAAGTTGAACTATACTTTTGTGTTAATAACAAAAGTAAGCACCTTTGTAAACATGTAGTAATCTTATGAATGTGATTTGCTTATGTTTGACATTATGCCTAAATAAAAATATAGGTTTATGTTGTAGTTAAGACTATGTGTCAATAATGATATCCAATTTAGATTCTTATCTCAAC
Source organism: Allium sativum (assembly GCA_030737875.1). Classification (NCBI taxonomy): domain Eukaryota; kingdom Viridiplantae; phylum Streptophyta; class Magnoliopsida; order Asparagales; family Amaryllidaceae; genus Allium; species Allium sativum. The sequence continues at coordinate 142,820,239 of CM060913.1, read as the reverse complement.
TACAAGTTTACATGCTTTGATTCATGTCACTTATGCTTTATGACCAAAGTATATGTTACTACTATGCAAGTACACCAGTTTCTATTTTGTAGTTCCAACGTCACATTGCAAGTTCATGCGTTCACATTCCCCTTTTTGTGTATGAAATCACGCTTTAAGCCTCCCTTTTTCTCATGGCTAAGTTGGGCTTAAAAAGACTAAGCCCAACATATATATAATAAACGGACGTGTTAAACGGGGGAAAATAACGTTGGGTTAAATATATTAATAAATGAAAATATAAAGTAGAAGGGCCCAAATTCAAGTATGGGTTGGGCCCATGATTGGTGTAACCTTTACACCATTAACTTAATAATGGGCCGCAAATATTTACATATAAGAAAATAAAGAAGAAAGACAAAATATGTAAATGTAGAACATACGATGTGTTTAACCCGAGGTTGGATTGAGTTGTGATGTAAACCTGCCCGGAACCGCCCGGCTGTCCAGTAGTCACAACAATACATATCCAATGTGGGAGGTTAAACATGGAGCCCAATAAGGACCCGAGGTTAGACTGAGTTGTGGCGTAAGACTGCCCGGAACCAACCGGCAACAGGCAGCCACAACAATACCTATCTAATGTGAGAGGTCAGGGCCTTAATAAGACAATTAAGGCTGAGTCAGGATTGTTAGGATTAAGTGAACTAAAGACTTAATCAAAATGGAACATGCTAAACTAAACGGACTGGTGGGGGTTAGGTTAGAAAACACTTAACCAACTTAGCATGTTGGCTAGAGATATAAAACCTAGTAATGGGGGACCCTTTTCAGCAGTAACCCTAGAAGGTGTATCAGGATACCCTGAAACTAGGCAGGGTGGGGCACGATTACTGGGCTGATTGTAAGAGGTCAAATCGACGGCGGTGGTGTAGCAGTGTAGGTTCTAACGGGGTGCGGGCGTGCACACACTCCGGCGCAGAAAAATAAGGCACTGGACACCAGTAGCATACCTGTGCATTCTAGGGTTGTGTCGGGCCGCCACCATGGGACTTGATACACCCCATGGTGGGACCAGCATAGGTAACTACAACATCGGGGGCCGTAAGACACATGTAACTATGCGAGTAGGAGCCGATCATCATAGAATGGATCACATCACCCTGATTACGGGGTGCCAGTTGGGAACTAGTTTATATGGGTTCAGAGATTAACATGGGGTACGATAGTATATTCGACCCTAGACAACTTAACCAAGTTTATAGTGCTTTCCCACTTCTTGTTTATACTTATCATACCCAGTTCTTTATTCATAGACAGAATAGTACTAGACTTACTCAGGCTTTATGTCTGACTCTACTTTTCTTTCGTCTTCTTTTCTTCCGTTCCCCCCCCCCCCCCCCAGGTCCACAGGGAGGGAACACTGCAGCTTGACCAGCCTTAACATCCAGCTTGAAGAAGAGAAATGTATTGCTTGGACCTTTTCGTTTTGAACTATGGCTTTGGACAACCACTATGGTGCCTTTGCAGTTTATCTATGTTTTATTTATGCTTCTTTAAATAATGTAATCAAGACAGATTATGAAAGTGTTATGTTTTTGGAAAGGATGTAAGACAATCATGGTGATGTTGTTGTAACACGTATTTGCTTTTATGAAATAAAAGTTGTTGTTTTTCCGCTGTTTACAAATATGTGTTCTTATATCTGTCTTGTATATCTGTGACTTATACTTATAAACCTCCACCAAAATTAGGGCATTCCCTTTGAGAGTGACCCTAACGGAGGTGGGGTGTTGGCATCAGAGCATAGGTTTACCAGGTAAGATAAAAAGTTCTAAAAATTTATTTTCAAAAAGGAAATTTAAAGAAGCATTTTTAAAAGGAAAATATTGTTTTATTTTAAAAAGGCAAAGTCCCCCCCAAAGCCATAGGTACTATCTCTTATCCTTCGTTTTGAATCTATCCTTTTTGTTTTAGCATGTCCCAAGAACTTAACTTGCCGGAAGGGGTGTCAATACCTGGTTGGTTTAGACGGTTCTTAGAAGCAAGGGCCACTCAGCCAGGTCCTACCGTTCCTCCTCCCCCAGCTGAAGGAAATCATCCAGCTGCAGCAGCACCTTTTCCTCCACCTCCTCCACGGGGAAACACATTTGCTAAGATATGTAAAGATTTTAAAGCTATGGGAGGAAAGGATTTCCATGGAACTGAGTCCTTCGTAGCAGCTAGGAATTGGCTGAAAGAAACCGAGGACCTATTCATCATCTTTAAGGTAGAGGATAGACAAAAAGTACAATTGGCAGTGTGGCTATTGAAGGGCGAGGCTTCCTACTGGTGGGAAGTCACTAATGCTGAAAGACCAGTGGAGACATGGGAGGACTTTAGGGCAAGGTTTGAGACTAAATTTCTCTCAGATGCGGAAAGAAGTTTGCAGTTGGAAAAATTCTTATTTCTTAAGCAAGGGGACAAGACAGTCAGAGAGTATGTGAATCAGTTCGATGAGCTGGCTAGGTTTGGGCTTGACCTAGTCAACACCCCGCACAAGAAGGCTCTCCGTTTCGTCAAAGGGTTGAATGAGCCATTACACAGTTTGGCCATGACCCATATACCCATGGGAGCCACGTATGAAAGATTGGTGCAAATGGCATTGCTGAATGAAGAGGATAAGGGCAAGAAGGAGACAAAGGCAGAAACCTCTCAAGGGAAGAAAGAGGGTTTGCAGCCTAAGAAAACAGACTTTAAGAAAGGCGGGAAAGGAAACAAAGAGAAGAGGAAGTGCAATTTCTGTGGCAAAGTGGGGCACTTAGTAAAGGACTGCCGGAAAAAGAAGGCCAAGGAGAATGGTGGGTGCTTTTCTTGCGGTGAGACAGGCCACAGGGCTAAGGACTGCCCAAAGAAACGAGGACAGGGGCAGAGGGCTGGATCTACCCCAGGGGCACAGGTTCATGTGCTGGAAGCGCCACCTCTGCAACAGCGAGGTATAAATACTTCTGTAGAAAGTGTAGTTTATCTTTGTGATCACCCCGTTCGCACTTTATTTGATTCTGGCGCATCACACTCCTTTATCTCGTCTGCTTTAGTAGAATCTCTGCACCTAAAAACTAGTATGGTAGAGGACCCCTTAATTGTTTCAAACCCAATTGGGGGCCCAGCTCATTTGTCTATGATCTGTTTGGGATTGAAAATATCTATTCTAAGTGTAGAATTTCAATGTAGTGCCTTTGTTTTGGGCTTTTCGGGTTATGGTTTGATTTTGGGTATGGATTGGCTATCCAGTAATGGGGCCATCCTTGATTGTGAGAAAAGGGTTGTTAGGCTCCTAACCCAGCTCGGTAATACTTTGGAAATTTCTTGTAATCCCTCGTATGCGGTTATGCTTAGTTATCTTGAATCGCTAGATGCCTCTGTTGAAAATTTGCAATCAGTTAAAGTGGTCCGGGAATATCCGGATGTCTTCGAAGAGGTGAAGGGCTTGCCTCCGAAGCGGGAAATAGACTTCCGCATATATCTTGTAGATAATCCAAAGCCCGTTGCGTTACCCGTTAGACACATGGCTCCACGGGAAAGGAAAGAGCTCAGTAAACAGATTAAAGAGCTTCTAGAAAAGGGGTTCATTAGGAGGAGCATTTCAGAATGGGGCACTCCAGTGGTGTTCGCTACAAAGGCGGATGGTTCACTCCGTCTATGTGTTGACTATAGGGAGCTCAACAAGCTAACGAAAAAGAATAGGTACCCTCTCCCTAGAATTGACGATTTGTTTGACCAGCTTGTAGGAGCGTCTATTTTCTCCCAACTCGATTTAGCAACCGGTTTTCATCAGCTAAGGGTGGCTGAAGATAGCATTGATAAAACAGCGTTCAGAACCCCAGACGGCTTCTTTGAATGGCTTGTCATGCCTTTCGGTTTGACAAATGCACCTGCTTACTTCGTGGACCTGATGAGTAGGGTATTTAGAGATTTCCTCAACAAATTCGTAGTGGTCTTCGTAGATGATATCCTTATCTTCTCAAAGAGTGAAGAGGAACATGCTCAACACTTAAGGGCAATCATGGAAACTTTGCGAGTCCATCAACTAAAAGCCAAATTCTCCAAATGCCACTTTTGGAGAGAAGAGGTGAGGTTCCTTGGGCACATAGTATCCAAACAAGGGTTAGCAGTGGACCCTGCTAAGGTAGTGGCGGTACAGGATTGGAAGACACCAAGGAATGCAACTGAGGTCCGAAGCTTTCTAGGACTAGCAGGTTTCTATCGAAAATTTATAAGGGATTTTGCGAAAATCTCAGCTCCACTCACGAAATTGACTAAGAAGAATCTAGTGTTCAATTGGGATTTGGATTGCGAGTTTACTTTCCAACGACTGAAAAGGGCTCTTACAACAGCCCCAGTTTTGACGCTGCCAGATGGGAGCAAGATGTTCACTGTTTATACGGATGCATGTGGGACAGGGCTAGGCGCCGTCTTAATGCAAGAAGGAAGGGTAGTAGCTTATGGCGGGAGGCAGTTGAAAGTGCACGAAAAGAACTACCCAACCCACGATCTTGAGTTAGCCGCCATCGTCTTTGCACTCAAGTCTTGGCGACACTATCTCCTAGGTGAGAAGTTCGAACTTTACACTGACCATAAATCGTTGAAATATCTTTTCTCGCAGAAGGATCTTAACTTGAGGCAACAAAGATGGATGGAGTTTCTTGCCTCGTACGATTTCGAAATCTCCTACACTCCGGGCAAAGGCAACGTAGTGGCAGACGCGTTGAGCCGAAAGAAATTGACCCTAAGCCCTTTTTTGTTAAAAGACAAAGCCTAGAGTTTATAGCCAGCTTCGACTTTAGGCCCTCCTCCGATTTCGTACCAGGCTTGCTAGCATCTCTCGAAGTGCGCCCAACTTTAGTGGATTCAGTAGGGACAGCACAACGCGAAGACCCTCAGCTTGTGGAAACAATTGATAGGCTAATTAGGGGTGAGACTTCAAGTCACCTCAACAGATACTCCATCGACGATAAGGGTTTGCTAAGGCGAGACGGAAGACTATGCGTCCCACAGACGAAAGATTTAATAAAGAAGGTTCTCGAGGAAGCACATCACTCCAAGATGACGATACACCCAGGCGGAGATAAAATGTACAAAGACATAAAAAGGACTTTCTTCTGGAACGGCATGAAAAAGGACGTGGCAGAATTCGTTTCTAAGTGCATGGTGTGCCAACAGGTTAAGGCGGAACAGAAAAAGCCTGGCGGACTGCTACATCCTCTGGAGGTCCCGCAGTGGAAGTGGGATAGCATCTCAATGGACTTCATCGATGGGCTGCCTAGGTCTAGGAGAGGCAACACTAGCATTTGGGTAATAGTGGATAGGCTTACTAAAAGCGCCCACTTTTTACCTGTCAAAAGTAAAAGAACTGCCTCATCCCTAGCATCACTTTACCTCAAGGAAATCGTTCGACTCCATGGAATACCATCTAGCATTGTTAGTGACCGAGACCCCATCTTCACCAGTGAGTTTTGGCGGAGTCTGCAAGAAGCAGTGGGAACGCAGTTATGCTTGAGCACAGCCTATCATCCCCAAACCGACGGCCAAACAGAGAGAGTGAACAGAGTTTTGGAAGACCTCTTAACGCTATGCGTCCTTGACTTCGGAGGGACATGGGAAGACCACCTTCCTTTGGTGGAATTTGCCTACAACAACAGCTATCAAGCAACCATCGGAATGGCGCCCTTCGAAGCTTTATATGGAAGACCGTGCAGATCGCCCACTTGTTGGTGGGAGTCTACTGATAAGCTCATACTTGGACCAGATATGATCCGAGAGACTTCAGAGAAAGTAGACTTAATACGAAGAAGGATGAAGACGGCCCAAGACAGACAAAAGTCCTATGCCGACAAGAGAAGAACCGACCTTGAATTTGAGGTTGGAGACAGAGTTTTTCTCAAGGTATCACCACTAAGAAACGTTGTTCGTTTTGGAACCACAGGAAAACTGGCACCAAGGTTCGTAGGGCCATTCCCTATCATCGAGAAAATTGGGAAAATGGCCTATAGATTAGAGCTACCCAAGAAGTTGGCTGGAGTCCACAACGTTTTTCACGTTTCACATCTCCGAAAATGTCTACATGAGTCTGCTGAGGTGGTAGAGCCAAATATCCTCGAAGAGGCCGAAGTGGAACGCGAAGCAACCATAAGAAAAGTTCCAACACGCATATTAGGAACGGAAGTGAAGAAGCTACGCAACCGCGAAGTCAAGCTCGTCAAAGTTTAGTGGAGCTACGCCGAGGGAGACACGACTTGGGAAACTGAAGCTAGAATACGCACTGCCTACCCTTTTCTGTTCGAGGGTACATCCTTGATCTTTCCTTTTCCTTAAGTTGCGCTTTTATCTATCTTTTTATGTATATTTCCTCGACCTTATCTTTTAGGTAGAAACCCTTTGGATGGAAACATGTAATTGAAACATGTTATGGATGATGGTTGCAAGTGGTTGCAAGTGATTTCTAGTGGTTGCTCGTGGTTGCATATACACACACAATCTAGGGTTTAGATCGGCTCAGTCACTTCATATTGCATATGCATATATGTTTGCATTCGTATATGGTTGAACTCTAATGTGTTGTCATATGGATGTTGCATTTGTATTGAATGATTGTGCACTCATGTAGAATCATGAATAGGAAAATTTGCATACATGATGGATTCATGGCACTTACATAATTCGTGCATTAAGGAGGTCAACTGAATCAGTAAACCGCCTGATTTTGCATTAGATAAGTACATGTACACACACACTTCGCATATGATCATGAAGCATTAGAAGTCTTTTAAGGACAATGGATGCTCGTGTTTGATGGATGAGTAGATGGATGATTTGATGTTAGGATATACATTCCTCCTAACTTGAAGATTTCGGGGACGAAATCCTTTTAAGTGGGGGAGAATGTAACACCTCGCGAATTCTATAACTGTGAAATTCACAAATTAAAGTATAATTAATTTCAAATCAAATAACTAAGGGAAACGGGATACGCCATTGCGTTCGTCTCGGAAAAATACGCGAAATAGAGTCCGAGTTTTCGAAAAACGGAGTCCGTATGAAGAAGATATGGCCTTCGGAAGTTTCTGAATTAAGTTTAAAATTCGAACAGAATAAAACAGCTCAGAAAAAAAATTAATAATCGGGCCCAATTGGCCAGGGCGGGAAAATTCCCGCCTAAGACACCCAGGTCGACTGGGCTGTCGACCTGGTCTAACCAGGTCGACAGGGCTGTCGACAGGGCTGTCGACCTGGTCCAGAGCCAGGTCGAACCCAGCCCAACCTGGCTGGCCTACTCTATGTTGGCCGATTTTCTGCAGTCTGCTTTGTCATTAGGGCTAGGTGGCAGACTCTAATTGGTCTCTCTTTAGGATGAATGGCTACGATCAAACCAAGCAACATCAATGGTCCTAATCAGTTCATAAACCCTATAAAAATGACCCTAGACTCAACCTAATCTATTCATTCAAAAATAAGAACAAAGCCACCATGTTGCTGAGGAACGACTAAGAGTAGCCACCAATTGGAGAGAGGATTAGAAGGCAAATTCTAAAGCATAAAGCGACTTAATCAAATCAAATCGCATCTCCAAATTCCTAAATTGGAGAATTCGTCACACAATTGTAAGTAGAGTATTATTTTGGTATGAACAAATAACTGTGTTGGTTTGTATACTTGATTGTGGCGATAAAATAATTCATATTTGTGCGTTACTATGATTCTTATCGATTTGGAATATTGTATACGTTTGGATATTCTCGAATTATGTTATTCATTATAAAAAACTACATATTTGCGGTAGCTTTATGCAAGTATACGTTTGGAATATTCGCAAATTATGTAATCCATGTTGAAGCTACATGTATGTAGTTGATTAATTGAAATTCATGCAAGTTTGGGGTTTTGCTACTATGCCATCATAATGTATATTTTTGTACATAAATCATTTTGTACGTAATTGGAACAAATTTGGGTTATCATAGTTCATATGAAACTATGTTGAAATTTTGGCACCATGATCTATGTATTAAGCCATGTTTTTGTACTAGAAAACCTATTTGCAAACTTATGAATATGACTAGGCTATGATTGATATTTTGCATAATTGAAATCCATGTTAGGTTTATATTGTTAACAAGAATTATATGATGACATATGTGGTACATAGCTAGGTTAGATTCAAAAATCCCTTTTGCAAGTTTGCATGACTAAAGTAAAAATCATGATTTCATGTTAGAAATATTTATGCCATGGTAATGTGAATAGATTTAAAATCATGATTAAGTTGAACTATACTTTTGTGTTAATAACAAAAGTAAGCACCTTTGTAAACATGTAGTAATCTTATGAACGTGATTTGCTTATGTTTGACATTGTGCCTAAATAAAAATATAGGTTTATGTTGTAGTTAAGACTATGTGTCAATAATGATATCCAATTTAGATTCTTATCTCAACTACAAGTTTACATGCTTTGATTCATGTCACTTATGCTTTATGACCAAAGTATATGTTACTACTATGCAAGTACACCAGTTTCTATTTTGTAGTTCCAACGTCACATTGCAAGTTCATGCGTTCACATTCCCCTTTTTGTGTATGAAATCATGCTTTAAGCCTCCCTTTTTCTCATGGCTAAGTTGGGCTTAAAAAGACTAAGCCCAACATATATATAATAAACGGACGTGTTAAACGGGGGAAAATAATGTTGGGTTAAATATATTAATAAATGAAAATATAAAGTAGAAGGGCCCAAATTCAAGTATGGGTTGGGCCCATGATTGGTGTAACCTTTACACCATTAACTTAATAATGGGCCGCAAATATTTACATATAAGAAAATAAAGAAGAAAGACAAAATATGTAAATGTAGAACATACGATGTGTTTAACCCGAGGTTGGATTGAGTTGTGATGTAAACCTGCCCGGAACCGCCCGGCCGTCCAGTAGTCACAACAATACCTATCCAATGTGGGAGGTTAAACATGGAGCCCAATAAGGACCCGAGGTTAGACTGAGTTGTGGCGTAAGACTGCCCGGAACCAACCGGCAACAGGCAGCCACAACAATACATGTCTAATGTGAGAGGTCAGGGCCTTAATAAGACAATTAAGGCTGAGTCAGGATTGTTAGGATTAAGTGAACTAAAGACTTAATCAAAATGGAACATGCTAAACTAAACGGACTGGTGGGGGTTAGGTAAGAAAACACTTAACCAACTTAGCATGTTGGCTAGAGATAGAAAACCTAGTAACGGGGGACCCTTTTCAGCAGTAACCCTAGAAGGTGTATCAGGATACCCTGAAACTAGGCAGGGTGGGGCACGATTACTGGGCTGATTGTAAGAGGTCAAATCGACGGCGGTGGTGTAGCAGTGTAGGTTCTAACGGGGTGCGGGCGTGCACACACTCCAGCGTAGAAAAATAAGGCACTGGACACCAGTAGCATACCTATGCATTCTAGGGTTGTGTCGGGCCGCCACCATGGGACTTGATACACCCCATGGTGGGACCAGCATAGGTAACTACAACATTGGGGGCCGTAAGACACATGTAACTATGCGAGTAGGAGCCGATCATCATAGAATGGATCACATCACCCTGATTACGGGGTGCCAGTTGGGAACTAGTTTATATAGGTTCAGAGATTAACATGGGGTACGATAGTATATTCGACCCTAGACAACTTAACCAAGTTTATAGTGCTTTCCCACTTCTTGTTTATACTTATCATACCCAGTTCTTTATTCATAGACAGACTTTATGTCTGACTCTACTTTTCTTTCGTCTTCTTTTCTTCCGTTTCCCCCCCCCCCCCCCCAGGTCCACAGGGAGGGAACACTGCAGCTTGACCAGCCTTAACATCCAGCTTGAAGAAGAGAAATGTATTGCTTGGACCTTTTCGTTTTGAACTATGGCTTTGGACAACCACTATGAGGCCTTTGCAGTTTATCTATGTTTTATTTATGCTTCTTTAAATAATGTAATCAAGACAGATTATGAAAGTGTTATGTTATGTTTTTGGAAAGGATGTAAGACAATCATGGTGATGTTGTTGTAACACGTATTTGCTTTTATGAAATAAAAGTTGTTGTTTTTCCGCTGTTTACAAATATGTGTTCTTATATCTGTCTTGTATATCTGTGACTTATACTTATAAACCTCCACCAAAATTAGGGCATTCCCTTTGAGAGTGACCCTAACGGAGGTGGGGTGTTTCACATAAAACCTCCTAAAAAACCATATCCTAAAATATTAGAATGGTACAATCACATTAAATTAAACAAAATTATTTTACTATCCTTCTATAGTTTTAAAATATGGGTCATTACATTATCCTCCTTTTAGGAAAATTTTCCACAATTTTTTCACTAAAAAAGCGTGAGAAAACTCAATATTTTGCATGCTTAACATCCACGAGAGACCATCCTACCATTAAATCTAGTATCCAAGCAAAAAAATTCTAACCTAACATGAATAATTCAATTAATATAAAACACATTGGGATAAGTTTATATGATAAAGGAAACTTACCACCTAAAAAGTTTTGGATAACCCGTCCTCATACTCTCCTCTGTTCCATATGTACAGTCACCTTCATCCTTGCTTCATTGTATCTTAAGTAATTTAGCAACCTTCGCCTAAAGTTGTTTCATGTCATTTCCCACAATTAGAAGTGACTCACAAGGTCTTGGAACTCATGCCTCTTCCTTGACATCTTTTAGAAGATCCAGTGTTGTCACAATACCTGATTCATGCTCAAACTTCCGTAGGTAAGCGAGATGAAAACATTGTGCACATCCACCATCCTTAGAGGTAGATCCACTCTATAGGCTAATTTCCATATTCTCAAAATAATTAGGAAGGGTCTAATAAATCTACGCGCAAACTTACCTTTCCTACCAAACCTAACAACAATCTTCAAGGGAGAAACTTTCACAAATACTATCCAACTAGAAAACATCAACAAGAGAAAGGATAATGTAAAGGGATGCCAAGACAATGAGTTTCAAAACCAATTGAGGGCATTTTATTAATATTATACTTCTGGAGAAATAGAAGGAGCAAAAGACTTCTTTCATCAAGGTAAAACCCCTTCGATAGTGTCAAAGGCACACCTATTTTTATCATGGCAAAGCAACAACCTTTACACAAGCTAAGGAAAGCTAGTTCATGACGTTTGAACAAAACACGCACTCAAAGTCATTCGAAGGGGAGGTTTTGACCATATGATCTTGAAGAAAATTCCTATCACATAAAGAAAGCTTCATCCTGGAAAGAATGGCCTTTTGGAGTCCCCAAAGCAAATGACCATCGAAGGTATATTGCATAATACAAGCACCAGCCTTCCCCTTGGATCAAACACTATCATTCGATGGATTTGTAGGCCATACTAAAGAGTACTTATCAAAAAGTCATAGCTGAACCACACTTCCATTTCCATACTACATGAAAAGCCCTAGAGCATGAAGCATTGAAGCTGTTTCCGCTCAACCCTCAAGCAAATCGATGCAAAGTCATCGAAGCGATAATCAGGGCAGATAGGGGTCATCCTGCACCTATAAATACCACTTTAGCTTTAGAATTTGGACGAGATTTTATCATTCTCTCACTTGTATACAAAATTTTAATTTGTAAACCAAATTATTAAATCAATTTTGGAATTTCCAAGAATTAAGATACTACAATCTCTTTACAATTTTTCCTCTTAATAAAAGGGAATTCAGCCTTAATTAGCAAGGTAATATGCAGGTAATTATCAAATTATTATATTATCATACCTTAATTTTGTAGGTATGGGCTCCAAACTTACAAAAGGTTTTATCTAATATATTAGACTCCACTACAGCTGGATGTGCTTATTTATTGGAGTAGGATAAAAAATATCAACCGAAAGTTTTCTAACCCATAACCATCCAAGACCTAAACCAATCAAAGGTTTCCAAAGGTATTCGATGCCTATTAGATTTTATGAAAGCCTCCTATAAACAAATTCGATTAGAAATACCTACTCTTTTGAAAGATTATAACTTATACCCAACGAGAATCTAATACCTTAAGATTTAACCAAAGACAAACTACCCTAGGGTTAAATTCTCCTAACACTTTCTGAAGCCTCATAAGAAACTTTAATCTACATGGATATTCACCTTAACAATGCGTAGGCCTCCACTTGGAAATTTCAAAGGAATTCAAACAAATATTTACCTACTTAACAACCCATCATCTGAAATATCAAGTGACTTTGTGGTAGCGAAAGGTTCTTATCGAAACCCACAGAATTGAGATGATAGGATATAGTCAACTCAAATCAAGATATTCTAAATATAAGGATTTTCAAGGCTAAACTTCTTGCATATTATTTCATGTTATTTTATTCTGTAAGGGTCACGCTTCGAAAAACATTTGGAGCTATCGACATGATTAATTTCGAATAGATAATATGAGTTTCCCTTAAAACGAGAGGCACCATCCAAGTAAATCCTACTTAAGTAACGGTTTTACAAGGAATTCACTACTTTAGGGTGTGGGTCACTTTTGTGGTTAACATATTTTGCACTAGAAGGACAAATTGGACCTTTGAAATTTTTAACCTTCCTACATCTTATTGAATTCAATTAGTCAAATAGCAAGAGTTTCTTTTGATATAAATAATTATGGATTATAATAAGAAAAGAAAGGATGGTAATCCAAGAAAAATCCACATAATCCGATGAAGACTACTTACAATTTAAGGAAAACTCTTAATGAACTAGAAAGAATTAGTTACAAATTAGGAAAAGTTTCTTACAATTTGAAGGAGAGCTTGGAAAAAGCCACACATGGATTATGGAAAGAATATCCCAAATTCTAGCAGTCTTATAAGAGAGAAATATTGGTATCCCATCCTTGTCAACGATAAAATAATGATGAAGAAGGACTAATGTCCCTTCTATGTCAGCCTTATAAAGCAAAAAGATCATTGCCTCTCCCGACCCAACGTCAGAATAATAAGGAAAAAAGACCAATCCGATTTGAATTAGGATCTTTTGAACCGTTTGCGGTGGAATCAACTTATATTGGTTCCAGGCTTTATGAAGAGAAAATGTTAAGATTAGAAGATGTATATATTATCTATAAAAGAAATTTGAAGCATATGACCCCGATGGTTGGAGTATTAATCCATTCCACATTAGATCAACACCTTTTTTTGACTTTAAGAAGACCTTGCAAAAGGATATTAACTTATTTTTGCAAACGAAAAAGGCCATCTAAGATTACTCCCAAGAAATAATATTTGGAAAATAAATGGTAGTACTTTCACTCAAAGATGGAAACCAAGTACTTAGGAATCTTTATCATTTTATGGTCACCAAGGAGTACTAAAAAAAAAGAATCAAAAGAAAATCCTTTCCCAACTACCAACCTCGAAAGAACTTAAAGAGAGAAATAGTTGAAAATGAAACTCCAAGGCTGAATCCTAAGAAGCCAAGACTCGACCTTCTGGAAAAGGTTTTAAGCCCGGTAGCCGAAAGAATGCAATTTAATCATTTCAACTGAGAATGGCTACTTTTTAACCAAGGGAGAATAGGATTACTGTTCTACAAAGAAAAAAGTGCCATAGTACAAACGGAACAAAGTAGGACCTTACTGTTGCTACCATATGATAAATGAACATGAGAATAATCATTGTAGATTCTTAGACGGAATAATTATTATTCTACTTAGACAAGGAAAATAGCACCTACAAAAGCATTTTATCTTGCCAAGACGTCTCCTGAAGGGAGCAGGAGAAGCAAGCCATTAGTCCCAACTATAAAGCCTGGCTGATGCACCCATAAGCCCTTGTTCCCACTACTAATGTGCCATGTTTAAGGAACCTTCTGGAGGAGGGATGGTCAAGCCCGTGGACATGCTGCTGGCTCTGAATGAAGCATGCTTTCCCTCTATTCTTTTTGGGAAAAAAAATCTGCTTATGATTCGACTAAGCACGCCTTACCTCATATCTAAAGAATGTGCACACCCTACCTCTTTGTAACAACTCAGGTTTGTGGGTACCCGGGTTAAATAAATTATAATGTGTTCTGTTTATTTTAAATTTAAGAAGAGTAAACTATATGCTCATAATCCTAACTCGTATAATTTTTTAAAATAAGAAAATAAAGTAATTGTGATTTTCAGAGTTTGCGTGTTTTGGAATAAATTTATTACCTTGAGTATAATAATAATTTCATTCCAATCCGTATTTGTAAACTAATTTTTTTGGTTTAAATGGATATTGAAAATATAAAATATTATTAGCAATCAATATTTAATTGAAATACAATTTTTAGTATAAGCATTGAGTTGTTTTAAATAGAGTATTAATAATTTATGAATTGTGTTAGGAAAAGGTAAGTTGTTGAAGTTATATAATAAAATCCAAGTTAGGTTAAAAATTATATTTGGAATCTTATTTTATGCTTGTATGGGAATTCGTGTGTTAAGACATTTGTATAAGCATAAATATTACAAAGATGTAAATATTGATTGGAAATCAATATTTTCGTGTGTTGAAATATTTTAATAAGGTCCTGTGTTTAATTGTCAAGAAAGTTGAATTAATACGAGTTTAAAGTTAAGAAATGCATGTTCATAATAATTAAGGTGGTAACGAATATTTTGTCTAAGATATGTATTTTAGTGTATGTTACATTAAAATGATGATTAAAAATAATTTAAATATATGTGTTTATGTTTTGTAAATTAAACATAATTTAATTTGTGTGTGTTAAATGGAATTGATGGGGTATTTAAGATTGTGTAAATGAAGCTTGTTAGCGTAGGTTGATCTCCCTTGGGCTTTGTTGGGTGGATCGGCCCATTTTTCATCCTTCTAATTGTTTATGGAGAAGGAATATAAAGGTACGACACTTTTTTTTTCATTTTTCTCCTTCTTCCTCATGCCAAATCTTTTAATAGCAAAAATTATGGCTACCTTTCCATTTAAACCACTTTAAAACTAATCTATTCCTATGTGAAAATAAAAAGGGAGGTCAATACTTCCCTTTCTCATAAGGCAAATTGTAATTCAATCATCCATTTCCAAGATCAGAAGAACGAGGAATATACAACGACCATCCTTTTTCTTGCATGTCCAAGAAACTAGCTGATTTGGGTTCCTGAGGATCTGATTCAACCAATGCAGCCTATTAAATCTTGAATCATTTAAATCCAAGCAAGGTGACTTCTTAAAACTCACATAATCTAGTTATAGTATTTTTATGGTTATATGTTTAATTTAGTTGAAATTATATTACTGTAACCTGAAGTTTGTTTTCAGTTGTTTTATAGTGGAAATATAATATCTACACTTATCTTAGAGTCCTTAGATATTCTTTAATTCGTAATGGATTTGCGTGTGGTTCCTTCTAATTGAAATCCTTATATTCTACTTCTTGTATGGTGAAATATCAAAGCTTGAAACCACCTGTAGCTAGTGGAAAATCGATCACAAAGTGTAGATGATAGCATGACTACGTGCTTGTAAGATTCGTGTGAGAAGGGTCGAACCGATCTTCATAGAGGTCGACTCATGCATCGACGCCAGTGAAAGCATGGGTCGGACACAACAGTGCAATTTTCGTGGCATTTGCCTTTTTTTCATGTCCATTTGAATGAGCTTTTCATGCCTCTCTTCTCCTTTGTGTAAGTGCTTAAAGTAATAACTTCCAAAAGCATGTGTGTGAATTATCATGATATAATTTGTATTTGGTAGTCATGCTACTTGCTGCATGCCATATGATGAATGTTGCACAGGCAACAAAGGGTTTCCTGCTATGTATATTCTTTTAGTTTCTGCTACTTTGACCACTTTCCTGATGAATTTATTAACTTATATTGTGGTGTTTAGTTGTGACTTCATTCATAAAAATGTAAGCCTACACTTATTTCAACCCGTATTTCGGATTTGATGATTGTGATTGTTTTGATGCCAGTACTACAAAAGTGGGCATATTCGACACTAATTTGTGTGCGTTGCATGAAAAGTGTGGCGAAACTATGATTTCTTTGAGCTTCTGCAACAACATTCATATGTTGTTGCATTATACGTGGATGCACTGTCGCGGTGGGAATTTTAGTATTTTGATGTGCAACACCAGTTAAAAGCGTAGCATTACATACACATAATCCAGCTCTGGATCCGCGTTATCAACATATAAAAACCCCAACCATAGATGAAAGATTAATCCAACGGTTCAAACAATCTATGGATCTGATGATCTTAATGTTAGCCATCATCCAATCATTGACAGCCACGTCATTGCATTCTTTTGACGAAATTTTGGCGCGATCTTCTCCCTTCATGAAATCGTTTTCTTCTCTATCATCTAATCGTTTTCCCCCTTTTTACTATTGACAAAAATTTAAACCTAAATTCACGTCATTATTGCTCCTCTCCTCGACAACAAATTCTATTCCGAAAAGGATGAAGCTTTGAAACGCTTTCTAGCTTTGATTGCTCAGGGCGTTGACATCGCCAGTTTTTTCCCTCAGGTTCAGTTTGTATAGCACTGTGAATTAGTTGCGCTTATTATAGATTGGATTATGAGTAATTAGTAATTAGTTCATTTGTTACATTTTGGAAAACCCATTCGCTTATGAGTAATTAGTTGCGCTTATTATTAATTTGGGATTATGCTGAGGTTTATTCGAAAATTATACCCAACAATAAACCATGAGAACCGAGCTTTTGGCATGAAAAAACATTGGTTTATTATAGAGGTCGAGCTAGTTAAGGAATGGGGACTGCGATTAATTTGCACTGCTTGAGGTTCATACCTTACACTGAGGTTAATTTGTATGCTTGAGGTTAATTTGCACTGCGGTGTGTTTGTACTGCGGTGTGTATGCACTGCGGTGTGTTTGCACTGAGGTTTTGTGATACACGCAGTGCATACATGCACAAGTATACACGATTTTTTATTATGGACGATGCTAGTATGCCTGGGTGTAAAGTCGGGTAAAATGTGCGATTCAGTGGGAACTGAGGAAATCAGGGGGGTATGTTAGTAATTTTGTATCTAATGATGGTGGCGACATCCGAATTTTAAGCCTCTTACTGCAGATTTTTACAAAATCTGAAGCAGGCACTCAAGCATTTTCGTTTTAGTACAATACACATCATACACGTAGTGCATACACGTAGTGCATACACGCACAAGTATACAAGCACGCACAAGTATACATGCACACACAAGTATACACGCACAAGTATATACGCACAAGTATACATGCACAAGTATCATAAGTATACACGCTCAAGTATCATAAGTATACACGCACAAGTATACACGCACAGGCATCATAAGTATACACGCTCATGTATCATAAGTATACACGCACAAGTATACACGCACGCACAAGTATACATGCACAAGTGTCATAAGGCAGCCATCTGAAGGCACACACAAGTATACACGCACAAGTATCATAAGTATACACGCTCAAGTATCATAAGTATACACGCACAAGTATACACGCTCAAGTAGACACGCACGAGTATACACGCACGGACAAGTATACATGCACGCACAAGTATCATAAGACAGCCATCTGAAGGCACGCACAAGTATACACGCACAAGTATCATAAGATTAAAAAAATCACCAGCATTCACAAACACTCACTATGTACCATTCACAAACATTCACTAGCATCCATCATCAGTCATCACCATCTGGTTGTGTCTCATTATAAGGCTATTATAACCTTGTATGTATGTATGTGAGTGTGTGCATGTGTGGTTGTGTCTCATTATAAGGATGTTAAGGATAGAGCATAGTCAGCGACGAAACCAGAATTTCTTGTTGTGGAGGGCAAAAAGTTACAAAGTGATCTTTGGATGATCAAACTTCAATAATATAATAGTAATGTACATTTGCAAAAGAGTTCGACGGGAATTAGTCATATCGATGCAGCAAACATTAATAAGTAAATTCTATTTCCATACACATTTTCGATCACCTAATCCACCTTATAAAGTAATATCTTTGACTTTTAACATGTAAAACTTAATTAGTTTATCCACCTAATACATTATATGATTCAATTCGCAAATAATGTGATCCACCTAAGAGTTTATATGCCTTAATTATCAAACAATTTGACATGTAACACACATTGAGTATGGTGATTTTTTTTTTACAATTTACCAATCCGGTTTTTTTTTCAGTAATGTTAAAAATTGGAAGTGATCTCATAAAATTCCACTATATTTCAGAAGATAAAGCAGATCCTACATATAAAAGGAACATTATACTCCATGATTATTTTTTCTCTAACTTAATTACATTATTCTATGATAATTTATAAAGTGGCCACCCACAAAAGATCTATGCATTAGGGTGTTTGAAGAAAAATTAATAAACTCCTTAATTCATGGTAGCAGCGAACATGGTTGAAGTTATTATTCAATTTGTAAAATGATTTTTTTCATGGTAGCAGTTTACCACATCTGGAGGAAATTCAAGCCATACATTAACAGTGTCTCAATTTCAAGCCATACAACCACATCTATGTACTACTAACAGAGCACCAGTTTGTATTATTATTTCAGAATCTTGGGTGGGGCATTATAACCTTGTATGCATGTATGTGAGTGTGTGCATGTGTGGTTGTGTCTCACTATAAGGCTGTTAAGGATAGAGCATAGTTGAATGAACACTTTGTAATTATGTTCTTTGGTAAATTTACCTCGATTGGCCAAACATATTGTGGATTAACTAAAAGAAACTGTGGATGGAAATAAAATTTACCTATGATCACAAAAAAATGGTACCACCGGTTCCTCCCTATTGCTCACAAATAGAATTTCAGGCCTTGTCCCAGGATGAGCATGTGTGGTGCGCTGAACCCTAATGAGGTAAACCTTGTTGTCGAATCGAGCAGCAAAAGTATTCTCCAAGCCAATGCCTTCCTAAAATTCCATTTTCAGGTATAATGATCTATGGTCAATTCGAGACGAATGACAGTCGTCAATTTCACACACATTTCTTATTGGCGTCATTAATTCTTTAATTGCAGGAACATTTTTCTTCAGGAACTCGGGAAAGCCAACAACTCTAGCCCATGATTCTGCCTCGAACGCTGGTTCAGGCTCAAATTCTTCACCAGACCATTGTTGCACATAAAAAGCACCTCCACATTTTGTAAAAAGTTTCAACATTAGCGCATGATCACGCTTATTGTAAGATAGTTATGTTATTAGAAAAGAGTTTTTGGGTATAACCCATATAGTCCACTCCTCATTATGCTTCAGAGTATGCCTAAGCGTGAGATGCACAAATTCGTAAGCCCAATGTCCTGAAAGAATAGTGGCAGTGATGCATAGTGAAGAGTCCTCCATTGTTTTTTAAAAAAACTTTTGACGATGGAGTTTTGTTTAGGAGTTGAAGATGTAGATGACGATATGCTTCTGAAGCTTGACAGGATATGAACTGACACACTATACGTGGCAGTAATATGCAAACTGAAAAAAATTTGCTCAGAAGACGAAGCATACTGAAATTGCTTATTTGTTGGGCTTGGCTGGCATGAATGACCAATCGCCAATGGTCAGTAAGTCAATTGTAATAATTGTGTTCATAACATTTTGTTAACAAGGCCAATGGCCATTCGATGCCACCACTTATCAAATAACTTGTTATCATTTGATCAGGTGCATATTTAATTCTGGAAGATAGGAAGACGGATACATTTTGCAGATGTGACACACACACACACACACACATATATATATATATATATATATATATGTATGTATATATATTCGATGCCACCCTCTAGTATAGGTACATACATATATATTTCCTATTGCAATCGGATTGCTGCATATATATGATTCATATATATAAATGAGTAATACATTTTGCAGATGTGGACACATGTGTACATGTTCAGAATGCGCTAAAGAATTGGCCAGGAATGGATCAGGATAATGTCCCTTATGCCGTGCACCTATTCTTGAAGTAGTTCGGGCTTACTGTATACAATGAAGAAAACAGTGTAGCTGATTTTCTAGTTTTGATATTTGGATAATTAAAACAATTGCTTTGGATGAGTTTCTTGTACAAAACCTGTATTGGCAAATTTTTAATTAAAGCATTGTATTTGCTATCAAATTAGTGTTGCATTTGCCTTCTTCTACTGTTGCGTTAGCTTTTATTGATATTGCATTTCATGATAATGGTGTTGCATTACAAATTGCAGTGGTGTTGTATTACATTAAATATAATTGCTTACCCGTCGCACGTGGACCCTACAGCTAACGTGGATAGCTGGTGTGGCATGTGACACGTGGAGTGCTGACATGGAGAGATGACGTGTCGTGTGACACGTAGACAGCTGACGTGGCCCCACTGGAAGCCAGGCCCTAACTAATGATTAAGGCAACTCTGAATAGTGTTGCATTACGTGCAAATAGTGTTGCATTACGGCTATAATGCAACACTTTCTGTCTGTGGCCGGAGATGGGCAAAAGCGTTTCCTTAGATGGCTAATGCAACGGCCGCGGATGCCACGCACCCCTGGTGTTGCCTATATGAAAAAAGGGCATACGGCAATGCTTTATTGATCTACGGCCACAGCAAATTAGTGTCGAATATGCCCACTTTTGTAGTAGTGTGCTATGTTTTATGATGAATTTTTTGTGTGTTGACACACATGCATGATTTATAAACATGGTTTTAGGATCACCTTGCAAATAGGATTTTCTATAGCTTTGACACAAACTGATTTCGTTGTTTAAAATTTTTAAAGATGAATTGTCTTAAGGAAATATTATTATAAATATGTTTCCAAATTTTAAAAGGTTTGAAGAAATAAATCAAATGTTTCAAGAACACTTTACAAACATATTTTCTCAAACCAATATTTTCTAAGTATATAAACCACACATTTTTGCACCCTTTGAGAAGGCATGATTGTGATTAAAAGATACCATGAACCTCATGGTATGGGACACAAAGGTATATGGCATCGATTAATCCCAGATCGTCGATTGAAGTAAATTATTGTTTTACATGTTTTTACATTTTCTAGTGTCCTTGTATTTTCCGTGTGTAATTGATGAGAAGTTAGTAAACTAGTAGTGAGAATGTATGATGTAGGACATATAGTTACCATTGCATGGGTTACTTTCTGGGAGTCAATGATACATCCTGGTGGTAATGCCAATAGTTGGGGTTGTTGGGTCCCATATATACATGCATGTATATATATATATATACACACACACACACACACAGAAAGTTGTTTGGTGTTTGGCAAAAGTTGGTAGGCTAGAATAAGGGCTGTTGGGTCACTTATTTAATATCGAGCTATTGGGTTTGATTAAAAAAAGTTGAACGTCTTAGTTTCTGGTATTGTTGGGTCGACGGATCACAATTATGGGCTGATGTGTCTCTCAATATAAAGGTACTTGGAAGGCTTCATCCACTTACTTATTGACGCACGTGCAATAATATGTTGTTTTAGATCCCATTTTTCTATTGATGAGCTTTGTTATTTTGAATCCAAATATTGGTGTTTATAATGATTTTGATCTTATGATATTTAACTTTATTGTTCGGATCAAAATTGATAATCTGTTGGTGTTGTAGTCCTTATGGTTTCGAACCTCTATCATATTGATTTTTCATGTTGTTTTTAATTGTTGTCTTGGGTTCAATATTTGTTGATTTGTTGGAATTGAAACCACTCACAACCTTAGAGCTATTTGGTGCTTATTTAAATATGTTTATTACTTTTTGGTGGAATAAGCTCAAATCCGAGTTTATATTTTGTCTTTTAGTGGAGTTTTGTGTTATTTCTTGGCATTGTACCTTTTTCTTAGCTTGATGCTTAGCATCTTTCGATGGAAGTACTTCCTTTTGATTGTTTATGTTGTCCTTGAGATTTTCATAGGCTGTTTTAACGTTAATTATCTCGTAATTTAATTGATGTTTTGGACCTATAATTCCTTTTAGTAAAAATGAATTCTTGTTTTTGTGAGTTTATATTCCATTCATTATAATTATAACTAATATGTAAACTAGATGGGATCCGTGTATATATTATTCGAGTCAGGCCGAGTTATTTTAGGTTATGGCTCGTAGTTGATTTAGAGTTAGTTGTTCCACCTTGGACTATCTCATGAAGCCCTTACCCTTGTTGTATATTCGTGTATTCGGGTTATTGTATATTTGTTCATCTGGGGGTTGTTTTATTTTTTGGTGTATAACCATTCGAGTTGGTAGAACATGTATATGTTGTACTCTACTGCTGTATTTATATATATTCTAGTCAGTGAGCTATTATCTGAGATTTGTTGTAATTGTTCTGAATACGATCCTTAGCCAGTTTTATGTTAAATGTGCAGAGTATGTCAATCCTCTTGAGATACGTAAAGAAAAATTTATACACCCTATTAATGTATTCAATACTTGTCTAGTACGAAATTACGAATGGTCGCCCCTAACCAACCCTATTTTGCGGTCTAATAGACGACATTACTTGTTAATGCTCTTTATTAGGTAGGTCTCAGGGTAGGGTGTCACACTCTTGTTATTCCTCGTCCTGTAGACCGGAACAAAAGCTCAAAAGGTGAGCACTTAAAGCACGTCATACTTCTGTTTGAAAGAAGAACATGCCTTATCTCTACTTTAAGGATTTGTTTTAAAAGCCTGAAATGCTCTTCAGATTTCTATTTCAAATGGCAGATAAATATTCTAGTTTTTTATTTCTAAAAGTGGATTTCTTGACTTCTATTATTAAAAATACCGTAATCTAGGTTTCGGCTAGCAGGTTTCTGATCTTCTATTATTTCCAGAAGTGGATTTTTGGACTTTTATTGTTAAAATACCTAAATTATGGTTTGGGACTTCTAACTATCACTAAGAGAGGTTTCAAGTCTTCCATTATTTATAAAAGTGGATTTTTAGAATTATATTGCTAAAAATACCCATATTTAGGTTTTGGGTCTTCTACTTGTTACTCCAAAAGTGGATTTCTGGACTTCTATTAATAAATGTTCTCGAGTCCAGGTTTGTGGTTTTTCTGGTTAATTTAAAAAGTGGTGGGTCTCCTAAATAAATTCCCAAATAGGATTTTAGGTTCTCTTTTATTTCATGAGCTAGAAAACATTTTTCGAATTCTTAATATTGAAAAAAAGGCTCCAACCTTCGATTGCTTTCGTATTGATCATTATGTACCAAAATATGGGTTTTAAATAGCTACACTAATCATCAATGCCCCAGACAAGGCAACTGATTAAATTATAGGCTTCAAAATTGATGGAATAATAGTTTATGAATACACATATCGAAATTCTAAATAAGTTTTCAAATGTATGACTTACATGATTATTAGTTAACAAGCTTGTATGTAGGAAAGACAAGCTAGCAGAAAGATGCAACCGGTATAAATTCAAACATGTGAACTAGAGGGAAACGAAAGGGCAACCAAGCTTTATCTACGCGATTTATCAAGTTATTTACAAATAACATTTTTTACATTCGAAAGGCTGGAGTAGACAATCAAAACCATGAGGTTTTTAAGCCTCTCTAACTGGGTCTAAAAGGCATTCAAGAACAAGGTAAAGCATATCTTCAAGATTCTTTTCCTTTTGCCTAATTTTGTCAGCATATTCGAGCTTTAGGAGCATAGTTAAAAGCCCTATTTGTTTTTGTAAGAAGCTTGTTGGTTGTTTCATATTCATCGTTGTGCTTTTTAAGGGAGTGCATCTGTTTCTTTAGCATCTTAGCTTGATTAACATAACTACAGTTGTGATAGGTAATGTCATCTTCCCCTTTATTATCATAAAATCTCCAAATCCCGTGTTTACACTGGTCGATTATCTTACAAAATTTACATTTAAACCCTTCAATGGGTATATTAAATAAGGATATCTCTCTACGGCTGTCTTCTTAAGTCTGATAGATTTGGTTGGGCTAGACGAGACTATGTAAGGAAAAATAGGAAAATTAAAGACACCTCCACTTATAGCAAGTTCTAGAGATTTACATGTAGCTTGGCTATAGATTTGGTTGGGCTAGATGAGACTATGTAAGGAAAAATAGGAAAATTAAAGACACCTCCACTTATAGCAAGTTCTAGAGATTTACATGTAGCTTGGCTATTTTCACATCAGAATTCTAAATCACAATTTTGATGATGTAGTTATGACCATCTCATTATCGAAGTCGGTTGAAGGATTTTATTTTAGGCATTTTTCCTTGATAAGGCATTCCTCTTGTTGTCTCGGTTTACTCTCTAAATCCTTCCTTTGTTCCTTAAGACTTTGGACTAAAACACGATGAAGTCTTTTGAACCACTCTTTTATGAGGCTATTATCCATAAATTTCGAAATGTTGGAATTATCAGAAGCTCTTCTTTATTCATAATCAACTATAGCTTTATCTTTAATCATTAAAAAGCGGGAGGTAAACCATGCAACAAAGCCATTATTGCAAGTTGAGAGACCTAATAGGAAAACCATAAATAAAGTCAATATTAGAAAGGAAAATTCTTTTATTTCGTAAAGAAGTTACAAGTGAACATGGAAATACATTCATTTAAAGTTTCAAAATAGCGTCTTTATCTTTACCTAATGGATTAATAGATAAAACAACTGTTGAATCAAAAGTCATCTTAAAATCGTCCGGAGGAAGTAGCTTTAAGTTGATCCTTCGAATAGAGGTGTGCCACATCCGCTAATCAGTTACAAATAAAACAACTTGCTTTCTATCAGAAGTTCATCTTTCTCCTCGCTTATAAAATAAAAATTAAATCGACAGCATAAAGTATGTAGTTTGTGTATATATATGAGAAAATAGTATCATATTAATTTCAAAATTTTAATCAGTGAAGTGTTTACTTGATAGTCGCTTCTCAAGTTAACAAATTATGATAACAAGTCTCTAGTAACAAGACAACTTGGAAAGCAAGTTTTTGGTGGCAATACAATAAAATAATGCAAAGAACACAAGCTTACCATGATAATATTTTTGTACTAACTGCATTCAAGCATTTACAGAAGTCTAACATGACACATTCAAAATAGAGTTTTTAAACATTATAGGAATAAGTTCGTTTTTGTAGTATGTGAGCTTTTCAAGGGGTAGGTCGGTTGGGTTACAATAAACTCCTGGCAGTTTCTATGCTTCTCTGGGGTGAGGGTCCCTTTCTATCTCATTCAAATACCTTTGGTGGAAGTGCTAAGCTGACCATCATTAAACGCTCTAAAATATGAATAGTCTACTGTTGGATGTCGACAGTAGGCCTTCCATAGAAACTCTACCAAAAGTTCCCTCTCCTCTATCATCATACATTAAAGGGTCATTAACTCCTTGTTTTCCTCCATATCCTTTCATTTTTAACACATGCTTTTCTCAGGCAAGGGCCTACTTCGTCACTCTTAAAAGTCATCAATGCAGTGGTGCTCTTGTGAAGCCTAAAGTACTTATTTGATAAGTTATTATAATCTTTAATTTATTTATCTAAGTCTCTTCCCTGGATATATATCCCTAACTTCTATATGATAAGTTATCCTTAAGAGAGGTCGAAGGCTTCCACCACGTCTAGAAGGATCATTTAATTATTTTCTAACAAAAATATATTCTTTTTGCTAAAGAAGAATTATACTTGAGAAATAGGAAGTGAAGGCCAGATTCCCCCTTGTACTTGAGCAAAATCATTGTGGTGGTCATCATCATCATTATCATCATCACCTTGATTCTTGCTTGTATCATTGTCCGGAGCATCCTGGTCATAATGATCTTTTTCATCAAATCCATCCTCGTCAATAGTAAGGACGTCGTAAGATAAAATCCCAGCAGCATTAACTCCTTTCTTTTGAGGAGCAATAACTCCTTTCTGAAGGGTATTGACTTTAGCCATGAACCTCTTAACTAAAGAAGAATCCAAAGGAGGAAATCTTGGATCTGGGCATTTTCTTATATTACCAGAATAGGCAATCAACTGAGCTTTTTTGAAAGTATTAGCCAAAATCTCACCAAAGGACTAGCCAAACAATCATCAACTTCTCTCTTTGCATCAGAGAAGACATCAAGAACGTTTTAGAGGGCATTTGTTTTTTAAAGCTCTTTCTGAAATTTGATCTAAGTAAGGCGTACTTGGAAGCAAGCTTATTCTTCTCTGGTTTAAACTCTTCATTTGAAGTACTCAAGCCCATGTTTTGGTCAAAGAGAGCGTACATAACTTGCTCCTTCTCAAAGACAATGGCACTCGCGAGAAATAATTCATTTAATGCTTCGTCTCTCGAAGCAGTTAAAGTGAAAACTTGACCCTTTTAGGCCTATCTCCCCTCCTTAAGTTTTGAAATTTTAGAAGTTTTTTCTTTGGAAGAGTACCAACTCTTGAAAAGCTAGAAGAAAAAAAATAAAGTATAAAATAAGATCCAATGCGAAACTAATAATAAAAGAAACAAAGAAAAGAAATACACCCAAAGTTGCTGCTTACTGATATCTTTCCAAGCAAAAGGAGAACTGGGTGGTATTATAGAGAAAGCAAATGAAGGTGAGCCAATAAATGCCTTTACATATTAAGAAAAGTCCTCCGTAGGTGGTGGTATAGACAAGGGATTAGAAATATTAAAGATATAAGGAAGAAGAAGAAAGGAGCCCAAAACTATTTGAGTCTGATCTAGAGAAGCAAGAGAACTTGTGATGTTAATGTAATATGTGGGATCTTCTCCATTAAGGGGATCTAACACCAAAACCATTCCTTTGGTAGTCAGTCGGGACCATTAGTAAATGTTTTCAAAGCCTTGATAGCTACTGTAGTACCCTCGCTCTCTCCTGTCCTTCAATAAAAGTGTCGATCAATCTTTTTTGGGTAATAATTCTAGAATCAAAAGTAGCTTGTCCAACATCCAATTTTGGAGGCAAAAAGGGTGCTATACTAGAAATTGGTGCAACAAATAACACACCAGAGATAACAACTAAAATAATTGGACAAATGGATAAGTAACAAAATAAGTGCCATCCTTAAACAATAAAACTCAAAACTTACTAGCACAGTCGAGTCTAATTAAGGGCATATAAGAAGTTATTTGTGTCACCTTGCATCACAGTATGTATTCTCTTTGAGGTACAATGCATTGTCAAGGACTATCTAAGGATCCTCTGACCAGGAGGAAAGGTAAAATAAAATACTGGAGGTCAGCAGAGTGGTCCTTTTCCCAAGGCCTACGAAGCCTCTTTCACTTGTTAATGGCCTCCTTTGTTTCAATGCCAAAACCATTTTGAATGGTACTTGCAAATCAAATAATCACATCAACAGTGAGATCTTGTAAAAAAAAAGAAATTGCAAAGGATATGCAACAATGAAAAGTTCATGACAATTACCAAGATCAGAGAAAGCTTCAATAGTGCCAAAGGGCATAAAATATAAATGAATCGCTTTTCCCTGTCCTTGGACTTGTCAATTCCCTCTTCGATCAGCTTTGTAGAAAGGTTTGCTCTAAAACTTCAGGGATTTATGGTGTTTACCTTTACCAAGCGCATCAATTGTTCGAGAGCAAAGGCGATCGGAGAAGGGCCGCTAGACTCCATAAGATAAGATCTTTAACCCAAGAGATAACTGTATGTACTAGCCAAGGGATGAGTGGTAGCGTAACCAAAAAACCCTTTGGAAGGTTATCTGTTGTGTCGTCCACACGTGGGGAATAGCCTTGACTCCTGATAAACCAAATCTATCAATATCATATTAACTTCCTCTTGAGTAGCGATGGAGTGCTTCAAAATAGCGGCAATCCTCTTTGGCACCCCTTTTCGTTTAGAGGAAGAAGGTACACTGGGGTGGAAAACAGAGACATCTAGATTGGATTTTTTGTTGCTTTCTTATTGTCAGCCATTATACAATCAGCTGATATCATTCCTTTAATTTTAAATCGATATAGAAATTCAAAATAATTAATGAAGAGTCTAGTTCCAATTCCCTTTGAAAGAATCGAAGGTTAGGAGTCAAGTAATAAGTGCATGTTATGTAGACTAATTTAACACTTTCGAAGGGGAAAGAAATAGGAAAATAGATGATTTTCGACTAGAATACTTATGAACTTAGAATACACTTAGGTCATACTAAAACCCTTTGGATATTTCCATTAATCATAGCATTATATCAGAGACTTAAAATAATGCTCCTTTTATAACAAGAGCATGCAAAAGGGTTTCATAAAGGTCGAAAGAGTTTCTATTTTTAGATCAATCTACCATTTCTTGGTTATTGCATCTAATTTGGTATATTATGGGTTTCAGGTCAAAACTCATTTATCTTGAAGAACGGATAGGTTGAACGGATCATGGTTCATCCGATAACCTGCTCTAATAATGAAATTTTCAAATTCGTTAGGGAAAATCAAATCAAGTTATAGAATAAAGCCTAATCTTAATTAGATGCATAAATATTTCACTACAACAAAATTACCCTTTTACAACTGTCAAAAACACTTGTAATGGATCTATTACAACTGGCATACGCCAGTCTTTATATCCAAAGTTGTAATAGAATTGGGTTTATATACAAGTATCTTTAGCAGTTGTAAAAAAACAATTTTACAACTGCTTTTAGCAATTGTAAAAAAATCTTTTACAACTGCCTCTAACACTTGTAAAAAAGGTTTTTACAACCTTTCTAATGGTTGTAAAAATTTATTATACGACTATATTTTACGGCTGTAAACATAACTTTGTACAACCGTTTTAGCCACAATATTAAAGTTTAGTAAAGCCGTTTTTACTACTAAAAAATATGCAAAAGGAATCTTAACATATTTTACAAGTGAAGCAAATAGTACATTAGCAAAAAGGATGCACTAAATAATAATACATTATAAGAAAACAAACGTTACATTGTTCTTTTCCTTTTTTTTAAACAGTGAAATAACATTTCCATGGCTCTCCTCAACATGAAATAGCTATAAAATAAATTATGTACCTCTATTTTGAATAATGATGATTCTTTAGATATAATATGAAGATTACAGTTAATGGTCTGATGTAAAATTTATTGCACATGTCATGCCTTTATTTTAGCAGCGACTTCTTCAATTTGCTTGATTGTAAAAACATCAAAGAAATCATCATCAAATGCCGCATTGACAACCTCAAGAGAAACATCATCAACACTTACAAGCGGTACTAGCAGAAGATCAGAAGGTGGAAGAGCATTCAATGACCTTGTATAATTTTCAGTTGCTGCTAGTAGTTTCTCCAGTGGCTTTCCTACTATATCCAATGGGCTCTCAATTCCATCAACTTTTCTTTTTCCATATATGAAACAAGGTCTCAGAACTATACCTGAGTTTGGGCATATGGAGAGGACTTCTAATTCAGCTTTTTTTCCCAGTAAAATAGCCAGATGAGAGTAAAAACGAAGGGAGATCTGCTCCTCATTTCCTACAATCACATTAAAGAGTAGGACTTCTGATTCAGCATTAACTGCAATCACATTTGCCTCTCCATTCATTATCTTCATCTGCTTCTCATTTCCAAACCTTCCAACTGTCGAAACAATTGCAGTTTCTCCTGACAGTACTTCATCATAGTTCAAATGGAAAACATCACCAGGAATCCTTATAAATTTATCAAGCCAGGCCTCTGGACGCCCAAACCTGCTTACATTGGCAACTTCAATTCCTACAGCTACTACAGCTTTACATATAGCAGGCCTAACAAATCCAGTGCCCCCCAAACTACAATTCTTCCTTTTTTACATCAGCAACTACATCTATTGGGGTTGAAGATGAATCGGTCTTCATCTCTGATGCAGCATATGTGCATCTAGATTTCGTCCTTAATGAAGAAGAAGATAAAGGGAGACAAAAATGCAGTCTCGAAAGAGCTAAACGAGATAAAACAAATTCTATATTTTTTTGAAGTTTCCAATATCAATTTAAAATCATTCTATGTAATGTACATACTCAACTATCAACGTACTTCATGATCTCTCATCACACATATATGAGTTCATTCACTGTTTTATTCATGGTTATCTTCTTACTCTACATTTGATCTTCTTCCATTAGATGTGTATGATGTTCTAGAACTAGTATATCCAGAGAGTCCTGGGTTGCTCCTCATGTCCTGCAATGATACTGGGCTATTCATCGATGAGTTATGCATGCTTGGTAGAACACATTTACTCATATTATCCTCTCCAAAAGCCCTTAATCTTTTCAGCTCCGGAAGCACCACTCTCCCTAAGTCAGGCCTGTCCTTTCTTCTCAATTTTGCACAATTTAGTGCCAATTATGCAAACTTTAGTGCCTTCTTTACTGGCTAGTCCTTCACTGCGGGGTCAAGCATCTCCTCAAATGTACCTTTCTCAATTGCACGACTAACATAGTGCACCAGCCCCATTGGTGGCTTTGCTGTAATGATTTAAAGCAACATGATCCCTAAAGAATATATACATCTGACTTAACTCCTTACATGCCTGTCTGCGAGTACTTGGGATAATTGTAACAGAAAGTCCCTGCTGTAGAAGTCACTCGGTACTGAGTGAATGTACCAACTACCGAGGGCAGGACCAGACAGGCATGTACCACATCACTTATCTTGCTTACATAATTTCTATCCAGTAGAATGTTTCCTGGTTTTAGATCTCTATGTACTATCGGTTCAGGCTTTGTTTGGTGTTGAAATAGTAGTCCAACTGCGATTTCTGAGGCTATACGAAAACGATGTTGCCAAGGGATAATTGGTGTGTTTCCATGACAAGCTAGTCTGTCCTCTAGGCTTCCGTTTGCCATGTATTCATAAAATAGACATCCATATTCAGGGAATGAACCTAATAATAGAACCATGTTTGGGTGTCGAATGCGACATAATACTTCTACCTCCTGTTGAAACTGTGCTCTTCTTTATGCTGCATCAGGTCTAAGAACCTTTATAGCAACTTGAGTGTGATCGAGGTAGCCTCTATAGATAGGGCCATATCCCCCTCTCCAATTTTTCTATTTTCTACAAAATTTTCAGTAGCCTGTTCAATTTTCTTCAATCGTATATTTGCGATATCGAATGCCATGTCCTGCGATATTGCTCTTTTCCTCGGCCTCTTTAAGAACTTGCATCTCTACTTGCACTCTCTTTTGTACAATAAAACAAATTCTTTAGTTAGCTGAGTTATGTATGCATAGTTGTACAATGATCTACAGGACAAGAATCATATTATTATATTGGAGCGAAAAAAAGCTTTTTATGCTAACATTTCTTAAATATGATAATTTCAAAGCAAAGCATACATGCACAGGAAGCACATTATGGAGACTACCACCTGCATTACACCTGTTTTTTCGTCTAATGTTCATTATAATGTCCTTAAACTAGAGCAACTCGGACCCCTTAATGGACCTCGGTATCGTATATCTCACCATCAAGTTCCAAATCTTAAGTAACACACTACATCGTAAAATTGTTTAGTTTCACAATGTCAGGCAAGTTTCTTACTTGCATTGAAGTATAAATCAGATGGACACTACAGTATCATAAATCAAACTTTGAAAATCAAAAAACTAAAAACTAAGGAATGAAATCTTAGAGTTGAATCACTTAACCTTTGCATGGAAACTGGGATGTTGTAAAGTTACCATCATATGCAGTGAGTTCACAGTCCATGCGCATGTTGAATTAGCAAGCAAGACCAGTTTTAGAGTTATTCTTTTTGCTGGCCGAAGTTGGGTTTGCTAAAAGTACGGTGTGAAAATACATTTTTGGCGGCTGAGGATTGTTCCCGGCTTTAGATCTGGGATCTGCAGAGTTTCGAGTTTGGAAGAGATTGCATGAATATTGGAGAACGAATGGGAAAAGCTTATGCTGGATTTGCAGCATGAGTTTTGAGAATGGAAATTTTTGCAAGATACAATTTTTGTGCATGAAAATTGTGGATTTGTAGAGTTTTGAGCATTTGGAGCCAATTATTTTTAGCATTTTCTGCCTAAACTTCCATAAGATGCCATCACATTTTCTTAGGATGCCGCCAAATTTTTGTTTAGAGCATCCCAACGCTATGGGTTGGGGATAGTCTAATCCATCCACTCACCAAAGCAACTCACCCCAATGCGGGGGAGTTGCTTTGGTTACTTTATCCAGCTTTTTTTAAGCTGGATAAAGTAACACACGGATCGCAATCCAAGTCGTTGGATTGCGATCCATGGTGTGATGTGGAGTAAAATCCACACCACACATTAATCCGGCTTTAGAAAAGCCGGATAAAGTAAAAGCCTATATATACCGGCTTTGTTGAAGCCGATGTAAACCCTATTCCTCCAATCCCCTTTCTGCTGGCTCTTCCTTCTCCAAACCCTACACCAATTTCCGCCGCCTTCTTCCTTCTCCAAACCCCCCTCTTTCAGCCTTAAGGGAAACAAAATGCGACGTCCGTGGAGAGACTTGCGAGGGAGTGGAGGCCGGAGCAGGAATGTGGATCCGGTTGAGGATCACGTACCGGCAGGAAAGAATGTATTGACTGAGGGTACGAGAGGCGGTGAAACTCCGACGGTCAGAAGAAGGCGTCGTGCTAGACCAGGTGATCCGGCGGATCTGAAGTCCCATAAGGACCCGAATTTAAGACCAGATAAACAATTGGCCAATTTTCGTGAGTTACCTGGTACTGAAGAACACGTCAGCACATTAATTGACGCATCGGTATGTTTTATTTATTAAATATCTACATGTTTAATGTCGACCATAAAATAAATAAGTCTCTTTCGTAATATTAGGCTCGATTCGAGCGAGCGCGTGGGTCTTGGGCTGATGTTCTTCATCTATACAGACAGATTCGTGAGTCTGACACATAGGCTCTTATTCACGGGTTTCTCCATACTATTGGGTTTTACGATTTTTTGAGTACGTTTTCTTGTCTTATCCACATACATTTTTCGTTTTCATTATTTCCATTGTTAATTAATTTTTATGTGGCTAAATTGGTATCGAACACCTTTTAAATAACGATGTTCAATTATGTGGTGCATTGGCTGCTTGTTGGTGGAAAACAACTCATACATTTCACTTTAGTTTTGGGGAGATAGGAATGACTTCATTAGACTTTTCTATCCTTACTGGTCTTGCCATAGGCCAAGGGGGTACCTTGCCGTACGATGAGTGGTTTCAGAACTTCTCCCTTTTGGGTAGTTTATTTCCACATCTTGATTTACATGATGGTATCACCAGTAATTTCCATATTAGATGCTCATACATTAGAAATGCAATCTAGAATTTATTGAGGATTCATCCTAGAGTTCACCATTTGGAGATTGCCCGATTATTTGTGTTGTATATGATGGAAAAATTATTTTTTACCAATCCTTCGAGCACACTGTCTTGTGGTCATATGGCGGTAGTTGAGGAGTTTTCGTTTGATAATAGTCCGACTATGTATGATTGGGGGACACCTATTTTAGCATACTTGTATAAGTCGTTGTATCATCAGGGTACTACAAGTACTTCCATAATATGTCTTCTCCTACTGTGGATCCATCATTAGCCCTTTACTTTCCTAGAGTTTGACCGTGGACTGGCAGTAACCGTAGATAGTGCCAGGAGGATAGGCATGACATGTTTTTGCTGTAGCTCGCGATCAGATTGAGCTGCGGATGACATGAGAGGTGGTTTTTTGTCATCCCTTTGATGGTTCACCGTTTCTTGCTAACCCCCCATGGTGCATGCTCTTTATCTTTCGGGAAGACACTTTCCACTAGTTTCTTGTCCTCCTAGTTTAGGTTGCTTCTTGTATTTAGGGAAACGTTGTTGGAGACAAATATATGATGGGGATGTTATTCCTGATGATCAACACCCACATACAGCTACTCCCAGGGTTTATACTACTACTGCTTTACAGGAGCACGCAGAAGAGTGGTGGCCAGCTAGTGATTTCATTCTTAGTGGTAGGGATTATATTTCTTTTTGGCAACAATATTACTCCCCACCTCATACAGGGAGTTTTGTGCATGCTGCATCAGTTGATTTGGTTGGTCCTTCTGCACTTAGTAGTGGGCTTGTGCCCCTATCATTCATGACATTTCACAAAACACTTAGGTTTACCAGGCTCCACCATCTCCACAGGCTCCACCGTCTCCATAGGCTCCACAAATGCCAGACTACTCTTGGACTGTTAACATACCCAGTATCCAGATCCATCTGTATTTCCTTATGAGGATCTTTACTAGATGATGCTAGGACTCCGACAGGTAACATACCTTGAGCACCGAAGGAGTCTAGATGAATTGACTGCTCGTATTAACGAGCTCACGACTGTTGATGAGGAGCGGTACCGACATGGACCGAGAGTCGACGCATGGGATGACGATGATGAGGATGCGGAGACGGTGTCTACGGATCTATTTGATGATTAGCTGTAGCTAATGTATTAGACAATCATGTTGTATTAGCTTGTATCTTTGTTATATGGTGTTGTCCATTTTAGTAGCTTATTCGGTTGTATGTTTCGTACTTGTATTAGCTTGTATCTCTGTTTTATGGTGTTGTCCCTTTTAGTAGCTTATTCGGCTGTATGTTTCGTACTTGTATTAGCTTGTATCTTAATTTTATGGTATTGTCCCTTTTAGTAGCTTATTCGGCTGTATGTTTCATACTTGTACTAGCTTGTATCTTTATTTTATGATGTTGTTCCTTTTAGTAGCTTATTCTGTTGTATGTTACGTACTTGTATTAGCTTGTATCTTTAATCTGCTTGTACGCTCTTATGTGTAACTGTTGTATTGTTATATGTAATGGTATAATATATTTTTAATATGGACTTCATTTATTAACGATTAATTAATATTTAAATTTATATTTTTAATTTGTATGTTCTTATGTGTAACATCGCGGTAGAAATTTTAAATAACTTAGATATAGTACATCTCTAAAATATCAATATTTTGTTATAAACCCATATTGATTAAAATATATTATACCATTTGGATGAAGTCGACGATATTAAATTAAAGGGAGCCTTTTTAAAAACTAACTTAGGTTGTACAAATACAACAGACCATAAAGATACCACAAGTTCTGACACTAGATACCAACTAAAACATCTAAGCAGATGCAGAAACAATTACTTAAGCAAACTACTTGATACACTCAATCTCAAGTGAGTCTACAGGAGTGCTACTTCGGCTAATAATTACGGTTAACCCGTAACTGTTCCATAACATTCTGGAGCCGTTCAACCTCTCGTTCAAGTTCGTTTGCATATGCTATTCCGCGTGGGCACAACGGTTCGCCTATCCATTCTGTGAAATTGCATCCATTCCGATATGATGGACAATTCTTCATGCAGTGACCGATATTGTTTCCATCTGATCGAACCACAACTTCAATCGCATAACCACAATAGAAAGCTCCTGAAATTTGAACATGAGGTACCCGATAGAACGTGACCTCTTCTTCTAGTTGAGCGATCGACTGTTCGTACGACGGTTGAACATCAGGTATTGCAGCTTCATGTGGAGGATGCGCGTTAACCTGGTCAAACGGTTGCTCATTGAGGTCTCATTATGTTAAGATGTGGGAACTCGTCTGCAAGCTCCTGTAGTCTCATCTGTTCATACCGTCTTCATCAGAGTCTGAAGATAATGAGCAAGAAGGCATTTTCTATGAGTAGTAAACAATTTAGGTAGTAAACGACTGGGAAACAAGCCATATATAAATAACATAGGAATGATCACTGCTACATGTAATGTGTGGATGAGGACATAAAGTAAAAGGTAAAATAAATTAAATTTAAAAAAATATTACGGATAATCCAATGCTCAAAACAACCGTGATAGAGAATCTTCACTATGCACTGTATACTGTACACTGTAGCCATAATAGAGAATCTACACTATACGCTGACACTATCTTGCCATGTGTAATGTACACTGTACCCTGTTTTTTAAATCCTTTAGTGAAATGTTTAAATTATATGTGGTTGGGGACGACCCTGTTTTTCGCTATATATAGCGGCTTCTTTGAAGCAGGCTAAACCCTCACTCACAATTTCGTATTCTTCCGGCCGCCACCTCCTTCCTTTTTACCATTTCAGCCATCTACTTGAAAAGAAAATAGTATAGGCTAACAAATGGGAAAATGGCTATGAAGTGGTATCAAATCAACGACCAAGAAAAGAAAGGGTAGTTGAAGGGCGCGTTGTCGAGCCACTAGGTTCGGGTGGATCCAATTCTTTATGCTGTTGTGGGGAAGAATCGGTCATGATTGTTTTGCAAAACAAAAAAAATGCAGTTCGTCGACTTTCGGTTGTGCAGCCAAGGCCACAAGGTTTTTCCTGATGAAATTGATTTTTGTCACTTTAAGAAGTGGATTGGCCCTCCGATGTGCGAATGTGGAGTTCAATATGCAATAGAAACGCATGCCAAAATAAGACGCTTGAACAAGAATGTTGCTGATGCAGCTAGAGCTGGATTTTTCCCACGTCCGTGGTAGGTGTATGTGGAAACTATCTTACTGTTTTTTATTGTACTTTGAATTTGACATTTATGTGTTGAGTTGTTGTAGTTCGTATGATTGTATTTTGGCATTTCTTAATGTTGTAATTGTTGTTGTTGCAAGCTTATCAGTTATGAATGATTTGTTGACGGTACTTAAGCATCGTAAAAAGTAAGATACAACAAACTAGAAATAACAACATATAAAGAGCAACATTACATCCAAAATAGAATATTTAAAGTAGGATACATCAAGTTGGAAATAACAGTATATAAAGAGCAACACTACACCCAACATAGAAATTTAAATTAGGATACAACAAGTTAGACCATAAACAATAGCGAACTATAGCTAGAACATAGAAAATTTAAATTAGGATACATGCACCATAAACCTTCAATACAAACCTATTCATCCCGAGTTCGGGTTAGCCAACTATAGCGAAGCTTGTATGCTTTGTGACCAACAAAATCCGTCTCGTGTTCAAACAGGTAATGAAATCAAAAGTTTCTTGAGATGCTTGAAGTATGTCTTCATCTTCCACTATCTCGACAATCTTATGGTAACGATCGCAAGCTTCTACAAAATGATGGTGAGCTAAATGGATTTCAGATGTTGATCTTATAACCGGACACTTATGGTGGTTGTTACGTAATCTTGCGATTATTGCCCAAAAATCTTGATGGCTTAAACTGCCACCTCCTTTAATCAATTACGTATCTTGACGTTCAACTTCAATATACGCTTTCACGAGGATAAGTAATTCATCTGCAGAATATTTGTTGGTTGAAGCTAAGGAAAAAGAGGCTCTATGGTTACCACGAACTGGTTAAACTTATACACATCTAGTAGGTTATGTCATTATAGCTCGTAATTGAAGACCTGGAACGTCTTCGCTCACCTCTGGGATTTGTGTGTCCGGCATGAACCCTACCACATTTTGGTCATCTTGGTTTTGTTCGTACTCATTAAACATTTTTCCCATTTGTTCATCGGTTATTACCCAATCTCCCATTGAACCTTCTGCAAAACTTTCAATGCCAAATTATTAGGTATTTTAAAGGCAATCCATTGTCTAGTATTTAAAGGAAAAGAGTTATTATCTGATACATGTGATGACCCCATAAAGTAAGGAGTCATTTAAAGTATTACACTAGTGGAATCACTGACAAAGATAAATTTTATTAGTGCAATCTAGTGTTTGCAGTGATAAAGTCCTATCAGGTATAAAGCTTACTAGTGTTATATAGTGTTTGCAGGGGAATCACTTACACAATGCTACATAAAGTGATTGAACCGACATAAATTTATGTCTTTGACTGAGAAAGGAATCAATCTGTGAACACTCATGACCATACCCAATTACATCAAGTGATTGAATTGACATAAATTCATCTTTTTGACTGAGAAGGGAATCAATCTGTGAACACTCACAACCTTACCCAATTACATAAAGTGATTGAACCGACATAAATTTATGTCTTTGACTGAGAAGGGAATCAATTTGCAAACAATCGCGACCTTACCCAATTACATAAAGTGATTGAACCGACATAAATTTATGTCTTTGAGAAGAAGGGAATCAATCTGTGAACACTCGTGACCTTACCCAATTACACTATAGGACAAAAATTAAAGTAAAGGATAGTTCTTTATTTGTCATACTCTTCTTTCTGCCAGCCAGAAATTAAAGTAAAGGATAGGGAGCTAAAGGACAAACGGTGTGTAGGACATTTAGTGTCCATGTTCACATGTAAATTGCTTTAAATTGGAGTACGCTGCCCTTCTTTCTGCCAAACATAAAAACTTGAAAATTGATTAGAATATAAATGAGTGCATTAAAAAGGATATAGTGCTGTACCTCAAGCTCTTCCTCCTCATCAACGTCGGACGAGTATGTTGAACAACCTAACAAATAACAACAATCATTTCAAGAAGAAACAAGATACGCGATAGAATGAGATATTGCTGAAAGCTCAACTACAATCCAAGGTGGAAGCTTGGACGGTACAAAAGATATACGATATAGGCGCGACTATGCCGGTGGTCACAATCAACTAGTCAAGGATTACTTTGTGACAAATCCACTATACGGAGATGTATATTTTAGACGAAGATTTCGTATGTCAAAAATGGTATTTACTCAAGTACTAAACAAAGTTTCTGAAACCAACATAGTTTTCACACATAGAAAAAAGTGCCATTAACGAACTGGAATTTCACCCCTTCAGAAGGTTAGGGCTGCACTACGTATGATTTCCTACGGTGGTTCTGCAAGATTCACTAGACGACAAAATAAGAATTGGGGTCTCAACGTCAGTGGAATGTATGAAACAATTTTGCAGAACCATCGTACGTGAGTTCGGTGAAGAGTATTTTAGATCTCCAACACCTCATGACATTGCGAGACTATTAGCAATGGGAGCTCAACGTGGATTTCCAGGTATGATGGGTAGCTTGGACTGTATGCACTGGACACGGAAAAACTGTCATGTGGCATTGCAAGGACAATACAGGGGTCATATGAAAAAAGCTACAATGGTGTTAGAGATTGTTGCTTCGTTCGACCTTTACATATGGCATGCATTTTTGTCGTTCCTGGTTATCTAAATGATATTAATGTATTATGACAATCATATTTATTTAACGATTTGTACAATGACCTTTCACCTCCGTGCAACTGCAAAATTGGAGACAAGGATCATTATGTTGGTTATTATCTTGTAGATGGAATTTATCCAAAATGGAAGATGCTCGTACAAGCGTACAAAAAACCAAACAAAGTTTTGCTCACGAAACAACAAGGGAGTTTGAGGAAAGATATTGAACGAGCATTTGGAGTACTTCAAGGTAGGTTTCATATACTTTGGAAGGAAGTATACTACCACGATAAAGTAGTTATAGCTGGCATCATGTAGTGTTGTATTATTTTATATAATACGATTGTTGAAGAAGAACGAGGAGGATATGAACTCCAGCTTCAAAACTACCCGGACATTGCAGTGGAATTTAGGAAAAAAAACCATATAAAGACCCAAATACATTTGCAGAATACATGGAATGAGTGGAAGAGGTGCGAGATCCACAGGCTCATATAGAATTACGAGAAGAGCTAGTAAAGCACTATTAGGAACATACGAGAAACAAATAATTCATTAACCACTTAATGTTTAGAGTCGAACACTTATTATCTAAGTTCAAGTGGCAGTACATACGTGTAGTTTTATTTTATTTTTAAATTAATGATTGTATGCTTTGTTTTAATGTAAGCTTTACTTCTATATCTTCGTTTCTTATGACAATTTTGTAATATGCCTACAAATGAATGTTCATTCAACTTTAAGCAATACAACTTAATTCAAAACATGAATTAAAACAACGGAATTTAAAACTAAAACAACAACGTCTACAACTCAATTAGAATGAAACTGCAACATACTAAAACAAAGAAACGGCCTAATATGCGTTACGTCTCTCGAACTCTTCAAGTTGCTTTTCCATATACCTCCTTTGTATTGGATTTAGATCATCTAGCTTGACACTCATAAGAGCAAATTCATTTGCACGTTGTTGTCGAACTAACTCCGCTTTTTGTAACTCCAATTCATTGATTCTCGTTTGCTGAAGCTCTTCATGTCGTCGTTGTCTTTCTTCTTCTCTATATTCTCTTTATTTTAGATGCTTCCTTTGTTTCCATGTACTGGTTAGTTGATTCCTGTGCAGCTGCCATACATTCGTCAAGTTTCTCGTAATATCAGTTGTAATCTTTCGGGTTTTTTTCCTTTGTACTTTCCCGGTGGCCTTCCACCTGAACTGGTTGTAAAAGGAGTGACTTCTTGTGAATTTAAGCTTCCGGAGCTAACTTCCTCGCTCAACATAAGTGGCATAAATGGCTGTGTTGTATTCTCTTGACTCACATTGCTCCATTTTTCTTCCCGAGAAAGTATGTCATAGCAATTGTGCGTATTGAAAGTTTGGTTGTTTGATTTGGACATATACATTTCATTTGCTTTGCTAAGCTGCATAACATAAATTAACATAAACTAAAATATCGTAAAAACATGAGAAACTTAAAAACCGTATTATTATTTCATACCATATCCATGTCGTTTGCTCCATTTTGTTGTCTAATGCTCATCTCCGCCATTATCTCGTTCCAACGTTGGCAACAAAAAATGATTCTCTTCCAGGACTACTTCAAAGAATCGATCGATCAAGGAGGCTTATATGGACTTCGACCATTGAATAATTTGCAAACCGAATTCCAAAACAAACTTTCACTTTGACTTGTGCCTTTCTGATTGTCTTTGGAACACACAACCCAAAAATAAGCCAATTCAGCATGTTCATCAGGTGACCATCTAACCATTTTCGCAACCTTTGCCGCCGGCCCGGAGGTAAATGACTCGGGGAGCTCATTGATATCAACTCGCATTCTGTCATCTTCAACACTATTATCACCATATATCAAGTTTAAATTTCTGGGAATATTGGGAAAATATTTGGAAAGGTCGATTGATGTTGACTGATAGGAGAAGAATACAGTTTATTGCTATGGAATTGTTGAAAAGAGGGGTTATGGCCGTTCGCAGAAATTTGAGTGTTTTGGAAATGATTTGAATTTGCTATAATTGGTAGAAGTTCTGATTCTGCTGCGGAAGGTAACAATTTGAAGTTTTTTGCGTTGTACCTGAAGTAAAATGTTCGTTGCGCTGGTATGAAGTTTGCGTTGAAAACTCTTACTCCTCTTGTACAAAATTGTATGGATTCGGATTGCTTTGTGGCGGCATCTTTTTTTCCTTTGCTATTCTTGCTGCTCATATTCTTCGACATTGCAATTCAATTATGTATATTAAAGTAGCTTGAAGGTTGAGTAAAGTAGGAGAAATTTGTGTGTATTCAAATTGAAAATGGGTTGTATATATAGTAGGAAGTGAGAATGGAGCGGGAGGGAGCAACGACTCTAAAAATAGTCATTGCTCCTAGCTGGCTTATTTAAAGACGGCTAGGGGGAAATGGAAATAATTCCATACACCTTAGCCAGCTTTAATTAAGCCGGGTAAGGTGCATGGAGATTAAGCCTTACCCTGCGTATTTAAAGCCGGCTACCCTTAGCCGGCTTTAAATAGCCGGGTATGGCTTAATCTCCATCCAACCAACCAAGTTGCTTTAGCCACCTTCGGGGTTACCAAAGCAACCCTGATTGAAAGTAACGACCCCTCATTGGGGGTCGATTCATCCCCAACCAACCTAGCATAGGGGATGCTCTAATAAGTCTATTTTCATATGAATCGCCATAGGATCTAATTTAGCAACTTGAAATCGGTAATTTTCATATATTTTCATATGTTTATACAAGTTAGATCCATAATTTAGTTTGTATGTTCAATTATCATAATTTTGGTGAAATTTGCATAATTTTAGTGAAAATCATCATATTCATGTTATTAGTGAATTCATAACATGTTTGTGGTTGAATTGGATGTAGATTTCATCGAGATAGTCGATTGGCGAAGTATGGATCGAAATTGGACTTAGAATGGCCTGATGCAGGTTTTGGGTTGGTCTTCTTCTGGTCGGTCGAGCATGTAGTGCAATGTGTAGTACATGGTGTAGTACAGGCGTTTTGATCAGTCGGCTTCATATGGGTTGATCTGGTGGTTTCGGGTTGGTCAGTTTCAAGCTGGTCAGTCAGTAATGTGAAGGCGTTGGGTCGGTCGTCCGGTGTTGGGTCGAGTCGGGTCGGTCTTAAGCGGTTGGGTCGGTCGTGCTTTGAAGCAAGTGGGACGAGCACGACATGATTGGTCGGTCACACTTGGGTCGGCCACTTCGGGTCGGTCAAGTACACAAAGGAGGGTAATCAATCAACCTTAGTCGATCTATTTGTTTTGGGTCGGCCGGGTAGGGTAACTTGATGGTTATGTCGTGTCTAAAACAACTATATTTTCGGGTATGACCCAGATTTAAATAAAAAAGCCTAAAAACATTTTTTGGGGGCAACCCCCTCGAACACTAGGCGCAGCACAGTGATGTAACTTGGCACAGTGATGTTGTGACTTCGAAGTAAGTTCAATTGGAAATTTTCGAAGTGTTGAATGTGTTCGTTGACAGATGCAGAACAACGAATGAAGTGGCAACTCAAAGGTTGTGAGTTGGTGGATAAAGGT
This sequence comes from Allium sativum, assembly GCA_030737875.1. Lineage (NCBI taxonomy): Eukaryota > Viridiplantae > Streptophyta > Magnoliopsida > Asparagales > Amaryllidaceae > Allium > Allium sativum. Next base: position 142,777,625 of record CM060913.1, on the reverse strand, counting down.
TGCTTGAGCTATGAACGAGAAATAGATAAAGGCATGCAAAATTCGATCCCCATTATAATAGATACGATAATAAGATTTGTATTTTGCATATGACAAAGCCTTGATTGAAAATTATGTTGAACTCCCTCATCATCATAGGTAAGGCAAAGAGTTTTCTTTTAAAGAAGCATTTGGTTCAGGCTCATGGAGAATGCTCTTATCTACGCAATTCTTGTGGGTGAGGGCCAAAATTCTTCCTTATTCTACTTACATTCGAAAGGAAGCACCGTAGGAAGGCAAAACCTGGTGAAATAGCTATGACTATGCCCCTATTACTAAGGCAAAGCAGTTTTCATGATCGTGCTACGCCCTTATATCTTTCTAGCATCCCCGATTTAGATCCAAACACATTTCACTCAAGAAAGAATCGATCAAACGTTCGCCTATTCATTCTACGACAATGAACACCACTTGGACATAATTCACGTTAAAACATTCAATATTTCAGAAAATGACTCAAGATAATATGTAATTATATCTTTTATATACTTAGCTAAGGACCGGCTATTAGACAGCATAACTATGATCCTGATAGGGAAAAATGGAACCTTTATCTATACGTTTGTGCTCCTAGGTTGCATACTTTACTTATACGTAGTTATTGGTCTCTTGTCAGCTTAGCCCCATTTACGCAATTAGCCGGGGATGAGGTTGCCTAACTTACGATCAATCAACGTATTTACGCTGTCGCCAGAAGCAGGAGCGATAGTTCAACAGCGCACGATACTTGTTTATTTAGCTGTTATAGATAAGGTGACGAGGTTGTGGAATTACAAAGGATGAAACCTTAGTAGCGATGGAGAGGTTGAGTAAGTAGCTTATGCAGAGGAAAGTCAAGTTTTTCATAGCGGCCTTGGCCACTTTGGCAGATTCATTGAAACTCTTGCCTAAGTGTATTAATTGGGCGTTCAATAGCTGTCCAAGGGGCAAAGAGTAGTATTCCAGTCTCTTTTTCAAGCAATCAAGCATGAGAAGCAGGATCCATCCACAGTTTTTATCCTTTTTCCTTAATAAGTTCCTCCTTCTCTCTCTGTATAAAGAAGCAATTACCTAAAAGAAGAGTTAATTAATTGCTTAGTAAAGGACCAGGGGTCTAGCGCTTTTGTTTTGTGGAAATACCCGCCTTTAAATATGGATATCAATTACTAACTCTTCCCACAGGGCTAGGCTAAGCCCGAAAGAAAAAGAAATTGAGTTAGATCCGAGAGTGAATTAGAGACATTCTCTCATAGATAAAAGAAAAGAGGTCACTTGTTTAAGTTAAGCAGCAGATTAATAGGGAGATCGATAGAAGAGTTTTCAGTGAAAATGATCCCTTTAAAGGCCTCGTAAAGGCAGAACCAAAGAGAGTAGTGAGGGGGGAGAGGAGTTCCCAAACCCAACTCAAGGCCTAGTATATCTATTCCTGCTACCTTATGCTACGCACCTGGGGGTGGTTGAGTTGAAGAAGCTGTGACTGAACAAGCTGTTATAGAAATCAGCAGCCCCATCTGTTGGAAAAAGGACTTCACCTCGCTCCATCTTTGAGCGAATCAATGAAAGGGGTATGCATACTGGTAGATGTAAGACTCTAGTTCCCCGAGCAAACCAATGGATTGATTGACTTGAGCTGTGATCTCTTCTTTCGTTGTCTGGCCCAATTAATATACTAGGCCTGTTTAAGTGAAGAATAATGGCTTCTAGGCCTATCCTCAGATTCATTAGGCTTTTTGACTGAAAGTTCATGGCTTTACTAAGGACTTTTATCTAACCTTGGCCCTGCTATTATCTAAATGTTGATGGAACCCCCATCCAATTGGGATTTGACTCTCACTACGACACTGGGTAATCGGGGGGGGGGGCAAAAGCGAGCGTTAGTGAGGTGCTAACTAAGACTTTTCTCTCTCAGGTACCATGGTTGAGACAAAAATCCAAGTCGTGATCATAGACCAGCCACGCCACTCCCTCATCCTTTTAATTGAACTCACGAAATGAGGAGAGAAGTTGTGCTAAGTAGAGAGGAAGATCAGTCATTTTGCCTAGAAAACTTCGTCGGTTTAGATGACTAGAGATACGAAGCCTGAGAGATTATCGTTATCGTAAGTTCTAGCAGGCTCAAAGCAGGGGTACAATGAGGGCACCCAAATGACTGGAAGGTTGCTGGTCAAGTACTCTGGGTATCGTTGAAAGGCCTAGTTGTCAAGGTTGGACAAACATATGTTTGTTGAAAGGCTTATGGATTACATGCTAGAATTGGGGTTACCATTAGCCCTTGACATATGGCAAGGTTGGCCGTCATACGATTAACGATAGTTTCGAAGCAGGATTGGCGGTGATAGCCAGAGTCTGTCATAGATGATCAGTTGCCTTGTTTGTACCATCTCACATAAATTATTCAATGTCGAAGGAGATGTTTCTTGGGTGCTTGTCTGATATTGGTTTAGGCCTCTGGGGCTTGTGCTTGAGGGATGTTGAATTCGATTAAGATGGTATAGTGAGATATATAATCTGGATGTTATAAGTGTTCTCATTGATTGTTCTGTTGCCATGAATGGATTGTTATTCCTTTGGTTGAGTGGATTGTAAAGACAACCGCTATCCGATGTGGGGAAGACGGAGTTGAGGGTAGATTAGTATGTTTATGTATCCCTTCACATATACTTTATTGATGATGTTAGATAGTTGTTTTATCACTCACCAAAGACTGTTGTCTGACTCAAGGTTTTATGTTTCCCTCTTGTTACCTTGGGCCGTTCTTCCGATTTTTGAATGGGCGGACTAGTGGTAGGTGATAGCTTAGTGAGGACAATGTTGTAATTCGGAGGCCAGCAGGAGGCGAGCGTATTATCTTACTTACTATCTAGTATTTCTATTTCCATTTTTTGAGTTGCTCTGTGAGTGTTGTGGTAAGGCTTCGTGTACAGACTTTGATATTCCTATGATGTATGGATAACCTTTAAGGATGTTGTGAAAGTTTTCAAAAGTTTGTTATATGATGCTCCGCTATTTATCCCTGTTGTATATGTTCTATTATATTTTATCCTTGCGCTGTGAGTTTTACGACTGGTTTCGATGTTGTTGTTTACCTTTGATGATCGTCCACAGCTACTTGGCGCACCTTTCAGTGCATTATTCCTCTTGTATAGTGTAGGGGTTGTGGGTGGTCGTCATAAACCTGGAACAATGTGGAATCCAAATCTAGGTCTACGACTCGATGGATATTTACATTAGGAGACGCTGATGTGTCTTGGGCTTCCAACAAGAAAACATGTATATCTGATTCAACTATGTTGTCAGAATTGATTGCATTAGCTGATGCATGTAAGGAAGCGGAGTGACTTAGGAATTTTTTAATGGAAATCTCATTATGGAAGGAAGGCATCTCCAATAGTCTTGATCAACTATGCTAACCAAGCAACAATATATAATGTCTCTAATAAGACATATAATGGGAAGTCTAGATATGTGAGTCTAAGACATCAAATGGTAAGACAATTACTCAAAAGTGGAGTTAAAACTACTAACTACATAGAAACGAAGAAAATCTTGGCTGACCCACTTACAAAAGGTCTTCCAAAGGCAATGGCTTCTATAAGTCAAAAGAAATGGGACTAAGGTCTGTGAATGAAGATTGATCATCCTTAATAGAAACACAATCTGTGTCTTGAAAAAGATAGACAAAGTTCAATGGGTACCAACAAGTTAAGAGAATGATTATGGAACACTAAGTCAATAATCCCATAATAGTTAGTTGGATTTTGCATGAAAAAAGGATGGATAAATATCCTAAATAAGTCTAGAAACCTTAAAAGGTGTATCGCAGAAACACCTTAAGAGACTTACTTATATGAGTTTGGAAATCAGGTCGTTTCCTAGGAAAGTAAGACCGCTTTCTAAAGTAGACTCATGAACCAGGATTAAAGCACATGGTCATTAACGTGCTGAGTAATACAGAACACTCTAACGAAGGAAATCAACATGTGTGATTGTTCTAGTTTTGTCATTAAAGGATACTTGGTTCAAGATTCGTTCACCATAGAATCTTGATAGAATTTTTAATGGTTTACACTAAGTAAAGGTTCAAATCCGAAAGATACCTTTTATTTATGTGTTGTTTCCATGACGATGCAAAACTTGCTCTTAGAACTACATAAGCTTGTTCCACTTAGGTATGTAGGAAATCACATTAGTGATTCAACCGTCCACTTGATTTACTTTTTATTTTTGAAAATTGGGGGAGATTGTTTTAAATTTTCAAAAAACTATTCTGGGTTATGGGTATATTTTGAAGAGAAAGAATGAAGGAAGTGGAAATGAATTTGTCCCACATTGTGGAAGATATAAAAGTGTCTTAGTACATAAGGGGCCTTCTCAAGAGAATGTTGGGGCCTTGGGGCCCCCAATATTTACTTTGTTGCGAAGAGGGAGGCCATGCATCACTAACCATACACGCGCACGCCGCCTCTGCCATACATTTATCCGACTAGCTGAACCAAACCGGGTCGGGTAGGGGTGCGCGTCTCGGGTCCAGATCCAATGACAATTTTTTTGGATTGGATTTTCTACACTGTAGTGGGCCGATTTTCATCCCGTTAAGGATCTAAACGTATTTTAAATAACGGGCGGGAAATATTTTGACGTTTTGAACCATTGCAAATGAATGGACGCAATATTTCAAATTGCAACATTTCCTAAGCGTTACAAAACAAAAAGGCATGATGTTTTGTTTTGAAACGGATATGACCGTTGCAAATGGTTGTGATGATTCGCTCCCTATATATAGCAGCAGTTTTGTGATGTTAGAATTTTTTCTTTTTCTTCTCGGTTTATCTTCTTCTTCTTGAACTTGCAACGCTGCCATTTAGGGTTGTTGATGGATACTTTCTGATATGGACAGCGTTACATCCGTATCCATATACGAAATCATTTTTGTATATCCATATTCACGGATATGGACAGATATCAGATAATTATCCTATCCGCCAACAGTCGATAAATCAAGAAATATAAATGAAATTTTTTAGTTTACCATAAATGTTTTTCAATTTTGTTGATCATAAAAGTGTTAAAAATAAACAAATATGATGAAATTAAACAGATTTGGGATGCTAATATGCATTTTGTAACACCCCGTATTTTCTGAGAATATAAAAAAAATGGTTAATTATGAAGAAGTTATTAAGCCTTGAAGTTTATATGCATATGAGAGAAATATATATAGATATATTTAAAAATTAAATAAATAAACATGCAAAAAAGGTTCAAAACAGCGAATTGGAAGGGGAAATAACTGAACCGGCCCATTTTTAAGGTCGACCCGAGCCGAGCTGGGTCGACTAGGGGTTAATCCAGGGTGTCTGGCTGTCATCCCGTGGGCCGATTCGCTCAAATGCAGATTTTGCATTTGAATGGTTCTCATGATTCAGGGTTAATCTAATGGTCCTAAATAACTTCCTACACCTATATATACATCCCTAACCAAAACCTAAATCTCATATACAATTCTCTAGCCTCCATTGCTCTCTTCCTCTCTAAAAATAAATAAATCAATGGCGTCTCTACTCTGCTGAAACCTAAGCTAGGACTTATGCTTCTTCTTCCTCCAATTCTGATTACGATTAAAAGAGAACAGCTACAACACCTTTTTCTTTTAGAATCCAACCAAGGCAAATGTAGTTATTTTCTGATATAAACTTTAATCATAATTGCGACGTCATTGTAAATCTGAATTTGAGATTGTGTATGTTCTGTTCTGATCTATTTTATTCTGTATCTCTTCTTCTTTCTGTTCTATAGCCAGGCTACTACGAGCCTACGCCAATCTCCTAAGAGATTAACATACGCTAAAATATTTGGGACAATAAAATGAATAATGCATGAAATGGGCATGACCGATATGTGACTGAGTTGAGGAAAGAACATTGGTTGAACCTGGAACTTAGGACATAAATCTAAGGCATATAATTGAACCTATGACTTGAGTTTGTGGTATAAAGAATATTGAACATACGACTTGAGAAGTTGGTTAATCTGTGACTGATTTAAGAAAAAGGACATAGGTTGTAAACTAGATTTAGATCTATGCATATTCTGTGAATTGGAATAAGAGGAACCATGGTATGTTAACATATGACTTGAGACAAAGAAAATATGGTTTAGGTATAAAGATTTACATTAAAGTAGGATATCTATCAAATGTGAATAATACCTAAGTATGAGATTTTTGTCAATAGCTATATTTGGTATAATTTATATGTGAATCTTTTGGACTAGGCAAGTTGAACTAAATTGGGACGTGTAAATTATGACCTTAATCTGTGACATTCAAATTTAATGCAAACATGGGGTATATGATCATATTGTGAATCATGACTATTATTTATGCATGTGAACTTAGGCAAGATTTATAATTAGGCAAGATATGTTGTGAAACTTTAAGGAATGATTAAATCTGTTATATTTGCCTAATTTGCTGGTTCTGCTATATTTGCCTAATCTGCTAGTTCTGTTATATTGCTTAATCTGCTAGTTCTGCCCTACTGCCTAGTCTGCTAGATCTGTTCATCTACCAAATCTGTCATCTGCTAATTTTGTTAGGAATGCCAACCTAAATCTGTTGAAATGCCTAATCTGTTATCTACTAAATCTGCTAGTTGCTTAATCTGCTGAATCCGTTAAGTCGCCTAAACCTGTTATCTGCTATGTCTGTTAAGTTGATATATTCAGTTTGTTATTGACATAATCTGAATTAGCTATGAATAATTGACATGTATATTAGGCGTGGGTATAAATGGTAAATCATTAATTAATTGGCCGCAAAGATAAACATGGCTAACTCGAGGTTGGAATGAGTTTGCGGCGTAATTTTGCCCGGAACCGCCGGGCATATTCCAGTGGCCGCAAACAATAGGTTCTAATGTGAGAAGTTAGTCATAACGTGCTTGAAACCAGAGGTTAGACTCAGTTTGCGACAGAAATCTTCCCGGAACCAACCGGCCTAACCAGTAGTCGCAAACTGTCAGTCTAATGTGAGAGGTCTGGGCATTAATAATTAATTAATGAAAATCTGAGATAAACATGATATCTAAAACGTGTTGGGCGGATAGTATTAAACCCACTAGACTGATGAATTTAATAAATCTGTTCCGTGAATCTGTAGGCCCAATTACAAAGTTAGACAAATCTGTAAGTCTGTTAATCTGTAACTGGTTAATCGGTAAGTCTGTTAAATCTGTATATCTGATCCGTTAGTCTGAAAACTTGTCTGTGAACTGGTTGATCTGAATTCTGTATGTCTGAACTTGTAAACAAGTTAATCTGAAATCTGTTAGTCTGGGGACACAAGGTTAGGAGGGGAATTACTTGTGTCATCTGTTGTTTGGGACCCATATTAGTCAGTAACCCTTTCTGGTATCAAAACTTTGACCCAACAGTAGGTAGGGTCCGGGCACGCTTACTGAACTAATTATAAGCGGTTCATTCTGATAATGGCGAGGGGTGTTGATGGTGCGTTCCAACCGGGTCATGTGCGTGCATGGATCCCGGTCTGCCTCTGAGGATGTTAGATGCCGTGACATCTGTAAATAGGTCTGTGCCAATTGGTTGTCACTTTAGGGAGTGATACACCCTACTGTGGGGCCGACACAGGATATTTATGTATTAGGGAGCCGATCGCTTGGGGTAGGGTATTAGGGTACACTTAGTTCTGTCTGTTTCTGTTGGTACCGTCTGTTTCTGTTGGGTGGTAACACCTATCTGTTTCTGCGTGGTACCGTCTGTTCGGGTGGTAAAGGCCCATTACTAGTGTACACCTAATTCTACATTCTGTTTCCGTAGGGATTAATCTGTTTCTGCTTCTGTCTGTTTCTGATCGGGTAGTAAAGGCCCATTATTAGCATTCTGTTTCTGTTAAATTATTCTGTAACCGTTTCAGTTTCAGTTTTGACATTAGGGTGACACCTAATTCGGTTATACTAGTATTAGTGCAGAGAAGTGTAAAGCAACAGCTTATATCATTCTGTTCTTCTGTTATATCTGCTACATTTGTTACAGTTATCTCTCATCCAGTTTTATTTTCATGTCATGTTATTATTATCTGTTCATAACTGATAATCAGTGGACTTGCCCGAATTTTGTCTGACCCTTGTTGTTTCGTCTCCTTTCTTTCGTTTCCCCCCCCCCCCAGGTTTTGTGGAAGGGAATACTCTAGCTTGATCCAGATTTCTTCCGCTTGCAGTGCTTAAAGTATGGCTTGTCTTCTTCTGTGGGGATTATGATTTTAAACTATGCATTCTGAAGGCTTTTGTACAGGACTGATATTTTGTACTTGAATTCTGATATTGTGATTTGAAAGGATGTAACCAAGCTTCTGTTTGAAATAAAGTTATAATTTTTCAAGTACTGTTTATCTGTCTTGTAGTATTCTGTTTCTGTTTACTAAAATGCTCCACCAAAGTTAAGGCATTCCCTTTGTGAGTGACCTTAACGGAGGTGGGGTGTTACACTTGGTATCAGAGCTGAAGGTTACCAGATTTGATAAAAAGTTTTTAAAAACTATGTTTTAAAAAGGAAGTATTTTCAAAAGTAAAGCTTATTTTGAAAAAAAAACATAATCCCCAAAATCCATATATCTTTCTTTCGATTCTTTGTTTCGAGTTCCTTCCTCTTTCCCTTTTTGAATCTCTTCCTCCGCGTATAGATGCTTTTTTTAAGATTTGTAAGGACTTCCGTGCGATGGGCGGAAAACCGCTTTATGGGACTGAGACGTTGTCGAGGCTAGAAGTTGGCTGAACGAAGTGGAGGACTTGTTGGTACCTTTGAGATAGACGATGGGAGGAAGGTTCAACCAGCTGCTTGGTTAATGAAGGATGAAGCTTCATTTTGGTGGAAGGTCACGAATGGAGAACGTACATGGGAGACATAAATAGGAGACACGATAAGAAAGTGGATCCAAAGAAGGGCACTTGCTTCAACTGTGGTGAGATGGGACACTTCACTAGGGACTGCCCGAAGAAACGAGGACAAGGGCAGAGGGCAGGACCAACTGCTGGAGGGAAGGCGAACACTCTCGAGGCCAGTGGATAGGATAGGATTAGGAAAACTTTCTGTAGGAGGTTTAATTTCTTTATCTGATTGTTGAGTTAAAACTCTTTCTCATTTTGGTATTTTGATTCTGTAATCGATACTCTGCACTTTAATACTAGTATTGTTTCTGATTCCGCTGTAGACTCAAACCCATAAGGGTTATGATTAATCTGTTTGTGATAGATTGGGGTTTGAGAGATATCTGTGTTAGGCGTCAAGTATGACGCATACACTCTGAGGTTTTGTGGGATATGATTTTATCATGCTTAGCTTCCGAATCATTAGGGAACCTGATCTGTATCAGTAGTCTGTAAATATCTGAATAATTCTGATTTCCAGTTCTGACATTGTCTAAAGAGGGTAATCCTCTGGGTGTCAATCTGATGTTGATTTCGGTCTTCGGGGTTGATACTTAGGGGAATTATTTTCTCAACCAATGTCTAATGGGAACCAAGTCTTCGTTTTATCTGTACTCGCTTCCATCATTCGGCTGTATCCTATCGATCGAATCTTCGAACTTTAGGTAGAAACTAATGGGTGTAAACATGTGTTTGAGACATGTTATGTTTGATGGTTGCAAGTGGATGCAAGTGGTTGCTGGTGGTTGCTCGTGGATGCATATACACATACTAGGCACTAGATCGGCTCGAAAACACTCTCATACTACATATGGATGTGTGAGCATTTTCAATTTTTGTGGATGCAAAATGATTGACTCAGCACATGGATGTTGCATTTGGATGAATGGTTATGCACTCATATAGAAATGATGTGTATCAAATAGGATTTCTTGCATACATATTTGGACTCATGACACTAACATGATTCGCATTAAGGAGGTCAACTGGATCAGTAGACCGCCTGATTTTGCATTAGATAAGAAACATATACACACACTTTGCATATGTTCATACGGCATTAGAAACCTTTTAAGGACAATGGATGCCTGTGATTGAATGGTTGAGTAGATGGATGTTGGATGTTAGGATACATTCTTCTTAACTTGAAGATTACGGGGACGAAATCCTTTAAGGAAAGGAGAATGTAACACCCCGTATTTTCTGAGAATATAAAAAAAATGGTTAATTATGAAGAAGTTATTAAGCCTTGAAGTTTATATGCATATGAGAGAAATATATATAGATATATATAAAAATTAAATAAATAAACATGCAAAAAAGGATCAAAACAGCGAATTGGAAGGGGGAATAACCGAACCGTCCCATTTTTGAGGTCGACCCAAGCCCCGCTGGGTCGACTAGGGGTTAATCCAGGGTGTTTGGCTGTCATCCCATGGGCCGATTCGCTCAAATGCAGATTTTGCATTTGAATGGTTCTCCTGATTCAGGGTTAATCTAATGGTCCTAAATAACTTTCTACACCTATATATACATCCCTAACCTAAACCTAAATCTCATATACAATTCTCTAGCCTCCATTGCTCTCTTCCTCTCTAAAAATAAATATATCAATGGCGTCTCTACTCAGCTGAAACCTGAGCTAGGACTTGTGCTTCTTCTTCCTCCAATTCTGATTAGGATTAAAAGAGAATAGCTACAACACCTTTTTCTTTTAGAATCCAACCAAGGCAAGTGCAGTTATTTTCCGATATAAACTTTAATCATAATTGTGACATGATTGTAAATCTGAATTTGAGATTGTGTATGTTCTGTTCTGATCTATTTTATTCCGTATCTCTTCGTCTTTCTGTTGTATAGCCAGGCTACTACGAGCCTGCGCCAATCTCCTAAGAGATTAACATACGCTAAAATATTTGGGACAATAAAATGAATAATGCATGAAATGGGCATGACCGATATGTGACTGAGTTGAGGAAAGAACATAGGTTGAACTTGGAACTTAGGACATAAATCTAAGGCATATAATTGAACCTATGACTTGAGTTTGTGGCATAAAGAATATTGAACATACGACTTGAGAAGTTGGTTAATCTGTGACAGATTTAAGAAAAAGGACATAGGTTGTAAACTAGATTTAGATCTATGCATATTCTGTGAATTGGAAGAAGAGGAACCATGGTATGTTAACATATGACTTGAGATAAAGAAAATATGGTTTAGGTATAAAGATTTACATTAAAGTAGGATGTCTATCAAATGTGAATAATACCTAAGTAGGAGATTTTTGTCAATAGCTATATTTGGTATAATTTATATGTGAATCTTTTGTACTAGGCAAGTTGAACTAAATTGGGACGTGTAAATTATGACCTTAATCTGTGACATGCAAATTTAATGCAAACATGGGGTATATGATCATATTGTGAATCATGACTATTATTTATGCATGTGAACTTAGGCAAGATTTATAATTAGGCAAGATATGTTGTGAAACTTTAAGGAATGATTAAATCTGTTATATTTGCCTAATTTGCTAGTTCTGCTATATTTGCCTAATCTGCTAGTTCTGTTATATTACTTAATCTGCTAGTTCTGCCCTACTGCCTAGTCTGCTAGATCTGTTCATCTGCCAAATCTGTCATCTGCTAATTCTGTTAAGAATGCCAACCTAAATCTGTTGAGATGCCTAATCTGTATCTGCTAAATCTGCTAATTGCTTAATCTGCTGAATCCGTTAAGTCGCCTAAACCTGTTATCTGCTATGTCTGTTAAGTTGATATATTCAGTCTGTTATTGACATAATCTGAATTAGCTATGAATAATTGACATGTATATTAGGCGTGGGTATAAATGGTAAATCATTAATTAATTGGTCGCAAAGATAAACATGGCTAACTCGAGGTTGGAATGAGTTTGCGGCGTAATTCTGCCCGGAACCGCCCGGCATATTCCAGTGGCCGCAAACAATAGGTGCTAATGTGAGAAGTTAGTCATTACGTGCTTGAAAACCGAGGTTAGACTCAATTTGCGACAGAAATCTGCCTGGAACCAACCGATCTAACCAGTAGCCGCAAACTGTCAGTCTAATGTGAGAGGTCTGGGCATTAATAATTAATTAATGAAAATCTGAGATAAACTTGATGTCTAAAACGTGTTGGGCGGATAGGATTAAACCCACTAGACTAATGAATTTAATAAATCTGTTCCGTGAATCTGTAGGCCCAATTACAAAGTTAGACAAATCTGTAATTCTGTTAATCTGTAACTGGTTAATCGGTAAGTCTGTTAAATCTGCATATCTGATCCGTTAGTCTGAAAACTTGTCTTTGAACTGGTTGATCTGAATTCTGTATGTCTGAACTTGTAAACAAGTTAATCTGAAATCTGTTAGTCTGGGGTCACAAGGTTAGGAGGGGAATTACTTGTGTCATCTGTTGTTTGGGACCCATATTAGTCAGTAACCCTTTCTGGTATCAAAACTTTGACCCAACAATAGGTACGGTCCGGGCACGCTTACTGAACTAATTATAAGCGGTTCATTCTGATAATGGCGAGGGGTGTTGATGGTGCGTTCCAACCGAGTCATGTGCGTGCATGGATCCCGGTCTGCCTCTGAGGATGTAAGATGCCGTGACATCTGTAAATAGGTCCGTGCCAATTGATTGTCACTTTAGGGAGTGATACACCCTACTGTGGGGCCGACACAGGATATTTATGTATTAGGGAGCCGATCGCTTGGGGTAGGGTTTTAGGGTACACTTAGTTCTGTCTGTTTCTGTTGGTACCGTCTGTTTCTGTTGGGTGGTAACACCTGTCTGTTTCTGCGTGGTACCGTCTGTTCGGGTGGTAAAGGCCCATTACTAGTGTACACCTAATTCTATATTCTGTTTCCATAGGGATTAATCTGTTTCTGCTTCTGTCTGTTTCTGATCGGGTAGTAATGGCCCATTATTAGCATTCTGTTTCTATTAAATTATTCTGTAACCGTTTCTGTTTCAATTTAGACATTAGGGTGACACCTAATTCGGTTATACTAGTATTATTGCAGAGAAGTGTAAAGCAATAGCTTATATCATTCTGTTCTTCTGTTATATCTGCTACATCTGTTACAGTTATCTCTCATCCAGTTTTATTTTCATGTCATGTTATTATTATCTGTTCATAACTGAAAATCACCGGACTTGCTAGACTTTTGTCTGACCCTTGTTGTTTCGCCTCCTTTCTTCCGTTCCCCCCCCCCCCCCAGGTTTTGTAGAAGGGAATACTCTAGCTTGATCCAGATTTCTTCTGCTTGCAGTGCTTAAAGTATGGCTTATCTTCTTCTGTGGGGATTATGATTTTAAACTATGCATTCTGAAGGCTTTTGTACAAGACTGATATTTTGTACTTGAATTCTGATATTGTGATTTGAAAGGATGTAACCAAGCTTCTGTTTGAAATAAAGTTATAATTTTTCAAGTACTGTTTATCTGTCTTGTAGTATTTTGTTTCTGTTTACTAAAATCCTCCACCAAAGTTAAGGCATTCCCTTTGTGAGTGACCTTAACGGAGGTGGGGTGTTACACATTTAATGCATATAATATAAACCATCAACCTAATAAAGCACTCAAAAAATCTCATTCATTGTACTAATATACATATAATTTTGAGTATAGTTTTAAAAATAATTTGGACGAATAGTTTTCGGATGTGGATATCAATGTATCCATATCCGCATCCATTTTTTCGGATATCGTATATTATCCACTTTACGAATACGGATGGAGATGGATTTTTTATTTTTCGGAAATTCATTGACAGCCCTAATACCATTACTGCATCTTAAAATGTTGCAGATTTTTCGGTTTGCAATGCTTATAAACTGCTGTAAAGTTCTGTTCCTTCTTCCTCTTCATTCTCTACTATATTGCATCATCAGAAATATAATATCAGAGTATTCTTGATTGGATCAAAGTCATACAAATTTTGAATCTAATTTCATTGTTCCAAGGCTTTATTGAATTTTGAAAGTCAATAGTTCAGTTACCTGTTTGTACCTGGTGGGTTGAACTATTGTATGAAAGAATCTATCAAATAAATCCTTAAAGTCTAAAGTACGACAATTCATCTTCCTCCAATAGTCTCAAATCGCAAAATCCTTAACAAATTTTCAGATAATATCTTTAATCATGGAAGGTTTGAGCACACTACAAGTGATGAATCAACATTTGACTAAATTGGAGCGATTTGATAGCCAAAATTTCACTCGTTGGCAAGAGACGATGAAGTTGATTATGATCATCGTCAAATTATTTTACATCTTGGTAGACGGGTTGGAAGTTATATCGAAGGAAACCGATAAGGAAGATGTCGCTCTGAAGGCGAAACTTGAAAAGCGCAAAGAGAACTATTTTCTTTGCAGAAGGTATATTCTGAATGCATTGTCTACTCCAGTCTACAACGCTCACAGGACCTTGGAAACTGAAGAGGACCCCTATACTGCATTGGAGAGCAAGTATCGCATATCCGAGGCAAGTAATAAAAAGTTTCTTGTTTGTAATTTTATGGATTTAAAAATGGTCGCCAACAAGTCCATAGTTGGACAAGTGAGTGAAATCTTACTGTTAGTGAATAAACTTAAAGATGTCGGAATTGCTCTCCCTGAATCTTTTGTTGTTGGAGTTATTATTTTGAGACTCCTGAGTTCTTGGCATGTTTATAATAAAAAATTGAAACGTGCAGAAACGGATTATGATTTAGACGGTTTACAGCGCCATCTTCATATTGAAGAGGATTCTCATAAATGCTAACTAGATGATAATCCACAAATTGAGTCTCAATCTAAGGAAAATAATGTTGAAATTACTGATAAGTTAAAGCCTAAGAATGAGACATGGTTTAAGAAGAATATCAGTTCCAAGAATAAAAAGAAGGGTGTCTGTTACTATTGTAACCAACCCAGCCACTATGCCCGATACTGTCATGTTCGAAAGAAACAAAAAAGCAATGTGGTCGAATAAAAGCTTGTGGTTGTTTTACAAGAGGCAAACTTCGTAAGTTGAAATGATAATGATTGGTGGCTTGATACTGGAGAAACCATTCATATTTACAAAGACCGAAATCTATTCAAGAATTATGAAGAATAATGAAGAATCCGGTGAAGTTACTGGTGCAAAAAAAGTTGCAATCAAAGTTCTGGGAAAAGGCACAATCGAACTTACATTCACCTCTAGGAAAGTTCTTACATTAGTCAATGTATTTTATGTACCCGGTATGTTTGAGAATTTGGTCTTTAGGTACCTTCTTATCAAAGGAGGATTCAAGATGGGGTATGATTCTGATAAGTTAGTGTTGTCCAAGAACAAAAAATTTATTGGACAGGGATATTCTTGTAATGACATGATTAAGTTGAATCTAGTAAAGAAATCTTCTGCTTATATTGTTGATTATATTATATTATGGCATGGTAGATTAGGACATGTTAATTATAAATCTCTTAAAACTATGCATAAACTAGGTTTAATTTCTGATTGTGATTTCTATTCTTTCTCTAAATGAGAGATATGTGCTCAAGCAAAAATACAATAGAAATCCTTTAAATCTGTAGAAAGGAAAACTGGTATGCTTGATTTGGTATATAGTGATGTGGGTGACTTAAAAAGTCATATCACCTATGGTGGTAACCAAATACTATATAACATTTATTAATGATTATACTAGATATGAATATGTATATGTAATGAAATTGAAAGATGTGGCTTTTGATAAATTCAAAATTTACAAAGCGGAAGTCAAAACACAATTATGAATTAAAATTAAGGTGTTATATTCAGATCGTGGTGGTGAATACTTTTCGAAATAATTTAATTTTTTTTGTAAACAACATGGTATAGTTCACCAGCGTACCGCCCCGTATACACCACAATGAAATGGTGTTGCTAAAAGGAAAAATAAAACTTTAGTAGGAATGGTTAATGCCATGCTTATAAGTTCTAGTTTACCTTATAACCTATGGGGTGATGCTATGTTATCTACGTGTTACATTTTAAATAGAGTGCCACTTAAAAAGAATAATATTTCCCATTATGAATTATGGTTTAACAGAAAACCTAACCTTACTAGACTTAAAGTTTGGGTTTTCTTAGCATATGTTAGAAAACCTGACCATAAATGACCAAAGTTAGGAAATAGGGCATTTAAGTGTGTTTTCATAGGACATTCTCGTTATAGTATAGCTTGTAGGTTCCTTATTCTTGACACCCTAGAAGTTATGGAATCTGTAAATATAGAACTCTTGAAAGTCTAACCATTGAGATCATCTAGTCCAGAACCAACTGTGACTAATGATACCAATGACGATGAATATGCTCCTGATCAAAACAGCAAGGAAATGTCTGTACCAGATAATAGTACTGAACATAGAAGAAGTAAAAGAGCGAGAGTAGAAATGGACTGTGGTCCTAAATTCATAACATGTCTCGTAGAAGGAAATAAGGACGAAGTCCTTAATATGAAAGATATGTAATAAACGTCGTTGATGATCCCAAAACTTATTCTGAGGTTATGAGTTCTAGAGATTCTAATTTCTGGAAAGAAGCTATCAATGATGAAATGAATTCCGTAATGTTAAACCACATTGACAAGTTAAAGTCGGGTTAGTTGCTAAGGGATATAAACAAAGACAAGGAGTAGATTATTTTGATTCATATGCTCCGGTTGCTCGCATATCTTCCATACGTTGTTTGATAGCACTTGCATCAATTCAAAATTTGGTCACACATCAAATGGATGTAAAGACAACTTTTCTAAATTAAGATTTAAATGATCAGATATATATGGACATCCTGAAGGTTTCATAACCCCAGGCCAAGAAAAGAAAGTTTGTAAATTAGTAAGATCTCTTTATAGCCTAAAGAAAGCGCACATGCAATGGCATGAGAAGTTTGATAAAGTTGCATTGTCATATGGATTCATTGTTAATGATGCTGATAAAAGTATTTATAGCAAATCGGATAACAATGGTTATGTTAATATGTATGTACGTTGATGACATGCTAATATTTGGTTCCAATATATCATGTGTATATGAAACTAAGAAGTTTCTATCTTCTAAATTTGATATGAAAGATCTAGAAGAGACCAATGCAAATCTAGGAATTAAAATCATTAGAAAAACGGGGTAGTTATTACCAAATCAATCTATTACATTGAGAAATTCCTAAAGAAGTATGGTCATTATAATGACAAACCAACACCAACTCCTTTAGATCCAAGTATCAAATTAGAAAAGAAGACTCAACGTACCATTTCTCAATTTGAGTATTCTAGTGTTATTAGTATGTATGCTATCCATTGCACTAGACTGGATATCGCACATGCTATAAGTGTTTTGTGTCGATTTACGAGTAATCCAGGTTTTGAACTCCAGAAAGCTATCTCTAGAATTTTAACTTATTTGAAAGGAACCATCAACTATGGTTTATCTTATAAAGGATATCCTGCTGTAGTAGAAGGATATAGTGATGCAACCTAGAACAATGTAGAATCCAAATCCAAGTCTATGACTGGATGGATATTTACATTAGGAGGTGTTGTTGTGTCTTGGGATTCCAAGAAGCAGACCTGTATATCTGACTCAACTATGTTGCCAGAATTGATTGCATTAGCTTACGCATGTAAGGAAGTGAAATGTCTTAGGAATTGGTTAATGGAAATCCCATTATGGAAGAAGCCATCTCCAATAGTCCTGATCAACTGTGATAATCAAGCAACAATATATAATATCTCTAATAAGACATATAATGGGAAGTCTACACATGTGAGTCTAAGACATCAAATGGTAAGACAATTACTCAAAAGTGGAGTTATAACTGCTGACTACATAGAAACAAAGAAAAACTTGGCTGACCCACTTACAAAAGGTCTTCCAAAGGCAATGGTTTCTATAAAGTCAAAAGAAATGGGACTAAGGTCTGTGAATGAAGATTGATCATCCTTAACAGAAACCCAACTTGTGTCTTGAAAAAGATAGATAAAGTTTAGTGGGTACCAACAAGTTAAGAGAATGATTATAGAACACTAAATCAATAATCCTATAATAGTTAATGTTGGATTTTGCATGAAAAAAGGATGGATATCCTTAATAAGTCTAGAAACCTTAAAAGGCGTATTGCAGAAACACCTTAAGAGAGTTACCTATATGAGTATGGAAATCAGGTCGTTTCCTACGAAAGTAAGACCGCTTTCTAAAGTAGACTCATGAACCAGGATTAAAGCACATGATCAATAACGTGCTGAATAATACAAAACACTCTAACGAAGGAAATCAATATGTGTGATTGTTCCAGTTTTGTCATTAAGGGATACTTGGTTCAAGATTCGTTCACCGTAGAATCTCGATAAAACTTTTAATGGTTTACACTAAGTAAAGGTTCAAATCCAAAAGACACCTTTTATTTATGTGTTGTTTCTACGATGATGCAAAACTTGATATTAGAACTACATAGGCTTGATCCACTTAGGTATGTAGGAAATCACATTAGTGATTCAGCCGTCCACTTGATTTATTTTTGAAATTTGGGGGAGATTATTGTAAATTTTCAAAACTATTTTTAGTTATGGGTATATTTTGAAGAGAAAGAAAGAATGAAGGAAGAGGAGATGAATTTGTAACACAATGTGGAAGATTAAAAGTATCTTAGTACTTAAGGAGCCTCCTCAAGAGGATGTTGGGGCCTAGGGGCACCCCAATGTTTACTTTGTTGTGAGGATGGAGACCATGTATCACTATACCACACAGGTCCGCGCTGCCGCCGTCTGTCCGACTGACCGAACCGGGATATGTACGGGTGCAGGTCCCGGGTACGGATCCAATGACAATATTTTTAGATCGGTTTTTCGACATAGTAATGGGCCATTTTTCAGCCCACTAAGGATTCAAATCTATTTTAAATAACGGGCTAGAAATAGGGTGACGTTATGAATCGTTGCAAATGAATGGACGCGACAGTTCAAACTGCAACGTTTTCAGAGTGTTACAAAACAAAAAGGTGTGACATTTCATTTTGAAACGGATTTGACCGTTGCTAATGGTTGTGACGATTCACTGCCTATAAATAGCAATAGTTTTGGGATGTTAGAATTTTAACGTTTTCTTCTCGGTTTATCTTCTTCTTCTTGAACTTGCAACGCGATCATTACTGCATCTTAAATTGTTGCAGATTTTCTAGTTTGCAACACTTATAAATCGTTGCAAAGTTTTGTTCCTTCTTCCTTTTCATTCTCTACTATATTACATCATCAAAAATATAATATTAGAGTGTTCTTGAATGGATCAAAGTTGTACAAACTTTGAATCTGATTTCGTTGTTCAAAGGCTTTATTGAATCCTGAAAGTCGATAGTTCGGTAACCTATTTGTACCTGGTGGGTTGAACTATTGTCTGAAAGAATCTATCAAATAGATCATTAAAGTCTAAGTATGGAAATTCATCTTCCTCCAATAGTCTCAAATCGCAAAATCCTTAACATTATATATCAACATTAAGCTAAATTGAAATCATCCCATGCAGACTGTCTCTGTAAACAAAAACAAAAATGATAACCATGCATTTGAATCATTGTAGCACTAAAAAACAGCGAATTCAATGAAATAGAAATAAAATAAAATAAAGGAACAAACTTGGGCTTCATTAAATTAAAGCTGAAACTCCGAAGAACAAACATGGGTACCACAGGCGCACGTAAGGGCACTCTGACCCAAAGCAATGCAAAAGAATGCAGGTCAGAAGTCAACAATAAATTAAGGATATACACCAACTTTATCATTCCGAATTCATACGATACACACTATAATAAGAAGCCCAATGCTAAAATATTTTATAATTTTCTCATTTCTTTTCCATTTTACATTTCACAGTCTAACAAAGAAAGGAGTGGGTTAACAAAGAAAGGAGAAAAGGAACATCACTAAAATGTTTTTAATTGAATATTTGATATTATTTTACAACAGGCAATCAATGAAAAAAATTATAAGAAATTTACAAAATATATTAAAAATTCAGTCAATGATCACATGCAAAAAATTAGAGGTTGATGCACAGTTTAATGTGTCTTGAAATGGCAATTCATAAGCACTGGAAGTGATCAGAACTAAAGGAGATGCCAACAGAATCAAAAAAAAACAAAGAAATCACTTAATAATGTAGTTAAGAATATTTCCAAACTTAAAGTGTCATGTATTTTACCAAAGAAGTTTTAATGCCTTCCACATGTTCAATCTGCATAGCTCTACAAGCAAGAACAATTTTAAGGTCTTCTTAGAACCCCAACAAGCAATCAAATGAAAATAACAAACAACCATTTTAAGTGATTTCGTACGAACCAATTTGAAATGACTAAATTTTAAAAATAATCAACAATCAAACGAAAATAACAAACAATCAAATGGAGATCTGAAGGCCAAACATAGGCTCACTGAAAATTTTATAATAATTAAACATAATATGACAACCGTGAAAACTACAGGCCAAACATAGGCTCATGCCTCACATTGAATGAGTAATTTTAACAAACATTTTGCGTGCAACATCAAATTGCAGGTAAGGTACAAAGAAGATGATAATTGTTCGCATAATCATACTGATAAGTTTGAAAAAATAATTAATAACATAAAAGAATAAGTAAGGTATTACCAAATATTTGGGAAAATACAGAGATCTGAAGGAGAGGAGGCGGCTATTTGAAGGAGAGGAGACGTCAGTCTGAAGGAGAGATCGATTTCGTATGCAATGGGGGCAGATACGAGAGATGTTATGTCAATAAATATTTTGCTGAGAGGGATGGGTTTGGCTTAGGGCTGTCAAAGGATGCTTTCGGATACGTATAGTGCCATATCCATATCCGAAATTATTTTCAGATATCGAATATCCATATCCGTTTAATTTTCGGATATTGGATATCTGTATCTGCTTAATTTTTGGATAAGGTTGGATATTGGATATTTAGCTGCTCTGCTTGTAATTAATAAATTTAAGAGTATAAATAAAAAAGTTTGGATTAACATAAAATAATTTTTATACTCGTGCTTGTTAAAAACCAGAAAATAAAGAAATGTGATGATGAAATATTGTTTTATACTAATATCTGTAAACATATCAAAAAATATTCCAAAATTAAACACTAAAATTATCATTTTCACTAAAAACAAACAAAAATTTATGTCATAGTAACATCCAGCAGTTGCAAAATAATTATTAACTCTATTTTTCTGTTTGAGTTATATATATTACATCAATTATTCAGACGGATATTTTTCGGATACAAATACCACTATAACCATATTCGTATCTGAAAAGCTTTTCGGATATCTATATCCGCTTTTCGGATAATGTCGGATAACAGATTTTGTTCATATTTCCGGATACGGATTCAGACGGATATCGGATTTTTCGGGTATTCATTGATAGCCCTACAGTTTGGTTTATTTCGTACCAAATTTTTGGGAATAATCATTAAATATTTGTTAATGAGTAGTGATGACACAACTTATAATAAATTAGAATATGGTAATTAATTTTGTATTTGTTTGCGTAGAGTTGGCGTAGGAACTTTGCTACGCTATAACTACGCCATTTTGAATTTGTAGAAAACTAACGTAGATACAGAAATGGCATCGAAGATTATCTACATTTTCGCTATGCCGGTAATTTTGATGTAGCAAATTTCCTACTTTCATACGCCACAATTAATTTTCTATATGTTACGGTACGCGTAAAAAAGCTATAGAAAATTTCCTATGACTTTCCTATGCCATTACCTCTTCCTAATTATTTCTTACACCCCACATTTTGACATAGGAACGGCATAGGAAATTTTAGGTTGAAAATTGAAGTGTTTTCTAGTAGTGAAATGACATTTAGTTTTCCTTGATGTGTATAATCGGTATGGTAGTCACCCCATTTTGTTTCCGGTTGTTTTTCTAGATTACAAGAAACAGTTTGAATGGGTTTAGAAGATTGTTTATGATTTTATTTGTTTGAAGACGATGATTTGTTAGTATTTGACATAACTTGTTGTCTTTGAATTTTTGATAGATAATAATATGGAACTTATGTTTGAAATAAGAAAGTTTGAGTGTTTATATAGCTGAAGTTCCTTAATATTAGCAGTAGAAAATGATTGGATGATAGGGAATTTCAATTGTTGGTCGTAGGAAATAATAGTTAATTAGTTTTAAAACTAGTGATTATTGTAGCTTAAAATAAAATATTAATCCATACTCTAAGTTAAGCAAGAAACATTACATTGCCCAATGGAAATTATATTCAGCTACCTATGAAAGAACCAAGATTCGAGATGCAGCTAATGCACAAATTTTAATTTTTGTGAAACTTTTATTTTTGCATATAAAACTTATAAAATTTTACAAATCTTTATATGAAATAGTTCAAAGTTCTCTTTTATGTTTAATAAATGTGTTTTCAAGTAATGGTTTATTAAAAATATCAGCTATTTGATTTTCAGAATTTACAAACTCTAAGTTTATAAAAAAATTCAATATTATCACGTAAGAAGTAATGTCTTGTATCTATATGTTTAGTTCTCGAATGATTTACCAAATTTTTAGATAAATCTATAGCACTTGTATTATCATAATAAATAGTTGAATTATTTAGATTTACATTGGAATCTTTAATTGTTTGTTGCATATATATTACTTGAGCACAAGCCAATGCTGCTGATATATATTCAGCTTCGCAAGTAGATACTGAAACGCAATTGTATTTCTTGCTAAACCAAAATATTAGTGACTTACTGATAAAATGGCAAGCACCACTTGTACTTTTTCGATCCATCCGTAATCCTCCAAAATCAGCGTCGCTATATGATATTAATTCAAAAGAACAATCTTTCGTATAGAAAAGTCCAAAATCTTTGGTGTTGCTAAGATAACTAATATACGTTTAACTGCTGTTAAATATATTATGATGAGTGTTTGTTTGTGTGCACGATTTCAAGTAATCCCAAGGAATCACATTTACCAGCAGTTAAACGTACATTACGTTATCTAAGCAACACCAAAGATTTTGGACTTTTCTATTCGAAAGATTGTTCTTTTGAATCAACATCGTATAGCGATGCTGATTTTGGAGGATAACGGACGGATCGAAAAAGTACAAGTGGAACTAGTCATTTTATTAGCAAGTCACTAATATCTTGGATTAGCAAAAAACAAAATTGCGTTTCACTATCTAATTGTGAAGCCGAATATATATCAGCAGCATTGTCTTGTGCTCAAGTAATATATATGCAACAAAAACTTAAAGATATTTAAATAATTCAACTATTTATTATGAAAATACAAGTGCTATAAATTTTTCTAAAAATCCGGTAAATCATTCGAGAACTAAACATATAGATATAAGACATCACTTCTTACGTGATAATATTGGGAAAAAATTATAAACCTAGAGTTTGTAAATTCTGAAAATCAAATAGATGATATTTTTAATAAATCATCCTCTTCAAACAACTCTCTAAACAAATCATCCTCTTCAAACAACTCTCTAAACAAATCAAATAGAAACAATCTTCCAATTCCATTCAAATTGTTTCTCCTAATCTAGAAAAACAACCAGAAACAAAATGGGGTAACTATCATACCCGTTATACGCCGGATTCAAAGAAAACTAATACGTAATATAAGATCGATGAAATACATCATTATCAACAACAACTTGATTTA
This sequence comes from Allium sativum, assembly GCA_030737875.1. Lineage (NCBI taxonomy): Eukaryota > Viridiplantae > Streptophyta > Magnoliopsida > Asparagales > Amaryllidaceae > Allium > Allium sativum. The sequence goes on along the minus strand of CM060913.1, from coordinate 142,753,938 downwards.
CAATGGTAACTTACTATAACAACTCGCATTTTACGTATTGGAGGTTAGTAAAATATTTTTATTTTATTCCTTGAGGGATGGATCATTCTCATATTTTAATATGTTGGTTATGGGGAGTGAGACATGTCCATAATTTTTACCAATTTTAATTATGACCACTTTGCCCCTGTTCGTTTTGTACAGGGAATAACTTTTTACCAGAATCGAATCAGATGCTGAGGTCGGTCTCTTTGGAAAGGAAATGGTGCTTCCAATTCCGTAGAGTGGTCAAATCAAAGATTTGGTTCAGCGGTTTGGGACGAATCGTTATTTTTGTGTTTCACAGTTTGTTGTTCAAGTTTTTGAACTAATAGTGGGCTGATTTGGAGAGGCCCGTTAGTGGGCTGGTGGGAGGCTATAAATAGGAGGTTAGAGGCATGGAGAATAGTTTAATTTCTTCATTCTCTTATTTGGTTGATCTCGTGATCCTCCTTGCTCAATCAAATACACCTTTCCACCATTAAAATTCTAAATCTACATAAGAGAATCGAAGATCTACATAGTTTGAAGCTCGATCTACATCGATCGAAGAGAGATTTCATCAAATCGAAGAGTTTGAAGCTAATTCTTCTCTGTCCGAATTTAGATCCAAGTGCTTTTATGTTGTTTTGAAGATTTGGTGAGTGATAAGCCTCTCTTATGTGGGTTCAATCAAGTATATGAGTTGTTGATCATAATTTCTTCATTTTCAAGCTGTTTTCACTTAGATCTACATCATCATGGTAAGTGTAATTTCATATGAATCGCCATAGGATCTAATCTAGAAACTTAAACCGGTGACTTTTACAGTAAATCATGTGTTATTATAAGTTAGATCAATGGATTTGGTGAATTACTCATGTTTGAGAGATGATTAACCGTTGTGTTGATGCTTGTTGATGATTGATTTTGATGGATTAGCTAAATCAAGTGTTTTTCACGAATTTGAGTCGAATTAAAGTTGAATTGGGCGGAAAATTGTATGGATCGGTCACAGTTTGATGGACCGAGCAGAAATTCTGGGTATGGATCGGTCACAGTTTGGTGGACCGGGCAAAAATTCTGGGCATTGATCGGTCACAGTTTGATGGACCGAGCATAAATTCTGGGCATAGATCGGTCATAGTTTGATGGACTGGGAAGAAATTATGGGTATGATTCGGACATGTATAGGTCGGACATGTATGGATCGGACTTGTCTTCTGTATGGATCGAACTTGTTTTATGGTGATGGACCAGGCAGTTTTTCGAAGCATGGACCGGGCAGTTTTTTTTGAAGCATGAACTGGATGAAATTCATGGACTAGACATTTCCATGTATCGGGCATTTCATGGACCGGGTAGGAAAGTGACAGCATTTCAGAAACGTTATGGATGGAAATTGAGGTGTTATGGTATGTTTTTCATAGCGAAAAGGCTGAGACGCTATCGATTGAATATCAACCAAACGGCGTATGTTTTTAGGTCGATAATGATCGTGGCTTCGAAGTGAATTCAGGGAGGAATGTTCAAAGTGTTGTGATCTGTTTGTTGATTGGTGTAAAGCAACGAATGTAAGGATGACTCAAGGGTGTTTTGAGTTCATGGATAATGGTTGCTCGAGGGGGACTTAAGATTGTGAATGGTCATTGGCGTTAATGGTTAGAAATGCAAGGGTAAGAGATTATCGTTGTCACAGGTTCTAGCAGACTCAAAGCAGAGGTACTTTGGATAATCGTGAAGAGCCTCCTACCTTGGCCAGTTGTGAAGGGCCTGGCTGTCGAGATTGGAAAGATAAACATATGAGTCGTGAAGGCGTATGGAATTTTTGCCAGAACCGGGGTTTACCATTAGCCCTTGATATATGGCAGGTGGCGTCATACGACTAACGATGGTTTCGAAGTAGGAAAGGCAATGATAGCCAGAGTCACGAGTGTGATGTTTGTTTTTCTTGTACCATCTCATGTAAGTTGTACGAAGTCAAAGAAGATTTTGTGAAACACCCCACCTCCGTTAAGGTCACTCACAAAGGGAATGCCTTAACTTTGGTGGAGCATTATAGGTAAAAGACATAGATAATTTACAAGACAGACATATGTAAGCAGCGAAAAAAAAACTAAATTTATTTCATACGTGGTTCATAACAAAAACATTACAACAAACTGTCTCAAAACAACTTCTAAATCATTACATCAAAATCTCTGTCTTGATTATAACATAAAGAAGCATAAAACACAGATAAAACTACATAAATCCCCGAGTGGTAGTGTGTCCAAAGCCACAGCCAAAAATAAGAGGCTCCAAGCAATACATCACAGAGTCTTCAAGCTTGGAAAGATGAACAGTCCAAATTAAGCTAAGCTATTCCCTCCCAGGAAACCTGAGTGGGGAGGGGGGGATTGGAAGAAAAAGAGAGCGAAAGAAAAATGGGTCAGACACGAGTTTGGTAAGTCTAGTGATTATTCAGCATGTAAACTAGTAAGAGAACCATGACATGAATAAACTGGACGCAGGATAATAACAAAGAAATAAGGTAACATAGGATACGGCAAGATAAATAAGGCAAGATAAACTAATCATACTATCGCACTCATATCCATATTCTCTGCACCTACTAGATATTTCAACCATCATCATGAGTTCAAATCCAGTGATCCCTTTTTACCGATCGGCTCCTACTCGCACGCATTTACTACTTATGTCATACGGCCTCGCTCGATTATAGATACCTTTGTTAGTCCCACCATGGGGTGTATCAAATCCTATGGTGGCAACTCGACACGATTAAAGATGCACAGTGTATAACTACTGATGCCCAGTGCCTGCTTTTTCCACTCCGGAGTACGTGCACGCCCGTACTCCGTCGGAACCTACACTGATGCATCAACTGCCGTTGTTTTGACCTCTTATAATCAGCCCAGTAATCGTGCCCCACCCTGCCTAGTTCAGGGTACCATGATACATCTATATGGGTTACTGCTGAAATGGGTTCCCGTTACTAGGGTTTTCCTAATCAACATGTTAAATCGGTTAAGTGTCCAAGTTAACCTAACCCCACCCATCAGTTTAGTTAACATGTTGTATTGGTTAAGTGTTGCCTTAATTACCTCTTTATGTTTATATGTAAATTATTGCCATTCAAGTCAAGCCCCACTTTCCCTTTTAAATCAAGTTCATAATTTTAGGTATAAAAATTTATACCACTTTTATCCATAAACCATTTATATGTTTATGAGCCAAATACGCCAATTATATGCAATTTCAAGTTTTTCCCCAACGTTACCCCCGTTAAACGTTCGCATAAGTCACATAAAATGTTAGGCTCGCTACATAGCCTAAATCATACACAAAAGGGGAAAAAGAGGAACATGTAATATTCCAACATCATAAAAATATGGATCTAACTACACGTGTCATATGAATTTAGCATAGAACAATATACATTTAATTATGAACTTGCAAATTTAGATCTACTCAACAAGAATTGTAAAATATGGGTTTTACATAAAACTACATAAACTTAAATTAGGCATGTTGTTGTGAACTTGCTAATTGAGTTGGATCAGATTAACATAAACCTAAACATATTAGCATGTAGTTCTAGTCATATGTGTGAACATGGTTGAACTTGCATAAACATAGCAAAATTCCCAAATTGACATACAACATATAGATGTCATCACAAAATTATACAATATGATATGTCATCGCCAAATTATACAACATGATATGTCATCGCCAAATTATACAACATGATATGTCATCACCAAATTATACAATCATGATATGTCATCGCCAAATTATACAATGTCATTGCCAAATTATACAACATATAAGTTCATTGCCAAGCATCTAACATGGTAGTTTTATCATCAATTTACATACAACATGATCACAAACTTAACATGATAAGAGTCATAGTCTTAATCAATTCAGTTTTAAGAAAAGGATAGGCATAAATTTACATTAGGCATTGTTCTACATCCAGTTATTTAGTCACGATTCTAATATCGTTTAGGTCTAAATGATAACTGGACTTACAAAAAGGAGACTAGTCTTGTGTTCTGGGATCTGTATTCTGAAACTGAATGGCTCTCTTTTATTGTAGACGTTGAATTCTCTTAGTTGAATTAGATTTGATTTGTAATTTCTAATTTGCTTCCTAGTTGAAGGAGAATGGCGGCTACTCTAGGTTGAGTACTAACAGCATGACAACTCTAGGAATATTTTGTGTGGCTTAGGGTTTAGATTTAGGTTTCTTATATAGAAGTTTGATTTAACAGGAGCCATTAGATCAACCTAGGGCCAATCAAAGCCATTCAAACCTAAGAGAACCAACTAGAATTTACCACACAAGCCCTGATGAATCAGAGAATTGTCACACAAGGAAACACGCCAGGTTTAAGATATGGCCCGAGGGGGAGTTCGACCCCCAGGTCGACCCCTAGGCCGACCCCCTGGTCGACCTATGTGACCCAGGTCGACCCCTTGGTCGACCTGATTTCTAGGTGGGAAATTTCCCGCCCAGCCTGCTCCGGGGTTTTTGAATTTCGAAACTTGAATTTGAATTTCGGGCTGGTTTTATTATTTAAATTCTTGAATCTTCTGAAGGTCGTAACTCCTTCATACGGAGTCCAATTTACGCAAACTCGGACTCTATCTCAAGCATAATCCCGAGACAAATGCAATGACGTAACCCGTTTCCCTTAGTTCTCACATTTGTAATTAATTATTCTTTAATTCTTTACTTTAATGTCTATAGAAAATACGGGGTGTTACATTCTCCCCTCCTTAAAGGATTTCGTCCCCGAAATCTTCGAGTCAAGAAGAACGTATATCCTACCATCCAATCATCCATCTACTCATCCATCAAACATAGGCGCCCATTGTCCTTAAAAAGACTTCTAATGCTTCATGATCATATGCATTGTGTGTGTACATGTCCTTATCTAATGCAAAATCAGGCGGTCTACTGATTCAGTTGACCTCCTTAATGCAAGTCATGTCGGTGCCATGTGTCCATTATGTATGCAATCATCCCTAATTATACTTTCTACATGAGTGCACAATCATTCATACAAATGCAACATCCACATGATAACGCATCAAGTTTCAATCATATATAAGTACATATATGCATATGCAATATGAAAGTGACTGAGCCGATCTAACACCGAATGTGTGTGTATATGCATCCACGAGCAACCACTAGCAATCACTTGTAACCATCAATCATAACATGTTTCAAATACATGTTTACATCCATTGGTTTCTACCTAAGGATCAAGAATAGCACTGAGGAAATACTTAAAAAAAGATAGATACGAGCATGAATAAACTTAAGGAAAAAGAGATCAAAGATGTACCCTTAAAAAGAAAAAAGTAGGCTGTGTGTATCTTGGCCTCAGTCTCCCAAGTCGCGTCTTCCTTAGCGTCACTCCATTGAACTTTAACAAGTTTGACTTCGCGGTTGCATAGCTTTTTGACTTCTATTCCCAAGATACGAGTTGGAACTCTTATCACAGTCGCCTCTTGTTTTACTTCTACTTCTTCCAATATGCTTGGTTCCACCACTTCCGCAAACTCATGTAAGCACATTCATAGGTGAGAAACATGAAAGACATTATGAATTCCAGCCAATTTTTCGGGCAGCTCTACTCTGTAAGCCATCTTTCCAATCTTTCCAATGATAGGAAATGGCCCTACAAATCTTGGTGCCAACTTTCCTGTGGATCCAAAGTGAACGACGTTCCTTAAAGGAGATACTTTAAGGAAAACCCTGTCTCCAACCTCAAACTCAAGGTCGGTCCTTCTTTTATCTGCGTAGGACTTCTGTCTACCTTGGGCAGTCTTCATTCTTCTTCGTATCAAGTCCACTTTCTTTGAAGTTTCTCTAATCATATCTGGTCCAAGTATGAGCTTGTATGTAGACTCCCACCCATAAGTTGGTGATCGGCATGGTCTTCCATATAAAGCTTTGAAGGGTGCCATGCCTAAGTGGCTTGGTAGCTATTGTTGTAAGCAAACTCCACCAAAGGGAGATGATCCTCCCATGTTCCTCCAAAGTCAAGAATGCATAATCTCAAGAGGTCTTCTAATACTCTGTTCACTCTCTCCATCTGACCATCGATCTGGGGGTGATAGGTCATGCTTAAGCATAGCTGTGTGCCTACAGCCTCTTGCAAGCTCTTCCAAAACTCGCTCGTAAAGATAGGATCTCGGTCACTCACAATGCTGGAGGGTATCCCATGGAGTCGAACTATATCTTTAAGATAAATGGATGCTAAAGATGAGGCAGTCCTTCTACTTTTAATGCGTATAAAGTGAGAGCTTTTTGTGAGCCTGTCCACTATTACCCAAATACTGGTATTGCCCCTTCTTGACCTAGGCAGCCCATCAATAAAGTCCATAGAAATGCTATCCCATTTCCAATGTGGGACCTCTAGAGGATGAAGCAAACCACCAGGCTTCTTTTGCTCTGCCTTGACTTGTTGGCATATTAAGCACTTAGAGACGAATTCAGCTACATCCCTTTTCATGCCATTCCAAAAGAAAACCCTTTTTACGTCATTATACATCTTGTCTCCACCTATGTGTATGGTCAACTTGGAATGGTGTGCCTCTTCGAGAACCTATTTCACCAAATCCCTTGCTTGTGGGACGCATAGCCTTCCATCCCGCCTCAACCAACCCTTATCATCGATGGAGTCTCTATTGAGGTGACTAGAAGTCTCACCCCTAATTAGCTTATCCATCACTTCAACTAGCTGAGGGTCTTCACGTTGCGTGGTTCCTACTGAGTCCAAAAGAGTAGGCCGCACCTCTTGTGATGCTAACAAACCTGTCACATGATCGATGGAGGGTCTAAAGTCAAAGTTGGCTATGTACTCCAAGCTCTGCCTTTCTACAAAGAGAGGACTTAGGTCAGCTTCTTTCTACTCAAGGCGTCTGCTACTACATTGCCCTTGCCAGGGGTATAGGAAATCTCGAAATCGTAGGATGCCAAGAACTCCATCCACCTTTGTTGCCTCAAGTTAAGATCTTTCAGCGAGAAAAGGTACTTCAACGATTTATGGTCAGTATACAATTCAAACTTCTCACCTAGGAGATAATGGCGCCAAGACTTAAGCGCAAAGACGATGGCAGCCAATTCTAGATCGTGGGTTGGGTAGTTTTTCTCGTGTACTTTCAACTATCTGCCTCCATAGGCTACTACCTTCCCTTCTTACATCAAGACAACACCTAGTCCCGTACCACATGCATCTGTGTATACGGTAAACATCTTGCTGCCATCCAGCAATGTTAGAACTAGGGCTGTTGTTAGAGCTCTCTTCAATCATTGGAAAGCAACATCGCAATCCAAATCCAAATTGAAAGTTAGGTTCTTCTTAGTCAACCTGGTAAGTGGAGCTGAGATTTTCACAAAGTCTTTGATGAACTTTCGGTAAAAGCCCGCTAGTCTGAGGAAGCTTCGGACTTCGGTCGCATTCCGTGGAACCTTCCAATCTTGCACCGTAACTACTTTTGCGGGGTCCACCACTAACCCTTTCTTGGACACCACATGTCCAAGAAACCTTACTTCCTCTCTCCAGAAGTGGCATTTGGAGAATTAGGCTTTCAACTGATGTGCTCGAAGAGTATCCATGACTTCTTTTAAATGCTGAGCATGCTCTTCCTCACTCTTTGAGAAAATCAAAATGTCATCTACGAAGACCACCACAAACTTATTAAGGAACTCCCTGAACACCCTACTCATCAAGTCAACAAAATAAGCGGGTGCGTTTGTCAAGCCGAAAGGCATGACAAGCCACTTGAAGAAACCATCTAGGGTTCTTAACGCGGTCTTATCAATACTGTCTTCAGCCACTCTAAGCTGATGGAACCCGGTAGCTAGATCTAATTGGGAGAAAACCGATGCACCTATTAGCTGATCGAACAAGTCATCTATTCTTGGAAGTGGGTGCCTATTCTTTTTGGTCAGCTTGTTTAGCTCCGTATAATCGATGCATAGGCGAAGCGAACCATCTGCTTTGGTTGCGAATACTACTGGAGCACCCCATTCAGAAATACTTCGCCTTATAAACCCCTTCTCAAGCAACTCTTTAACTTGCTTGCTGAGTTCTTTCCTCTCCCTTGGAGCTATGTGTCCAACGGGTAAAGCAACGGGTTTTGCATTATCAACGAGGTATATGCGGAAGTCTATCTCCCGCTTCGGAGGTAACCCCTTCACCTCTTCAAAGACATCCGAGTATTCACGGACTACTCTAACAGACTGCACATTCTCAATAGACGCATCAAGAGATTCTAGATAGCTAAGCATAATAGAGTTCATGGGATTACAAGAAATTTCGAGAGTGTTACCGAGGTGAGTCATGAGTCTAGCCACTCTCTTTTCACAATCGAGGATGACACCATTACTGGATAGCCAATCCATGCCTAGAATCAACCCATAGCCCGTGAACCCCAAAACATAAGCATTACATCTAAACCCAATACTTAGTATAGAAATTTCCAAATCCAAACAAATCATTGACAAATAAGTTGAGCTCCCAATTGGATTTGAAACAACCAAGGGATCCTCTACTAAACTGGTGTCTAGGCGCAGAGATTCAACTAAAGCAGTAGATATAAAAGAGTGCGATGCGCCAGAATCAAAGAGTGTACGAATAGGATGGTCAAAAAGATAAACTAAACCCCCAACAGAAATATTTCTACCTCGTTCTTGCGGAGGTGCCATGAGAGCATGAACCTGCCCTCTAGAAGTAGATCCAGCTCTCTGCCCTTGCCCTTGCTTTCTTGGGCAGTCCCTAGCCTTGTGTCATGTCTCACCGCAATGGAAACAACCACCCATCTTCCTCTTCTTTTTCCTGCAGTCCTTAACTAGATGTCCAGGAATGCCACAAAAATTACACTTCCTCTTATCACGGGATTTGTTGTTCTTCCCGCCCTTCTTGGAATCTGTCTTCTTGCTCTGTGATCCCTCCACTTTCTTATCTTGAGGTACTTCCACCTTTATCTCTTTCTTGCCAACCTTATCTTCTTTTTGTAACTGTGCCATGTCTATCGGTCTTTCATAAGTCGCACCCATAGGTATATGGGACATAGCTATGCTGTGCAGTGGCTCATTCAATCCTTTAACAAAACGGAGAGCCTTCTTATGTGGAGTGTTCACTGACTCCAATCCGAACCTAGCCAGCTGGTTGAATTGATTAACGTATTCCTTGACCGACATACTTCCCTGTTTGAGAGCTAAGAACTTCTCCATCTGTAGGCTTCGTTCAGCTTGTGAGAGGAATTTCATTTCAAACCTCATTCTGAAATCCATCCAAGTTTCAACTGGTCTTTCAGCATTAGTAACTTCCACCAATAGGAGGCTTCGTCTTTAAGCAACCATACGGCCAACTGTATCTTCTGCCTATCGTCCACTTCGAAGATAACAAATAAATCCTCAGTTTCTTTGAGCCAGTTTCTTGCTTCCACGAAGGATTCATTTCCATTGAAGTTCTTTCCACCCATGGCTCGAAAGTCCCTATATATTTTTGAGAAAGCATTTGCACGCGGAGGAGGAGGAACCGCTGCAGCTTGGGGAGGAGGAACGTCTGCTAGGCCTGTGACATTAGCCCTAACCTCTAGGTACCTTCTGAACCAGCCAGGTACCGACACACCCTCTAGAAGGTTAAGATCCCCATATATGCTGAAATGAAAAAGGAAAGATTCAAAACAAAGGATAGAAAGATAGTGCATATGCCTCCGGGGGATTATGCCTTTCTAAAATAAAACACTTTTTCTTGAAAATTGCTTCTTTAAACTTCTTTTTGAAAAACAGTTTTCAAATTTTTTATCTACTCTGGTAAACCTTTTCTCTGATACCAAGTGAAACACCCTACCTCCGTTAAGGTCACTCACAAAGGGAATGCCTTAACTTTGGTGGAGCATTATAGGTAAAAGACACAGATAATTTACAAGACAGACATATATAAGCAGCGGAAAAAAAATTAAATTTATTTCATACTTGGTTCATAACAAAAACATTACAACAAAATGTCTCAAAACAACTTCCAAATCATTACATCAAAATCTTTGTCTTGATTATAACATAAAGAAGCATAAAACACAAATAAAACTGCATAAATCCCCAAGTGGTAATGCGTCCAAAGCCATAGCCAAAAATAAGAGGTTCCAAGCCATACATCACAGAGTCTTCAAGCTTGGAAAGATGAACGGTCCAAATTAAGCTGAGCTATTCCCTCCCTGGCTACCTGAGGGGGGGAGGGGAACGGAAGAAAAAGAGAGCGAAAGAAAAATGGGTCAGACATGAATTTGGTAAGTCTAGTGATTATTCAGCATGTAAACTGGTAAGAGAACCATGACATGAATAAACTGCACGTAGGACAATAACAAAGAAATAAGGTAACATAGGATAAGGCAAGATAAACTAATCATACTATCGCACTCATATCCATATTCTCTGCACCTACTAGATATTTCAACCATAATCATGAGTTCAAACCCAGTGATCCCTTTTTACCGGTCGGCTCCTACTCGCACGCATTTACTACTTGTGTCATATGGCCCCGCTCGATTGTAGATACCTATGCTGGTCCCACCATGGGGTGTATCAAATCCTATGGTGGCAATCCGACATGATTAAAGATGCACAGTGTACAACTACTGATGCTCAGTGACTGCTTTTTCCACTCTGGAGTATGTGCACGTCCGTACTCTGTCGGAACTTACACTGATGCACCAACCGACGTTGTTTTGATTGTTTATAATCAGCCTAGTAATCGAGCCCCACCCTGCCTAGTTCAAAGTACCACGATACATCTATGTGGGTTACTGCTGAAATGGGTCCCCGTTACTAGGGTTTCCTAATCAACATGTTAAATTGGTTAAGTGTCCAAGTTAACCTAACCCCATCCATCAGTTTAGTTAACATGTTGTATTGGTTAAGCGTTTCCTTAATTAACTTAACCCTACCATTCCTGACTTAGCTTTAACTCATTCATTAAAGCACCAACCACTCACATTAGACAGGTATTGTTGCGGTCACTGGATGTGCCAGTCGGGTTCAGGAAGTTTTACATCGCAACTCAGTCTAACCTCTGGTTCTTTTGGACTCAATGCACTAACCTCTCACATTAGATATATATTGTTACGGTTGCTGGATGTGTTGGGCGGTTCCAGGCAGTCTTACACCGTAACCCAATCTAACCTCGGGTTAGGCATATTCGTCTTTTCTAAATTTACATGTTTACCTCTTTATGTTTATATGTAAATTATTGTCATTCAAGTCAAGCCCCACTTTCCCTTTTAAATCAAGTTCATAATTTTAGGTATAAAAATTTATACCACTTTTATGCCATAAACCATTTACATGTTTATGAGCCAAATAAGCCAATTATATGTAATTTCATGTTTTTCCTAATGTTACCCCCGTTAAACGTTCGCATGAGCCACATAAAATGTTAGGCTCGCTACATAGCCTAAATCATACAAAAAAGGGAAAAAAGAGGAACATGTAATATTCCAACATCATAAAAATATGGATCTAACTACACGTATCATATGAATTTGGCATAGAACAATATACATTTAATTATGAACTTGCAAATTTAGATCTACTCAACATGAATTGTAAAATAGGGGTTTTACATAGAACTACATAAATTTAAATTAGGCATGTTGTTGTGAACTTGCTAATTGAGTTGGATCAAATTAACATAAACCTAAACATATTAGCATGTAGTTCTAGTCATATGTGTGAACATGGTTGAACTTGCATAAACATAGCAAAATTCCCAAATTGACATACAACATATAGATGTCATCACAAAATTATACAATATGATATGTCATCGCCAAATTATACAACATGATATGTCATCGCCAAATTATACAACATGATATGTCATCGCCAAATTATACAATCATGATATGTCATCGCCAAATTATACAATGTCATTGCCAAATTATACAACATATAAGTCCATTGCCAAGCATCTAACATGGTAGTTTTATCATTAATTTACATACAACATGATCACAAACTTAGCATGATAAGAGTCATAGTCTTAATCAATTCAGTTTTAACAAAAGGATAGGCATAAATTTACATTAGGCATTGTCCTACATCCAGTTATTTAGTCACGATTTTAATATCGTTTAGGTCTTAATGATAATTGGACTTACAAAAAGGAGACTAGTCTTGTGTTCTGGGATATGTATTCTGAAACTGAATAGCTCTCCTTTGTTGTAGACGTTGAATTCTCTTAGTTGAATTAGACTTGATTTGTCATTTATAACTTGCTTCCTAGTTGAAGGAGAATGGCAGCTACTCTAGGTTGAGTACTGACAGCATGACAGCTCTAGGAATATTTTTGTGTGGTTTAGGGTTTAGATTTAGGTTGCCTATATAGAAGTTTGATTTAACATGAGCCGTTAGATAAACCTAGGGCCAATCAAAGCCATTCAAACATAAGAGAACCAACCAGAATTTGCCACATAAGCCCTTATGACTCAGAGAATCATCACACAAAGAAACACATCAGGTTTCAGATCTGGCCCGAGGGGGGAGGTCGACCCCCAGGTAGACCCCTAGGTCGATCCCCTGGTCGACCTATGTGACCCAGTTCGACCCCCTAGTCGACCTGATTTCTGGGTGGGAAATTTCCCGCCCAGCCTGCTCCGGGGTTTTTGAATTTCGAAACTTGAACTAGAATTTCGGGCTGGTTTTATTATTTAAATTCTTGAATCTTATAAAGGTCATAACTCCTTCATATGGAGTCCGATTTACGCAAACTCAGACTCTATCTCAAGCAGAATTCCGAGACGAACGCAATGGAGTAACCCGTTTCCCTTAATTCTTAGATTTGTAATTAATTATTCTTTAATTCGTTAGTTTAATGTTTACAGAAAATACATGGTGTTACATGTTGTTTGGGTGCTTGTCTGGTATTGGATTAGTCCTCTAGGGCATGTGCTTGAGGGCTGTTGATCTCGATTAAGATGGTTTATGTAAGATATAACTAGTTGTTATGATTGCTATTGGATGATGACTGTGTTTCTATTGTTTGGCTGCCCTTGATTGTCATGATTGAATTGTTTTTTGTACAATTGTTTGTTTGTAAAGGCTATCACTGTCAAATGTGGGGAAGACAAGTTTGGGTTCTTCTCTGGTGTATGGTAGATTAGTTTGTTAGTCTACTATTCTCATACACTTTGTTGATGATGTGAGATAGTTGTTTTATCGCTCACTAAGACTGTTGTTTGGCTCAAGTTTTTATGTTTCCCTCGTATTACCTTGGGTTGTTCATTCGGTTTTGGATGGGAAGACTAGATGGTAGGTGACAGGTGATTAGTGAGGATGATGCTGTTGTGCGGTAGCGAGCAGGAGGTTGGCGTATTACTTTGTTATTATATAGTACCTTTGTTTCCGCTGTTTGAGAGTGTTTGTAGTGAGACTTCATGTACAGATTTTGATGTTTCCAATGATGTATGGATAATCTTTCAGGATGTTATGAAAGTTTGAAAAGTTTGTTATATGATGCTCCACTATTTCTAGCCTGTTGTATATGTTCTATTATATTTTATTCTTGTGTTGTGAGTTATATTATAGGTTTCACATGTGTTTTATATCTAGATGATCGTCCATAGCTGTCTGACAAGTCGTTCAACGCATTATTCATTTTGTTAAGTGCTAGAGTTATGGGCGGTCATCACATTTACTTCGAGCAAAAGGTGATAGCAAGACAATTAAGTTTTTAAAGAAAATTGCAATACGAATGTGTGGAAAACAGACGACACTTGAACCACGACACTGTCCATTATCCACCACTCCGAAACATCCTAAATCTTCTTGGAGTCCATGGAAAACACACCAACTCCTCCTTCGTGTAGCCCAATTTCTTAGGATAGAAATTATGCGGCAAACGAGGAGTCTAAAAAAATCTACATCGTCTGACTCGGATTAAATAGCGTTATTAATTTCCTGTTATTCTTTAATTCTTTTTTAGAATAACATTGCATTGGCTGTAATGCAAGGAGAATTATGTTTATTTTTGTTGTGTTGAATATTCATTCATGAATAAATAAATATAAGTTTTCTTCGCTTTCATTTACATAGCCTGATTAAAATGATATAAAAATTAATCTTGAGTTAACATATATAAACCATTACAAACAAATATATATACATATACATATATATATTATATGCTGCCCAGGAAAAACCAGGAAAACAGTCACCAGCCAAGTGGTGAAAAAGGTACCAGTCAACTGGTAACCCCTAGGAGCTAAATTTTTTTTGGCCGTGACCCCCTTTAGACCCCCCAATCCACTTTACTTCCCCTCATTTAAAAACTCCTTCTTTCAAAAAAAAAACCCTAGAGTTCCAGCAACAACAAAAAATCCAACTTTTATCCCCAAATTCAAACAAAAATGGCTCCTCCCACAATGGAAACAAAAAGAGTCTCTTCTTCAACTAAAAAGCTAATCGATTATTACATAGCAAAGTGGCTTCATAATGAAACAACGATTGAAAGATGGCACAAAATGGAGAAAACATGGTTCATCGAAGGTGTTTCTTCAATTTCTCGATTTCAGCTCCTACGGTTTGCAAGGTTTAGCTCAACGAAGTAGACTAGAATCTCTACTTGATTATGAGAAGATAAACTGAAAATTATCAAGTAATGGTTATATTGTTTCTTGCGAACCTAAATTTGGATCATCAATCTCCTACTAATCCCGAATATTGCGTTTGGAGTTTAGTTTGTGGAAAACTAGCATGTTTTCTATAGAAAGGATGAGTCATATCTTGAATTCGCCAAACGACGACATACCACTTCAAGATTTAAATTATGAGATTCATGTTCGTGATGAATTGAGTCACTACTTAATAAATAATGATTTGGATGGCACAAAAACTAAGGGTTTACGTCCAAGTTCTAGATTGCTCCATCATGCTTTAACTCGCACTGTTTTACCAAGAATCGACACGTTTGATTTAGTCTACACAGAAACGTTTCGAGCTTTATACGCAGTCTACACTGATGTGCAAATCAATTGGACTCAACTTATCATGGATGAGCTATTGACATTCAATCAAGGAGCTATGTGTCATATTTTACTACGGAGAATACATAATGAGATTACTTGCTAATATTGAAATTACCGAACCAGCTTCAAAAAAGACAAATGTGAAGTTTTTAAATAGTAAGACTTTGAAAATGACGAAGATGCCTCCACCAAGTCTAAGTGTTTTGAGTTATGCAGAATGGAAGCAAAAAGAAAGAGGCCAATCATCCGCTACTCCAATTCAACTAATCCTGGAAAATGTTCGTCTTACTAGTCCATCTCGATCAACTCGCGATGCTACTGATGTGGCTGCTAGTAACAAACTTTTACTTGAAGCTTGCCTCAATCGAATGGACAAAAAGGTGGATGTAACACCCCGTAATTCCGTAACATTGAGCTTCACAAATTAAAGTATCGTTAATTTTTAGAAGAAGAATTAAGGGAAACGGGTTACGGCATTGCGTTCGTCTCAAAATTCTGCTTGAGATAGAGTCTGAGTTTGCGTGAATCGGACTCCGTATGAAGGAGTTATGGCCTTCAGAAGAATCAAGAATTAAAATGGTTCAAATCGAAATTCAAATTTCGAAATAAGAAGACGAAGCGGGCTGGGCGGGAATTTCCCCGCCCAGGGACTAGGTCGACCAGGGGGTCGACCTTAGTGTCGACCTCCCCCCATATATGTCGACCTTAGTGTCGACCTGGGGGTCGACCTGGGTCTGTTTTGCCAGATCGAGACTGCAGCAATTTTAACCTATTCTGGACGGACCGGATGGCTTCTAGGGCGATCTAATGGCTCTAAAACACTCTCTACACCTATAAAGGAATGCCTAGACCTAAGGTTTCTCAACACAAATTCTTTGAGGCGTCTATATGCTATTTCTTTATATTCTAGCCTCCACCATTAAAATAAATCTTATTCTCCATTAAAACAAGTTATAGTTCTTCTTCAAAATTGAGATTCAAATCAAGTTAAAGATTCAAGTTGGACCATAGGAATTCCGCTTCAAGCAACGTCACTCGAATCGTAGCAAATCGCCGCAACACTATCTTATTATCCTTTCTAAACCGATCACTGTAAGTTCGGTTATTCTTTATATTTGAATGTGTAATTGGAATCGTGAATGTAATACATCAAAATATAGAACTGTACCTATTTGCAAGTTAATTATCTTTGATTCATGCTTATGTCAAATCTAAAGTTATCTATGCCTTTGGATCTGATTTATGACTATGACTACGAGACTTTTGCCTAAGACTATGACTATGAAACTGTTGCCTATGAAGCTATTGCCTATGACTATGACTATGAGACTTTTGCCTAAGACTATGACTATGAAACTGTTGCCTATGAAACTATTGCCTATGACTATGAGACTGTTGCCCATGACTATGATTCATGACTATGAGACTATTGCCTATGACATTGATTAAGAAACTATTGTGATTAGTCGCCCATGACTATTGTGGTTAATTGCCTATAACTATTGTAGTTAGTTGCTTATGCTTATTCCCATTGTTACAATTAACCAATCATGTTGTACCTTGAACTGGCATTATGTTGGACCAAATCACCTATGCTTATTCCCTTAATTATGTTGGATCTCATATTTAGTGTGTAACTTGGCTAGTTTATTTCTATTCACTGTTATGTACATCGAACCTACTGGAGCCATTATTTTTGTATTTGGTTCATTATTGCATGCCTATTCTTTTATATCAATTCTTGTGCTTATCCCCTATTCCTTTTGTTAATGCCATTTCGTGAGTACTTAGAAGACTTGTGAAATCATGTTATACGTACGATCATGACGCAGGGATTGGGCGTAGCTTAGTTAAGTTAATTTGGCATAATAAATATGTTGGCATAATCTGAATTGGCTATAATAGTGAATAATTTACATGCATATTAGACTTGGGCATAAATGATAAATTTTTAATTGGCCGCAAAGTATGTAATTGGCATGTAAACCAAGTTTTAGACATGAGAGGTAAACTAGAATATTAAATCTACTTTTGACATGAGCTATAAATTGGAATATTAATCTAGATTGGGCATGAACTATAAAAGGGGAATATTAAATCTAAATTGGTATAAACTTCAAGTTGGAGTAATTGATATGTAAATCAAGTTTGGGCATAGAATATAAGTATGTTAATTGGCATGACAAATGAATATGGTCTAGGCTAAATTGATTTATGGAAAATTTACATAAATAGTAAATACGTAAATTAGAGAAGAGGAAAATGCCTAACCCAAGGTTAGATTGAGTTGTGGTGTAAAACTGTCTGGAACCGCCTGGCACATCCAGTAAACACAACAATACCTGTCTAACATGAGAGGTTAGTGCATCAAGCCCAGAAAGACCTGAGGTTAGACTGAGTTGTGGTGTAAAACTGCTCGGAACCAACCGGCATATCTAGTAACCACAACAATACCTGTCTAATGTGAGTGGTTGGTGCTTTAATTAATTAATTAAAGCTCATGAACAATCAAGCTAGAAATGGTGAGGTTAAGTAATTAAGGAAACACTTAACCAACTTAACATGTTAACAAGACAAGAAGGGCGGGGTTAAGTAATTGAGAAAACACTTAGCCAATTCAACATGTTAACTAGACAAGATTGATAGGGGTTAAGTTAATTTGGACACTTAACCAACTTAACATGTTAACGAGGCAAGATTTGTGGGGGTTAAGTAACTAAGGAAACACTTAACCATTATAACATGTTAACTAGACAAGTGGGTAAGGTTAAGTAAATGTTTAATATGCTCACTAGACTAGATGGTGGGGTTAAGTAAACTTAGAACACTTAGTCGTTATAGCATGATGAATAAACATGGATAAGTTAATGAGAGACACTTAACCAGTATAACCTGATAAACGAGTAAGGTTAAGGAACACTTAACCAAATTGACATGATATATGGGTAGGTTAAGTCAACATGAACTACTGGATAACACTTAACCAATTTAACATGATAAGTGAATGGGTTAAGTTAACTTGAATTGACTAATGACACTTAACCAATCCAACATGACGAGAAAGAGAACTAAGTAGTAAACCTTAGTTAAGAGAACTAAGTAATAAACTTTAGTCAAGAAAGTCACGTAGAACATGAGAAGGAGCGAACGTCCGTCTGATCATAAAGATGGCTCCAACGAACTGGGGTACGAAGCACGCAGCTTCTAGGGGACGTGAGGGTACTCTTGGTATCCCTCTGTGAGGCTGCAGACGATCCTCCTAGGCTCACAGAGGTTAAGGTATGCGTTAGAAAAGCCAAGGGTATGCCTTGGTTGCAATAATAAGTCAAACTAAAGACTAGGATGGACCAGCGTGATTCGGCGAGACCCGTTTTTGCCCTGTGATAGCAACTCGTCGTCTACCTACCATCTTGAGTCAGTCGAGATACGTGAAGCAGAAAGGCGGAGAACTCCAACAGACCATATACTTGCTATCTAGTTATGGGTGAGGTTGGCCCATAATTTGTGGGGGCATAGAGGGGCCTTCGTACAGTTCTCATTCTTGATTTTCGTGGGTGCCTTTCATTTGTTAGTTGAGGGAAGGGTCTAGTAGGACCATAGCCACTGTAAAAGCAGACCTTAGCATCTGTAATCGGCAGATATCTGAAAGCTCCCGATCGAGTTCCGTGTTTCTTGACTAGCCCTGCCACAGGACTCGGGTCGCACATATAGAGGACATGTGCATCTAGACATTGATAACGATTCATGACACATACGTGGGGAAAGTCTAGGAACATATACCGCTCTGGGTAGTGTGTCCTAGCCTGGGGGGCATCGTTCGATAGGTAGCATAATCCCTAGTTGGACCAAGGTCGCATAAACCCTGAATCCGAGAAGCGTTCAATAGGTAGCATAAAACCCAGTGGCTCTGGGTAGTGTAAACCCTGGTTGAATCTTGGAAGCGCTTGATAGTAAACCCTAGATTAGATCTAGGTAATAAATGGAATCCCCATAATAGATGTACATCTGAAGGTAACCACAATTACGGGGATTGGGATCACGTTATCATATGATCATTTTATATAGATAACTAGTTTGGACACTAGTTAGGTAATGCAGAGATATAGAAATCAGTATAACAGGGTAGTCACGAAGCAGAGAAGGAGTAGAAGCGCATTCAGTTTATCAGTATATTCAGTTTATCAGTATATCCAGTTTATCAGTACATTCAGTTTATCTTGCCATATCATATCTCATGTTATCTTGATACTATGGTTTAGTCTTATATTTATTTTATTCATGTCATGACCCTTTTTCTCGTTTAAATGCTAAGAATCACTGAGCTTACCAGGCTTTATGTCTAACCTAGTTTGCTTTCGCCTCTTTTCTTCTGTTTCCCCCCTCCAGGTAGCCAGGGAGGGAATAGCTCAGCTCATTTTGGACCGTTACTCTTTTCGAGCATGAAGATTCTTTGATGCATTGCTTTGAACTCTATTTTTTACTGCTATGGCTGGCTCATGCTTTATTGGGGAATATCATTGTCAGTTTATGCTTCTTTATTTTAAACAAGACCTATGCTCTATTGTAATAAGTATTGGTGTTGTAAAACAAACTTTGTACAAGCTGTTTTTAATCAATAAAGGTTATTTATTTTCCACTGCTTTATTTGTCTGTCTTGTAATTTTTCTGCATCTTGTACCAAAAATGCTCCACCGAAGTTAAGGCATTCCCTTTGTGAGTGACCTTAACGGAGGTGGGGTGTTACACTTGGTATCAGAGCTGAAGGTTACCAGATCAGATAAAAAGATTTGAAAAAAAATTATTTTCAAATGGTTTTAAAAGAAGCATTTTCAAAAGAAAAGTTCTGTTTTAAAGGCATATTCCCCAAAGCCATATGCACTATCTTTTGATCCTCTGTTTGAATCTTTGTTTCCTTCTTTCCTGTGTCTCTGGGGCTCTTGGCTTTCTGGGAGGTAACCTCATCGCGACATGGTTCCGTAGGCTTGATGAGACTACGACACTTGTCAAAGGGAAAATAAGTGCCTAACTTCCACCTATAGCCGTAATTTTCTTTCGAGCTTTGTAGGATTCTCCGTGTGATGGAGGCAGCTTTCGAGAGACATGTCAACAAGTTACACAAGGATGGCAAAGTTGAGAATGAGGGAGTTTGGCTAAGGAGCACAACACAAGGACGAAGAACTCATGGATATGGACTTGGTTCACAAAGGAGGGGAGGAAAGAATAGTAAAACCTAAAACAAGAGGAAGTATCTTAATTTTGGTATAACGGGTCGTATAGTTAAGGGCAAGGGCAAGAACAAAGGACAGGATTTTCCGGAAGGCAAGTGCATGCTCCCACCGCTAGCATACCTGAGAGAGAGGCAGTAAGATTTCTGTTGATAGAGTTTTTCCCCTTTTATCATCCTATTAGTACTTCTTCTGATTTTAGCGCTTCACATTCGTATATATCTGCTTCCATAGTTGAGTATCTGCACCCTAGATATTGTATAGTAGAGGATCCCATTATAGTCTCAAATCCAATTGTTGGTTCGGCTCATTTATCGTTGACTTGTGAGGATTTGAGAATAGCTATATTAATGCTTATGTTTTTAGTTTCATGGGCTATGGGTTGATTCTAGGCATGGATTGGTTAGCTAGTAATTGTGAAACGAGGGTAGTTAGACTTTCGACTTGCCTCGGGTATACCCTCTAGATTTCGTGCGATCCCAAGGGATCAGTTTGTCTTAGCTACCTAGAATCACTTTATCTATCTATCTATCGACGATTTTTGATCCGTTGGAGTAGTCCATGAGTACGCTAGATATTTTGATTATGGTAGGGGTTTTCCCCCTAGAACTCGAGACAGACTTCCGCATACATCTAGATGACACTGCAAAGACAGTTATGCGATCAATGATAATTTTGGAGCAAGATTGGCGAGGATAGCCAGAATCGGTGAAGTGCTCAATTGTTTGGTTGTTTTGTTAGTATCATCTCACATAGATCGTCCAAATTTGGAGGAGGTATCCCTTGGGTGCTTGTCTGATATTGGTTTAGGCCTTTGGGGCCTGTGCTTGAGGGATGTCGAGTTCGACTAGGATGGTTTGCGTGAGAAATAAATGGTTGGGGCTGGCACCCTAAGTTAGAATGACCTTAAGAGAGGTAAAAAGCACATAGTAACCATTAGCTTTAGACCCTCAGATTTGCAACATGATGGATAAGCTAAGTAGAGGAGAGACCTCTAATCATCTTAGTATATACACTTGGATACCCTCTAGCACAGTAAGTGATCGAGGTCCTATCTTTACTAGTAGGTTTTGGAAATGGAGGTCAAGAAGCTTTGCAATCGTGAAGTTAAATTAGTTAAGGTATGATGGAGTGAAGCTCAAGAAGATGCAACTTAGAAGACTGAAGACTAGATACGTGCATCATACCCTTATCTTTTTGAGGGAATACCCGTGATTCCTCCTTTTCTGTTAAGTTCATACTAGTCTTTATCTTTTAAGGTATATCCTCCAAGTCATATCTTCGATCCTTAGGTAGAAGCCAATGGATGTAAACATGTGTTTGAAACATGTTATGATTGATTGTTGCCAGTGGTTGATCGTGGATGCATATACACACATTAGGCACTAGATTGACTTAATCACTTTCATATTGCATTTGCATATATGTATTTGTTGAACTTGATGTGTTATCCTGTGGACGTTGCATTTGAGTGAATGGTTGTGCAATCATATAGAAATAATATGTATCATTAGGATTGCATACATATTGGACGCATGGCACTGACATGATTTGCATTAAGGAGATCAACTGAATCAGTAGACCGCCTGATTTTGCACTAAATAAGGACATATACACACACTATGCATATGATTATGAAAGCATTAGAAATCTTTTTATTGACAATGGATGCTTGTGATTGAATGGTTGAGTAGATGGATTATTGGATGGTAGGACACATTCTTCCCAACTTGAAGATTTCGGGGACGAAATCCTTAAAGAGGGGAGGAGAATGTAACACCCCGTAATTCCATAAAATTAAGCTTCACAAATTAAAGTATAGTTAATTTTTAGAAGAAGAATCAAGGGAAATGGGTTACGCTATTGCGTTCGTCTCGAAATTCTGCTTGAGATAGAGTCTGAGTTTGCGTGAATCGGACTCCGTATGAAGGAGATATGGCCTTCAGAAGAATCAAGAATTAAAACGGTTCAAATCGAAATTCAAATTTCGAAATCAGAAGAAGAAGCGGGCTGGGCGGGAATTTTCCCGCCCAGCGACCAGGTCAACCAGGGGGTCGACCTTAGTGTCGACCTTTCCCCATACAGGTCGACCTTAGTGTCGACCTGGGCCTATTTTTTCCAGATCTGGACTGCACCGATTTTAACCTATTCTGGACGGACCGGATGGCTCCTAGGGCGATCTAATGGCTCTAAAACACTCTCTACACCTATAAAAGAATGCCTAGACCTAAGGTTCCTCCACACAAATTCTTTGAGGCATCTATATGTGTTTCTCTCTATTCTAGCCTCCACCATTAAAATAAATCTTATTTTCCATTAAAACAATTTATGGTTCTTCTTCAAATTTGAGATTCAAATCAAGTTAAAGCTTCGAGTTGGACCGTAGGCATTCCGCTTCAAGCAACGTCACTCGAATCGTAGCAAATCGCCGCAACACTATCTTATTATCCTTTCTAAACCGATCACTGTAAGTTCGGTTATTCTTTAGATTTGAACATGTAATTGGAATCGTTAATGTAATAAATCAAAATATAGAACTGTACCTATTTGCAAGTTAATTATCTTTGATTCATGCTTATGTCAAATCTAAAGTTATCTATGCCTTTGGATCTGATTTATGACTATGACTATGAGACTTTTGCCTAAGACTATGACTATGAAACTGTTGCCTATGAAGCTATTGCCTATGACTATGACTATGAGGCTTTTGCCTAAGACTATGACTATGAAACTGTTGCCTATGAAACTATTTCCTATGACTATGATTCATCACTATGAGACTGTTGCCCAAGATTTTGATTCATGACTATGAGACTATTGCCTATGACATTGATTAAGAAACTATTGTGATTAGTCACCCATGACTATTGTGGTTAATTGGTTAATTGCCTATAACTATTGTAGTTAGTTGCTTATGCCTATTCCCATTGTTACAATTAACCAATCATGTTGCACCTTGAACTGGCATTATGTTGGACCAAATCACCTATGCTTATTCCCTTAATTATGTTGGATCTCATATTTAGTCTGTAACTTAGCTAGTTTATTCCTATTCACTGTTATGTACATCGAACCTATTGGAGCCATTATTTTTGTATTTGGTTCATTATTGCATGCCTATTCTTTTATATCAATTCTTGTGCTTATCCCCTATTCCTTTTGTTAGTGCCATTTCGTGAGTACTTAGAAGACTTGTGAAATCATGTTATACGTACGATCATGACGCAAGGATTGAGCGTAGCTTAATTAAGTTAATTTGGCATAATAAATATGTTGGCATAGTCTGAATTGTCTTTAATAGTGAATAATTTACATGCATATTAGACTTAGGCATGAATGATAAATTTTTAATTGGCCGCAAAGTATGTAATTGGCATGTAAACCAAGTTTTGGACATGAGCGGTAAACTAGAATATTAAATCTACTTTTGACATGAACTGTAAATTGGAATATTAATCTAGATTGGGCATGAACTGTAAAAGGGGAATATTAAATCTAAATTGGTATAAACTGCAAGTTGGGATAATTGATAGATAAATCAAGTTTTGGGCATAGAATATAAGTATGTTAATTGGCATGAGAAATGAATATGGTCTTGGCTAAATTGATTTATGGAAAATTTACATAAATAGTAAATGTGTAAATTAGAGAAGAGGAAAATGCCTAACCCAAGGTTAGATTGAGTTGTGGTGTAAAACTGCCCAGAATCACCCGGCACATCCAGTAATCACAACAATACCTGTCTAATGTGAGAGGTTAGTGCATCAAGCCCAGAAAGACCCGAGGTTAGACTGAGTTGTGGTGTAAAACTGTCCGGAACCGACTGGCATATCCAGTAACCACAACAATACCTGTCTAATGTGAGTGGTTGGTGCTTTAATTAATTAATTAATTAAAGCTCATGAACAATCAAGCTAGAAACGGTGAGGTTAAGTAATTAAGGAAACACTTAACCAACTTAACATGTTAACAAGACAAGAAGGGTGGGGTTAAGTAATTGAGAAAACACTTACCCAATTCAACATGTTAACTAGACAAGATTGATAGGGGTTAAGTTAATTTGGACACTTAACCAAATCAACATGTTAACGAGGCAAGATTTGTGGGGGTTAAGTAATTAAGGAAACACTTAACCATTATAACATGTTAACTAGACAAGTGGGTAAAGTTAAGTAAATGTTTAATATGCTAACTAGACTAGATGGTGGGGTTAAGTAAACTTAGAACACTTAGCTGTTATAGTATGATGAATAAAAAGGGATAAGTTAATGAGAGACACTTAACCGGTATAACCTGGTAAACGAGTAAGGTTAAGGAACACTTAACCAGTTTGACATGATATATGGGTAGGTTAAGTCAACGTGAACTACTGGATAACACTTAACCAATTTAAAATGACAAGTGAATGGGTTAAGTTAACTTGAATTGACTGATGACACTTAACCAATCCAACATGACGAGAAAGAGAACTAAGTAGTAAACCTTAGTTAAGAGAACTAAGTAGTAAACCTTAGTCAAGAAATCCACGTAGAACACGAGAAGGAGCGAACGACCGTCTGATCATGAAGAAGGCTCCAACGAACTAGGGTACGAAGCACGTGGCTTCGAGGGGACATGAGGGTACTCTTAGTATCCCTCTGTGAGGCTGCAGATGATCCTCCTAGGCTCACAGAGGTTAAGGTCTATGTTAGAAGAGCCAAGGGTATGCCTTGGTTGCAATAATAAGGCAACCTAAAGACTAGGATGGACCAGCGTGATTTGGGAGACCAGTTTTTGCCCTGTGATAGCAACTCGTCGTCTACCTACCATCTTGAGTCAGCCGAGATACGTGAAGCGGAAAGGCGAAGAACTCCAACATACCATATACTTGCTATCTAGTTATGGGTGAGGTTGTCCCATAGGTTTGTGGGGCATAAAGGGGCCTGCATACAGTACTCATTCTTGATTTTCGTGGGTGCCTTTCACTTGTTAGTTGAGGGAAGGGTCTAGTGTGACCATAGCCACTGTAAAAGCAGACCTTAGCATTTGCAATCGGCAGATATCTGAAAGCTCCCGACCGAGTTCCATGTTTCTTGACTAGCCCTGCCACGGGACTCGGGTCGCACATATAGAGGACATGTGCATCTAGACATCGATAACGATTCGTGACACATACGTGGGGAAAGTCTGGGATCATATACCGCTCTGGGTAGTGTGTCCTAGCCTAGGGGGGAATCGTTGGATAGGTAGCATAATCCCTAGTTGGACCTAGGTCGCATAAACCCTAAATCCGAGAAGCGTTCAATAGGTAATATAAACCCCAGTGGCCCTGGGTAGCATAAACCCTAGTTGAATCTAGGAAGCGCTCGATAGTAAACCCTAGATTAGATCTAGGTAACAAATGGAATCCCCATAATAGATGTACACCTGAAGGCAACCACAATTACGGGGATTGGGATCACGTTATCATATGATCATTTTATATAGATTACTAGTTTGGACACTATTTAGGTAGTGCAGAGATATAGAAATCAGTATAACAGGGTAGTCGCGAAGCAGAGAAGGAGTAGAAGCGCATTCAGTTTATCAGTACATTCAGTTTATCTTGCCATATCATATCCCATGCTTATCCCATGTTATCTTGATACTATGGTTTAGTCTTATATTTAGTTTATTCATGTCATGACCCTTTTCCTCGTTTAAATGCTAAGAATCACTGAGCTTACCAGGCTTTATGTCTAACCTAGTTTGCATTTGCTTATTTTCTTCTGTTCCCCCCGGTAGCCAGAGAGGGAATAGCTCAGCTCATTTTGGATTGTTACTCTTTCCGAGCATGTAGATTCTTTTACACATTGCTTTGAACTCCATTCTCTACTGCTATGGCTGGCTGGCTCATGCTTTATTGGGGCATATCATTGTCAGTTTATGCTTCTTTACTTTAAACAAGACAGATGCTCTATTGTAATAAGTATTGGTGTTGTAAAACAATCTTTGTACAAGATGTTTTTAATCAATAAAGGTTATTTATTTTCCGTTGCTTTATTTGTCTGTCTTGTAGTTTTTCTGCATCTTGTACCAAAAATGCTCTGTTGGATCTAGATTAACCCTAGAGGGGGGTGAATAGGGTTTATCATAGTTTTTAACTGAATTAAAAAACTAACGAGATATATATAATAATAAACAGATTACAGAATATAGCAGAAGCAGAAATGCAGAAAATAAATCACACATAGATATACCCAGCTTCGGCAAATCCCTACCTACTGCTGCATTTCTAAGGTTTCTACTAGGTGATAGAATAGATCCCGCATACAAGACCATGTACACTCGCAAACCCTGCTCCTATTCTAACCCTACGCTAAAAACCGTAGACTGGTCGATATCCCCTCGATTAGTTTTCCCCTGATTACAACCCCGTAACCAGTAACCCAGATTTTACAGACTCTGTCAACTGTCAGTCAACTCCTTGACTGAAAATCCTAGTATTTTATAGACACTAGAAACTGGTTGTTTGTTTACAAAGAAGACAATTAAAAAAAAACAAATTGAAAAATAACACAAGCTAAACCCTAGGAGTTAAAATAAAAAGGGTCATCCCCTTTTAAAATTAAAAACACTTAAGCCCTTGATTTCTTGGCCGGCCCATTTGCAAATTTTCAAACCCGTTCATTTTGTTTCTTCAAAAAACATAGCGGCTAGGGTTTCTTCCCCAAATCAAATCGCTTGCTTCGTGGAAATGAATCTTTGTCCCTTCGATTTGTTGTGGCTTTATGATGCGTTCTTGTTCACTGATTTGGGGCTTTCAGGCGATCGAAACTCTTGTGAAAATTGTGAGTTATCTAGATAACATTTCTTTTTGTTGCTTTGGAATTGTTGTGGTTTTCAATTTTTATCATACTTGTGATGAAGTTCGTGATATGTATATATGGATTAGAAACGAACCCTAGAACTCTGATTTCATGTTTATGGCTTGACTGATTTGCTCCCTGATTTGTGCGGTTTCCTTTGATTAAATTGATCCCTTTTTTATTGCGAAATTGTTGTTCCCATGATTTTAAAACTCTGCCCCAAACATAGTTGCTTACTTCAAAAACTTATATGGTCAAATCTGGAAACAAATTAATCCCTTGCATGTTTTCAATTACTTGCCTTTCCCATTGTTGATTTGCACGATTTAAAAAGGATTTGTTGGCTTTGAGAACTTTCCTGATATGTTGTGATTTGCTGAATCATCACTGTGAACTACTGGAAACAAAATGAAAGATTTCCTTTGCTGCACCTTGTATAATTTACAAACTTGCCAAAAGTTTGGAGATAATTTCTATCCCAAAATAATGTTGTGACATATTAGTTTAAATCTAAAGTAAATTAAAAACCCTTGCATGTCAGATTGAAAGACTGGAAACAAAAAAATAGTTTCCATAGCTCCTTGCGAGATTGATAAACATTGCCGAGAATGAATTGGTCAAGTCACCATTCCATATTTGATCAAATCCAAGCATTAACTATGTTTTACACTGATCCCATGAATGATTTAAATGCTTTCCACACATGTGCTCTTTGATTCACCGTTGACATAAATTTGTCATGAATTGCTTGAATATTTCTTCATTGTAGAACTGGAAAGGAATTTCCCATTTTTGAAAAGCTGCTTTAGTGAGTCACATTGAATTATTTTCGTGTGCATTTCTGGACAAGCTTGCATGTTGATTTCTTGCATTGTATACATACATACTACCATATATGTACACACTCTGATTTGCTTGATTTGTGAATATGGACTATTTGCTTTTGTCCATCCATGCTTATTAATGCAGTGACCATACTCCATGCAGCCTTGTTTTATGTATCATTGCTGAAATGAATGCTTATTTTGCTATGCAAAATTTCAATGCAATGAACACCATTAAAATTCCCTCTCATGTTGTGTTTCTATATATACATATATATATATATATATATATGCATTATATACATATATGTTTAACAAGTTTGTTGGTCTGCATGGTCAATTGATCAGTCATGTATCCTGACCATATATACTTATGGCACTTTGGTCACTTGTCTTGCTGGACCATGCATTTGCTGTTTCTCCATTACTGCTTTGGCCATTGCACCATGATCTTGTGAACCCACTTGTGTATATGTTGTTGATTTCTGAACTATGCTAAACTATGTCATGTAGCTTTGAACTGCCTTGACCACTTTAAAAAAACTGAAGTTAGCTCATATATGTTTGTATGATCTCATTTGTGTTGCACTGAGTTGGTACATGCACAAAAATGTTTTAACCATATTAGTGCAGACTTGTGCATTTTGAGTTTGGGTTGAAACTGAGATGTGTTGCTAATCCAAATTTGTTTGCTAAAGTACACTTCATATGTTGTAGCACCACCATTCTGTCTTGCCATGAATTGTTGCGCCATCCACTACACCATGCTATTTGCCTGTTCACATTCATGTTGTTTCATTGAGTGATCTGCCATGGATCTTGATGCTGTTTAAAAACTGAGTTTGCCTTCATGTTTGTGCTGCTTAAGAAAATGATTTGCCAAGATAAATCACTTGATTTTGAGCTGAAATTTTTGATTTGCCACTTGTTTTCATTGCTAAGCTGATTTTCATCTTTCTGCTTTGATTTGATTGTCCCACTGATGACTGTGCACTGAGTCGAGATGGTCCACGTGGCTACTCCTCAGTAGCACTCTGATTGGCGTGGCAGTGCACGTGTGTATTTTTATACACGTGTGTATATGCAGCCAACAGACAAGATTTCCTATCCCTGTACTATATACAAACTGGCTAGACACAGATGAATCAGATCAAGTCATGAAAAATGATGAGAAACACACCAGAAATCTGAGGCGAATAAAAAATTAAAATAAAAAATTATATTCGCATGTGTTCAGTATTATTTCTATTGCAGTGTACTCTGTGTGTGTTCATTTTTATGACACGTGTAGATGACTGGACTGACTGGAAGATGATGTAAAGCAGAAGACTGAAGACAGTGTTGAGTGTCAATATGTAAATGTGTCAATCTATGTATGTAAATATGACTGTATACTGAGTGTGAGAGTTTCAGAGAGGAACTGATGTGAAATATATTACTGAGAAATTGTACAAATAGTTGGAGTTGTAAATTTGTACTGTTTAAATATTGAAATAAAATATTCTATTCAAATAAAATACTGTGTGAATATTAAATTTCTATACAGTTGTATTTTATTTAAACAGAAATATTATATTCATGTTTGTGGTGTTATATAATAGTACAATAACAAACCCATTTAAAATAAAATATATTTGTTTGTTATCATCAAACAAAAATCATATAATTGTGTATACAACACCGTTATATACAACAATCTCCCCCTTTTGATGATGACAAACAAATATGAAGATTTTGAATATAATAAATGTGTTTGAGAGTGAAGAACTGAACTTCCCCTATTTGAAAGCTCCCCTACAACAGAAACTCCCCCTATTATCGTGAATGAGTGAAAATAATGAATTTTCAAAATTAAAAATATTTATACAATATTCATTCATAAATCAAAATCTCAATTCTTTATCATAAATCAAAATCTCAATTCATTCTCCCCCTTTTGTTATCATCAAAGGGACGTAAAAATTAAAATATAGATGAAGAATGACTAGAAATATAATATCAGCTTAAGAGGAAGAACAGTCATCATAAATCTCAATCAGTCAAACAAAAATCATAATATTCTAAGAACAGGTGGTATATTTCACATTGTAGAGAATGACGAATTTACGATGAATTTTATATAAAATGAGGAGAGTTACAAAAAAAAATGAGTTCCATTTATTTTCAAAAAAAAAAATTAGCACAAAAACAACGATGGATTTGGACTATTATTATAATTTCAACTTAAGTGACAATATTGTATATTCTCAAATCCCAATACCTACCAATCAACAAATCATAATACATGTCATTAGTGACGATCTTTTTCTGGTTTGATTCTCTGAGTTGCTTTGTTTGCTTCCGTCGGCTCCTTTCGACTCCGACAACATGGGACGGGTGGCTTCTCCGCTGTAGGCGTATAGTGGACACAGATTTGGTTCACTATACGGGTTACCAGAGAGGTGGCCTCCCATGTTTGTCCAGGCCTAAGGCTGCCCCTTCGTGTCCCTTTGCTAGAATTTTACCCACATCACTGGTCTATCAATCTAATGATAGATCGGCATTGGTAAAATTCACACAGCAACATGTGTTGTCTCTGATGAGCAACTCCACACTTTTGTCTGATTTTATTTGTCTTGATTTAGCTGGTTTTCCTGCGTATTCTTATTTTTTGGTTTCTTGTTCTTCCCCACCTTTAACTCTCCCCTCTGGTTCTCCTTCCTCTGTTTCGTCCCCTTCTCCATTTCTTAGTAAAGCCGAGATAGCAATCATAAATGATCGCTATCTCGGCTTACTAAGAATTCTTGCCCGTCCTGGTCTTCGGCATCGGCCTCTAGTCGTTACTCTTCGAGTCTGCTGAGCTCTTTAGGTTTCGCTAGATCTTGTGAGGTGACGTCACATTTGACTACCCTCCCATCGCGTCGTAGTCGTCGTGCGGCTCCTCGCACTCCCCGCACCATTCGCACACGCTCTATAGCGGCGTTCGAGAGGATCGTTAGATCTACTCGACATACTCTTTACCGTATTTGAGCCGCCTGTGCTTTCGGCCTCTGGATCTTGCTTCTTGTGTTTTTTCGGTTCTCTTCATGGCGTGCTTTCCTTTCTGGAACGTTCGGGGTATCGGGAATGAAGCGTCCATAGCTCGACTCAAACGCATTGTTCGAAAACACTCCACCTGCTTGATTGCGTTGCTGGAGCCTTTAGTGGGACATGGTGCAACCTCCTCCTCGGTATTATATCTTGGTTTTGGCGGTGCCTTAGCAAACGCGTCCGGAAAGATTTGGATCATGTGGTCCAAAGGTGTGGTTGTCCACCCTGCCTTCGATTCGGATCAGCTTTTGTCTGTGGCCTGTTCTTTGCCTTCCCTTTCTTCTTCCTTTCTTTTCTCGGCGGTCTATGCCAAGTGCGATCGGATTGAGAGGCAATCCCTTTGGGAGGACATTCACTCTCTGTCTGATCTGGGGTTTTCTGTATCAGTGTTAGGTGGCGACTTCAATTTCGTCGCCAGCCATGCATAAAAGCGTGGTGAAAACGCAGTGAACCGGTTAGCGGTTACGGATTTCAACGCTTTCATCGTCTCTTCTGGTCTCTCTGAAGTGTTGTTTGTTGGTTCGGCCTTCACATGGTGTAACAACCAAGAGGGCCCAAACCGGATTCTATCTAGGCTAGATAGAATTTTCGCTTCTGAAGGTTGGTTCAGCCTGCCTTTCTCGTTCTCCATCTCTCATCTGCATCGTACATTCTCTGACCATGCTCCGATGCTCCTTAGTTGTTCTCCTCTTTCCAATTCTGGCCCATCCTCTTTTAGGTTCCAAAGTATGTGGCGTTCCCACCATTCCTTCCTTAGGATAGTAGAGGATTCCTGGCTATCCCCTATGAGAGGTCCCCCTTGTGTGGTTTTCTCACGCAAGCTGAAGCGCCTTAAGATCCGTCTCAAGGAGTGGAATCTGCAGGTTTTCAAGAATATTTTCGACCGTGTTAGAGCGGCTGAAGAAATTCTCGTTCTTGCAGAAGCTGCTTTTGATGAGGAGCCCAATGCCACTAACCGTGAGGCTTGGGCTCTGGCACAACTTGCCTTCTCTTCGAAGCTTCGTATCGAACACGACCACTTGCGCCAGAAAGCCAAAATCAAGTGGGTTGTGGAAGGTGATACGAATTCCAAATTTTTTCACTCCACCATTCGGAAGAAGAATGGTCTTCTCTCCATTCGTCAGATCCAGCGCCCTGATCTTACTTTGGCTTCTACCCCCGAGTAAAGTCAAAGTGACTATCCTATCCCACTTCCAATCCTTCCTTTCTTGCCTTTCGGTCCCGGCATCTGACCAGTCCCTCCTTGCTTTCATTCCTAGACTGATCCTTCCGTCGAACAACGCTGACCTAGCTGCACCTCCTTCTTCAGATGAAATACGTTCTTGCGTATTTGCTCTAAGCAAGGACAGTGCTAGCGGGCCAGATGGTTTTAACGGAGTGTTTTACAGGAGTGTGTGGCCCATCATTCAGGCCGACTTTTGTCTCGCCATCCAATCCTTCTTTTCTGGTGGAGACCACCCCGTCGGATGGACATCCACCAATTTAGTTCTTATCCCAAAGTGTGATATTTCTGCTTCCTGTGTAGACTTCCGTCCCATCAGCTTGTGTAACTTCTCAAACAAGGTCATTTCCAAGGTGTTAACTTCTAGGCTAGCACCGTTTCTTGAGCGTCTTATTTTTTCTTCTCAGGCTGGGTTTGTCAAAGGACGGCTTATCACTGATAACATTCTATTAGCCCAGGAGCTGATTTCTCAGATTGATAAAAAGGTTCGTGGCTCTAATGTGGTTGTTAAGCTAGATATGGCTAAAGCTTACGATCGCATGTCATGGTTCTTCGTAATCAAGGTTCTAAGGGCCTTCGATTTTCCGAAACCCCTAATCGACGTGGTCTGGAGACTAATATCCAACTGCTGGTTTTCTGTTCTCATTAACGGATCGGCTACAGGGTATTTCAGGTCCGGGAGAGGCCTGCGTCAGGGAGACCCCTTATCCCCCTCTCTTTTCGTCCTTGCTGCTGAGGCTTTCGTTCGTGGACTGCATTCCCTAACGCTAGCCGGGCAGATCCATCGGTTCGGTATCCCGAGGGGTTGCCCTCTGATTTCTTCCTTATCTTTCGCTGACGACATCATCATTTTCACGAATGGTTCTCGTTGCTCTATTCGTCGCCTGATTGATCTTATTAGGCAGTATGAGAGTTGCTCCGGGCAACTCGTGAATATGGCCAAGTGCTGTTTTGTGCCATCGAAAGACCTGTCGATGACTAGATCCTCCTGGATAGAGTCCAGCACGGGCTTTAAGGCGACCTCTCTTCCTCTTCCTTATCTAGGCATTGTGCTTTATCGTGGTAGGAAGCTGAACGCCATTTTTGACCCCCTAACTGACAAAGTGAGGGGTAAGATTATTAAGTGGAATGCTTCCCTCATCTCTCAAGCTGGAAGACTTGTTCTCCTCAAGTCTGTCCTTGAGTCTGTGGGATCTCACATCTTCGCAGCTATGACTCCCACTGCTTCCTTCTTCCGCTCCTTCCGGTCCTTAGCTTCGTCCTTTTTTTGGGGAAACAAGGACAACGTTTCTCGTCATCACTGGGTTTCTTGGAACACTATTTGTCGTCCCAAAGATGAGGGAGGTCTTGGCCTCCGTAACCCTAAGGACATTTGTTTGGCCTTCGCTTGTAAGCTTTGGGCGAGGTTTGGAGCGGACAACTCTCTTTGGGCATCGTTCCTCCATGCCAAGTATCGATCGCTTGCTAGCACGAATTTTACCAGCATCCCGTCCTACTCCAGTGAGACACGGAAACGTATGCAATCCGTAAAGGCTTTAACGGATGCCCATGGGGATGGTACCATCTGGAATGGCAGCCCTTTCTCCCTTAAGGCGACATGGGAGTCTGTTCGTTCGCTAGGCCCGCATCTCCTTGTTTTCAGCCTCATTTGGAATGTTCGCATTTCGCCGAAGGTGTCCTTATTTATGTGGAAAACGTTGCAAAACGGATTACCCATAGATGAGAACCTTCAGCGTGTTGGAATCCCTCTCGTGTCCAGATGTAAATGATGCTACGTTGGAAGCACCGAGACCTCCTTTCATCTGTTGATCTCTGGTAGTTGTGCCTGGGTTGTTTGGAACTATTTCGGGAATCTGATGGGTTGCCGAGGTAATGCCACCTCTTTGGAAGGTTTACTGAGTTTTTGGTGGGCTAAAAACTTAGGTAAATCCTCCGTCGTCTGATTCCCTGTTTGATCTGTTGGCACATTTGGTGCTCTAGGAACAAGGCAGTTTTTGATGACGTGCCTATGGACCCTCCTTCTATTATCCGCAAGGTGAGGAACGACGTGTTTCTCGCCTTCCGTGGTCGTCCTTTCCGTGGCGTTTTGGGAGACCGAGCTAGGAGTCTTGTAGTTTTTTTTGATATTACACCTTCGGCGGCTAGCCAAAGGTCCGGTATCGGCTGATTTAGTGGTTTTGGTTTGAGCAGTGCTGTGGTTTTGGTTTTGTTGCAGTTTTCTTCATTTAGCTTTCCTTTTTCCTATCTCCCCCTCCCCCCCCCCCCCCCCGGACTTACGCTGTTTGCTAGTTATGCAGATGTTGGTTTTCAGGTTGCTGGGTTGGCTTGTACAGAGCTTGCTGGGAGGATTCTTGGTTTTCTCTGGAACTTCTTTTGCTGAGGATTCTTGGTTGAGTAGTTGGTTGTGTACTTTCCTTCGTCTATGGAGCGAAGAGATGCCAACCACCCATTATGTCCTACCGGCATTGGTCTTTCTACCTATTTGGAGGCTAGTGCTCAGATTGTAACAACCCGTAAAATCTGGGCCAGTTTAAAATTTTTATTTTGGCCATTTTAGCGAATTTTGATTATTTAAAATGAATTATTTTAAATAATATTGACGAGAAATTTATTTTGAATTGAATTCGAACGTATATATTATATACGTCGTCGTTAGAATATATAATATTTATATATAATTATAAATAGAATTGAAAATGGCGCGGTAGTTCGATAATTCGATTTCAAACTTCAATTGAACGTACCGGGTGCAAAACAATCCGGATTTTAGTGAAACTAAAAATAATGGGATCTAATTGATAATATCTTTTCAACGAATCCGAATAATCAAGATTTCATATCGGGAATAAAAAGATATGTCCAGTTGAAAATTCTGAATAGTCGCTATAGAATTCAGGCCCTTAAAAAATGGACATTTTGCAAATGACCTCGGATTTCGACGAAACCACTTTTGTTGGGTCCGTGATGTCGAGTTATCGCTAGGTTTCAAATTTCATAATTTTTCGAATCAGTATGTGAGCGTGGCAAAGGAAAACGCGTTTGACCAGTTTCAGTTGATTTTAATCGACTGGAAAATGACCATTTTTCAAACGGTCTCAGAATTTGACGAAACTAGTTTTGTTAGGACCGTATCGTCAATACGAAGCTAGAAAATATTTTTCAGGAATTTTTCTAGTTAGTATGTGACCCCGGTAATTTGAAATGTACGTTTAAAATTCAATATAGTGATTTAAATTGTAAATTTCAACAGAAACTGATTGTAACGATCAAATCAGCTAGCGATACATATCCCATTGTGTTCGGAATGGGGGTAAAACGCTATGGACGACAGGTGGTGTTGTTATGGAAATTTGAAAGATATATTTATATCGTTATTTTCAATACGACATTTGTTAATCGTAGGATTTGATATTGAATATAAGCCGATATATTTTCTATTCAGAGCCTTATATTGAATATCAAATGTGATTTGGGTTTGTCGTGAATGGTGTCTTCACTAACACTGTTCTTGAACCCAGTTGAGAAAAGATTAAATCTTTTTATTTAGATTTAATGAAGTGTACCAATTAAATGATATTTAATTGGAATTGAATTGATATTGATTTTTGGGTTTATCGTGAACAGGGTTTTAAATAACACTTGTTCTTTAACCCGATAATTAATGAATGTGATTTTGGGTTTATCGTGAACCGTGTTTTAAATGACACTGATTCTTTAACCCAGTTAACGATTAAAACTGAGTGGAGTTTTAATGAATCTTTAATTAGATTGAAAAGATCGAAAATGGAGTATCACCAGTTTTGCTCCAGGCGATAGTTAAATCTTTAATTAGATTTGAACGTGAAATGGTAATTGAATTTACCGATAACACTGTGGTGTTAGATATGAAGTATTACCAGTTTTACTTCATGGGATGAATAGGTTGGGATTGGGAAATTAAAACAAATGATTACTTCGGTAAGGTTCGCTAATCCCGACTAGTTTGAATTGATATTCAAAAATGGATTAAAGAATAAATTCAAGGAATTTATCTTTGATAAAATTAATGGGAATCTTTCCCTATGAATGTGAAATTTAGAAACTAACTGTCGGTTAGCCAAGCAGAATGGTTTTCTGGATATTGATCTGATGTTGGTTTCGGCCTTCGGGGTTAATATTTGGGAAATTATTCTCTTGATTAATTTACGGTTAGTGACTGATGGATTGGAATGAGGCGTATGTTGTGTTTGTGTAACACTTATTTAAAATATACGCGAGTTATTCGGGAAGACCGGGTTTATCCCATTCTGAATAACTGATACGACGATAAGTCGAAGATGAAGACGATGGTCGAAGACCGGAGGTCTTCACGTCGTTTGGGTGATAACTGATGATCTTGATTGGGCTGTACACCCAAGAAGATGGAAACAGTTGGTGATCGTCCAGACGTACTTGGAGATCGATGGATATGCGGGGTACTAGGTGCCTCCGGTTTCGTTCAGACCCAGAACGGACTTGTAAATGGACTGTGTGTCTGACATCGGATTTCATTCTGTGTGACTGATATCGGTTGCATAGAATGGTTTGCCTGTGTGGCATGCTAAGATGCAAATGATCAAGGCTTCTGTTGAAAAGCAAAGTCTTGTGGTGATGATCAAAGCACGGCCTTTGTGGCGTAGCTTTGTGTAACGTTTACCTCGCGTGTTTCACACCAGGTATGAACCAAAAACGGGAGACGGACCTCAGGGAGGACATGCGTTTCTTTCTAGTTAGAAGTGGCGTCAGTGGTTTTACACGCCCTGACGAGTTTGACTTATGTGGTTGTTGCTGTTGCGAGGCGCCTCGGATTGATCGGTCGTTCTCGAACCGATGGAGCCATTCGTTGGCTCGTTTACGCCCCAAAGGGCGGGGAAACGCAGTGTTCAGGCATTTTAATCCACATCGGTGGACCGGCCCTGACGATCCAAAGGCTTGACAGAGTACTTGCCTGAGGCTCGGACTAGACAGTCTCGAATCGGTTGAGGACTATCTTTTGCCTCGGTTCATAGACGGAAATCCAATTTCCAAATACGTGACATTTGCGGTTTTAATTGTAATCCTATATATGGCGACATAGTGGGATGGGGCGCTTATGCCGCCTATGATTGATACTTATGATTTGAAGTGTTTTATACACTATGCACTTATAATAGTATCAAATGATTTGTTTTAAAACGTATCAAGCATTCTTTGGCTGTTATAAGGGAAAACCCTATCCTCGACTGCGTTGCATTGTGTGATGGGACCTGGGTCTTATAACAGCTTCATTTTTCTTTATTTAGCATTGCGCTGTTTGTTTTATGCACTGGTATTCTTGGGAGGAAACCCGTTCCGTGTTATACGGCGTGGTCCCTTGATTTACCTAATGATTTAAAATAAAGATTAATAACTGTTTTAGTTCTCACACCAGTCCCATGACTGACCTGGAGTTTATTGTTTTAACCTAAACTCTGGGTGCCCCTATTTTGACACGGGCAGCTAGTAGTTTCGGTTTTGCAGATTTATATTCACAGGATCCTGGTTTACAGCTGGAACGATATCCGGAAAGCTTTGTATCCGTATATCTACTCCTAGTTGTGTATTATATTATTTTCCGCTGCTATGTATTTAAATGTAATTAAATCTCTGATATTTCTGTGTAATATTCATTTTTACTCTGTATATTCTTGTAATCTGATGCATTGTTGTAATATACAATGAAACGTTCTTCTGTATGAGTTCTGTTGTGGCTTGTTCTCGAACTATCCGACGCTTTCCTCTACGGGGAGGTTGCGGGTCTTTACACGTGGTATCAGAGCTTTGGTTAAACTCAAATCTTTGGGGTACAACTCGTTAGAACTGAACAAAAGACTCATCAGAGGTAGGATTAGTAATGTCCTATAAAAGAATCCTCATTAGAGATAGAATCAGTAGCATTCTAGAATGAGTGTCTCGTTAGAGATGGGGTTAGAAATGCCCCAGAATGAGTCGAGAGTTATTTGTTTATAAATAACGTATTTGTGATTATATATATAATCTGATTTTAGAAAATATGATTTTAAATATATAAAATTATATATTTGAAAATATCATCAATTAATTGATTGATGTTTGTGTTGTTGGTTTACTTGTTTGATAATTTTTAACCATTTAGCCAATTGAACCAAATAGTAAACTGTATTGAAATTTGGTTGCAAATGCATGCATATACTTGCACTTACATTGAACAGGTCATAGCAAGGAGGCTAGAGCAGAGAATAAAATTTGTTTGCCCGACAAATAGGTACATGTTTACTACATAATTTACTGTTTTGTTTAAGTGATAACGATTTTGTGAGCCTATTGGCTAGCCGCTTGGCTTTTTCTTTTTCTTTTTGAGATCTGAAGGACCGGGAATGCTATTTGCGATTTCCCGATGCTCCCGGTGCAGGGGAGGTTATGGCGAAATTTTTCGAAAATTTAGGGTGTTAGCCAAATTTTTGAAATTTTGAAAATTCTCAGAAACTGAAAAGTTGGAGAATGCAAGCCAGATCGAACGTAGAGCTTAATAATCAAACCACTTTCGACTTTGTTCCTTTTCGGGGACGAAAAGTTTTAAGTGGGGGAGATTGTAACAACCCGTAAAATCTGGGCCAGTTTAAAATTTTTATTTTGGCCATTTTAGCGAATTTTGATTATTTAAAATGAATTATTTTAAATAATATTGACGAGAAATTTATTTTGAATTGAATTCGAACGTATATATTATATACGTCGTCGTTAGAATATATAATATTTATATATAATTATAAATAGAATTGAAAATGGCGCGGTAGTTCGATAATTCGATTTCAAACTTCAATTGAACGTACCGGGTGCAAAACAATCCGGATTTTAGTGAAACTAAAAATAATGGGATCTAATTGATAATATCTTTTCAACGAATCCGAATAATCAAGATTTCATATCGGGAATAAAAAGATATGTCCAGTTGAAAATTCTGAATAGTCGCTATAGAATTCAGGCCCTTAAAAAATGGACATTTTGCAAATGACCTCGGATTTCGACGAAACCACTTTTGTTGGGTCCGTGATGTCGAGTTATCGCTAGGTTTCAAATTTCATAATTTTTCGAATCAGTATGTGAGCGTGGCAAAGGAAAACGCGTTTGACCAGTTTCAGTTGATTTTAATCGACTGGAAAATGACCATTTTTCAAACGGTCTCAGAATTTGACGAAACTAGTTTTGTTAGGACCGTATCGTCAATACGAAGCTAGAAAATATTTTTCAGGAATTTTTCTAGTTAGTATGTGACCCCGGTAATTTGAAATGTACGTTTAAAATTCAATATAGTGATTTAAATTGTAAATTTCAACAGAAACTGATTGTAACGATCAAATCAGCTAGCGATACATATCCCATTGTGTTCGGAATGGGGGTAAAACGCTATGGACGACAGGTGGTGTTGTTATGGAAATTTGAAAGATATATTTATATCGTTATTTTCAATACGACATTTGTTAATCGTAGGATTTGATATTGAATATAAGCCGATATATTTTCTATTCAGAGCCTTATATTGAATATCAAATGTGATTTGGGTTTGTCGTGAATGGTGTCTTCACTAACACTGTTCTTGAACCCAGTTGAGAAAAGATTAAATCTTTTTATTTAGATTTAATGAAGTGTACCAATTAAATGATATTTAATTGGAATTGAATTGATATTGATTTTTGGGTTTATCGTGAACAGGGTTTTAAATAACACTTGTTCTTTAACCCGATAATTAATGAATGTGATTTTGGGTTTATCGTGAACCGTGTTTTAAATGACACTGATTCTTTAACCCAGTTAACGATTAAAACTGAGTGGAGTTTTAATGAATCTTTAATTAGATTGAAAAGATCGAAAATGGAGTATCACCAGTTTTGCTCCAGGCGATAGTTAAATCTTTAATTAGATTTGAACGTGAAATGGTAATTGAATTTACCGATAACACTGTGGTGTTAGATATGAAGTATTACCAGTTTTACTTCATGGGATGAATAGGTTGGGATTGGGAAATTAAAACAAATGATTACTTCGGTAAGGTTCGCTAATCCCGACTAGTTTGAATTGATATTCAAAAATGGATTAAAGAATAAATTCAAGGAATTTATCTTTGATAAAATTAATGGGAATCTTTCCCTATGAATGTGAAATTTAGAAACTAACTGTCGGTTAGCCAAGCAGAATGGTTTTCTGGATATTGATCTGATGTTGGTTTCGGCCTTCGGGGTTAATATTTGGGAAATTATTCTCTTGATTAATTTACGGTTAGTGACTGATGGATTGGAATGAGGCGTATGTTGTGTTTGTGTAACACTTATTTAAAATATACGCGAGTTATTCGGGAAGACCGGGTTTATCCCATTCTGAATAACTGATACGACGATAAGTCGAAGATGAAGACGATGGTCGAAGACCGGAGGTCTTCACGTCGTTTGGGTGATAACTGATGATCTTGATTGGGCTGTACACCCAAGAAGATGGAAACAGTTGGTGATCGTCCAGACGTACTTGGAGATCGATGGATATGCGGGGTACTAGGTGCCTCCGGTTTCGTTCAGACCCAGAACGGACTTGTAAATGGACTGTGTGTCTGACATCGGATTTCATTCTGTGTGACTGATATCGGTTGCATAGAATGGTTTGCCTGTGTGGCATGCTAAGATGCAAATGATCAAGGCTTCTGTTGAAAAGCAAAGTCTTGTGGTGATGATCAAAGCACGGCCTTTGTGGCGTAGCTTTGTGTAACGTTTACCTCGCGTGTTTCACACCAGGTATGAACCAAAAATGGGAGACGGACCTCAGGGAGGGCTGCGTTTCTTTCTAGTTAGAAGTGGCGTCAGTGGTTTTACACGCCCTGACGAG
Source organism: Allium sativum (assembly GCA_030737875.1). Classification (NCBI taxonomy): domain Eukaryota; kingdom Viridiplantae; phylum Streptophyta; class Magnoliopsida; order Asparagales; family Amaryllidaceae; genus Allium; species Allium sativum. The sequence goes on along the minus strand of CM060913.1, from coordinate 142,712,828 downwards.
TTTGACTTATATGGTTGTTGCTGTTGCGAGGCGCCTCGGATTGATCGGTCGTTCTCGAACCGATGGAGCCATTCGTTGGCTCGTTTACGCCCCAAAGGGCGGGGAAACGCAGTGTTCAGGCATTTTAATCCACATCGGTGGACCGGCCCTGACGATCCAAAGGCTTGACAGAGTACTTGCCTGAGGCTCGGACTAGACAGTCTCGAATCGGTTGAGGACTATCTTTTGCCTCGGTTCATAGACGGAAATCCAATTTCCAAATACGTGACATTTGCGGTTTTAATTGTAATCCTATATATGGCGACATAGTGGGATGGGGCGCTTATGCCGCCTATGATTGATACTTATGATTTGAAGTGTTTTATACACTATGCACTTATAATAGTATCAAATGATTTGTTTTAAAACGTATCAAGCATTCTTTGGCTGTTATAAGGGAAAACCCTATCCTCGACTGCGTTGCATTGTGTGATGGGACCTGGGTCTTATAACAGCTTCATTTTTCTTTATTTAGCATTGCGCTGTTTGTTTTATGCACTGGTATTCTTGGGAGGAAACCCGTTCCGTGTTATACGGCGTGGTCCCTTGATTTACCTAATGATTTAAAATAAAGATTAATAACTGTTTTAGTTCTCACACCAGTCCCATGACTGACCTGGAGTTTATTGTTTTAACCTAAACTCTGGGTGCCCCTATTTTGACATGGGCAGCTAGTAGTTTCGGTTTTGCAGATTTATATTCACAGGATCCTGGTTTACAGCTGGAACGATATCCGGAAAGCTTTGTATCCGTATATCTACTCCTAGTTATGTATTATATTATTTTCCGCTGCTATGTATTTAAATGTAATTAAATCTCTGATATTTCTGTGTAATATTCATTTTTACTCTGTATATTCTTGTAATCTGATGCATTGTTGTAATATACAATGAAACGTTCTTCTGTATGAGTTCTGTTGTGGCTTGTTCTCGAACTATCCGACGCTTTCCTCTACGGGGAGGTTGCGGGTCTTTACACAGATCAGGCTCCGAGTCTTTCTCTTTAGAGCATTTGTCTCTTTATCGCTTCTACGTCAGCTGAGGCTTCACCTGATGGGCCTATGGCGTTGCATGGAGTTGATTACTTTGTTTATGATGATTGGGCCTTGTTTCGATAGTTCGATTCCGTTGTTTTTTGTTTGTGTGTGTGCACGGTTTCTGAGGTTCAGAAACCGTTTTTGTGAGCCTTTGGAGAACGGCTAGTTTCTCCTGTTTTGTTTATATATATTATTCTTTTAAAAAAACAAATCATAATACGTCATAAGATTTAACACATTTCACAGATTAGAAGATGGATTGATAGGCTGGTTTTTATACACAAAGGAGAATTTCAAATTTATTTCAATTTATAGCACATTTTCCTTTTCATTTTTTTTTATTTAAGAGCACACTGACCACGAATAACCAGAGCTTGAATTTTTAAATGGGATCAGTCGCAACTTAAATTATAAGTTGTCTCATAACCATGCATGACCAGAGCTTGGATTTTTAAATGAGATTAGAGACACACTTATGCATTAATTATATTTATTATTTTCAGCTTTAAAAAAAAAACTCCTCGGTATATGCAACCAATATGAAAGATAGAAATGTGGTAGGTACAGAAATGGACTGTGAAATAAATTTCCAAATTAATTATATTATGAAATATGCTCGACTGTACCAGGATTATTGAAATTTTCAATTATCACTAATTCTGAATAATAATATAGTCCCATTTCTATCATGAATATTTCCACTGTTTATTAAAAAATAATTTTATAAAATATTAAACTCTCCACATTAATATAGAACTATCATGGATGGAAGAAAGATGATAGATAAAGGAGATGATCGTGAAATAGTGACCAATTCAAAGATATTATAATAAATGTTCAATCATCATGAAAATATTAAATAAAATCTCCTCTTGTTGTGAAATACACTGCAGTCACATTTCATCACAATTTCAAAATCTGATAATAATTTTGATGAATTATAAATATAGTTCAATTTGGATATTGATTTCAATTTCTGAATGAATAATCAATAAATAATTTTAAAATTGAAAATCAATTACCAGAGGAATTTAGGGAGATATATACACCATAAATAATGTATACAAAAAATATTCAACACTTCTAAACTGATACCACATGGTGTCTCTATTTACGAGGAATTTTAACATGATACTGAACAAGAATGTCATAGACAAAAGAATTATTAAGTACAAAGCCCAAGCAGACGAGATAATAGATTATGCACATGTATCAGAGCAGCAAGCAAGTGCTTCCAGAACAAACATTTTTCAAAAACAGTATCAGAGCAGCACAGAAAAAATAAATTCAAATCATACTTGTCAAGGTCACAGAATATGATTCATGATCCAAGATCAGAAATACTGTTTATTTGAAAAACATTTGAGGAATATGAATAGCTCAAGATTCAATGAATCGATCGCACCAAATTTCAACTTCAAAATATGTGTGAGATTCAATAAATCAATAATTCCAAATGATTTTAAATAAACATTCAAGCCAGTTGATCATCAGTGAGTTACAAAATCAGATTTTTGACGAGTTTTTCACAAGAAATCTCTGACAAGCACAAGTGAATTTCAGATCATTTACATCAAGTTTGAGAATTATTCATGATCCTAAAATTAAGAAATGATTTATTTGAAATCACATGAATCAATGTCAAGTTTGAGATATAATGAATTATTCACACAAGATTGATAATTTCAAATTCAAGTGGTGTGTGATATTCAAAATGTCAAGAATTTCAGATGATTTCAAATAAATAGATTTCAAAATAAAATGATCATGACTGAATATAAATATCACGATGTATCACTGATTCAAGACAATTTAACATATTCAAGCCAATCTGAAAATTTATGAAATTATCACAACTGATAAGTAACAAGATGTACTGTAATGAGTATAGTATTTTACGCGTTTCCAAAATGAATTGGAAGAAACTCATAACAGCATAAGTGTGAAATTTCATTAATTATTCAGATCTTCAAAAATTTAGAATTCAAAATAACAGTGTTCAAGATATGATATTAATGCTTCAGCACTGTTAAGAATTCAAAAAAAATAAACTTCAAAAACAATTGCAGATATTTACAGAAATAAATTCAAGATCTGGAAAAGATTAAAAATATTAGAGTTTTATACACATGAAGTGAATTTCCAGATAATATGAATTCTATAAGTGGAAGTTTAAGACAGCCCAGAATAAGAAGAATATGGCAGTGACAAATCAAATAAGAACAAACAAATAAACTGAAGGAGATAGAAGAAGAAATAACCAAAAAATATATTTACAAAGGTGAGTTTAGAGATCATACCAGAATCCAATGTAAATCAGAATCTCTAACTCAACAAGTTTGGCTAAGGAACTGAAAAGAATCAATGATATGAAGCTATTTGATTCCAATTTCTCTCTTGCAAAGCAGCTCCTCAGCCTTCTCCGGCTCCTAACAATTTATAGGATCGAGTGGTCTAACAAAGTTTGTAAAACCACTCACAGTTGTATTCATATGTTTTGGTATCCAGACTTGTTTATATAACAAACCATTAGAATTAACTTTCGTACCCTTAGGAACCCAAATCTGTTTGAACTTTACGAAGCCCATTTTAGTTTTTGGGATCCAAGAATGTTTAAATGGTTTATTATAAAACGATTTCTCATCACAATTTTGATTCAAAAAGCCTTTGAAATTTTTAGAGTTCAAAATTTCAAAGCAGTTCTTTCCAAAACAGTTTGAGAGATTTTTCAAATCATTTGAATTTTGTTTTCCAAAAACATCATTTTTCCCGAAGCCAAGACCAGATATATTTCCAATAGAAACTTGGTTTTGTAACAGCATATTCAACGATTTTTCCCTATTAGAAAATTTATCCAAAGTTGATTCCAACCGTTGAATTGTGAATTTTAGATCACTATTTTCTTTTAATAAATTTGAGCAATTATTTATAGCGATCTTCTGTTCAGCATTGGACTGTTTCAAAACCAAATTCTCATTTTCAAGCAATTTAATTTTGGGTTGGGAATCGAAAATTTCAAGTTCAAATCATTTTTGTTTTTCAGATTCAAAATTCTTGGATTTTTCAATCTCATTTTCAAGTTCTTTCAAAACCAAACCACTTTTCACCAAATTTTCATTTTCAGCAATTTCAAATTTGGAATATATATCTATTTTAAAATTTTCAAATTCCTTTTGCAGAAGGTTATTTAAATTTGATAACTCAGTCTTGTTCTCATTTAAGATCAAAATTTCATCTTCAAACTTTTGAATATTTTTATTAAGATGAACAAGATTGGTTTTCAATTTCAAACAATTTTTGCAAACTGAATTTGAAGAATTTTTAACATATTCAAGTTGCGATTCCAAATCATCAATTTTGCTGGTCAACTCAAAATTCTTAGATTTCAAAGACTTATTTTTCAGTTGGAGTTTATCAACAGATTTCGTTAAATCAAGACACATGTAAACTAGATCTTCATATGAGAAATTCTCTGTTTTAGCATTTGTTGATTCTCCATCATCTAATTCATCTAAAGTTTCATTTGTAAATCCTGTTAAACAGAACTCTGAATCTGAATTGACTTTCCCGGGTTTTGAGCTACCGTTGTCAGATCTTCCATACTTCGTATTGAGAGTATCCCAGACTTCCTGTGCAGATGAACAATGGCAGATAAGATTAAACTGTTCAGTACTAAGATAATCGAATATAATTGTCATAGCACGGGTATTGAAAGTAATATCTACACTATCAAATCCATTGATAACAACATCCCAATATTTAATATTAACAGATTTTAGATAAAGTTCCATTTTGGATTTCCAGTTTAAAAAATCTGTTCCATTAAAAATAGTTGGAGATGAACTGGATTGACTCTCTATCGACTGACAACTAGGAACAGAATACCTGCTCTGATACCAAATGTTGGATCTAGATTAACCCTAGAGGGGGGTGAATAGGGTTTATCACAGTTTTTAACTGAATTAAAAAACTAACGAGATATATATAATAATAAACAGATTACAGAATATAGCAGAAACAAAAATGCAGAAAATAAATCACACACAGATATACCCAGCTTCGACAAATCCCTGCCTACTGCTGCATTTCTAAGGTTTCTACTAGGTGATAGAACAGATCCCGCATACAAGACCATGTACACTCGCAAACCCTGCTCCTATTCTAACCCTACGCTAAAAACCGTAGACTGATCGATATCCCCTCGATTAGTTTTCCCCTGATTACAACCCCGTAACCAGTAACCCAGATTTTACAGACTCTGTCAACTTTCAGTCAACTCCTTGACTGAAAATCCTAGTATTTTACAGACACTAGAAACTGGTTGTTTGTCTACAAAGAAGATAGAACTAAAAAAAAACAAATTGAAAAATAACACAAGCTAAACCCTAGGAGTTTAAATAAAAAGGGTCATCCCCTTTTAAAATTAAAAACACTTAAGCTCTTGATTTCTTGGCCGGCCCATTTGCAAATTTTCAAACCCGTTCATTTTGTTTCTTCAAAAAACATGACGGCTAGGGTTTCTTCCCTTAATCAAATCGCTTGCTTCGTGGAAATGAATCTTTGTCCCTTCGATTTGTTGTGGCTTTATGATGCGTTATTGCTCACTAATTTGGGGCTTTCAGGCGATCGAAACTCTTGTGAAAATTGTGAGTTATCTGGATTATATTTCTTTTTGTTGCTTTCGAATTGTTGTGGTTTTCAATTTCTATCTTGCCTGTGTTGAAGTTGGTGATATGTATATATGGATTAGAAACGAACCCTAGAACTCTGATTTCATGTTTATGGATTGACTGATTTGCTCCCTGATTTGTGCGGTTTCCTTTGATTAAATTGATTCCTTTTTTATTGCGAAATTGTTGTTCCCATGATTTTAAAACTCTGCCCCAAACATACTTGCTTACTTGAAAAACTTATATGGTCAAATCTGGAAACAAATTAATCCCTTGCATGTTTTCAATTACTTGCCTTTCCCGTTGTTGATTTGCACGATTTAAAAAGGATTTGTTGGCTTTGAGAACTTTCCTGATATGTTGCGATTTGCTGAATCATCACTGTGAACTACTGGAAACAAAATGAAAGATTTCCTTTGCTGCACCTTGTATAATTTACAAACTTGCCAAAAGTTTGGAGATAATTTCTATCCCAAAATAATGTTGTGACATATTAGTTTAAATCTAAAGTAAATTAAAAACCCTTGCATGTCAGATTGAAAGACTGGAAACAAAAAAATAGTTTCCATAGCTCCTTGCGAGATTGATAAACATTGCCGAGAATGAATTGGTCAAGTCACCATTCCATATTTGATCAAATCCAAGCATTAACTATGTTTTACACTGATCCCATGAATGATTTAAATGCTTTCCACACATGTGCTCTTTGATTCACCGTTGACATAAATTTGTCATGAATTGCTTGAATATTTCTTCATTGTAGAACTGGAAAGGAATTTCCCATTTTTGAAAAGCTGCTTTAGTGAGTCACATTGAATTATTTTCGTGTGCATTTCTGGACAAGCTTGCATGTTGATTTCTTGCATTGTATACATACATACTACCATATATGTACACACTCTGATTTGCTTGATTTGTGAATATGGACTATTTGCTTTTGTCCATCCATGCTTATTAATACAGTGACCATACTCCATGCAGCCTTGTTTTATGTATCATTGCTGAAATGAATGCTTATTTTGCTATGCAAAATTTCAATGCAATGAACACCATTAAAATTCCCTCTCATGTTGTGTTTCTATATATACATATATATATATATATATATATATATATATATATATATGCGTTATATACATATATGTTTAACAAGTTTGTTGGTCTGCGTGGTCAATTGATCAGTCATGTATCCTGACCACATATACTTATGCCACTTTGGTCACTTGTCTTGCTGGACCATGCGTTTGCTGTTTCTCCATTACTGCTTTGGCCATTGCACCATGATCTTGTGAACCCACTTGTGTATATGTTGCTGATTTCTGAACTATGCTAAACTATGTCATGTATCTTTGAATTGCCTTGACCACTTTAAAAAAACTGAAGTTAGCTCATATATGTTTGTATGATCTCATTTGTGTTGCACTGAGATGGTACATGCACAAAAATGTTTTGACCATATTAGTGCAGACTTGTGCATTTTGAGTTTGGGTTGAAACTGAGATGTGTTGCCATTCCAAATTTGTTTGCTAAAGTACACTTCATATGTTGTAGCACCACCATTCTGTCTTGCCATGAATTGTTGCGCCATCCACTACACCATGCTATTTGCTTGTTCACATTCATGTTGTTTCATTGAGTGATCTGCCATGGATCTTGATGCTGTTTAAAAACTGAGTTTGCCATCATGTTTGTGCTGCTTAAGAAAATGATTTGCCAAGATAAATTACTTGATTTTGAACTGAAATTTTTGATCTGCCACTTGTTTTCATTGCTGAGCTGATTTTCATCTTTCTTCTTTGATTTGATTGTCCCACTGATGATTGTGCACTGAGTCGAGATGGTCCACGTGGCTACTCCTGAGTAGCACTCTGATTGGTGTGGCAGTGCACGCGTGTATTTTTATACATGTGTGTATATGCAGCCAACAGACAAGATTTCCGGTCCCTGTACTATATACAAACTGGCTAGACACAGATGAATCAGATCAAGTCATGAAAAATGATGAGAAACACACCAGAAAACTGAGACGAATAAAAAATTAAAATTAAAAATTATATTCGCATGTGTTCAGTATTATTTCTATTGCAGTGTACTCTGTGTGTGTTCATTTTTATGACAGGTGTAGATGACTGGACTGACTGGAAGATGATGTAAAGCAGAAGACAGAAGACTGAAGACAGTGTTGAGTGTCAATATGTAAATGTGTCAATCTATGTATGTAAATATGACTGTATACTGAGTGTGAGAGTTTCAGAGAGGAACTGATGTGAAATATATTACTGAGAAATTGTACAAATAGTTGGAGTTGTAAATTTGTACTGTTTAAATATTGAAATAAAATATTCTATTCAAATAAAATACTGTGTGAATATTAAATTTCTGTACAGTTGTATTTTATTTAAACAGAAATATTATATTCATGTCTGTGATGTTATATAACAGTACAATAACAAACCCATTTAAAATAAAATATATTTGTTTGTTATCATCAAACAAAAATCATATAATTGTGTATACAACACCGTTATATACAACATGCTCCACCGAAGTTAAGGCATTTCCTTTGTGAGTGACCTTAACGGAGGTGGGGTGTTACAGTGGATATGAAATTTGGAAAAAATAAAATATTTTCTTGGAAGGATTTGGGATGCTATTTCTTGTTCGGCCTCTACATCCACTCAAGCTCAAGATCCAAGTAAAAGGCCGACACCTTCATTTACTTAGACCACATCAGTAAGCACTCGTTCAGACAATATTTAATATAATGAAATGGTAGTAAGTATTTTCTATATTTATATGAACTGTTATGAAACTTGTAATAAATAGTCTCGCTTGCTCTTTGAAAACTACTTGGTATTTTTCCTTGTTAACATTTCGTAGTATGTAGTTACGAACTCTTAGATATGTTATATATCATATTATTTGATCCTTTTTATCGTTGAAAGCATTGGTTCGGACAGTATTTGATATAATGAAATGGTAGTAAGTATTTTCTATATTTTTATTAACTGTTATGAGACTTGTAATAAATAGCCTCACTTGCTCTTTGAACACTACTTAGTATTTGCCTTGTGAATATTTCGTAGTATGTTGTTACGAACTCTTAGATATGTTATCTATCATATTATTTCATATATTTTTATCGATGACAAAGACAGAGAGGTAAGTACACTGACGAATTGTTGTAGGAAAAGTTAAACTCTTATACTCAAGGGGAGTAAAATTCATATACAACATATATCCAGGAGGAGAAATATACATTTCAAAAATATCTACAAGAGATTGCAAGAGGTTATTATCAATCAAAAAAGGGGGAGAATGTTGATTCACGAGTTTTTGATTCATGACAAAGAGAAGATGAAGATCAAAGGAAAGTGATTTAGTTTGATTATTTAATTGTGATATTAGATTGTGCTATATTATTAAAATCTATCCTCAGATATCACAACATAAAAACAAAACAAAAGCAAGACTATATATAAAAACAAAACAAAAGCAAAACAAAAGTGCCAAAGCCGTGGCTTTTGCCATTGACCAGTCGATTGGTAGTGTATAAAAGCCACAATACTGGCCACCTGTGTGTATATTTATATGTATATGCATTTTCAACTAGTTGACTAGGTTGACCAGTCAACTAATTATCTTCCAATGGTCATATTTCTAAATAGACACCATCTTCAATGAAGAGTTGTGATCCAAATTTCAAGAAAAATGATTGCTTCTTTTTTATGAAACTCCTCGTGAACAATTTGTACTTTCCAAATACTACTCATACACTTCAATATCACTTTCCAAATCATCGAATCTTACTCTATTTTCTGATCTTACTCTCTTTATATTTTTTGAATTCTAAACCAATCAAAATCATTTTTATTGCTTTGAATGGTTGATTTGATTTTATTACTTCTCGATTCAATAACAATCTACTTCCTTCAAATCTTCAAAAACACATCAACTATTTGAGGATAAGATTATAGGAAGTGTGTACTCAAATCGTGACTAATCAGTGTTACTTAGAACACATTCAAAAGTCAAAGCTATTGAGTTATCGTTGAAGTCATGTTCAGTTGCTCGAGCGTGAAATTCCGTTCAGTTGCTCAGGTGTGTTGTTAACCTATTACTCTGGATAAAGTGAGGGCATTGCTAGTGAAATTCCAGAAGGAGTCTGAGACTGGACATAGGACAGTGCTCCGAACAAGAATAAAAGTTCCAGGTGACGTTTGTTTTATTTACTGCATTTACTCTGCTTATCTGTGATATCATTATATTTAGTTTATACTTACTTAATATCACATTACCAACACTTCTGCTATGTCATATCCTTTCATATTACTCGATCCTGCTCTAGCACTCTTTTCAGCATGAGCTAGTAATCCTTGCACATAAGCAGCATACCATCTTGACCCAATACTTGAAAAAAAAGGTTAGATAGGGAGGATAGGGGAATCAGTGGAAACATGAGCACACAACCCCAGACTCACAACCCACTCCAGGTTGAGGAAAAGACCCCGTATAAACACTGAAAGCGCAAGTCAACGCAAAAGATCTAAGATTACCCATGAAAGGACAACCACATGATGCAGGGAAGACATTGTCCTTAACACAATGAGTAATGGATGACGATTCCATAGGAATTCCTCGAATATCGTCTTGTTACGAGAGCACCAAAGATGCCAACAGATCGGGCACAGAATGAGATGGATAAGGATAGAGCGAAGAGACTTTCCGGTCATGTCTCCCTAATAGATAAAAAGCAATTTCGAAAAGGAAGAGTCGTTCCCCCTCAGACCAACCTGGAACCCGAAGAAGGTTTAAATAGCCCGAGCACACTCTCCCTCGAAGAATAAACGAGCAATCGATCCCATATCTCCTGCTCTGCAAAACTTGCAACAAGACACAACTAGGATCCTAATCCTCACATGATTCCCATCCAGACGTGAACCTCCATAGAGAATTTTCCACATACGAATGGAAGCCTTAGGAGGGATGCGGACGCCCCAATAAAAAGAAAGCTGGAATTCTCCATTAGGGGCGTCCACATCCCTCCTAAGGCTTCCATGAATTGCATACGTTTTCATATCTCACTAGAGTTATAATGGTATCCGAAGAAATCCGTAGGCAAAACACCATGGTACTTGGCATAGAGGGACGACGCCCAAAGAGAGTCGTGAGAACTGAAACGAACCCAAAGCTTACAATCATTAGCCTTGCAGATATCCCTAGGGTTCCAAATCCATAGACCACACTAGCGTTTGGGAAGAGAAATTACGTCCTAAGAAACTGTAACGACCTGGCTTTTTGACCGCCTTAAGTCGGTAATAAAACCAACTCAAACCGTTCAAAAGGACAGATTGTTATTGCTTATGAAGTTGAAATACAAATCAACACAGAATCACAGACACAGAACACAAAATGTCTCGCAGCGGAAGTAAAATTTATACAATATTACAAAATCTTTTAAATTTACATAATATCAGAGTGCATAAATAAATCTAGAGACAACGGAAGAATGAAAACAGAAACATACTGATATTCGGTAATAAGCACAGATGGGCATAACTGCATATGACATTGAAGATGGATAGCTAGATCTCCAACGAATCTCAAGCTCTAACAAATATATCTCCAAGCTGAAATACTCGGTTTGACCCGGGTATTTTGAAAGGAATAAAGCAACAAAACACACGAGTCAGGACTAACAGTCTTATATAAGTGAATTAACTGAAATGAAGTGTTCATTGAAATGTACAATAACTTAAAGGATGTTTGGGATCTCCATCCTCTAAGGATCCGTGAAACTAGTACATATATATAATAGTACGTTATTGTTGTAATGTCTATTCAGTAAAGTAAATGTAATAAAAATAGTGTAAGCGGGATTACCATATTACCCTTACGCAGTTTATAGGCATCACAGTCTATACAGTACCGTAAATTCACGGCACTAGTGTTATCAGAGGGCACTCCATAGAAAGCAACACTAAATCAAAATTGTATGGGGCTCGTATAGGATAAATATGACAAGGCACTCGAGGCAATACCCAAGGTACGATTCTACCAGTTGCACTCCTGAACCGGTGGTATCACATAGCAGCAACTATTGCCCACCTCGGAAGACACTGCCAAATCAAAAGGGCGCGCCCAAATCAATCACAACAGTAATAGAGATGGTATCGAAGAAGCATGTCCGATATGAGGTGCGACCTCAATTAGTCATGGTATAGCTCCTATTTTAGTCATTTTAATTATGACCCGAAGGTCAAGGCCACTTCGTTATCGTTCGTCTTCTTCGATCCAATAATCGCCTCTATGCCATCCTGCTTCGTTCCGATACTCCATCACGCACATAGTTGTTAAAGTGGTATCGACACTGACAGAGAGTATGCCACTTATCGACTCTGATCTCTTTAACAACCGACGCTTTTATTTTTCATTTCACACCGTGGCCACTATATTTGAAATCATATTTCAAGTATCATAAATCGATTTACTTCAAGAATTGCCCCAAAATCAATTACTCAAAACATTCTTCATTGGTTCGATTTAAGATCATAAAACCAATTATTCTTTGTAAACCATTGGGTTTTAAGTTTCAAATTCCAGGAAATATTGTTATTGCTTGAAATCCTTTATTCCACCCTTCTGGATTCAGTAGACTGGATTGGACATAGATTTTTGTCCGAATTAAAAACATATTTAGAAAGTTAAGTTTTTGAAAATAGTATATGCATATTGAAAGTAATGTATAAACATATGTATAGTTGGAAAAATATATGTATATTAAATTGAAAGTAATGTATAAACATACATAGTTGGAAAAGTATATGTATATCAAACTGAAAGTAATGTATAAACATATATATATATATAGTTGGAAAAGTATATGTATGTTAAATTTAAAATATTGTATAAACATATATATATATATATATATATATATATATATATATTTGGAAAAATATTATGAACTTCATATAGTTAAAGTAATCAACTTTTTTCTTTTAGAAAAATATTTACAAAATCAAGTAATGAGGAAAATTACTTCCGTGAAATTGAAATTTCTATTCAAATAATATTGATCCAATCCAAATTCAATCTGTGTCTCATAATTCTTTTCCCATCAAAATTTCACATTTAAACAAATTCCCATTTATTTGGTTCAATTTCAATACTTCATGATTAAACGATTTCAAACCGATGTTTACCTTGGATTCGACATATCTATTTCATATAATAAATTCCCAAATCACTTTTAGCGTCGGTTATAAATCAAATGTGATTTGTTAAGTTCTAGCTTTTTACCAAACTCATATTCACCATGACTTAAATAACATATTCCTTTTTATACTTGAACTTGATACTTTTTATTTTAACAAATCCTACTTATATTTACATGGCGAAAATTCATTAACAAATCATATATCAAAATAAGTTTGGGAAAAGTTTATCAAATCTTGGTAAATCTCTCACATTAAATCATTAAATTCAAAGATTGTCACATTATTAAATTCATTATATGACATAAAGTTATAAAGAATAAATTAAACTTAGTGTTAACCTGCAAAAATCACTTTAAAACTTTTCTACCTACCAAGTCGATAAAATATTCAAATATATTTTTGTTTTATTGACCACGGTGTCCGTATAAATTTTTTTATCCTATAGTCAAGTAATATGGATATTTATCATTTCAATCCGTTCTTTAAAATATTCAAATCCCGGGTATATATCATTTCAACCCGCATCCCAAACTGATTCGAATACACAAGGGGGTTTGGGTATGTATCATTTCTACTCGTAATGGTTTCTAATCAAAAAGAAACTTGCATGGCGAGAAAATAAACATAGCATGTCAAGCGTACATCCATAGTGTCATATGAAACAACAGTGTGTGTTGCACGTGCACAACCACAAAGCAAACAAATCTAGAGCGCCTTAACATTTCATTCAATATCTCAAGTGTTTAATTCACTTAATAAATAAGTTAGTCTATGAGTGAGAAAAACTCGCCTTCCGTGGCAGGATGAGGAGACACGATATGAGTAGAACGACGCGAACGACTACAAGGAGAAATTTGCTACCTAAAACAAAGGCACGATTTTTATTTAGAAAAGCGGACTAAAATTCATGTGTAAAACTACGTCGAAAAGATTTCAGTCAAAAATAATTGATCAAAATCAAGTGGCTAAAGCCTGGTTTGAAATGGTGACCTCGTAGTTTTGCGTTGCATGTCCAACCATCCAGCTATTTATCATTTTTGTTTATAAAAGAGAAGAGTGACCTTGCATGCATTAACAAAAATAGTTAAGAGGAACCACAACACCATTTTAGTCGAGATCTGCCTATGCACTTCGCTGTTACCGTGATGTATAGAGCCAAATCTCAGCAACGGTGCGTGCAAATCATACGAGTTCGATATTTTATGCATGCATCATCAAGGAAGACTAAGATGGTCAAGTTTGTGGTCTTTCAAGCCACTCAAGGCGGGTGCCAATCAACAGGTCACAAAATGGTTGGTTACACTTCTACTCAACCAGAGGCTTAACACAATATATGTATAACTGCATGTATACTATCATGCAAGGAAAAGAGATAGCAAAAGAGACTCGCGACAACACGGATTAGCTTGCTAGAATGGTGTTGGAGCTCGGTTGGAAGGTTGTGGCTCGACTGGAAAGAGTAGCGGAGAGGAGCTGGCAGCTAGGTAGTGAGCTGGAAATGGTTGATGCGGTTTGGAGTATGCGCTGGCGACTATCACAGGTGGCTTTAACGGAACGTGGAGCCGCTGACCACCCCTTTCCTCTTTCGTTTATCCATTTTCTGTTGTCTTTTTTTTCTTTAGCTGAAGCGAGGAGTAACGCGCCTCGACCTCAGTGAATGCACAGAGACTACGGCGGAGCAAGGGTGTAGGCAGGAGCTTCGGCAGCCGGAGTTGGCAACAGGTGGCGGCTTGTGGTTGCGGCACCGGTGAAGAAGCGGTGGGTTTGGCAGAAGAGGAAGTGCAGCTTCTTGGAAAAACAAGGTACTGGGAAGGACTGGTTAGAAGCAGGGCCGGTCCAAAATTTTGGTTGCCCAAGCCCAATCAAATCTTGGTTTCCTATTGGATGATAATACGTCGTTTTTGTTATATGGCCGTAAGCAAAAAATAATGTCTAAACAACAAATTACAAGATACTAACTTTTCATACAAAAGTTATTACATATTTACATCAAGTAGACTACAATATTAATGTTAAAGGGATATAAGTTCAAAATTTTACCTTTAAGCAGAATATGACAAATTCTCCTTGATTTACAAGAAAAATACTTCCTGCGTTTTTTTGTAACAAATTCTTCAGCTAAATTATTATAATCATGTTTCTCTACAAATACGCTTTCTATTGTAATTATTACAAGTTCGTTCAATTGTTCTTATGACATGTTGTTTGAAGATTATTTTTATTATATTTGGAATTAGAAAACTTCTTCCAATGGAAAAAAATGTAAATTATCATTTTCATCAACTATATAATCTAACTATTTACATCATTTACAAAACGTTTACTTAAATTTTCAATTACATGTTTTCGATCGGTTTTGAAATGAAAGGAATCATTTAATTTGATGTTATTCATTACTAAATAAATACATATTCTAAACCAAGTTAATTTAATTTGCCTATTTTCTCTTAGCTCAAGCATCAAATAAAAGGGCACGTTTGTTCCAATTTGACTTCTCTATTTTCATCTTGCACTATAAAGAAAAATAAAAGATGAATTCTTTTTACAATTCTTTGTCATTAGGACAGCAAAGGATATGAATTATTTTCCATACTTTTGTTATGTCTCGAAACATGAAAATCAAATCAACTTACTTTCTACATTCTAGTTGATTTAATTTTTCAATTTTTTTCCCCAATAGCAAATAAGAAGTGTTTATTTTTTATTTTTTTAGATGAAAACACAAATCAAGATGTCAAACATGGCATAAGATTCTCAAAATACAAAATATAATAAAGAATATACATTCTACAATAGGCATAAAAAGCAATAGAAGGGGATCGACTAACCAATTCGCACAACACAATGCTAAGTTTGAGGACAAAAGAAACCATAGTTTAATTCTAATGCAAGAGAAAGAGGGATTGATCTATATATTTTTATTCTGACACAAGAGAAAGGAGAGTTGACCAATATTCGAACCTACATAGAAGCTACAACAACTGACAAAAGACATGACAGTAGAACCTGCAAAAAGCGTAATCGGAGAACCGAGATGCAAGAATGATACGCAATGGTTTAATAGGTTGTTTTTAAACATTTTTCATTTTTGTTGGCCTTCTATAGCGGATTGCCCTATCATAAGGATTTACTGGGCTTGCCTTTGGGCCGCCTCCGGTTAAAAGCAAAAGCGGGAAAGGAATTGTGAAGGACGTTGAGTGCGGTTTTCACGTGAAGTGCTGAGTATTGGGCTACAAATAAAATGGAGCAGAAGCTTGCGGCATAAGATGGGTGCATGCTGTGGCTTCTCACATGAAGAGGAACTCTGGGTACCGTTGAAAAGTGGGTAGAAAGAAGGATGGTTTTGTGAAGAAAGACACACGGTCCCAGGCATTTCAAATTGTTTGATTTCTTTTGTTGTTGTTGTTTTTTTTTTTTTTTTTTTTCCTTTTTTTTTTCTTTTTTCTCCAAAGAACTGAAGTGAAGAATGAGATACAGAAGATGGGTAGGAGAAAATGAGGTAGTAGAAGTAGTTGTCCACGCGATGAAGAAAAAGAAGCGGTTTTTATTTATGCTGTTTGATTTTTTTTTATTGAGAAATAGCATTGGATTCCTTCTCATGAACAGTTGCTAAATCTTGATACACTCTTTTCATATATTTTCTACTGACAAGGGAGAGATTTCGAAATCTTGCATAGTATTTTCAGAATATTTGCACAGACAAGAAAAGATATTTGTGTTGTTGCCATAGTTTTCGGTAGAGATGAAATTTCAAATTAAAGGGGCAATGTATATAACCATTTCAAAGAAGGAGAACCTTTGTTATTTTAGATAAGTGTTAATTTTGGCTGAAAATTTCCTACCGTTATTACATAGTTCCAATTTGCATTCACCGTTCATTTCTTTCCCTATTTGTTAACGCAATTAAGGAAATTGTAATTAATTTTTTCCTTTTTTTTATTATTTAATTATTTATTTATTTGTATGGTCATGAACGGACAACAAATGAACGCGCTAACGAACACTAAACTTTTTACGCACATTTTCATATATTTTAGTGAACGCGCACTGCGGATAAACAACACTAAAATTTATTTAGTGAAAATGTTTAACTTGTTAAATTTTACAAATAAAATTTTGTTTTTAATATTTAGAATTATCAATTCATTTTCTTGCCCTTAAATTATTAATTCATTCTATGTTTTTATTATATTAACTGTACTACAAATGGTACCGGCTTGACATAAATTTAAGTTTAGCGGTTTATTCCAAAAATTAATCATTATTTATATTCAACTTCAACTTTTATTTTGAAATTAAATTTTCCAATGATAAAAAATTTCTTTCTAAATTTGATAAGATAAAATTCAAAGTTAGATTTCCGAATATATATATATATATATATATATATAATTTTCAAATATATATATATATATATATATAATATATATATATATAAACTTAAAGTTGATTAGTAAAGTAAAAGTTTCATTAGCAAAATGTTGATGTAAAATTTTAATTTACAAAACATTCCATTTATAAGCATATTCTAATTACGTTCAAAATAAATAACTGTTTGATTTCTAAATTAGACTTCTAGTATAAGCATATTTTTCTTATATAAACCAAATCACAAAATCAATATTAAAGTTGCAAAATAAATAAAAATGGTAGTAACTCTTATTTCAATAGCGTTCATATTTTAAACAACAAAGGCACTTTAATTTTAAAGATTCAAATTGGTTCAAAATAGATAAAATTCCAAATTCTACATAAAATCAAAATATAAATATTTATTTTATCATTAAATTTTAATTTAACTTATGTTTAAATATGTCGAAGTTACCGGTTCGTTACAGAAACCTAATGGTACTGACGAGCATTGTCCTTGTTCCTCCAAAAAAAGCACGAGGCCAAAGATTGAAAAGAACGAAAAAACGAAAAGGTGGGAGTCATGGTCGTGAATACATAGGACCCAATGAAATCAAGCATGGACTAAATGAGAACAAGTCTACCGGCTTGGGAAAGGAGAGTAGAATTTCAACAAAGAATCTTACCCCGAGCTTTATCATTGAAGGGATCGACGATCTAATTGAGCTTGAGACCTCTATAAAGAACAATTCCAAGGTAAGATAAAGAAAGAGAAGCAACCTGAAAACAGGAAAAGGATTCCATCAAAAAAAAAATTCCAGAGCCATAAACTTGGATGGAACGAAGCAACTTTTCGAAGAGTTGCCGAGTTAGCCCGAACATCTCACGTTTGAGAAAATAATGATCGGCTGCACTTTGTTAAAAATCCCCGTTGAATCCGTCCATACCACTCGCACTATCCATACATAGCGAGAAAACAGACTGAATTTCGTCACACGAGGGGGGCAGAAAAGATCATCACGCTCATCCAGGTGAACCAAACGAGGGATAAAACCTAGAAAAACTGGATCAGAAAAGGAGATCGAGGGGAAACCAAGAAAGGATTAAAAGTGTGATAAATAATACAATCAAAAATATGTTTCCAAAATCAGATCAAAAATTAGGTTATACTGTTTATATAATGAATATGGCAATATTAGCACCAAGGAGAAAAACTATAAAGGAGATAAATAATACAATCAAAAGTATGTTTCCAAAAGAGGAACATATGTAATATTCTTTTGGAAGGTGACACTACTTATTTGTTATCAGCCAAAATCCATAACTCGCTTACTCTTGGTGGCTAACCACCACATAAACTAACACTTAAAGTAGAAATCCCAACAATGATTCTTAGAAATATTAATCTAAAAAGTGAATTATGTAATGGAACTAGACCAATATGTAATTTCTTTCAAAAGAATCTCATAGGTACAGACACTACACTCATTAATTACGGTGGTATAAAAGTAATTATTCTAGGTATACCACTGACACCTTCTGAAAGCATAAACATACCTTTTAATCTCATTTGTAAACAATTCTCATTTAAATTGTCATTTTTTAAACGAATAACAAATCGCAAGGGCATACCAATCCTCGTGTTGGTATTTATCTCTCAAAGCATGTCTTCAATGATAGTCAACTATAAATAGCATTATCCGGAGGAGTTGCACAAAACTCAACAAAGGTTCTACCAAAAAGTGGAAAAATCCCATGGAAATAGAAAACTCACATAAGAAATGTAGTTTGCAAAAATGTTTTGTTGTCGTGTAATCACAACCTAAACTAATTAAACATTGCCTTTTCCATCAAACTTAATTGTTCGTCATGAATTATATTTTAATTGTTCATCTTTAAAACACTTTTGAGTAATATCATTCAACATTTAGTTAAGAGACTTCATAACGTGACACTTACTACTTTAAAAAAAATTGACTTATATATCATTCAATTACTAAACAATGCTCTAATTTGAAACCAATTTTCGAGTCAAATAAAATGACAGATAATACAAATTTTGATTATCATTATAATTATAATAATTAATAGTGTAGATTACAAAAAGATATCCACACAAAAACTTTCAGCTTCACCATTTATAATCTTATAGTTATTGATGACGGTCTCAAGCACGGGTAAAGGAGGAAAGAAAAGTACAGTTTATGATCATATATGGTATATAGTTCTTCAAATGCTCAAAATAAATCTAATGATAAACAAAGCATGTATCGCAGAAAATTATAACATACAAATTTTTTTGACCGACTATTATGAATTTTCATTGGGTACCTTTAGTGAACTATAATGCGCATAACATGTTAAACTTGGGACTTTGAACTAATATAGTCAGGATACTACTGCTACACCATGAACTCTTTTTGATTGGTAATACTTTGCTATGGTGGTAATGTCCTACATTCAGATATATTTAGGTTCTCTCAAATTAAATTGAAGGATGAGTATGAGAACTAAGATAATAATAAAATTACCAGATCTAGAGATATACATAAAACATGAAATAGGCCAAACAACTTTTCTTTAGGCTTAGGTTTCAAAACTTATACTTGTAATCTACACAATATGTTATTGTTGTTCAATATCCACACAAAACAAAATTAATGTCTAAAATGTAGAATTGTGGTTTAAGTCAAAATATCGTTAAACTATATTTTTAACTCCACTATCCTCTTAATTATAATTGCCACTCTCTTTAGAATAACAGAGAGAATACAATGGACAAAAAATATGTATTACTTGAAATTTATGTACTATAGCTTATGAGACACTCATATTCTTATGAGTTCCTTCATAAACATTCCAACAACTGATATTTTGTTTCATCGTAATTATACAATAAAAAAAAAAGCAAAAACGAATATATTGAGCATTAAGCATATCCAACGAACATGCCATACATACTGGTTTGAAATAGAAGAAAGGATCGTAAAATTTTAGTTATTTCACTTCATATAATAAAATAAATGTAAATAACAGTTCTTTTTTACTTTCCACAAGCAATGATCCAAAGAAAATTTTAATTGCGAATTAAAGCAATTATAATTCCATATATTTACATATCTACATTGAATCACTTTCAAATATCAAATATTTGCATTTGTGAATACAAATAGATATTGAATGGTTGTTTTATCCATTAAATATCGTTAAATGAAGAAATATTAATAGAATATTTTGATTAAGCATGTTCATACATATTAATTCTAAATAGAGGAATATAATACAAAATAAATTTTATTTGACTTAATTATCCGACCAATTTAATAGAAAATAGTAATTACAATTTTAGTTATTTCATCGATTTCCCGATGAATCCATGACATATGCACTAGTGGACGTCACAACTTAAAAAAATATTCAAATAATTAGATATGTTTAAGTACCTTTTTAAATACCATTTGCAAAAGGTTTTAAAATAAAAAAAGATTATTTCAATAGTCAAACTATTTATAAAAAAAATCAATTTTGACTGCCTAAACTATAGTACAACTCAACAACAAATAATTAATGAGGGCATATAATGTTATCATATATTTACGCAGTCTCACGGGAAAACGGACGAAATTATCTAATTTTCAGTCCAACATTTTAGTTGTTCTTCTCGAAATTTTGAGCAAATTACGTTTTGTTCTATGCTAAATTAAAACAAGGTTCGTATTATTATTTTTAACATAAAATTATTTTGTTTGAAAAAATAATATAGTTAACCAAAATATTATATTCATACTTCTTCATCTATCAATCATTAACGAATAAAAGATGGTTATTTGTATCCACAAATGCAAATAGCCAAAATTTAAAAATGAATTTAAATGTGAATATAAAAATATACAAAATTGAAATAGATTTAACTTGCAAATTAAAATTTTCTTTATGGCTTGTGAAAAATACAAAAAAACTATTTTCTTTCGTTCCTCTATTCCATTGAACGTAAAAACAAAAAAAAATTCAATCATTTATTATCTTTCAAATCGTTTACATATTGAAAACGCAAAATCTAATTTTTAAACAAAACAGCACACTAATGTTTTTAGTTAAATTACAATTACTATGTAACCACGTTAAACGACACTCATGTATATAATTAAGCAACAAAGGTAATCACATTTAAAATTATGGAGTGCTTTATTATACATGAAAATTACTATTTATCTTCTATATAATAATTCCCACTAATCTTTAATAATTAATAATTTGTCCGACCGTAAAATACCCAAACTGCCCATATTTACTTTTAAGAAAAAAATATGTACTACTTTATCCTAAAAGAAAAATGTCCATATTTACTACTTTACTACTTACATATCAATTTGTAGTTCATTATAACTTTTGGAATGCTAAGGAAATTGGCTCTTAATTAGGAATTTCTAAAAGACAATAACGCCTTTTAAGTAAAGATTCAATTTATTTCGAAATCAATATGTTAACTAGATTCCATGCTTTTTAAGCAGTTTCAAATGTTTTGATTCTGTCAGATAAGTAATTGATTTCATATTATAGTTTTTAATTTCCTACAATTGCATCCAAATTTCATAGAGGAAAATTTCGTTTTCAAAATTGGATAAATAAAGAAGTTACCATAGCTGAAATATCCAATCAAAAAGTTCATGTCCAATAAAACATGCAACTTCCATTTTTGAATTTTTTATCATATTACATATAATATATTCCAACTGTATTCATATAGATTTTTGGTATATTATATAATTTCCTTTTATGATATATAATTGCAAAATCAATATACTGATAAAATATATGAGTTAATTCACAACCAAATTAGTACAAATTTGTACATCAACCAATTGTCTACAAATATACCATATAATTCATAGCCTACTAACTATATAGTAAATTCAGTAACGGGAAAGCAGTGAAAAAAATACATTCATATCAATGGTATAATACCAAATAAACACACATGCAATTAGTAAAAATAGCATCAGTATGCTTATATTACTTTTGTATGTTGTATAATCCGCTTTCATGCCATATAATTGCAAATCAAATATTTTCATTGAATATGTCATATAATTCACAAATTGTTGCACCAAACTTTCCATTTATTTTTACGTAAAATTTCAAACGACAAGAAAATTAGTTAAACAAACCTGAGTATACATAGTAACAAAAGTTATCTGTTGGTTGTGGACATTATCATTATGATGTATGTATGATGTATTTTCTACTAGTTTTCTTTATAGGGTTTCCTTAGTTATGCCATTTATTTTCATAATCTATATAATAATTCACAAATTGCCCATATTAATATTAAATATTTTTATATATATATTAAATATTATAATTTATGCGGTAACAATAATAAATTGTTCCATTGTTCATCCAAAAATAATTTTATCATGGATAATTATTTTGATTAATTGTTCTGTTATCCATCTAATAATTTATGCAGTAACAATAATTAAGTGTCATGTTGTTCACCCAATAATAATTTTTCCATGGATGATTATTTGATTAATTATTCTCTTATCCATCTAAATTTTTTGTTACGAATGGTTATTTTTTTGGCATAGATATAAAAAATGATTATTTGTGATTTTGTTCTGAAAACATATTCTTACTTCATTACAATTTAAATTTATTTTGTGATTTTTAAATATGAAAAATTGAACAAATAATCATTAAAATTATATAAGTGATACAATTCAAGTAATATTATATAAATTATATACAAACTACAGTATGTAAACTTTTTTTGATGAAGCAAAAAAGTGTATATGATGTCATCATATATATAAATACATAAATATAACATGATGCAATGTATGCTTTGTTATTAAGTTTTAAATATATTTTTATATGTATAAGAGACATTCCTTTTTAATTGCTTTCAGTTTTGATGAAGCAAAAAAGATGCATTCTATTTTATATGCAATGTATTCTTTTTTATATGTTAAAAGTGTATATGATGTCATCATATATATAAATATATAACTTACTATTTCTTTTTTAATTGCTTTCAGTTTTGATGAAGCAAAAAAGATGCATTCTATTTTATATGCAATGTATTCTTTTTTATATGTTAAAAGTGTATATGATGTCCTCATATATATAAATATATAACTTACTATTTCTTTTTTAATTGCTTTCAGTTTTGAAATAAATCCATTTGCATCATCTTTTTTATCCTTAAAGTCGTCAAAAATGATTTGTAATTTTCAAGCATTTTAATTTATCAAACTCTTTTCTAATCAAGAAGAATCACCAAGTCAAATAGTATTTTAATGACTTGTAGCTTCCCATGTGCATTAATTTAATCAATATCTCGTAACTACTTTCTTGAAATGATGCACTAAGAAAATAAAGTTCATAAAAGAAAGGCATTTTAGCTAGATTTGTAAATGAAAAAAAAATGTGTGGCTTCACTAAGAAGGAAATACTGACATATATTTCCATCGTAAACATTTAGAAACGCATGAAAAGACAGAAATAAAGTATTGATAAATTTTTTACTGATGCACTTTAATTGGAAACTCTCTTATATTTGACTGATTGGCTAGTGGTCCAAAACAATGAACATTAGAGAGTAAAAAGGCCAAAACCACTGAATTTCAGTCAATAAATCATTCGTATAGATCTATTGTGAATTTAAGCCAAGTAAGTATAAGTGCAATAGTATTAAAGAATTTAAAGCGGGCAAATACATGATGTGCTAAGAGAAGCTCAGAAATACACGAAATAACCATAAATATATGCTTGTAAAAAACTTGTCATGCAATATTGATTTAGAAAATATAGCGCTTGAAAGCATGGCTAGTTATGCTATGTTGTAGCCCGTCAGAGTTATCCTTCTCCAATAAACTAATTTATTTCATGTAATGCAGATACTGCTGTGCAAAACTCAACCTATGTGAGGAAATAATCTGAATTGCTAATATTGGTATGCATTTGTCATCCTAACCTTTTATCTTAACTATCAAATTCACATGACATGCCAACCAAAATATACAGCTACTACTATTGGAAATGTTATGTTGATAATAAGTTTTGTATTTTCATCATTTTCAATAAATATAGACAAACAGCTAACACCTTTCAACTTTAAACATATGCATTGAAGAGTGAAATTTAACTACTTTGTTAAGGAATGAACATATGGTTTGCACATTGTAAACAATTTTATCCAGCATACTGTCAATTTATACTCTTCTCACGAAAATAAACACTCGCTCTTTTCATGAACCTAAATGTTCATATTTTCTTTTCCTTTCTTTTAGCAAAAAAGCTCTATTGTAGATAAGAGAATAGCTTATATTTTGTTGATAATTGAAATTGTTGTTGCATTCTCGAACAGACTCGGCAATTTGTCATTAAACAGATCACAAACATCTTTTCCTTATACTCATGTAATAACAATATATTATTGGTGATACCAAGTGCTAACTATCATGCAACAATTGAGTTAAGTTAAACTTGACAGTATATCATTTTTCTAAGAAAAAAGAAAAATAAATTATGTCAATGGTATAACGATTGTAATGTATGATGTAAGGTTCTGACTCCAAAATGAGAAAGGTTAATATTAACATGCTTATGTGGTACAGTGAAAGATAGTTGAAAATGGTCATCCAGCTAATGAATATTGGAGAACTATATTTGGGTCACCAGCACCATAAAATTCATGTATAAGGCAACACTCTCATGGGAAAGTTGATTTTAGGATGGTGCAAGGTTAGCATACAATATTGTGTCGTTTTATTACAACTATATCATTAATTAATGGTCCCACTGTGGAACATACCAGAACTTGCAAAGGTCTTCCTTGTTTGAGTTCTTCGTTTTCAATGCACTCAATTTGATCAATGCATAAAAGAAATTATGGATGGAAAAGATGACGCCTTTGCTAAGGCTGTGGAGGCACAATAGTGATATTAGGAAGAAAATCGTCAGATGCATCAACTCTTTTTTAGTGAGTGAATTTATACATGGAGAAAAGAATTCCTGATTTGATTTCGATCGAGAAGAAAGACAATTCATTAGCACTATATAAATTTACGAAGTTGGAAAAGGCAAGAAAAAGAGGAGTAGGGAGGAGAATGAAATGAAGTATTATTTCAAGGGAAGCCGAGTAACTTTCAACTTAGAAATATATGCATACCCACGAAATTAAATTTCATTGAGAATTTGGTGTACCTGGTATGGTATTAATAATGTAGTGCAATACAGATGAGTAAAGTAAATGAATTTGGGGAAATCAACTAAATACTTTAAGGCAATACAATTAACTGTATCAATTTATGATCCATATAAATAAGTATATGGAATGAATAATATGATACAGTATAGATTACTAATCAAAATGAATTTTGGGAAATTAAATAAATAATTTAAGACAATACAATTGATTCTACAAGTTTCTGTATAAACATGCACTACTAATAAGATATTATACCAAATATGAATAGTCCGAGTAAAAATTTGAAGCAGCAAATGTCAGACAACAATTAGCAGTACAGATTACTAATCAAAATGAATTTTAGAAAATTAAATAAATCATTTAAGACAATACAATTGATTCTACCAATTTCTGTATAAACAAGCACTACTAATAAGATATTATACTAAA
The DNA here is from genome assembly GCA_030737875.1 of Allium sativum. Taxonomy (NCBI): domain Eukaryota; kingdom Viridiplantae; phylum Streptophyta; class Magnoliopsida; order Asparagales; family Amaryllidaceae; genus Allium; species Allium sativum. Next base: position 142,686,869 of record CM060913.1, on the reverse strand, counting down.
TATGAATAGTCCGAGTAAAAATTTGAAGCAGCAAACGTCAGACAACAATTAGAAAAGAATAACTATAAATCATTTACACTACATTCTGCGAACTACGAAAAGAATAACTTTTGGAATATTTGATGTTATTTTTACTAATTGCATTTGCATTTATTTGGTATTATACCATTAGTATGAATGTATTTTTTTTCACTACTTTCCCTTTATTTAATTTACTAAATATTTAGTAGACTATGAATTATATGTTATATTTGTAGACAAATTGGTTGATGTATAGATTTATACTAATTTGGTTGTGAATTAACTAATATATTTTATCAGGATATTGATTTTGCAATTATATATCATGAAAGGAAATTAAATAATATACCAAAAATCTATATAAACACAATAGGAATATATTATATGTAATATGATTAAAAATTCGAAAAATGGAAGTTGTATGTCTTGTTGGACACGAACTTTATTACTGGATATTTCAGCTATGGTAACTTCTTTATTTATCCAATTTTGAAAACGAAATTTTCCTCTATGAAATTTGGATGCAATCGTAAGAAATAAAAAACTATTATATGAAATCAATTACTTCTCTGACAGAATCAAAACATTTGAAACTGCTTAAAAAGCATGGAATCGAGTTAACATATTGATTTCGAAATAAATCGAATCTTTACTTAAAAGGCGTTAACATCTTTTAGAAATTCCTAATTAAAAGCCAATTTCCTTATCATTCCAAAAGTTATAATGAATTACAAATTGATATAAAATATAACAAATTGATATGTAAGTAGTAAAGCAGTAAATATGGACAATTTTCTTTTAGGACAAAGTATTAAAGATTTTTAAAAAAGAAGTAAATATGGGTAATTTGGGTATTTCACGGTCGGACCAATTATTAATCATTAAAGATTAGTGTAAATTATTATGTAGATAGATAGATTGTAGAAATCATAGAAGTCATCCAAAGTTTTTCTAGTTTACTTTAGGGAAACAAATAGATATCAATCATTGTCATTTCTCTAATCCTCAAAATGGATATATGGTCAAACCTTGTATGTAATTTAATTTATTTCTCAGTGTAGTAGCGCTGTGAAATGAATATATGTCAAGAATTACAACAGGTTGTTGCTTCAAGGGAACGAGTTCATTTGGCATTTAATATCCAATTGACCAGATAATGAAGCAAACAAATTTATAGTTACTGAGTCAACATGATAAACTGAAGAAATACAAAAATGAAATTACAAGGCTATGTGAAGAGTTGTAAATAAAGAAAAAAATTCCATCCAGCAATTAAGGAGATGCAATCGGCCTAACCAAATGCTTACTGCAAGTTCAGTGTTCTGCATTTCAAAAGTTTTAAATAACAAAGATGAAAGCTAAAGCAAGTACACAAAAAATATCATCGAAGTGCAGCTGATATCTACTATGTCCTCGTATCGTTACAGATCTTCTAGTTCCAGTTTTTGAATTTTTTATTTATTTTTCTTCCAATGAATGATATTAAAAAAAGAAACAAAGAAACTGTAACAACCCGAAATTTAACAACGTGTTAAATCAAGAATCAAGGCAGAATTAAAATATAAAACCTGAATCAGGAGAAACGGGCTGTGCCATTGTGTTCGTCTCGGAAAAATACGCGAAATAGAGTCCGAAATTTCGTAAATCGGAGTCCGTATGACCCAGTTAAGGCCCAACGAAGTTTCACGAAAATTCAAATCCGAAAACAGATTTGAAATTCAGCCCAAAAAGAGAAGGCGGGAAAATTCCCACCAGACCCAAAGGGTGTCGACCCCTGGGTCGACCCCCCTCCAGGGGCTCGACATGGGGGTCGACCCCGGGGTCGACCCCCCCTCCAGGGGGTCGACAAGGGTGTCCACCCCTGGGTCGACCCCCCTCCCCCCCTGTAGAACTCCGACCTGGTGCACCTGCTTGTCATGTTGGCTCGGTTTTGGAGGCTTGTGACGATTTTTGAGGGTTCAAATCTATCCTAGGGTTTATCCTACGGCCTAAACTACTCCTAATCTCTATAAAAAGACCCCTAAGCCTACCCTAAACCATCACAAATCACTCATGCCACGAAGTGCTGCCCAAATGCCAAGTGATCATGGCCTCCATCTCCAACTCCAAGAGACTATGCATGCAAATCGGATCCGAATCGAAAGGTGCAAGCATGCTACACCAAATCGAGGCTCAATCAATGTTGCTACACAAATTCCATGATGATTCTTCGACAAAGGAGCCACCTTTCTTCGTCAAGATGGATCATGCTCATTCCCTAAGCCTCGCTATGTAAGTTCTAGCTACTTCGAGATGTTAACGGTAGTTTAATCATGGCATGGAATAAAATGTGGTTAAACATGAATGCTATAACCTATGCAAGCCTAGTTTGCTCCTTTAACATGAACATATGACTTTGGGTTATGTTTTAGCGATTAAACCATGCTATTCATGTTGCATTGGACTTAGTTTGCCATGCAAGATTGGACCTTTACTTGTAGTATGATAGCATGAACACTTAGAGCCACTTTGACTTGTGAAATAGTTGCATAAATTGGACTTTGGGGCTTATGCATGTAAATGAAACCAACCCCCTTATGATATCATGTTTATGTAAGGTCAAATCCCGTTATGATAATATGCAAGTTTGTGGCCAAATCCTTTATGACATTATGCATGCTTGTGACCAATCCCCTTTTATGTTATGCATGCTTATGGCCAATCCCTATATGACACTATCATTCATGTTTTAAGGCCAAACCCCCTTATGATACCATGCATGTTTGGAACCAATCCCTTTTGTGGCATCGTGCATGTTTTGGGGTCTACATGTAGCCATAGTATACCTACTATGTTGACTCGCTTCTACTCAAGTGAAAACACGATTTTGGGGTAGTTAGACAAACGTGAACGTGACGCGAAAACTTGACTTGAAAGTGGCACGAAAACTTGACATGGGGTTGCATGAAAATGTGACACTCTTGAAACACTTAAACATGAACATGACACGTACTAAAACATGGAACTTGAAACTAGACACGGGGGTTGTAAGTGTAATATAACACTAGACCAAACATGAAAGTGGCCAACTCGAGGTTGGGTTGAGTTTGTAGCATAAATCTACCCGGACCCGCCCGGCTTAACTAGTGGCTACAAACAATAGGATCCAATGTGAGAAGTTGGTCATGTCGCGCTTAAGACCCGAGCTTAGACTAGGTTGTGGTGTAAAACTACCCGGACCCGCCCGGCTTAACTAGTAACCACAACGAGGTCTAATGTGAGAGGTTGAGAGTGCATTAATTAAATTAATGCCACATGATAAGGTTAAGTAAATTTGACTAATGACACTTAACCGATATGACACAAATGGGTAGGTTAAGTGGGACCGGGCTTGATTTCTTAATGACACTTAACCATACAAGACAATTAGGGGAGGGGGTTAAGTAATTCACGCTTAACTAATCCGACTTGGTAATTAGATGGGGTTAAGTAACCTACACTTAACTAATCCAAACACGGTAATTAGATGAGGTTAAGTAACCTACACTTAACTAATCTAAACACGGTACTTCGATGGGGTTAAATTAAACACTTAACCCATCTAAACTTGGTAATTCAATGAGGTTAAGTAGCCAATACTTAACCAACTTAACAAGATAATTTAATGGGGTTAAGTAACTTATACTTAACCAATTATACATGATGATTTGATGAGGTTAAGTAACCTATACTTAACCAATCTAATATGCGGACCTGATAGGGTTAAGTCATAAGACCTTTTAAATATACTTAACCATTATAATATGATTAGGGGATGGGGTTAAGATAATCTATGCTTAACCAATCTAACACGATAACCTGATAGGGTTAAGATAAACAAGTACTTAACCAAATTGACTTGATGATTGAATAGGGTTAAGTCTTGAGCTTCTTGGTATACTTAACCAACTTGTAAGGCTAGGTCTTGGACTTGAATACTTAGCCAATCTTGACATGATTCATAGACGGGCTAAGCCATGAACTTGAATAACAACACTTAACCCAATAGGCAAAACCCTAGTAGAGGAACTAGGTAGAAAATCGTAGTTAATCAAGGGTAACGGGGAAATGAAGCTTAGTGGTAAACCTTAGTTAAGTGTAACTAAGTAATAATTCTTAGCCAAGGACATGGGACTAGTTCATGAATAGATGAGTAACCCGGTACGGTAGGTCATCGCTTAAAACACGAGGAGGAGCAAATTATCTGACTTAGATAAAGGCTCCAACGAACTGGGTGACGAAGCGGTAGCTTCGGGGGACGTGAGGGTACTCTTGGTATCCCTCTGTGAGGTGGCAGATGGTCCATGAAACCCGGCCTCACAGAGGTTAAGGTCTGCGGTAGAAGAGCCAAGTGTATGCCTTGGTTGCTATGCGAGCGACCTAAAGACTGGGATGGATTAGCGTGGAGTCGACGATACTTGATTTTGCCCTCGATAGCACGTCGCCGACTACCTACCATCTTTAGTCAATCATGCGCGAACGGAAAGGCAGAGAACTCCCAACAGACCATGTTCTTGCTATCGAGTCATGGGTGAGGTTGGCCCATAGGAAAGTAGGGCTATAGTGGGGCCGGGATGTAGTTCTCATACATGATTTTTCCTGGATTGCCTTTCAGTAGTTGAGGGAGTGGTCACGTGGGACCATAGCCACGTATACAAAAACAGACCTTGATATCTGCATCAGCAGACGACTTAAAGCTCCCGACCGAGTTCCGTATTTCTTGATTTGCCCTGGCACGGAACTCGGGTGGCACATTGAGATACATGTGCGTCTAGTCATGGAAAACGATTCACGATACATACGTGGGATAAAGGGCGTGGTTGACGGGTGGGTTAATCCCTAGTGGTCCTAGGTGGCCAAAACCCAAACCGAGACACGGAAACGTTCATTAGGTAGCATAATCCCTAGTGGTCCTAGGTGGCATAAATCCTAAGTAAACACGCGATAGTTCATGGTAAGAAAACATAAATAGATCAAGGGTAGCAGTCCAAAACAACTTCAAGGATAAAATGGTACTACATGGGGAAGCCCGTACGGCCTACGGCAAAAGACTGAACTTATACATAGAAAGAAACATATGAGTTGGGAAAACCTACATATGCTATATATCAGGTTGACATGGACCATTACATGACATTGGGCAAGGGACATTCATAGTTAACACATGACGCGGGTGGGGACACTAGTACGAGAGGTGCAGAGCAAATATACATGATAGATACCGTGGGATGTTTTACATGATAGATACCTTGTGATAGTATACCTGATAGAAACCTGACGATGTGATACCTTGATTCTTGACACCGTAGTTTATCATGATACCTTGGTTTACCTTGCTACAGTAGTTCATCCAGTTATCTTGGTTTAACTTATCTATCTTGTTGTCATCCTTATGTTTACTTTCAGTTTATGCATGTCATGTAACCTTTACCTGTTTTTATGCTGAAAGTAGATAGGACTTACCAATCTTTATGACTGACCCCGTTTTCTTTCGCCTCTTTGTCTTCCGTTTCCCCCCCCCCCTCAGGTTTTCAGGGAGGAAACACTTTTATTTAGTTCGGACTTCCTCTGCTTGAAGGTCATCATGCATGGCTTGGACTTTTCTTGGCTATGGCTACCTTACTGTTTTGTTTGGGGAATGATTTATGAAAAGGTTTTATGCTTCTTTACTATTGCAAGACAGGTTTTGATGTATTCTAATGTAAAAGGCTTTAGACCTTATTTTATAAGGTAATGAAATTTGTTTTACTTCCGCTGTTTTATATATATGTTCTATCTTGTAATATTTCTGTGCATGTTTACCTCGATAATGCTTCACCAAACCTAGTGCATTCCCTTTGTGAGTGACCCTAGCGGAGGTGGGGTGTTACATTTGGTATCAGAGCAGAAGGTTACCAGACTGGGAAAAAGTTTTTAAAACCTTCTGAAAACTATTTGAAAAACCATTTACAAAGAAGCATTTTTCAAGAAAAGTTTTTAAAGGCTATTCCTCAAAAGCCATTAGCACTGTCCCTTGTTTCCTTGATCGAATCTCTTTTCCTTTCTTTCCTCCATCTGTAGTCACAGTAGTTCTAACTGTGACTAATCTTTGTCTAGCCACGTAGGTGTTTCCCGCACGATGGAGATGGTTCTCGAGAGACCTGTTGCCGTGGTACAAGGAAGGATAATAAGAGTAAGGATAAAGGATGCGAGATTAAGGATAAGCAACTTGTTGGTATGGCTTGGTCCATCAAGGAGGACAAGGACAAGATCATCGGAGAGGGCAATTGTACGCTCCCATTTCTAGGATACCTAAAAGAGATGGTACCGTTTCTGGTAAAGGTTTAGTCGTTCTTTTCTATCATCCCGTCCAGACTTTGTCTTGATCATCGTATCATTTAAGTCTGCTTGGATAGTTGAGTCTCTGCACCTTAGTACTAGCATGGTAGAGGATCCCAGTTTTTGTCCCAAAAATCTGGTTGGAGAATTGGTCCATTTCTTCATGACTTGTTTGGATTTGAGAATGACATGTCTCGGCTACGGATGGATTCTAGGGATAAGGTGGTCACCCAATGAGGGGTGCCATTCTCGGTTTTGGAAAGAGGTTAGCTAGACTCTCGACTCACCTTGGTGATACCCTCGAAGTCTCGGGTAACCTTTTGGGTTCTGTCATGGTTAGTTACCTAGAATCTCGGGATGCAGTTGTTGGTAATCCGTTCGAATAGAATTCACCGCTAAGGCGGATGGTTCGTTTCGCTTATGCATGAGTTATGGGAATCACCCTAGTAAATACCCTTGGCAACATCGATTGGCATCGGCAAATGAGATCCAGAATTCCCTAGTGAATTTTGGAGAGCTTGCATGAGTAAGTGGATACGTTTGAGCCAAGTATACTAGGGAAAGGATAAGTGAAAGTGGAATAAGAGGCAACAACGAAAGGAGTTCTAACTCATATCTTGGAAATAGGAATCAAGGAGCTACGAAATCATGGAGTTAAAAAGATGGTCAAGGCACCGAGGAATTAAGCTCAAGGAAACGCGACTTAGAAGATGTAAGGCTAGACACGCGCATCGTACCTCTTTTTTTAAAGAGTGTATCCTTGATCCCTGGTTTTTCCTGTAGAGCTTGCTCGCATGTTATCTTTTGGTGTATATACTCTCGGTCCTGTTTCTGTTGCAAACCCCGTAAGGAGTTTGTCTTGTTTATCTTCTTGATCCTGTCTTGGGAACCTTAGGTAGAACCCTATGGACGTAAACATGTATTTGAAACATGTTATGTTTGATATGGTTGCAGATGGTTGCAAGTGGTTGCTCGTGGATGCGCGAATACACACTTGATACTAGATCGACTCAGGCACATTTCACGTTGCATATGCACGAGTATTTATACTTGTTTATGGATGAAATTGAATATGTTATCATGTGGATGTTGCATGTGGATGGATGTTTGTGCACGCATATAGTACTTATATGACTAGGACTATTTGCATACATGTTGGACTCATGACACTAAACATATTTTGCATTAGAAAGATCATTCAGGCCTGATCATTAGCATTAGCTAAGGAGCATATACACACACGTTTTGCATGTGTTCATATGACATTAGAAATCGTCTAAGGACAATGTTTGCCTGTGGGTGATGTTTTGAGTAGATGGATGATGGATGGTAGGATGCGTTCTTCCTAACTTGGAGATTTCGGGGACGAAATTCTTAAAGGAGGGGAGAATGTAACAACCCGAAATTTAACAATGTGTTAAATCAAGAATCAAGGCGGAATTAAAATATAAAACCTGAATCAGGAGAAACGGGCTGTGCCATTGCGTTCGTCTCGGAAAAATACGCGAAATAGAGTCCGAAATTTCGTAAATCGGAGTCCGTATGACCCAGTTAAGGCCCAACGAAGTTTCACTAAAATTCAAATCCGAAAACAGATTTGAAATTCAGCCCATAAAGAGAAGGCGGGAAAATTCCCGCCAGACCCAAAGGGTGTCGACCCCTGGGTCGACCCCCCTCTAGGAGGTCGACATGGGTGTCGACCCCGGGGTCGACATGGGTGTCGACCCCGGGGTCGACCCCTCCTCCATGGGGTCGACATGGGTGTCGACCCCTGGGTCGACACCCCCCCCCCCCCCCCCCGTAGAACTCTGACCTGGTGCACCTGCTTGTCATGTTGGCTCGGTTTTGGAGGCTTGTGACGATTTTTGAGGGTTCAGATCTATCCTAGGGTTTATCCTACGGCCTAAACTACTCCTAATATCCATAAAAAGACCCCTAAGTCTACCCTAAACCCTCACAAATCACTCATGCCACGAAGTGCTGCCCAAATGCCAAGTGATCATGGCCTCCATCTCTAACTCCAAGAGACTATGCATGCAAATCGGATCCGAATCGAAAGGTGCAAGCTTGCTACACCAAATCGAGACTCGATCAACGTTGCTACGCAAATTCCATGATGATTCTTCGACAAAGAAGCCACCTTTCTTCGTCAAGACGGATCATGCTCATTCCCTAAGCCTCGCTATGTAAGTTCTAGCTACTTCGAGATGTTAACGGTAGTTTAATCATGGCATGGAATAAAATGTGGTTAAACATGAATGCTATAACCTATGCGAGCCTAGTTTGCTCCTTTAACATGAACATATGACTTTGGGTTATGTTTTAGCGATTAAACCATGCTATTCATGTTGCATTGGACTTAGTTTGCCATGCAAGATTGGACCTTTACTTGTAGTATGATAGCATGAACACTTAGAGCCACTTTGACTTGTGAAATAGTTGCATAAATTGGACTTTGGGGCTTATGCATGTAAATGAAACCAACCCCCTTATGATATCATGTTTATGTAAGGTCAAATCCCGTTATGATAATATGCAAGTTTGTGGCCAAATCCTTTATGACATTATGCATGCTTATGACCAATCCCCTTTTATGTTATGCATGCTTATGGCCAATCCCTATATGACACTATCGTTCATGTTTTAAGGCCAAACCCCCTTATGATACCATGCATGTTTGGAACCAATCCCTTTTGTGGCATCGTGCATGTTTTGGGGTCTACATGTAGCCATAGTATACCTACTATGTTGACTCGCTTCTACTCAAATGAAAACACGATTTTGGGGTAGTTAGACAAACGTGAACGTGACGCGAAAACTTGACTTGAAAGTGGCACGAAAACTTGACATGGGGTTGCATGAAAATGTGACACTCTTGAAACACTTAAACATGAACATGACACGTACGAAAACATGGAACTTGAAACTAGACACGGGGGTTGTAAGTGTAATATGACACTAGACCAAACATGAAAGTGGCCAACTCGAGGTTGGGTTGAGTTTGTAGCATAAATCTACCCGGACCCGCCCGGCTTAACTAGTGGCTACAAACAATAGGATCCAATGTGAGAAGTTGGTCATGTCGCGCTTAAGACCCGAGCTTAGACTAGGTTGTGGTGTAAAACTACCCGGACCCGTCCGGCTTAACTAGTAACCACAACGAGGTCTAATGTGAGAGGTTGAGAGTGCATTAATTAAATTAATGCCACATGATAAGGTTAAGTAAATTTGACTAATGACACTTAACCGATATGACACGAATGGGTAGGATAAGTGGGACCGGGCTTGATTTCTTAATGACACTTAACCATGCAAGACAATTAGGGGAGGGGGTTAAGTAATTCACGCTTAACTAATCCGACTTGGTAATTAGATGAGGTTAAGTAACCTACACTTAACTAATCCAAACACGGTAATTAGATGAGGTTAAATAACCTACACTTAACTAATCTAAACACGGTACTTCGATGGGGTTAAATTAAACACTTAACCAATCTAAACTTAGTAATTCAATGAGGTTAAGTAGCCAATACTTAACCAACTTCACAAGATAATTTAATGGGGTTAAGTAACTTATACTTAACCAATTATACATGATGATTTGATGAGGTTAAGTAACCTATACTTAACCAATATAATATGCGGACCTGATAGGGTTAAGTCATAAGACCTTTTAAATATACTTAACCATTATAATACGATTAGGGGATGGGGTTAAGATAATCTGTGCTTAACCAATCTAACACGATAACCTGATAGGGTTAAGATAAACAAGTACTTAACCAAATTGACTTGATGATTGAATAGGGTTAATTCTTGTGCTTCTTGGTATACTTAACCAACTTGTAAGGCTAGGTCTTGGACTTGAATACTTAGTCAATCTTGACATGATTCATAGACGGGCCAAGCCATGAACTTGAATAACAACACTTAACCCAATAGGCAAAACCCTAGTAGAGGAACTAGGTAGAAAATCGTAGTTAATCAAGGGTAACGGGGAAATGAAGCTAAGTGGTAAACCTTAGTTAAGTGTAACTAAGTAATAATTCTTAGCCAAGGACATGAGACTAGTTCATGAATAGATGAGTAACCCGGTACGGTAGGTCATCGCTTAAAACACGAGGAGGAGCAAATTATCTGACTTAGATAAAGGCTCCAACGAACTGGGTGAAGAAGCGGTAGCTTCGGGGGACGTGAGGGTACTCTTGGTATCCCTCTGTGAGGTGGCAGATGGTCCATGAAACCCGGCCTCACAGAGGTTAAGGTCTGCGGTAGAAGAGCCAAGTGTATGCCTTGGTTGCTATGCGAGCGACCTAAAGACTGGGATGGATTAGCGTGGAGTCGACGATACTTGATTTTGCCCTGGATAGCACGTCGCCGACTACCTACCATCTTTAGTCAATCATGCGCGAACGGAAAGGCAGAGAACTCCCAACAGACCATGTTCTTCCTATCGAGTCATGGGTGAGGTTGGCCCATAGGAAAGTAGGGCTATAGTGGGGCCGGGATGTAGTTCTCATACATGATTTTTCTTGGATTGCCTTTCAGTAGTTGAGGGAGTGGTCACGTGGGACCATAGCCACGGATACAAAAACAGACCTTGATATCTGCATCAGCAGACGACTTAAAGCTCCCGACCGAGTTCCGTATTTCTTGATTTGCCCTGGCACGGAACTCGTGTGGCACATTGAGATACATGTGCGTCTAGTCATGGAAAACGATTCACGATACATACGTGGGATAAAGGGCGTGTGTAACACCCCACCTCCGCCAGGGTCACTCGCAAAGGAATGCACTAGCTTTGGAGGGGTATTATTGGTAAACATGCATAATGATATAGCAAGGCAGGACATGACATATATATATGTAAATAAACAGAGTAGGTAAATAAAACAGCGGAAGATTTTTAAACCATTTCAAAACACAAGTCTGGTACCTCAAAATGTCAATTTCCCAAAATTACAAGTCTAGATAAATACATCATCTGATAAACTGAAAATACATAAGTACTATCCCCAAATAAGAGTGATAAACCATAGCGGCTCAAATCCAAAGCATACTTGAGCTATCCAAGGAAGCGGCTAAAATCCAAGCTAGGCTCCTGTATTCCCTCCCTGAGAACCTGGGGGGGGGGAACGGAAGAAAAGAGGCGAAACAAAACGGGTCAGTCAAAAAGACTGAGTAAGCCCTGCTACGATCAGTCTATAAACTAATAAAGTTAACATCATGATGGAAACTGAGATGATCATAGATAACAACACACTGGTATGATAAATCAACCACAAGATAGATAGAGGTGTCATCGCATAAACAGAGTTAAGTTTTGCACCACGGTGTACTAGCAAACCAACATAACAGGTATTGATCCCTTAGCCCAAACTTTGGCCCAATAACATGAAGTGACCTTAATATAAGGTCCAACCCAACGGTCTAGTCGATCGTCTCCCTATAAACCTAACACGTCAAGTGTTGGTGTCCATATGGCCCACGTATGGTTGTAGTTAGACTGCGCTGGGTCCACCTTTGGGTGTATCAAGCCCTCGGATGTCGCCCCAGACACTTAAGCAATAATGCACAGCCCTAACCTACTGGTACACGTGCCTCGAGTTTGTCCAACATCGGACTACGTGCACGTCCGTAGCCCGCCGGACCCGCACCGCTGTACCACTCGGCCATCGCCCTTTGGTCGCTTACATCCTCCAGTAATCGTGCCCCGCCCTAGCCTAGCCTCTAGGGTTGTGAATGATACCAAACTGGGATTACTGTTAGAACAGACCACGTTGCTAGGGTTTCCTAAGGAGGTTAAGTGTGATTTAACCCTTCACTAATCCTGGATTAAACTGGTTAAGTGTGGCTTAACCCCGTTCTAATCCCTTGAACTCCCAAATGGATTAAACTAGTTAAGTGTAACCAACGGTTCAGAACTTAACCACATTCTAATCCCTCTAATCCCCAAATTGGTTAAGTATTAGTGGACCCTGACTTAACCCTAATCATGAGGCATTAATTAATTTAATGCACCTTAACCTCTCACATTAGACCTTGTTGTGGTTACTAGTTAGGCCGGGCGGGTCCGGGTAGCTTTACACCACAACTTGGTCTAACCTCGGGTCTTGGCACCCCATGACCAACTTCTCACATTGGGTCCTATTGTTTGTAGCCACTAGTTAAGCCGGTCGGTTCCGGGTAGAATTATGCTACAAACTCAACCCAACCTCGAGTTGGCCACACTTATGTTTTCTAAGTGTCATGTCCACTTTATTTCAAAACATAATCACAAGTCAAACAATTACTTGGGTAGACCTAACTTAATAGGTAAATTCCCAAGGGGTAGACCTAACTTAATAGGTAAATTCCCAATCTTATATTTTTATGTATTTTAAGTTTACCCCAAAACCCCCAACGTCATTCTATCGCTTACATATTCGTAGTAACGCATAAAGGATAGGAAGAGGGAACTTGGCACGACATACATGATAAACTTGCACAACAATCATTCATAACATGTTAGACTTGCACAACTTAGCATAGGGAACTCGCATATTGCCATAAACATGCATAACATGCTAAACTTGCATAACTTAGCATAGTGAACTTGCATATTACCTTAATCATGCATAACTTGTCAAACATGCACGACTTGTCATTTTTAAACTTGCATAAACATGCACAACTTGTCAAAACATGCACAACTTGTCAAAATATGCACAACTTGTCAAAACATGCACAACTTGTCATTTTAAACTTGCATAAACATGCACAACTTGTCAAAACATGCACAACTTGTCAAAACATGCACAACTTGTCATTTTAAACTTGCATAAACATGCACAACTTGTCAAAACATGCAAATCATGGGTTAGTATACATGCATAACTCAATAAACATACAAATCATGGCTTAGCAAACTCGCATATGCATGCATAACTTATGAAACATGTAAAACATGGTATAGTGAGTTCGCATAAGCATGCATAATCAACTAAACTCACATAAATCTCAACTTTCACCACATATTAACTTTAGAGTTTGTAAAGTGAAGGTAAGAGGGCTTACAATGCTTATGCGGACTCAAATGAGTATAACAAATGCAAGAAACCCCTTATGCAACTAATTAAAATCCCCAAATGCAAGCAAACTTGATCAAGACTCCTCCTTTATGATGCCAATTGAAAAACAAGCCTTTAATGCAAGCTAAGGAGGATCATACAAGCCTAAATACCCTTGTATGCATGTAAATCTCTTAGGGATTTGATTAGGAATTGTATGAAGAGGGTGGAGGCCATGAGAGTTTAGATTTTGGCATAGTTTAGTTACTAGGATGAATAATGAGACTTTAGGGTAGGATTATGAGCTTATTTATAGAAGATTAGAGTGATTTAGACCATAGGATTAACCCTATGATAGTTTTGGCCCGTCAGATCTTGGAATCCTCTAGAACCAAGCCACAAGACCCAACCCAAATCAGAAATGGTGCACCAGGCTAACTGCCTGGGCACCCCCCTGTCGACAGGGCAGTCGACCCCCTGGGGACCCTGTTGACAGGCCTGTCGACATGGGGCCCCTGGCGGGAATTTTCCCGCCTTGGCCCAGCTGGCCCAATTCTTCAAATTTGAATCTGATTTTTACTTAGTAATTTTCTGCAAACTTCAATGGGCCTTAACTGGGTCATACGGACTCCGATTTTCGAAAACTCGGACTCTATTTCGCGTATTTTTCCGAGACGAACGCAATGGCATAGCCCGTTTCCCTTGATTCAGATTTTAAAATTTAATTCTGCCTCAATTTATGTTATAACGGATTATTGAAAATACGGGTTGTTACATTCTCCCCTCCTTAAAGGATTTCGTCCCCGAAATCTTCAAGTTAGGAAGAACGTATCCTACCATCCAATCATCCATCTACTCAAAGCATCATCCCCGAGCAATCATTGTCCTTACAAGATTCTAAATGCTGGATGAACATATGCAAAAGTGTGTGTATATGTACTTATCTAATGCAAAGATTAGGCGGTTACTGATACAGTAAACCTCCTTAATGCATATGTATGTCAGTGAAATGAATCCATATGTATGCAAATCCCTAAATTCATAGTATCTATATGAGTGCACATAACATTCACCCATATGCAACATCCATGTGAGAACACAACAAGTATCAACCATGAATAAGTGTAAGCACTCATGCATATGCAACATAAAGAGTGTGCGAGCCGATCTAGTGCCTAATGTGTATAATGCATCCACGAGCAACCACTTGCAAACACTTGCAACCACTTGCAACCATCAAGCATAACATGTTTCAAACACATGTTTCAACCAAAAGGGTTTCTACCTAAGGTTCTCATGACAAGATAGACACGATAAACTAGATAAACTAGATATACTAGACAAACTCCCTTTTGGATTACAAGGAATCCGTTCAAACTTTGACATATAGTACTAACCAATGAGTCTTAACCCCCTTATGGAGTTTACAACAGAAATAAGGTCGAGACTGGGACCGAGAGGATATATACGAAAGATAACTTGCAAGCAAGTTCCATAGGAAAACTAGGATCAAGGATGCACTCTTAAAAAGAGATATGATGCGCGTATCTACTCTTCTTAGTCACGTTTCCTTGAGCTTAACTCCACTGTGCTTTGACTGCCTTTTACTTCATGCTTTCTTGGCTTCCTAACTCCTATTTCCCAAATTCGAGTTGGAACTCATTTCATTATCGCCTCTCGTCTTTCTTTTCTACTTATTCTTCTTTCTGCATACTTGGGTCAAACATAACTGTAATCTTATGATTTCATGCAAGTTCTCCAAAATTCACTAGTGAATCCTGGATCTCGCCTACTTACTATAGAGTATTTCACGCAGCAGAACTTTCCTTGAAAATACCAATCCACGTTGCCAATTGCCCTTATAAACGTGATTTCCTATAACTCAGGCTTAATCGACATGAACCATCTGCCTATGAGTGATAGGCCATGCCTAGATTCAATTTCCTACCCATGGCTTCTTGTAGGTTCCTTCAGAACTGGCCAACTTCTTGTGGGTAAACCGTTGCTAACCATGATGCAGTCCTCTCGCTCTTCACCGGACTGAAATGAGCACTCTTCATGAGTCTACCTATTATGACCCATATACCCGTACTCCCTTTCTTTGATCTAGGTAGTCTATCCACATACTCTATCGAGACGTTTCATATTTCCCCTTGCGGAACTTCCAATGGCGGTAATGGCCCACTGGGCTTCTATGACTTGGCCTCAACCTGGTGGCACAACATGTATCCTGAAACCAACTCGGCCACCTCCTCGAGTGATGCGTATCTTCAAGAACCTTCTTTACCAAGTCTTTCACTGGAGGAACACACAATCTCTTGTCGCGCCTTAGTCATCCTTTATAATATATCTAGCGAGGTGACCTACCATCTCGCCTCGAGCCGACTGGTCCATGTTCTTGACCAACTGCGGGTCTTCTTCCCGTGAAACTCCCTTCTTGATCCAGAAGAGTAAGTCTAAGCTCAGGTAATGCTAACTAACTAGCCAAACGGAGGAAGCTTCTTACTTCAATTGCTCTCCTCAGAGTTTTCCGGTCTTAAACCGCACCCACTTTAGCGGAATCCACCGCTAAGCCTTACTTAAGAACTATGTGCCCAAGAAATCCAACTTCTTTCCTCCAAAGTGACATTTGGAGACTTGACCTTCCATTGGTGGCTCTAAGCGTATCCATCTCTTCCTTGAGATGTATAGCATGTTCTTCCTCGTTCTTTTAAGGAGATCAAAATATCGTCTACGACGATCACGACAAACTTGTTCAAGGACTTCCTAAACACCCAATTGGATTTGAAACACATACGGGATCATCAACTACACTAGTACTTAGGTGCAAAACTTTCAACTGGATTAGATGAAATAAAACTATGCGATGTGCCAGAATCAAACAAAGTTCGGACAGGGAAAATCAGAAAATGTAAACAAGATTTTCAACAGAAACACTACCTCTATCTTAAGCTGGTGCTGAGGGGATGAACTCGCCCTCCAGATAGTCCTGCACACTGAGTCTGGCCTTGCCCTTGTTTCCTCGGGCAATCCTTGCTGAAATGTCCAAACTCACCACAAATGAAGCATTCGCCCCGCTTTCTCTTTTCCTTCTTCCTACATTCCTTAGCCATATGTCCAACGTTACCACAGAAGTTACATTTTATATTCCCTCTTGGCTTGTCCTTGCGGTTGTGGTTATTCTTGCCCCATTTCCCGGAATTTACCCTCTTGTCTTGAGACTCATTTGTCTTGACTTCTTTCTTGTCATTTTTATCTTCTTCTTGAAGTAGGGCCAAATTCACTAAACTCTCGAAAGTCGCCCCCAATGGTATATGAGACATGGCCAAATCACGTAATGGCTCGTTTAATCCTAGAGCAAAGTGTAGGGCCTTCTTCTGAGCTGTACTAACTAAGTCTAAATCGACCCGAGCCAGTTGATTAAACTTATCTATGTATTCCCTAATAGTCATGTCCCCTTGCTTCAGTGATAAGAATCTCAGTCCAAACCTTCCTCTAAAGTCATCCCAAGTCTCAATTGGTCTAGTAGCGGTGGTGACTACCCACCAACGTGCAGCTTCTTCCTTTAGCAACCATACTGCTAATAAAACTTTCCTGCGGTCACCTATATCAAAGGAGGATAAAAGATCTTCGGTCTCTTTCAACCAACTCCTTGCTTCTGCAAAAGTCTCTGTTCCATTAAAATTCTTTCCACCCATCCTCTTAAAGTTCTTGCAAGTTTCCGCGAAATCCGCTTGTGGAGGCTGAGGGGGAAGAGGAACATCAGCTACGGGAGGAGGAGGAGGAACAGCGGCCTCGACTGGGGGAACAACATTGGGGACACCCGGGACCGGTGCCGTGACTTCCAAGTACCGACAAAACCAATCGGGTATCGTTACTCCTTTGGGCAAGATGAGATTATCAGACATGCTGGAAACGAAAAGAAAAGAGTTCAAACGAGGAGTCAAAGGATAGTGCTAATGGCTTTTGGGGAATAGCCCTTAAAAACAACTAGACTTTTCTTTGAAAAGTACTTAATACTTGGTTTTGAAAAATAGTTTTTCAAAAGTTAAAAAAAAAACCTTTTTATCCCTTCTCGTAAACCTGGCTCTGATACCAAATGTAACACCCCACCTCCGCCAGGGTCACTCGCAAAGGAATGCACTAGCTTTGGAGGGGTATTATTGGTAAACATGCATAATGATATAGCAAGGCAGGACATGACATATATATATGTAAATAAACAGAGTAGGTAAATAAAACAGCGGAAGATTTTTAAACCATTTCAAAACACAAGTCTGGTACCTCAAAATGTCAATTTCCCAAAATTACAAGTCTAGATAAATACATCATCTGATAAACTGAAAATACATAAGTACTATCCCCAAATAAGAGTGATAAACCATAGCGGCTCAAATCCAAAGCATACTTGAGCTATCCAAGGAAGCGGCTAAAATCCAAGCTAGGCTCCTGTATTCCCTCCCTGAGAACCTGGGGGGGGGGAACGGAAGAAAAGAGGCGAAACAAAACGGGTCAGTCAAAAAGACTGAGTAAGCCCTGCTATGATCAGTCTATAAACTAATAAAGTTAACATCATGATGGAAACTGAGATGATCATAGATAACAACACACTGGTATGATAAATCAACCACAAGATAGATAGAGGTGTCATCGCATAAACAGAGTTAAGTTTTGCACCACGGTGTACTAGCAAACCAACATAACAGGTATTGATCCCTTAGCCCAAACTTTGGCCCAATAACATGAAGTGACCTTAATATAAGGTCCAACCCAACGGTCTAGTCGATCGTCTCCCTATAAACCTAACACGTCAAGTGTTGGTGTCCATATGGCCCACGTATGGTTGTAGTTAGACTGCGCTGGGTCCACCTTTGGGTGTATCAAGCCCTCGGATGTCGCCCCAGACACTTAAGCAATAATGCACAGCCCTAACCTACTGGTACACGTGCCTCGAGTTTGTCCAACATCGGACTACGTGCACGTCCGTAGCCCGCCGGACCCGCACCGCTGTACCACTCGGCCATCGCCCTTTGGTCGCTTACATCCTCCAGTAATCGTGCCCCGCCCTAGCCTAGCCTCTAGGGTTGTGAATGATACCAAACTGGGATTACTGTTAGAACAGACCACGTTGCTAGGGTTTCCTAAGGAGGTTAAGTGTGATTTAACCCTTCACTAATCCTGGATTAAACTGGTTAAGTGTGGCTTAACCCCGTTCTAATCCCTTGAACTCCCAAATGGATTAAACTAGTTAAGTGTAACCAACGGTTCAGAACTTAACCACATTCTAATCCCTCGAATCCCCAAATTGGTTAAGTATTAGTGGACCCTGACTTAACCCTAATCACGAGGCATTAATTAATTTAATGCACCTTAACCTCTCACATTAGACCTTGTTGTGGTTACTAGTTAGGCCGGGCGGGTCCGGGTAGCTTTACACCACAACTTGGTCTAACCTCGGGTCTTGGCACCCCATGACCAACTTCTCACATTGGGTCCTATTGTTTGTAGCCACTAGTTAAGCCGGTCGGTTCCGGGTAGAATTATGCTACAAACTCAACCCAACCTCGAGTTGGCCACACTTATGTTTTCTAAGTGTCATGTCCACTTTATTTCAAAACATAATCACAAGTCAAACAATTACTTGGGTAGACCTAACTTAATAGGTAAATTCCCAAGGGGTAGACCTAACTTAATAGGTAAATTCCCAATCTTATATTTTTATGTATTTTAAGTTTACCCCAAAACCCCCAACGTCATTCTATCGCTTACATATTCGTAGTAACGCATAAAGGATAGGAAGAGGGAACTTGGCACGACATACATGATAAACTTGCACAACAATCATTCATAACATGTTAGACTTGCACAACTTAGCATAGGGAACTCGCATATTGCCATAAACATGCATAACATGCTAAACTTGCATAACTTAGCATAGTGAACTTGCATATTACCTTAATCATGCATAACTTGTCAAACATGCACGACTTGTCATTTTTAAACTTGCATAAACATGCACAACTTGTCAAAACATGCACAACTTGTCAAAATATGCACAACTTGTCAAAACATGCACAACTTGTCATTTTAAACTTGCATAAACATGCACAACTTGTCAAAACATGCACAACTTGTCATTTTAAACTTGCATAAACATGCACAACTTGTCAAAACATGCAAATCATGGGTTAGTATACATGCATAACTCAATAAACATACAAATCATGGCTTAGCAAACTCGCATATGCATGCATAACTTATGAAACATGTAAAACATGGTATAGTGAGTTCGCATAAGCATGCATAATCAACTAAACTCACATAAATCTCAACTTTCACCACATATTAACTTTAGAGTTTGTAAAGTGAAGGTAAGAGGGCTTACAATGCTTATGCGGACTCAAATGAGTATAACAAATGCAAGAAACCCCTTATGCAACTAATTAAAATCCCCAAATGCAAGCAAACTTGATCAAGACTCCTCCTTTATGATGCCAATTGAAAAACAAGCCTTTAATGCAAGCTAAGGAGGATCATACAAGCCTAAATACCCTTGTATGCATGTAAATCTCTTAGGGATTTGATTAGGAATTGTATGAAGAGGGTGAAGGCCATGAGAGTTTAGATTTTGGCATAGTTTAGTTACTAGGATGAATAATGAGGCTTTAGGGTAGGATTAGGAGCTTATTTATAGAAGATTAGAGTGATTTAGACCATAGGATTAACCCTAGGATAGTTTTGGCCCGTCAGATCTTGGAATCCTCTAGAACCAAGCCACAAGACCCAACCCAAATCAGAAATGGTGCACCAGGCTAACTGCCTGGGCACCCCCCTGTCGACAGGGCTGTCGACAGGGCAGTCGACCCCCTGGGGACCCTGTCGACAGGCCTGTCGACATGGGGCCCCTGGCGGGAATTTTCCCGCCTTGGCCCAGCTGGCCCAATTCTTCAAATTTGAATCTGATTTTTACTTAGTAATTTTCTGCAAACTTCAATGGGCCTTAACTGGGTCATACGGACTCCGATTTTCGAAAACTCGGACTCTATTTCGCGTATTTTTCCGAGACGAACGCAATGGCATAGCCCGTTTCCCTTGATTCAGATTTTAAAATTTAATTCTGCCTCAATTTATGTTATAACGGATTATTGAAAATACGGGTTGTTACAGCGTGGTTGACGGGTGGCTTAATCCCTAGTGGTCCTAGGTGGCCAAAAGCCAAACCGAGACCCGGAAACGTTCATTAGGTAGCATAATCCCTAGTGGTCCTAGGTGGCATAAATCCTAAGTAAACACGCGATAGTTCATGGTAAGAAAACATAACTAGATCAAGGGTAGCAGTCCAAAACAACTTCAAGGATAAAATGGTACTACATGGGGAAGCCCGTACGGCCTACGGCAAAGGACTGAACTTACACATAGAAAGAAACATACGAGTTGGGAAAACCTACATATGCTATATATCAGGTTGACATGGACCATTACATGACATTGGGCAAGGGACATTCATAGTTAACACATGACGCGGGTGGCGACACTAGTACGAGAGGTGCAGAGCAAATATACATGATAGATACCGTGGGATGTTATACATGATAGATACCTTGTGATAGTATACGTGATAGAAACCTGACGATGTGATACCTTGATTCTTGACACCGTAGTTTATCATGATACCTTGGTTTACCTTGCTACAGTAGTTCATCCAGTTATCTTGGTTTAGCTTATCTATCTTGTTGTCATCCTTATGTTTACTTTCAGTTTATGCATGTCATGTTACCTTTACTTGTTTTTATACTGCAAGTAGATAAGACTTACCAGTCTTTATGACTGACCCCGTTTTCTTTCGCCTCTTTGTCTTCCGTCCCCCCCCCCCCCCCCCCAAGGTTTTCATGGAGGAAACACTGTTATTTAGTTCAGACTTCCTCTGCTTGAAGGTCATCATGCATGGCTTGGACTTTTCTTGGCTATGGCTACCTTACTGTTTTGTTTGGGGAATAATTTATGAAAAAGTTTTATGCTTCTTTACTATTGCAAGACAGGTTTTGATGTATTCTGATGTAAAAGGCTTTAGACCTTATTTTATAAGGTAATGAAATTTGTTTTACTTCCACTGTTTTATATATATGTTCTGTCTTGTAATATTTCTGTGCATGTTTACCTCGATAATGCTTCACCAAACCTAGTGCATTCCCTTTGTGAGTGACCCTAGCGGAGGTGGGGTGTTACAGAAACGAGATCATGGGAAACTGAATGTCCTAATTACTACATAATGAAATATAATGAAAGATTATTCATTCAAAATAATACAAAATAAATAATTAGCAAGCGTTCACCTTCTTTTTACAATTGTTTTCATTGAAAAATTATCAAACTGAAGAAATAACTGGACCGTAAAGGACGGTTAGGAATGGCGAGTGGAAAATTCTCATGGAAAAATCATACGACCCCTCTCCCAACCTTTCATCCACCTACCCCGGCTCCTCCTCCGCCAACTATCCCCCCGCCAGAACCTCCTGACGTCACTACATCCGAAAGAAACGCCCAATTATCCTCCACAACAGAAAACCTAATTGCTAAGAAGTCGAATTCCCAACCACCGCCCTCGACATCAATGCACCCAGCTTCCAGTACGTCGGCCGATCCATCTGCTGCAATAGTTCCTCCATCGTCAGCGGTTGATGAAGATGGATTCCAGATGGTCTTATCCAAGCAGCGATTTAGAAAAATGAAATTACAACAAGGAATGAATTTAGGAGCTGCAGCTGACCCTGTAGTAAGGACGCAAGCTAGACAATCTTCAACTTCAGGATGGCCGGACCTTTCAGCATCAGGCAGTGGTAGGAAGAGGACAGGCACTCCTTCTGGGTATCCTCATAGGCAGAAAAATACACCACAGTTACCACCAGGGCACACGCAACAACGATACCTTCCGCCTCCTGAGACGTCGGCTACTGACTATTCCAATACTAGAAGGAAGACTCCAAAAAATTCTAGTCGTGCTTGGAATAAAGTTGTTGAAGGCAGCCAGGTTCCAATTTCTGTACCTCTTAAATTTTATCATCCTAATGATTATGAAAGCAAGACATGTGCTCTGATGTCCCCTAATTTATTACGCAAAGGGAAACAACAGTGGGAGAATGCCATAATAATCTATGTTGTAGGATCCAGACCTCGTTACCCTTTTCTCAAAGCTTATATTCATAGAGTGTTGTGTCCAGCTGGTGATTTTGTTATTTATGCTAGAGAAGATGGGTTCTTTATAATAAAATTTGACAGACAAGAAGACTGTGATTGAATTTTGGGAGGCGGGCCTTATTTCTATAATAAGCAGTTGATGATGATGATACGATGGTCCCTAGGAGTTGAACTTCATAAAGATCTTTTAAGCTCAGTTCCAGTATGAGTTAAACTTTCTCGACTGCCGTTAAGAGTGTTGGACAGAAGAGGGCATTAGTCGTATAGCTTCAATTATTGGTATTCCTATTAGAATGGATCAAGTGACTGAAGGATTAAGGAAAATTGATTTTGCTAGAGTACTCATAGAAATTTCTAGCTCTTCTTCTTTTCCTAGTCAAATTCCAATCTTATATGAGGGAGACAAAATAATAATGCAGGATATTGTGTACGAGTGGAGACCCCCAGTGTGTTCGAGTTGTCAAAATTTTGGACACTCATACAGCGTATGTCCGTTTCCTAAGGTATGGGTGCCCAAACAAACCGATGCTCATAGTCATAATAGTCAGTTCATGAACGTTGATTTGGATCCACAGATATCCAACGACTCAGTTCATGACGATTCCTCATTGCAGATTATAAATGACTCTATACATATAGGAAGTCAAACTCAAGAAGAGCAGCCAGTTGATGATACAGTGATGGTAACTGACAACAAATGTACACAGGTGGCTGTTGGAAATATATTGGCTCCACTAGAGCATAGGGAGCAGCAGTTGCAGATGGCGCCGCAACAAATTTTCAAATATGATCATACATCTGAAGACATTTCCTCTCTGGCGACTGATGATGACGGTATGTCCATACCAGATGATATGAATGTTGAAAATAAGCCCTTAACTCAAAGTATTACTAGAAATAAACAAGCACGCAAGAACATGTCAAATGAAGAGACTATTGAATTTCAGACTATTATTGACTCAGGAGTAATTGAAAATCGTGCATGGAATGCATTGGCTGTTAAACTAAAGGACGAGAAGAAGAAGATGAAGAAATTTAAGAAGTTGGAGTCGTCTTCTTGTTCCGGTCAGGGTGTATCTTCTGGATAGTAGTGAGGAGATATAGTCTGAAAAATTCTTATTTTATTTGGTCTTGTAGTAGTCTTGTGGGTAGGTCTTATATTAGGCGCATATGTATGTCTTTAGATTTTATATCTTTAGATGGCACAGATTCTCCGTACGAGTGGGTTTTACAGAGCGAGTTGTCTGTCACTTGATGTGAGTTGTACTTCTGAAGATGTTGACTAGCTTTGGAGAACAAAAAAACATGGAAGAAACATTGTGCTTTTACCTCCTAGCTTTGGAGAACAATTCAACGCGGATCTACAAAGATTACTTGTAGAGGACCGAAAATTCATAAATAACTTTGTCCCTGTAGTTCAGTGAAAAATCGATCAGGTTATGATAATTTAACGCAGCCGACCAGTTTAAGAAGCATTCAATCATATTTCGAATGAAGAAATACGAAAACGGAATCAAACGGAAGAAGTAAACTGAATCAAATTAATTCGACGAGGAAGAAACATGGAGGCCGAGTTAAAACGCAGATTGGGAATGAGCAAATTTATAGCAGACTGAATAGGGTTTCGCTGAGAGGAGGAGAAGAATCACGGACGACATGCGCTATTTTGGGATTAGTTGAAGGAATTTGTTTAAAGGCCTAGCAAACTACAGCTAGTTTAGAATCCAAAACGAATTAACAATACTACGAGAGGTATGAGCAGTGATACATGAAAGAAGGGACAAGCATGCTCTCGATCTCCCGCAATCCTCCAGCTGGAGGCCTTTGAGGGAGATGGAGAACAAACTTCTCATATTTAACTGATCACATATGACCATTAATTTCTATACTGTATTTTCTCATATTATATGTATTACAGCTCAACTCACTGGCTATGCATGTTATATTGAAACTGGTCATGGGTTTATATATATAATAGAGCCAAAACTGATTCAAGCAGTAACTCAGGATATTATTCGATTCTATTAAGATAATGTGTGTGTACTGTGTAGCATGATCAAATAGACGTGCATAACCTAAAGTCAACAAGATCTGCATCAAATCTATGGAGAATAGTCAACCTGTCAAGGCAAGGTATGTTTATCTGTACTGCGTTGTTCATATATTTCTATCAACTGAACTTCAGTCTTCAGCTATAAACCTCTTCAGAATCCTAAGTACATGCATAATGGCCCTTTTTCCAACGAAGAGCCGTTACATTGACAACCCATTTTATTTGTCAGTTATTCCGGGCTATAGTCTAAACTAAGAATATTTCGTGTACTGTCATATGAGAAAAGCTGGACTTGTTTTTGTCCAGAGAAAATGATAACTTGGTTTCAACTTATGAATGTCGGTTTTCTGATTACTTTTTTGGCTCAACGATCAAAGATTCTAGTTTGATCTTGTGTAAAATAGTGGCTCTGTAAACAATCTTAAGATTCCATTTGCTTTATCATGTGTAACATAGTGGCTCGGTTAATCGTCTTAGCTGACTTGCCTGGTTTTTCTTTGTAAATGTATGTGAGAATATGACATTAAGAGAATTTTATATGCATTTAGCTATCTTATGTTTTTTGCCTTGGTAAATTTTGATGTTTTCTTCCAATTTGTTTGTTAAAAATGGCATTATGATATGTTAGTTTTCTAATAGAAATGTTTCTGATGACGATTGATGCTAGCAACGACTAGCATCGGCTTAAAAAAAGGTCATCGCTAACCATCATCCAATCTAATACTTATCCACGATGCAGAGAACAAAATGAAAACACTAATGTTGAATGTTGTATTGGAAATATGACAATAATTTTAGGATTTGTAGTATGTAATGATGAAATATACAAATCAAGAAAAAAGAAAGGAAACGAAGTTCCATACAAGAAAATGCATTATTTACTCATTACTCCTAAACTTCAAAGGTTATATGTGCCTTCAGTTACATCAAACTATATGTGACGGCATGGTGTGAAAACACAAGAAGATGGAACTTTAACACATCTATTATATGAAGAAGCATAGAAATATTTTGATCGGATGTATCTTAAATTTGTTGCAAAGAGTCGTAGCGTTGGATTTGGTTTATGTATGGATAAGTTTTCATCATTTTCTTAGTTTAGTAGTAAATTGTAAGAACCCGTAACTTCCCCGTGAAGGAAAGCGCGGATACTTTGAGAACAACACACAAATGAACGCAGACGAAAGAACATTTCATTGTTATTACAACAATTCCATCAAATACAAGAATATACATAGTATAAATGAATAAATTGCATTCGATAAATATCAGAGATTACAATAAATTACATAGCAGCGGAAAAACAATATAAATCACAACTGAAAGTAATACACGGATACAGAGCTTTCCGAGCATCGTTCCAGCTGTAAATCAGGATCCTGTGAATATAAATCTGCAAAACCAAAACTACTAGCTGCCCGTGTCGAAAATAGGGGCACCCAGAGTTTAGGTTAAAACAATAAACTCCAGGTCAGTCATGTGACTGGTGTGAGAATTAAAACAGTTATTTAAAACTTTACTTTAAAGATAGTAATTCAAGGGACCACGCCATATAACACGGAACGGGTTTCCTCCCAAGAATACTAGTGCATATAACAAAACAGCGCAATGCTTTTTGAAAAAATGAAGCTATTATAAGACCCAGGTCCCATCACACAATGCAACGCAAGCCGAAGGATATAGTTTTCCCTTATAATAGCCAAATAATGCTTGATACGTTTAAACAAATCATTTGATACTATCATAGGTGTATAGTGTCAAAACATTTTCAATCATAAATATCAATTATAGACGGCATGGGTACCATATATCATGTCGCCATACTAGTTCTACAATTAAAACCGCAATATCACATATTGGAAATTGTATTTCCGTCATGAGTCGAGGCAAGGGGCAAGCTCCTCTCCGATTCGAGACACTCTAGCTAATGTCTCAGGACCCCACTATGATCATTGGATCTTCAGGGCCGGTCCTCACCTAACTTTGGAGGATTAGTTATTCCTGAACACACGTTTCCCGGTCCTTACAGACCTATATCCGAGGCGCCTCGTATCCAACAACCACACAGGTGAAAAGTATATAAATGTCAGGGCTGGTAGGTCACTGACATCACCCTAGCTAGAAAGAAACGTCGTGCTCTCCCTGCAGTCACTATCCCGTTTTTGACTCATACCGAGGTGTGAGGCTCGCGAATTCACGTTATACACAAAGCTACGCCACACAGGCCGTGCTTTGGTCATCAACCACAAGACTTTGCTTTTCAACAGAAGCCTTGATCAATTGCCACTTACGCGTGCCACACTGGCAATTCACTCCATGTGACTGATGTCCACCGATATACAACCTCTGAGCTCATACGTCTCAGAGAAGGGCGTTAAGCAAGAGAATAAATTCTCTGCCGCCAAACAGATGTATATTTAATAGAGATCAATCAACACAGAATAAAATCCAATGTCAGACACACAATCCATTTACAAGTTCGTTCTGCGTCTGAACGAAACCGGAGGCACTTTCCTCGCATATCCATCCATCTCCAAGTACGTCTGGAAGATCACCAACTGATTCCCTCATCTTGGGTGTACAGCCCAATCAAGATCATCAGTAATCACCCAAACGATGTGAAGACTTCCGGTCTTCAACCACCGTCTTCATCTTCGACATCTCGTCGAATCGGTTATTCAGAATGGGTGTAACCCGGCCTTTCTGAATAACCTACGTATATAATAAACAAATGTTATACAAACACAACGAACGCCTCATTCCAATTTAGAATATTCTTTTATTCACAAAATCACATTCTTAGGAAAGGTTCCCATTAATTTTATCCAAGATAAATTCTTCTAAATTTAATTCTTTAATCTTCCTTTGGATATCATTTCAAACTAGTCGGGATTAGCGAACCACACTGAAGTATTTATTTATTTTATTTCCCAATCCCAACCTATTCATCCCATGGAGCAAAACTGGTAATACTCCATATCTAGCACCACGATGTTATCGGTAAAATTAATTACCATTTCACGATCAAATCTAATTAAAGATTTAACTATCACTTTGGAGCAAAACTGGTGATACTCCATTCTCGATCACTTTCCAAATTTTATAATTTAAATTATCAATTCACATTTCAATCTAATTAAAGATTCATTAAACTCCACTTAGTTTTAATCTTTTCAAAAATCAGCGTCCTGCTTTTACTGGGTTAAAAAACCAATGTCATCTAAAACACGATTCACGACAAACCCAAATCATATTTGATATTAAATACAAGGCTCTGAATAGAAAATATATCGGCTTATATTCAATATCAAATTCTGGAACCAACAAATATCATATTGAAAATAAAGATATAAAATATATCTTTCAAATTCCCATGACAATATCTGTATAGTCACAAAATCCAAGATCGAAATATTCCGAAGATAATTTCGATTCAACTCCAGTCCAACTCACGTATTGGGAATATTGATTATTTTTAAAATCACTTTCAAATTCAATTTATTTATTTCAAAAATAAATTGATTTTAATTCTAGTTCAAAACTAGTTCATTTCGATAAAAATCTATTTTTATCCTTTCAAATGTGGAATTTTTCATCCCAGTTCTTCACAAACTATTTCTTATGATTTTACACAAATTATTAATATTTTTAAAAATTTTATCAAGGCCCGTACAGTCGATTTCCATCAACGGCCATCGAACTGCACTTACAGCGACCTTTTCTAAATTTGATTTGGACATAATTAAAATCCAACCGTTATATTTCAAATTTCTAATATTCATTGGAATGCTCTTTTTGATACGAACCCAACGGTTCCGGTTTTAGGAGAATCCGACGGTCCGATCTCCCGTAATGTCAATTCGAAGTCAATGGTCGAAATTCACGAACTGCCGCGGCGCAGCGCGTTCTATTCAGGCCATTATATATATATAATATATATATATATATTATATATTTCGTCGATTTCCTTTTTAAAATGAATTTTATAAATAGTTCTAAATTCGTTTCAAAAACAATTTCAACTTCATCTTCAATTTCAAATCGATTTGATTTTAATTCAATTCGAATTCATTTCAATTTTATTTAATCCGAATTCAAATTCGTTTCAATTCAATTCAAATTCTAATTCGAATTCTAATTCATTTCAATTCAATTCAATTTGAATTTACCTTCTATTTAATTCAATTCGAATACATTTCAAATTGATTTCAATTCAATTTCAGTTCGTTTTAAATTTCATTCAAAACGATTTCAATTCGTTTTTAATTCAATTTCAATTTAATTCAATTTGATTTCATTTCTATTCAATTCGAATTCAAATTCACTTTCTATTCAATTCGAATCGAATTCATTTCAAATTGATTCGAATTCATTTCAAATTGATTCAATAAAATTTCAATTTGAATCTTAATCTAATTTAATTTGAATTTCATTTCAAAATATTGAATTTTGAATCCACTTTTCAATATTCATTATAAAACGAATAAAATAGATATAAATATCGTTCGCGTCAAAATAACGCATCTCTAATCAACACGGCTTTATATTTTTCGAAACTTCTTTATTCTATTCAACAAATGAATATTTATCCTATTCAACACATGAATAATTTCAACACATGAGTACTGTCAACACACGACTATTTTTATATTCAACACATGAATTTTCTTTACAATATTCATTATTTTCTGATTGGAATGAGGTCCAACCAATCACCATATAACGTTAATTATATGGATTCCATACAACACATGTATATAATAACAATGATAAACAATCAACCATCATCCAAGGTGCACCACACAACTGCATAAGCATCAAATATAAATAATCGACGCTTACACAGTCTGTCGACCCATCGATCGACATATAATTAAATAATTGGGATTAGTGTACCCAAATATCATCCCAACACCAGTGTGGGGTTTCAAATAAACAAACACAGATTTTTATTTGTGCAGTTGGGCGATGTGTAAAATTTATCGACCCAATCAATATCAGTCAAATCAGTGTATATAAAAAAATCGGTCGATTTGTTTATAAATATTCATTTATACACATTCACGTTAAAAATTATATTTTTAACGATAATTAATTTATTTCAACCATCTTCATTTTATTTTCGATTTCACATCAACATCACAAACAATTTTCACAACACATCAATCAAACAAACAAGTCATCCATGGTCTGTGGATGACGAGTGTCTGGTGCTGCTAAGCACCGTCTGCATCCTAGTATATATATATATCTAGAAAAAGAAATTTAGAGTGAGAAGTTCTCACCGACTAGCTAATCCAATCATCTCGACTCTTCTTAAGTAGAAATCTTCGTCGTTCTCGCCCTTCGTCACTTTCGTTGCCCGTAGCCACTACATATATAAAAATCGAATTTTTACTTCGCTATTCAATATATAAAAATCAAATTTTTACTTTGTTATTCAATATATAAAAATCGAATTTTTACTTTATTATTCAATATATAAAAATCGAATTTTTACTTTGTTATTCAATATATAAAAATCGAATTTTTACTTTGTTATTCAATATATAAAAATCGAATTTTTACTTTGTTGTTCAATATATAAAAATCGAATTTTTACTTTGTTGCTATGTATATAAAAATCCTATTTTTATAATCACGCTATATGGATAAAAATTCTATTTTCACACCGCTACTATATAGATAAAAAATATATCTTTACATCGCTACTATATAGATAAACATTATATCTTTACATCGCTACTATATAGATAAAAATTATATCTTTACACCGCTACTATATAGATAAAAATTATATTTTTACATCGCTATTCTCTACATAAAGATTTCGCCTTTTTTTTAATATAAAGATTTCGCCTTTTCAAATATAAAGATTTCGCCTTTTCAAATATAAAGATTATCGCCTTTTCAAATATAAAGATTATATTTTTACTCCTTCTATAATATAAAAATCATATTTTTATATTATCTAGTATATAAAAATCATATTTTTATATCTTCTCTAAATTAAAAATCGAAATTTTATCCTTTCTAAACTATAAAAATTATAGTTTTAACCTTTGTATAATATAAAAATTATATTTTTAACCTATATAAAAAAACGTTTCTTTGCTACGATATATATCGAATCTTATCATTAAAAATCATCACTTTCTAATGTTGAAAATCATCGCTTTCTTACAACTAAAAATCATATTTTTCTAATCACATAACTTATATTTTTCTAAATAAAAATCAAATAAAAATCAGTTTTGAAAATCAAATGAAATTAGTTTTTAAAATCCTAATAAACTAAACTAACCAAAATAACATTTAAATAAAACTCACTATGTTTTCTCTTCAGAGAGGGGGGGGGGGGGGGAGGGGGCTCGTGTCGACGTCAAAGAGGGATGGAGGAGGGGTCGTAGTCGGGTTTTGGTTGCAGAAGAGGGAGAGAGGGCGGATGAGGGTTTAAGGAGGGGTGCTAGGTGCTGACGAGGCTAGGGGAGGTCGGAGGGGGTCGGGGTTGCCTTGGGCGGCGCGCGGCGGTTTCTGGGCTAGGTCAGAGGAGGAGGGCGAGCAGAAGGGGCTGAGGGGGTTCGAGTATGGAGGGCGGTGGCCCCGCCCTGAGCGGCGGTGGCGCTCGATCGGAGGAGCGACAACTCCTCCGTCTTCGTTCCTTTTTTTATCTTTTAGTTTCGATCTGTAGAATGAAAGATGGGGGGCAGCGGTTTTGAAGGGGAGGGAGAGAGAATTTTTTTTTTTAAATTTCAAAAAGGTACCTTTTCATTTGACCTCTAAACGAGGCCCACCGCCTGTCGTCCATATCTAATTACCCCCATTCCGAACACAATGGGATACGTATCACAAGCTGATTCGATCGTTTCGATCAGTTTTCGTCAAATTTACATTTAAATTACTATATTGGATTTTAAACGTACATTTCATATTACCGGGGTCACATACTAACTAGAAAAATTCCAGTAAAATATTTTCTAGCTTCGTATTGACGATACGGTCCTAATAAAACTAGTTTCGTCGAATTCTGAGACCATTGGAAAAATGGCCATTTTCAAGTCGATTAAAATCAACTGAAACTGGTCAAACACGTTTTCTTTTGCCACGCTCACATATTGATTCGAAAAATTATGAAAATTGGAATCTAGCAATAACTTGACATCACGGATCCAAAAAAAGTGGTTTCGTCGAAATCCGAGGTCGTTTGCAAAATGGCTATTTTTAGGGGTCTGAATTCCATAACGACTATTCAGAATTTTCAACTGGACATATTTTTTGATTCCCGCTATGAAATTTCGACTTTTTGGATTCGTTGGAAAGATATTCACAATTAGATTCTATTATTTTTGGTTTCACTAAAATCCTGATTGTTTTGCACCCGGTATGTTCAATTGAAGTTTGAAATCGAATTATCGAACTACCGCGCCATTTTCAATTCTATTTATAATTATATATATAATTATTATATTCTAACGACAACGTATATAATATATATGTTCGAATTATATTCAAAATAAATTCCTCGTCGATATTATTTAAAATAATTCATTTTAAATGTTCAAAATTCGTTGAAATTGCCAAAATAAAAATTTTAAATTGGCCCAGATTTTCGGGTTGTTACAATCTCCCCCACTTAAAACTTTTCGTCCCCGAAAAGGAATAAAGTCGAAAGTGGTTTGATCAATCAACTGTACGTTCGATCTGGCTTCCATTCTCCAACTTTTCAGTTTCTGAGAATTTTCAAATTCTTCAAAAATTTGGCTAACACCCGGAATTTTCGAAAAATTTCGCCATAACCTCCTTTGTACGGGGAGAGGTTTGGAAATTTATTGGGTCGTGTTAGGTACCCAATAAATTCTAATAAGCATACACATATTTATAGTGATATATTCTGGTGTTTACAGGGGAGCATGTATTGATAATAACTCCAGAGAATAAATTCTTGTCACCCTGTCAAAGCCTGAGGGAGTGTGTATTTTAAATGCTCCAGAGGATAAATCCTCGTCACCTCGTCCCGTGTGGGAAATAAATAGTCCATGTGCCGTATCTAATAACTAGAGAGACGTGATTATTGTCAACTCTAGACCCGTGTGGGTTTTTATTAATCTGGCAATTTTACCGTTACAATTTTAAATAGTCCATATCAGTTATCAGTTCAACCCGTAAAATATAGTCATCGCCATACAAGCCTCTCGCTCGTATGGTAAATCTTCCACCTCATCACACAAGCTCCAAATGCTTATGTGGTATATGATGAAGTATGCCTATCTTCCAGAAGTATGCTATGTAATGTAGTTCAAAATTAATTGTTGCTATCCTATGGCGATGTTTATTAATTACACACAGAATAACCAGCACTCCGCATCCAATGACATTCACAGGAGTTGATATAATAATATTATTGCGCATCCAACTCATTAAGGTTTACCTATTTGTCGGGCACGCAAACAAAATCTTTACTCAACAGCTATCCAATTTCCTGTTCAAACATATATAATGCACAAGTATATATTTCTAACTATTTTCTTATCAGTTCAATATGTGATTTAGTTGCATTAATTTTGTTCTGGTTTTTATTGATGATATTCTAATCTTCTCTAAATCAAGGGCCGAAAAGGAACATAACAATGGAAGCCGAAAAGGAACGAAGCCGAAAGCTGTTTAACAAATCAACTCAACTTCCATTATTTTGACTACGGCTTAGGTTCTTCAACTTTTCAGTTTTTAAGAACTTTTCAAATTTTTCAAAAATTTGGCTGACACCCTAGATTTTCGAAAAATTTCGCCATAACCTCCCCTGCACCGGGAGCAACGGGAAAATCCCGAAATTGCCATATAGGCCTTCTGATCTCAAAAAGAAAAAGCCAAGCGGCTAGCCAATAGTTTCATAAAATCATCATCACCCAAACAAAATAGTAAATTATAGTAAATATGTACCTATTTGTCGGGCAAACAAATTTTATTCTCTGCTCTAGCCTCCTTGCTATGACCTGTTCAATGTAAGTACATGTATATGCAAGCAAATGCGACTAATTTTCAATACAATTCAATATTTGATACAATTAGGCTAAATGGTTCAAAATTATCAAACAAATAAACAAACAACACAAACAGAGTCAATTAGTGGATTAGAGTTTCAAATTCATAATTTTGATACATATACAAAAATCATGTTTTTGATGTCAATTCACAACAATGTATTCTAGCTATATTTTGGTTCTCACACCAGTCTAATGGAAATATATAGAAATCACACCTTCGAAACACGAACATAAATATTGATGATGCCATGGTCATTATCAACATCATCTCCGGGCGACTAGAGTGTGATTCTATATCTATCCAGTATATTAAAACTTCGAATATACGTTCATGACGCGTATACGCGAAATCATTATATATTGGATTGTCCAAATTCAAAATAAATAAATAACCAAATACGTGTAAAACGATTTAAATTTTAAAACAAAATTGTTTTCATTTGAAAAATATACTCTTCACATTCATTCTAGGATACTACTGATCCTATCTCTAACGAGTCATTCTAATTGGATGTTACTAATCCAATATCTGATGAATTCTTTCGTATGGTTCTAAGGTGTCTTGTTCTCGAGCTCTGTAAACCAAAGCTCTGATACCACTGTAAGAACCCGTAACTTCCCCGTGAAGGAAAGCACAGATACTTTGAGGACAACACACAAATGAACGCAGACGGAAGAACATTTCATTGTTATTACAACAATTCCATCAGATACAAGAATATACGGAGTATAAATGAATAAATTGCATTCGATAAATATCAGAGATTACAATAAATTACATAGCAGCGGAAAAACAATATAAAACACAACTGAAAGTAATACACGGATACAGAGCTTTCCGAGCATCGTTCCAGCTGTAAATCAGGATCCTGTGAATATAAATCTGCAAAACCAAAACTACTAGCTGCCCGTGTCGAAAATAAGGGCACCCAGAGTTTAGGCTAAAACAATAAACTCCAGGTCAGTCATGTGACTGGTGTGAGAACTAAAACAGTTATTTAAAACTTTACTTTAAAGATAGTAATTCAAGGGACCACGCCGTATAACACGGAACGGGTTTCTTCCCAAGAATACTAGTGCATATAACAAAACAGCGCAATGTTTTTTGAAAAAATGAAGCTATTATAAGACCCAGGTCCCATCACACAATGCAACGCAAGCCGGAGGATAGGGTTTTCCCTTATAATAGCCAAATAATGCTTGATACATTTAAACAAATCATTTGATACTATCATAGGTGTATAGTGTCAAAACATTTTCAATCATAAATATCAATCATTGACGGCATGGGTACCATATATTATGTCGCCATACTAGTTCTACAATTAAAACCGCAATATCACGTATTGGAAATTGGATTTCCGTCATGAGTTGGCAAGGGGCAAGCTCCTCTCCGATTCGAGACACTCTAGCTAATGTCTCAGGACCCACTATGATCCTTGGATCTTCAGGGCCGGTCCTCACCTAACTTTGGAGGATTAGTTATTCCTGAAAAAACGTTTCCCAGTCCTTACAGACCTATATCCGAGGCGCCTCGTATCCAACAACCACACAGGTGAAAAGTATATAAATGTCAGGGCTGGTAGGTCACTGACACCACCCTAGCTAGAAAGAAACGTCGTGCTCTCCCTGCAGTCACTATCCCGTTTTTGACTCATACCGAGGTGTGAGGCTCGCGAATTCACGTTATACACAAAGCTACGCCACACAGGCCGTGCTTTGATCATCAACCACAAGACTTTGCTTTTCAACAGAAGCCTTGATCAATTGCCACTTACGCGTGCCACACTGGAAATTTACTCCATGCGACTGATGTCCATCGATATACAACCTCTGAGCTCATACGTCTCAGAGAAGGGCGTTAAGCAAGAGAATAAATTCTCTGCCGCCAAACAGATGTATATTTAACAGAGATCAATCAACACAGAATAAAATCCAACGTCAGACACACAATCCATTTACAAGTTCGTTCTGGGTCTGAACGAAACCGGAGGCACTTTCCTCGCATATCCATCCATCTCCAAGTACGTCTGGAAGATCACCAACTGATTCCCTTATCTTGGGTGTACAGCCCAATCAAGATCATCAGTAATCACCCAAACGATGTGAAGACTTCCGGTCTTCAACCACCGTCTTCATCTTCGACATCTCGTCGAATCGGTTATTCAGAATGGGTATAACCCGGCCTTTCTGAATAACCCACGTATATAATAAACAAATGTTACACAAACACAACGAACGCCTCATTCCAATTCAGAATATTCTTTTATTCACAAAATCACATTCTTAGGGAAAGGTTCCCATTAATTTTATCCAAGATAAATTCTTCTAAATTTATTCTTTAATCTTCCTTTGGATGTCATTTCAAACTAGTCGGGATTAGCGAACCACATCGAAGTATTTATTTATTTTATTTCCCAATCCCAACCTATTCATCCCATGGAGCAAAACTGGTAATACTCCATATCTAGCACCACGGTGTTATCGGTAAAATTAATTACCATTTCACGATCAAATCTAATTAAAGATTTAACTATCGCTTTGGAGCAAAACTGGTGATACTCCATACTCGATCACTTTCCAAATTTGATAATTTAAATTATCAATTCACATTTCAATCTAATTAAAGATTCATTAAAACTCCACTTAGTTTTAATCTTTTCAAAAATCAGCATCTTGCTTTTACTGGGTTAAAGAACCAATGTCATCTAAAACACGATTCACGACAAACCCAAATCATATTTGATATTAAATACAAGGCTCTGAATAGAAAATATATCGGCTTATATTCAATATCAAATTCTGGAACCAATAAATATTGTATTGGAAATAAAGATATAAAATATATCTTTCAAATTCCCATAACAATATCTGTATTGTCACGAAATCCAACATCGAAATATTCCGAAGATAATTTCGATTCAACTCCAGTCCAACTCACGTATTGGGAATATTGATTATTTTTAAAATCACTTTCAAATTCAATTTATTTATTTCAAAAATAAATTGATTTTAATTCTAGTTCAAAACTAGTTCATTTCGATAAAAATCTATCTTTATCCTTTCAAATGTGGAAATTTTCATCCCAGTTCTTCACAAACTATTTCTTATGATTTTACACAAATTATTAATATTTTTAATAATTTTATCAAGGCCCGTACAGTCGATTTCCATCAACGGCCATCGAACAACACTTACAGCGACCTTTTCTAAATTTGATTTGGACATAATTCCAAATCCAACTGTTAGATTTCAAATTTCTAATATTCATTGGAAATCTCTTTTCGATACGAACCCAACGGTTCCGGTTTTAGGAGAATCCGACGGTCGGATCTCCCGTAATGTCAATTCGAAGTCAATGGTCGAAATTCACAAACTGCCGCGGCGCAGCGCGTTCTATTCAGGCCATTATATATATATAATATATATATATATATATATTATATATTCCATCGATTTCCTTTTTAAAACGAATTTTATAAATAGTTCTAAATTCGTTTCAAAAACAATTTCAACTTCATCTTCAATTTCAAATCGATTTGATTTCATTTCAATTCGAATTCATTTCAATTTTATTTAATCTGAATTCAAATTCGTTTCAATTCAATTCAAATTCTAATTCGAATTCTAATTCGTTTCAATTCAATTCAATTTGAATTTACCTTCTATTTAATTCAATTCGAATTCATTTCAAATTGATTTCAATTCAATTTCAGTTCGTTTTAAATTTCATTCAAAACGATTTCAATTCATTTTTAATTCAATTTCAATTTAATGCAATTTGAATTCATTTCTATTCAATTTGAATTCAAATTCACTTTCTTTTCAATTCGAATCGAATTCATTTCAAATTCATTCAATAAAATTTCAATTTGAATCTTAATCTAATTTAATTTGAATTTCATTTCAAAATATTGAATTTTGAAATCACTTTTCAATATTCATTACAAAACGAATAAAATCGATATAAATATCGTTTGCGTCAAAATAACGCATCTCTAATCAACACGACTTTATATTTTTCAAAACTTCTTTATTCTATTCAACAAATGAATATTTATCCTATTCAACACATGAATAATCTCAACACATGAGTACTGTCAACACACGACTATTTTTATATTCAACACATGAATTTTCTTTTATAATATTCATTATTTTCCCGATTGGAATGAGGCCCAATCCATCACCATATAACGTTAATTAT
Organism: Allium sativum; assembly: GCA_030737875.1. NCBI lineage: Eukaryota > Viridiplantae > Streptophyta > Magnoliopsida > Asparagales > Amaryllidaceae > Allium > Allium sativum. Next base: position 142,648,967 of record CM060913.1, on the reverse strand, counting down.
ATGGATTCCATACAACACATGTATATAATAGCAATGATAAACAATCAATCATCATCCAAGGTGCACCACACAACTGCATAAGCATCAAATATAAATAATCGACGCTTACACAGTCTGTCGACCCATCGATCAACATATAATTAAATAATTGGGGTTAGTGTACCCAAATATCATTCCAACACCCGTGTGGGGTTTCAAATCAACAAACACAGATTTTTATTTGTGCAGTTGGGCGATGTGTAAAATTTATCGATCCAATCAATATCAATCAAATCAGTGTATATAAAAAAATCGGTCGATTTGTTTATAAGTATTCATTTATTCACATTCACGTTAAAAATTATATTTTTAACGATAATTAATTTATTTCAACCATCTTCATTTTATTTTCGATTTCACATCAACATCACAAACAATTTTCACAACACATCAATCAAACAAACAAGTCATCCATGGTCTGTGGATGACGGGTGTCGGGTGCTGCTAAGCACCGTCTGCATCCCGTATATATTTTTACATCGCTATTCTCTACATAAAGATTTCGCCTTTTTTTTTAATATAAAGATTTCGCCTTTTCAAATATAAAGATTTCGCCTTTTCAAATATAAAGATTATCGCCTTTTCAAATATAAAGATTATATTTTTACTCCTTCTATAATATAAAAATCATATTTTTATATTATCTAGTATATAAAAATCATATTTTTATATCTTCTTTAAATTAAAAATCGAATTTTTATCCTTTCTAAACTATAAAAATTAAAGTTTTAACCTTTGTATAATATAAAAATTATATTTTTAACCTATATAAAAAAAACGTTTCTTTGCTACGATATATATCGAATCTTATCATTAAAAATCATCACTTTCTAATGTTGAAAATCATCGCTTTCTTACAACTAAAAATCATATTTTTCTAATCACATAACTTATATTTTTCTAATTAAAAATCAAATAAAAATCAGTTTTGAAAATCAAATGAAATCAGTTTTGAAAATCCTAATAAACTAAACTAACCAAAATAACATTTAAATAACACTCACTATGTTTTCTCTTCGGGGGGGGGGGGGGGCTCGTGTCGACGTCAAAGGGGGATGGAGGAGAGGTCGCATTGCGGAAGAGGGAGAGAGGGCGGATGAGGGTTTAGGGAGGGGCGCCAGGTGCTGACGAGGCTAGGGGAGGTCGGAGGGGGTCGTGGTTGCCTCGGCGCGCGGCGGTTTCTGGGCTAGGTCAGAGGAGGAGGGCGAGTAGAAGGGGCTGAGGGGGTTCGAGTATGGAGGGCGGTGGCCCCGCCCTGAGCGGCGGTGGCGCTCGATCAGAGGAGCGATAGCTCCTCCGTCTTCGTTCCTTTTTTTATCTTTTAGTTTCGATCTGTAGAATGAAAGAAGGCGGGGGACAGCGGTTTTGAAGGGGAGGGAGAGAGATTTTTTTTTTTTAAATTTCAAAAAGGTACCTTTTCATTTGACCTCTAAACGAGGCCCACCGCCTGTCGTCCATATCTAATTATCCCCATTCCGAACACAATGGGATATGTATCGCAAGCTGATTCGATCGTTTCGATCAGTTTTCGTCAAATTTACATTTAAATTACTGTATTGGATTTTAAACGTACATTTCATATTACCGGGGTCACATACTAACTAGAAAATTTCCAAAAAAATATTTTCTAGCTTCGTATTGACGATAAGGTCCTAATAAAACTAGTTTTGTAGAATTCTGATACCATTGGAAAAATGGCCATTTTCCAGTCGATTAAAATCAACTGAAACTAGTCAAACACTTTTTCTTTTGCCATGCTCACGTATTGATTCGAAAAATTATGAAAATAGGAATCTAGCAATAACTTGACATCACGGATCCAACAAAAGTGGTTTCGTCGAAATCCGAGGTCGTTTGCAAAATGGCTATTTTTAAGGGCCTGAATTCCATAGCGACTATTCAGAATTTTCATCTGGACATATCTTTAGATTCCCGCAATGAAATTTCGATTTTTCGGATTCGTTGGAAAGATATTCACAATTAGATTCTATTACTTTTGGTTTGACTAAAATCCGGATTGTTTTGCACCCGGTATGTTCAATTGAAGTTTGAAATCGAATTATCGAACTACCACGCCATTTTCAATTCTATTTATAATTATATATATAATTATTGTATTCTAACGACGACGTATATAATATATACGTTCGAATTATATTCAAAATAAATTCCTCGTCTGTATTATTTAAAATAATTCATTTTAAATGTTCAAAATTCGTTGAAATTGCCAAAATAAAAATTTTAAACTGGCCCAAATTTTCGGGTTGTTACATAAATATTCATCTTGGCCTATTATTGTTACTTCTTATAATTTATCTTCGTGGATGTATATGAAAACTCCATATATGTTTCTCACTATTGTTCATTCTGGTCATGATAATTCGACACAAGGAATTTATGCTTATCTGCAACCATTAATCGAAGAGTTGGAAACATTGTGGGTTAAATAAGTTGAAATATATAACATTTCAAAAATGAAATTTCATATGACTGCTTCATTGTTATAAACTAATAATGAATTTTCTGCATATGAGATGCTTTCAAACTAGAATACGGCCAATTGGCTAGCATTCCCTCTGTTAACGTCAAAAGTTGGTTTAGTGACAGTCAACCCACAAAGTGTATAATCCACACACAATTATAATTACAGAATGCAAGAAAAAACAATAAACACAGGGGGCATACAACAATTTTATAGTGGTTCGGCTTCAACAAAGCATACGTCCACTTTATAATCTCTGTTTATACTGTCGATTACAGGTTACAGTTACTTTGATTGAAAGAAAGTAGAGAAAGAAGTGGTTTATACAAAAAATCCTTGTGTCACAATACTGTTTGATCGGGGTGTACGGTGGGCTATTTTTAGAATGCCAACCATGAACTTTTTTCCGAATAGAAGATCCTCCGCCTTTCCATTTCTAGAAAGGTGCATTTATAGGCAAAAATCTGGATCGGTCGGAGTGTTACGTGGCAGTCATCCGATCCTGGGTTGGCCACGTGTCGCTTGATCCGGAATATCAGCAGCAGGCGGAGGGACCTAGTCTCTTCTCGGGAATAATTCTTCTCAATAATTATGGCATATGTGGAGCTCGAGATTTGGTGCATGAAAAGTAGAGAAGGTCAAAGTTGACCGATTTCGTAGCCTGGAGAATAGGACTTTGTCACGTAGCGCAAGGTTTGGTCTGATTTTAAGGATCAATCTATTTGGTCAATCAACTTGATTTTGGAAGTCTAGAGCAGGCTTAAAGGTGGGCATTTCTGATTACAACTAGGTCGGTTCGGGTCGAACCATCGTTAATCGATCCCAACAAAGGTCGACCCTGGAGATAAAGAGCCAATTCTGCAACCTTCGAGAGTACGTCTTGTTGGAGAATGAAATTTTTATGACAAAAAGATTTCAAGAGCTCAAGATAGTACATATTAGATGTTCAAGATATCAAGGAATTCAAGACTCAAGAGTATCATGATAATCAAGATTTCAAGAGCTCAAGATTATCAAATAAAACAGTCTAGTATATATGTAAAAATCTAGTTAGCACTTTCAAATCTTGTTTTCAAATTCCTTTGCAAATTGATTTCAATTTTATTTCAAACCCCTTTCTAAAATGATTTCAAATTATTAAGATTTTACTTATGATTTCATATATATATATATATTAATATTTTATATTATATAATATTATAAATTTGTTTATATTATATTTTTATATGTTTTACACTTTAGTAAATCAATTTTGAAACATTATTTTTGATTCAATAATTACCAGAATAAATATATTAATTTAAACACTTGAAAAGTTATTTTAAAAAATAAAAATATACTACATATGTCGACATACACCTTTGGACATGTCGACATATAACTGTCAATTTCCAAAGGAAGTATCTTTTTCATATTTTGAAATGGTTCAGAAACGTTGCAACCTTTCAATCACTATAATTAGGGGTTAAATTCGAATTTTTTTTGTCACTACTTCTTCTCCATCTTCATCCTATCTCTAACCACCATTATTATTCTTTAATTAAATTCGAATTCTTTAATTTCTTCTCCATCTTCATCCTAGTTCTGAAAGAAGCACGCTTTGCCTTTGTTCATTTTAGAACAAACCCTGCCTTCACTTCAACTAAGCTTGCCCTATCTCAATTCTAAAGTAGTGTATGCTCTACTTCTGCTTATGCCTTGTCCAGTATAAGGGAACGAAAGCTCAATGGAAGCACTTAAAGCACGTCCTGCCTCCGTTTGAATAAAAACATGTCATACTTTGCTTTAAGAAAAAAAGCTTGTAATAGGAACCACCTGAAATGGGCACGACCTGAATTGGGCTATCGATTTCAAATTCTAGAAGTGGATTTCTAGAAATTTATTATTTGAATAGCCAACTCTGAGTTTTACGTCCTTTAATTAATTTCAGAAGAGTTTCTAGTCTCCAATTATAATATAACCAGATTTTTATTATTTGAATAGCCAACTCTGACTTTTATTATTTGAAGGGACGCTTAAAATTTCTAAAGGTCCTCATTTAAATGAGATAGTGAAGCTTCAACATAAAGTTTATGAATTAGAGTACCAATTATAATATAACTAGGCTTCATGAAAGTTCTCAGAAATCATTTTAGGTAGAGCTATTTCTGAATTTATTTGTCTACCATTCGATTCTTTATCAAATTTAAATGAACCTATGAGTTCTCAAAGAGAATTATCATATTTGATAAACTCTCTGAAGGACTTAGATGAAAACATGATAATAGGCTGGGTTGATAAGGTAAAACTTGAATTACTAAACTATTTTAAGAATAAGAGAAAGGACGATGTCTATCATCAACTTAATAATTATGTTGTTCATGTTGGAAACCTTTGAAATGAAATATATTCATTTAAGAAGCCTGAAGCCGAATACGAAAGGGTTAGTATGATCCTTTTGGAAATAAACAGAGGTTTTATTACGGCTTGAGATTTAGATCGAATCTATTCATAGTTCTGACACAGCTAAGCATAAGGAGAGAAAAAATTAATCCTTTGCAATATTTTCAACCATCTTTCGCATCTGGTTATGTCTAAGAAGTTAGTAGACAAGCGTTAAAATCTCTAAAACCCGCTACTATCACAACATTCTAAGGACGTTTATAAATATTTTGTAAATTATATAGAAAAAACAAATTGGAGTTTACATCTCCTTGTAGTTTGTATGTATGAATTTACATTTCTTACATTCTTTTGTTATCTTGTTACACTACAACAAAATAAGGTTTTTATAGCACTATTGCGCACAACCTCTTTGAATGCTCTGAAAAATGCAGGGTTTCCAACACTATTTGGAAATAATCTTGCCTATCTCAACGCATACAAGGACAGAGGCGGGAAATAAAACTTTTTTGTGGGAACTAAAATTAATACTCTTGCCCTTTCCAAAAAAACTTTCTTTTTCGCTTCGTCGCCCCTTTTTCGTTTCGTCGCCCCTTTTCTCTACAAAACAAACGATCCGCCATTTTGCATCCCTTGAAATCACCCCAATCTTGAGCCATCGGTGGGCAATCAAGCCTCTCTCTCTCTAAATCACCCATTCATCCTTCATCAAAATCGTGCATGGAGAATTAATCGTCACCTCCACTTTCTGTAGACTACCGATCCTAAAATCTTTAAATAAAAGCAGTCAATCACAAAATCATGGACGGTCGTGCGAGGTACTACAGACTTAATCATATATTTCTCACTGCTTCTTATGATTTTTGATATATTTATTACTATGTCTAACCTCTGTTACTCACATGGAAATCTGTTTATTACTAGTGTTTAACCCACATGGTATACTGCTACTTCATCATTCTAATTTGAAAATTGAAAGTTGGCATTATTATTTCATTATCAGCTACTGAAAAGATAAGAGCTTGGTCTTTCTTGTTCACCGGTGAGCGTAGGAAGGGGTAAATCAGTAAGTGTTAGGATGTCAGGGGTTAAAGATCATGTTTTGCTAAAATCAAAGAGAACTAGTCTGAAAAGCTTTGGTTTTGCTAATTTTTTTATATTGAAGTCTTGAAACTCTGTTCAGCAAGATACATGCTTCTGATAATAAATTAATAGACTGTGTAATGTTGAGGCATATACTTGATTCTTTTGTATAATAAATTAATGCTACTGACAGCAACATAATACATATATATGATGAACTTCTACCCACAACATAATACATATGCATGATACATTCACATTCACTCCTTCCCACGATATATATACATTGTTGTTATTTATGTACATACACTAACTGCAAAAAGAATCTGCACTGGTCATGCATATACGCTACATGAAGTAAGGTGTAGATGACCTTGTGATTTGCATGAGTTGTACATACATGCATATAATAAAGAATCTGCACCGCTTACGTAAACTCATGTACATACATATACATACACACACACACACACACACACACACACACACACACACACACATATATATATATATATATATATATATAGGGTGAGAGATTGGGTAATAATATATATCATACTTGTATAATGTCGCTAATATTGATAACGAATGTGCTGAGAATAAGATTGTCTGGAACCCATTTGCCATTTCTGAGAACCTATAAACCAGACTGCACACCATCTTGAAGAAGAATAGTTAGAGGACGGGAATTGGTTGCTTTGGTCACCAACAGCCCTTTGTCGTCGAAGTTTCAGGGTAAGCAACCGTAAGTTTTATTACGTACTGGGGTATTTGATTTCAAAAGTGGTGTTCCGCTTTCAAACAAGTTAGTGCATTATTGATTTAGTCTGTTAGAGGTATCACCCTTTTTGCAAGTAGGTATGTAAATGTGGATGCTTATCTCCTAAATTTTTTGATTACCATTTTGATTTTTGATTTGCTTTAAACTACTGTATATAAAACAATATTCCTTTATAGAAAAACATGGAAATATTTAATTATAAACTTCAACGACTTTGACTAATTTGCTTTAATAATATCAATTAAGTGAGAGGGGAAATTGATTTATGTGATTCTTTGCTTCATTATTTTGTTTAGCAAGATTTAGATTACCAGTACCTATCGACTTTAGATAAATTAGTCACTTTAATGTCATTTTGTTTCTGAAACAGTAAATATAGCTGGGCGTTATCTATTTTTTTGCTAAAATAACTCCACAGCCGGGTATTTTCGTATATATGTAAACAGGATTTAATTATACTTACAAGGTTCCCAATGTGTTTTGATGTGCCACTTCTGTTGTAGGATGCATAATAGCATGTCTTGAAGAAAATTTGGATGTTTTTACTGTCATTTGTATCTAATTATGTAGTTTACTATGAAACAAACTAACCTCTTGACCCATAAACTTTTTCCAAAATATTTTCCGAAGTTATTAGTTTATGATATATAGTCTTAAATAAAATGATATTTTTGTTAAGCATGTTGTCATACTTCTACAAGTAGATTGGGTGTTTACCTTATACATTTCACAATATTTTGTGTAATCGTTTTTTATTATATTTTAGACTAAGAAGATACTGGAATCTAAAGTTCAACTCAGTTTGAATTTACTGCCCAGTGATATAAATTCTACATTGTCCAATACTAACTGCATGTTTCAGTAGATGGGGTGGGCTACCATAGATTTTGTTTTAATAGAAGCAGAGAAATATATAAATGTGGATTTTGAGGATTTCGGTCTTTAACATGCTTAAATGTCTTTAAACGCTTTGTGGATTCTTGATGAATAAAAGAAATGAGATAACTCATGTGAAACTGCTCTGTTTTGGATCCACTTGCCTGCTTCAATTTTGAGTGCTATTCAACTTAGCTATGTGATATATGTCAGGATTTTTTCCTTTAATTAGTTTTGATGTATTACGCTATATACTGCATAATATTAGCATTATGTGTGTTCTGTCTTACTGTTTGATTCCTAGCTGCTAGAAATATGCTCACAGCATTTTATATATTTAATGTGTAAAGAATTTATGCACTTACTTTTCAGTCAATGAAACAAAACAAACAGGAAAAATTACGAATCAGTTTTGCCTATCGTTTAAAATTTTTCTACTTAGTATTAATATTCTTTGAAGATTGGCCTGCTTAAAAATAAAGAATTGGCTTGGCAAAATCACAGTAAGAGATATAAGAATGGAACGTCGTCTTCATGAATATTATGTTAACGCTAAACCATGAATTTGAAATAATGAGCAGCTTGCAAATCCAAAACACACTTAGAAAGCCAAAGCACTAATCACAACTCTTTTGAACGCTCGATTAAAGTCAGTTATCACATTTGTAACAATGAATCATAGTTTGTTAATGACGCGAAGCCATTTTTTTGAGGTGCTGAAACATCTTTTGCTTGATCCATTGTCGATCATTTAGCAAATAAGCATAAACTATTATGTCATATCTGCAACCGATTAAAACACATGTCGCCTGTAGCAATATTCTTATGTATGTAATAAAAAGATAAGATAATCATGAAATGAATATGCATATTACCAAGCTACTATTTGATTTTTTTTTTTTTTTTTTTTTTTTACTAATTAGCGCTTTAAAAAGTATTAGTACCTTTAGAATTAGGTGTATTATTTAATATTTACTTTTTGCTTGCGACATGTATCGTTTTATAGTCAAAAATCTGCTGTAGGCACAATAAAGCTACCGAAATGATGTAACACATGGCTTATAATTTCTGTTGGAACTAATAGTTCCTATTAGCCAACAAGAGGGTGATTGTAAATCTTAAAATACAAGCACATCTGAGTTACGCTTATAAAGTTTGCAGTTTTATGTATTCAGTTTCTCTTATGGAAAAATAGATAGTGGCAGACATAGTTCTAACTACAATAAGACAAAACCAAGACATAGTTTCTGTTAGTTATATTCCTGCTTGACTGTTTGCTTGGAACTACGCAGTACGCACGATTGATAGAATGTATACTCCTGCTTGACCTCATTTATGTAATATATTTCGGTTACAAACTGAGCTGCCAATTACGACTCGATTTTGCAAAACTAAAATGTAACTCGGTTGAAACCAGTAAAACAGTAAATTTCTTACTCGAAGGCATAATTGAGTAGTTCTAATGTCATGTTTTATTTCGGGTAGTCAAATAGTAGTTTTGAGTTAGATTTGATGTCTTATGTAATATCGAATTGTAAAACTTATTGATTTGGAATTTAATGTAAGTTGTTTGTTAACCTTGTATGTTTCTAAGATCATGCCATTATGTAATTTGCTATGTCTTGTATACTTCATGTTCATCTGCATGCTTGTCATCCCCCTTTAAAGAGTTCATAAAACAATTCATACTTGTATACATATATACATACGACTTCAAGGGGTGAAGTTGCCTCAACAAACATTTTGATCGATTATGACATCAATTATTTTTTCCATTCCTGCAGGTAAACATTCCCTATCTAATGCTATTGGTTGTAAAACACTTTCCTTCACGAGATCTAGAGCTTCAGTAGGGCAAGACTTGAGGACTCCGAGTACAAGTACAAGGTAATCTCTTTCTATTTTGCCTGGTCTTTCTCTAGTTAGATTATTCCTTTTACCTGGTCTTAGAACTGAATAAACAAGAGGCGTACCTTTTGTGCATTTGCTGTTTTGGGTGTGTAAAAGGCAGAAATTAATTATTTTATTGTGATTGCTACTTAAATTGTATAATATATTTAGAGTTTAAAATATATAAAATCCTGAAAAGTTTCAAATCTTGTTCTTATTCATTGTTACATTTGTGGACTTTGCTGCATTTGTTATGCACGAAAAAAGTAATAGTGCTGCTTGTTATGTTATGGACTGTTTGACTCAATTGAATATTGAAATATTCTTTTCGACCAATTTTGCATGACGTTATGTTATGTTCTAAACATTATGGTTGTAGACGGGTGATGAGAACATAGTATGTTAGGGCTGTTTCATCCTATCCAATGGATGCTAGGTTTGACATTTAAATATAATATACTGGTGGGAGTGAACTCATTTTGTTCACTATTGTGATCTTGTTATGTATCTATTTTGATTAGGATGGACTAGCTTGCAGTTTCGAACCAGCAAGCCTGAGAGCTTGGAACAGACCTGCTGTTCCGAAATAGCAAGCTCCTGACCGCTTGCTGTTCCGAAACAGCAAGCTCCTAACTACTTGCTGTTCTGAAACAACAAGCTCTCAGGCTTTAATTCTTAGATAAATGATATTAAAAAAAGTTAACATGTCGGATATCTCAGAATGTTTTAATACTTCATTTACTCTTATTAGCATATTTTTCCCTTTCATTCAACTAAATCAGTTTGTATCACTTAAAGCATAAATTCTTTACAATGGACAGAAAATATAATAGGCAATAGTAAACAAGAAAATGCATAGAGATATAGGACTCTAACCTGGCACGCTAAAGAGAAGCACTAATGCTTTGAAATCACACAGCTGCAGTGTTGTCTTCAACAGCACCTCCGGTACCAATACTGGCAGCTTGCACATAGAGTAAGGAAATTGCACATCTTGAGAAGTGGATGGATGAATGTTTAGTGTGTAAAGATATATTTTTTCAGGTAACATAATATGCTTCTCCACTTCTCACTCATACTTTTTTTTTTTTTTTTTTTTTTTTTTTTTTTTTTTTTTTGCAGTTGGAAGTCTATATAGGATGCATATTAGCAATTTCTCCTTTTCCTTCTGTGTAGCATTGCCTCCCGTTTTCGCAAGAAATATTTTTATATGCAACTAATAATATTCCTAAAAGGCCTCATTAAGAAATTATTTTTTTTGTGGCCTTATTAGTTTATTACTAGCAACTCCAATATTCTGCCAAGTTTGACCTACCATTGTGTATAATTTTATACTTACGTGCCAATAATAATCGCAATATATATGTGCTTTTGCTTTCTTTTCCTATTGTAGGTTCTCTAAGATAATTCTACGCATATCAAATCACAAAAACTTTAGACAAACTGGAAGTGCTACAAATCTTATTCACCGGAAAAATTCAAAGTCCTAGTGTTGAAAAATCCACAAATTAAAATGCTGACTCAGATCCATCATCTTGCTCAACCACCTTCTCCCAAGGATGTCGTAAGGTTACCGATGTTTGGCTCCATCATCTTGCACAATCATGGATTTAATAATTAGGTATCTATGATCAATATTCCTTATGCACATTTTTCATATGCACACACGAACTTGCTCTGCTGTTAACATACTTTGTTTACATTTTCTGTGTATATAGAGTAGTGATCATATATAGAGTACCAGTGCTTTGCAAGCGCTATCATGAAACAGAGGGACAGTCCAGACGCTTGGTAAGTACAAGTGGCAGAAGAAACTGTCAATTAGTTAAGGTAGATAGAGCTAGATTTTAGTACAGTAAGCAGTGGCAAGGAAAATGCTGAGGCACTCAGTCGTTTCTGTCGAAACATTTGTTACAGCCGGTGCAAGTAAAGGGAAATTACACACAACATATCATAGGTTTGGTTGAGATAAAAAAATTGTGCAATTGTCAGACATATTGTAGTGGTGGCTCGTGTAAGTCGGAAAAGAGTAAATCAGTTGTATGCCACTTGTGAATCAGGTATATCCATTCAGCTGAGGTGATTTACATTTGTAATATAATTTAATGACCAGTGCACTGCCCTGAGTACGGGATATGAATGTGTCGGTACGTCTTCCCATTTTTTGTGATGTCTGATTTAAAGTTTAATCTCACTGAACATTCACTGTCCCATGTTTTCCACATTAATGCGATAACTTGATCAACTTCGCTAATGTATCGAATAATAGAGTTAAATCATATTGGCTCTGGTTATTTTTTTCCCCTTATATTTGTGAACTGTGACTAAAAGCCAATGGCTTTCTGTCATGTATGCATGTATGGTAATAATTAAGATGAAATATCAGTTTGAGGTGAATGCGGTATACTTACCGAGGGAGGTGTTGCAATTGAAGGTCCTGAGCTTAGAGAAAAAAGTGAAGAATTGACTAGGTTAATTCCAAATATACAGGTATAAAACATCTTAACATGCAGCAACTGTAGACATTCATTAGATTTTATTATTATAATAATAATTATTTCATGGTTATTAACTTATAGACATGGTAATTATGTGTTAACAGGTGATGGCAAGATCGTCACCGCTGGATAAGCATATGTTAGTTCAGCACTTGAGAAATACGCTGGGTGAAGTTGTAGCTGTTACAAGTGATGGAACAAATGATGCTTCTGCACTTCATGAAGCATATGTAGGGCTTGCTATGGGCATTGCTGGAACTAAGGTAATATTACATATCTGTTAACCACGACTAGTAATAACTGAAATATTCTTATTCCACCAGTAATTATTTAAATTGGAACATATGGTTAACCTTGTAACAGAGAACCAAGTTTACATATATGTATGTGCGTGCGCGCGTGCGTGCGCGCATCTTAGAGAGAACGAAGTTTACACTTGTAAACCTTGAGAAAATATGCATCAATGACATTAATCCATTTTAATATATAATTATGGGTACCTTTTTTCAGTCTTACCGATGACCTTACCCTAAACACCATTATTTTCAACTCATTCATCTTCCGTCAGGTATTTTCAGGTCATTTTATTACTATGCAAAATCAAAATATAAACAAGATGTATAGCACAATTAGCATTTGGAAATGTTTATGCATATGTTCAATGAAATAAGCTCAAGAGACGTGGAGAAGATCAACGTATTCAAGGGAATATTCAAGAACTATTTGTTTGTAGCAGTGCTATCGTGCACTGTGCTATTTCAAGTTATATTAGTCGAATTCCTGGGCGAATTTGCCAACACCACCTAGTTGACTTCAACACAGTGGTTTGATAGTGTTTTTATTGGGTTTCTTGGCATGTCCACTGCTGCAATGGTGAAGCTGATTCGTGTAGGTTCATTCCATTGCATCTCAAACAATTTAGCACATTTAAATATCTTTTGGTTTTAAGCACAAGTTCTTTGCCTTGTATGCAAACATGTAGCTAATTAAAATCTACACTGAAGTTTTGAACTGAATACCCTTGTATGAGCTGCACCATAAGAGTTGAATGTTTTAATATAAAATGCATGATCTTTTAATCAGCTATGTGATCCACGGTTCATTTATGATTTCTGGAGTTGCTACTATTCTTCAGTTAGTTGTAGGGTATAAAAATTGGATGATGACACTTGAATATACCACTATTGAGATGGAGAGTCATCACTGATCAGATGTAGTGCCATATAATGTTATGTAGGAAATGTAGTGAAATTGTTTGCCGAAGGGACTATGAACTGTTGGGTAGCTAACAAGTGCAATCGATATAACTAAGAAGGCTGGTGTAGCTGAATTGGCAGGGCTGTTTCTGGTAAAGGCGCAAGACAGTAAACAGGATCATGGTTCTCTGCTTTGCAGATGAACAATTTCTGCAGTTACAGGTGAGCAGGTCTGGAATTGGTTCAAGTTAATAGTATCACCTTTATTTTGTTTCTTGTAGCAAATGCCTTGGTTATACTATATGCTCAGAGGGAATCAAGATCTTCAGAATTTAAGGGAGCTTCAGGTACTTGTAAATAAGAAATTATTTAGTGCATTTGTTTTCAGTTTTGAATATTTTGTACAATTATTTGATCTATATAATCCTAATGAAATTTAGTATTTTCATGCAGCGTGTGGTTGTAAATTTTATTTATTCTATAAATGAATATGGAGTGTGATGTGTGCACATGTTTGATGAATTGTGTCTTTGTCCAAATCTTTCCGCCTTAGTATTTAATCTAAAATAACCTCAAATCTTTCATTTTTTATTATTTAATCTGAAATAAGCTTTTTATCATCCTATGGCTTCTGGGTGCTGTATAAATAGGTATCATCGCATGGCTTCTAAGCACCATGCATGTAATTTGGTGTTATTTTGTTCCCTTGCAAGTGTTGGAAACAAGTCAGTACTATAACTTAGGCTTTAACGATCAGGATTGATGGAATTAGAGTATGTAAAGGGAAGTCACATCTTATCAGTGATGGAGTTACAGTACATGGTTTTCTTTCAGCTACCATGTGTAATACATTCTATCCAACCGATTCTCTGTAAAATTAAATCAAACTTTTTGTTTTCCATAAATTAGTATCATTTGGCTCTCATTACAGGTAATCTTGTTCTTAATAATTCCTGGGAGGAAGAGGATTGATCACGGAGTTGCCGTTCCTACATGTTGAGCACCTGGCTTCGATTTCTACCCTCTTAAAATGGACAAAATGATAATATTAAAATAATTGTCAAGTTCTTTATGATAAGATGTTAAATATATGATCTGCTAATAGAGCCCAGTGCACGTTAACATGCTTTTAGTCAGTTGCACTCATAATTGCATGCCTTTTTCCCCATCTCAATAAACATTTATGTGCATGTCAAGACAATAAGTTTCATTTGATCATCAATACATAAATTGGTACCAAACAAATCTACCTGGCTGTTTTGATCTAATGGCTCGAACTAAGTATTTTAATTTATATAACCTGTTTGCGATTCTAATAAGCAGCTTATTTTTGCATAGTTGAAACATCTTTTGGTTAATGTATGGAAGAGACATGATTGTTATTCTTATAGAAAATGTGCTAGGGTAGACAGTATGATCTCTATTTCATTTATTTGTAAAAATAAAAATTTCAGTTCTTTTTTCCCTTTATGTATTTTTTTTTTTTGCAAGGCTTACGGGGTTGAGTGGACCCCTACCACTTTATTAAAGAACCAGAGAAAAAAAAAAGAAAATACAACACATGCACAAGAAAACAAAGGAACACGGTTCTTCGAACACAAGAAGACAACACAACAGAAGACAAAAATAATTACATAAGGCCAGATAGTATCCCAGGATCGAAAGTGAAACTCAACAGCCGAATACCCTCTCTGATTTCCATCCTTATCTTCTTCCTAATTTGGTCCTTGCTCTTAGCGCAGCCAACATTAAAGACTATTGCATTTCTCTCCCTCCAGATCGTATGCAAGAACTTTTTAAGCACGAAATTGAGTAGTCTTCCACGAGGTCTCTTCCTTCCAGTTTGGTTAAGTAAGATGTTCCACTGAGTAGCATTGTTATGACAAGCATCCTTCCTACCAATATTAGTCATCACTTCATTCCATAGTAAGAATACAAATTGACACTGAAAAAATAAGTGTTCTACGGACTCATTTTGATTGGAGCAGAAAACACATTCAAGTCCACATTGTACTCACCTCAAACTAAGCTTATCAGTAGTAAAAATTGCTTTATGTATAACTTTCCACAACAAAAGATTTTCACGAGCACTACTGTCTTTGGTCCATATTTTGCTACTCCATCTATCTCTCGGGATCATATCAATTCCAGTAAAGTAATTATACAATCTTTTAATCCGGAAATCGTTACCATTATCACACCATACAGTCAAATCTCCTCCTTCACTTTTCACTTTAACTTTCCTAGCTTTAGTCCACAACTGATTTATCCTAGAAATAGATGAACGAGGTAAGCAAATAACACCACTTTGAATGAAGTCACTAACCTTGGCATTGAGATTGATTCTCGAAGCAACAATTTCCAGATCAGTGAGAGAATTACTTAAGATAAGACCATTTTCTAACCACGGATCCTCCCACAACAGTAAGTTAGAGTCATATGTAACCGAATATCTGAAGCAAGGAAGAATTTCAGATCTAAGTTTGAAAATGCTTCTCCAAGTCCAACTGATTTTTTGAGGCTTGCGCATTGTCCAAAATTTTTTATTTTTAATCACATTCTTCTTCGACCAGTTAACCCAAAGACTGTCAGTACCATTAAGAAAGTCATTAATATGCTTTATGAAAGCCGCTCTATTCCACTGTTTTAAATTAACAATTCCAAGGCCACCTTTTTCAGTTGGTCTTTCAATCTTCTTAAAAGCAATAGGTGACAAATATCTTCCTTCATTCTTGCCTTTCCACAAATATCTCATAAATGCAGTTCGAATCATTGATACCAGTTTAGTGGGAAGAATAAACGTTCTGGACCAATATACTTGCATCGAAAAGATCACGGACTTAATCAGGGTTAATCTTCCCGCTTGGCTCAACATAGAAGCAGACCAAGTGTTTAGCCTAGCAGTAATTTTGTTGTAAAGGGGTAAGCATTGACTTACAGTGATTTTGGCAGTAGTGAGAGGCAAGCCTAGGTAAGAAAGCGTTTCATAGCTGTTGATAATACCCGTTCTATGTTGTATCGCTTGAATCTGGAAATCAGAGATACCAGCAGCTATAAAATTGGACTTCTGAAAATTCACTTTTAGGCCTGTCATCTGATAGAATTCTTCAAGAGTTTCGAAAATTGTGTTAATAGTTTGGACCGATGGATTACAAAAAATTACTAGGTCGTCGGCAAACATTAAAGAAGAGACTCTGGGATCCTGGCACATTGGGTGAAGTTTGAACATACCATTATCAATTTTCTTATTCAACATCCTAGTAAGAACTTCCATCACAACTATGAAAATATAAGCCGATATAGGATCGCCCTGTCTAACACCTTGCTTACTATCAAAATACCCAATAGCAGAACCGTTAATGACAATGGAGAACCTAGCTGTTGAAATGCATGAATAAATCCAAGCCACAAAGTGAGGTGGAAAATTCATGTAACCAAATATTCTCACAATTGAATCCCACTGAAGCATATCGAATGCCTTCATAATGTCAAGCTTGAACATTGCTCTAGGACTTAAATTGGAATTAGCATATCCATACAAAAGTTCATGAGATAAAAGTACATTGTCCAAAATACTACGTCCAGGTAAGTACGCTGCTTGATTTGGAGAAATTATGGAATGAAGAGCTTTTTTGAGACGTGTAGCAATAATTTTGGATATGCATTTGTAGAGGGTATTACAACACGAGATAGGTCTATAATCTGAAACTTTAGTGGCATTCTTTATTTTGGGAATAAGAGCAATATTTGTGGCATTGAAAGAAGGCAACATAGCAGATTTCAAGAACACATGTTTAACAGCATTGCAAACATCAGAGGCTATGAAAGACCAACATGAAGAAAAAAAACATGCATTGAAACCATCAGGTCCGCCAGTCGAGTTTTTATTGAGAGAAAGCATAGCTTCTTTGACTTCTAATTCGGAAACTTCAACACACAGGGATTGATAATCAAATGTAGACAACTTAGGTAGAATATAAGGGTCTACCAAATTAATGTTAGGTTTGAAATTTTCAATATTTCCAAATAGTTCAGAAAAATGAATTAAGAACGCATTTTCAACTTCACCTTGAGTATTGAGAACTATACCATTTTTGTCAACAATTCGCATTATGTTATCTTTGCATTGCTTATTTTTGAGTGAGGCATGAAAGTATGCACTGTTGTTGTCTCCATCTATCTTCCATCTAATCCGCGCCTTTTGCTTGATCATATCATCCTCAACATTCAGAGCAGCATGATATTGTTTAGTTGTGTAGCTCTCGATGTAAGAATGCGCAGGGTTCAAAGGATCTTCCATCATAGCTATTTGAATTTGCTTGAGCTTTTCTTTCCAGTAAGAGCTTTGCTTGCTACCAGCTCCATATTTCTGCTTAGCCCACACTTTTAAGTTGTACTTGACGTTCCTTAGTTTAGCCTGCAATATTATAAGAGGGTTTCCAAAAGTAGGTTTCTCCCAAATTCCTTTAACAAAGTCAAGAAATTCCGGGTCATCAACCCAATTATTAAAAAATTTAAAACTTGAATGACCCTTCATGTCAAGCTCACGAAGATGGAGTATGATAGGTGAATGATCGGAAAGCAGGGGAGGGGGCATGGTACAAAAAAGGGCAGGCCAAAAGGTGTAGGATTTAGCATTGGAGAAAGCATGGTCAATTAGGGAAAAAGTTCTAGGTCCCTCTCTCTTTTTGTTATTCCAAGAAAAAGGCATACCAGCACATTTGATGCTGATGAGATCGGCATGGTCTATAGTGTTTTTAAGTGGAAGAATTTCGGAGATGGAAAGGGGATTACCACCAAATCTTTGAGTAATTTCAAAACAACAATTGAAATCACCAAGTAGGAACCATGGATGAGTAGATTGTCTAAGAGAATGTATGGATTTGAACAAGTTTTGTCTGGGTAACAGGCTATTTGCTGCATAGATGAAAGTCAAATAGTACGAGGTCTGGTCATTGTGATTTATGGCATGACAGTGGATATGCTGTGTTGATGAGTGTTGTGGATTCAAGGTTACAATGGAAGGGTTGTAAAGAACAAGAATTCTACCGTAAGGAGCATGATCCAGATTGTGAATATAATTCCAAGACGGATTTATGTAATTAGCAGCCCTTAACGTCAACTCTCGATTAAGTTTAGTTTCTACTATTGCAAGAATGCTCAATTTATTTTCAAAAATCAAATGTTTGCATTGGTCGAGCTTTGTATCATCGTGGCAACCCCTTATGTTCCACACACAAATAGTTTTCACCATAAATTAAACTGTAGGGGGTTGGGTTCCTTTGTATTTCGTGCTCCTGAGCAAGTACTGTTTTTGGGCAGAACTGGGAGTGCTTAAGGTAGGGACATTGGATAGTGAAATGTCAGGTGGAACAGGGGTGAAAGAGTCAAGTGGTGGTTGTTTGAAAGCTGCAGGTGGTTTGATTTTGGAGTAAATGCTCAAGTCTGAAGTTTGAATTGGTGAAACAGAGCGAGACTTTGAAAGCAAGGTTATATTTGGGTCATGTGTTGGGGATTGTGTCGTGGTTATGTTCATGCATGCTGCTTTGGACGTGTTAACATTATGAAGAGGTAGTAAGTTTGGAGAATGACCGATTTCATGCATATTTACTTGGTTGGAACTTGCTTCACTGTTAATTAAAACAGTTGCCGGTTTGTCTTTCACTTTGATTGCCTCATCTACTTTTGTTTTTCCCTGTTTTATTTCCTTTCTTCTCTCTTTTAAACACTCTTGCATAACAAATTCCTCAATGAGATTATACATTTCAACTTCAGCTGCATTTTCCTCAGTACCTTCTCTCAAATCTTCACTTTCATGTGTGTCTTGTTGTCTTTCATTCTGTAGAGGCTTATCAAGAGAGGAATTTGCTGTTTTTCCAATTTCCTGTGTATCCATAATTGCAAATCCAACTTCAACATTATCAATTACTTCTATTCGTTCTGCATCATCTTCAATTTCCCCTTCTTCAAGAACACCGAAACTATTTCCTTTTTGAACCTCAACTACCACTTTCTTTTTCTTCATGACCCAGCTTCCTTGCATTCTCTGGCCAAAACCAGACTCATTAGTATTAACAACATTATTGTTCCGTCTACTTCCAACTTTCTGCCAAGAGTTGTTATTTTCATTGCTTTGCACTTGCTTTCTATTATTCACTGGTACTCCAACATTACTTAGAATGTTTTCCTGCTGCGTTCTATTTTGAATAATATTCTCCTCTCCACTTTTATCCTCCTTGTTGCAGTTATCATTTATATGTCCAAAAGATCTACACAGACTGCATATATCCGGTTTCCACAGATATTCAACATAAACTCTTTGTACTCCCCCTTCTAGAGTTTCTACTAAAAAATCATTCACCAATTCTTTGTCAGGTTTGACCTCAATCAAGCATTTAGCATGTTGAATCCGTTGTCTACTCTCCGTCATTTCATCCATACAAAGAAGGTTTCCTAACATACTGCTAATCCAGTTTATTCCAAAATTGGACCAAGCAAAAATTGGTAAATTGTAAAACTTAACCCAAACAGGAACAGACTTCACCTTTCCACAGACGTTGCTAATAGTCGGATCAAACTTCTTAATAATAAAAACTTTTTTGTTCATGATAATGGGATCAGCCTGTAGAATTCTGTTTTTATCTTCAACACACGAAAAGTCAAAAAGAAACAAGACACCGTCAGATTTTACCTTTACCGACCCTTTTAGTTTCCAGAGAGAATTGAGCTTTTCCACCACAGCAGTGTATGAAAGGGGCTTGTCTAAGAAAAAACCGACAACAGAATCCTCCCAGACTCCTGTTCCAGCTTCAGGAACACCATGAATTAATTTCAAAGTACCATTAGAAATAGTAGGAATCAATTCAACAGGAATGTACTTCCCAGCGTTTTGCGGCTTACGCTTGAAAAGGAAAGAAGTCCATGGTTGTTGAATAACTTTGTCTATGTTTTGGGAATTGGAGGAACCCGAGGGTTTGCCTGAGAAAGCGACGGAGGGAGTAGGGTCAGGGGGAAGTGGCGGGGGATCAGGCGATGGAGGTGTGGCTTTTGGTTGGCTCGAGGTAGGGATTGAAAGGACAGGTTCGGCGATTGGATTGGGCGGGAAAGGGTGATGGGAAAGAGCAGACATGTATTTTCTTTTTTTCTTTGTGTATAATCTCAAATTCATAATGAATCCACAAACGATGATGTTTTGCTTAGTGGATGAAACTCAAAAACTATACATAAAAGATTTTCTCAGTGACAAAATAATGATTTACCAAGTCTTTTTTAAAACTAGATAAGTTATAAAAGTTAACTTAGTATCATAAAAATTAACTAAGTTAACTAAGCTTTTTACAAATCAAAAGGTTTGTAATAATAATAAACCAATTTTGATAAAAGTTAACTAAGTTTATAATAAAATAATAATAAATTAACTAAAGTTCATAAAACTCTAACAAGTTAACTAAGTTGTATAAACGAGTTAACTAAGTTTTATAAAAATTTAACTTAGTTAACTATGTCTGTTAAGGATTAAAATATTTAAATTATAATAGAAAACTAAGTTTGATAAAAATTAACAAACTTTATAATAGTAAAATAATAATTTAACCAAGTTTATGAAAATTAAACACGTTAACTAATTTTTATGAAATTAAAAAAGTTAACTAGGTTTAAAAAAATCAAATAAGTTTACAAAAACTATGTTAATGGTCAGATAAAACCTTTTTTTTTTCAATTTGACGAGTTCATTGATAGGGGAGTATAATAGATATGTCAATGTCCTGATAGGTGACTGAGTTGATCAATGTTTTAGTAACAGCTGTGATTCACATGCTACTGTAAATTGATATATAAATATTTGGTGGAATTTCAGAGTCTCTGGTCTGAAATGGCGTAAAATCCATGCGACTCGAACATTTCAGATTTATCAGTTGTTCACTCATGAATTGAGAATAAGAAACATGTGAATTCCTTAGAATGGAATAAGGTAGTCATTTCCGTAGTCTACAACATACTTAAATTATGGTACTGCACTATTCCTTTTGTTTTTCCTGTTAATTTATGATGTTATCTTTGCATTCCTGTGAGCATAATCATTACAATCAAATAAATTTATATAGCCTATCATGTATCATACCTGCCACAGGGATTAACCTATGTTTTTGGTG
Source organism: Allium sativum (assembly GCA_030737875.1). Classification (NCBI taxonomy): domain Eukaryota; kingdom Viridiplantae; phylum Streptophyta; class Magnoliopsida; order Asparagales; family Amaryllidaceae; genus Allium; species Allium sativum. The sequence goes on along the minus strand of CM060913.1, from coordinate 142,627,587 downwards.
ATGTTTCAGTTTAGTTGATAGAGATATCAAATCTTTGAGGTTGAAAAACTGCGTAGAGAACTAAACAACATTATACAGGTATCTATGTTGTTTTATTACTAAAATCATGGCAAGGAATTTAGTTATGACACTTTTTTTAGATAAGAATCAAAAGGCAATATATGATTCTTTTTTGTGCAGAGCTCATCCTGTTTTGTTGGATGGTGTTTCTAATGGTACAAATGGCACGATTGTCCCATATCCTACATCTAGTGAACTCCTTGGCCGTAGAAATTGAATTAATGTACATCGGTAAATAAAAGTATAAACCGTGCTTTTTTTCATCAAATCATTTTGTCATTATTTCCAATGTTATGTATAGAATTATGATAACGTTATTTACTTTTTCCATTATCAACCTATGCAGTTCCTCTCACTTTTGCTTAAGTATTTAACCGTGATGCTAGTCAGGACGAAGTATTTGTTGTGATATCTAATTGCGTCTGAACTGCCCTTGATGGCTACAATGGTGCTTTTTATATCTCATGAGTTTTTTGGCTGTCAAAATTTCATAAATAGATAAGATTAAAATCAATGAAATATGCAAGACATTGTAAAAAGAAATATATAGAAGTTGAAAACATAGAACATTGAAATGTAATTTAATATAAATAAGCTCTTTTATGAGTAAGTAACTTTATAATAATTAACTAAATTCTATAATAACAAAATAAGTCTATAAAAATAAAAAAGTTAATTCAGTTTTTATAGTAACTAATATGTTTATAAGGTCAACTAAATTTTATAGTAATGAATCCTTAAAATATAATAAAATAAAACTGGAAAACATGATCGGTAGATATAATGCATACTCAAATTGAGTTTGAATTTGGAATAACCGGCAATGTAAACAACACTTAATTGTAATAGCATTATATATTTGACATATAATTATGTAGAACGTGTATCGACATTAAAAGTGTCTGTACGTATGTTTTTATTCATGTCTTATTTATATTATTATTTTCATGTCTATCTTCATCCATATGCTTTACATACTTTTTTCCTTGTAGGATATCAAATGGTTGAAGATGACAAACATGGACATTCTACAATCATATCTTTTGTATAGTCCTAATGGCACTATTATCATGTATGTTAAAAAATACCAATTATGAAATACTGTGCACAATATTGAATTTGGTGTAATTTTGATTACATATAAATATATAATATGCATTGATTATCAAAAGTTTTATACAATTGTTGATTTAGTTGGAATGGTTCATTAATTCTAGCAAATTTATTTTGTTATTATATGTTTCAGTATATAGAAAATTTGTTGTAAACTCCAAGTGAGGATAAAGAAAAATAGCTGTACGAAATGTTCAGAAAATTTATAAGCTTTTTTGTATGCTATAAAAACTAACATTTCGTACAGAAAATTTATAAGCTTATTTGTATGCTATAAAAACTAACAACAGCGTTTAGAAAACGCTATGAATTTGTTTAGCTTTTCATAGCATTTTTTCTATATGATATTAAAAATGAGACGGAAAAGTCATATAAATATTCACATCATTGATCAAACGCCATAGAAAAGTACGTATAGCAACGAATAAACGCTATGAAAAAATTTACCCTGGCTGGATAAACGCTATGAATTCTATTAATACCGTGGAATAACCGCTATTAAACCTACCTTTTGACAGCATTTCAAAAATGCCATAGTAGGTCCGTGTCTTTTAATTGCATGTTGATATACAGCGTCATAAGAAACGCTATTATAACTTTTTATAGTGTTTTCTGAACGCTATTAAAGGTCCTGAATGTTGTAGTGATTGATGCATAGTAGATCCATATCTCTATTACTGATTGTTGTTTATACACTGGCATTCATGTGGGTAAACCCGTTCCGCGTTAGCGGCGTGGTCCTGTGATTTGTCTAATTATTAAATGAGTTAATTTTAACTGTTTAGAGTTTCTCACACCAGTCCCATGACTGACCTGTAGTTTGCTTTTCCCTTGCGAACTCGGGTGCCCCTATTTTCCACACGGGCAGTCGTGTAGTTTTATTTTGCAGATGTATTGAGCAGGATTCTGGATTGAAGCTTTAAGCTGTGTCCAGACATTTACAATCTTCCGCTATGTAGTTTATATTTCCGCTGTGCATTGTATTACATTTATGTAAATTTATCTTCCGCTGTGTATTATTTTCGATATACTATGATATTCTGTACTCTGATGTAACATTATTATGATATTTATAAAAGTCTTCTGTTATTTGTTATGATGTGTTGTATACCCAGAGTTAGCGTATACGGGATTCGAACGGTCTTGGTCGGTTTAGCGATCGATTAGGTCCGAGCGAAATCCGTTGTCGTTACAACTACGCAAGATTTTTGGAGCTTGATTTTGTTTTGTTTTGTCTATATATAATATAACAATTACTAACGCTTTGACTGTTTATTTGACAATAAAAGGACCACCATTGTCGATGTTAAGGAGAAAATATCAGAAGTGAAGAAAGATTAAATCTATCGTTCTTATTTTCTGTAAGTAATTTATTGATGCAAAAATGTATGATGTACTACGTGTGAATATAAAAAAGTTGTATAAAATACTATGTTTGAATGATATATATGAAATATTATACAGTAATTTATATATTTATAAAATTTTGTTATATTTATATGCGGTTAAGAAATATTTAGATGTGTATATATATGCATAAAAAAGGCTGAAATGAAAACAAATAGTCAAGAAATTAGTATTATAAACAATAGCGTTTTATAAACGCTATAGAAACTAAGACTAGGAATTCTATAGTATAACTAAATAAACGCTGCAGAAACTTACGCACAAACGCTATAAAACATGGAGATAAAACGCTATAAAAACATACAAATAAACGCTATTGAAAGTAAGTATCAGATGGTATATTCTATAGCGTTTTTGTTTGATAGCAAATAAAACCGCTATATAAAATTATCTTTTCATAGCGTTTTTCTTTCTACTATATAAAGTAGAAGGTCTAACATAGCATGTCGTTACATGGCGTTCTCTGAAACGCTATGTTAGGATATAATAGCGTTTTTCAAATGCTATGAAAGCCCTATTTTGTTGTAGTATCTTGTTTTCCCGTACACAATCCTATTATTTCTGTAACATTTATTGTTAGTTGAGTACTAAATTCCTCAGACATGATTTTGATAAATAGATTCACAAATTTGGAGATCTACAATTCTAATAATCAATCCAAGTCATGATGATTGACGTAGTCGCCTAGAAGCCCTAATTTAGTGAAAATAATTTCGAAATAAATGGAGATAACAACCTTCATTTCAGAATCGATTAGAATACCAAAAACTCGAAATTAGGTATTTAAATTATAGAAATCTAAAAATTCAATTCTGGAAGTAATAAAAGAGTGAAACCTCTTTCACAATTACTTAGAAAAAGACTCGAAATCCAGGTTTAGGTATTAAATATTAGAAGGCAAGAAGTCCTTTTCTGGAAATAATAGAAGAATGAAGCCTCTTTTGTTATTAACTAGAATACCCAAAACCTTGAATTGGGATTAAATATAGAATTCCAGGAATCCTCTTGTGGAAACAACAGAAGATCAAAACCTCTTTCACCATTACTTAAAAGATCCAAAACCCTGGTTCAGATATTTAAATAATAGAAGTCCAAAAATCCACTTCTGGAAATAATAGAAGATCGAAACCTCTTACGGAATTAATAAGAAGATCCAAAACCTGTAACACCCCACCCCGAGACCCATATTAACAAAGAGAATCACATATTAATTCCGTCTGCTAATGCAGGGAATAGGGCTGGTTAGGGGCAACTAACTATAACCTTGTCTTAACAATCTATTGAATACGTCGACAAGTGATGCCAATTTTTATCAACTCAAGTGGATCGACATACTCAACAAATCGAAAATGAAAAGCTATAGGTAGCTATGGATCTATCAGAACTAAACGCCATAAGTAATTATTATCTCAACATAAAACAGTACAGATACATATATACATACTTACATATACAATGATACATCTCAGTATAATACAAATGCTACAACAAAGTGATATAATGAGCACTCTATATACAAAAGAATGGATAACTTCTAACTACATCTCAAAGAAATGCTAAACAATTCCAAGAGAAAGACTCGATCCCACAGGGAAGCATCAAGAAACTGCTATGTCCAAGGAGAAACTAAAACCTGAAACAAACTCGGTCTGACGCGAGTGAAAACACACGGGTCGGGCTAGCTAAACCCATCAGTAAAACTAAGCACTCGATAAGGTGAGGTAAATGAAAAATATGATATCCTTTTTCCCAAAATATACCATATCATAATGGGGTTGCTTCCTTCTAAGAAGGAATGATATCTTCTTTGGAAGTAGAAGTGATAATTTGAATAAGGCTACACTTAGGTGGCAAAATTACACTTAAGAAAATAAAACATCAACAAGCTAAGTATTAAATGTAAGGCTTAACTAATATGGCTTCTGCCTTATATCATGGACAAGGTGAATTAAATGTCGTTAAAGATTTCAAAAGGAAGGGAGTATCTCCCTAGAAGAGGGATTAACATAACTATACATCAAAGTATATTCCCCTCATATATTAAACGAACACATATAGATATGCTTATCTCATTGACATAAAACCAAATCTCAAAAAATCATACAAACATATCGTAAAGATCATCTATTTAATCTTCTTAATTATTTATACCTCTTTTCATTAGTATAAATATAGAAACATCTTAAATCTATTATAAACCCACTATAAACAAACCTCATAATAATTTATACCTCATTTCGTCGGTATAGATATAAATACATCTTGCACCCATCACTGAAAATCATTTTACAACAACTGCCATAATTTATACCTCATATCATCAGTATAAATATAAATATATCTCAAATCCATTATTAAAATTCATCATAAAAGAATCTCCATAAATTATACTATATCTGAACGATATAGTTATAAGTACATCTCAAATTTATCACTAAAATTCACCACAAAAGAATCTTCATAAATTATATCTCATCTCATTGATATAATTATAAATATATCTCAAATCCATCTTTAATGGAACCTGGAAGGAATTCAAAACATCATATTAGAAACCACCATTAAAAATGCATATAAATAAGTTTCTTTTTTTTTCTTACATAAGGCAATAATAAAGTATCTTCATAGAAACGGTGAAATCGAACATCAAGAAACTACAAGAAATACAGCACGTGCTTACATCTTGAGTAGTACTATACTTTCCGGTACCATACATCGTGATGACTAGGGACACAAACATCATCATCATCATCGTGACGACCATAGCCGAAAAGTTCATGATGCCCCTAAGTTACAAAAACCCGAGTAATAAACATCATGGTGATTGGAGTCACAAACATCGTGATCATCGTGATGGCTATAGTCAAAAACATCATGATGACTCCAATCGAGTACTCGGTCATAGTACTAGTAATCATCTTGAATGTATCTCAACCTCTCAGATAGGAACCCATAAGGCGTCAACGTATGTACCATACCATACGTTCGCACCTAATGATTTACTAGCCGATAGTTGATACCACATTAGAAACCTCATAAAACATCAGAAACATCATGAAAAATATATATTACGCCTCATCTCATTGGCGTAAATACAATACCCTACTAGTCTCATATCATTGACGGGTATTATTAACATCGTGACTTGTCTCATTTTATAGACAAGTGGGAAACCATCATAATTCATCTCGACATCGTGAAATCATCATAAATAAGCTTGCCTCGTCTTATTGCAACTAAACTAACATCGTAATAGTTAATTATAACCATAATTCCCAAATAAGAAATTTTAACATTTAACACACCTCATCTCATTGGTGTTCATAACATATATCTAAAAATGGTTCCTTATCGAATATACTCATAAATGGGTTCTCTCAAACCATACAATTTTATCCAAAATTTTGTAACATCATAAATTTTCCCAAATAATTCATCAAAAGGATTTCCATCGTGTACGTCATATATTAAGCGATAAAGCGATTCCATATGTCATGTACCATATGTTCTACTTTATCGCTTAATTTTCTTTCTCATATATCTAAAATTCGTAAAAATAAGTAATATTATTTATAAAATAATTTTACTGCATAAAATATGAATTTAAAATGATTTCTAGAAATTATCATCATGTAAATTGTCTTTATTATAAAAACATATATAAATAGTTTTGAAATTTTGTTTTAAAGAATTCCAAAATACTTATTTAGAAAACCACTTTATTTTTAAAACCACTGTAAAAGCACTTTCGAAAATAACTGCACGAAATTAGCAAAAATCTCATAAAATCAACAACTAGAAACCCTCAATTTTTGACAAGATAATGTCATAATTTTAGAAAAATCGAAGCATGAAAGTTGTAGCTCTATGTCTGCGCTTTCCAAAACATCAAATTTTTTTTTTGATGAGAAACATATTACTAATGGCCAAAACTTTTCTTAGATTTGTGATTGTTGTTGTTGTCTATTTGCCCTCGGGACAACAACAAACAAACACGATTTTGAGTAAGTAAACGTCAAAATTTGAGAAAACTCAACACATTAAAGTTGCAAATCCATGTTTATGCTTTCCAGAAAGTAAAAAATCATTGAATTTGGATAAGAAACACAAAAGTTATGACTTATAAAATTTTCATATTTTAATTTTCATTGTCCTTGTCGTTATTTTCACGGCAACGACAAACAAATACAATTCGAATAAGCAAACATCAATATTTCAAAAAGTCAATACATGAAACTTGTTGTACGTGATTCAAGCTTTTTGGAACATCTTAAATCATAAAACTAGGTTAAGAAATGAAAAAGTTACGGCTATATTCATTTTGGCATTAACAATGGATAGAAGTTCAATCAATTGAAGATGTATCTAAGTAGCATAAAATCGAACACAATTCCATCAACAAATTCCAAAAGGCATGTATGAGAAAAAAAATCATCGACTATGATTTAACCAACATATGTGAGTATTATTACTCACCTTAGCATCCCGAATTTCCATGCATGCCTTGACTCATCATCAATTTCCCCAAAAAAATGCAATTCAGATGTTGCAGTCATGATTTGACATAGCAAATCTAAGTATTATCCTGTTGTAGATTGTGTTGGGAATGAAAATTTCCTCTTTAGATTATGATTTGGAGCTAGCGATTATGTTTTAGGAGGAAACACCATGGATTTGTTTACTATACTCTTGAGAAGAAGAAGCGTTCTTTTCTGAAAGAGAAATACGGTCCTTTTTCCAGAAATTTCCACCTTTTTGCATCAGTAATTAATCCAATTAAGGCTATAATCAATTAATTAGCTCATTAGCACTTTAGATTAGGCTTGAGGCACAAATTAGAGCTTATTGGCCATTTACACAAGTTAATACATACCTACACCAATTCTATTATGTATACAATCCAAAACTTATATTTTTTTTACAAAATAATGAAAAAAATGAAACATACATTTTAAAAATATTTTTAACCACTTTTTAAATTATTTTAACATAATTTAACAAAAATTACATTTTTAGATAAAATGAATAATATATGGAATTCAATTGTTTCAACACATAATCTTAACCCAATTAAAAATTTTAAACTCAAAATTATCATTATCAGTACTCTTTTAACTTCTTAAAATTATTTTAACATATTTTTAACATATATTTACATAAACTTTATTTAGGTTACACAAGTTTTTACTCAATCTTTATTTATAAAAGGTTTAGTAAAAACTTCCAAACAAAAGTGCCTAGAAATTCCTCAAATTTCGATTTATTATTATCTTAACATTTTTATTGTTTCAAAACATTATTTTATTCATAATCATTATTTTTCAAATTCTAAGTACACAAAATTGGTTATATACCAAACAAAAATATTAGTTTTTTCAACTTAACCCAAATTCCACATGTTCAATCCCAATTCCCCTAACACAAGATTATGCTTATTTACTCATAAGCTCAAATTCCATTTGACATAATTTCACAGGTACACATATTATTCACTTTAAATGAATAATATCCCTCTTTATTAAATTTCCACCTAATAATTACTTAATTCATTCAGTAAATTCAATATTAAATTATAATTTAATACTAACGGCAATCTCCAAAATTCGGGTTGTTACAGAGTTCCTCCATTAACGAAATTGCATCCTCGCAATTTCTAGAGAAAGACTGTATTCAACATCTTAACCTCAACAATTGAATGGAAGGTTGATAAGCATGAAACCAAAATTTCATTATCTCTTACTCAAGATGAAGGCAAGTAAGAAGAAAATTGTTTGGTAATTCTATAAACTTTCCTAAATATTTATATAGGGATAAGCGAATTTTAAAAAATTTCCAAGCATCATCAACTCAAAAATTAAAGGTACCTCACCTTCGAACAGGAATGCAAAGGTAAATATACCTCGCAAAATTAATCAAATGAGAAAAATTCTAAAAAATCCTCAAATTAAGTTGAGATTTAACTCAAGTTTATCCCAAAATCAAGATATCGAAGGAATAATCATCCTGCTTTTCCTTATTTCACAACGGAAAACCAAATCGATAAGAGAATAAACTTTAAAATGGATAGGAAAAACCAAAAGAATGTGGTTTATTTAAGAGCCCAACAACCTTAATGACCACAATTATGCGAACAATTAGACATTGTACTAAGGCAATAGGAACATAAGGAATTTAGATAACTTAAGCAGATGGATATAAACTTAAAAATTCTTAGGGTTCCAAATTTTATTACTTAGAAAACCTAGTCTCAGTTCCCATTTACAAGAAAACTCTTAAGCTTCTTAATAAAGATTCTTAATGAAATGAATTTAAAATTTATTACCATGTATGCTTGTCTTATCCCAACATTTAAGAAATCCCTGTCGATATCGTTGATCAAGCTCATCGACCATAATTTTTAAACACTTGAATAGATGGTCCAACACGAAATAAAATCATTTTCTATAAAATAAATTCTTTCGTATTATTTTCAACTCATTCCACTTCACAAATAAGATATTAATTTAATTCTTAAACAGATCTTTGTTTCAAAAGATTTCAAAAGCACAGTTTAACTCAAAAAAAAAAGAACCATAAAAGAAACCATCGAGATATTCTCAGAATGCTCAATTCAAACAGGATAAATTCAAAGATTTACTCTTACGATAAGACATCATCAAATTAATTTGGAATATTACAGAATACATATATTTGTAGACATATACCAAATTATCAATTAAATGAATCAAAGAAGGACATTAGCTCAAAGATAAAGGTTAGTAGCATTCGTACAATATTTGGATGTATCGTCATATATGTCTCTATTCTATGTTTGTTGTATTTTGTACTGAAATCCGGCTTAGATACCAAATGTAACACCCCACCTCGAGACCCACATTAACAAAGAGAATTACATATTAATTTCATCTGCTAATGCAGAGAATAGGGCTGGTTAGGGGCGACTAACTATAACCTTGTCTTAACAATCTATTGAATATGTCGACAAGTATCAACTCAAGTGGATCGACATACTCAATAAATCGAAAATGCAAAGCTATGGGTAGCTATGGATCTATCAGAACAAAACACCATAAGTAATGATTATCTCAACATAGAACAGTATAGATACATATATACATACTTACATATATAATGATACATCTAAATATAATACAAATGCTACAACAAAGTGATATGACGACCACTCTATATACGAAAGGAAATGGAAACTTCCAACTACATCTCAAAGAAATGCTAAATAATTCCAAGAGAAAGACTCGATCCCACAAGGAAGCATCAAGAAATTGCTATCTCTAAGGAGAAACTAAAACCTGAAACAAACTCGGTCTGACCCGAGTGAAAACACACGGGTCAGGCTAGCTAAACCCATCAGTAGAACTGAGCACTCAATAAGGTTAGGTAAATAAAAGTTATTATATCCTTTTTCCCAAAAGATACCATGTCATAATGGGGTTACTTCCTTCCAAGAAGGAATGATATCGTCTTTGTAAGTAGAAGTGATAATTAGAATAAGGCTACACTTAAGTGGCAAAACTACACTTAAGAAAATAAAACATCAACAAGCTAAGTATTAAATGTAAGGCTTAACTAATATAGCTTCTGCCTCATATCATGGACAAGGTGAATTAAATGTCGTTAAAGACTACAAAAGGAAGGGAATTACTCCCTAGAAGAGGGATTAACATAACTATACTTCAAAGTATATTCCCCTCATATAATAAATGGACACATATAGATATGCTTATCTCATTGACATTAAATAAAATTTCAAAATATCATACAAACATATCATAAAGATCATATATCGAATCTTCTTAATTATTTATACCTCTTTTCATTGGTATAAATAAATAAACATCTTAAATCTATTACTAAACCCACTATAAACAAACCTCAAAATAATTTATACCTCATTTCATCGGTATAGATATAAATACATCTTGCACCCATCACTGAAAATCATTTTAAAACAATTGCCATAATTTATACCTCATATCATCGGTGTAAATATAAATATATCTCAAATCCATTATTAAAATTCATCATAAAAGAATCTCCATAAATTATACTATATCTGAACGATATAGTTATAAATACATCTCAAATTTATCACTAAAATTCACCATAAAAGAATCTTCATATATTATATCTCATCTCATCGATACAATTATAAATATATCTCAAATCCATCCTAATAGAACCCGAAAGGAATTCCAAACATCATATTAGAAACCACCATTACACATGCATATAAATAAGTCTCTCTTCTTTTTTTTTTCTTACATAAAGCAATAATAATGTATCATCATCGAAATGGTGAAATAGAAACATCAAGAAACTTCAAGAAATACAACACTTGCTTAAATCTTGACTAGTACTATACTTTTCGGTACCATACATCGTGATGACTAGGGACACAAACATCATCATCATCATGACGACTATAGCCGAAAAGTTCGTGATGCCGTAAGTCACAAAAACCCGAGTAATAAACATCATGGTAATTGGAGTCACAAACATCGTGATCATCATGATGGCTATTGTCAAAAACATCATGATGACTCCAATCGAGTACTCGGACATAATACTAGTAATCATATTGAATGTGTCTCAACCTCTCGGATAGGAACCCATAAGGCGTCAACGTATGTCCCATACCATGCGTTCGCACCTAATGGTTTACTAGCCGATAGTTAATACCACATCAGAAACCTCATAAAACATCATAAACATTAGAAACATCATGAAACATATATATTACGCCTTATCTCATTAGCATAAATACAATACCCTACTAGTCTCATCTCATTGACAGGTATTATTAACATCATGAGTTGTCCCATTTTATAGACAAGTGGAAAACCATCATAATTCATCTCGACATCGTGAAATCATCATAAAGAAGTTTGCCTCGTCTTATTGCAACTAAACTAACGTCGTAATAGTTAATTATAACCATAATTCCCAAATAAGAAGTTTTAACATTTGACACGCCTCATCTTATCGGCGTTCATAACATATATCTAAAAATGGTTCCTTATCGAATATACTCATAAATAGATTCTCTCAAACCATACAATTTTATCCAAAATTTTGTAACATCATAAATTTTCCCAAGTAACTCATCAAAAGGATTTCCATCGTGTACGTCATATATTAAGTGATAAAGCGATTCCATATGCCACGTACCATATGTTCTACTTTATCGCTTAATTTTTTTTCTCATATATCAAAAATTCATAAAAATAAGTAATATTATTTATAAAATAATTTTACTACATAAAATATGAATTTAAAATGATTTATAGAAATTATCATTATGTAAATTGTCTTTATTATATATATATATATAGTTTTGGAAAATTATTCTAAAGAATTCCAAATATTTATTTAGAAAACCACTTTATTTTTAAAACCAATGTAAAAGCACTTTCGAAAATACCTGCACGAAATCAACAAAAATATCATAAAATCAACAACTAGAAACCCTCAATTTTTGACCAAGATAACTTCATAATTCTAGAAAACTCGAAACATGAAAGTTGTAGCTCTATGTCTACGCTTTCCAAAACATCAAAAAAAAAAAAAAAAAAAAATCGATGAGAAACATGTTACTTATGGTCGAAACTATTCTCAGATCTATGATTGTTGTTTTTGTCTATTTGCCCTCGAGACAACAACAAACGAACACGATTTTGAGTAAGTAAACATCAAAATTTGAGAAAACTCAACACATGAAAGTTGTAGATCCATGTCTATGCTTTCCAGAAAGTACGAAATCATTGAATTTGCATAAGTAACACAAAAGTTATGGCTTATAAAATTTTCAGATTTTAATTTTCACTGTCACTATAGTTATTTTCATGGCAGCGACAAACAAATACAATTCGACTAAGCAAACATCAATATTTCAAAAGCTCAATACATGAAACTTGTTGTACGTGATTCAAGCTTTTCGAAACATCTTAAATCATCAAACTAGGTTAAGAAATGAAAAAGTTATGGCTATATTCATTTCAGCATCAACAATGGATAGAAGTTCAATCAATTGAAGATGTATCTAAGTGGCATAAAATAAAACACAATTCTATCAACAAATTCCAAAAGGCATGTATGAGGAAAAAAATCATCGACTATGATTTAACCAGCATATGTGAGTATTATTACTCAGCTTAGCATCCCGAACTTCCATGTATGCCTTGACTCATCACCAATTTCCAACAAAAACTGCAATTCAGACCTCTGTTGCTGCCATGACTTGACGTAGCAAATCTAAGTATTATCCTGTTGTAGATTGTATTGAGGATGAAAATTTTCTCTTTAGATTATGATCTGGAGCTAGGGATTATGTTTTTAGGAGGAAACACCATGGATTTGTTACTGTACTCTTGAGAAGAAGAAGCGTTCTTTTCAAAAAGATAAATATGGTCCTTTTTCCAGAAATTTCCACCTTTTTCCATCTGTAATTAACCCAATTAGGGCTATAGTCAAGTAATTAGCTCATTAACCCTTTAGATTAGGCTTGAGGCACAAATTAGAGTTTATTGGCCATTTACACAAGTTAACACATACCTACACCAATTCTCCTAAGTAAATAATCCAAAACTTATAATTTTTTTTACAAAATAATGGAAAAAAAATGAAACATACATTTTTAAAATATTTTTAACCAATTTTTACATTAGTTTAACATAATTTATCAAAAATTACATTTTCAGATAAAATGAACAATATATGGAATTCAATTATTTCAACACACAATCTTAACCCAACTAAAAATTTTAAACTCAAAATTATCATTATCAGTACTCTTTTAACTTTTTAAAATTATTTTAACATCTTTTTAACATATATTTACATAAACTTTATTTAGGTTACACAAGTTTTACTCAATCTTTATTTATAAAAGCTTTAGTAAAAACTTCCAAACAAAAGCGCCCAGAAATTCCTCAAATTTCGATTTATTATTATCTTAACATTTTTAATGTTTCAAAACATTATTTTCTTCATAATCATTATTTTTCAAATTCTAAGTACACAAAATTGGTTATATACCAAACAAAAATATTAGTTTTTTCAACTTAACCCAAATTCCACACGTTCAATCCCGATTCCCCTAACACAAGATTAAGCTTATTTACTCATAAGCTTAAATTCCATTTGACATAATTTCACAGGTACACATATTATTCACTTTAAATGAATAATATCCCTCTTTATTAAATTTCCACCTAATAATTACTTAATTCATTCAATAAACTCAATATTAAATTATAATTTAATACTAACGACAATCTCCAAAATTCGGGTTGTCACAGAGTTCCTCCATTAACGAAATTGCATCCTCGCAATTTCTAGAGAAAGACTTTATTCAACATCTTAATCTCAACAATTGAATGGAAGGTTGATAAGCATGAAACCAAAATTTCGTTATCTCTTACTCAAGATGAAGGCAAGTAAGAAGAAAATTGTTTGGTAATTCTATAAACTTTCCTAAATATTTATATAGGGATAAGCGAATTTTAAAAAATTTCCAAGCATCATCAACTCAAAAATTAAAGGTACCTCACCTTCGAACAGGAATGCAAAGAATAAACTTTAAAATGGATAGGAAAAACCAAAAGAATGTGGTTTATTTAAGAGCCCAACAACCTTAATGACCACAATTATGCGAACAATTAGACATTGTACTAAGGCAATAGGAACATAAGGAATTTAGATAACTTAAGCAAATGGATATAAACTTAAAAATTCTTAGGGTTCCAAATTTTATTACTTAGAAAACCTAGTCTCAGTTCCCATTTACAAGAAAACTCTTAAGCTTCTTAATAAAGATTCTTAATGAAATGAATTTAAAATTTATTACCATGTATGCTTGTCTTATCCCAACATTTAAGAAATCCCTGTCGATATCGTTGATCAAGCTCATCGACCATAATTTTTAAACACTTGAATAGATGGTCCAACACGAAATAAAATCATTTTCTATAAAATAAATTCTTTCATATTATTTTCAACTCATTCCACTTCACAAATAAGATATTAATTTAATTCTTAAACAGATCTTTGTTTTAAAAGATTTCAAAAGCACAGTTTGTAATTAACTCAAAAAAAAAAAGAACCATAAAAGAAACCATCGTGATATTCTCAAAATGCTCAACTCAAATAGGATAAATTCAAAGATTTACTGTTACGATAAAACAACATCAAATTAATTTGGAATATTACAGAATACATATATTCGTAGACATATACCAAATTATCAATTGAATGAATCAAAGAAGGACATTAGCTCAAAGATAAAGGTTAGTAGCATTCGTACAATATTTGGATGTATCGTCATATATGTCTCTATTCTATGTTTGTTGTATTTTGTACTAAAATCCGGCTTAGATACCAAATGTAACACCCCACCCCGAGACCCACATTAACAAAGAGAATGACATATTAATTTCATCTGCTAATGCAGAGAATAGGGCTAGTTAGGGGCGACTAACTTTAACCTTGTCTTAACAATCTATTGAATATGTCGACAAGTATCAACTCAAGTGGATCGACATACTCAATAAATCGAAAATGCAAAGCTATGGGTAGCTATGGATCTATCAGAACAAAACACCAAAAGTAATGATTATTTCAACATAGAACAGTATAGATACATATATACATACTTACATATATAATGATACATCTAAATATAATACAAATGCTACAACAAAGTGATATGACGACCACTCTATATACGAAAGGAAATGGAAACTTCCAACTACATATCAAAGAAATGCTAAATAATTCCAAGAGAAAGACTCGATCCCACAAGGAAGCATCAAGAAACTGGTATGTCTAAGGAGAAACTAAAACCTGAAACAAACTCGGTCTTACCCAAGTGAAAACACACGGGTCAGGCTAGCTAAACCCATCAGTAGAACCGAGCACTCAATAAGGTTAGGTAGATAAAAGATATTATATCCTTTTTCCCAAAAGATACCATGTCATAATGGGGTTACTTCCTTCCAAGAAGGAATGATATCTTCTTTGGAATTAGAAGTGATAATTAGAATAAGGCTACACTTAAGTGGCAAAACTACACTTAAGAAAATAAAACATCAACAAGCTAAGTATTAAATGTAAGGCTTAACTAATATAGCTTCTGCCTCATATCATGGACAAGGTGAATTAAATGTCGTTAAAGACTTCAAAAGGAAGGGAATTACTCCCTAGAAGAGGGATTAACATAACTATACTTCAAAGTATATTCCCCTCATATAATAAATGGACACATATAGATATGCTTATCTCATTGACATTAAATAAAATTTCAAAATATCATACAAACATATCATAAAGATCATATATCGAATCTTCTTAATTATTTATACCTCTTTTCATTGGTATAAATACATAAACATCTTAAATCTATTACTAAACCCACTATAAACAAACCTCATAATAATTTATACCTCATTTCAACGGTATAGATATAAATACATCTTGCACCCATCACTGAAAATCATTTTAAAACAATTGCCATAATTTATACCTCATATCATCGGTGTAAATAAAAATATATCTCAAATCCATTATTAAAATTCATCATAAAAGAATCTCCATAAATTATACTATATCTGAACGATATAGTTATAAATACATCTCAAATTTATCACTAAAATTCACCATAAAAGAATCTTCATATATTATATCTCATCTCATCGATACAATTATAAATATATCTCAAATCCATCCTAATAGAACCCGAAAGGAATTCCAAACATCATATTAGAAACCACCATTACACATGCATATAAATAAGTCTCTCTTCTTTTTTTTTTCTTACATAAGGCAATAATAATGTATCAACATCGAAATGGTGAAATAGAAACATCAAGAAACTTCAAGAAATATAGCACTTGCTTAAATCTTGACTAGTACTATACTTTTCGGTACCATACATCGTGATGACTAGGGACACAAACATCATCATCATCGTGACGACTATAGCCGAGAAGTTCGTGATGCCGTAAGTCACAAAAACCCGAGTAATAAACATCATGGTAATTGGAGTCACAAACATCGTGATCATCGTGATGGCTATTGTCAAAAACATCATGATGACTCCAATCGAGTACTCGGACATAATACTAGTAATCATCTTGAATGTGTATCAACCTCTCGGATAGGAACCCATAAGGCGTCAACGTATGTCCCATACCATGCGTTCGCACCTAATGGTTTACTAGCCGATAGTTAATACCACATTAGAAACCTCATAAAACATCATAAACATCAGAAACATCATGAAACATATATATTACGCCTTATCTCATTAGAATAAATACAATACCCTACTAGTCTCATCTCATTGACAGGTATTATTAACATCATGAGTTGTCCCATTTTATAGACAAGTGGAAAACCATCATAATTCATCTCGACATCGTGAAATCATCATAAAGAAGTTTGCCTCGTCTTATTGCAACTAAACTAACGTCGTAATAGTTAATTATAACCATAATTCCCAAATAAGAAGTTTTAACATTTGACACGCCTCATCTTATCGGCGTTCATAACATATATCTAAAAATGGTTCCTTATCGAATATACTCATAAATAGATTCTCTCAAACCATACAATTTTATCCAAAATTTTGTAACATCATAAATTTTCCCAAGTAACTCATCAAAAGGATTTCCATCGTGTACGTCATATATTAAGTGATAAAGCGATTCCATATGTCACGTACCATATGTTCTACTTTATCGCTTAATTTTCTTTCTCATATATCAAAAATTCATAAAAATAAGTAATATTATTTATAAAATAATTTTACTACATAAAATATGAATTTAAAATGATTTATAGAAATTATCATTATGTAAATTGTCTTTATTATAAATATATATATATATATATATATATAGTTTTGGAAAATTATTCTAAAGAATTCCAAATATTTATTTAGAAAACCACTTTATTTTTAAAACCAATGTAAAAGCACTTTCGAAAATACCTGCACGAAATCAACAAAAACATCATAAAATCAACAACTAGAAACCCTCAATTTTTGACCAAGATAACTTCATAATTCTAGAAAACTCGAAACATGAAATTTGTAGCTCTATGTCTACGCTTTTCAAAACATCAAAAAAAAAAAAATTCGATGAGAAACATGTTACTTATGGTCGAAAGTATTCTCACATCTATGATTGTTGTTTTTGTCTATTTGCCCTCCAGACAACAACAAATGAACACGATTTTGAGTAAGTAAACATCACAATTTGAGAAAACTCAACACATGAAAGTTGTAGATCCATGTCTATGCTTTCCAGAAAGTACGAAATCATTGAACTTGGATAAGATACACAAAAGTTATGGCTTATAAAATTTTCAGATTTTAATTTTCACTGTCACTATAGTTATTTTCACGGCAGCAGCAAACAAATACAATTCGACTAAGCAAACATCAATATTTCAAAAACTCAATACATGAAACTTGTTGTACGTGATTCAAGCTTTTCGAAACATCTTAAATCATCAAACTAGGTTAAGAAATGAAAAAGTTACGGCTATATTCATTTCAGCATCAACAATGGATAGAAGTTCAATTAATTGAAGATGTATCTAAGTGGCATAAAATAAAACACAATTCTATCAACAAATTCCAAAAGGCATGTATGAGAAAAAAAAATCATCGACTATGATTTAACCAGCATAAGTGAGTATTATTACTCACCTTAGCATCCCGAACTACCATGTATGCCTTGACTCATCACCAATTTCCAAAAAAAACTGCAATTCAGACCTCTGTTGCAGCCATGACTTGACGTAGCAAATCTAAGTATTATCCTATTGTAGATTGTGTTGGGGATGAAAATTTTCTATTTAGATTATGATTTGGAGCTAGGGATTATGTTTTTAGGAGGAAACACCATGGATTTGTTACTGTACTCTTGAGAAGAAGAAGCGTTCTTTTCAAAAAGAGAAATATGGTCCTTTTTCCAGAAATTTCCACCTTTTTCCACCTGTAATTAACCCAATTAAGGCTATCGTCAAGTAATTAGCTCATTAACCCTTTAGATTAGGCTTGAGGCACAAATTAGAGTTTATTGGCCATTTACACAAGTTAATACATACCTACACCAATTCTCTTAAGTAAATAATCCAAAACTTATAATTTTTTTTACAAAATAATGGAAAAAAAATGAAACATACATTTTTAAAATATTTTTAACCACTTTTTACATTAGTTTAACATAATTTATCAAAAATTACATTTTCAGATAAAATGAACAATATATGGAATTCAATTATTTCAACACACAATCTTAACCCAATTAAAAATTTTAAACTCAAAATTATCATTATCAAAACTCTTTAAACTTTTCAAAATTATTTTAACATCTTTTTAACATATATTTACATAAACTTTCTTTTGGTTACACAAAATTTTACTCAATCTTTATTTATAAAAGATTTAGTGAAAACTTCCAAATAAAATCGCCTTGAAATCCCTCAAATTTCTGTTTATTATTATCTTAACATTTTTATTGTTTCAAAACATTATTTTCTTCATAATCATTATTTTTCAAAGTTTAAGTAGACAAAATTGGTTATATACCAAACAAAATATTAGTTTTTTCAACTTAACCCAAATTCCACACGTTCAATCCCAATTCTCCTAACACAAGATTAAGCTTATTTATTCGTAAGCTCAAATTCCATTTGACATAATTTCATAGGTACACATATTATTCACTTTAAATAAATAATATCCATCTTTATTAAATTTCCACCTAATAATTACTTAATGCATTCAATAAACTCAATATTAAATTATAATTTAATACTAACGGCAATCTCCAAAATTAGGGTTGTTACAAAACCTATATTCGGGTAATTAAATAATAGAAGTCCAGAAATCCACTATTGAAAACTATAGAAGGCTAAAGCCTCTTTCGGAATTAATTAGAAAATTAAAATCCCATATTAACATATTTAAATAATAGAAGTCTAGAAATCCACTCTTGGAAATAATGGAAGACCAGAACATCTTTCAAAATTAATTAGAAAAACTAAAACCTTGATTCAGGTATTTATATAATAGAAGTCTAGAAATTCACTTCTAGAACTAAAGTCAGTTGAGCATTTTGCTCTAATATGGCGATGTGCTTCAACGTGAGCCTTGTCCTTTTGAACAATTTTTAGTTTTAAGCTTTTATGTTATTCTTTTAACCTACGAGCCAACACTTTTTGAATTTCATGCTTCTTGAATCACTCATAAACAAGAGGATTATCTTCGAGCTTCAAATGAATAACCCTGTCGGAAGCCCTCCGTTTTTCAATCTAAGCTATATATTCAAAAAACTTGTGAAAGGTGCCCTTCTAGCAATGTTGTCCACATTAGTAGAAGTTCCTAATTAATTAAAAAAAACATCAGATAATACTTAAAAGTAGGACCTTTATTTCATATAGATAAATAAATACATCAATTTTGGAGTACATCCCGTTGACATGTTTTTTCGTCGAAACTGTCACATGTCGATAACCTTGTCAGAAAACACAAAGCGGTTTGGTCGAAGTCACGTCACAAACATAAAATGGCCCCAAAACCCCTTTAGATGATATATTTTGGGCCTGAAAACACCAATTATTATGCTTTGTATCGTAACACTTATAGCCCTCTGAATTAGCTTCAGGTACAACTTTTGTTTGGCCCAAACGGCCTTGCGTTTGAAAGTTATGCCCATTTTCATGAATGTTTGTCGAGCACTCAAAATCATCGGATCAACTCAGTACAGCGAGCCCAAGATTCGGCATACACCTAACCCTTCCCCCCTCCTTTTCGTATCCCTTGGGGTGGTATGAAATTTCGTATCCCTCATCAAAAGTGTACAAATTTCTGGATTTTGGCCTTTCTAGGGTTCGAATTTTATGCTGCATGGGCCCCATACTCTACCTACTTCCCTATCAACTCCCACCTATAAATACCCCAAGGCATGGCCTTCATTTGGATATATTTTTTGCTTGGATTTTGGAACTTCTAGAGCTCCAAAAGCATCATTAATGGCTTCCATCTTCTTCTCCATGACCATTGTGTTGGATCTAGATTAACCCTAGAGGGGGTGAATAGGGTTTATTAACTTTTTGTAGAATATAAAACAAATCACATCACAAAATACTAATCACAACACAGATAGCAGAGGAGTAAATAAGTGCGGAAAGTAAATGACACAATGATTTTACCCAGCTTTGGCAAACCCTGCCTACTGCTACATTCCCCAAGGTTTTTACTAGAATTTAAAATAAACTCCTGCATACAAAAACCTATAAAGTCGCGACTCCCTCGCTAACGGCCTATACATACACTCACAAACCCTGCTATTGATCTAATTCTATGCTCAAAACCCTGCACTGATTTCTATCCTCGAAACCAGATTTTCCCTTAGCTACAAACCGATAGCTAGTAACCCTAGTTATTATAGACAATAGAAAACTGCTAGTTAAAATCCTATAACTAGATGACCTAGTTTTTATAGAAAATCTAGAAAACACAAATGATGATTTTACAACACAAATTAAAACAAAACAAACTAAAAAACACCCTTTTGATTAATATTATATCGGATGACCCATTCTATTTTGTTTGCATCCATATTTCTTTGGCTGGATTGATCTTTCTCTCTAGAAAATAAAAATGACGACGGATATTTTTAGGGTTTTCCTAAATTCCCAAAATTCGATTGATTGTTTGACGTTGATTCTCTTGAGGATTAGAAATCTCGTGACTTGCTTCTAGATTGATTTGGGCTGAGGTTGCGACCGAAAATCTCTTAAAATTGTGAGTTCTCTGAGAATTTTTCTTGTTCGATTTTCTATCTTGATTTTCGATGCCCATATTTGCTATGAATTGGATATATATAGAATAATTAAATCCTATAAATTTTCTAATTTCTTGAAATTGATTAGCTCCGATTATGGACTGATTGCTTGCGTGATTGGTTTGATAAAAAATGATTTCCTTCGGCTATGTCTTGATGCACTGATAAAACCCCTACGCAAATTTCTTGCTGAAAATATTTGGTGAATTTTGGAAACAAATGGTAATTGCTTTCTGGGAAAAATAAAATATGACAAAAATGTTGCCTTGATTTTATTGATGTATACTTGGAAAAGATTTTAGCATCATATTTTCTGGAAACAGAATTGTGATAGCTTGCCATATTTCGATCACTGAATTTCTGGAAATAAATTGTTTTTGTACTTGCCCAAAATTGTTTGCTCTCCAATTTTCCGGTGCAATCTTTCTTGACATATGCTAATTTTAGACTATGCCATATACAATTCTGGAAATAAAAAAAACATTGTTGCCAAATTTTTCTTACCTATGAATTTATCCTTATGCATTCTTGGCTGTCCATTTTTATGTCTGCTAATAATTGTGGCCAAACATTTTTGCCAGTCTTGACTCATTGGCCTGTGATTTTCCTATTGTATGCTTTGTGATTGCCATATATGTATTCACTTCTCGAATGAATATTTACCTAACTTGTTTCAAGTATTTTTGGAAACAAATAAATGCATTTCCATGGCTTCAAAATTGTTTTTAGGAAGTAAACAATTAGTTGATGCTCGAAAATGTTTGCTGCAAATATGGAAATCATTGAATGATGGTACTTGGTCCATTAAACTAAGTATGTTTTGCAAGCTTCTTCTCTTGCCAAAAATGATGAAATGAAATATGCAATACATATAGAGATATATGAGCTTGTATATATAAGCACATATTTATGTGTATATATTCATATCATACTGTGTGTGTGTATATATATATATATCCCATTTGCCAAGTTTGTAGCTACTAATTTCAATCTATCTTGTATCATTTTGTTTGCCTTTTGCTCATTAATTTGTTGTGTGGCTTCTTTGCTATTTAAACAACATGGTTGACCTATTGTTACTTGGTTCCACTTTCACCTATTGCATGCTAACATGATCTTTTTGAGATGTATTTGAAATTTCAAGCTGACTTGACATGGTTCATGTCTGACTTGCACAAATATGTGTCATTTGCATGCATACCCATGCACTTGAGATCCTTGCTCCTTTCTGTTGCTGGAGTCTGGCTTGACCTAAATACATGCTATACCATATTGGTTTTGTGCATTGTCATTTGTAAATTTACATGACCAGTTTTCAATACTGTCGAGCTGAAATATGTTTGCTGCCACATGTGTTATGGCTTGTATTTATAACCAGGCTCAATTTGCTGGAAACTGTTGAAACCTTGAAACTGAATAAATGTATGCTTCACTTTGGCTTGAACTCCATGTAAACTTGAAGTTGCATCTTGACATGGGTGTGTTTATATGTCCCTGAATCGACAGTTTTGTATGCATGCTTCACTTACCATGTTGCACTGTCCAAATATGTTTTGTGTAATAACCCAGAAAATCTGAGCCAATTTAAATTTTTTAATTTGGCTATTTTAGTGGATTTTAAATATTTAAAATAAATCATTTTAAATAATAACGACAAAAAGTATGTTTGAATCGACGTTTGAAAATAAATATAATTATTTTTAATTATAAACAAGGCTTGAAATGGCGCGGCAGTTTCAAAATTTGAATTCGAACTTTGACTGACTGTATTGGGTGCAAATTAAAACGGATTTTAGTGAAACCAAAAATATCTAAATCTGTTTATGAATATCTTTTTAACGAATCTGAAAAATCGAAGTTTCGTAGCGGGAATCAAAAGTTATGGCCAAATGAATTTTCAAAAAGGTCGTTATAGAATATATATAGCCCTTGAAAATAGACATTTTGCAAACGACCTCAGAATTCGACGAAACCACTTTTGTTGGATCCGGGATGTCAAATTATTGCAAGATTTCAAATTTCGTAATTTTTGAAATTAATATGTGAGCATGGTAAAGGAAAATGTGTTTGGTCGATTTATGTTAAATTGGATCGACCAGAAAATGGCTATTTTTCAGACGGTCTCAAAATTCAACGAAACTAGTTTTGTTGGGATTGTATCGTCAAAACATAGCTGGATTTATTTTTCTGGAATTTTTGGGATAGGTATGTGGCCCCAGCAAATTGAAATGTACGTTCAAATCAAATATTGAATGTTTTATATTTCAATTTGAAGAGAAACTGACTGATACAGTTGAATGGGCCTACGAAACATATCCCATTGTGTTCGTAATGGGGGTATTTAGCTAGGAGCGATAGTCGTTGGGTTTGAATTGGTGTTCGTATGGAGAGAAGGGTATTTTTGGATTTAAATAAATTAAAAATAATTATTAAAACCCCCGGCCAATCAAATTCTTCCTTCACTTTCACGCTCCAAGTCAAACTCGACAAACCACCTAACGCACGACAGAAATAGAGCTTCACCTTCTCTCCTCTTTTTCTCTCCGATCTCGCATAAAAACCAGTCGGTCCTGTTGGGGATTTTAAAGAGCTCTCTTCCAGCTTCAAATCCATATAAGTGGCATCCTCTATCGTGGCACGAATCTCGAGTTTCGACGCCACAAAGATCCGGCCTTCATTCCGCCGCCGTGAGAAGCTCCGACCACCAAAGTGGGACCCTTCCCTGGCGCACGTGCGCCTCTCCAAGCAATTTGACGTGGTGTATTCTGATCGGGACATCGTGCTACGGATTAGGCTAAAAATCTAAACCTAGATTTGAAGATTTTGTTGAGGTAATGGCATGTTCTAATTTGAACTGATTTTTACACTTTTAAGTGTTGCAAACTTCTAAAAATCATATTTTTTTACTATGTCTTCGAAATCCAGTGAAAAAAGAGACAATGGACTTGTGTGGACGTCTTCTACATTCTAGAAGAGACCAAATATTTTTCTGAGCCTTCTACAATTTTTGGAGGAGTGTAACCCAATGTGAGATTTCTGAATTATAAACGATATGGAAACAATGATGTATAAATTATATAGTCGATGTATGAGTTATATAAGCATTGTACACCTCATGTATAAGCGTTTTATAAGTTGTATGTTTGATGTATAAGTTATATATGCATAGTAAAAATGATATATGAGTTGAAATGAATTGAAATGATATTGAAATGAAATCGAAATATAGTTATATACGTATATCTATATATATGTACTCCCCTCGTCCATAGACCATGGACGATATATATATTGGTTGTGATATTGTTTGGATTATTGGTTGATGTGAAAATTTGGTGAATATCATGAATGGTTGATTTGAAATGATTGATTGTGGTTGAAATCCCAATAGGATTAGTATATGGGAAAATTCGTCTGCGTACGAACTAGATATTGAAAATCCCCATTGTCAAAAGCTGCGAGGCTTTAAGGTAGAGCGAGGATCCATACTAGGGACGATGCCGGTTTTAACAACCCTGCCGTTATGCTGCCGAAATTTTCTGAAATATTCCTGTGTTTGATTTATATTAATGTGTTGAATAAAATTCATGTGTTGAATATAATTCATGTGTTGAAATAAAATTCATGTGTTGAAGTAAAATTCATGTGTTGAATGAAGTTCATGTATTGAATAAATCCTTTGAAAAATAAAAATAACATTTTTATCATATATATATAGACTATATAAAATATTAGTGTTTTAAATAAATTGTTTTAACACCAAAAATAACATTTTTATCATATATATAGACTATATAAAATATTCGTGTTTTGAAATAAATTGTTTTACAATAAAAATCACATTTTTATGATATATATGAACTATATAAATTAATCGTGTTTTGAAATAAATTGTTTTACAACAAAAATCACATTTTTATGACATATATGAACTATATAAAATAATCGTGTTTTGAAATAAATTGTTTTACAATAATAATCACATTTTTATGATATATATGAACTATTAAAAATAGTGATGTGTTGAAATAAATAGTTGTTGGATAAAAATACTGTTTTCATCAAATGTGTGAAATGAATATGGTTTTGAAATCGAAGAATGAATTATATTTATATATATAAAAATATAATTGAAATAAATCGAATAACGAAGCTGCAGTTCGTGTTTTGAAACCATGATTTCAAACGATTAGTGCAGAAGATCCGACCGTCGGATTTTCCCGAAACCGCAACCGTTGGGTTCGCTTTGGAAATATCTTTCCAACGACACCAACTTTGTAAAGATCCAACAGTTGAATTGTCTGGACTGTTTAATTCAAATATGAAGAAAAACAGCGCCAGAATCGATTATATTTATATATAAATAAATACAATTAAATTAAATCAAATAACGACGCTGCAATTCGTATTTTGAAATCGTAACTTCAAACGATTGTACCGGGAGATCCGACCGTCTGATTTTCCCAAAATTGAAACCATTGGATTCGTTTTGAAAAGATCTTTCTAATGATATAAAATTTGTGAAGATCCAACGGTTATATTTTCAGATATGTGTAAATCAAATCTGAGGAAAAACACCGCCATGGCCGCGTTATGGCCTAAAGCGTCGTTTGAATGAATTGGCTATTTTTAAAGGAGTAAAAATAGCGATAAATCGTTATAAAATATTATAAAAGATATGGAAGGGAAATAAACCGAATTTACCAGGTTTATTGAATATTTGATGGTTGAATGTGTTTGGCGTGAAAATTACATTTAAGAACAGGATTATTGATGTCGAATAATTTAATCATTGAAATGAATTGATTTAAATTCTAAATATACGTGAATTATTTGAAAAGGCCGAGTTAAATCTCATTTCAAATAATTGATCGGCAATAAGAAGTCGATGATGAAGATGGTGGTTGAAAACCGGAGATCTCCACATAGGTTGGGTGATTACTGATGTCTTGATTGGGAGGCATCCCAAAATATAGATAATAAGTGGTGATCGTCCAGACGTATTTGGAGATCGATGGATATGCGAGGTATAAGGTGCCTCCGGTTTCGTTCAGACCCAGGACGAACTTGTAAATGGACTGTTAGTCTGACATTGGATTTTGTTCTGTGCTGATTGATCTCTATTAAATATATATCTGTTTGGCGGCGGAGAATTTATTCTCTTGCTTAATGCCCTTCTCTGAGACGTACGAGCTCAGAGGTTATATATCGATAGAAATCAGTCGCATGAGTGAATTGCCTTTGTGGCATGCCTAAGTGGTAGATGATCAAGGCTTCTGTTGAAAAGCAAAGTCTTGTAGTTGATGATCAAAGCACGGCCTGTGTGGCAAAACTTTGTGTATAACGTTGATTCGCGAGCCTCGCTCCCCAGTATGAACCAGAAACGGGAGAGGACATCAGGGAGGGCATGCGTTTCCTTCTAGCTAGGGTGGTGTCAGTGACCTACCAGCCCTGACATTTATATTATTTTCACCTTTGTGGTTGTTGGATTGCGAGGCGCCTTGGATATATCGGTGACTATGTGGAGCCGATGGAGTCATTGGACTCATTTACGCCCCAAAGAGGGAGGGGGGGGGGGGAACGCAGTGATCAGGCATTTTAATCCACATCGGTGGACCGGCCCTGACAATCCAAGGGTTTGACTGAGTACTTGCCCTGAGGCTTGGGCTAGAGAGTCTCGAATTCGGTAAGGACTATCTTTTGCCTTGGTTAATGACGGAAATCCAGTTTCCAAATACGACACCGTGTAGTTTTGATTGTATACCTATACATGACGACATGATATATGGTACCCATGCCGTCTATGATTGATATTTATGATTGAAATTGTTTCTGAAACATGTAAACACTAGTAATAATATCAAATGATTTGTTTTGCTCATATCAAGCATATTTTGGCCATTGTAAGGTAAAACTCTATCCTCCGGTTTACATTGCATTGTGTGATGGGAACTGAGTCTTATAATGGCTTCATTTTTATAAAAAGCATTGCGATGTTTAAAAGGTTTACTTGTTTTAAAGCACTAGCAATCCAATGGAGTAAACCCGTTCTACGAAAGTGGCTTGGTCCTGTGATTGGCCATGTTATAAAATATGTTAAGTAGATTTCTCATACCAGTCCCATGACTGACTCGTAGTTTTTTTCACTTGCAAACTCGGGTGCCCCTTTTTCTACATGGGCAGCCTTGTATTTAGGTTTTAGCAGGCTCTTTCTGGATAGCTGGAGCTGAAGTTGGGTTCCACCATTTATCTCTTTTTATGCTGTTCAACTCCTATTATACATATTATGTTTTGATTCCGCTGTAGACATTTATGTATAGCTGAACTGTATTTTTTGCTAAGTATGATCCTGTATACTGTGTAACTCTGATGATTATGATTATCCAGTGTATTCTATTGTACATTATATGGTGTATTTAATTATTTCTGTTCTGTTGTTATCTGTTTATATGTTATATTCCAAAGATTACCCTTGCCACCGTTGTACGGGGGTTTGGGGTCGTCACATTTTGCATGTCGAATTGTTTTCTGTTTCACTTTGGTTGGGTTGATTTGTCATTGTTGTACACTCAGATATTTTGAGCTTGTTGAACCACTGTTCCTACTGTGTAGATGCATATATATATATATATATATATATATATATATATGCACAAATGTGTGTATATTTATGTTTGTATTTGCATATGGACTGGATTTCTTGGTTTAGTCCATTCACAATGTTTGATCGTATTGCCCCTGCACAGAAATATGTGTATAGACATACATACATACATATATGTGTGTGTGTATACATGTATAGTGCATGTCTAGAGAACACACACACACACACACACACACACACACACACACACATATATATATATATATATATATATATATATATATATGAGCATTACAGACGATGTATACCTTGTGGTATTTACAATGTATCACTATGAATATCACAAGTTGTCTAGACACAAATGGATGTCCATATAACAGATCAAGTCATTAAAAATGATGAGAAGCACACCAAAATTCTAAGGCAAATAAATTTTTAAAATAAATATTATATCTGCAGAATTAAAAAATATTTTGTTCTAGATTGCTATATGTGTTCTTGTGATAGGTAAGCAGGAGACTAGACTGATTGTGAAGCTTTCAGAAGACAGGACTGTAACTGCATAAGAATGAGTGACTGTACAAGTGAGTGACTGAGTGAACTGTAGTGTGGTGCAATGTATACAAATGAAATTGAAAATTGAATCTACTAAATTATAGTGAGTTATACAAATAGTGGAGTTAAAAGGTTGTACTGTTGAGATGTTGGAATAAAATATTATATTTAAATAAAATACTGTTTGAATATTTAAATTCTTGTGTAGTAGCATTCTATTTAAATATAAATACTTATTTATGTATGTGATGTAGTACAATAATACAATTACAAACACATTTATAATAATAAATATATATTTGTTATCATCAAACAAAAATCATAGAATTGTTAGATATAATAATCTCCCCCTTTTGATGATGACAAACATAAAATAAAATTTTGAATATAATATTATAATAAATGTGTTTGACAATGAATTATCGAACTCCCGCTAATTGAATGCTCACCCTACAACCAAACTCCCCCTAGATATGTGGATGATTGAAAAACAGTAATTGAACTTTCAATATTAAAATATTGAAAGAATATCCACTCGTTGATTAAAATCTTAACCCATTCTCCCCCATTTGTTATCATCAAAAGAAATAGAAATTAAAATAGTGATGAAAAATGACTAAACATATAATATCAGCTTAAGACGAAGAGCGTTCATCATAAATCTCAATTAGTCAAACAAAAATCATAATATTCTAAGAACTAAAAGCAAATTTCACATTGTAGAATGATGGATTTACGATGAGTTTTATAAACATGGAGAGAGTTAAAAAATATGATTCCAATTATTTTCAAAAGAGTTTTTATTAAAAGATGAACACAAATCAATGATGGATTTGGACAATGATTATAAATTCAATTTAAGTGACGCAATCAAATAATCTCAAAACCCAGTAACTATCAATCAACAAGTCGTAATATATCATAAGATATTAACACATTACACGAATTAGAAAAATGGATTGATAGGCTGGTTTTTACATACCAAGGAGAACTTCATATAAAAAATTATTTATTTCCATTTCAATTTTCTTTCCTTTTTATTTACGAGCACACTGACCACACATAACTAGACCTTGGATTTTTTGATGAGTTCAGTTGTAGCTTAAAAAATAAGTAATCTCATAACCATGCATGGTCAAAGCTTGGATTTTTAAATGAGGTTAGAGAAACACTGATGTATATTATATTTTCATTATTTTCCTTTTAAAGAAAAATCTCCTCAGTATATGAAAACAATATAAATGATAGAAATATGGAAGGTACAGAAATGATTTGTGAAATAAATTTCTAAATTAATCATATTATGAAATATGCTCAACTGTACAGGGATTCTTGAAAATTTTCAATTATCACTAATACTGAAAAATAATATAATCACAATTCCATCACAAATATTTGCACCGTATTTTTAAGATGATTTTAAAAATGTTAAACTCTCTACATTAATATAAAATCATGATGGATGGCCAAATGACGATAGATCAGGAGATGTTTGTGAAATAAGCGCCAATTCAAAGATATTATAAAAACTTTTCAATCATCATGAAAATTTAAATAAAATTTCCTCTTGTTGTGAAATATACTATAGTCAAAAGTCTTCACAATCTCAATTATCTGATAATAATTTTGATGAGTCTAAACACCGTTCAACTTTGATTATTGATTTCAATTTTTGAATAAATAATCAATATATGATTTTAAAATTGAAAAATCAAATACAAGAAGGAATTTAAAAGATTTATACAAGATAATTGGGAAAAAAAATATACAGGATGAGAATCAGATGAATAAAAAATTTCTAGCACTTCTAATCTGATACCATTTATTGTCTCTACTAATGGGAATTTTAATACAACACTAGTGACTAACAAGGGTATCTTAGAAAATAGTATCCAATCACAAAGCCCAAGCAAGTAAATCTAACTGTTCATTTCCATCAATTAGAGCAGAAGACATAAATAAGTTTCACATGAAAGTTCTCAAATAATTTTTAACAAGTCCAAGAGAATAAAACATGATTCAGTTCAGACCATTTTATCAGAGCAACTGATGATACAAAAAACAAGTAGTCGTCTAACACATTTGGAAATCAATTCCTTTTATTAGGGTAGCACAATGACTAATTTCAAAGCTGACTTGTCAAGATATTTCTGACAATTACAAAAGATGATTCATGACCCAAGAATAAAAATATAATATATTTTAAATCATTTGTAGGAATATGAAAATCTCAAGATTCAATGAATCAATCACACTAGATTATAAATTTCAAATCCAAGATTTGTGTGAGATTCAATAAATTAATAATTTCAAATGATTTCAAATAGTCAAATATTCATGCCAAATGATCATGAAAAAGATAACGAGTTTCAAGACTTGATTTTCAAAGAATTTTTCACAATTTTTCCTGACAAGCACAAGAGCAGCTTTCAGAATATTTACATCAAGAATGAGAGATAATTCATGATCCAAAATTAAGAAATAATTTATTTGAAATAACCTAAATAGATGTAGATTTTGAGATACACTGAATCAATCACACAAGATTAATAATTTCAAATCTAAGAAGTGTTTGAGACTCAAAATATCAAAAATTTCCGATGATTTCAAACAAACAAATGTTCAACCAAGATAATCATGAATAAAGATGAATTTCAAGATGTATCACAATGACTCAAGTCAAAAAATTTCAATTCAGAAATAATCAAGCCAACCCAAAAAAAATGAAATTATCCCGACTGAAAAATAGTAGTGTGCTGTAACGATTAAAAATTCCAAGTCTTTCTAAAATGAATTAGAAGAAACTCAAAAACAACAGAGGTGTGTGAAATTTCATTAATTTTCTAGATCTTCAAAATTTAGAATTCAAATTAACAGTGTTCAAGATATAACAAGAATGCGTCAACACTGTTAGGAATTCAAAAAATAAAATTCAAAACAATTGCAGATATTTATAAGTTTAAATTCAAGATCTGGAAATGATTAAAACATGAGAGTTTTATTCAAATGAGGCGAATTTCCAGAAAACCAAGAATTCTGTAATCGGAAGTTAAGAAACTCAAAATAAGAGAAAATAATGATATAGCAGTGTCAAATCAAAATCAAAAATAACCAAAAGAAACTAGAAGGGGTAGAAGGAGGAATAAAATAAACAAGAACAAAGAATATTAACAGAGATGAGTTTAGAGATCATACCTGAATTCAAGGTGAGCAAATGAATCTCCAACTCAAGCAATATTGGCCAAGGAACACAGAATTATGCAATGATATAGAACAATTTGGAAACAATCTCACTTTTGCAAAGCAGTTCCTTAGCCATCTTCGGTACCTAACAATTTAGAGGATCCACTAGTCTGGTAAAATTTGTAAAAACACTCACAGTTTTGTTCACACATTTTAGTACCCAAACCTGTTTGTATAACAATCCAAAAGAATTTACCAAAGTGCCTTTGTGGTACTTAAATCTATTTAAATTTAACCAAATTCATTTTACTTCCTTTTGGGGTCCAAAGATCTTTAATTGGTTTGTTACACAACAAATTTTTTCATGCTTGTGATTCAAAAATCCTTTGAAATATCCAGAGTCGAAATTTCCTAAATGATCTTTTTCAAAATAGTTTGAATTCCGATTTTCAAAAACATTATTTTTCCTAAAGTCAAGACCACATTTATTTCCAACAAAACTTGGTTTGTAACAATATATTCAACGATTTTTCCCCATTATAAAATTTATCCAAAGTTGATTCTAATCATTGAATTTTGAATTTAAGATCGTTATTTTCTTTTATCAAATTTGAGCAATGGTTATTATTGATTTTTCCTTTAGCATCATATTGTTTCAAAACCAAAATTTCAGATTCAAGTAATTTGATTTTGGCTTCGAACTCAGAAATTTCATTTTCAAAAAGTTTTTGTTTCTCAATCTCGAAAGTCTTGAAATTTTCAGTTTCTTTTTTTAGTTCGTTCAGAACTGATTCATTTTTGAATAAACTCTCTTGTTCAAAAGTTTTATGGTTGGAATTAACCTCAGTCAACTCCTTTTGCAAAGCATCGTTCTTATGAATTAGCTCATTCTCATCTTGTTTTAGCTAATAATTTCATTTTCAAATTTCTGAATATTTTCATTGAGATGAGCTAAATCAGTTTTGAATTTATATAATTTTTGTAATCGGAATTATCATGTATTAATTTCAACATATTATTTTTGCGAGTCAACTCAGAATATCCAGATTTTAGAAGTTTATTTTTCCATTGGAGATTTTCAATAGATTTGGTTAAATCAACACAAAAATGAACCAGATCTTCATATGAAAAATTTCTTATTTCATTGTCTGTTGAATCTCCATCGCTATCATCATCTTATTCAACATCAGTAAGTCTTGTTAAGCACAGATCTGAGGCTGGGTTAACACTCTGGGGTTTTGAGCTAATATCGTCTTTTCCATACAATGCATCGAGAGTTTTCCAGATATCTTGCGTAGTTAAAAAAATGAGAGATAAATTTTAATTGATCATTGCTAAGATAGGAATAAATAATATGCATAGCATGAGCATTGAAAACTTTATTCCTCTTCTCTAGTATTTCTCCCACATTTTCAATAATATTCCAATATTCAAGATTAACAGATTTTAAGTAGAATTCGATTTTTGATCTCCAAATCAAAAAATCTGTCCGATTGAAAATAATTGGAATATCACTGGACTGACTCTCGCTATACTGACAACTAGGGAACACCATATCTAGAGTTAATAAAATACCAAGCTTTGGTACCACTTATTGTATCTAGATTAACTCTAAAAGGGAATATATGAGGTTTATTAACTTCTTGCAGAATATAAAACAAATCACATCATAGAATAATAATCACAGCACATATAGCAAAGGAGTAAATAAGTGCGGAAAGAAAATGACACAAAGATTTTACCCAGCTTCAGCAAATCCTTCCTGTTGCTGCATTCCCAAGGTTTTTACCAGAATTAAAAACAAACTTCCGCATACAAAAACATATAAACTCGTGACTCCCTCGCTAACCGCGTATACAGTCTTGTACACTTGCAAACCCTATTGTTGATCTAATTCTATGCTCAAAACCCTGCACAGGTTTTTGTCTATGAAACCATATTTCCCTTAGCTACAAACCCGTAGCTAGTAACCCTAGTTATTATAAACACTAGAAAACTGCTAGTTAAAATCCTATAAATAGATGACCTAGTTTTTACAGAAAAACTAGAAAACACAAACAACGATTTTACAACACAAATTAAAACAAAACAAAAAATAAAACAAAATAAAAAAAACCCTTTTGACTAATGTTATATCGGCTGGCCCATTCTATTTTGTTTGCATCCATATTTCTTTGGCTCGATTGATCTTCCTTTCTAGAAATAAAAATGGCGGCGGTGATTTTTAGGGTTTTCCTAAATCCCCAAAATTTGATCGATTATTTGACGTTGATTCTATTGTGGATTAGAAATCTCATGGCTTGCTTCTCGATTGATTTGGGCTGAGGTTGCGACCGAAAATCTCTTGAAATTTTAAGTTCTCTGAGAATTTTTCTTGTCCGATTTTCTATCTTGATTTTCAATGCCCATATTTGCCAATGATGAATTGGATATATACAGGATAATTAAATCCTATAAAGTCTCTTATTTCTCGAAATTGATTTGCTCTGATTGTGGACTGATTGCTTGCGTGATTTGTTAGATAAAAAGTGATTTCCTTCGGCTATGTATTGATGAACTGATAAAACCCGTACGCAAATTTCTTACTGAAAATATTTAGTGAATTTTGGAAATAAATGAGAATTGCTTTCTGGAAAAAATAAAATATGCCAAAAATGTTGCCTTGATTTTATTGATGTATGCTTGGTAATGATTTTAGCATCATATTTTCTGAAAATAAAATTGTGATATTTTGCCATATTTCGATCACTAAATTTATGGAAATAAATTCTTTTTGTACTTGCCCAAAATAGTTTGCTCTTCAATTTTCTAGTGCAATCTTTCTTGACATATTCTGATTTTAAACTATGCCATATACAATTTTGGAAATAAGAAAAAACATTGTTGCCAAATTTTTCTGTTTCATGAATTTATCCTGATACATTCTTGGTTGTCCATTTTTGTATCTGCAAATAATTGTGGCCAACCATGTTTGCCACTCTTGACTCATTGGCCTGTGATTTTCCTATTGTATTCTTTGTGATTTCCATATATGTATTCACTTCTCGAATGAATATTTACCCAACTTGTTTCAATTATTTATGGAAATAAATCAATGTATTTCCTTAGTTTCAAAAATGTTTTCAGGAAGTAAACAATTAATTCATGCTCGAAAATGTTTGCTGCAAATATGGAAATAATTGAATGATTGTACTTGGTCCATTAAACTAAGTATGTTTTGCAAGCTTCTTCTCTTTCCATAAATGATGAAATGAAATATGTAGTATATACAGAGATATATGAACATGTGTATATACATATATATTTATGTGTGTATATATTCATATCATACTATATATATCCCATTAGCTAACTTTGTAGCTACAAGTTTGACTCTGTCTTGTATCTTTTTGTTTGGCTTTGCTCATTGATTTTCTGTGTGGATTCTTTGTTGTTTAAATAGCATGGCTGACCCTTGTTACTTGGTTTCACTTTCATCTGTTGCATGCTAACATGTCCATTTTGAGACGTATTTGAAATTTCAAGTTGACTTGACTTGGTTCATGTTTGACTTGCACAAATATGTGTCATTTGCATGCACACCCATGCACTTGAGATCCTTGCTCCTTTTTGTTGCTTGAGTTTGGGCTGACTCGAATACATGTTGTACCATATTGGTTTTGTGCACTTGCATTTGTAAATTCACATGCACAGTTTTCGTTACCGTCGATTTGAAATATGTTTGTTGTCACATGTGTTCTGGCTTGTATTTATAACTTGGCTTAATTTGCTTGAAACAGTTGAAACCATGAAATTGAATAAATGTATGCTTCACTTTGGCTTGAACTCCATGTAAACTTGAAGTTGCATCATGACATGAATGTGTTTATATGTCCCTGCTTGACTATTTTGTATACATGCTTCACTGACCATGTTGCACTGTCCAAATATGTTTTGCGTGTTGAATAGTTTTCTGTTTCACTTTGGTTGGGCTGATTTGTCATTGTTGTACACTTGGATATTTTGAGCTTGTCGGACCACTGTTCCTACTATGTAAATGCATACATACATACATATATATATATATATACATATATATATATGTGTGTGTGTGTTTGTGTCTGCATATGTACTAGATTTCTAGGTTCTGTCCATTCACAATGTTTGACCGTATTTCCTCGACACAGAAATATGTGTATATACCTACATATGTATATATATACATGTATAGTGCAAGTCCGGAGAATATATATATATATATATATATATATATATATATAAGCACTACAGACGATGTCTACCTCGTGGTATTTATAGTGTATCACTGTGAATATCACAGGCTATCTAGGCACAGATGGATATCCATATAAATCAGATCAAGTCATGAAAAATGATGAGAAACACAGCAAAATTCGAAGGCAAATAAAATTTTAAAATAAAAATTATATCTACAGAGTTTAAAAATATTTTGTTCTAGATTACTGTTTGTGTGTTCCTGAGACAGGTAAGTAGGAGACTGGACTGACTATGAAGCTTTAGAAGACAGGACTGTAACTGTATATGAGCGAGTGACTATGCAACAACTGAGTGACTGAGTGAACCGTAGTGAGGAGCAATGTATACAAATGAAATTGAAAATTGAATGTACTGAATTACAGTGAGTTATAAAAATAGTGGAGTTATAAATTTGTATTGTTGAGATGTTGAAATAAAATATTATATTTAAATAAAATACTGTTTGAATATTTAAATTTTTGTGCAGTAGTATTCTATTTGAATGTAAATAATTATTTCTATCTGTGATGTAGTACAATAGTATAATTACAAACACATTTATAATAATAAATATATGTTTGTTATCATCAAACAAAAATCATAGAACTGTTAGATACAACACACTGGACATGGCTTGGACCATTAAAACATTACATACACGTTTACCGTCAATTTTTATACATCTACAAGGATAAAAACACCACTTTTGGGCTTTTTTGAACATATTTGGATTTCTTGGACATTATTGACAAAGTCAACACCTTTTCTATCCGATGAAGTAGAAGGGCTATTTTTTCAAAGCTTAGAACAAACGCACATTTTGTTATTCTATTGTAACGCTTTATACTTAAACATTGTCCGAACTTGTACAACATTTTAATCAACAAATACATGATGAATGATTACTATGAAGTGGACGTAGTCATTAGTGCCGAACCACTATAAAAAGTTATGTCCTCCCGCATTACTTTATTTTACATTTGGATTATTGTGTTGCTAATACGCATATTCTTGGGTATTGGTGTGCATTGAGTCCACGTCAACATTTTGGCTCACCAGGAAGGGGGCGCACAACTTCGACTTCACTCTTCGGCTTAGTTCTCGACCTCAGGCCTCGGCTATGGTCTTTGGATTTTGGAACTCACTTCTACTTTCTTTCGAAAACGAACTTCACTAGCTTTCCTCCATGGTTAAAAGGAAACAAATCATTCGCTCGGAAGGAGAAGGTACAGAGGAGGAGTAAGAACTCTTCTTGATAGGACGCCCATCTAACTTTGTCACCTAAGATGACAACGAGGAGTCGCCAAGGACTTGACGAAAGATCTTATTGCTCACTTGAAACAACATGAAGAACACTTCTGTCGCCAAGAGGCCTCAATAGACACTCCTCTTTCCTGACTCGAAGAATTCACGAGGCAGTCGGTCCTGGGAAATGTTGTCGGAACAAGTGCCAGTGTTCCGCAAGGCATAGCTTGGGACTTGGGGGAAATTCCTGAAGAACAACCCTGCTTCGACACCAATCCACGGACAACTATCGGATTGGCTAGTCACGGGGACAACACCACTAACCCCGTTCAAGGATCAGCTCAGGCCGACATCAACCAGATCTAAGGACCAGGCATCGAAAATGTAATTTAGACGCCAGTGCGCACAGCTTTGGACATAGAAACTCCGTAGTCCTTAATCTTGGGTCTTTTCCCGTCAAGGCACCTCAGGCTAGGATCGAGCCGGATATTTTATTTGGCGTCCGACCTTTTGCTAACATTAGACTTGATGATGGGGGCACCGGTGTCAACTTGCACAACCTGAATCAACTTCTCGGCATGGGCACTAAAAGTCAAATTGTTGATGTCATTCGATGCTACGCCCCAGTTGGAGCGCCCCATGCCAGATTGGACTGCATTACTCACAGTCCCTTCACTCCAGACATTGGGAACTCACAAAACCCACCGGACTTTAAGCTGCTGATGTTAGAACCTTTTAATGGTAGGAAAGAACCTACTGTTTATCTCATGCGCTACATGGAAATGCATTCAGCCTCAAAATGCGTCATGGTCAAGTGTTTCCCGCTTTAGCTCATCGACATTGCTGCTCTATGGTTCTTACAGTTAGAACCAGAATCCATTAGCAGCTGGAATGACTTGGTTATGAGATCCATCGAGCAATTCAGAGTTCACATCGCTCAACCAAGGAACGTCATGACTCTAACATCCGTCAAGAAGAAAACATGCGAACTCCGTGCAAATTCCTCGAGCGATTGAATACGGCGGTGGCCTCTGTTGATAAACCAGATCTGTCCATAGTCCAAATGGTTACCGTCTCCAGCATTCTTGACAAGATAGACTTCAGGACTTCATTACGATGGGATGATGGATCTCGCCGAATTCAACTTTAAAGCCAAAAGACTTTTAAGGGAGGAGGACGCTCACGATGAGAAGCACATGCAACGAGCCAACTCCGCGCTAGAGTCAGGGCCATATTCCCTCAACAAGGGCAAGCGTAAATCCTAGGACAATCAGAACTCATGGCCTCGTTTCGAGCCAAAGTTCCCAGCCTACACCAGGCTCAACCAAAGCCTGGAAAGGATTTATCTCGACACCCACGAAACTGCCCTATTCATGAAGCCTCCTAGCAAGACTCTGACTCTAAGTCAAGAAGCCTCCGACAGTTATCGCCTCTTCCGTGAGCTGCCAGGTAATGACATCGACCACTACATGGCGTTCCGCAATCCTGTTGAAGCATGTGTCAGGCGTGGCGATCTACAATATTTTGTCTTGAACCCTACAGCAGTTGTGCTTCCTGCTCTCCCCCCTACAACATCCAATGATAGGGGAAGAACTGGTAGTCAGGTCATTGTCATCAACTAATCCCGCTCAACGGATCTTCTTGGCTTTCAGACCCTGGTTCGTTATTTATGTTGTTTTTATTGTTGGCTGCTTTTCACCCTTGTTTTTTCCTTTTCCATGTATTCCAAGCGCCAATGTCGGCCTACACGCATGAAACCGGCTTGTGGTCTCTAATAGTGTTGGGGTTGGACTAACGAGCGTTGTACTCATGAGGAATTAATAAAATACTACTTTCGAGATTCGGCTCACACCGGATCAGTCCAATATAAATAAAGTCCAAACTGGATCAGTCCAATATAAATAAAATCCACACTTAATCAGTCTAGTAGAAACAAAGTCCACACTGTATCAGTCCAGTGTAAACAAAGTACACACTAGATTAGTCCGGTGTAAACAAAGCCCACACCAGACCTGTCCAGTATAAACATAGTCCACACTGGCTCGGTCTAGCATAAACAAAATCCACACTAAAACAGTCCAATATAAATAATGTTCACACTGGATCAGTCCAGTATAAATAAAGTCCACACTGGATCAGTATAGTATAAACAAAGTCCACACTAGATTAGTCCAGTATAAGCAAAGTCCATACTAGATCACTC
Organism: Allium sativum; assembly: GCA_030737875.1. NCBI lineage: Eukaryota > Viridiplantae > Streptophyta > Magnoliopsida > Asparagales > Amaryllidaceae > Allium > Allium sativum. The sequence goes on along the minus strand of CM060913.1, from coordinate 142,588,088 downwards.
TAGTATAAATACAGTCCATATTGGATCAGTCTAGTATAAATACAGTCCACACTGGATCAGTCCAGTATAAATACATCTCGAGCTCCAGCTCTACAACGGATCCGTCCATATAAACATAAGACTCCAGTCTCCCCCTTTATGATCAGTCGGGCATGAAGTTTGAAACTCCGGTTCTTAGCTCCGGACTTCGGTCCTCGACTTCCCCTGAAAGGTTGGGTACATCGGACGTTAAGATTCCCTGGATAAGTTTGCCAAACATAAGAACTGCTCAACTTGCTCCGCCAAGCATGGAAGTTCCTTATCGCAACCCTCTTATCACATGAACCTTAACGACCTGGCACTCCATATGCATAACATTACATAACTTGGTCCGCCAAGTGCAAAACCATCTTCTATAGGTACATACTTGCTTCGGCAAGGCTCAAACAAGTCCATGGCTTCTTATTTTCTGAATCTCGAGCATCCCAGACTCAACAGTCCATTTTAAATATGGTCTCAACGGTTGTCGGACTTCTATTATAACGATTTCAATGATCGTCGGCTTCCACTAGACTTCATACTTTCTGGTTTCCAAGTTCATATATAATACGATCTGGCGCTATCGTGCCTCTTTGGCTTTCTGCTTGCAGAGGTTCACTTCGGACTTCTCCTAGCTTTGGTTTTCTGGATTTTCAGTCTTCTCGCAAGACACGTCTTCCTCCTATAAGGCAAGACATTTTTTGGGGGGCAAATGTTGACATGCTTTTTGGTTGAAGCTGTCACACGTCAATAACCTCGTCAGCAAACACAAAGCGGTTTGGTCAACGTCATGTCACAAACATAAAAATGGCCCAAAACCCCTTTAGACGACCTCTTTTGGGCCCAAAAACATCAATTACAGTGCTTTGCATGGTGGCTCCCTTAATTAGCTTTAGCTACAACTTTCTTTTGGCTTAAATAGCCTTAGATTTGAAAGTTACGCCAATATTCGTGAATGCACGACATGCACTGAAAATCATCGAATCAACTTAGCACAGCGAGCCTAAGATTCAACATAACCTACCTCTTCCCCCTCCTTTTTGTATCCTCTGGAAGGGTACGAAATTTTGTATCCACTGAAGGGATGCTAAATTTGTATCCCTCAGGGGATACGAACATTCGTTTCCCCTGGAGTGATACGAAATTTGTTATCCCTCATCAAAAAGGTACAAATTTCTGGTTTTTGGCCTTTTTGGAGTCTGAATTTCTACTGCAATGGCCCTACATCCTGCGTACTCCACTATCAACTACCACCTATAAATACCCCAAAGCTTGGCCTTCATTTGGATCTTTTTTGGCTAGGATTTTTTTAACTTCTAGAGCTCCAAAAGCATCATTAATGACTTTCATCTTCTTCTCCATGACCATTGGACATGACTTGGACCATTAAAACATTGGATACATGTTTTCATCACTTTTTGGACATCTACAAGGATAAAAACACCACTTTTGGGCTGTTTTGGACATATTTGGATTTGTCGGACACCGTTGACCAAGTCACCACCTTTTCCATCCAACGAAGAAGAAGGACAATTTAGTCAAAGCTTAGAACAAACAAACATTTTATTATTCTATTGTAATGCTTTGTACTTAAACATTGTCCGAACTTGTACAACATTGCAATCAACAAATACATGATGAATGATTACTATGAAGTGGACATAGGCGTTAGTGCCGAACCACTATAAAAAGCTATGTTCTCCCACATTACTTTATTTTACATTTGGATTATTGTGTGTTTAATGCACATACTCTCGGGTGTTGCCGTGTGTTGAGTCCACGACTATTTTCCGCGTCAACATTCTGGCATGCCAGGAATGGGGAGCACAGCTTCGACTTCAATCTTCGAGTTAGTTCTCGACCTCAGACCTCGGCTTCAATCTTCGGACTTCACTCAATTCCCGCCATACTTAAAAGTAAATAAATTATTCACTCGGAAGGAGTAGGTGCAAAGGAGGAGCAAGAACTCTTCTCGACCGAGCAACCATCTAACTTTGTCATTCGAGGTGACATCGAAAGAGTCATCGAGGACTTGATGAAAGATCTTACTACTCGCTTGGAACAGTAGGAAGAACACTTCTATCACCAAGAGACATTTGTCGGGCCAAGGAAATATTTTCGAAATAAGTGCTAGTGTTTTGCAAGGCTTAGCGCGGGACTTAGGGGTAGATTCCGAAGAACATCCCCGTGTCAACACCAATCCAGAGACAGCTATTAGATCGGCTAGGCTCAGGGGCAACACCCTTAACCCGGTTCAAGGATCGGCTCAGGCCGACATTAACCAGATCTCAGGACCAGGCATCAGAATTGCCTCTCAAGCACTAGTGCGTGCAGTTTTGTCCACGGGAACTCCTGCAGTTCCTAATCTTTAATTTTTGCTCACCTAGGCACCTCAGGCTAGGATCGAGCCGGATATTTTGCTTGGCGCTCGACCTTTTTCTAACATTAGACCTGACACTAGGGGCACCAGCGTCAACTTGCACAACCTGAATCAACTTCTTAGCATCTGCATTGAAAGTCAAGTCGTCGATGTCATTTGACGCTACACCCATGGTGGAGCTCCCCATGCCAGCTTGGACTACATCACTCATAGCCCCTTTACCCCAGACATAAGGAACTCCTAAAACCCACCAGAATTTTAGTTGCGATGTTAGAACCTTTTAATGGTAGGAAAGACCATACTGTTCATCTCATGCGCTACTTGTGCCACATGGAAGTGCATTTGGCCTAAGAAAGCATCAGGGTTAAGTGCTTCCCGCTTTACTCATCAACATCTGCTGATCTATGGTTTAGACAGTTGAACCAGAATCCATTAGCAGCTGGAATGCCTTGTTTGCGAGATTCATCGAGCAATTCAAAATTCACACCGCTCAACCAAGGAACATCATGACTTTGACGTCTATCAAGCAGGCGAGACTCTACGAAAATTCCTCAAGCGATTCAATGTGGCAGTGGCCTCTATTAACCGATCGGATCCGTCCATTGTCCTAAGGGCCACCGTCTTCGACATTCTTGACAAGGTAGGCTTCAGGACTTCATTACGACGGGACCCATAGAGGGATCTCGTTGAATTATACTTTGAAACCGAAAGATTTTTGAGGGAGGAGGGCTCCCATGACAAGAAGCATGTGCAACGAGCCAACTCCACGGCAGATTAGTGTCCAAATTCGTTGAACAAGGGCAAGGGTAAATCCTGAGACAATCACGACCTCGTTACGAGCCAAAGTTCCCAGCCTACACTGAGCTCAACTAAAGCCTGGAAAAGATTTATCTCGAAACTCACGAAACTGTCCCTATCCAAAAGCCTTAGCAAGAGCCCGACTTCGAAGCAAGCAGCCTTCGACAGATACTGCCTCTTCCACTAGCTGCCGAGTCATGACAACAATATGTCTTGAACCCTGCACCAGCCGCGCCACCTGCTCTACCCCTAAAACATCATAGGATAAGGGTAGAACGAACGTCAAGGCATTTCCATCAACTGATCCCGCTCAATGGATCTTCCTGGCTCCCAGACACAGGTCCTTTACTTATGTTGTTTTTGTTGTTGGCGACTTCTGCCCTTTTTTTCTTCCATGAAATCAAAGCGACATCATCGGCCTACATGCATAGAGCTGGCTTGTGATCTCCAGTCGTGTTCGGGGTTGGACCAACAGTCGTTATACTCATGAGGAATTAATAAAGTATTAGTTTAGAGCTCCGGCTCACACTGGATCAGTCCAATATAATTAAAGTCCACGTTGGATCAGTCCAGTCTAAATAAAGTCCATATTAGATCAGTTCAGTATAAACAAAGTCCACACTGGATCTATACTGTATAAACAAATTCCACACTGGATCAGTCCAGTATAAACAAAGTCCATATTGGATCACTCTACTATAAACAAAGTCCACACTGGATCAGTCCGGTATAAATAAAGTCCACACTAGATAAGTGCAGTATAAATAAAGTCCACACTGGATCAGTCCAGCTGAAACAAGTCCGCACTGGATCAGTCGTTTATAAATAAAGTCCGCACTTGATCATTCTAGTATAACAATCCATACTAGATTAGTCTATTATAAATGCAATCCACACAGGATTAGTCCGGTATAAATACAATTCGAGCTATGGCTCTACACTGGATCCGTCCAATATAAATATAAGACTCTGGTCCCCCCTTAATTAGTCGGGCATGAACTTCGAACTCAAGTTCCTAGCTTCAGATTCTATTCCACGACTTCCCCCCAAAGGTTAGGTCCATCGGGCATTAAGATTCCCCGAATACGTTTGCTAAACATAAGAACTGCTCGACTTAGTCCGCCAAGCATGGAAGTTCCTTATTGCAACCCTCTTATCTCATGAACCTTAATGACCTGGCACTCCATACGCATAATATTACATAACTTGGCACGCCAAGTGCAAAATCCTCTTCTACAGGTATATACTTGCTTCGGCAAGGCTCAAACAAGTCCATGGCTTCTTATTTTCTAAATCTCAAGCATCCTGGACTCAACAGTCCATTTTAAATATGGTCTCAGCGGTCATCGGACTTCTAATATTACATCTCAATGATCTCCAGCTTCCACTAGACTTCATACCTTCTGGTTTCCAAGTTCATATATAATACGACCCGGCGCGATCGTGCCTCTACGGCTTTATAGTTACAGAGGTTCACTTCGGACTTCTCCTAGCTTTGGTTTTATAGATTTTCGTTGTTCTCGCAAAAAGCATCTTCCTCCTATCAAGTACGACATGTTATGGGGGAAAATGTTGACACACTTTTTGGTTGAAGCCATCACGCGTCAGCAAACACAAAGCGTTTTGGTCAAAATCGCATCACAAACATAAAAATGGCCCAAAAACCCTTTAGACAACGTCTTTTGGGCATGAAAACATTAATTATGGTGTTCTACACCGTAATTCATTTAGCCCTCTGAATTAGCTTTAAGTACAACTTTTGTTTGACCCAAATGACCCTACGGTTTGAAAGTTACTCCCGTTTTCGTGAACGCGCGACGGGCACTCAAAATCATCGGATCAACTCAGCATAGCGAGCCCAAGATTTGGCATACACTTACCATCCCCCTACCTTTTAGTATCCTCTGGATGGATACAAAATTCCTATCCCTTAGGAGATTCGAATATTCTTAGTATCCCTCGGGATATACGAACATTCGTATCCCCTAAAGGGATACGAATTTCATATCCCTCATCAAAGGGATTAAAATTTCTGGTTTTTGGTTTCTCCGGGGTTTGAATTTCTATTGCATGGTCCCCACATCCTACCTACTACACACCAACTCCCACCTATAAATAAGCAAAAGCTTGTCCTTTATTTGGATCTTTTTGGCTTGGATTTTTTGACTTTTAGAGCTCTGAAACCATCATTAATGGCTTCCAACTTCCTCTCCATGACCATCAGACATGGCTTATCCCATTAAAACAATATTTACACATTTTCCATCAATTTTTGGACATCTACAAGGATAAAAACACAACTTTGTTATTGTTTGGACATATTTGGATTCCTTGGACATTGTTGACCATGTCAACATCCTTTCAATCCAACGAAGAAGAAGAAGGAAAAATTGGTCAAAGCTTAGAACAAACACACATTTCGTTATTCTATTGTAGCGCTTTATACTTAAACATTGTCCGAACTTGTACAACATTATAATCAACAAATACATGATGAATAATTACTATGAAGTGGACATAGACGTTAGTGCCAAACCACTATAAAAAAGCCGTGTCCTCCCGCAATTCTTTATTTTACATTTGGATTATTCGTATCCCTTACAAGATACGAACATTCGTATCCCTTGGAGGGATACAAATTTCGTATCCCACATCAAAGGGATACAAATTTCCGGTTTTTGGCTTTTCCGAAGTCTGAATTTATGCTGCATAGGCCCCACATCCAACCTACTACACCACCAACACCCATTTATAAACAAGCCAAGGCTTGGACTTTATTTGAATCTTTTTGGCTTGGAATTTTTTTGACTTTTAGAGCTCCGAAAGCATCACTAATGGCTTCCATCTTCTTCTCCATGACCATTCGACATGGCTTGGACTATTAAAACAATACATGCAAGTTTTCCATCAATTTTTGGACATCTACAAGGATAAATACACCACTTTTGGGCTGTTTTGGACATATTTGGATTCCTTGGACATTGTTGACCAAATCAAGAAGAAGAAGGACAATTTGCTCAAAACTTAGAACAAACACACATTTTGTTTTTCTATTGTAATGCTTTATACTTAAACATCGTCCGAACTTGTACAACATTGTAATCAACAAATATATGATGAATGATTAATATGAAGTGGACATAGGCGTTAGTGTTGAACCACCATAAAAAGCTGTTCCCCATACAATACTTTATTTTACACTTGGATTATTGTGTTGCTAATACACATACTCTCAGGTGTTAGCGTGCGTTGAGTCCACGACAACTTTCCACATCAAAATTTTGGCATGCTAGGAAGGGGGCGCATAACTTCGACTTGAGTCTTCGGCTTAGTTCTCGACCTCGGACCTTGGCTTTGTCTTCGGCTTAGTTAACGTCCTCGGACCTTAGTGAACGCGCGTCGGGCACTCAAAATCATCGATCAACTAAGCATAGCGAGCCCAAGATTCAGCTTACACCTGCCTCTTCCCCCTCCTTTTTGTATCCACTGGGGGTACTCAAAAGTCAACGATCAACTAAGCACAGTGAGCCTTAGATTCGGCATAAACCTTCCTTTTCCCCTTCCTTTTCGTATCTCCTGGGGGTATAAAATTTTGTATCCCTCTACAGGATACGAAATTTTGTATCCCTCCATAGGATACAAAATTTCGTATCCCCTAATGGGATACAAAATTTGTATCCCTCAAGGGATACAAACATTCGTATCCCCTGGAGGGATATGAAATTTCGTATCCCTCATCAAAGGGATACAAATTCCTAGTTTTTGGCTTTTCTAGGGTACAAATTTCTAACGCATGGGCCCCACATCCTACCTACTCCACTACCAACTCCCACCTATAAATACCCCAAAGCGTGGCCTTCATTTGGTTTTTTTTTTTGCAAGATTTTTTTTAACTTCTAGAGCTCTAAAAGCATACTTAATGGCTTCCATCTTTTTCTACATGACCATTGGACATGGCTTGAACCATTAAAACATTACATACATGTTTCCATCTCTTTTGGGACTTCTTCAAGGATAAAAACACCACTTTTGGGTTGATTTGGACATATTTGGATTTCTTGGACATTGTTGACCAAGTCAACACCTTTTCCATCCAACCAAGAAGAAGAAGGACAATTTAGTCAAAGCTTAGAACAAACGCACATTTTGTTATTCTATTATAATGCTTTATACTTAAACATTGTCCGAACTTGTACAACATTGCAATAAAAAAATACATGGTGAATGATTACTATAAAGTGGACGTAGGCGTTAGTGACGAACCACTATAAAAAGCTATGTTCTCCTGCATTACTTTATTTTACATTTGGATTATTGTGTTGCTAATACACATACTTTTGGGTGTTAGCATGCACTGAGTCCACGACAACTTTCCACGTTGACATTTTGGTGCACCAGGAAGGGGAGCACAGCTTCAACTTCATTCTTCGGCTTAGTTCTCAACCTCAGGCCTCGACTTCGGTCTTCGGATTTTGGAAATCAACTTCAACTTTCTTTTAGAAATGAACTTCACTCGCTTCACTCCATGGTTAAAAGGAAAAAATTCGTTCACTTGGAAGGAGCAGATGTAGAGGAGGAGCAAGAACTCTCCTCGACCTGGCACCCATCTAACTTTTTCACCTGAGATGACATCGACAGAGTCGTCAAGGACTTGACGAAAGATCTTACTGCTCACTTGGAACCGCAGGAAGAGCACTACCGTCACCAAGAGGCCTCCATGGCTACTCTTCTCGCCCGACTCGAAGGATTCACGAGGTAGTTGGGCTAAGGAAATGTTGTCTGAACAAGTGCTAGTGTTTCGTAAGCCTTAGCTAGGGACTTGGGGGCAATTCCCAAAGAAAAACCCCACATTGACACCATTCTATAGGCAACTAACGGATCGCCTAAGCTCGGGGGAAACACTCCTAACCCCGTCCAAGGATCGGCTTAGGTCGACATCAACCAAATCTCAGGACCAGGTATTGGAAATGCCATTCAGGTGCTGGTGCGCACAACTTTGGACATAGGAACTCCCGCAGTGCCTAATCTTGGATTTATGTCCGTCGAGGCACCTCAGGCGAGGTTTGAGCCGGATATTTTTCTTGGCGCTCAACCTTTTTCTAACGTTAGACTTGACGCTGAGGGCAATAGCATCAACTTGCACAACCAGAATCAACTTCTCGGCATGGGCATTGAAAATCAAGTGGCCGATGTCATTCGACGCTACGCCCATGGTGGAGCGTCCCATGCTAGCTTGGGTTGCATTACTCGCAACCCCTTCACGCCAGACATCAAGAACTCCCAAAACCTACTGGACTTTATGATGTCAGTGTTAGAACCTTTTAACGGTAGGGAAGACCCTGTTGTTCATCTCATGAGCGCCACACGGAAGTACATTCAGCCTCAGAAGGCGTCATGACCAAGTGCTTCTAGATTTACCTCATCGACGTTGCTGCTCTACGGTTTAGATAGTTGGAAGCAGAATCCGTTAGGAACTGGAATTCCTTGGTTGTGAGATTCATCGAGCAATTCAGAGTTTACATCGCTCAACCGAGGAATGTCATGACTTTGACGCCCATCAAGTAGAAAACTGGCGAGACTCTGCACAAATTCATCAAACGATTCAATGCGACAGTGGCCTTTGTTGACAGACCAGATTTGTCCATTGTCCTAATAATCGCCATCTCCGACATTCTTGACAAGACAGACTTCAGGACTTCATTACGACGGGACCCACTGAGGGATCTCGTCGAATTCTACTTTGAAGCTGAAAGATTCCCGAAGGAGGGGGACCCCCACGACGAGAAGCCCATGCAATGAGCCAACTACTTAGCAGACTCAGGGTCATCTTTGCTCAACTAGGGCAAGGGTAGATCCTGGCACTCAGAACTCACATCCTCGTTCTGAGCCGAAGTTCCCAACCTACACCGAGCTCAACCAAAGCTTGGAAAGGATTTATGTCAACACTCGCGAAACTACACCATTCCAAATACCTCCTAGCAAGACCCCGACTCCAAGGCAAGCAGCCTCCGATAGATACTGCTTCTTCCATGAGCTGCCTGGTCATGATATCGACCACTGCAGGGTGTTCGCGATCTTATTGATACATGCATCAGGTGAGGCGATCTACAACATTATGTCCAAAACCCTACAGTAGCTGGACCACCTACTCTCCCCCTACAACATCCCAGGATATGAGCAAAATTATTCATCAGGGCACTGTCATTAACTGATCCCGCTCAACAGATCTTCCTGGCTCCCAGACCCCGGTCTGTTACTTATGTTGTTTTTGTTGTTTGCGACTTATCGCCCTTATTTTGTTTTTTCATTTTTCATGTAATCAATGCAGCAACATCGACCCACAAGCATGGAACCGGCTTGTGGTCTCCAATTGAGTTCAGGGTTGGACTAATGGCCATACTCATGTGGAATTAATAAAATACTACTTTTGAGCTCCCGGTCGTACTAGGTTAGTTAAGTATAAATAAAGTCCACACCGGACCAGTCTATTATAAATAAAGTCCACGCTAGATCAGTATAGTATAAACAAAGTCTACACTGGATCATTCCAGTATAAATAAAGTCCACACTGGATTAGTTCGGTATAAACAAAGCCCACACTGGATCAGTGCAGTATAAATTGGATCAGTCCAGTATAAACAAAGTCCACACTGGATCAGTTCAGTACAATAAAACTCCACACTATATCAGTCCAGTATAAATAAAGTCTACATTGGATCAGTCCAGTATAAATACAGTCCAAACTTGATCAGTCCAGTACAAATAAAGTCCATACTTGCTCAGTCCAGTATAAACAAAGTCCACACTTGATCAGTCTAGTGTAACAGTGCATACTGGATTAGTCTAGCATAAATACAGTCCACACTTGATCAGTCTGGTATAAATATAGTTCAAGCTCCGGCACTACACTGGATCCGTCCAAAACAAATATAAGACTCTGGTCCCCCATCCCTGATTAGTTGGGCATGAACTTCGAACTCCGATTCCTAGCATCGGACTCCAGTCCACGGATTCCCCCCAAAGGTTGGATCCATCGGGCGTTAAGATTCCTTGGATAAGTTTGCCAAACATAAGAACTGCTTGATTTGGTCAGCCAAGCATGGAAGTTCCTTATCGCAACCCTCTTGTCACAAGAACCATAATGACCTAGCCCTCCATACACATAACAATACATAACTTGGTCCTCCAAGTGCAAAACCCTCTTCTGTAGGTACATACTTGCTCCGACAAGGCTTAAACAAGTCCATGGCTTCTTATTTTCCAAATCTAAAGCATCCTGGGCTCGACTCTAAATACTGTCACAACGTCTGTCGGACTTCTACTATTACGATCTCAGTGATCGCCAGCTTCAACTGGACTTCATGCTTTATGGTTTCCAAGTTCATATATAATACGATCTGGCGTGAGCATGCCTCTTCAGCTTTCTAGTTACAGAGGTTCACTTCGGACTTCTCCTAGCTTTGGTTTTATGGATTTTCAGTCTTCTCGTAAAACACATCTTCCTCCTATCAAGCAAGACATGTTTTGGGGGGAAATATTGCACGCTTTTTGGTCAAAGCTGTCATACGTCAATAACCTCGTCAGCAAACACAAAGCGGTTTGGTTGAAGTCATGTCACAAACGTAAAATGCCAAAAACCCTTTTGGACGACCTCTGTTAGGCTAGAAAACATCAATTACGGTGCTTTGCACCGTAACACTTGTAGCCTTCTGAATTAACTTCAAGTACAATTTTCGTTTGGCCCAAACGGTCTTGCGGTTTAAAAGTTACACCCGTTTTCGTGAATGTGCGACAGGCACTTAAAATCATTTGATCGACTCAACACATCGAGCCCAAGATTCGGCATATACTTACCTCTTCCCCCTCTTTTTGGTATACCCTTTGTAGGGTACGAAATTTCGTATCCCTCCATGGGATATGAACATTCAAATCTCCTAGAGGGAAACAAAATTCGGATCCCTCAGGGGATACGAAAATTTGTATCCTTTGGAGGGATACATAATTTCATATCCCTCGTCAAAGGGAAACAAATTTCTGGTTTTTAGCTTTTCTAGGGTCCAAATTTCTGCTGCATGGGCCCCACATCCTACCTACTGCACTACCATCTCCCACCTATAAATACCCCAAGGCTTGGCTTTCATTTGGGTCTTTGGCATGGAATTTTGGACTTCTAGAGCTCCAAAAGCATCATTAATGGCTTCCATCTTCTTATCGTGACTATTGGACATGGCTTGAACCATTAAAACGTTGCATACACGTTTTCCATCACTTTTTGGACATCTATAAGGTTAAAAACACCACTTTTGGGCTGTTTCGGATATTTTTGGATTTCCTGGACATCGTTGACCAAGTCGACACATTTTCCATCCAACGAAGAAGAAGGACAATTTGTTCAGAGCTTATAACAAATGCACATTTTGTTATCCTATTTTAACGCTTTGTACTTAAACATTGTCTAAACTTGTACAACATTGTAATCAACAAATACATGATGAATGATTACTTTGAAGTGGACGTAGGCATTAGTGCTGAACCACTATAAAAAGTTTTGTTCTCCTGCATTACTTTATTTTACATTTGGATTATTGTGCTATAAATAGACTCTTGGGTATTGGCGTGCGTTGAGTCCACGACAACTTTCCATGTCAACATTTTGGTGCAGTGGGAAGGAGCGCACCACTTCGACTTCAGTCTTCGGCTTAGTTCTCGATCTCAGATCTCGGCTTTGGACTTCGGATTTTGGAATTCAACTTCAACTTTCTTTCAGAAATAAACTTCACTCGGTTCCTGCTACGGTTAAAAGGAAACAAACTATTCGCTCGAAAGGAGTAGACGTAGAGGAGGAGGAAGAACTCTGCTAAATTGGGCACCCATCTAATTTTGTCACCCGACAGAGTCTGACTTGACCAAAGACCTCATTGCCCACTTGGAACAACAGGAAGAACACTTCCATCGCCAAGAGGCCTCCATGGCCACTCTTCTCACCCGACATGAAAGATTCATGAGGCAGTTGGGCCAAGGAAATGTTGTCAGAACAAGTGCTAGTTTTTCGCAATGCTTAGCTCGGAACTTGGGGGCAAATCCCGAAGAATAGCCCCGCGTCGACACCAATCCATAGACAGCTAGGCTCGGGGGGAACACCCCCAACACCGTTCAAGGATCGGCTCAGGCCAATATCAAATAGATCTTAGGACCAGGCATCGAAAATGCCACTCAAGTGCCAGTGCGCATAGCTTTGGACACATGAACTCCCATAATTTCTAATCTTGGATTTATGCCCGTCGAGGCGCCTAAAGCTAGGATCGAACAGGATGTTTTGCTTGGCGCTCGACCTTTTGCTAACATTAGAATTAACGCAAGGGGCACCATCATCAACTTGGACAACCTTAACAACTTCTCGGCATGGGCACTGAAGGTCTAGTCGTCGATGTCATTCGACGCTACGCCCATGGTGGAGTGCCCCATGCAAGCATGGATTGCATTACTCGCAGCCCCTTCTCTCTAAACATCAGGAACTCCCAAAACCCACCAGACTTTAAGCTACCGGTATTAGAACCTTTTAACGGTAGGAAAGACCAAACTGTTCATCTCATGCGTTAAATGCACCACATGGAAGTGCATTCAGCCTCAGAAGGCGTCATGGCTAAGAGCTTCATGCTTTACCTCATCGACATCACTGCTCTATGGTTCAGAAAGTTGGAACCAAAATCCATTAGCAGCTGGAATGCCTTGGTTATGAGATTCATCAAGCAATCCAGAGTTCACATCGCTCAACCAAGGAACTCATGACACCGATGTTCGTCAAGAAGAAAATAGGTTAGACTCTACGCATATTCCTTGAGCGATTCATTGTAGTGGTGGCATCTATTGACAGACCAAATTCGTTCATGGTCCTAATGGTCGCAGTCTCGGGGATTCTTGACAAAACAAACTTCAGGAATTCATTATGATCGGACCCACCAAAGGACTTGCAGAATTCTACTTTAAAGTCGAAAGATTTCTGAGGGAGGAGGCTCCCAAGACGAGAAGCCCGTGTAACGAGCCAACTCCATGGCAGACTCAGGGCCATCTTCGCTCTATAAGGGCAAGGTAAATCCTGGGACAATCAGAACTCACGGCCTCGTTCCGAGATGAAGTTCCCTACCTACACCGAGGTCAACAAAAGCCTGCAAAGGACTTATCTCAACACTCGCGAAACTGGCCCTTTCTAGAAGCCTCCGAGCAAGAGCTCGACTCTGAGGCAATCAACCTATGATAGATACTGCCTCTTCAATGGGCTTTCAGGTCATGACATCGACCACTACAGGGTGTTCCGTGATCTTATTGAATACCCAGTCAGGTGTGGCAATCTACACAGTATGTTCTGAACCCTACAGCAGCTGCGCCACCTACGCTGCCCCCTATAACATCCCAAGATAGGGGAAGAACTGGTCATTAGGGCATTGTCATCAACTGGTCCCGCTTAATGAATCTTCCTGGATCCCAAACTCCTGTCTGTTACTTATTTTGCTTTTGTTGTTGGCGGCTTCTTATCCTTCTTTTGTTTCATCCTTCTCCATGTAATCAAAGCGGCAACGTCGGCCCACACATGAAACTGACTTATGGTCTTCAGTCATGTTCAGGGTTGGACTAACGGCCGTTGTACTCATGAGGAATTAATAAAATACTATTTTTGAGCTCTAGCTCACATTGGATCAATCCAGTATAAATAAAGTCTACATTAGATCAGTCCAGTATAAATAAAGTCCACATTGGATCAGTTATGTATAAACAAAGTCCAAACTGGATCAGTCCAGTATAAACAAAGTCCACACTAGATCAGTCAAGTATAAATACAGTCTACATTGGATCGGTCCAGTATAAATAAAGTCCATGCTTGATCAGTCCCTGGATCAATCCTGTATAAACAAATTCCACACTGGATCAGTCCAGTATAAATACTGTCCATATTAGATCAGTCCAATAGAAATACAGTTCGAGCTCCGGCTGTACGTTGGATCCGTCCAATATAAATATAAGACCCTGACCTTCCCCTCCTTGATCAGTCAGGAATGAAGTTCGAACTCTGGTTCTTAGCTTTGGAATCCGGCCCCGAACATCCCACCAAAGGCTAGGTCCATCGGGCATTAAGATTCCTTGGATAAATTTGCCAAACATAATAACTGCTCGACTTGGCCCACCAAGCACAAAAGTTCCTTATCGCAACCCTCTTATCACAGGAACCTTAACGACCTGTCCCTCCATACGCATAACACTACATAACTTGGTCCACCAAGTGAAAAACCCTCTTCTACAAGTACATACTTACTCCGCCAAGGCTCAAACAAGTCCATGGCTTCTTATTTTCTAAATCTCAAGCATCCCAGACATGACAATCCACTCTAAATACAGGCTCAACGGCCATCGAACTTCTATTATTATGATCTCAGTGATCGACAACTTCCACTGGACTTCATACTTTCTGGTTTCCAAGTTCATATATAATACGATCTAGTGCGATCGTGCCTCTTTGGCTTTCTGGTTACAGAGGTTCTCTTTGGACTTTTCCTAGCTTTGATTTTCTAGATTTTCGGTCTTCTCGCAAAAAACATCTTCCTCCTATCAAGCAAGACATGTTTTGGAGGGCAAATGTTGACATGCTTTTTGGTCGAAGCTGTCACATGTTAATAACCTCATCAACAAACACAAAGCGGTTTGGTCGAAGTCACGTCACAAACATAAAAATGGCCCAAAACACCTTTAGATGACCTCTTTTGGGCTCAAAAACAACAATTACAGTGCTTTGCACCGTATCTCATATAGCCCTCTGAATTAGCTTCAGGAATAACTTTTATTTGGCCCAAATGGCCTTACTGTTTGAAAGTTACACCCATTTTCATGAACGCGCGACGAGCACTCAAAATTATCAGATCAACTCAGCACAGCGAGCCCAAGATACGACATACACTGGACTCTTCCCCCTCCTTCTCGTATACCCTATGCAGTACAAAATTTCGTATCCTCTGGAGGAATATGGACATTCGTATCCCCTGGACGGATACAAAATTAGTATCTAAGGGATATGAAATTTCGTATCCCTCATAAAAGGGATATGAATTTTTGGTTTTTGGCTCTTCTAGGGGCCGAATTTCCACTGTATAAGCCCCACATCCTACCTATTCCACTACCAACCTCCATCTATAAATACCACAAGGCTTGGCCTTCATTTGGATCTTTTTTGGCTTGAATTTTTGGACTTCTAGTGCTATAAAAGCATCATTAATGGCTTCCATCTTCTTCTTCATTACCATTGGACATGGCTTAGACCATTAAAACGTTACATACATGTTTTCCATCACTTTTTGGACATCTACAAGGACCAAAACACCACTTTTGGGATGTTTTGGACATATTTGGATTTCTTTGACGTTGTTGACCAAGTCAACACCTTTTCTATCTAGTGAAGAAGAAAAAGGATAATTTGGTCAAAGTTTAGAACAAACACATATTTTGTTATTTTATTTCAAAGCTTTGTACTTAAACATTGTCCGAACTTATACAACATTGTAATCAGCAAATACATACTGAACGATTACTATTAAATGGACATAGGCATCAGTGCCGAACCACTATAAAAAGTTGTGTTCTCCCATGTTACTTTATTTTACATTTGGATTATTCTATTACTAATACACATACTCTCGGGTGTTGGCGTGCCTTGAGTCCATGACAACTTTCCACGTCAAAACATCCATAGTTTTAAGGTTAATTTTTTTGGCCCTATGGTTCTACTCTTAAATGGGAAAAATATCACGTTTACTAATTAATTTAAAATGAAACACCCTGCTTTCTCTAAGTTGTTCGTTATTCACTTTTAAGTCCATGCAAAAACTAAGGCATAACGTCTAAATTCTAAGTAATTAGCAAAGAAAGAAATGTCGTATTGATTTCAATGTCTTAATTAAAGAAAAGTTTTCCTAATAATTCTTCTTATCTTAGAGAATTTCAATTGGAACTCTTGAGTAAAAGGACTGCTCAGGATATTTTATTCTTGTCTTAACATGATAAAGTGATTTCGACAGTGAAAGAACAAGATGACAAAGTTGTCTTATCAATAAGAGCATCTCCAGTGGCTCAAAATCAGCTCGTAATATTAAGGTAATTGCACCCAGTGGTGCAATTAAGGCTGAATATGAAGGCCCCGATTCAGGATCCAATCCAGGATCCTGATTCGGATCCTGGCGCCTGTAGTGCAGGCGCCATGATCTTGGCGCCTTCATTGTAGGCACCATCTTCTGGCGCCTACAATGTAGGCGCCAGGATCCTGGCGCCTGCACTACAGGCGCCAGGATCTGACCCCCCTTCCAGCACTTGTCGTAACCGTATTACCCCTCCAACGGTCGTATTTCGGAATACAACAACTATAAACGGTCATATTTTAAACCACAACGGCTATAAACGGTCATATTTCAGATTACAACGGCTAGAAATGGTCATATTTCTTCTATATATTCATGTATGAATATCACTTTGAAAGACACACAAATTTATCTACTTCCACCCAAAATCGTAAGCAGCAAGCTATGTCATTTCCATTCAACTCCTACAACGAAGCGATGAATTCGAATACTTGGGATATCGATTCTCAACTAGTCGAAGATTTTATCCCTCATTCTGCTCCTCCGTTATCGTTTCATTCATCTGCTCCTTGGACTGCAGACGAAGATAAAGATCTCTGCTATATATACTGCCACTTTTCTAACGACTCGGCGAAGGGAAATGACCAAAGCAGTAAGGTATTCTGGGGTAAAGTTATGGCTGCGTACAACAAGAAACACGTATCCAAGACAAGATCAATCTCTGCACTTACTGGTCGACTTGGAAAGATTAATCGACAAACCCAATTCTTCGAGTCTCAAGTTCACAAAATCAGAAATGCGAACCCTAGTGGAATGGGAGGCGAAGCCGAACTGGTAATAATCTTGAAAACTATAATTTGGTTGAATAATTTTTTCATTTCTATAGCATGAATGTATACAAACAGTTATTACGTTATCATTTTCAGAAGCGAATGGCGAAAGATCAATTCTTGAAATTATTTCCAAGAGAAAATGGTTTAAAAAACCTCATTACTACCAGTTTGCTAATTGTTATGACGTACTCGTTAGTAATCCAAATGGAGTTCTAGTAATGCGAAGAGCTTAAGAGATGTTCAATCAAAGGGTAAAGAGAAGAAAAAGACAAACTGAAATTCGTATACTTCAAGTCCAAGAGATTCTTCACAACACGATTCTAACGAGGGGGCAGAAGAAAACCCCCAAATTGATGAAGATGCTAGAGCAATGGTTCAACATGCTGCGAATAGGAAAAATGCTGTTCAAACCCAGCTTGATTCTCGTTTGGCGAAGATGTACGAGAAACATGCGAAAGAAAATGAAGATCGTCTACAAAATAGTTCAGAAAAACTGGAGATATTGAAACAGTTGACTGAGATTGAACGGGGTAGGTTCGAGTTGGAGCGGAAACATCAAGAGACTATGGTAATGGAAAAGGATGTTATGGGAATGGATCCACTATCTAGGCAGTACTGGATGGATTACAAACAGCGTATTGTTGATAGTCGGGTCGGATCAAGACGTATGTAATTTAGTTAGGTAGTGGTGTATTCCCATTTATACTATATTTGACTTATGAAGTCATGCACAACCTTTATTGTATCGAATTAAGTAGCATTTTGTAGTATGAATTAAGTAGTGGTATTCTATTTTGTTTATGTCCGTATATATGTATCAACTAATAAGTACCACATCAAAACAATTCAACATACTACATAACATAAATTGTACAGATTACAAAGCAAATAAACTTAATAAAACATAGCTTATGAAATTTAATCTACTGATGGCCATAAGAGTTCCAAATGTGATCCATTAGATCTTTTTGAAGCTGATTGTGAAGTGCTGCATTACGATACATTTCATGTTTATCGGCGTTAAACATATCGTACTGTCCGTGAATTGGTTCATCGGAAATTCGGAATATCTGAGGGGGTTGTCTAGATCCTTCGTACTCATAATCTGGGTAAACCATCTCGCGTTCATCTTCAATTATCATGTTATGCAGAATGATACAACAAAACATAATTTTAGACATTTTCGACCGCTTCCATAACTTATAAGGATAACCATTGCGAGTCTTGATTGAAGAACCCCAAAAGCTCACTCAACATCTTTCCTTTGCCCCTCCTGCATACTAGCAAATTTTTTCTGTTTCGGAGTTAGTGGATTTGAAAATGTCTTCACAATCGTGCTCCATTTAGGATAAATTCCATCTCCTAAATAGTAACCGTGCTCGTATGTGTTGTGCCCCATTGTAAACGATACGGGAGTTGATTTACCCTGCGCCAAATCGCTAAACAAATGTGATCGCTCAATAACATTGAGGTCATTAAGTGAACCAGGCATTCCAAAAAACGCATGCCATATCCACAGATCATGAGATGCAACAGCTTCTAAGATGATTGTTGGTTTTTTTTCTTTACCATTGTACACTCCATGGAAAGCTTTAGGACAGTTCTTCTACTCCCAATGCATACAATCTAGACTCCCTAACATCCCAGGCCAGCCGCGATTTTCGTGCAATTCACGCAATCTAGCAACGCCAGCTTCGTTGGGAGTACGGAGGTATTCATCCCCATAAATGTCCACCACTGATTGACAGAAATGATCTAGATTTTCCAATGCGGTACTCTCAGCAATACGATAAGCGTCATCTACAGCGTCGGCAGGTGTGTCGTACGCTAACATCCTCAAAGCTGCGGTCATCTTTTGATGCCCACTCAATCCTTGTTTTTTTGCAGCGTCCTGCTTAAAAACGAAGTATTTATTATTCAACTGAATACTTTTAAGAATTCTTACAAATAAAGGTCAACTCATTCTAAATCGTCTGCGGAAAATGGATGGGCCGTAAGTTGGATCTGAAGCAAAATAATCTTTTATTAGTGTTTTATGAAATGCCGCATGATCCCGGTGAAATATCTTCTACCCACGGTTGAGCCACCGCGTTGTCCGCTAGTGGATCCGTATGCTTCATGGTAGATTTGTATTAGTTCCGCTTCTTCTTGCTGTTGAGCTGAAGCGTACGCTTCATTTTCAGAGTCGCTGTCGCATAACATTATTGCTTCCAGTAAATTACCAGACATTATTTTGAAAGTTATAAGTTGTGAATGTAAAATGTGGAGTTTGAAGTGTGGTTGTGAACCTTACTGTCCAACCAGTATATGTATACCATGGAAGCGTTGGGACTAATCAATCACTTTTCCAATCCCATGTGACTGCAGCCATGATGAATTGTTTGTACGCTCCATGTCAGTGTGTCAGTGTACAGTGTACATGGTGAGACTGTAGCCATGTTATGAATGGTCATAAATAATGGCTGCCTTGTGAATGGTCATCTTTGTGAACTGTAGCCATATTCGTGAACTGTAGCCATGGATGGTATGGTCGTATTCATTATAGTGTTTGGTCATATCCTCCACTATACACATGTGACTGGATGAATGTACATACTACTGGCCAATGGGTGCGTATAGCTGGATGGAGCACTGGTCTACAGTTAAATTCTAATATATATATATATATGGGCTGGTTTTATGCTATGTAAGCTCATAATATCACGCAACATTTCCAAGTTTGAGCCATGGACAAGTTTATAATTACTGATGAGGCTTCGAGCAATCAACGACCTGGAAAAGTGGTTGTTTTTGAAAATGAAGTTGTCGAGCCACTAATTGATGGTGGATCCAACCCTTTATGCCGTTGTGGAGCAGAAACGGTCGTGGTTGTCTCTGAAACCCAAAAAAATGCTGGTCGTCGATATTTCGGTTGTGAAGCTTACGACGACCACAAGATTTTTCCTGAGGAAATCGATTGCTGTTTTTTTAAGCAGTGGATCGATCCGCCGATGTGTGAACGTGGACGTCAGTTTGCACTGGAAGCGCAAGCACAAATAAGACGCTTGGACAAGATTGTTGCCAATCCAAATAGAGCTGGATTTGTCCGAAAGCCCTGGTAGTTGTTTGTTGAATCTTTCTTATCGTTCTTTAGATTTGTCGTTTGTGTTCGTAAGATTGAACTTTATCACTTCTAAATGTTGTAACTGTTGTTGTGTCCACATCTCAGATATGTTTTTGCTGTTGTAACTGTTGTTGTTGTTGTCCACGTCTAAATGTTCTAAAAGCATTATGATAATTAGTAGAACTTAACAAACAATGGAAGACCATTGTGCAACTCATCGATCAATATATGACCATTGTACATATTAATAATCATAGCCATATACTAAGGCAAACATAAAACAGATACATGTGAAGGTGATCTTAGACCTTCCCGCCCAACATAAAACAAAAATAGATACATGTGAAGGTGATCTAATTTAAACCGTGCTGAAGACGGATATTTGCTTCACTAAGGTCATTTACTTGGTTGCGGAGCTTTCGTATTTCTTCTTCTAATTCTAAAGTGTATGTAATAGCTCTGGTAGGAAAGCGTTCGTCCACCCACATACCGAAGGCACATCCGTTTGCAGGTATTGGACAACAATAATAACGACGTCCAACGTCATTACCATGTCGGACAACTAATTGTGGTGCTTCAAAACCACAAAAACATACAATATTCCGTGATTGAACCTCTTCTGATTCACCGAGAGGTGGGACAGGAGGGATCACCTCATGTGTTCTTAGGGGTTGATGTTGTTGACGGATATGACGTTGGTTTCGACGACCTAATTTCATTTGTTCCATCCTAGCATCTAACTCCATCTGGCGCATTTCCTCATGATGTCGCTCCTCCATTTCGACGTACCATTCGGTCGGCTTCCTTGGTGAAGAAGGATTTGTAGGTGAAGACCCAACAATAATATCATCGTACTCGTATGAAGTTGGCAATGATCTGGTCATTTTTTTTAAAATGAAGTTATTTTTCTGAATCAGTACACTGAAACGATACCTCTATATATCGGGGGACCAAAAAAATTTTAAATGAAAAAGCTAACTGCATGAAAGAATGTGCCTTCAACAAATTGCTGTCCGTATTTTAAGTAAACAGTTGACTGGGCATAAAGTTGAATTGATTTGATGTAAGACGTGATTACTCATTACCACGTTTGTCCTGTTGTATGTGAATACTCATTCCCACGTTTGTCCCTTTGTACATGTGACCGAAGTTAAGAACATAGGGTATGAGCTGTATAAGTACCACATATTTGATGATCCATTCTATAACCTTTATCTCTTCAAACAACAACGTTCCTTTCTATGGCCGATTGGGAAATAAGTGATGAACAAATGGACAACATATTTGATGAGTATGAACAAAGTCAAGTCAACGAGAATGAAGCTGGATTAGTTCCTGATACGCAAATTGACGAAGTTCCTTTGCAGGTCCAGCATCGGGTGCTTCTAGCTCCGCGTCCAGCTCCAGAAACGCGTCCAGCTCCAGTAAGGCGACCTCATAATTGTGGTCAAGCATCGACATCTACACCTCCCCCATTTTCATCCAAGGATTTGCTAGCCTCGTCAAAGCCTATATTGAGGTTGATAAAAGATAGTGGAAACTAATGCAGAGTGGAGGGGGTTTAACATATGAAGAAAGATGGGAATTAATCACGAGGCTATACAACAACCATTGTTCTCGGTCGACTAGACGAACATCAGTTGAACTACAAATGGCTAATCATCGTTTTGCAGATGCTTGTGATCGATACTGTAACACCCTGTATTTCAGTTAATGCTGAAATTCATTAATTGTAGAATAAATAATCTCAAATATGAGAATTGAGGGAAACGGGCTGCGTCATTGCGTTCGTCTCGGCAAAATACGCAAAATAGAGTCCAAGTTTTCGAAAATCGGAGTCCGTATGGCCCAGTTATGGCCCGATGAAGTTTGCAGAAAATTCAAAGCTAAAAACAGATTTAAAAATTTAAAATTCAGATTTTGGAATGGAACAAGCGGGGTCAGGCGGGAAAGTTCCCGCCCTAACCATGTCGACAGGGCTGTCGACAGGCCTGTCGACAGGGGTGTCGACTTGCCTGTCGACTTGCCTGTCGACATAGGCGCGGCGTCCAGAGAACCTGGGTGCACCAGGTTGGGATTTAGGCTGGCTTGGAGGGCTGGGTTCTAGAGATTTCCTAAATCTAACGGACCTAATCTAATCTAGGGTTAATCTAAGGGCCTAAAACACTCTCCTAATCTATAAATACACCCTAAACCTACCCTAATCCATACTAAAAATAGAAATGATGGCCTCATGCCGCCAAATTAAATCTTAGAAGGAGCCTTCACTAGTTTATGAAGGAAGTTGCAAGCTAATCACTCTCTAATCAATCTCTAATCATCACCATCTTCATATTTAGCAACTAATTCCACTTCATAAGTTTGCTAATCTTGGGTTTGGTGAGTTTCTATCACTTTAACATCAATTGCTAAAGTAAGTAGATTGGGTGTAATGAGACTTATGGCCTTGAATGCGGATTAGTGAGTTTGAATCATTTGTAATGATATGCATGTTCAATAAGTTGGTTTATGCAAGTTTAACAAGTGGGTTTATGCATATTTAATAAGTGGGTTTATGCATGCTTAAATGCAAGTTTAACATGATATGCAAGTTATGCATGCTTATGCAAGTATATGGATGCTTATGCAAGTGATGTATATGTTTAAATGCAAGTTTAACATGATATGCAAGTTATGCATGCTTATGCAAGTATGTGGATGCTTATGCAAGTATGTGAATGCTTATGCAAGTTATGTGTATGCTTAAATGCATGTTTAATATGTTATGCAAGTTATGAGAATGCTTACATGCAAGTTCAACATGTTATGCAAGATATGTGTATGATAATATGCAAACTCATATGCAACATGTTATGCGAGTCATGTGTATGATAATATGCAAGTTTGGGTTAAATGTAGTTGGGTTAATATATGCTCATATATGCAAGTTGACATCCTCTTAACCCATGATAAAGTTATATGCTAAGATGGGGTTAAACCTATGATATTTGTGATGGATCTTCCCTTTATTACGTCATGAAATGAGAACGATTTACGTGGGGAACGATGGGGTTAATAAATATGTTAATGATTGGGTATGATTAAGCATACCATAAAAATAAATTAACATAAGTGGGAATTTACCTATTGAGTTAGGTCTACCCCATGGGAATTTACCTATTGAGTTAGGTCTACCCATGTTATGAAAAACTTGATATTAATTAGGGATAATTAATATGGGGGTGATTAATTAGGTGTAATTAATCAACTAAGACACGAGGTTGGACCCTTTTGTAGCGGAAGTCTGCCCGGAACCGACCGGCCATCCAGCGGCTACAAATGATTGGCCCAACGTGAGAGGTCTTAGTCATAAATTAAAAACGTGATTAAAGTAAAGACACGAGGTTAGACCCTTTTGATGACAGAAGTCTGCCCGGAACCGACCGACATATCCAGCAGTCATAAAAGACGGTCTAATGTGAGAGGTCTTTATGAGGTCATGATCTTAATTAATTAATTAAGAAACACTTAACCATATTAGCATGTAGAGGGACATGAGGGGTTAAGTGGGTGCCTTGGGTGGCATGTGGAAATCTAGTGGTTGCCTTGGGTGGCAATAGAAAATACGATTAGAATACTTAACCAAGTGAAACATGTAATTAAACATGATTAAAGGGTTAAGTGGGATACACTAGATAAGTGACAAGCTTAGGTGGGTAGCTTGTGGGGGCCCATTTCAACCAATATCCCAAACGTATCTTTGTGGGCTCGACTCTAGTCGAGTGACGGGACACGCATATTGGGCTTGACTATAAGAGGCCAAAACGGGTTAGTGGTGGCAACGCAAGTCCAACGGGTTTCATATGCGTGTGTGGGCCCGGGCTGGTAGATAAGCCGTTGTTGCATCGTGTAGATATAAAGCCGTGCGCCGTTGATATTATCAGGTGGCCACTTTGGGGGAATGATACGCCCCATTGTGGGACCAGCACGGGTATCTACGGTAGGGAGCCGATCGCTGGGGAGTAGTGGGTACACCTAATAAAGATAGGGGCAGACGACACCTATGTAGGGGTACACGAAACTACTGGGTAAAATTACTAAGTACAACTAGTAGAGATAGGGGCAGACGACACCTATGTAGTGGGCTAGGGGTACACGAAACTACTGGGGAAATTTTCTAAGTTCTTGGGAGGGATCAACCTTTAAGTAGGAACGACTGGTGTGGTGCAGTTAGTAATTATCCTTGGGTGGGTAGATGCGTCTTTACAGTTATCTTAGTTTATCCTAAGTCTACCAAGCTGCTTAGTGTAGCCATTCATCCCCAGACATTACCGTAGGTCAAGTTTATGTCTTCTCTGGTTACTTTAATGATTGTATTGTTAAAGTTATAGGACTCGCTCAGACTTATGTCTGACCCCGTTGTTTTTATCTTTTTCCCAACCCTCAGGTCCTACGGTGGATCCTAGCAGTAGTGGAGCTTGATCGGATTGCTGTTCCAGTCATTAGGAGCTTGGATAGATGTAAAGCTCCAGTTACCCAGTTATCTTTTCTTTTGTCCTGGCTATTGTATGAGAGAGTGGGATTATGTACTTCTTTATTTTGATGGATATTGTACTTGACTTTTATTGTGGTTTTATGATGTAACCAGACATGTTTATTTCCGCTGTTATGAGATGATGTTTTAAATTTCAAGTACTAATTATATCTGTCTTGTTGTAATTTTTCTGTTCTATATTCACTAAAATACTCCACCGATGCTATGGCATTCCCTTAGAGAGTGACCATAGTGGGCGTGGGGTGTTACAGATACACAATGATTATCAAGACAAATGAAGACGAAAAAACATTTAAAACAAATCGAGCAACATATGATTCTCGTTATCTGTTCGAATACGGTGAGGATTTTGTTGGCTACGAAGCGTATAAACTTCGTTACAATTGGCTAACCCGTTACGGAACTGATTAGGTAACTCCCTTATTAATTGTAATGTATTTTGAGTTTGCTGTTTGTGTTTGTAATGTATTACGTAAGTGGCTGCCTTGTGTTTGTATTAAGTTTGTATTGGGCTAGAGTTGTATTGGGCTAGAGTGTATTGGGCTAGAGTTGCTGCCATCTCAAAGTTTGTATTAAGTTATTGAAATGTGATTGCGTTCAAGAAGAAAACATGTTATATAATTATCTAGTGATGGTAATTAACAAGAAGATGAATGGTAACTACAACTTAATACAAAAGTTCACAAATACAACAGTACAAATTCCGAAGTTCACATGTACAAGTTAGAGATAACAAATTCCACAAATACTGACGTAAGCGAAGATATAGAAACCATATAAAAAACTCCATCACCAAACCAAAGTCCACAAATACTGTAGTAAGCGAAGATATAGAAACCATATAAAAACCTCCATCACCAAACCAAAGTCCACAAATACAACATCAGTAAAACAAATGGACTTACTACAACAATCAACTAACCATCAGAACAAGTTCAATGCAATACACTACATAATTACGTCAACAAGATACATGAAACCATATAAAAAACTCCATCACCATCACTACACGACTAAAAAGCAATACCTCTATCATCGTCGCTCCCATCGTCATCTTTATCATCATCACCAACATCGTCATCGACGTCGTCGTCTACATCATCCTCATCATCAACACCATCATCATCAACATCAGCATCATCATCAACAGACGCATCGTCGTCCTCATCGGCATAATGGGTTGGCAAATCACCAAGATTAGTTGCCTCATCAAAATCTCTAGTCGAAGACCAACTCGGACCAGCGTGTGTAAACAGCCCCTGAGCCCTAAGTCTCTCTGATAACTCATCGATCTGAGACTCCAACATCTCTGTATGACTAAGATACTGCTGATGCAGCATCTGAGTATGCGAATGGACAAGGGTGACTCTAGACTGATCCAACAAATGTGCGTACTACAGAGATATATGATGTGAATTACTTGTATGAATTCGTTTAAAGAGAACTATTAATAATAACTGTACGTAACTTTAACTATGTAATAACCATACCTGGTATGGAGGGTATAGTCCAGCTGAGGGTACCCCTGGATAATCGGGGTCATCTGGAAACACTATCGGCTGCTCAATAACGGTACCCGAAATGTCGTATGCTCTAAACATACAATCTGGCTCTATCTGCATCGGAGGCTGTGAAAACTGTGACAGAGTAGGGAGAAATGGAACCTGCGGTATCTGAACCCTACCGGCTCCCAAATGAGGTCCTAAATGATCGGAGTTGATCCCCCGAGCATAATCCGGACATAGAAGTCCAGTGGAGCAACTCGATGCCAATAGGAATCGTAATCCCCAAAAATGAAGAAAGGGCCAGTATCAACCCAACCAGCCTGCCGTAGTGCCTGTATGTATTCTGATCCAATCAACCGATGTCTACCAAACATGTCCTCGCAAGGTAAAGGATCTCCGGGTATACGCATATCACTGCTAGTCTGATACGCACATCTCTCGCCCAAATACCATATGGGCAAAAAAGTGGGGGTATGTAAAACCACCCGACGAATAGATAGTGTATATGCAACCGTCATCGGGTGGGTGTCGGTAATAATACCTGCATCTGTCAGATGAGCCAAATGTGAGGCCCAAGGAGTGCGTATCAAATTTCCCCGGCTATGCATGTCCAGCTGTATCCTAGCCTCCATCAACTCATGACGTACAACCACTGGGGCACGAGGTAAGTAATGAATAGCCTCCCACCATCTCATCCGCGGAAAGAACTGCTCACTAACTTGACTCGCCATCTCTACCATGCGTCGATGCATGTTGGCCGTATACTCATAGTACCAAAAGGGAAAAATAAACCACAAAGCCTGCATCTCTCTAACGTCTCCCAACACATACGAATCTAATGCGGAGTACAAATTACCTAATATAGTTGTGCCCTAATCTATCGTATCAAGCTGATCCAACATAGTAAGTGAAGATAGATACCCCAAACGAATGGTACTTCCGTGGTTCGAAAAAAATGTCGAACCAAACAAGTACAATAGAAATGCCCCAGCTACCCCATCCACAAGCTCTGGTCGACAGGAATTAACGGTGATGTACTGCTGGAGGTAAGTCAAAGTAACCGCACCACTACTAATGTGAGACTCATCCAAAAGGGGTAAGAAGACGGAATACAACCGAACCGACTCATACATGTCATCAAAAGAAATCGGTCTCCGATCAATATGACCAATCTCAATACCAGTCAACATATAGAAATCGAGAGGTGTGATACCAAGCTCAAATTCAGAAAAATGAAATGTATGTGTGGTCAGCCACCACCTCTCGCATAGTGCATGTAATAGAGTTCTGTCCAACGACTTAATCAGCCTAATCGATAAAAACTGTCCAGAAGGACTTCGATGCAACCTATCTTTAATAGAAGGGGGGAGTTTGTCATAAAATTTAAGAATGCACTTCGTCCAACTACCTCGACAATGAATGTGATGATCCTATATATAATGAAATAAGGAATGTTTTCCAATTCAGTAACAGTTATTAGGATCGTACGAACATATTAAATGCGCAATACTATAAATAATTAATGTTAAAGTTATACCGGTATCGAGTCAAATGCAGTATCAGCTCTATGCTGATAACCCTCTGGAAGATCGTGAAGGACATGAAGCTCATCTGCTGATACTCCAGGAGCCGGAGGTGTGTGTACTGGACCTGCTTGCTCATCAGAGGGCTTGCATCGAACTCTTCTTCCAACTTTATTAGATCGCGGCGGCATTTCACTTCAATTTTCTATTATAAACAAAATTAAAAAGAGAAGCTTGAGGTGAAAAATTGAGGAAAAAAAATGGCGGAGGGGGGTTTATAGGCGCCAGAATTCTGGCGCCTGTGCTGTAGGCGCCAGGATTCTGGCGCCTACAACATAGGCGCCAGAATTCTGGCACCTGCATTACAAGCGCCAGAATCTGGCGCCTGTAATGCAGGCGCGAGACCAAGGGCTGAATATTCAGCCCTGAATCCGCTGGAGATGCCCTAAGGATTATGATATTTGCAAAGTTCCAACATAATTCATGCAAAGATAAAGTCTTACACATTTCAAAACTGAATATTTTCGGCTATATTTAAGTTTTTAGGCGAAATTCAAAAAAGGAAAGAGTTAGCAATCCACAAAATTCGGAATCTTCCAAACAAATTGATAATTGATTTTTAACTTTCTTCCGGAGTCCGGCTACTTTAAAGGAAATTTTCTCTAGACAAAATCATCTCTCATTGTAAAGCCTAAAAGTATTTACCAAGAAAACTAGTTACACTCTTTTGCTTATTTATCTAAATTTCACTTGCAAAAAACTATTTCTATTTATTTTTTTGTTAGCTTATTAACAAGTAGGGTCAAAAGCTTATTTGTATTCAGAACTTTTTCTAAAGGACGTTTGACTTACAATTAAAAAAATAAATTGATACTTGAGAAGCAAGGAAAAAAGAACTAAGCATCAGTTGTTTTCCTTCTCCACTTTTAAAGAAGGCATCTTTCATAGAGATGGGAGGATCAGTGGTCATATATTTATTTACCCTCGGAAGGAGATATAAATTTGACTTTCTTTGAAACATTGTTCCCTTCTGAAAGGAGAAGAATTCATTACCACTTCCTTCTAGTTGGCTCTACTGATAGCCCCTACTCTGACTAATGCCTTGGCCTTCAAAGCGACTACAAACATTCCCACCATCATGTGCATCATCATTACCATTATCATGCCTTCGCAATATAAATCATTAGGAGTAATGTTATTATCATTATCCTTCTCCTCAGGATCCTCCTCCATGGAGGGAAACGTAAAAGATAGAAGACTCCTCTCGCCAACCACCTCTTTTTAAGGAACGACCTTTGCCTGACGAAGCTCTTCTATCTTATCCTGAATTTTTTTGGTTAGAGATGGATGAAGGGAAGAGAAATCAAAGTCTGCGCTTTTCGTGGCGTTGTCAACATATAATATCAAAAGAGTATTTATGGAAATGTCCCCAATAATTCCTTCATAAGATTCATCCGAAAAACCATTGAGCTTTTTGTTTGCGATAGAAAAGGTATTGAAGACATTTGATAATGATTTTCGCTTTCTTAGGGAGTGTTCCTTTTCGAGAGAGGCCTTTCTACTAAACACCTGGGCTTGTTCATCATTATAATTTTGGAGTTCCATTTTTAAAGCTACGTTTTGAACATGAAGGGATTGTGAAGACTTCTCTGTTGAATCCGCCTCTTTTATGGCCTCACCTCTGGCAGCAATTAGCGTGGATTTTTTTTGGCTTAATCTTCACTTTTAAGCTTTGAAGTTTCCACTTCAGAGCCAGAAGGGTCCTATAGGGAGGGGTATTAATTTTTTAAAAGTTGAAAAAAGAAAAGAAGAATATATATAAAATCCAAAGAAGATTTTTGATAAGAAAAATGGAATACCTTAAGATGATGTTTAAACATAGATCGATCCACAAAAGGAGAGACATGGAAATCTTTGAAAGTAAAAAAGAGAAGGAGAGCTTATGAATATCTTTACTGATTCCTAAAAATCAACTAATGAACCCAAAATAGAGGAACTAAGGAGTCTGGAAGTAGTAGGAGCAAAAGGAACTTAGGGCTCCTTTTGTCCTCTATCTAGAAGAGGTGGAGTATCTAGAACCTCGGTTGCCAAGAGATCATCACATGTTGTAACAATGGTTTCCATCAGAGTCTTACCATCGACGTTAGGCCGGGTATATCTAGTTGACGTTTTTGAAGTTTTAAGAGATGCAGCAATACAATCTCCTTCACCCTCCTCATCCGAATTAACCATACGAGAGTTAGACGCCTTGGCCTTCTTAGCAGCAGACTCTTTAAAGAAGTTTCAATTTTGCTTTTTGAGGCTAAACTCCTGGGTTAGATAACATATAATGTCATAAAGGGGATCCTTGGCTCTAAGGAAATAAGGGTAGGCTTGTAAACAATCGGAGGAGCATAATATACACCATAAGGAATTACTGAAGTGAACTAGTAAAATGAATTTAGTGATGAAATAATCATATTTCATAAAACAATGAAGTTAGAGCTAACAGCCGTGACCAAGAGTAATGGGGATAGAGTGGAAAATTTCCTAAGCTCACTTCGATCTAAATAGTGACCACCTTTGGAAAAGAATTAGATTATGTGGAAAACCAAAGGACCATTTTGCTCATTGCAAGAATACCATAACTTTTTAAAATTTCAAGTCAGCTTTGACCACTTTCCAAGGTTTTCTAAGCCTGCATTCACTCTTTCAATAACCTTTTCACTCTCAACACTTGGGGCCCTTGGAAGAAAGCCTGCAAAGCAAATGAAAATGACGACAATGCACTTTCTTATAGATTTATGGAAGGTATGTTAGCTGAAAACTTAGGCTAATTAACGAGGTCATAAAACACTCTAGAAATGCTAAGAGGACATCTGATAAAAATGAATTGATTCTCCCAATATTTGGATCTGCTAATGCTATCCAAAAACAACTTTTTCGAAGGATTAGCCCTTAAAAAAAAAGTTTTTGTACCGTTTGATATAGCAATACGTACCAATTGTTCCAGGGCAAAAGGTTCCAAAGATGCCCCCCTGGATTCTATGGAAATAAGCTCCAACCATAAAAAAAATGTATAAGCATTCGGTAAATGCAGAATGGGAGCCATATGCAGATGCTGATGGAATTGAGGAATATAACATGGAAATATCAGAAGAACCTATGCCAAATATTGGTAGTAGTATAAGAAAAGTGTCCCTCTAGAGGACTGTTGAAGTGGCCTCGGCTAGAGGAGGAATGCCATCGTCTCTTGACATGCCGAAGTCTTCCATGACTGCACCTACCTCCTTCCTTGAGGTGACTAGGGAATGTTTTGGCATAGCTGTAATCTTCTGTAAAGCCTTTCCTGGGTTGATAAGGAAGATCTTTTGTAATGACCCGCATTTTCCAAGGGTAATATAATTAATTTATTTAATTATATATATCGTGATGTAGGGAATTAAATCGTCGTTAATTAAATAACATGGAATATTTAATTAAATTAAATAATTAAAATAATATATTTAATTCAGAAATAATCAAAAATATTGGAAATCACAATATTCTATGAACGGAGTCATCCCTAAGATTTAATTCAGCTTAGAGTTGAATTATATTGACGAATATATTCAATCGACAACAGTTTGAATGTATAATTATAATATAATTAAAATAGAGCACGTAACGACGCGGTAGTTTGCTATTTGGCGATTTGAACTTCAACTGAATGTACAGGATTCGTTTTAAATCGGATTTCTGTGAAACAAGAAACGTACGGAGCTGGTGGAGTATATCTTTCTAGTGGAAGAGAAAAATAGGGATTTCGTCGTGTAGATTTTGATTTATGTCCAAATCAAATTTCAGAAAATTCGCTGTGAAATTCCTTTATAATTTGCAATGCTTTATTTGCGTTATAAAAGGGTTTTCAATATATTTAAATATCGGGTCGTTACAGTTGGTATCAGAGCTTAAGTTAAGAATTACTTGGCTCTGTGGCGTGACTCGGTAGAGATAGGGTTAGTAATACCCTAGATTGAGTTGAGTGTATATATACGAGTGCGTATTTGTATTCGATATAAAATGGTTTTATATTGGGGAGATTCATTGGTTGAGTTGTTTATGAGTTCTGGTCGATCAGTTTGATCCACTGTATCGGTAGGAGTAAATAAATACTTGAATACGATGGACCGACACAGTATGGATATGTAATATATTATCATATATTAGATATATTGGTTGTAATTATAATCGAATGAGATTATAAAGTGAAATGGTTACATATGACCGATCAGAATTGATATAAGTAAAATATATGGAATTGAAATGAATTAAATCTGAAATTAAAGTCAGAATTGAAATTAAAAACTGGAAATTAAGATAAGTGTTTGAAATTGAATCTGGATTAGATATATGTGAATTTTAAAATCCTGGGAGGTTTTAAATTTATTTTAATAAGGACATTTTGAACTAATTCAAGATGGAAGTGTTTAAGTTGGAGTTTTGAAAAGAAATATAGTATTGAACTCACTTTGATCGCTGGAAAATAATTCTGATGATGGTGTACACGTCATCAGTGTGATTTTTCGAGTTGTAAGTGACCCCAAGATTTTATTTTCAAATCTGTTTTGCGAAAACAAGTTTTTGAGAATTCAAAGGTTTTGAATTGGTATTATAATTTCGAATTGATTTGAAAGAAACACAGGAATTTAAGTTCTGGAATTAAAAATTTAACAAATGAAGTTAAATAAAATGAGATGGTAAAAATAAATTGAAATTTAACTTGAACAGAGTTAAATAGATTTGAATTGGATTAGAGAATAATCCGTTATGGAATTGGGTTGATGAGTTAAGAATTTGATATTGGGGTTCGAATAAAATTCGGTTTGGATTTGAGGATATGAACTGATTGGAATTTGATTGAGATAACACTGGTATATGCTGAGTTGATAGCATATGGAAGTGGTAGGGATATAATGATATGCCCAACAAAAAGGTACAAGTTTATATTTTATATGAGTTTGAAATTTACGAGCCGAATTGGCAAGCCGTTTGGCATTTTGATTTTCTTTTAGGTTGAAGAAGGCCCAGAGAGGCGAGTTGGAGTTGAGCTATTGACAAGTACAAAGGAGGTGCTGGTGAAATTTTTCGAAAATTTAAAGTGTTAGAATTTTTTTAGAATTTTTGAAAATTTTAGTTAGTTGGAAAAAATTAATATTTTGGTCGATACTAATTGGTTCAGTTGAAATCAGAAATAAGGGGTAAACAAATCTTAGGAGTTCCAATATATAGGGTCGTCCTCTAACTTAGCAATTTCGAGGACGAAATTATTTTAAGTGAGGAAGAATGTAATGACCCGCATTTTCCAGGGGTAATATAATTAATTTATTTAATTATATATATCGTGATGTAGGGAATTAAATCGTCGTTAGTTAAATAACATGGAATATTTAATTAAATTAAATAATTAAAATGATATATTTAATTCAGAAATAATCAAAAATATTGGAAATCACAATATTCTGTGAACGGGGTCATCCCTAAGATTTAATTCAGCTTAGAGTTGAATTATATTGACGAATATATTCAATCGACGACAGTTTGAACGTATAATTATAATATAATTAAAATAGAGCGCGTAACGACGCGGTAGTTCGCTATTTGGCGATTTGAACTTCAATTGAATGTACAGGATTCGTTTTAAATCGGATTTCTGTGAAACAAGAAACGTACGGTGCTGGTGGAGTATATCTTTCTAGTGGAAGAGAAAAATTGGGATTTCGTCGTGTAGATTTTGATTTATGTCCAAATCAAATTTCAGAAAAGTCGTTGTGAAATTCTTTTATAATTTGCAACGCTTTATTTACGTTATAAAAGGGTTTTCAATATATTTAAATATCGGGTCGTTACATCTTTTGACTTCAGGAATGATGTATAAAGTAACTTTCTCCAATGTGATTACCTTTTTGCCCATGAAGCTGCCAAGTGACATCATTTCACAATAATTGATATAAAATAGATTCGTTGTTATCCCCTTTGAAAGGATCTAGGGTTAATTGATAATATGAATATAGACATATTTTAGAAGAGGATGATAATTTGAATTATTTTCATAGCATTAGAACTAAATTAAAACCATTAAGATACTCGTGGATAATTAATGAATTACCCTTCAACCAGGAAAAAATTGTCTAAATATGGCAGAAAAATATATCAAATCTTTGAAATAGGATCACGATGGTGTTTGGGAATGAAAATGGATTTTGAAAAAGTCAAAGGATATTCCATGAGTATCTTATCCTTTTAATTATCTAGATATATTATGGATAATGGGCCTAATCCGATTTTGAAAAAGTCAAAGGATATTCGAATCATTTTCCAATTTCAACAAGAAAATCTCAAATTTCAAAACCCTATTTAGGAACTGGAGAGTGGTTAAAAGTCAAGACTGAAACTAAGCATATGTTTGTCTCAATTTGTAGTTGATCAGATCGAAATAAGCTTGGATTTCTAAATGTTTTGATACTTATGCTAGGAAATTATGATTTTAGGTACGTTATGACATAGAAATGCGCTATTTATAAAGAATAGAAAAGAAAACAAATTCGAATATTTGATTACATCTAACCATCCACGTAGAAATCTCGAAAGGTAGAAAAAAAAATCAAAAAGCTCTAAAATGAAGAACTGCGGCTTCTTAAATCAAGAACACCCCTTTACTAGCGGATGTGGAGGAACGTTAACACTAAAATGGTTAATCAAGAGCCTAGAGCAAAGCAACAATAAAGGGACGTCGAGAGAAAATAACTTCCAGTCGAGGAAAATGCACTACATCATAATTTACTTTTGTTGACGAAACGAGCAAAGGAGTCCTTTCGACAAGTGCAAGCCCCTTCGATAAAATCAAAGGGAATATCTTCTAAAACTACAACCTGTTAACAAAGCAATAGGAAACTGGTTCGTCGTTGCCTAACTGAATGTATTCTTAGATTGATTAAGGGGGATTGTCCCGGTTATATAATCCAATAATAGATTCTCTCTTTGCATGAAAAACAAGCCCTTCGGAACCCATAATGCAGAAGATTTTCAAAGGAATATTCATTAATACATGTAGCAAGCCTTTTAGTCAAGATTGCCTTCAACAAATCCGAAAGCTTGGAAAGAAGTCCTTATCAAAAGGACATACTCCCGCCACAGGCCCGTCATCTTTAGCCTAAAACGTATCTGAAAGCGTAAGCTATAAAATCCTAAAGCTGCTTTTATTATGCCTTCAAGTCAGCATCAATGAAAGCACTACGGCATTTGCTTTAAGGCAGAAGAGGGAACCAACCCGCATTAATAATATGACCCTAAAGGTCTGGAATCATGGACAGATTTTTTGATTTGCTTATTTTTTATAATATTCTGGGTTGGAAACTCTAAATTAACAATCAATTTAGGGATTTTAGGAATTGTCAATTCTAAGTCTTTGTACTGCTCAAAGTTATTAATAAAGAGGAATTTTGCATCAATTAAGGTAATATAAAGGTAATTGTCAAATTATTATTCTATTTTGATTTTGCAGGTTTTGAACTCCAAATGCTAAAAAAAGGATAAACTAGTTAAGTAACTATAGACACAACCGAAAGGGTCTAATGAGTAGAACCAGATAACCAAAACTGATCCTAGGGACCTAGTACTGAGAATATCTAAGACATGAAACTCGTTGAAGATTATAAAAAAATATGAACTTCTAAACTTTTCTGATAACCTCCTAGTAACAGATTTACTTAGGGATGTTAACCCCTA
Source organism: Allium sativum (assembly GCA_030737875.1). Lineage (NCBI taxonomy): Eukaryota > Viridiplantae > Streptophyta > Magnoliopsida > Asparagales > Amaryllidaceae > Allium > Allium sativum. The sequence goes on along the minus strand of CM060913.1, from coordinate 142,552,530 downwards.
TGAAAGAATGTGATTGTGGTATGGGGACCCGATACCCCATGTTTTTTCAAAAAGCTATTTATAAAAGGAATGAGTCTAGGTTACACCTTCGAACAGTGATGCTAATCTACATGAATAATCATCCCTAGCGAGGTTAAGGCTTGCATTTGATAACTTCAAGGCGGTTCAGTCAAGAATTGTCCCTCCGACAACTATAAATTTAAGATAATAAAATCAGCGAATAACGAAGAAAGACTCTCATCAGAATAATTTAGATTAAGTCAATAGGAATTCATATTTCTCTCATATAACTTTCAAAATTAAGGGAATTTCAAGGCAATGGCTTCAGACATCTAACTATTATCTTTGTTTCAACAGGGACAAGCTTTAAGGAAGTATCAGAGTCACCTAAGATAAATTCATATATGGTAAAAGTGAATCTTTTCATTTACAATATTGTTCAATTAGTTTACATCGATTCTCTGATACCATATTCATACACACATTTGATTAGTTAATCCACAATTTTACTTTAATAAGTTGATCCACAACTATTTTGTTAGTTAATCCACAAGTGGATTAACTTAAAATTTTCGTTAGTTAATATTTACATCAACGATCTCTCTGTGCAAATACATAACTACATCAATAACCTATATTGCGGTTGTGGTCTTCCTAATTTCCTTCCAAATACCTTAGTTTTGTTATAGCACCATGGCATCTCTTAATCTCCTCGGTATTCGAGGCTGCTTCAACTTCCAGGTGGCTCTGGACTGCCCCTTGCCTTCTTTCTCTCCCCAGTGGCCTCCTGATCTACCTGTTACTGTCCCTCCTCGTTGCCGCCTACCCTTTCCATTTCCTCGTCCATCCATTATTCGCAGCGCCCCCGCTCGACACATTCTGCCTTGGATATGCAACCGCATGCGGGCTACCTTCCTGCCAAACACCTCTGTGGTAGTCCCCGAAAGCGGCTTGTGCTGGCGTAGCCATCATCCCTGATTGTTGAAGCTATTAGGGACTTTGTGGTTTGAGATGCTATCGGATGATGATGATCATCGTATGATTGTCGTACTTCAGTCTTTAAGGATTTACGGAGCAAATTCTTTCAGACAATAGTTCAATCCACCAGGTGCAAATAGATTATCGAACTATTGACTTTCAGGATTCAATAAAGCCTTGGAACAACGAAATCAGATTCAAAGTTTGTACGGCTTTGATTCGATCCAGAACACTGTAGTTTATAATTTCTAATGATGCAAGAATGTGAGTGGAACGAAGAGAAGAAGAAGAACAACAATCTGCAATGTTTTCTGAATTTTGCAACACCTTGGAGGCATCACAAAATCGTAGCATTTGAAACGCTTGAACGGTGTTGCAGATCTGATAGAGGAAGAAGAAGATAGGCCCGAGAGTGAATTTGCAACAAATCTGAGCATGGCTATTTATATCATGCAGATGAATACATCCTTTCATGAGCAGACGCGGCTGCAATAGTCATTTCTGGTACTGTTCAAAGTGTTGCATCGTTTTGCTTTGAATTCAAACTATCATGCCCTTTCCGTTTGCAACATTCTACAGCGTCGCGAATATTCAAATGCGTGCCATTATTCAAAAATACAAGTCCAAGCCCGTTAGTTAGTCCCCGGCCCAATGGATCATGAGACCCTATGAGCCCCAAGGCCTATCTTTTGACACTTTAAATATTAACAACCATGTCATGTTCATGCCATTGCTTTATCTCTCCCTCTTCTTTCTTTTGATATGATACATTAAGCCTTTGTATATATAGAGGCATACCCATACATATTCTCCAATGTGGGACAAAGAGCATGTCATATTCCTTCTTCCTTTTTTCTTACTTCTCTTCAAAAATAAAACCCCATACCCAAAGCATGAATTTGAAAATTTCTCAACTATCTCCCCCAATTTTCAAAATAAAGAAAATAAATAAAGAGGACGGCTGAATCACTAGTGTGACTTCCTATATACCCAAGTGGGATCAAGCCTATATAGTTCTAAGGTCAAATTTTGCATCATCGTGGAAACAACATATAAATAAAAGGTATCTTTTGGATTTGAACCTTTAATCAGTGTAAATCATTCAAAGTTCTATCGAGATTTTATGGTGAACGAATCTTGAACCAAGTATCCCTTAATGATAAAATCAGAACAATCACACATGTTGTATTCCTTAGTTAGAGTGTTCTGTATTGCTCAACATGTTAATGGTCATGTGCTTTAATCCTGGTTCATGAGTCTACTTTAGAAAACGGTCTTACTTTCTTAGGAAACATCCTGATTTCCATACTGATATAGGTAAGTCTCTTAAGGTGTTTCTGCGAGACACCTTTTAAGGTTTCTAGACTTATTAAGGATATGTATCCAACCTTTATTCATGTAGAATCCAACACTAAATATTATGGGATAATTGATTTAGTGTTCCATAATCATACTCTTAACTTGTTGGTACCCATAGAACTTTGTCTATCCTTTTCAAGACACAAGTTGAGTCTCTGCTAAGGATGATCAATCTTCATTCACAGACCTTAGTCCCATTCCTTTTGACTTTATAAGAACAAAGCCTTTGGAAGAACTTTTGTGAGTAGGTCAGCCAAGTTTTTCTTCATTTCAACGTAGTCAATAGTTATAACTCCACTTTTGAGAAACTGTCTAACCATTTGATGTCATAGACTCACATGTCTAGACTTTCCATTATATGTCTTATTAGATACATTATATATCGTTGCTTGATTATCACAGTTAATCTAGACTGCTGGAGATGGCTTCTTCCACAATGGGATTTCGATTAATAGATTTCTAAGCCATTCTTCTTCCTTACATGCATATGCTAATGCAATCAATTCTGACAACATAGTTGAATCAGATATACAGGTCTACTTCTTGGAAGCCGAAGATACAGCAGCACCTCCTAATGTAAATATCCATCCAGTCGTAGACTTGGATTTGGATTCTACTTTGTTCCAGGTTGCATCACTATATCCTTCTATTACAGCAGGATATCCTTTATAAGATAAACCATAATTAATGGTTCCATTCAAATAAGCCAAAACTCTAGAAATAGCTTTCCAGTGTTTGAAACCTGGATTACTCGTAAATCGACACAATGCACTTATAACTTGTGCTATGTCGGGTCTAGTGCAATGCATAACATACATAAGAGTCCCAATAACACGAGAATATTCCAATTGAGAAATGGTACGTCCAGCGTTCTTTTCCAACTTACTTGGATCTAAAGGAGTTGGTGTTGGTTTGTCATCATACTGACCATACTTCTCTAGTAACTTCTCAATGTACTGAGATTGGGTTAGTAATAACTCCCCCGCTTTCCTAGTGATTTTAGTTCCTAAAATTACATCAGCCTCTCCTAGATCTTTCATATCAAATTTAGAAGATAAAAAATTTCTAGTTTCGTTCACACAGGATATATTGGAACCAAATATTAGTATGTCATCAACGTATAAACATATTATAACATAACCATTGTTATCCGATTTACTATAAATACATTTATCTGCATCATTAACAATGAATCCAAATGACAGTGCAACTTTGTCAAACTTCTCATGCCATTGCATTGGAGCTTGCTTGATGCCATAAAGAGATTTGACTAATTTACAAACTTTCTTCTCTTGGCCTGGGTTTATAAAACCTTCAGGTTGTTCCATGTATATCTCTTCTTCTAAATCTCCATTTAGAAAAGCTGTCTTTACATTCATTTGATGTATGACCAGGTTATGAATTGATGCAAGTGTTATTAAATAGCATATGGAAGATATGCGAGCAATTGGAGCATTTGTATCAAAATAATCTACTCCTTGTCTTTGTTTATATCCCTTAGCAACTAGTTTGGCTTTAAAATTATCAATGGATCCATTTGTATTCAACTTTTTCTTGAATATCCATTTACATCCTATTGTTTCAGGAGGTAAATCAGATAAAACAAAAGTTTGGTTTAACATTATGGAATTCATTTCATCATTGATAGCATCTTTCCAAAAATTAGAATCTCTAGATGTAATGTCCCGTATTTTCTGACCATTGATTTGAAATATTTTATTAAAAATAAGGATTTATATGTATAATCGATATCGTTTAACCCAAATTTTTGAATGACGAATTTTAATCCATCTTAGTCTTGTTTGAAGTTTTCGTTTTGAATATATTCGAAAATAATGGTTTATTTTTATTTCTCAAAAAGCTTATCAATATATGTGAACCTTTATCACTGTAAATCGTCGAATTAATAATTGGTATAGATAAACTCATTCACTTTCACATAGCTCATCTTGTCCCTTTTAAAGTTGTTGATTAAGAGTATAAGTAAATTAAATATTAACAAATATTACTTAGCCGGTTTAATCCACAAGTACTTATTAAAATTAAAGTGGTTTGAACAGAATGAGTTATTGTACATTTGCGTCGTCAACATACAATAGAATATTTGGTCTTAACATTACAGAATTGTATAAGGCTCAACTCATTTAAGTAACAATTAATACAAAACAGATTTCCAAATAAAACATTAAGTGTTATTTACATCCATTATTGGCATAATAAACAGATAATACTAAAGACAATACAACAGGAAAAAAAATAGCAAAGGAAACAATATATATGTATGGTCTTGTCGCTCCTGAATCTCCATCCTGTTTAGTCACAGTAGGACCTGAAAAGGGAAAACAGAAAGCTATGAGTAGCTAGCTAATATGTATAGATATAGAGTTGGAAATTTTCAAAAAAAGAAAGATACCATATGTAAACAGTAGAATGCAAAAATCTAATCAAACAAAAACAGTACATAGATCATGCAAGAGGAAAACATAAATTATGTATATATTCTGCATCAAACCATCAATGCAGAATAGCCAAGAAAGAAAACAATTATGTACATTGTTGTCTGTACAATGCAAAACAAAGGTAAGGCAATTCAAATTCAATCCTAGTACAACAAACATACCATGTTCCTTTCACCAAAACAGTGAATCAACAGTGAGCCTAACTGTTGGAAACAGGGAATAAACAGCTAGAAGAAGAAAAGAAGAAAATAGTAATAAAATCCAAAGTATGTAGCAAAATAAATGGCATAAATAAATAAAACTATCTGTTTTCATATCAAATTGGTCACCATCATGTTCAGAGTTGTGAGAAGTCGGCCAATGGAAAATGTAAAAAGAAAAATATAGAAATCAAAAACTCAAATATCTCATACGAATATCCATGAGATTTTCTGCCAAATGAAATAAACAATCCGATAACTGTGTACACACAGACATGGCCATACGACGATATAAAATGCAAATCTGCATATTAAACAATTCAATAGACACTGTGCAGTGTAACCTAACCTACATAGAGGCAGTACGTTTGTGTAGTTGTGCAGGATTGCACATGGGAAAATATAACACAATGTTCGCTTCAAACAAGACAAGACAGTGAATATGTCTCAACCATTTAATGACTGAATCTAATCTACATAGGGGAAGTTCAATCCATGTGCATATCTGAACAGAACAGTATGTGAAATGGCAATATAAAGTCTTCATATTGCTGCTAAAGTACCACAGTCCATCACACGGACATCGACATTTTTGACATCAACATTTCAATCACTAACAACTGTAAATGAAAAAAGGGAACACATAGGATCTAAACACAGCTAAACCTAAGCCTAGGATGTAACAATTCGAGTTTTACAGTGACCTCATAAGGATCGTTCACAACTATAAATACATGGTAGGTTCAACCGCAAACAAAAATCAACTCAGTTCGGATTGAACAAGAAATTCGAAACCATAGAAATCAAAACGGAAAAGAATAAGAGGAATTTAAAAATACTTAGCTGCTGCGTTGGGTCTTCGGTCTCTGGGATGGCGGAGAAATGGAAGGCGAGGTTGTTGAAGCGAGGGGCGTCCGCTTTACTAAGGGGAGTAGCGATGGAAGGGAGTAGGATTTAGGGTTTTTCCATTTTCTCTGAAACTTGTGTGGCGGCGGAAGGTTTGAAACCGATTGAGGGTTTGGAAATGATGAAGGACCGATTGTTTTAGGGTATAAGGTAGTGGATGCGGCTCAGAAACGTAGTGGGCTGGACCAAGAAGTAAGGCCCAATTTTATTTTATTTAAAGTTAATTAGTCTAATGTTTTTATAAAATTCAAATATTTATTTCGAACACGTTTGTGGTCAGAATTCGACGAAACGAAAAATGTCGGGACCGTGAAAACGAGTACTGCATGATGAATGAGACCGGGCAGGGCAGGCAGCAGTTGGATTTTTCAGAAAAATGAAATGTCAATCAATTCAACTGGAAAACAAGCCGATTTACCGACGAAACGAAACAAAGGTGAGTTAAACTCACTCAGTTATTTCCCGCTTATATTTTATAAGTTGGGTTTTTATTTTTGTGTGCTATGGTTGCTCATGATTGACTGATTGCTGATATATATTTTGTTATTGTTGAACTGATGGAATTAAACGCCGTTTAATTTCAGTAAAACCGAATCGTTATTTTTAACGATTAGTCCCAGTTAAGGTAAGTTACCTTATTGGTCACGTTCATTAAATAAACGTGTTTTAATAAATGAATTGGTTGATTGATTGTGGTGATTGATATTAAATTGTCGTTATAGACTGCTATGAGACCAGTATTGAATTGTTTGATTGGATGGTTGAATATTGACCTGAAATTCAATATTTGTTTGGTTTAAATAAATGGGTATTATTGGTTGAGTGATCGGCATTACATGGCCTATGAATTAACCGTCGATCTACCGTCAGGTAAATCGATGAGATAAAGTTATAAGATTTATTCTATAACTGAAAATGGATTTTTTTAAATCTATTATTTGAATTAAAGAATGGAAAAAAACAAATAAATATTTATTATTTATTTATTGAATTTATAATTGGTTTTTAGATGATTTTATAAAGTGATAAAAGAAGGGTTATATAGAACCATGTTTTATAAACGAAATTATAAAAAGGAATGAGGTGTAAAGGATTTATAAATATTACTCAATAAAGGAATTAGAGGAAGTTTACGAGATAAGACTGTAATAGAAAGGGTTAGAAGTGATGTGGTAAGAAATAGGATTTTAACAAAAATCCAGGTGATGAGATGTATCGTTTAGAAAAGGAAAAGGAAGACGAGATATTTTATAAATAATCTTCTTAATTAATGACTTAAGAATTTTGGTTATACTCGAGACGGAAGTTTTAAAAGATAAGAAGTTTTATCGATAAGATAGTTAAATGAGGTGTATTCGATATTAACATAAATATCTGTTTGAGTTACAACTGATGTTTATCTAAAGGTAAGACCGTTGTTGATCAAGGTCTGAGAGATAAATAAATACCCCAACTTGAACGACCTCGAGATTATCTAAGAATGATATTAGTTGTAATATGAAAGGAGGGAAATAATAACGAGATGAAAGGGTCGAGGATATATATAAATGAGTTTTTCCGAGTACCGGGAGTGAAAAGAATTTGGTGTTTATAAATGTCCAAGGTGAAATAAATAAAAAGGGAAATGGTGGGAAATTAAAAGTGGTACTTTCGAAATGGAAGGAAATGGAAAAAATCAAGTTTTGAAATGAATTCATTTACAGAAATGAAAGTGGATCAACATATGCAAGTAATGAAATGAAAAGTGGGTTTGTAATATAAATTGAGTTGATTTTCCAATAAGGGAAAATGAGTGGTAATGGTTGAGTAAGGAATTGAATATCATATTTTCTTAAATATGAAAATGAAATGGTTGAAACAAGAACCTGACGTCAAATAAGTTATATTTGAAATGTTTAAGAGTTAGAAATTAACCATCGTTAATCGTTTTGAATTAAAGAGGCCATGTGGTGTTGTACTGAACTGGTAAGCTCATGTCATTCACACAATTATTTATTTGATAGTTAAAACACCGACTATCAAACCTGACCATACGATCGTTGGTACGGAAAGACCGGGATCGAATATATATTCGAAAACCATTCCGACCAGCGAATACGTGAAAGAAGATTATTGAAGATGGAGCAATGGAAGACCGTTGATCTTCTTGAGCGGAAGAACTACTGATTGGATTTCTCTAGTTTAGCGGCCGGAGATATTTCAACAGTGATTCTGTCGTGATTGGAATCTACGGATTGCAAGGACTTCTCGCTACTGATCGGTAGGGTGATTCCTGGGATGTAGTAGGAGGGTACCTTCGGTTCATCCTGTTCCTGGATGACTTGTATGGACGAGTGTCTGACAGAGTATTTCCAAAGGGGTCACGTACGTTGATTTCTTCAAACGTATTTCTGTTGATGGCGGAGGAGGCCGTACACCTTCTCTTAGCTGACCGTAGAGTATTTTTGTGGATATCAATTAGTGATATCCGGAGGATCTGACGATGTGGCATTCAAAGTGTATGATGATCAGATGTGTTCTGACCTCAAGCCTCATCAACCGGGAGATGACAGAAATCGGGCAGGCAGCATGGCTATGTGGGTCGCTCCCATTAGGGTGTATAATCACCTATCTAGAGAAATTCCTTTTGTTTCTTACTATATCGATTCTGCCCATTCGGGAACGGTGGTTTGAGTCCAACCGTTGGTGATATACATTCGATACACTCAAGAGAAATGAGTGGTCAGTCATGTATGGGCCGGGTTGCAAGACGTTCTTGTTGAACCCTGTGTATTCGCCTCTAGAGATACACGTGCGGAAGGTGGTCCCATACCTTGTCAAGTTGGAAATCCAATATCCAATAAGCGCCGCGGTTTTGGTTTGTATACTATATACGGGGAGCGTGAGATGCAAGCGTTCCTCTAGATTGTTATTATATTTGTATTTAGACATTATTATAATATCAGAAAAGATATTGTTTTCAAAACTGTTTTGGATCATCGTAAGGTAAAAACCGTCCGTGTTTATGTGTGGATTCGGTCTTACGATTATCCTTTTCTTTTGAAAAGATTTTGAACTTTAAAATCATGATTGGATGATTACCCTTAATATTGTGCGAGTTTATCTCACTCTGGTTCACCAGACTGACCCGGTGTTTTGTAAATGCTCGGGTTAGCCCGGGTTTGCAGGTTCAGGTTATTGAACACTACGAAAGACGTGCTGGAGAAGTCCAAACATAGTTAGTGTTATTCCGCTGTGTTGTATAAGGGCAGATTATTATGACTGTCCAGGTGTGTTGATATACTCTGATGATTGTAAGTTTTATTTAAAGCTCTCAATAAAGATTTATTTCTATATTATATTTTGTTCCGCTGCGATGTGAGACTCTGTGATGTGTTCTTCTCCTTCTCCTATTCTTATATTTCTTTCTTCCTTACCTCATCCTCTAAGTCCATTCATTAACAATCCGGTGTTCTCGGTGTTTGAAAGGTCGGCATGAGATACAGTAAAGGTATTTATGTCGATTTTCGAAGCCGAAAACCTGGGTCATTACAGTTGGTATCAGAGCTATTGGTTTAGTAATAACCTTGGCTCTGTGGCGTAACTCGATAGAGATGGGGTTAGTAATACCCAAGATCGAGGTTGAGTGTATATATATGAGAGCGTATTTGTAAATTTTATATACAAATGTTTGTATTGTGTTGCTCGATCGGTCCAAGTATTGAAAAGCATTGAACTGGTAAGGAACACAATATCGTTTTGTAAAAGGGGTAAATGAAATAATTTTACCCGAAGTTTATTTTTGTATAGAAAAAAAGAAAAATAATTTTCTCAAATTATTTAGATATGGTGTGTTGACTGATTTGAATAGGATTCGAAAATTTGGTTAAAATTTTGAAATTGGAACTTAACTGGGTTAAGTGAAATCGAATTAAATCATTAATAATGATATTGAAAATAAATTTAAGAAATGGTGTTGAAAATTCGAATTAAATTTGGAAATTTAATGAATAATAATCAAATAGAAATCAATCGAATATAAATCAGTTGGGATTCAAATATGTTGAATTCAATTAAATAGAAATATTGAATGTGGAGTAGGTTGATTTAGTTAAGTGGTTGTACCTTGATTGTTGATTGATGACTGTTTGCTTGTTAGATTGACTGAGTAAAATTCATGGTTTAATGTAGAATTAAATAAATTGAAACCCGGGAAAAATTGAAGTGTTATTTAAATATATTGAGAATTACTGGAATTTACCACATTTTCTTACCTTAGCAATTTCGAGGACGAAATTATTTTAAGGGGGGAAGAATGTAATGTCCCGTATTTTCTGACCATTGATTTGAAATATTTTATTAAAAATAAGGATTTATATGTATAATCGATATCGTTTAACCCAAATTTTTGAATGACGAATTTTAATCCATCTTAGTCTTGTTTGAAGTTTTCGTTTTAAATATATTCGAAAATAATGGTTTATTTTTATTTCTCAAAAAGCTTATCAATATATGTGAACCTTTATCACTATAAATCGTCGAATTAATAATTGGTATAGATAAACTCATTCACTTTCACATAGCTCATCTTGTCCCTTTTAAAGTTGTTGATTAAGAGTATAAGTAAATTAAATATTAACAAATATTACTTAGCCGGTTTAATCCACAAGTACTTATTAAAATTAAAGTGGTTTGAACAGAATGAGTTATTGTACATTTGCGTCGTCAACATACAATAGAATATTTGGTCTTAACATTACAGAATTGTATAAGGCTCAACTTATTTAAGTAACAATTAATACAAAACAGATTTCCAAATAAAACATTAAGTGTTATTTACATCCATTATTGGCATAATAAACAGATAATACTAAAGACAATACAACAGGAAAAAAAATAGCAAAGGAAACAATATATATGTATGGCCTTGTCGCTCCTGAATCTCCATCCTGTTTAGTCACAGTAGGACCTGAAAAGGGAAAACAGAAAGCTATGAGTAGCTAGCTAATATGTATAGATATAGAGTTGGAAATTTTCAAAAAAAGAAAGATACCATATGTAAACAGTAGAATGCAAAAATCTAATCAAACAAAAACAGTACATAGATCATGCAAGAGGAAAACATAAATTATGTATATATTCTGCATCAAACCATCAATGCAGAATAGCCAAGAAAGAAAACAATTATGTACATTGTTGTCTGTACAATGCAAAACAAAGGTAAGGCAATTCAAATTCAATCCTAGTACAACAAACATACCATGTTCCTTTCACTAAAACAGTGAATCAACAGTGAGCCTAACAGTTGGAAACAGGGAATAAACAGCTAGAAGAAGAAAATAGTAATAAACAACCAAAGTATGTAGCAAAATAAATGGCATAAATAAATAAAACTATCTGTTTTCATATCAAATTGGTCACCATCATGTTCAGAGTTGTGAGAAGTCGGCCAATGGAAAAATGTAAAAAGAAAAAAATAGAAATCAAAAACCCAAATATCTCATACGAATATCCATGAGATTTTCTGCCAAATGAAATAAACAATTCGATAACTGTGTACACACAGACATGGCCATACGACGATATAAAATGCAAATATGCATATTAAACAATTCAATAGACACTGTGCAGTGTAACCTAACCTACATAGAGGCAGTACGTTTGTGTAGTTGTGCAGGATTGCACATGGGAAAATATAACACAATGTTCGCTTCAAACAAGACAAGACAGTGAATATGTCTCAACCATTTAATGACTGAATCTAATCTACATAGGGGAAGTTCAGTCCATGTGCATATCTGAACAGAACAGTATGTGAAATGGCAATATAAAGTCTTCATATTGCTGCTAAAGTACCACATTCCATCACACGGACATCGACCTTTTTGACATCAACATTTCAATCACTAACAACTGTAAATGAAAAGAGGGAACACATAGGATCTAAACACAGCTAAACCTAAGCCTAGGATGTAACAATTCGAGTTTTACAGTGACCTCATAAGGATCGTTCACAACTATAAATACATGGTAGGTTCAACCGCAAACAAAAATCAACTCAGTTCGGATTGAACAAGAAATTCGAAACCATAGAAATCAAAACGGAAACGAATAAGAGGAATTTAAAAATACTTAGCTGCTGCGTTGGGTCTTCGGTCTCTGGGATGGCGGAGAAATGGAAGGCGAGGTTGTTGAAGCGAGGGGCGTCCGCTTTACTAAGGGGAGTAGCGATGGAAGGGAGTAGGATTTAGGGTTTTTCCATTTTCTCTGAAACTTGTGTGGCGGCGGAAGGTTTGAAACCGATTGAGGGTTTGGAAATGATGAAGGACCGATTGTTTTAGGGTATAAGGTAGTGGATGCGGCTCAGAAACGTAGTGGGCTGGACCAAGAAGTAAGGCCCAATTTTATTTTATTTAAAGTTAATTAGTCTAATGTTTTTATAAAATTCAAATATTTATTTCGAACACGTTTGTGGTCAGAATTCGACGAAACGAAAAATGTCGGGACCGTGAAAACGAGTACTGCATGATGAATGAGACCGGGCAGGGCAGGCAGCAGTTGGATTTTTCAGAAAAATGAAATGTCAATCAATTCAACTGGAAAACAAGCCGATTTACCGACGAAACGAAACAAAGGTGAGTTAAACTCACTCAGTTATTTCCCGCTTATATTTTATAAGTTGGGTTTTTATTTTTGTGTGCTATGGTTGCTCATGATTGACTGATTGCTGATATATATTTTGTTATTGTTTAACTGATGGAATTAAACGCCGTTTAATTTCAGTAAAACCGAATCGTTATTTTTAACGATTAGTCCCAGTTAAGGTAAGTTACCTTATTGGTCACGTTCATTAAATAAACGTGTTTTAATAAATGAATTGGTTGATTGATTGTGGTGATTGATATTAAATTGTCGTTATAGACTGCTATGAGACCAGTATTGAATTGTTTGATTGGATGGTTGAATATTGACCTGAAATTCAATATTTGTTTGGTTTAAATAAATGGGTATTATTGGTTGAGTGATCGGCATTACATGGCCTATGAATTAACCGTCGATCTACCGTCAGGTAAATCGATGAGATAAAGTTATAAGATTTATTCTATAACTGAAAATGGATTTTTTTTAAATCTATTATTTGAATTAAAGAATGGAAAAAAACAAATAAATATTTATTATTTATTTATTGAATTTATAATTGGTTTTTAGATGATTTTATAAAGTGATAAAAGAAGGGTTATATAGAACCATGTTTTATAAACGAAATTATAAAAAGGAATGAGGTGTAAAGGATTTATAAATATTACTCAATAAAGGAATTAGAGGAAGTTTACGAGATAAGACTGTAATAGAAAGGGTTAGAAGTGATGTGGTAAGAAATAGGATTTTAACAAAAATCCAGGTGATGAGATGTATCGTTTAGAAAAGGAAAAGGAAGACGAGATATTTTATAAATAATCTTCTTAATTAATGACTTAAGAATTTTGGTTATACTCGAGACGGAAGTTTTAAAAGATAAGAAGTTTTATCGATAAGATAGTTAAATGAGGTGTATTCGATATTAAAATAAATATCTGTTTGAGTTACAACTGATGTTTATCTAAAGGTAAGACCGTTGTTGATCAAGGTCTGAGAGATAAATAAATACCCCAACTTGAACGACCTCGAGATTATCTAAGAATGATATTAGTTGTAATATGAAAGGAGGGAAATAATAACGAGATGAAAGTGAAAGGGTCGAGGATATATATAAATGAGTTTTTCTGAGTACCGGGAGTGAAAAGAATTTGGTGTTTATAAATGTCCAAGGTGAAATAAATAAAAAGGGAAATGGTGGGAAATTAAAAGTGGTACTTTCGAAATGGAAGGAAATGGAAAAAATCAAGTTTTGAAATGAATTCATTTACAGAAATGAAAGTGGATCAACGTATGCAAGTAATGAAATGAAAAGTGGGTTTGTAATATAAATTGAGTTGATTTTCCAATAAGGGAAAATGAGTGGTAATGGTTGAGTAAGGAATTGAATATCATATTTTCTTAAATATGAAAATGAAATGGTTGAAACAAGAACCTGACGTCAAATAAGTTATATTTGAAATGTTTAAGAGTTAGAAATTAACTATCGTTAATCGTTTTGAATTAAAGAGGCCATGTGGTGTTGTACTGAACTGGTAAGCTCATGTCATTCACACAATTATTTATTTGATAGTTAAAACACCGACTATCAAACCTGACCATACGATCGTTGGTACGGAAAGACCGGGATCGAATATATATTCGAAAACCATTCCGACCAGCGAATACGTGAAAGAAGATTATTGAAGATGGAGCAATGGAAGACCGTTGATCTTCTTGAGCGGAAGAACTACTGATTGGATTTCTCTGGTTTAGCGGCCGGAGATATTTCAACAGTGATTCTGTCGTGATTGGAATCTACGGATTGCAAGGACTTCTCGCTACTGATCGGTAGGGTGATTCCTGGGATGCAGTAGGAGGGTACCTTCGGTTCATCCTGTTCCTGGATAACTTGTATGGACGAGTGTCTGACAGAGTATTTCCAAAGGGGTCACGTACATTGATTTCTTCAAACGTATTTCTGTTGATGGCGGAGGAGGCCGTACACCTTCTCTTAGCTGACCGCAGAGTATTTTTATGGATATCAATTAGTGATATCCGGAGGATCTGACGATGTGGCATTCAAAGTGTATGATGATCAGATGTGTTCTGACCTCAAGCCTCATCAACCGGGAGATGACAGAAATCGGGCAGGCAGCATGGCTATGTAGGTCGCTCCCATTAGGGTGTATAATCACCTATCTAGAGAAATTCCTTTTGTTTCTTACTCTATCGATTCTGCCCATTCGGGAACGGTGGTTTGAGTCCAACCGTTGGTGATATACATTCGATACACTCAAGAGAAATGAGTGGTCAGTCATGTATGGGCCGGGTTGCAAGACGTTCTTGTTGAACCCTGTGTATTCGCCTCTAGAGATACACGTGCGGAAGGTGGTCCCATACCTTGTCAAGTTGGAAATCCAATATCCAATAAGCGCCGCGGTTTTGGTTTGTATACTATATACGGGGAGCGTGAGATGCAAGCGTTCCTCTAGATTGTTATTATATTTGTATTTAGACATTATTATAATATCAGAAAAGATATTGTTTTCAAAACTGTTTTGGATCATCGTAAGGTAAAAACCGTTCGTGTTTATGTGTGGATTCGGTCTTACGATTATCCTTTTCTTTTGAAAAGATTTTGAACTTTAAAATCATGATTGGATGATTACCCTTAATATTGTGCGAGTTTATCTCACTCTGGTTCACCAGACTGACCCGGTGTTTTGTAAATGCTCGGGTTAGCCCGGGTTTGCAGGTTCAGGTTATTGAACACTACGAAAGACGTGCTGGAGAAGTCCAAACATAGTTAGTGTTATTCCGCTGTGTTGTATAAGGGCAGATTATTATGACTGTCCAGGTGTGTTGATATACTCTGATGATTGTAAGTTTTATTTAAAGCTCTCAATAAAGATTTATCTCTATATTATATTTTGTTCCGCTGCGATGTGAGACTCTGTGATGTGTTCTTCTCCTTCTCCTATTCTTATATTTCTTTCTTCCTTACCTCATCCTCTAAGTCCTTTCATTAACAATCCGGTGTTCTCGGTGTTTGAAAGGTCGGCATGAGATACAGTAAAGGTATTTATGTCGATTTTCGAAGCCGAAAACCTGGGTCGTTACACTAGAACTCATAGCTTCAGAATAAGTTTTAGGATCAACATTGACGTTCATTACATATCTTGTCAAATTAAGGACTTTGTCCTTTTTGCCTTCTACGAGATATGTTATGAAGTCAGGACCGTAGTCCTTTTCTGTTTCGCTCTTTTACTTCTCCTATGTTCAGTACTATTATCTGGTACTGACACTTCCTTGCTGCTTTGAGCAGGAGCATATTCATCATCATTGATATCATTAGTCTCGGTTGGTTCTGGACTAGACGATCTCAATGGATTCTCAATAGTTTTATTTTCAAAGAATTCTACATCTACAGATTCTATAACTTCTATGATGTCAACAATAAGGTACCTATAAGTTATACTATTAAGAGAATATCCTATGAAAACACACTGAAATGCCCTATTACCTAACTTTGGTCGTTTGGGATCAGGTTTTCTAACATATGTTAAGCAACCCGAAACTTTAAGTCTAGTAAGGTTTGGTTTTCTATTAAACCATAATTCATAAGGGGAAATATTATTCTTTTTAAATGGTACTCTATTTAAAATGTAACATGTAGATAACATTGCATCACCCCATAGATTATAAGGTAAATTTGAACTTGTGAGCATGACATTAACCATTTCTACTAAAGTTCTATTTTTCCTCTTAGAAACACCATTTTGTTGTGGTGTATGTGGAGCAGTACATTGGTGAATTATACCATTTTGTTTACAAAACAAAGTGAACTCATTTGAAAATATTCATCAGAAGGATCTGAATGTAACCCTTTAAATTTAACTCTTAATTGTGTTTCAACTTCTGCTTTGTAAATTTTGAATTTATCAAAGGCCTCTTCTTTTGATTTCATTAGATATATATATGCATATCTAGTATAATCATCAATAAATATTATATAGTATTGGTAACCACCATAGATGATATGATTTTTTAAGTCACCAACATCACTACATACTAAATCAAGTCAACCAGTTTTCCTTTCTACAGACTTAAAGGATTTCCGTTGTTTTTTTTTTTTGCTTAAACACACATTTAGAGATGGAATCGAAATCACAATCAAAAACTAATCCTAATTTATGCATATTTCTAAGAGATATATAATTAACATGTCCTAATCTACTATGCCATAAATTAACAGAATCAACAATATAAGCAGAAGATTTCTTTACTAGATCAACTTAATCATGCCATAAATTTTTTTCGACCACATTCACATTTTGATATTTCTTTCGAATACGACAGTCTTGGACATGGGGGTCAGCTTTATTACAATAGTAACAAACACCTTTCTTTTGTTGTTCTTGGAATTTTACTTTTAAAACTGTGTCTCATTCTTAGGCCTTAATTTATCAGTAATTTCAACATTGTTTGCCTTAGACTGAGACTCAATTTGCGGATTATCATCTAGTTCGTGTTTACGAGAATCCTCTTCAATACGAAGATGATGCTGTAAACTGTCTAAATTATAATCCGTTTCTACATATTTTATTTTTTTTCTTATAATTATTCCAAGAATTCTGGAGTCTTGAAATAATAACTCCAACGACAAAAGATTAGGGGAGATCAAGACCAGCATCTTTAAGTTGATTCAGCAACAGTAAAATTTCACTAACTTGTCCAATTGTGGACCTGTTGGTGACCATTTTGAAATCCATAAAATTACAAATAAGAAATTTTTTTATTACTTGCCTCGGATATGCGATACTTGCTCTCCAAAGCAGTCTAGAGTTCCTTTGCAGTTTCCAAGGTCCTAAGAGCGTTGTAGACTGGAGTAGACAATGCATTACGAATATGCCCTCTGCATAGAAAATCATCCTCTTTGCTCTTTGCTCGTTTCTCTTTCAGAGCGGCATCCTCGCCAGTGGTTTCCCGTGGTATATCTTCCAAATCGTCTTCCAAGATATAGAACAATTTCATAGTGATCAGGAAGAACTTCATCGTCTCTTTCCAACGAGTAAAGTTTTCACCATCAAAATGCTCCAATTTTGTCAAATGCTGATTCATAACTTGCAGTGCTCTCAAACCTTACATGATTGAAGCTATTGTCTGAAAATTTATTTGGGATTTGTGGTTTGAGACACTATCAAATGATGATGATCGTCGTATGATTGCCGTACTTCAGACTTTAAGGATTTGCGAAGCAATTTCTTTCAAACAAAAAATCAGTGCATCAGGTACAAACGGATTATCGAACGAACACTCCAGTTTATAATTACTGATGATGCAAGAATGTGAGTAGAATGAAGAGAAGAAGAAGAATAACAATCGGCGATGTCTTTCTAGATTTTGCAACACCTTGGACCCAAGGCCCATATTTTGACATTTTAAATATTAACAAGCATGTCATGTTCTTGTCATTGCTTTATTTCTCCCTTTTCTTACTTTTGATATGATACATTAAGCCTTTGTATATATGGAGGCATATCCGTACATATAGATTCTATAATGTGAGACAAAGAGCATTTCACATTCCTTCTTCCTTTTTTTTTCTTACTTCTCTTCAAAATAACACCCCATGCCCAAAACATGAATTAGAAAATTTCTCGACAGAAGGATGTACAAATGAGGGACCTTTTTTTGGATTTCAATTCTGAGGAAGACGATCTTCTCTATTATGAGGACGTGCCTTCCTCATTGCATGCCGATCCATCTTTGTATATGCATCTAATTCTCTCAACAACCTATCCGAACTCGATCCCTCTACTGTTGTCCCTTCTACTTCTCTTTCTGATGTTGACCAAGTAGCTGGTACCGTCTGAGATGTCTCTCTGTTACTATCTCCTTCTGACATATTATTGCATACTAAGTCTGCAGTTTCCCCTTTTCCTTAAACTTCTTTCAGCTCAGGATTTCAAGTTGATCCAGATCCGAGCTTAACCGCGGGCTCTACTTTCTTGAACTCACAATCGGTTTCTCCTGCTAAGACTCCAGCTTGCTTTGCGGGAGAAATCTATCTTGCATTGCACGCCTTCAACTTTCTCAGCTACTGCTAAAGTGTCAAAAGCTGCATCCTCCGCACAAAAATCATGATTAGTATTTTACTTTGGAATATTAGAGGGATTGACAACGATCCCATGGTCAAAAAGCTCCGCACAAAAATCATGATTTCGTTAGTTAATATTTTGTAACTTGGTTAAAAATTTGTGTTCCTTCATGCTTCAAGTACAACTTCAAAATAAAGTATGTTCAAAAGGAATTCTGCGAGGAATGACTATTAAATGGGACAGGCTCTATCATACAAAAAGGAATCCTGTTAGCAACTAAATATAGTACAGCTTCAAAATGAAAAAAGATTTAGACGGAGGCTTTAAGAAAGCAGGACTATACACAGAAGAAGAAGAAGAAAGAAGAAAAAAAAGATATTTGACATTTTTTAGTGGATAAACTAATTAAAACACAAATGTTAATAAAAGCCAAAGATTCTATTTTATAGGGTGGATTAACTAAATAAAAATGTGAATTAGAATAAAATTTACCTTTTATGATTCTAACTTACTGCGTTAGTGCATTTAATTGAAGAACTAACTGGAATTAACATATAATGCAGAGACAACCAAGCATTTGGCCCTAGCTGGAATTTGTTATTTGGCGCTAGCTGGAAATTGCAACCAAGCATTTGGCCCTAATGACACCATATTTCATGATGTAGTGATAATTTTTCCTATATATACAAGTGCTTTGCACTTAATTTGGTGATGTGGGGGAGACAATTTCAGCTTGGCCCTGCCTGAGTCTTTAAGCTAGATCTGCCACTATTTGTTTGTAAACCTGAAACTATATTAGATTTCCATAGTTGGAACAGGTTTTCAAGCTGTAAAACATGTAACTGCCAAAATAATGTATATCGTAGTATTATTAACATATAATGCTAAATTATATCACTAGCACATTGTGAATTTTAGCTGAAGATGTAACAACAGAACCTTTCCGATTATTAAAAATCTTTCAAACTGCAGTTTCAAACAATTGCTACAAATGATATAAACATTTCCAGAAACTGCGAGTACCATTATATATGTATCCATCTCCCTTTTTTAGATTGAAAACTCTTTTTATAGAATCAACAGCTGCTAAAAGTCAATTCCATCTTTTCATGTTGATATTTGCATCCTACTTTTGGTATCCATATTAGAATTAGAAGTAATCAGGAAAATGACATTCATCATGAGCAATGGCGTTAAGGGAATGGGTTACTCTAGAGCTCTATCTCAAATTAAGTTTCCTATTGCTAGGAATGGTATGCTTTTATGGACAGAAGAGCAAGAGTAACATGACTCTATGATAGAAGTGTGAAGGAAGCTTCTTTGATTGCAATTGGGTGTTGTGAATATCGCGGTTTTGATTGGTACTTAATGGACCATGCTTAATTACAAAGACCAAGAGCGGTTGAACACTGTCCTGTCTAACAATGTAAGTCTTCAAGAAGCAAAACACATAAAAACTCATGAAAATGGCTATGTTTAGATAACTATTTAATTGATAATTTTTGTGTTGTGTATCCCTGGATGATATGTTACTTTACGGCTGCTAATAAGTTCTTATTACCATTACAGTCTGAGGGTTTATAGTCACGGAACAATCATATTTTATTTCTGTAAACTAATTGTTTGATGAAATGACTAATAAGTTCTGAATGGTCCTTATTGTGAATGAGGATAACTTAGGGAGTATTATCAAGGGAATAATGAAATAGGTCAAAACTAAATGGCTTTGAATTACATGAGTTCGACATTGGAACCAATATCTTTGTTCCAGTAAGATTTAAAGCAGTAAAATTTCTCTTTGAGAGCAATCTTAATTCATGCTGCATGCACAGTTGTTTTTATGCACCATACACCAATTTTCAATCTTGGTGTATCAACTGCACGATTTGTTTAATTTACATATGTTTTGTTTGATGTTTTCTTCCAACTATACAAAACATATTTCAAGTTTTAAATGTAAGTTTTTGTCCACTTGAACCAATGAAGCAAGGAACATGATAGTAATATTAGAGTTTTCTTTGTCAAAAAGTAATGGTATCCCATCTATAAGATCTTTGAAACTATGATAGTTTAAGAGGCCAATGAGTCTCATTTTGAACTATAATTTGTTTGTTCTTCTGAGTTACATGGCCAATTTTGTCACAGTAAATAATTATGGAGACATTGTGAAATATTCATTGCATGTTCATATAAAAAGTCAGGATCATTTGCATTGACATCATAAAAATCGTAATGCATGGAACAATTTTGTCGTAATGTAATTTGAGCTTCAAAGATATGACAGATATTTTTATTTCAGTAAGATAAATGTAGGAAAATCGATACAACATATTTCCATCAAGTTTCCAACAAAGTCAAAGAACATCCACGGGAAGACAAGACTCGGCTTTTTAGAAGTGTGACCGTGTGAGACAACGAAATGAAAGAAGAAAAAACAGGAAGAAGGAGGATGCAAAATGCAGATAAACAAATTCACGTGACCTAATATCTGCTAAAGAGTCAGGTGGAATGCCTGATATAATTTATTATTTAATTCCTGCACTGCTTTCTTCTGTTTGGACGAGTGGAAACTGTTAAATTTAGGTGATACAAAATCACAATTAGATGGAACAAATATGCAAAATGGGAAGGTAAGTATATTCAATATGGAATGCATAAATGCATTGATTGCATTTGAATGAGATGGATTATTTTCTTCCATATTTGCTATTGAGTCATTTGTTGCCATTGTAATTTTCCTCCATAATTTATTACCATATGTTGGTAATTTGATTGATGACTCACATAGATTTGCACTGCCTATATATTGAGGGGTGGACTTCTTTGTAAACTCATCCTGACATGGAGCCAGTGATCCCCAATGGTGTCTTTTCTAGTTAAGCCTATTTGAGGCTTGGATATTTAAACTCTTATTTTGTAATCTCTTGTGATTCTCTCATGTGGAATAAAATCTCTTTCTTTTGGACTGGACGTACACTATCTCGATGATAGTGGAACCAGTATAAATATTGTGTCTCTTTTCTTCATTATAGTTATTTACTATTTTTTATGTAATAGAATAATTGCTATCAGATTAGATTGGTGTTCAATTGGCAAATTTAGATCCTATTTATTACGCTTCCGCATTCGCGTAAATTTTGCACAACAGATTGGTATCAGAGCAAGGCGATTTGTTTTAAATTGTGCATCAATTATTTCTACAAAGATTGGTAGATTCAGTGGTGGTTATGCTATTACTATTTTGGGAGAAAAGGAGACTTTGGTGGAGAAGATTATGTTGAGAGAGAAGAGTGTTCCAGGCTTGGAACTTTAACGTAGCTTGAGATTTGGGTTCTCATTAAGGTGGAGTTATATGTTAGAATGCGGCCTGCCCAACCGTAGAAAAGTGACTTCGTAGAAAACAGCTTGGAGAAATTGCATAGAGGTGGTAGCGACCAAAGACGAACAGCTGGAGGTGTTAGCGACCTTTCCAAGTGTTTGAGAGTTGTATAACTTCATGTTCAGTTGAGAAATGCTCGCATTGTATGAGAGATAAAGAGTTTAATGTGTTGAAGGGACCAATAGGTTTAGAAATTATATCTGATGTAGCTGATTTTGGTGACGGATTTGATGTCGTTGAGGCTTATCGACTTATGATGCCGTATTGGAGAGTTCAGTTCATGGAGCTGATTTTGGCGGATTTGGTGTCACTGTGAAACATGTCAATTTTGTGATGCCGTCTTAAAGGAGGTGCTACGTGCAGATATGTGGAAGAAGAGAGAATTATGTTGCATACAGAGATTTGTATTTTGGCTCTGTTTTTTTAATTGGTAATTGAGAGAATTATTTGTGGCCTTGGTGGTATTGAGATTATTTTAGATCTGCCTTTTTTTTTATTTTGGATATTTGCAATATTTTGTTGGCGGGCGGGGACGTAGTCTGAACTCGTTAACACGATGTGATGGGGGGTAGCTTTGCTAGCTGGAACCCATTTGGCAAATATTCAATTTTGTTTCTTATCTCATTGTGAGATTTTGATTTAAGGTGGAGTTATGTTGAAGAGTTTTATGATGTGAAGAGAATTTGATTGGAGATGGAGTGTTGAAGATATGTGATTTTGCATCAAGGTGGAGTGTTAAATTTAGGTGATTAAAAATCATAATTAGATGGAACAAATATGCAAAATGGGAAGGTAAGTATATTCAATATGGAATGCATAAATGCATTGATTGCATTTGAATGAGATGGATTATTTTCTTCCATATTTGCTATTGAGTCATTTGTTGCCATTGTAATTTTCCTCCATAATTTATTACCATATGTTGGTAATTTGAATGATGACTCACATAGATTTGCACTGCCTATATATTGAGGGGTAGACTTCTTTGTAAACTCATCCTGGCATGGAGCCAGTGATCCCCAATGGTGTCTCTTCTAGTTAAGCCTATTTGAGGCTTGGATATTTAAACTCTTATTTTGTAATCTCTTGTGATTCTCTCATGTGGAATAAAATCTCTCTCTTTTGGACTGGACGTACACTATCTCCATGATAGTGGAACCAGTATAAATATTGTGTCTCTTTTCTTCATTATAGTTATTTACTAATTTTTATGTAATAGAATAATTGCTATCAGATTAGATTGGTGTTCAATTGGCAAATTTAGATCCTATTTATTACGCTTCCGCATTCGCGTAAATTTTGCACAACAGAAACCCATGCGATGCACGGAAGCATAGAATTTTAAGTGTTTTAGTTTGCATTCATCAATAAGCGGTGAGAACATATTATATAGTAGCAAGATATATAGTGTAAGTGATATATGTATGTGTTAGGATTGTACTGTATAAATTAAATTTTGCAGCAAGAAGTAAATAATGCATGTGTAGAGAGTAGGGATAGGTTGCACGTAAGGTAAACAGTATAAATTTTATGTATCTCTAGTGAGCTGATGAGAAGATATATGTATTAATTAAATGATGAATTAAACAACCATATTGTGTGATATTTTACATCGGTTGAGGATATTGAGGGCATAAAAAATGAGTATAGAACTATGATATGCATAAGTTAATATTTAGAAACTAAGTAGAAGCTTCACAGAAGGTTCTATTATGAGCGTGAATTATTCAACACACATGCAAAATAAACACACATATCATTGCAGTTGGGAATGGAATGTAAAGTAATGCAACTTATCAGACATGCATGTATAAATATTATCTTTTAGCCTAAAAATAGGAAACCTAGTAGAGTGATATTACCGTCAATCTATATATGCCAAACTATTGAGCTAATAGCCACAGTTGTTAAATATGAGTATGCCTAACTGCCTAAAAAAACATCATCATAACCATACCTAACATAACTCCAACTGTAGAAATCATTCATTCAAGTTAAAGTAAATGTGTAATCTACTATAAAACAGAGAATAAAATACATAAGTGGATAGTTTGATAAAACTGAGAAGTGAAGTTAATATTGAAGAAAAGAGCAAATGGGACAGTAGGAAATTATTTTGAAACCTGAAACGTCGTGTGTTAATTGCGTTGTTTTAAGGTTTTAGTGGAAACATGATATTTTCCAACCATGGAAGTAATGGATAAACATGCGCAAAGAAATTATTCTGCTCAATTACATGCCTGCATTTAACACATGTTGCATGCATGAATTTAATACATGCATTGTACATAAATGTCATATTTTGAAAATCGCTGCTCTTCCCAGTCAAGGATCAAGTCAGAACCTCTCAGGGATATGATATTTGATAGTAAAAAGGACAACAACTATCACCAAATAATCAAGTTTCTATAACCAAAAAGCTTATTTCACAAAAGCAAATAATAATAACATCTTCAAATTTAATCATCCCAGCATTTAAACATCTGTTTAAGTACACGTAAAAATGTGTAGTTTTCGATGACCACATTCGTACTCCAATGCATCGAATGCAAGTGAAGCTGCAAATATGAATAAATAAAAGGTTGTTAAACTTAACACGGTGTTGTTATAAAGAAGAAAATTCTAGTAATGGAGGGCGTACCGAAACATTTCTTAATGGTTAGCCTGTCGATTTCTTTTTGTGTTCTCTTTGTGTTCTAGCATAGCATTATCCCATGTCTAAAGCATGAAGTGATAAAATATAAGGAGCGTTTAATGATAAAATATAAGGTGCGTAAGAACATATATTGAAAGCCATACTTCACTCCCCATGGTTAGCCTTTGTATTGGCCATGTGCTACGTGCAAATTTCATAGGTTATTTTGGATAAATATGTCGCCCTTTAAATTTTGGGTAAATATTACGTATCAGTAATTAAAAATTAAAATATGTAAATATGTATGTAGAAGAGGAATACTTACATGATTTCCAAATACAATGATATTGACCCCATATGCATGTAGAATATCTACAATTTTAGAAACAATAACATTTCCTGGCTACCAGTTTTTAAGTATTGGTTTTACAGTGTATATAGTATTAGAATTGAACTATTATCAATTTTACGGTGTGTATGATATTATTTTTAAAGTGTATAGTTTTTAAAAATAAATTTTTGATGGATTGTCCCTTAAACTTAAAAAAATTGTAAAATTTGTCCTTCACCATAAACTCTCCATTTGTAGGACCAGTCCATTTGATGAATAACCCGTAAATGGTTGAGATCCTTGTGGGTCATTGGAACATGTAGGAAGATAATGCTTACAATTATGAGCGTAACTTTTTTTATGCTGAACATTGTTTAATGTCATTAATGATTTATGTAATATATATTTTTGCATATTAATTTTGCTCACTGAATGGTACATGGTTCTCAAAGCATACGTCATTTCATTGAACATATAGCATTGACTGGCATAACCCATTACATGTGACAACTACCAATTAAACATTCAATAGCATTGAATTCATTCATGCTAAAATCAAAACGTACATGCAGCATGCAAAAAAGATTTCAGTACGCAAAAGAATTCATTACTTCTGAAATAGCAAAAAATAAATCCTAAAATTTCTCATTCTTTTTGTATCCAGTCTAAAACATTTCTCATGAGCTTTGAACATTAATTATGGATTCATATACTCAACTATGAGAATTTATTTACATGCTCTAAATAAGTACATATGAGTAGAATAATGTAGTAAATTATGTAACATGCATGTCGGAATCAAGAAGAACAAAATCAACTTCATTTATTCGTATGCCTTTAGGTTCATATTAAGATGCCTTGACTGGTTGATTGATGGCAAATTGGCAATGCAGTATGGTGTTTATGATGATGGTAACATAGCTGCTAAGACAACTAAAATACAACCAATTTAGTATCCATAAACTTCAATTTTAGACATCTGATAGAGTTAATATACTATTCATAGATTTAAAGTTGTGTTATCATGGAATCCTTCCATATTTTCTTTGTGGTGTATCATGAAATAGAGTTAGAACTTAGAATTCATATCCATTAAATCCATGAATATCAAAAAATAAATATTTTTACCTTCATGCACCACGAAAAAGTAAAACACGCCAATTACTAAGCAACTGATTATATTTATTCAAACAAAACATGACAAACTTTGCACTTGCTTTTGCAGAACAAACAAACATATCCAACAACATTACGATAAATTCTTTTAGATGCTTAGCAATTGAAGCAGCAGATTCAACCGCAGTATACAAAGACTTTTATGGAATTTAAAGCAGCACATTCAACCATGCTATTTAAAACACTGTATCTTTGAAAATGTTTTTATGGCATTTAAAGCAGTGGATTCAAACTTAGAACCATTAGAATCATCTATAAGTCTAAATTATGTTACTTGAACTTTTTGAACATAAATAAGTGAACCACAACAGGACAAACTAAGTGTGAGTTGGTGATAAAAGAAGTTATTCTCCAGGGGTCCCTGATCTCATATATAGCCGTAAGTCTTCCTTCGTTAGTATATGCCTAAATAATTTTATGAGTTCCTTTTGTAGTCGACTGGTTAAATGAATTGAATAATGAAAACACAGGAGAACACGTAGAAGCATAACAATCAGTTCATTAATCCCAAAGAAGTAGAAAAATATCGCCAGACCTATGAATCTATGATAAAAGAATGAATAAAATACTAAAATAGTTACCTTTGCAGTATTAAGGAAATACGAATCAATACAATATTTTATTTAGGGTATTTAACAAAATTTATACTCAAATCCAAAAGAAAAGTTGGCTTTTATATGTAAATATTCTTTTCAACGTTCACTACATGCCTCCTAAATGAGAGAAATGCTCATAAAGAAAATAAATAAAGGCATTCAAATACAACTACCAAATTGAAGGCTTTTAGCAAAGTTATCAATATGACTAAATGAGCTATATGTATTTTAAGTGTTTTAATTACAAACAGTTAATGTGCAGTCTAATTAACTTGCAAACGTACAACCACCACTCAATCATATCCAAAAATGTACAGAGGAATTGAAAATAACAGCAAAAGTGACAAAAGTCGTGAACACAACTTCGATGGTAGCAATTCAGTAGTGAGAAATTTTAAATGATTATTAACAATCGATGGAGAAGGGGAGTAAAATGTACCTAAACAAATGGGAAGCAGATCCAACTAATGGTGATGAAGACCGACTTGATGCAATAGCACTGGAATTTTTGGATGGATGGCAGTCACCTAGTCGAGTTCGTGAATAAATGTGGAAGTTTTGTAAACCAAACTTGTGAATGGGTATGGAAGATCGGCTGTGGTTCAAAAATTCAGTTTTGCCGAAATTGGAAGATGCGGAAATGAATTTGGAAATATTAGGCATTTGCACAGAACTGTGTCGTATTTAGAGAAGAAGAAACGGAAGAATACGGAGGTGGAAGGGAGAGCGGTTATGTTAAAATGGCAGATTGTAGTGCGGAAGTGGAGAAGCATCATGTAAATGGAGGAACGTGGTCCATTCGGAGAATAAATTGCAGCCGTTCTTTATCCATGCTGAGATCTAATCTCAGCCCCTCTTTATCTCTTAAAAACTAACCCTTCCTTTTTGTTATATAGATTTTCTGGCTTTTATTGCTGAGGTTTATAAAGCAACATGTTATCTACTTAGTAACTTACATGTGCAAAAGATCACTCATGCGTCTGTTTTTTTACTTATAGCAGACAAAAAAGGTTGACGTTCATTTAATATCACCTACCTACGATGTTATTGTGTACATCATACCTTCATTTATATTATTCATATTTGTTTATTTTGCAACATTTGTACAAACAGTTATCTCTATTAAATAAGATATACATACATTTTACACAATATTTAAGGAACAACAATACACGTGCGAAGCGCGTGCCGTTACGGTCATAATATATAACCCTTCATCCTCTATTAAGCAAAATAAATGATTGTCCTTCAAATCAATTCCTTTATCCTTGAACTTCATGTGTTTTTTTATGAAATCCAATCATGCATTGTGAATGTTGTCTTTGCAATTTTATATTTTATAAAACAATTCGGTAGTTAACTCATCGAATTACTAGTAAGGCCTTGAAATGTAAATATCTTGTTACTTATTTTTACAGGCCCTATTCAAAATGTGGTCTGCACTCCTTGGATCAATTTGAATTTAGGAACAATTTAAGATAATTTACGTATCGACATTACGAAGTGCAGAACTATCAGTTAAAATAAAAATAGATAAATATAATTCTACAGTCAATCAAATAATGAAGTTTTAATATTTGTGAAGTTTGTAACCCATCTATTCAGTAATAGTAAATAGTTATTCTTGAATATTTTTGACTATAGTCTAGAAATTATTTATGTTGCCAAGGAATTCAGTATTTATAATAGTTAAGTGATAACGAAAGATTGTTCCTTCAAAAAGTAAGGTGAAAGAAGGCTGAAATAGATGGAAAAGACCTGGAGGAGGCAAGGAAAAGCAATGTGCCACGATGACCAACCAAAAGCAAAGATCTCTCGCGAAAATCAGGGGTGCCATCTATCATATGAAAGGCCCTTCTTTATTACACGAAGGCAGTTGCAAAGAAAAATGCTTCTGGTTTGGCAAAGAAAACACCCTTTCAGAGAGTGTCGAAGGGTCCACCTATAAAGAGTGTATGTCAGAAAACTCAGAACCAGACAACAAAGCAGAAACCTATATAAACATGGAAGAAGGGTTTTCCATAAAGGAAGCAAAGCACCAGGAAAATCTCCTACATCCAGTGGAAAGACTCACCATGCCAAGTGGAGTGTCATTTCAAGACCAACCAATGCTATAAGCTGAGAGTTGGCATAAATATATGTCTCCCGCAATATCTGGATCAACTTACGAGATAGTGTATTTGGAAAGTTACATTGACCCAGCCAATCGAGAAAAAAAAAAATCCTTTGTGAAGGCCTCAGGAATCTCTCCTTAAAAGTGCTCAGACGAAGCCCAAAGATGCGGAAGGATATCAACCCGCACCTATAAAAAGGACCCCACAGGTCCAGGATCGGGATATTCAACTCATTCAAAAATTTGTGTTAAAAACTATGCATTGAAACCCTAAGTTCCAAATCAATTTGTGGATTTTCCAAATTCTTGTAATCTTTTTTTGCAATTCGTAATAGAAAAAGGAGAATTGAGGATCTTGATCTATGAAGTTTAGTTTTAAGAGAATGAGCCTTGATAAATTACAACTATTAACTCACTTGATACCCAATAATAGATAATTTAAATTTCTTATTCTTATTCGAAACCATGTTGCGAAACACTTAAAGGGGCAATAATGAAGCAAGTACCAAAAGTGATAATTATCTGACCGAAAGTAATATGGCCCATTACCATCGTAGGAATTTGTCTCTTTATTAGAAACCTAGATAGTTCCAGTTCCCTATACGGAGCTTTGTCACATCAGATTCTTTATTTACCAAACTAAATATTTGAGACTTCCCTGAAAGACTATTAATCCTCCGAAAGACATAGAGTTCACTACAAGAAAAACAACACATAGCAGCGGCGGTATCCGCTTCTAATCCGTCGCTAAATTGGCCGTAGCGACGGATTTCCTGCATAACTCGGTGGTCGGTAAAAACCATAACGGTAATTGTGTCAGAATTTGCAATGGAATTTAGCATGAGTTTTCCGACAGTTTTCCGTCATTTTACTATTTTTATAATAAAAATAAAATTTTATTTATATTTATATACCAACTATTTACTGACGGATAATTAATTTATAATAAAATATTATTTACAAAATGAGTGGGTAAACCCTTACTAATTGCCAAGGGATTAGCGACAAAATATTTTTTAGATCAAACATTTTTCGTAGGTGATCCGTCGCTATTCTCTTTCTATTCTGCCAATAAACTTCCTTTCATGTTTTTTGCTTACAGCTTTACCAAATACTATCATCCAACTATCAATGGTAAAATAAATAACATAACCCAACAAAAAAATTAAACAACAAATATATAAATTATTGTATATTATTTCATAAATATCATTCAAACAACTTACCATTTCATACATACTGTTTTATCAACTTTTCCATGTTCACGCATAATACAACATACATTTTTACATCAACAAATTTACTTACAAAACAGAAAAATGATAGATTTAGTCTTGCTTTGCTTCTGATATTTTCCCCTTAACATCAACAACGATGGTCCAGTTAATGTCAAATAAACAGTCAAAACGTTAGTAATTGTTATATTGTATATTGACAAAACAAAAGAAACCAAGTTCCAAAGTTCCTGCATTGTTCATAGATAATTTATCGTTGGTGCTAGTTAAGGAAATAAATATAATTATAAATTATTATTGGTTTATCATCAATTTTGACTTTTTTTTTTTATATATTCAAGTTAGATGTTGTGAGATGAAACAGATGTATCAATAACGGAAAAATATGTAATCCACTGTAGTAGAACCACTTAAACTATTCAAGACCTAATAAAGCTAACCCATTATTGTTCCATTATGCCAATATAAGGTATATTTTGGTTACACTGTAGTTTCAGGAACTGGATGCCAAACATAATAAATTGGACTTTTCAAAACCAAGTGTAATTCATTTTTTTCCACTTATGCATGCTAATCACATCCTAACCATATTTTCAACTTAACTGGATGCCAGACATAGTAAATTGGACTTTTCAATACCAAGTGTGATTCATTTTTTTTTATACTTATGCATGCTCTAATCACATCCTAACCATATTTCCAACTTAACTGGATGCCAGACATAATAAATTGACCCTACCAAAGTAATCTTTTTTGATAATAGTGCTCTCGAAGGGTAAGTCTGGGAAAGTGGAAGGTGCGGACTGCACATTGGAAAGCATTCATAACATCAGAAAAGCATTGCCTGAGCTTTAGGAAGTACCTAAAAAAAATAGAAAATGGAGCTGTTAAGTTCAAATAGATTGAAAATGTCATTACTGCCTGATTAAGTCTAAATTTTGACGATGATGATAACAAATATGTGTTAAGTTCAAATTCAAGTATATCGAACGAATCACCATTCTTGCTTGGGAACATTGCATGATACCACAAATTAAAATAGATCAACCATCTCAAACATTTTTCCTCCCCGTTTCTCAAACTCATAAATTGGTACACATGAATCTAAATAGCGGTTGTAGAAATATCATGAGACTGGTTTTAATTCTGAGCAACCGATAAGCTTAACAAAACCCATAAGTAAACTTGATAATACCGTTCACATTTCAGTGGTAACTAACATTGAAAAAATTATCATATACACTTCCCAATTAAAATTTCAATTGATCTACATCTGAATTTGCATTGAATTAATCTCTGCTGTTGAAATTATTTGAAACCCCAAATCTAATTTCCAGTTCTCTCTCCCCCAGGTCTAAGGTAAGCAACCATCGATTAATCTACTGATTTATTCTCCACTTCGTTATCGATTTGCAAGTAATTGCTGCAAAGTAACAAATTTTGGTTCCGTCTTCTTGGAATCGTTTCATCATTGGACTTATTTCATCTATTTTTGCGATGAATTTTCCAATTGCCTTCCATTTTCGTTTTCTTTTCTTTTTCATTCTTTCTGTTTATATTTTTACCTCTTCCCTGAATAGGTATGCTTAAGAGTAATCTATAGTAATGCACAAATTACACATATTTGAGTTACGCAGATTTAATGACATATACCTTGGGGGACACTAATCTTGGTTGTTTTAACATTGGTAAATAATTCTTGATTACCTTCAAAATATTACTAATTTGGAATCTTCAGCATTATATTCCTGTTAACCAGTTAAAAAAACTCTACTGTTGAAAAAAGAAAATCTTAAAAACTGGCATGGACCATCCAACGAATAACCTCCAAATCACATAAAACACCAGATTCAAGTTGCTTACCCTTTCTTACATCGAAATTGAAGCCATTACTTTGTGCAGATCCAAAATTTTTACCGGACAGTTTGGGAAGATGGGAAGGAATCAACTTTGAAATGATATAACTTGAAAGAAAGCGCTGAAATACCAAATCCCCTGATGGCTTGATCCGTAATCAGCTTTGTTTTGAGTATATCCATAACAGATCCAAATTCCGCCTTGACGTTATAGGGTGTTCTTATACCTGCAATCCAAGCCATCTATCTCATCAGAATGATAACTGAACTTGGCCTGTGTAAACTTCAACCCATGAGCGATGCTGACAACCACGGTCCGATCATGCACCCCGACCACCCCGCTCTTCCTCAGTTTGGCATATAATTCTATCTTGTGTTCCCCCGTCTCCACCCATGTGGTTAGAAAATGAATTTCCAAATCGATTGGTAGTCTGTTGTTGTTCTCTTGGAGGACCCTTGGCTTCTACCTGCATAAATATAGCACGGATTGAACTGGGTATACCAATAGTAGACTACATGCATAGCGCATGAGACATTATATATGGTAGTCATATAGGACATGCATGTATAAACGTGCAAAAAATAAATAAACATAAAAATCAGACAATCCAAAAAAAAAAAAAAGATGTCATGTAGCATTTTTTACCTCATGTTTGTTTAAGTTACACCCTTGCTTTTCTGTAACGTGCTAAGCTGGTTTGACTTGGAAACTGGAATATATCCCATGTCAAGAGACAACATCTGAATGATCTTACTATAAAATACTATGTGATTATAAAGCAAAAGGACTTGTGATGTAACAATATTAGCATGATTTTTAAACATGACGGGCGGTCGGGGTCGGGGTTCGAAAGCTTAGTACAAAGCAAATTGAGGGTCTCCATGACCAAAAGCCCGAAGAACCAGTGCCTGCTCTACCTTTTATGTCCACTTCCAGCACGTCAAAAGTACCATCAGCCACTTATCCATCTCGGTTTGAATATGTAGTCGATTTGTATTCTTCTGAGAACATTTCCGGAGGTACACAAGTTTATGGACATGTAGCACCACCAAAATCATCAAGTTTCTTTGCTAACTTTGGAATGGATAACAAGTTCCAGAAAATCCCTAACTACACTTCATCGAAAGTGCAGGAAAGAAACGAATCTAGGCAGAAGTTTTCAAATGCAAAAGAAATTTCATCTGCACAATTTTTGGAGATAGCAGGTCTGCAGAAAAAGAAGCTCAACTCTCGCTGCAGAAGTATGCAGGTTCATCATCAATTTCTATTGTCGATCTCTTTGGAAAGGACATGGAAGATTCTCACCTTGATTTAACTACATCTGACATTATCAATAGAATCTCCTTCGAGGCATCAGAAGA
Organism: Allium sativum; assembly: GCA_030737875.1. Taxonomy (NCBI): domain Eukaryota; kingdom Viridiplantae; phylum Streptophyta; class Magnoliopsida; order Asparagales; family Amaryllidaceae; genus Allium; species Allium sativum. The sequence continues at coordinate 142,519,247 of CM060913.1, read as the reverse complement.
TATATCCAACATTAATAAAAACGTAGCCGGGGAAACTGGAAAGAAGCTGACTTTAACTATTTCCAGTTACATCAACGATCTCTAAGATCGAACGCTATGCAGTTTAGTACTGCCTAACAATGTTTGTACGACTTTTATTTTTCAAAATCATGGCTGCTTGTTTGTGCATATGTAAATTTGATTACGGGAAGTTTTGGCCTGAGTCATGCAGAATTCTCTAATTGTATTCCATATGTCGATTACGATTACAGTTATGATAGCCAATAATATGTTTTTATTTAATTTAAAATGGTATTATGCTATGAAACATCAGATTCCTATCAAAACCATATCTAAATTTTTTTATTAAGCCTATCGATAATCAAAGACGCATAATTTTCTATCCTTGTCTTTTTTCCTTATTGAAATGGACTGAGATAGTAAAATATGATTGCAATTCAAGCGTTGGATATATTTTTGCTACATTATTTTGGTTGTATATGATATAACCAAAATTACTGAATAAAAGGCATAGTATTTCCTTCTCATAGCTACAATTTCTAGGCATTCTTCAGTCTAACATCTCAATAGTGTTTGTTTTATTTGTGTACCATAAGTTCTATGCAAAAAATTTCACTTTGATTGGTAATCCATATTGGATCAGAAGCATCAACGCATCAACAATTTAAGATAAGCAAACTTTACTTCAGTTGGATTTAAAATTTCACTTCAATAAGGGAAAAATATGTTTTAACAGTAAATAATGTATGTACATGAATTAAATACAAAGTAGTTAAAATTGCTTTCAGTAATGAGCTAGGAAAACAATAGTTAAAGTAGAAATGAGCATCAAATTAAAAAAATTAAAGGTTTAAGCATCAACAAACCCAAATAATAATTCATATGAAATAATTTACAAGAAAAGGATAATAGAGTCTACTAAGTTTGACAGACCAAGGCATTAGTTAAAATCAATTACTGTTAAAAATAATAAGCTTAATAATATTGTAATATACTTACAATTTCGTCTCAAATTGCTTTAGCCGAGGTATCAATTGATTCTTCAATTTAGATTAGGGTATTACTTAATACCTTGGAGGATGTTGATACAGGGATGGCTGTAGTAAGAAACAAGTCCACTTGTAAATTTCAGCCTAAAGATAGCACTGGTTAATGGTGATAGAAATTGCCTCAAAGCTTTTGGTATTTTTGGATCAAGAAAGGCCAAAAATTAAACCAAATTAGGGGTTTTCAACTGATATGTAGAAATGTTTAGTAATGACATTGTGGTTTCTTTTAATTTGGAGGTGGAAGACATTATCTAAAAGGAGATGAAGGCAACAGATCTTGGGTCACAGGGTGAAACCACCGCAAAGGAAGAAAAAAACATGTGCGTAGGGATAGAATCCAACGGATCAGAATAACCTGATATGTATTCCCTGGATTATTAATTTGATCCGATGAAGATGACATCTCTACTAAACGGATCGCACATATGATCCAACAAAAATTGTGCATTGTGTGCTTATGAATGACCCCTTTATATGTATAATTAATAGATTAATAAAATTAATGACAACATCATAATTGAGGCGGTCAGTTTGCATCAGACTGGAGAGACCATAAAATACACATAAAAAAAAAAATGAATTTTGGCGCTTAGAGGTAAAAAATATTCAAACATTATATTTTAGAAATTAATATTTTCAGGTACTGTTGATTATGTCAAAACTAAAATTCTTTTTGAAAATATTTAAAAAATAAATTTTAAATTTTATATCAAATGAAGATTTTTTTGCCAAAAATCCAATTATCTCTTAATAAGTGAAGTTATTCAGAATTTTCTTTCTAAAATTAGACTTTATGTGTTTTTCTTCAATGATTCAATTGTTTTTCTTAATGACATATTTTTCAAATTGAATGATAAATTCCACCTTTTATTTTATTTTAATTATTTTTAAATAAGGTATTTCCAAAACCTTTTTTATGTTATAGAGCATAACACGTTTAAAACAAAACAAAAATGTTGATATTGTGGACTTTGATAACAATATGAAATTAATTAATTTCATAATGCAAAGAAAATATTATAAAAACTCAAAATGTGCAATTTGTGTTTCCAAATTTTGTTTTTTATTTCAAAAATCATTTATTTCATCTTTTGGTTATATTAAGTAGTTTAATTCCATAATACTATTCGAATTCCATTTGAATTCCATTCAAATCAATGAAGTAATTAAATATCAATAATAATTTTATAGAGTTATTCCTTTTCTATACAAAAATATATTTGGGCAAAAATTTTATTTACCCGCTTTACAAAACAATATTGTATCAGTTTCTAGTTCAAAATTGAACTGATCGAGTGACACAATACAAAACATTTTTATAAAATATACAAATACACACTCTCAAATATAAACACTCAAACTCAATCTAGGATATTACTAACCCCATCTCTATTGAGTTATGCCACAGAGCCAAGGTTATTCCTAAACCTCGCTCAGATACCAACTGTAGCGACCCGGAAATTCGACTCTCGAATTCAGACACTGATATCTCCCGTATCCAAATTCAAGTATTGAAAACCCAGCTAATAAAAAGAAATTAGAAGATGAGAAAAGATAAGATAGAAAGATTATAATAGAAGAAAAAGGAGTAGAACAACTACACAATATCATAGTCTCACATCGCAGCGGAATAAAATAAAATACAAAAATAAATCTTTATTTAAAAACTTGAAATAGTACTTACAATTATCAGAGTACATCTGGATAGTTATAACAGTCTGTCCTTATTTACAACACACAGCGGAATAATATATCATACGTCTGAACTCCTCCAGCTTGGCTCCTGAAATTCGTATCTTATCCTGAACCTGCACAACTCGGTCTGACCCAACTGGGTCTGACCCGAGCATTACAAACATCACAGGCCAGTCTGGTGAACCAGCGTGAGAGAAACCCACTAAATTATTGGTAACATCCTTCTTGTTTTTAAAGATAAAAATCATTTCAAAGAAAAAGATAATCATAAGACCAATCCACACAAAAACACGGATGGTTTTTTACCTTATGATAACCCAAAATATTTTTGAAATCCGTATCTTTTATGATATTATAATAGTGTCTAAATACAAATAAATGTCCATCAAGCAGAACTCTTGCATCTTATGCTCTCTATATATAATGCATAATCAAAACTGCAGGCGGTTATTGGAAATTGGATTCCGACTATGACATGGTATGGGACCACTTGCCGATAGTGTATCCCTAGAGGGGAATACACTGGATTCAACAAGAACGTCTTGAAACTCGGCCTACACATGACCGACCACTCATTTTCCTTGAGTGTATCGAATATATTTTCATCTATGGTTGGATCCAACATAACCGTTCCCGGGAGATACAGAAGCGAAAAGAAGTAACAAATATGAATATTCTCTAGACGGTGACAATACACACTAATGGGGCTGACCCACATAGCCATGCTGCCTGCCTGATTTTTTTCATTTTCCGGTTGTGAGGCTTGAGGTATTTTAAGAAAACTCCTCCATTCACGTTGAATGCCACATCGTCAGATCGATCGGAAAATCAATAATCGATTTTCCCAAAAATACTCAGATTTTTTAAGCTAAATAAGTTTCCCTTCTTTGCCACCAACTTCGTACGTTTGAAGAAACCAATTTACGTATTCCCTTTGGAATTACTCTGTCAGACACTCATCCATACAAGTGGTCCTGAGACTGGACAAACCGAAGGCACTTTTCTACCACATCCTAGGAATCACCTTATGGATCAGTAGTGAGTAGTCCTTACATTCCATCGATTTCAACCATCATAGGATCTCCATCAAAATATCTCCGGGCACGACTCCAGAGAATTTGACAAGTAGCCCTTTCGTATAAAGATCCACGGTCTTCATTGCTCCATCTTCCAATCCGCATCTTCTACGTATTAGTTGATTCAAAATGGTTTTTGAACAAATTCGATCCTGGTCTTTCCGTACCAACAAGCGTATAGGCCAGATTTGATAGTTAGTTATTTAACTATCAAATAAAAACAACCATTCATCCATAAAAGAAAAATATAATTTTCTGATTTAATATCCATAACTATTTTAGCCTCTTTTTATTTAACTATTTGTTAATTCAAAACTTCACTATTTTCCCACAAATGGAATTCTCATTTCTCTTCTTATATTAATATACAAGAATATTTAAAACCCTTTCGTTTTAAAGTAATATTAAGAACGTATCTTCCATCTTGGTCATTAGTCCCTAACCGTAACCTAGTAAGAGAATAATTCCCTAAGTATCAACCCCGAAGGCCGAAACCAACATCAGATTGACAATCAGAAAATTGTTTAACTCACCATTCTCCAGTTAGTTTCTAATTGCCTAAATTTTCATCTCTTATCTTTTAATGAATAAAAATTCTCATTTATTCATTATTACTTTAAACGAGATATTTATCTCAACTTATCCCCATTCCAGATATTTGACTTACAAATATGATTTTAAATGTTTACCATTACTAGCATTGAATATTCCATTTAAAGAAATGATTTGCAAAATGTTTGCTAAATATTTATTTATTTCTAACTGGAACAAGGTTTTCCTTATAATGATATCATTTCATTAATTAAATTGATTTTTTGTTTTAACCTTTGTAAAACCAAGTTTTTACACGAATAATCTTTGTAAACATCTTTATAGATTTATTATAACTCCTCTCAGTTTTATGTCAATAACCTACATTCCATATTAAAATATATGTACATAAATATCATTTGTATATTCCTTATTAATAATATTTATCAACCATCTTATATAAAATTCTTTAATATAATATAGACTATATAATTCAAATTAGTTCGACTTGAATTCAGTTAGAATTTATAAATTAAAAACCCTTCCCAACTTTCCTTCTGAAGAATTCCTATTTTCATCTCATTTTCTTAACACCTATTCACCTTACCCATGAACAATATTTCTCAACGCAAATCCTTATCTGACTTATTTAGTTAAATTCAATTTTATACTTGAAACTTCGAGTTTCAATCTATAACTTTCAATTATCGTGTTAAATAATCTTTTTTTTATATATTTTTCTTATAATTGGAAAATTCCAATCTATTTAAATATCAATTTTATATTCGCTTTCAATTTCTTTTTAAATTCACACACAATTTGCATTTTTCCAAATTTCCCATAATAATAATAATAATTCCACTTCTTATAATGTCGCTTATAACATCGCCTTTCTACACTATTGGGTTTGAACAAATATTTACCTTTTAAATTCTTTTTAACTTGGATTCTAAATAACCATTTCTGTTTGGAAATAAATATTTCCTTTTAAAATTCTTACTTCATTTCAATTCCCGTTTTGAAATCCATATATCATTATTTAGGATAATCAAAATATCCAAAATCAACAATCAGTTTTCTAACACATCTAACTACACCACAAACTGTCATAGGTTATAACCACATCATATAATAGCATATATATAATAAACAAATAAATAAATGCGAGGAATCCAGCTGGATTCCTCCAACCTGTTTTCCTACGTCCACAGACGTTAGTCAATATTGATAATACCCATCCTGCTTCGAGGCAGGATATCGCGGTACACAAGGTCATCCACTATATATATTATGGGGCACATAAGGAATTCATCTGCTAATGGTACTATAGGCATCCACTAATGGTACTGTTGGAAATATCCAATCACCATTATTATTATTATATATTATTATTACTTTATATCAATCAATTTAGCAGCCAACAAACAATAAATTAAATTTGAACTATTGAAAATTGTTCCCAATAATTACTGAGTGAGTTTAACTCACCTCGGTTTCCTTGCTGAAATCTGATTGAATTCTGTCTAAGCTCAGCTACGAAATTACTTGAATTGTCTCGGATACAATTTATTTTTCCCTAAGATAAATTTTAATAATCGGTTAAATAATTATTAGTCTAAAATAAATTATCCTATGTGTATTTATCAATTAAATATTTAAGTATTTTAATGAACTGTTAAATAAATGAGTAATTTATTCTATGTAATTTAAATCTGGTAAAACGTTTACCTTACTGCCTTGTAACTAACTCGACCCATCCGTTGAGTAACTTTAAAAGTCGTTGATCCCTTTTATTGAAAACAACCCCATACTGCAGTCATTCATCCCAGCATTTCATCGACTAACTCACGGTCAACTACTGATATTGTTGCACCACTGTCCAGTCGCTTTGTAGCACTCCTAATCACCATCCTTAATACACTGCAAATTGGATAACATTGCAACATCAATGCCTTGTCTCCAATCAACAGTACTTACTCTACAAGCCTCCTTCCAGTGAGCTTCTACTATCGCAAACTCCTCAAATCTTCCCAGTTAAAACTCTACTGGTATACACACCATGCTCCAGGCATATTGAACTTCACAAAAGAAAAAATAAAGATCCAAACTCCAAATCATACACTGCATATTTTACCAGAAGTTCGAACTTCACCAAATTACCATGCCAGACATCGCAACACCCCATTCCTTCATAGCATCGGTCTTCCAGAATCTAACTCCTTTGGTATTTTCACCCACTGAACTCATCCGAACAGTGTTACCCTCAGCCAGTCATCGAACCCCACTCTGGCTCCAGCGTTCGCCTCTACTGACAATGTAGTGTCCTCCCATCCAATCGCATCCCTCACTACTATCCAATCCAGAACCCCTTTCTGCAATCACTCAACCAAGATCTGAATCTTGTTTAAACTTCGTGTCGTACCCTTTTCCTGCAAATCGCAAGTGCCTCGAGAGCTCTGGGAACTTGTAATTCGAATTTGCGACTTCGATTTTGATGAAGGAAGTAAACCTCTGTCTCAGTTTCTTTTTATTTTCATTTAATTAGGAGGATTTCGTTTTGAGTGAAGTCAAACAACATAGTTCTGGAAAGAAATGAGAAGCCAAATATGATGGCTCCGGTTAATAATAGCAATAATAATATCATAATTGCTCCATCAAAAGCCAGAATGCACAACATAACTTGGAAACCTTCTTCCTCATAAGTCATAACTACTGCTATCGGCACTCAAACCAAGCGAAGCACCTTTAATATCTCAAATCCTTCACACCATCCCTAGGTCCAGAAACAACCACTACCTCCAGCGTTAACCTAAACTACGTAACCTAATAGTCATTGTCGACCACTCTCTCTTCGCAACCATCAGCAATCCTTAATGTTAGCCAACACCAAATCTGCATTCACCCTCATCCACAATCCACTAGCCACTAACTCATTAGCCGAAACATCAACACCACCATACTTCATCAACACCACTAAATCTGGGTGCTTCAGAATTATGGGGGTTCCAAAGTTAGTTGAGATGACATCATTAATTGTTGCAATGTAGGATGCGTAATGTTTCATGCTAAAATAGATGAGTAAATTGAGTACTGACATTACTGTAATGTTAAAGTTATACATTACAACTTATTTATTTTGTTCCTTTAATATTAAAGTTATACACCATAACTTGTTTATTTTGTTGTTGGTTTCTGGTTTCTAGTTTTATGTAAATTTATGAGAAAACTAAAATCTTAAATGGCAAAACTAGAAAGAAAAAAAATAAGACGGTGTTGATCTGTCCATATAATTACTTAACATCGAATCCAAGAAACAAAAAGGAGCTGATAGAACAATAATAATTATTTACAATCTAAATCTAAGATTAAAAATTGAACATACCTTATCTAGAATGATACGGAATCGAAGAGAAGGTTGAAGACCGCTCCAATTTCAAGAAGAAGCGGAGAGGTTAATGATGGTGGCTCAAATTTAAAACAGAGGGGTGGAGGCGATGATAGGCGGATAAACCCTAATTTCATTTATGAACTAAGAAAGTGGATGTTGAAGCGTGAGAAGTAAAGTGAAATTAAAATGACTAATCTATCCTACGTTTTGAAGGATTTGCAAATAGCTCTTGTGATATTGAGGAAATAACTGTGATAACTTAATATTCCGGAAATAAATGTGATAATGTTATCACGATAATAGTCGTGAGCAAATGGAGCGCAAAAAGTGTGACAAAATGGCCAATTTGGTGTTGTGTTTTCAGCATACAATCAGATGAAGTTTGGCATAATTAAAATTCGTGTCTGGTTTATATGTTAAAACAACCTAAAACAAATGTTGTTGAAAATACAAACTTTCCAAAACAAAAATAAAGCATTGCCGGAAATATGTTATTGCAACTATTTTGAAAACGTTGTTATAGTACTGTTTTTTTACAACATATAACTTCAAAACATTGTTTAGGTAGAAATATTACAATGTTTTGTCGTATAATTGTTGTAAAAGGCTAATATTTTAATAACGGTTGATTAAATCGTCATAAAGTCTCTATTGTAGATGTGATATTTTGTTGTACTGACACCATGTGAACCAACTAAACACATGATTTTATAATTTTATTATTAAACTAAATACTAATTTTAATATTAATAATCAATTGTAAAAAATATGTTTATTTCAACTGGTAACAAAACGAAGTTTGTTAAAAGTTTGTTTATTGCAACTAGCGGAAAAAATCTATTGTTACAACTTTATATTTATTTCAAGATTATGAAAATTTAAAAGTTTATATTTAAACTTTATATTTATTTTAGAAAATACGGAAGTTCTAATTTTTTGAATTTAGACGTATTAAACATAATTATCAATTATAATTATTGGATTTTAAATATATATAATAAATTTTACTTCTTAATTATTAAAAGTTACTTATTAATCAATGATTATTAAAGATTACTTATTAATTTATATTATTAATTACTATTAATTAATCAATTCTAACTATTGAACCTTACGTACTATTAATACTAATTATTTATTTTTCATTATTTGTATATTATTATTAACACTAATTATTTAAAATTTATTTTTACTTATCATTTGCTTAATAAAAACATAAAAGTAAAACATGTTATGAAGAATAAGCACACCAATCGCTTGCAAATCCCTAGAAAACCTGCTGCAAACACTACAAGAAATATGTTCATTGACAGCGTTGAAAAAACACTGTTGTATAAATTTACAGCGTTTCGAAGAACGCTGTCTACCGACACGCTGTTATAGGTCATGGGACTATCACAATATTTTTAAAACGCTGTAGAAAAAGGAGATACTACAGCGTTTTAGTTAGTGTTTTTGTTAAGTTTTGTATAGCGTTTTATTAGCATTGTCATTACGTTTACACAACGTTTTTGTGTTGTTGTATTTACAAAGCCAACACAAATTATTCCTCCTTCATCACATATATAACAATGTTTTATATAGGGCAGAAACATTGTTATCTTCTTCATACCACAACGCTTTTGTGAATATATAACAGCGTTTTAAAACGGCTATACCCATTGTCATTGCCCATATATAGCATAGCGTTTCCCAACATATATTACAACGTTTATTTCTGGTTAGAAAAGTTGTATCTCCCTACATATCACAGCGTTTTACCATATATGTCACAGTGTTTTTTACCATCCATAAATGTTGTTCTTTCCTGCATGCCACAACGTTTTTTCAAAATATATCACAGCGTTCATGTATAGTTGCTGAAGTACATCTATCAGCATTTATCATTTTTACACAATGCGGTTCAAAATCATCACGAAATTCAAACAACACAAAAGAATTATAATTATAAAACTATATCACATAAGTTATAAAAATTCCATATGCCAAATATACAATAATTGGACATAACATTTTGTAATCGATGTTCCTATAACTTGTTTTTACAAAAGATGCTTACTGACAAAAAAGAAAAATATAAATCGTTCAAAGTCCAAGATTGTGTGCTCCAAAGTTGAATTTCCGTCATGCATCAAACATCAACACCTGATTTGGCAATAAGAAAATACATAAGTACTTTTGTTGCATATGTATGACATTGAGAAACTGCTGACAACTGAACTAAAAAGTACGTCTAAACATGGCAATGTGAAAAGAAAACGAGGTTAAGTGTGATTAAGTCATCTTGTTGTTGGATCCGGTATAAATGTAACATTTCCAGCCAGCATCCTAAACTTCACAACATTTCTTGTTTCAACAATATGCGTACAGCGCAGTACGACCAAATTGCAAGAAAGAAAAATTGTATAAGATCAAAATGTTTGAGCACATCTAGGTTACTGTATCTTCTATTTTTTCCGGTTTTATCTACCTAAACGAAATTTAAATATTAATTCAGTTTTAAGAGGTGAAAAGGGAATTCATACTTGAAGTAAAATTCTACCAAAACAATCATAATAAGGAGTATTTCCATCATTCATACTGACGATAAGTAAAGAGAAGAATAAGTCATTCTTACTTGAAGACGATTCTGCGACGACATTTGCAAAAGGCCAAGATATAATAGAACCAATTGCATCATCAATAAACTCAAACTCAGATGTAGGTCTCCATAAAGGTGCATTTGGAACTTTAACAATATCAACCCAAATTTTAATGGCACCTTCTCCCAAAACAAACAAAATGGACCATTGCATTTGGGTCAGTTGAAGACACGCGTCCTTCAGCAACAACTTCTTTCTCTCCATGAACACTAATCAACTTGCATTTAATGTTTAACTTGAAACTAATGGTCTGTCATGCAATATTCGAAATAGTTTAAATATGTTTTCTACAAAACAGATATGATTATAATAATAAAACAGTATCAAGGTATATGCATGCTTTTATAAATTAAATACATAAACAACTCATTATCGCTGAATGTGATACTATATTTGGCGTATCAGCAGATTCCATAACATTAATATCCTCAAGAACAACATTTTTTTCGGCCAAGCTACTTTGCACCCAATAGCTTCTCCAACATATGTCATACTAACTGGTGCTCTCCATAAGAATGCATCTGATATTTTTTGCCACATCAATCAAAACAAGCGTAGCAGACTGTCCAAGTGGAATATTATCCACGAGCTAAGTTGGATCAGTAGAGTACAACCACCCTTCGGCATTTAATTCTTTGCTTCCAACCCAATCATATAACTTGCATTTCTTATTTGTTGTTGAAGTTTTACTCTAGTAAAAAAAATATTATCAGGTTCTTATATTAAATCATAGAGCTAATGAGAGCATAAAGAATTAAGTATTGCTGCATTTTCATCATTTTCAGAGACTATCGTACTATGGAGTACAACTCTGTCAGATGGCCATGTTACTATCTCATCCTTAGCTTCTCCAATATGTGTGATCATCCTAGGAGCAGACCTCCATAAATAAGCATCCAATTTTTTTGGGATTTCTATTGAAATTTTCATGGCATTTGGTCCAAGTGGAATATTGTATAAAAGCTCTTTAGGGTCATTTGAAAGAACGCTTCCTTCAGCTACTATTTTATCCATCCCAGTCCAATCCAACAAATTACATCTAACATTCGGTTGGTCATACTTACTCTACATTTAGTCAAAATCAATTATATTATATGTTAAATCAAAATAAATTCCATTGTTATGGCAACAATAATATAAATCATTTGTACCACTTGAGATGGACTCTCATCCCTGCTGTTTCCTTTAACCGGATAAACAATTATGCAAATTATTAAGGGAACATCTCAAAAAAAAACCAGACGTCTGAATCAATAAACGAGAAGTTTGAAAATTGATAGGGTTAAAATAAAAAACAGGAAAACTAAAATCAGACGTCTGAAAAAATTAGCAGACGTCTGAAAATAGACACGGATTTAAAAAACATCCAACGCAGACGTCTGAAACTATTTTCAGACGTCTAAAAACTTCATCGGGTTGAAAATACCCTAAATCAAACATCTATTTTTCAAACCCGAAGTCTGATTTACCAAACGTCATTTATTTCTATATAAAAATAACCACAACCTTCTATTCCTCACTCTTCCATTTCACCGATCAAATTGAAACTTCTGTAACCTTAAAATCCCAAATCCAGTCCAAATCATGGGTCATAAAAAAAAAGGTTCATCAAAATGAAAGAGGGCAGATGAAGAACCATCAAATCCTCGACAAACTACTGAAGAAACACCCCAGACCAGTTTCACAATCATGACTCAAAAGATGATGAACAAAGCACCCTTGTCAATAGAAAGATATGGATTAATGTAGAATAATATCCTACATACTGGTCCATTCTACAGTCTCATTGATTTTCCGATGTATGATTTACATAGCTTATGCCAGGATGCTGGTCTTGTAAAACTGGTCTCATTCCCTTCTAATCACCTTAACATTGACCAGCTATCCATCTTTCTATTCTATGCGAACTTAGATAGTACAGGTTTTTGGAATCCTCAGGTAGAAAAGATTGGATTTGTTCAAGTGTTAGCGGGGTTACTGTTAGATTTACAGCTAAGGACATAGGAGATATATTGCAATGTTCTAACACCGGGACAAATATCAATGATATTCCCGATATGCATTTTAAGCCACGGGATAACATTAGTCATCAAATTTGGGAAGATGATATGCCTCCGTTTTCTACTAAATATTTAAGACCAAAAGCGAGATTTCTTACCTGAGTTCTTATAAATACAGTGTTTCCTCATCTTGGAAGCCATGAAAAAATTCTTGATCTAGAGCATAGGGCCTTATATGCTATATTTGGTGGTATTCAAGTTAACTGGGATCAATTTATCTTTGATGAACTAAAGGAATTTTGGAGTAGGTCTCGGCAAATAATTATTTATGCTCCGTTTATTATGAGATTATTAAAGGCAAAAAAAGTTCCGACTTATTTATCAACGTTTGAGGAAATTCCGGTTAAGAAAGCAACTAAAAAATTCTTCTCCTTGATGCATCTCCCGGAAGAACCACCAACATTTTGCACTCTGGATGAATGGAGAACTAAATGTCAAGGTAAAAAAGTTCTGCCGCAAGAGCATCCTCAAGAGCATATTCAGGATATGCCGGAATCTTCCTCCGAACAAGCTTTTCAATATCAAACTTTTGAAGGTATGACTTCTACTAAGGCACAAACTCTTCCAAATGAATCATTTCATCAAGTCATCATTCATAATCAACTAATATTGTATCAAAATCAAATTGCCTTAGGGAATCGTATTGCGAATATGGAACTTACACTAGCATCCCGTCTTGCAACTATTGAGAATGCAATGAGTGCAACAACACAGTCTCTCACTGAAATTTTATGACGTACTCGACCATGGACTCCGCCATCTCTAACCTTTTTCAGGAAAAAATTCTGAAGAAAAAGAAGATTCAAATAAATCTGGTGACAAGGAGGAGAATGTGGAAGAAAAAGAGGGGGAAGGCGACCCAAAAGAAGCAAGCATCGAACCTAATAAATCCGACGACAAGGAGGAGATAGAGGAAGAAAAAGAGGGGGAAGGCGACCCAAAAGAAGCGATCTTCGAACCTAAAGAAAAAGAAGATCCAAAGATATCCTATGACAAGGAGGGGAGAGAGGAAGAAAAAGAGGGGGAAGGCGATCCAAATGAAGCGAGCATCGAACCTGAGGAAAAAGAGGGGGATAACGACTCAACAAAAGTGGGAGTCGAACCTAAAGACGCCGAAGCTTAATATACAATTAATGAAAAATTATCTATGTTTTAAACTTTATTTTGTGACATGGTTGTGTTTTGATTGTGACTTTGATGTGTACTATGCTTGTGATAAGTAGATGATGTTAGTTTGTTGTTTTCTGATTGTGACTTTGATGGTAGTGTTTTGATTGTGACTTTGATGTATGTTAGCTTGTGATAACTTGATGCTAGTGCCATATCTGTATCCATCCAGAATTATTTTCGGATACCGGATAATCCGCTTAATTTTCAGATATCGGGTAACTGTATCCTCTTAATTTTCGGATATGGACGGATATCAGAATGTAATGATTTTGTGACATGCACAGCTGATTTTGATGTGTCAGACATCTGATATCAGAACCATAAAACCATCTGAATGATAATCAGATGCCTAATATTTTACCTAGACGTCTGGATTTCATCTCTGTCTAAAATATTTTTCCTGAAGAAGTATTCAGACGTATGGAACTTTTACCCAGACGTCTGAAAATTCTCTCAGCCTAAAAAATTGTAAATGAAGCAGCAATCAGACGTATGAATTACATCTCAGCCTAAAATATTATGCATGAAGAATCATTCAGACGTCTGTATATTTTATCCAGACGTCTGGATATTTTCTCGGCCTAAAATAATGTCTGCAGAAGCATTGAATATCATAATGAACATACCGATATATTGGACAAATTGATATACATGTAGAACACAGCAATATATTGGACAAATTGATATACATTTAGAATACAACGATATGGTGGACAACTTGATCAAATATTAAAACAAACAATATATTAGACACAACGATATATGGTAGCAGTGTCGCCCCTTAAAATGTTAAGCAGTGCTGCCACAAAGTTTATTTTCAGAACCATGTAGGTGAGGTATTCAGTATCTTTAAGGTACTGAATACCCCTCTACATGGATCTGAAAATAACCTCATGACAGTACTAACGTTAACCAAGGCAGCATGGCTTCAATTAACCAAGGCGGCATGGCTTTTTTCCAATAGATGTGAGCATGACATCACTGCTTCATTACTGACATGGTAATAAGGCTTGTGTAAGAGGAAAGAAGTAACTTAAAGACAGTAGGACTGTGTCTTTAAGTTACTATGAGTGTGGTCTATCATAATATTTTAAAGTATGGTGAAGACAAGAAGTAACTCTACTAATAAGTTTTAGATAGGGATGAAAGAGCTAGCTCATTTCTGATAAGGAACAACGTGTACATGCAGCTCATTTTGATAAGTTCTATATAAGGGATACGTGTATATACATATATTGAGTCATCTTTTATGAGCAGGGTCCAACTTTTTATGTTTTGGCATATAGCTATGATTAATTGATTCACCTTTTGAGCATACCACAACATAGAAACCATGTGCACATGCAGCAGTGTCAAGCCTGTACATGTAGCAGTGTCCAGCTTGAATTTATTCTATATCTAGATTCATCTTTTGGTTTTGCGAAAAGTGAAGTATGACATCGCTGCATGTACTTAATCTATATTTTATCTTTGGATTTATATGACAACTTGAATTTATTATGAATTATTTATGTAGTCATTACTCAACAAAGATTTTATTCAATGATTTACTACGATTCTAAACTCATAGAATGCAAATAACTAATTGCTACGTACAATTTATAACTTATTGCCATTCGTTTTAGAAATACCTGGTTTTGTGATACTAGCATTTGAACCATCTTATCCAAATCCGCAACTCTGTTTTGTAGTTGCATTGTTTGTTTTTGATTAGCTTATGACAAAACGAACTTGGTGTGGGTCATACCTCTTCCCATTCCTCTTAACCGTCCTGGTCTATCGTTTCCCAGCACTGCTGAAAGTGCATCTTCTCTCAAAAAAATTGTCGAGGTAGCTTGTGATTCAGCGTTAAATTTTTTAATCTTCTCCTGTAAAGGATAACATACATTGTAACTTTCAAAATTATCACATTCTAAAAATCATTTGTAATATGTCAATTTAAAATTAAATCACATACAATAGTTTCTTCAACAACCGAGCTCGCCGGCTCACCATTTTTTCGAGTGTGAGATTTAATCCAAACATCAGATCGACCGATAGAAGAGGAATTTGGACTCTCATTTTTCTACGGTAATAAAAATTGGGATAAAGTAAATTATCATAACTCTATAAATGGCATGAAAAGATCACAACATTAAACTTATTTCTGACCAAATCAGCAGCTAAGCATGCCACTCCTTTACGGCTGCATGTATGTGGCATCTGTCTGCGTCTGATGGCTTTGAATGTTTCACTTTGTTGCTGAAATAAAAAATTAAAATATACTGACTAGTTAATTCACATATACGAAGATGACCATTTAAACATAATTTACCTTAAACTTTAGACTAGTTTTCAAGTTGATAAAATCATTCCACTCCGTCATAGTTTTGATATTATACGGTTCATTTGATTTTGATATTATACAGTTCATTTGAATTTTTTCCTCCTTGGACTTTGCTTTGACCGATTTATTAACTAACGCGCATTTTGAACACCTAAAAATACACCCCATTTGCCGAAATATGGGGACGTTTTGCCATTCCTCATTTAACACAAATCTAGCTTGTAATTTAAAAAAAAGGAAAATTTGCATTTAGCCCTCTTCTGAGAACTTATAACGGATATAAATTGTTGGTTTAGGCCTCATTTGGGTACAAACACTAGTGGCCTCCTAAAATTAACTTCAATGGCCAAAAATCAAAATTTTCCTCTGAATTTAACTTCGATGGCGTCCTTCTATTGTCAACCGCCTCCTGCTAGTAAGTTTGCCTAACTTTGTTGTATAAAGCTTGTATGTGCATGTCTAAAATTAAACTTGTGATTAAAGTTCAAGTTATCCATATTTAGTTGTGTATTTGTTGAGTGAGTGATGTACTAATGCATGTATCTTAACTGTTTACAGACTATGAAGCAGACAAAGCATGACCAAGCTGAAGAATTTACTCGGTGATCCACTAGGTGGAAAATATTGTGAATATGGAACTTTAATTATATATGGCTATAGCTCGACAACAAGGAAGACATGCACAGGTGAAACACGTGTGTCAGACGTCTGGATATTTTTCCAGATGTCTGAGAGTAGAAAAACAAAGCAATCTGAATGTCAATCAGACGTGTGAAAATATATCCAGACGTCTGGATTTTTCTCCGTCCTAAAGTAAAATGCCTGAAGATGTTTTTAGACATCTGGATATTTTATCCAGATGTCTGATAGTGTTCACAGGCTAGAGAATTATATTTGCAGACGAGGACAGACATCTGCTATTTTATCCAGACGTCAGGATTTTTCTCAGCCTAAACTATTAAGCCTGAAGAAGTGCTCAGACGTCTGGGTATTTTATCCAAACGTCTTATATTTTGCTACGCCTATAATATTATGCCTGAATAGGTATCCAGATGTCTGATATTAAATCCATACTTCTGGATTTTTTATTTGGTATAAAACAATGTGTTAAATAGACACAACTAGATAAAGATTATGAAATATACATGAATGCAATCCCGTTAAATGGCTTTCAGACTAGCGTCAAGGTGTCTCCAATTATTAAGAGTGACTGGAACATGCTCTCGTAAAAGTGGTCCTAAAAAAGATGATAAATGGACTGATCCTTGACCTATTGGTTCAGCATTCTCATTAAATTCAACTTCAACACAATTTGTGAAGTTTGAAGGAAGTCTCTTCATTTTCGTAGGACCTCAACTCTTTCTTTTCTTTGGCCGACTGGTATTTGCATTTTCAGTTGGTCCATCGGCTTCCACGTGTTGTTCGTTTTGCATTGTACGGTTCTTAAATGCACAAGGATTATCTTCTACTCCTTGTGCATTATTTTCTAATGCTTGTGCTCGATTATCTTCCACTACTTGTGGATTATTTTCTACTGGTTGTGCTCGATTATCTACTACTACTTGTGCATTATCTTCTACTACTACTTGTGGATTGCCCTCGCTTTGAACGTTGTTGTCTTCAATATGCTTCTTTCATTTATTAGGCTTGTACGATATATTTTTAGCTCGTTTGCTTTTTTTTTCTATTGCCGCATTATTGCCCTCATTTCCTATTACTAAAACGTGAGGAAAAACATAAAATATATAGTAGAACTATACAATCCAAACACTTGTGCGCTAAGGCCATCCTGAATATGCTACACCTCAATATGTTATTTACAGGAAAACAACATTGCTTTTCACAGCAAATAACGATAGTTTAAGAGACTTTAAAACATAGAAGTACAGCTATAGCTACAGCAAAATATGAGTTAGCCTAAATAATTTGTTATTGTTAGTTAGCCTAAATCATATATGTTATCGAACTTAACATTTGTGCTTATATTTATGTGCTTAACGTGACAATACCACCTACTTGTCTTATATACACGAGTCGCTGTTATCATGGCGACCGACTAGTCGAGACTAGTCGTCCACTAGCTGACCAGTCAGTCACCAGTCAGTGACTTAGACTCTCGACATGAATTTTGTTAATATGTCAAGCGACTGAAACGACATGTAGAGACTAGTCGATTAGTCAGTCGACTAGTCGACTTGACTTAATAGATTGGCTTCAAATTGTTTCAATTTGGGACCAAATCCAAATTAAAAGAAGAAGAAGCAGGTCTCCAATATTGATAACATTACAATGGATGGACTCTTGATATGAAAAGGTATAATTTATTCTTTTTGCTGAAAGAACCAGAGTTTTGTCACAATATTTTTTTTTTTTTGCAATCTCTTGATCCTGAAAAGGAATAATTTATCAAGATAAAGTAAAGTACGGAAAGCAAAATTTTGGACAAAAAATGAAAACTTTTTTCACGTACATATATATTTAAACCACGCACGAATGGATTCTCATTGCATTCACTTTGCAGCTCTCGCTACCAAAAAAAAGAGTAGCATTTGTGTAGTTGTTTATCTTTTTAAGTAAGAGAATTATGCCTCAAACCTTTAAATTCAATATTTGGTCTAAAACTTAATCTAGTTAAATATTTTTTTTCTAAACAAAATAAAGAACACTGTAGTGGAGTCAAGCGTAGGACTAACGGCTAAAGCAACAACCTTAGAAGCCATTATTCCAAAGGGCAATAAAATCAGAGATAAATTCCTATTCAAGTGAAGAGAAAAAGAATCAGCTAAGTGTGGTATTATTCAAATTGTGCGTTTTTTTAATTATTTGATATTCTGTGATGTAAAATTAAAAACACAATCAAGATAGAAAATCAAATAACAACAAACACTTAAGGTAAATGAAAATATAAAATCTGTTCTCCTTTGCTTTCACATTTCATGGTAAGGGATGCAAAAATAATGCCTAATTATTTCAAATGAATAAAAACTTATGATCGGTATCAGCTTTCATAACCTATATATAGAGAGAGAGAATGAAAAATCTTTTCAGAGTTATAGAATCATCTAAATATATTTAACCAAAAGTTATACCAGTCACAGTCTTTGAACACTAAATCTTAATGAATCTACAACTTTTTGCTATCTGACCATAGCCACAGAGTCCATCCATTGCTCCATGTAAAACACTACCAGACTGTATTAGTTAGAAGTTTATAATTATGTATATGTATATATTTATTTATCGACTAGTCTCGACTAGTCTATGACTTGTTCATTAGTCGACTAGTCTCGACTAGTCTATGACTTGTTCATTAGTCGACTAGTTGGACCTCTGTCGACTCGACTCGGCTTACCGCCGTGATAACCATATTACACGATTCATTCCTCTTATAATCAGATGCTCAACTACCAACTTCTCATATTGATGACTAAAATTTTGACAATCTAAGCATGGACATAGAATTTTTTCTACATTTCCAGAATTTTTCATAGCGGTATGCACAAACTTCCGAGCTCCTTGCTGATACTCACTACTAGTTCTTTGAATTTTTTTTTAACTTTTAGCTTCTGTCAAAATATAGGATATGATTTTCAAACTACATTTATGTTGAGAATTACGTAGTTGCCTGTGTAGATTCAGCCAATTTTTATCCATTATCGTCTACTACATAAGCAAGCAAATTTCTAAAATTTGGAAGTAATATTCTATTGTTGAGTACAAGAAAATTAACATAACTACTTAAATAAAAAAGTGATACTAAATGAGGCACATCAACTTTTAACTGCTAATAACAAAGTCAACATTTTCATCAGGCATACCAGATGTTAGAAAAAACTAAACATTAGCTAATCAATGAAAAAGATAAAATAATCAAGGCGGCGCTTGCAGCGACTTAAGGACGACGAAGACTGAACGTGATCTATGGGTCCGACCTCCACTGGAATGGAAATTTGTAACGTCCCGCATTTTGTCGGTTCGTATTTGAATATTTAAAACAGTTTAAATATTTAATTCGTAATATAAATGGATTTATATATTAATTAAAAAGAAATTTAACGTATATAAATACATATTAATTATAATCGAGCTCAGAACGACCCTGCAGTTCATAATTTAACGTTCTGAACTTCAACTGAGTGTACCGGACTCGTTTTGAATCAGATTTCTTTGAAACGAGAAACGTTGGAATCTGTTGAACTGTATCTTTTTAACAGAAGTGGAAAATGGAGATTTCGTCGTGCAGACTGCAAGATACGTCCAAATCAAATATTCAGAAAGTCGTTATGAAATCATATATCGACCGTAACGGTTATTTGAATATAACTTGATATCGGTTGCAAATCGGGACAAGGTTCTTTTGAGGCGCAGCAGTAATTCAATTTTTAGAATTTTTTTGTAATTTTTAATTAATTAAATATGCAACTTTTTATTTGGAGTATTGTGCACCCTGTATCGATATTTCGGGGTTTTAAAATATGAGTCAATCTACCGGTATTATTATATTTTTGGGACCGTGGCACCTCACTGGACACGACCGTATCCTTACTTCTGTCTGCGGCTGCTCGGGCATGAACGAAGTTGTATGTAACGGGTACATTAAATGTTTTAAAAGGACCAAAACTTAACATTCAGACATACATGCTAAGAACAGAGAGCCATACCCTAAGCACATGCCTAAAATGGAGAGAATACAACCTACGCTATGCTAACAGACATGCAAAATTTACGAAAACACATGCATGGTCCCATCGAATTAAATGAATTACAAACAACCCATTTTCCTACTACATACCCTATAACTCACGCTGGACCAATGGCCTCAAAACTTCATCGCTAAGTCTCCTACCTATACCTTCATTCCTAAGAAAAATCGGCAAACCATACTGAAATTTAATGAAATGCATGGGAAAAACGTACAGAACCATACGCCTATGATTGAAAACGTCATGGCCTACTGTGTACTAATGAAACAAACCTGTCCTTATCCTCTCCTTCCTTCGCATATATAAATATAGCTCCAGCCCTCTCTCCTGAAACAACATATCTCCGCTCCATTCCTTTCAGTTCAGCAGACTGCTCCTTATATAGTCCAAAGCTTCTATACATGAAACCTCTCTTCAAATTCCGTCTAGAATCTCAAGTGTGTAGTGCGAGTTCTGGAGGTTCGTATATTAAAGTAGCGAAGGGGGTGGGTACTTGTGTTCTTCTGTTCATCACGTGGGAGGGTGCGATGTGCCGATTATTGTCGTAATGGGTAAATCGAGGATTGTCGTGGAGATTAGTATAGTTAAACGTTTTATTTTGTGATGCATGAAAGGAACAAGCAACCGTATACTATCAGGTGAGTGGGTGGAACGTATGAGCGATAGTGAAGGATGTGTGTATGTTGTATACATGCGGTGCGTCGGTTCTTAGTAGATGGGCTGAGTTCAAATGGGAGATAAGCCCAAAAATGGGAAGGGCGTCATACAAAAGGAAGAGCAGCATTTCTTATTTCAAATAGAGGAGAAGAGTACGGGATGATGTACAATGTACTGTTGGAACGAATGGAAAAGCAAATTGGACCGACGAGTTTTGAAGGGTAAGATGCATGCAAAGACTAAGTTTAAGGGTTTGCCACTGTGATCTTCACTACATCAGCAAGACGACCGGACGACGAGATAAACGGTGAGCACGAGTCGAACGAAATGGTGGTGAAATACAGCAGAATAAAACGCCTGCTCAGATCTATCGACTGACGAAAATCGTTATTTAACGGTTAACGCGCACTGTGAGTAAAATCACTAACTCTGATCTATTTTAAAATATTTTAATTATATTTTAATGTTGTTTGAATGCTGTGTGATGGTCGATTAGTTAGATTACAATTAATTTGGTCGAATATTATATACCGTTACATATGTACACATCATCTGTTGGACACTGATTCCATCGATTAGAATATCCCCTAGTATAAAGTTAGTGTAAATTGTGTTGACTGACATCTGTGGATGCGGGAAACCGGTTGGAGGAATCCGACCGGATTCCTCGATATTTACATGTATTGTTTGTTTTGTATGCACTGTTTGAACCCGAATTATATTTAAAACCCCATGTGAATATTAATGTTGATCGGATATTCAACATCTGTTCGATAAATAAATAAATGATATCGATTTAGAAAGTGTTGACAGTCAACCGTAAAACCATCGTTTTGTTAAAGAGTTGATTGGCCGTCAGGCAAATCAACGAGGTTAATTATAAAAATTATATCTTTATAATTAAAAAGAAGATTTAAATTTATAATAGGAGTTCTATTATAAACCAGTATTTTAGAGTTCGTTTTATAAAATAAATAAAAACGATTGTTGACATTTAAATGAGTTTATAAAGCAGAAATTATCCGACGATTAAATATTTGGATTATAATATTATTAGATTAATTATATTAATCTAATGTTAAGAAGTAATTAAAATCAGTTAACGAATTTACTGATGGAATGAAGTTGATTAAATCAACTGTTATTTGGGAAAATAATCATTAGGTTAATTGGTCTTTAATTAATCTAATGAAACAGTTTAGAAATAAATTAATCCAAAGTAATAAGATTTAATTACCTTTTGGTTAAGAAGTTATAAATAGAACTGTGGAATGGAGAAAGCGAAGAGTAAATGTTTAATATAAATAATCAAACACCAGAGATTTCAAAGTAACGATATAGTGTTATAAAACCATAGTTAAAAATAAACATGAAAATACGATTGGATAGATATTATAAGTAATAAGGGATTAGAGTGCAGATTTGTATCGGTTCTAAGTTAAGAACGTTGTCGATCAAGGTCTGAGAGGTAAATAGAATACCCCAACTTGAACGGCTTCGCTATTATCGAGGAACGACATCAGTTTGTAACGGAAAGATATGTCAAAAATTTTGTAACGGAAAGAGATGTCAAGATTTTTGTAACGGAAAAAGACGTCGAGTTTAGTTATAAAGTGGCATATAGCAGCATATTGCAAGTTTGAACTATAGCGATAAAATAAACGCTGTTGATTAGGCTTAAGCGTGACTGTATGTCAAGATTAGTATAAAGGGGAATATTACAGCGCATGGCAAGTTTAGAACTATAGCGATAAATTAACGCTGTTAACCAAACTTAAGCGTGATTTTTATATATGGCAGCACTTCATAGGAAATGAAACAGTTAGTTTGAAAACAACTTATTCAGAAGTAATAAATAACAACGTTTGTCCAAAATATAAGAATAAAGTTAGAAAGTGAAATTGGAGAATCGTGTTAGAGAACGATGACAACATTTCGATGTTCGAAATATGATTAGAATTAAACCGTTAGGATTTGTAACTAGAATTCTACGATGTCGAATGTTTTAAAAGTAAACTATTTTTAGGGATTATAATCTGATAGAATAATTAACATTTAGTTTAAACAAATAAATGTTAATAGGATAGGAGTTAGTATTTAGTTATAAACTTGATATCGATTAGATAAGAAGTTGACTTAGAGACAGAGTTTATAAAGTGGAATAGGAGTGAAAAAGTATGAAAGAGATTTCGGTAAATAAGATAAGGGAGATTATTATGTGAATAAAGAGTTATATGATCAAGGTGTTCAGATTTCTATAATAGGGGATGGTATTTACATTACAAAGTGAATAATGTTTTACAAGTAAACGTGGGACCGATTAAATGGTTAAAATGAAATTGGAAATATTTTCCAATATAATTAGGGTAGTTTATCCAAGTATAGAAATAAAGATTGTGAAAAATGGATCGAACGTGATAACGTATATTTTCTAGAATGTGAGAAAATAAGAACTGGAAATGTTTTTCCAAGAAGTGTAAAAAGGCTAAAATGGGATTTGAGGAATATCTGGTAAGGAATGGGAACTTGAATAATAAAATGAGTGTTAAATAAAAGTGTCTGTGGTTGTGTGATGTTAGTTATACATTATAATGGATGTTGTTTTAACTTCGATAGTTAAATAACCGACTATCTAAGTGTTTTGACCATCGTTGTCAATACGGAGAGACCGGTTGGGTTATTACACGAAAACCACTCCGTATAGGCATAATCGTTGCGAATTAGATATGCTGAAGATAATTGAAGACGGAGTTAAATGCAAGGATCGTCCAATTATAGAATGGTGTGTTTTTGTTTATCCAGTCCCAGGACAACTTGTATGGACGAGTGTCTGACAGAGTATTTCCAACGGCCATGCCGTTGATTTTACGAATATACCAAGTTGGTGGGGAGAAGATAACTTCTCTTTATTCTACACCCAGTGTGCATTTGTGTAATCAATGTGTGATTACGGATTTGATGATGTGACATTCAAAATGAATGGTGATCAGATGTTATGAAGATAGACGAAGCCTCTAGCCTCACAACCGAGAATGACAGAAGTTGGGCTAGGCAGCATGGCTAGTTGGGTCATCCCCAAGCAGGGTGTATTGTCATCGATCTAGAGAAAATTCATATTTATACTTCTTTTTGATTCTGTATCTTCGGATGACGGTTGGATGGCCTACAACCGTGGTGGCAATATATTCGCGACACTCAAGCTAAATGAGTGAGCGGTCATGTGTGGCCGGGTTGCAAGACGTTCTTGTTGAACCCTGAGTGTATCCCCTCTAGAGTACACTATTCAGAAGGTGCTCCCATACCTTGCCTGTTGAAATCCATTCCCCAATAAGCGCCCTGCGGTTTATGATTTTATACTATATATATGTGGAACGTGAGATGCAAGCGTTCTGCTACTTGTATAATTATTTGTTTAGACATTATCATAATATCACTGGTTTTTGATATCAAGGATACTTTGGGTTATAGTAAGGTAAAAGCCGTCCATGTTTATGTGTGGGCCGGTCTTACTATTATCTTCTTATTTGAAAAGGATTTTCAAAGTAAACAGTATGGTTGGAATTTACTCACACCAGTCCCATGACTGACCCAGAGTTTATTTTGTTTGTGTTTTCCCTAAACTCTTGGGTGCCCAAATTTGTACGGTAGTCAAGTGTTTCAGGCTTTGCAGATTCACTTGGAGGAGCTAAAAGCAGGAAGCTCCACTATTAGTTATTAGAGATTATTTCCGCTGTGATGTATACCATGTATTATACTCTGAATGGTATGTATATATACAAACTCTGATTTGTATTTCAAACTTATTATATTATAAAAGATTGTTATTCCGCTATGAGTTTCGTGATTACTCTGATTATGTTCAGTGTGATTTTCTTCTTCTTCTATTCTATTAGTTCTATATTTTCTTTCTCACCCTCTTAATTCTTTCAATAATGACACGGTTTTCAAGGTATCGAAAATCGTCGCCATTACAGTTGGTATCAGAGCTAAAGGTTAAGTGATTACCTTGGCTCTGTGGCGTAACTCAATAGAGATGGAGTTAGTAATACTCTAGATTGAGTTGAGTGTATATATATGAGCTCGTATTTGTAATTAATATAAAAACTGTTTTATATTGTGTTGACTGGTCAGTCGAGTGGTTTGTGAATTCTGGTCGAAACAGTAATGCAAACTGCGTCGATAGGTGTTTCTAAACTCTTGAACAGAGAAATTCAACACAGTATGTTTTGAAAGAAGGGTAAATGAAATAATTTTACCCAAAATATATTTTGATATAAAAAGAAGTTTATAGCTTAATATTATTATAATATATTGGATGTATGATCATTATTATGATCAAATAAGATGTATAATTGAGTTGGTTATATAAATAACCAGTTGAAATATTATACAAGTATAATATACAGAATCAGATAGATAAAATCTGAGAGCTTAAAACCAGAATTTAGAATTAAAACTCTGGAAACTTGGAAAAAGGCTGGAAATAATATTTGGATTTAAATATATGGAATTTTAAGATCCTGGGTGAATTCAAAGATGTTTTTCCAAGCATTTTGGAAAGAATATTTTGAGATAATTTCAAAATGGAAGTATTTAAAATGGTTTTGAAAGTGATATAATATCGAACTCACTTTGATAGCTGGAAAATAATTCTGCTGATGACTGCAGCATCATCAGTGTCATTTTAGAGCTAGTAAGTGACGGATTACTACCAAGGATTTTGTTTTGGATTGTTTTGAGGAACAAGTTGTTCAAAAATTCAAATGTTTTGAATTACTATTATGATATGTAATATATACGATTTCAAACTGATTTGAAATAAATCCTAGGAATTTGAATTCTGAAATAAAATTTTAACTCATGGAGTTAAATGGTAAAAGTGGAACTTAAAGTAAGATAACGAAATTGGACTGAATTTGGAACGATCCAGAATGGAGATTGTAAGAGAGAAATATTGAAAATTCGAGTTTTAAAAATGATTTGATTCTTGAAGAATAAGAACCGAATTATGAATTTGGAGATAAAGATAACTAATTTGAGAGATAAATCAGTAAATGAAATTGGAGGTGAAATATAAGTTGGTTGGGTAGAAAGTGAAAGATTGGTTTGAGAATGAATTGATGAAGATTCAACCAACGATGATTGGATATATGCTGGTTTGATAGCAGATGGCAGAGACAGAGTTGAATGCCCAACAAAGAAGGTACACGTTTATATACGAGTATGAGATTTTATGAGTCGGTTTGGGCAAGCCGTTCGGCTGTTTGATTTTCTTTTGGATTGGAAAAGCCTAGTGAGGCGAGTTGTAGTAGTACTGAATAAGCCGTGCAGAGGAGATGCTGGCAAGATCCTCTGAAAATTTAAGCCGTTAGGAAATTTTCAGAATTTTGAAATTATTCGAAATAAGAAGAAATTAATATTGGAATTAACCAGTTCAGTTGAAACTGAAATTATGAAGTAAATCAAAAAGATTTTTAACCTGTTTGTAACAGAGATTATAGCATTTTCCCTATCTTAGCA
Source organism: Allium sativum (assembly GCA_030737875.1). Lineage (NCBI taxonomy): Eukaryota > Viridiplantae > Streptophyta > Magnoliopsida > Asparagales > Amaryllidaceae > Allium > Allium sativum. The sequence goes on along the minus strand of CM060913.1, from coordinate 142,492,430 downwards.
ATTTTGAGGACGAAATTATTTTAAGGGGGAAGGACTGTAACGTCCCGCATTTTGTCGGTTCGTATTTGAATATTTAAAACAGTTTAAATATTTAATTCGTAATATAAATGGATTTATATATTAATTAAAACGAAGTTTAACGTATATAAATATATATTAATTATAATCGAGCTCAGAACGACCCTGCAGTTCGTAATTTAACGTTCTGAACTTCAACTGAGTGTACCGGACTCGTTTTGAATAGGAATTCTTCGAAATGAGAAATGTTGGAATCTGTTGAACTGTATCTTTTTAACAGAAGTGGAAAATGGAGATTTCGTCGTGCAGACTGCAAGATACGTCCAAATCAAATATTCAGAAAGTCGTTATGAAATCATATATCGACCGTAACGGTTATTTGAATATAACTTGATATCGGTCGCAAATCGGGACAAGGTTCTTTTGAGGCGCATCGATAATTCAATTTTTAGAATTTTTCTGTAATTTTTAATTAATTAAATATGCAACTTTTTATTTGGAGTATTGTGCACCCTGTACCGATATTTCGGGGTTTTAAAATATGAGTCAATCTACCGGTATTATTATATTTTTGGGACCGTGGCACCTCACTGGAAACGACCGTATCCTTACTTCTGTCTGCGGTTGCTCGGGCATGAACGAAGTTGTATGTAACGGGTACATTAAATGTTTTAAAAGGACCAAAACTTAACATTTAGACATACATGCTAAGAACAGAGAGCCATACCCTAAGCACATGCCTAAAATGGAGAGAATACAACCTACGCTATGCTAACAGACATGCAAAATTTATGAAAACACATGCATGGTCCCATCGAATTAAATGAATTACAAACAACCCATTTTCCTACTACATACCCTATAACTCACTGTAACACCCTGAATTTCAGTTAATGCTAAAATTCACTAATTGCAGAATAAATAATCTCAGATGTGAGAATTAGGGGAAACGGGCTACGTCATTGCGTTCGTCTCGGAAAAATACGTGAAATAGAGTCCGAAATTTTGTAAATCGTAGTCCGTATGGCCCAGTTATAGCCCAATGAAGTTTACAGAAAATTCAAAGTTCAAAACAGATTTAAAATTCAGGTTCAAATTTCGAAATTGGGGCCATTAGGCGCAGAGGGGAAAATTCCCGGCTAGCTACCCAAGTCAACAGCCCTGTCGACTGGGCAGTCGACTTGGCTAGGACCAAGTCGACAGCCCTGTCGACTTGGGTGTCGACAGGGGGTGCTCGGCCAGTTTAACCTGGTGCACCATTTTAAGGTTTGGCTGTGTTTTGGGGCTGTTTTCTGGAAGCTTCTGAGATCTGATGGTCCTAATCTAATTCAGGGTTAATCTAATGGCCTAAAACACTTGCCTAATCTATAAATAAGACCCTAAGCTAGCCCTAAATGATCATAATCCTATCCTCTAACTAAACTATGCCAAAAAAATTTATGATCATGGCCTCCACTCAAAATCCTAGTCTCCATCCTCTTTCTAAACCATTTCTATGAAGGCTTTCATGTTCATACAAGCATTTTTAAGTTGTATGAGTGATCATTAGCTTGCATTCATCATGAAGTTGCAAGCTTTATTTTCAAGGCTAGAGTTTTTGGGTGATTATTGGCAAGGGTTTGCTTATTGGAGTTTAGTGGTGAGTTTCTATAGCCTTAATAATCAATTGTTAAATTGATTATGATAGGATATGATAAGATATGGCTATGTTTGTGGATTAATGTGTTTATGCAAGTTTAGTATAGTGTATGTTGTGTGTTTTGCGAGTTTTATGCTATATGTTATGCAAGTATAATGCTATGTTTTATGATGCTCATTATGCAAAACACTATGTTGAACATTAATTCATATGTAACATGTTATGCAAGCTATATGTGAGATTATATGCAAGTTCATATGTAACATGTTATGCAAGCTATATGTGAGATTATATGCAAGTTCATATGTAAAATGTTATGCAAGCTATATGTGAGATTATATGCAAGTTCATATGTAACATGTAATGCAAGTTATGTGCATGATTATATGCAAGTTCATATGTAACATGTTATGCAAGTTATGTGTTTGGTTATATGCAAGTTATGTGCATGATTATATGCAAGTTCATATGTAACATGTTATGCAAGTTATGTGTTTGGTTATATGCAAGTTATGTGCATGATTATATGCAAGTTCATATGTAACATGTTATGCAAGTTATGTGTTTGGTTATATGCAAGTTATGTGCATGATTATATGCAAGTTCATATGTAACATGTTATGCAAGTTATGTGTTTGGTTATATGCAAGTTAACATGTTACATGCTATGCAAGTTTACCCCTTTGTATGACATAAGTACATGTGCAAGTTCATCCCTTTTAGACCTATGACATGTATGCAAGTTGACACCTTTATGATAGGTCTATGACATGAACATTTATGCAAGTTACCATCTTTATGACATATGTGATTCATGCAAGTTTGGGTTGGTTATTTATGCAAGTTGGGTTTATGGTCATATATGCAAGTTGACACCTTTTAAACCCATGATAATGCTAATGATATGCTAAGTTGAACCCATTGTGTGTATGATGAATCTTCTCTTTTGAAGTATGTCATGTTAACGTATTTACGTGGGGACGATGGGGTAAAAATTAATGAACACATAAAATTGTGTGAAGTGGGTATGATTAAACATACCATAAAGTGGATGGACATAATTGGGAATTTACCTATTAAGTTAGGTCTACCCATATTATGGAATTGGGAATTTACCTATTGAGTTAGGTCTACCCATATTCTTACATATTTGTAATTAATTAGGGATAATTAATACAAATTATGGGGGTGATTAATTAGGTGTAATTAATCAACTAAGACACGAGGTTGGACCCTTTTGTAGCATAAGACTGCCCGGAACCGACCGGCAAATCTAGCGGCTACAAATGATTGGCCCAATGTGAGCGGTCTTAGTCATAAACTAAATACGTGACAAGTGTAAAGACACGAGGTTAGACTCTGTTATGGTGTAAGGCTGCCCGGAACCAACCGGCATATCCAGCTGCCATAAAAGACAGTCTAATGTGAGAGGTCTTTACAAAGGTTACGATCTTAATTAATTAAGAAACACTTAACCAAATTAGCATGTAGTGAGGCATGAGGGGTTAAGTGGGTGCCTTGGGTGGCATGTAGTAACTAGTGGGGGTGCCTTGGGTGGCATGAGGAAACTAGTGGGTTGCCTTGGGTGGCAATAGAAAATACGATTAGAATACTTAACCAAAGTGGAACATGTAATTAAACATGATTAAAGGGTTAAGTAAGTGCCTTGGGTGGCATGTGGGAATCAAGTAAGTGCCTTGGGTGGCATGTGGAAATCTAGTGGGTGCCTTGTGTGGCAATTAAAGTATGATTAAATGACTTAACCAAAATTTATAACATGTAAGTGGACATGGTTAAAGGGTTAAGTGGGATTCACTAGAAATGACAAGCTTAGGTGGGTAGCTTGTGGGGGCCCATTTCAACCAATATCCCAAACGTATCTTTGTGGGCTCGACCCAAGTCGAGGACGGGACACGCATATTGGGCTTGACTATAAGAGGCCAAAACGGGTTAGCGGTGGCAACGCGAGTCCAACGGGTTTCATATGCATGTGTGGACCCGGGCTGGTAGGTAAGACGTTGTTGCATCGTGTAGATATAAGCCGTGCACCATTTGTTGTATCGGGTTGCCACTTTGGGGAGTGATACACCCCATTGTGGGGCCAGCACGAGTATCTACGGTAGGGAGCCGATCTCTTGGGGAGTAGTGGGTACACCTAGTGGAGATAGGGGCAGACGGCACCTATGTAGTCAGCTAGGGGTACACGAAACTACTATTAAAAATTACTAAGTACACTTAGTGGGATCAACCTTTAAGTAGGAATTACCCTTGGGTGGGTAGAACTTGTGTGGTGCAGTGTAGGAATTATCCTTGGGTGGGTAAATGCGTCTTTTCGGTTATCCTAGTACATCCTGTGTTTAGTTGGCTACTTAGTGTAGTCATTATCCCCAGAGGTACCGTACCTTGTTTATATCATACCCTAATTACTTTAATGATTGTATAGTTAAGGTTATAGGACTCGCTCAGACTTATGTCTGACCCCGTTGTTTTTATCTTTTTCCCAACCCTCAGGTTATCAGAGTGGGCCTAGCACTATTGGGCTTTGATCAGACTGCTTTATCTATCTCTTGGGGCTTGGACCGTAGAAGTAAAGCTCGGTTTATCTTTTCTATTATGGCTATTAAGTTATGTAGTGGGATTATGTACTTTTGTTTTATCAGGATGGATATTATGTACTTGACTCTTGTTTATAGTTTTGGTGTAACCAAACATGTTTTACTTTCCGCTGCAATGAAATGATGTTTTAAATTCTCAAGTATTACTTATATCTGTCTTGTTGTAATTTTTCTGTTCTATATTCACTTAAAATACTCCACCGATGCTATCGCATTCCCTTAGTGAGTGACCGTAGCGGGTGTGGGGTGTTACACTCACGCTGGACCAATGGCCCCAAAACTTCATCGCTAAGTCTCCTACCTATACCTTCATTCCTAAGAAAAATCGGCAAACCATACTGAAATTTAATGAAATGCATGGGAAAAACGTACAGAACCATACGCCTATGATTGAAAACGTCATGGCCTACTGTGTACTAATGAAACAAACCTGTCCTTATCCTCTCCTTCCTTCGCATATATAAATATAGCTCCAGCCCTCTCTCCTGAAACAACATATCTCCGCTCCATTCCTTTCAGTCCAGCAGACAGCTCCTTATATAGTCCAAAGCTTCTATACATGAAACCTCTCTTCAAATTCCGTCTAGAATCTCAAGTGTGTAGTGCGAGTTCTGGAGGTTCGCATATTAAAGTAGCGAAGGGGGTTGGGTACTTGTGTTCTTCTGTTCATCACGTAGGAGGGTGCGATGTGCTGATTATTGTCGTAATGGGTAAATCGAGGATTATCGTGGAGATTAGTATAGTTAAACGTTTTATTTTGTGATGCATGAAAGGAACAAGGAACCGTATACTATCAGGTGAGTGGGTGGAACATATGAGCGATAATGAAGGATGTGTGTATGTTGTATACATGCGGTGCGTCGGTTCTTAGTAGATGGGCCGAGTTCAAAAGGGAGAAAGGCCCAAAAATGGGAAGGGCGTCATACAAAGGGAAGGGCATCATACATAGGGAAGAGCAGCATTTCTTATTTCAAATATAGGAGAAGAGTACGGGACGGTGTACAATGTACTGTTGGAACGAATGGAAAAGCAAATTGGACCGACGAGTTTTGAAGGGTAAGATGCATGCAAAGACTCAGTTTAAGGGTTTGCCACTGTGATCTTCACTACGTCAGCAAGACGACCGGACGACGAGATAAACGGTGACCGCGAGTCGAACAAAATGGTGGTGAAATACAGCAGAATAAAACGCCTTCTCAGATCTATCGACCGACGAAAATCGTTATTTAACGGTTAACGCGCACTGTGAGTAAAATCACTAACTCCGGTCTATTTTAAAATATTTTAATTATATTTTAATGTTGTTTGAATGTTGTTTGAATGTTGTGTGATGGTCGATTAGTTCGATTACAATTAATTTGGTCGAATATTATATACCGTTACATATGTACACATCATCGGTTGGACACTGATTCCATCGATTAGAATATCCCCTAGTATAGAGTTAGTGTAAATTGTGTTGACTGACATCTGTGGATGCGGGAAACCGGTTGGAGGAATCCGACCGGATTCCTCGATATTTATATGTATTGTTTGTTTTGTATGCACTGTTTGAACCCGCATTATATTTAAAACCCCATGTGAATATTAATGTTGAACGTATATTCAACATCTGTTCAATAAATAAATAAATGATATCGATTTAGAAAGTGGTGACAGTCAACCGAAAAACCATCGTTTTGTTAAAGAGTTGATTGGCCGTCAGGCAAATCAACGAGGTTAATTACGAAAATTATATTTTTATAATTAAAAATAAGATTTAAATTTATAATAGGAGTTCTATTATAAACCAGTATTTTAGAGTTCGTTTTATAAAATAAATAAAAACGATTGTTGACATTTAAATGAGTTTATAAAGCAGAAATTATCCGGCGATTAAATATTTGGATAATAATATTATTAGATTAATTATATTAATCTAATGTTAAGAAGTAATTAAAATCAGTTAACGAATTTACTGATGGAATGAAGTTGATTAAATCAACTGTTATTTGGGAAAATAATTATTAGGTTAATTGTTCTTTAATTAATCTAATGAAACAGTTTAGAAATAAATTAATCCAAAGTAATAAGATTTAATTACCTTTTGGTTAAGAAGTTATAAATAGAACTGTGGAATGGAGAAAGCGAAGAGTAAATGTTTAATATAAATAATCAAACACCAGAGATTTCAAAGTAACAATATGGTGTTATAAAACCATAGTTAAAAATAAACATGAAAATACGATCGGATAGATATTATAAGTAACAAGGGATTAGAGTGCAGACTTGTATCGGTTCTAAGTTAAGAACGTTTTCGATCAAGGTCTGAGAGGTAAATAGAATACCCCAACTTGAACGGCTTCGCTATTATCGAGGAACGACATCAGTTTGTAACGGAAAGATATGTCAAAATTTTTGTAATAGAAAGAGATGTCAAGATTTTTGTAACGGAAAAAGATGTCGAGATTAGTTATAAAGTGGCATGTAACAGCATATTGCAAGTTTAAACTATAGCGATAAAATAAACGCTGTTGATTAGGCTTAAGCGTGACTATATGTCAAGATTAGTATAAAGGGGAATATTATAGCGTATGGCTAGTTTAGAACTATAGCGATAAATTAACGCTGTTAACCAAACTTAAGCGTGATTTTTATATATGACAGCACTTCATAGGAAATGAAACAGTTAGTTTGAAAACCACTTATTCGGAAGTAATAAATAACAACGTTTGTCCAAAATATAAGAATAAAGTTAGAAAGAGAAATTGGAGAATCGTGTTAGAGAACGATGACAGCATTTCGATGTTCGAAATATGATTAGAATTAAACCGTTAGGATTTGTAACTAGAATTCGACGATGTCGAATGTATTAAAAGTAAACTATTTTTAGGGATTATAATCTGATAGAATAATTAACATTTAGTTTAAACAAATAAATGTTAATAGGATAAGAGTCAGTATTTAGTTATAAACTTGATATCGATTAGATAAGAAGTTGACTTAGAGACAAAGTTTATAAAGTAGAATAGGAGTGAAAAAGTATGAAAGAGATTTCGGTAAACAAGATAAGGGAGATTATTATGTGAATAAAGAGTTATATGATCAAGGTGTTCAGATTTCTATAATAAGGGATGGTATTCACATTTCAAAATGAATAATGTTTTAAAAGTAAACGTGGGACCGATTAAAAGGTTAAAATGAAATTGGAAATATTTTCCAATATAATTAGGGTAGTTTATCCAAGTGTAGAAATAAAGATTGTGAAAAATGGATCGAACGTGATAACGTATATTTTCTGGAACGTGAGAAAATAAGAACTGGAAATGTTTTTCCAAGAAATGTAAAAAGGCTAAAATGGGATTCGAGGAATATCTGGTAAGGTATGGGAACTCGAATAATAAAACGAATGTTAAATAAAAGTGTCTGTGGTTGTGTGATGTTAGTTATACATTACAATGGATGTTGTTTTAACTCCGATAGTTAAATAACCAACTATCGAAGTGTTTTGACCATCGTTGTCAATACGGAGAGACCGGTTGGGTTATTACACGAAAACCACTCCGTATAGGCATAATCGTTGCGAATTAGATATGCTGAAGATAATTGAAGACGGAGTTAAATGCAAGGATCGTCCAGTTATAGAATGGTGTGTTTTTGTTTGTCCAGTCCTAGGACAACTTGTATGGACGAGTGTCTGACAGAGTATTTCCAACGGTCATGCCGTTGATTTTACGAATATACCAAGTTGGAGGGGAGAAGATAACTTCTCTTTATTCTACACCCAGTGTGCATTGGTGTAATCAATGTGTGATTACAGATTTGACGATGTGACATTCAAAATGAATGGTGATCAGATGTTCTGAAGATAGACATAGCCTCTAGCCTCACAACCGAGAATGATAGAAGTTGGGCTAGGCAGCATGGCTAGTTGGGTCATCCCCAAGCAAGGTGTATTATCATCGATCTAGAGAAAATTCATATTTATACTTCTTTTCGATTCTGTATCTTCGGATTACGGTTGGATGGCCTACAACCGTGGTGGCAATATATTCGCGACACTCAAGCTAATTGAGTGAGCGCTCATGTGTGGCCGGGTTGCAAGACGTTCTTGTTGAACCCTGAGTGTATCCCCTCTAGAGTACACTATTCAGAAGGTGCTCCCATACCTTGCCTGTTGAAATCCATTCCCCAATAAGCGCCCTGCGGTTTATGATTTTATACTATATATATGTGGAACGTGAGATGCAAGCGTTCTGCTACTTGTATAATTATTTGTTTAGACATTATCATAATATCTCTGGTTTTTGACATCAAGGATACATTGGGTTATAGTAAGGTAAAAGCCGTCCATGTTTATGTGTGGGCCAGTCTTACTATTATCTTCTTATTTGAAAAGGATTTTCAAAGTAAACAGTATGGTTGGAATTTACTCACACCAGTCCCATGACTGACCCAAAGTTTATTTTGTTTGTGTTTTCCCTAAACTCTTGGGTGCCCAAATTTGTACGGGCAGTCAAGTGTTTCAGGCTTTGCAGATTCACTTGGAGGAGCTAAAAGCAGGAAGCTCCACTATTAGTTATTAGAGATTATTTCCGCTGTGATGTATACCATGTATTATACTCTGAATGGTATGTATATATACAAACTCTGATTTGTATTTCAAACTTATTATATAATAAAAGATTGTTATTCCGCTGTGAGTTTCATGTTTACTCTGATTATGTTCAGTGTGATTTTCTTCTTCTTCTATTCTATTAGTTCTATCTTTTCTTTCTCACCCTCTTAATTCTTTCAATAATGACACGGTTTCCAAGGTATCGAAAATCTCCGCCATTACAAAATTCCTCCACTGGAACTGATTGCCTTCCGTTATGACAACCGAGAGACCAAGAGCAACAGTGTGAAGTGACTAGATAGTCAAAAGTGAGACGGAGACCAGGCGGACGATGAAAATTGGATGGAAAAATTGTAATTGAGAATTTAAAATTTTGGGGAAATATTATGATTCGCGGCCGATTTTAGTAATAGTGGGGGAAGTGAAAATTTATTCCCGCTTAAATTTATCTCAGCTTTTTAATATAAAACCAACGTACTCCTGCATTATTTTTACAGCATGGAGACCAAAACGCTATGAGTTCCAATTGTCGATAACTCATTTTCTTGTAGTGAAAATAGCTTCAAAAAACACGTGATGGTAAATTGTCCCAAATTGCAACGGAATTCACCGACAAAAAAATGATGATGCTAAACCATTGCAATTTGCAATGGTTTAGCAACAAAAAAAAAGAAATCGACGGCAATGTTTCAAAATAAATTTAAATAAAAATTTATAGATAATATCCCTTGTAGATTCCACGAAAATCCATCGCTAATTTACGACGAAAATTTCCGTTGCTAAAATTTGACGCTATTTGCGATTTTTCTTGTAGTGGCTCTTATCAGGGTTGAGGCTTTGATACCTAGATACCTTAGTTCTAAGAGTTTCGAACAACCTTATCTCGGGGGGTCTCGATTGGAGGCTGGAATGCATCACCCTTTTGGGGTGGTTAAACAATAATGTGTCTAATACGAAAGCATGCACTTTCATCATTTTCTTCCAAAAGCAATTTTAGAGTGTTAACCATTTTTGCGGCTAACATTTTTGCTGCTAGAAGGAGCGTTCGAGCCGTCGACCATGTGGTTAAAAGGTACTTTTTTTTTCTTAAATATTGGAAAGATGGAAATTAAATCAAAGAGGCTGGATACTATAATGAGGGTGCAATCCATACTTTGGAGCTAAATAAGGACATCATGCTATCCTTCAACCAGATAATACATTGCAAGGAGAACCTTCCGGCATTGGGACGAAAGGAGCAAGTGCAGAAGAGATTAAGCGTATGAGGAGTGGGTTGCCAAATTGAAATCTATGTAGCACGAGGTGACCATCATAAATCTTTTGAGATAGGAACTTCCAAAATAAAAGGACTATGACAAAGCAAGTTATAGAGTCTCTTAGGAAGGGATCCAAAGCCACCTAGGCTGAGAACAATAGTAAAGCCAAACCTTCAAAAACCAAGCTTTAAAAATCAAAGTATGCGGTTATGAAAGTACATTATCATGGAATATTGAAAAATAAAGAAGAGTAATCGGGAAACTCTATAACATGAGGGTACGATCCCTACCAGACAAATTACCCTGATGAAGATTCTTACATCGAGGATTTGATAGTTAAAGCTGTAAATGATTCGCTAATACGAAGGGAAAAAAGACCTATGATGCGCAAGCAAATGGAAATGAAAGGATAGCTCCATTCATAGAAGAGATTTTGAATGCTAAAATTCCATCTAGAGAAAAAATTACAACAACCAAATATCAGGGAACCACTGATCCTAATGATCATTTAATGGCTTTCGATGGCCAAATGGACTTGTACAATATTTTTTGGAGCCATCCATTATTGACCATTTCCCGTAACTCTCCAGGGTGCTACTTCCAAGTGGTACTTGTAGTAACAAGACAAGGCTATATACTCCTGAAAGCAGTTTCCCTACGAATTTGCAGATCAATTTTGCATAAGAAAAGACCCTAACATAAATTATATTATGGTTACCAACATTAAGCAACAACCTAGGGAGCTATTGGAAGATTACTAAAAAAAGGTTTAACATAGAGGTTATAATAGCTAAAGGATTGAATGATGGAGAAAAATTAAAAGCGATCGACGCAATGCTCCAGGATAACACCCCTTTCTACAAAGACTTCATGGTGAATGAGGCCGAAAGCCTACAAGAATTACAACTTCGTGTTGATAAATTTATCCAAATGGATTAAATCTTCCATTCCAATAAGAAGGCATCAGTGCGCAAAGACGGAGCAAAGCTAAGCTTTGACTAAAATAGGAAATGGTGACGATGAGTAGAATCTAAAAATAATTCAAGGGCATTAAATAAACCTATAGCATTCATTTACTCCACAATGAAAGGAAAAATAAGCTTCCCTACTCCTCTTAAAGCTCAAACCAATCCAGAAGTCAAGAAGGGTGATAGCCATAGTGCTTAGCATATGACAAATGGATACAGAACCAACAATTATAAAGCCCTAGCCGATATCATTCAAAAGCTTATGTGAAAGGGAGAGCTAAAGGAATTTGTCCAGAATGCTCAAAAAGCCTCCTAAGACAATCATTGATTTTCTAAGCCCTCCAGGTCGAAGAAAAAGACATCACAGAAATGACTCCACCCTCAATCACATTAACGTGATTTGTGGAGTCCCACATGTTGCCTGAAGCAGTCAGGTCGGTAAAAGCCGCTATATTGAAGAAGCAGGAGAATGGGTATTCTCAATTTGAGAGAAGGTTTTAGACCAACCCGCATAAGGAGTTCATACACACCATTTGGTTATAACCCCGAAGGATGTTCATAAGTGGATTCATCATCCGCACAATGATCCACTTATGATTACCGCTCATCTACATCAATCTATGTGGGAAAAATTCTGAATGATAACGGGATCATTGTTAATGTTATTTTCAAGCTTGCTTTCAACTTAATGAATATCCCGGAAGAAAAATCAAAGCCTAATCTAGAACCAGTCTTTGGATTTAATAATAAAGGCTCAATGCATATCGATCAAATAAGTTGAAGGTTCAGATGGCACCTTCCCCTTACTACCGCACTTTTGAAGCCCTCTTTGTGATCATCGACCAACCTTGCCTTCTTTAGATGGCCAACATTGCTGAGATGGTTGCTTTTGTTTCCCCAAATTATTTGATGTTCAAGTTCCTAATGAAAAAGGGAAGGGAAAAAAATCAAAGGCAAACAATTTAGTTTAAGAGAAATGTACTTTGCCGCTCTATATTAATATAAGATGGGGTATTTTGCTTATCTTGATGCTTCCACCAAATTGCAGTCTTTGGATGATGATCTTTTAAATCAAACATTCAAAGCAAAGGTAAGGATGGTAAGAAATAATTACCATTAAACATAATAGGGATAATTGAAGGTCTAAGGATAAAAAAACCAAAAAAAATAGGAAATCATATAGTAGTAGAAGAAGAAATCATAACTGATTTGGATTGTCAGGGAGAAGTCGAAAGGATTGAGCCGATCGAGGAAATTGAGGAAATAAACTAGACCCTTCCTGTTGTATATAACAATATGATTTTTGTTTGATGATAACAAACATATATATTATTATAAATTTGATTGCAACTGTGCTATTTTACTACATCACATACAGAAAGAAATATTTATATTTGGATAGAGTACTACTGCATAATAATTCAAACAGTATTTTATTTAAAAATTATATTTTATTTCAATGGTACAATCTTCTACTCCACTACTCTAAATCTTAGTGAGTTATTACATTCAACTCTCACTACAACACTCAGTGTTCACTCAGTTATATTTCAATGTCACATTCAACTTTATATACACTGGCTCCTTACTACATTTCACTCTGTTCATATAACACTCAGTTACATTAAACTCTGCTCTCTCTGTTACACTTATTGACACATTGTCTTCAGTCTGCTTCTGCGTCGTCAGTCCAGTCACCTTCATACCTGTCACAGAAACAAACACAGTAAATGCAAACAAAATAATTTTAAATTCTAGCAGATATAAATCTATTTTCAAATTTTGTTTTCCTCAGAATTTTGATGTGTTTCTCATTATATTTATTGACTTGGTCTGATATGTATATACATCTATTTATGTTTGACTTCTTGTGATATTTATAGTGATTCACTTTAAATACCACAAGGCAAGCTGTAACCCGAGTGCTCACAAACAGTCTGTCATTTAAATAGCTCATATATATAAACTGCACATGCACGATACATGTATACACATACATGTAAATGTATATAAACATACATTATGTGCAGGGGGAAATATGGTCAAATTTTAGTGAATGCACATGAACCAGAAGATTCAATGCAAGTGACAAAGCACATATGAAGTAGCACCATTACACACATATACAGACATGTTTGTGTGTATATATATGTGTGGAAGCAAGCACAAGAGTCGATAAATATACAAGAGTTCATGTACACACAACAGCTGCATGTACAAACAGGGTCAAGGCAAAATATATAAATGTACTACGTGATGCACACTAGGTCAAAACAACTCAAGTCAATGTCAGTGAGAATCAAAACAGCCCAAATGCAAACAGGGTCAAAGAAAATATACATGGCAACACAAACTCAAGAAGCATTCAAATGGTCAAGGCAAACACAATGATCCAAGCACACAGCACCAAGAGACAATAGATGATTCAAGCACCATGCATAAGAAATGGGGCCATGAACACGGCAGTGAAACAAAAATGCATAGCCCAGGCAAGTAAAATTAGCTTGTGCACATGACATCGAAGATTTTCTAGGATCTAATACACAAATACAGTGGAAAGTTTTTCCATGTTTAAATGCACAAATAACACCAAAGCAATTCAGATATTCCAAGTGAAGTGGCAAGAAACAAAGTGTGGAAGTAATCATACATGGTTCATTCAATAGCAAAAGACATGAAGAGACAAGTGCATCTTAGTGTATACAAGTGAAAATAAACAACAAGCACATATATGTGTGTGCAACTACATGAATATGCATGGTGAAGGAGCATATATATCTATATGCAATGGCATTGATCTGGAGCATGAAAAAATCAATGTACAAACTCATTTGTACAACAAACAATGGTGAAGAAAGTCAAGTTCAAGTCTAGATGATATCAACATGGAGATACATTAAATCAACAAGTATAAACATATATAGGTGTCCTACAGGTTCAAAGATTTGCACAAGCCAGAAGTGGATGATATGCTTCATGAATAAGGTTACATGATAATAAATGGATACGAGCACATGTCAAGCCAGTAATATGATAAAGTAATACACAGAAGTATATCTCAAGGTAAAAGAAATGGCAAGTATTCAAAAACAAGCATGCAAGAAAAATGGAAAAAGATTTCTAATGTGCGTTTCCTGGTAAACATTTAATCGGCACAAATGAAATGTTGTTTCCAAAACTGATCTCTATTAAAATTGGCAAGCAAGTTATTTTTAGCAAGAATAAATTCACTGATTACAAAAATAGCATGAATTCATTTTTGCATCACTGGCATGTGTTAATTGCAGCAAATCAGATTTTGCTTATCAATTCACAATTTCACAAAGGGACAAAAACATGGCTATGTACATCAAGAATTCAGATAATTGCGTATTAACAGAATCGAAGAGGCAATTTTTGGCAAGGAGGAATCACATGTATTCAATTTAAGTCAATGGAAATATGCAAATAATTTGGGGCAAGATTACTATGCAGTTAAAGCCCTGCAAAATCCCCGCAATAGCCCATAGCGCTCTTCAACCACTACGCTCTTTCTATTTAGTGCTGATGAATAGTAGATTCACTTTTAACCCTACTATTTTTCGTTACACTCCCTAAATCATGGCTGTTTAACATCTGCTTTAGCAGTATTAATATATAGAGTTTGATTTGACTAGTTCTCTTTTAAAAACCCAGTATATTTAAAAGGCTAAATTTAAGGCATAAGTGTTTAATATATGGTAGCAATCAATTACACTCATCAAATTTAGCATGCATAACAATGATATTCCTTATTTTTTTATATAAGATTAATTAATATTATTTTCCTATACACATATAATATGAGAAAGATGATTGATTAATTTTTAAATATTTGGTTTTACATCTAATGAACCTTTTTGCACCTCCGCTATATCCCCGTTATTTCCCCGTTTTATCCCCACTACACCTTTTTGCACCTCCGCCGCGATAGAACCGCTAAGCGCTTTAACTGCATAGGGCAAGAAACAATTCGAATATATCTAGGAAACGTTGTTTTCTTATAACACCCCGTAATTATGTTAATATTAATATTCACAAATTAAAGAATAACTAATCTCAGACGTGAGAATTGTGGGAAACGGGTTGTGCCATTGTGTTCGTCTCGGAATTCTGGTTGAAATAGAGTCCGAGTTTGCGTGAATTGGACTTTGTATGAAGAAGTTATGGCCATCGGAAGTTTCAGAAAATTCAAAACAGCCCGCAGGAAATTTAAAATTCAAACTGAAAGTGCAGAAGCGGGCTGGGCGGGAAAAATTCCCGCCCAGGCAGGTCGACTGGGGAGTCGACACTAGTGTCGACCTCCCCCCCAGGTCGACTATAGTGTCGACTTGGTCAGTCGGCTAGGGTTTTGACTGAGCCCAATTCTGAGCTGCTGATGTGTCTTTAGGGCTGAGTTGGCAAATTAAACGGTTCAGGTTAGTTCTGAGTTGATCTGACGGTCTAAATAAATCCTAAACTCTATAAATACCTAGGTAGTCTCTCACCCTAATTCACATGAAAAATAGAATAGCTACCGTCATACAGCCGCCATGGAACTCAGTCTAGCCGCCGCCAACTAAGAAGGAAGAAAAGCTAATCAAATTCTAATTCTACTCAACTCTAAAGCAAATCAGGACTCTCTTTTCTTCTCTAAATTGTGAGTATGATGATCTTAACAAGATTATTGTTAAACTAATTAGGTTAAGTCATGAATGGATTATGAGTAGATGATGTGAATTGTCATATATGTTGTTGTAAACCTTATGCTATCATGTATGTTATAAATCCTGTGCTATGTGGTGATGATATCCTATATGTTGTAAATCATGCTATGATAATGTTATGTATGTTGAGAGTTTCTATGCTAAGTTGTGATGAATCATACATCTTAAAAAGCCGTGATGTTACTATCTATGCTAATTAGTTCATGTTAATCAAATCATAATATTGATACTATTTGGGCTATGTTGATCTATATGACAAGTCACATATGCAAGTTTAGGTTGATTAGTAAAAATTATGAACATATGCCATGACATCTAGAATTATGCTATGACATATGTGAAATTCTATGCTAGTTCACACCATCATTATGTTGCCTAAAACCCCATATGCAAGTTTATACATAAATTTGGGTTATGATCATATCACGTAAATTGTGACATTTAACAAGTTGGCACCTTTAGATCCTTAACATGTGTAGTTTATGCAAGTTTCACACCTATTATGATTGGATTATTTTATTTGTTTATATGTTGTGATAATTTATCTTTGTGCTATGAGTTAGACTACTCGAGTCTAACGTATATTCTGCGTTGAATAAGCGAACGTATAAACGTGGGGTAGGGGTAATATTAAGGATTTAATAATAAGAAGTTGGGGTGCAATTGATATGATTTTGCATGCCATGAATGGATGGCCATAATTGAGTCAATTATGAACATCATTAAAGTTGGAAGTAACTAATAATTTGAATAGGGAATTATTAAAACTGGGGTAAAAGATTATAAGTGATAATCAATGCTTAGGACAAGAGGTTGGACTCGTTTGTGACGTAAACCTGCCCGGACCCGCCCGGCAAATCCAGTGGTCACAAATGTCAGCCCAATGTGAGAGTCCTAGGCCTAAACTAAAGCATAACAGTTGTAAAGACACGAGGTTAGACTCTTTTATGGTGTAAGACTGCCCGGACCCGCCCGACAAATCCAGCTGCCATAAATGCCAGTCTAATGTGAGAGGTCTTTATGAGGTTATGGCCTGAATGAATAAAGAAATACTTAACCAGATAAACATGTAAGGTGGGACATGGGGGTTAAGTAGGTGCCTTGGGTGGCATGAGGAATCTAGTGGGTGCCCTTAGTGGCATATGAAATACGATTAGTAATACTTAACCAAACACACATGTAAATGAACATGACTAAGAGGGTTAAGTGGGATATACTAGTGGTGACAAGCTTAGGTGGGTAGCTTGTGGGGGCCCATTTCAACCAGTATCCCAAACGTATCTTTGTGGGCTCGACCCAAGTCGAGGACGGGACACGCATGCTGGGTTTGACTATAAGAGGCCAAAACGGGGAGCGGTGGCAACGCAAGTCCAACAGGTTTCATATGCGTGTGTGGACCCGAGCTGGTAGGCAAGACGTTGTTGCATCGTGTAGGTATAAGCCGTGCATTCTCAAGTTGTATCGGGTTGCCACTTTAGGGGAGTGATACACCCCACTGTGGGACCAGCACGGGTATCTACGAGTAGGGAGCCGATCGAAAGTGGGTAGTGGGGTACACCTAGTGGAGATAGGGGCAGACGACACCTATGTAGTTAGCTAGGGGTACGTAAGGCTATTTATATAGTTTCTGTGTGAAGCAAGTGGGATTAACCTTTAGGGTGACTGGTGTGGTGCAGTGTAGTAATGTGCGTTGCAGTGTAGTAATGTGCGGTGCAGTGTAGTAATTGTTCGTTAGTAATTAGGTGTGCCTTTAACGTTATCTTAAACGTTATCTTTATCTGCTCTTCCATACCTAATAGTTCATAGACATTTACTTATCTTCCAGCTTATGCCTTAGTCTAGTTATTTTGATAATAGTATTGTTAGAATTATCATACTCGCCAGACTTTATGTCTGACCCCCTCCATTTCTATCATTTTTCCCCTTCCAGGTCCTCAGGTTGGGCCCAACTCTAGTGGAGTTTGATTGGATTGCTTTATCTCTCTTGGAAAGCTTGGACCGTTGAAGTAAAGTCCAGCTTGTTATCTTTTTAATGGCTATTTATGTAATGGGATTATGTATTTTGTTTTATGAAGATGGATATTGTACTTGACTCTGATTTATGGTTTTATGATGTAACAAACATGTTTAATTTCCGCTGCAATAAAATGAAGTTTTTAGATTTCCAAGTACTACTTATTATCTGTCTTGTTGTAATTTTTCTGTTCTATATTCACTTAAAACCTCCATGGAAGTTAATGCATTCCCTTTGTGAGTGACATTAATGGACGTAGGGTGTTACACGTGGTATCAGATCTTAAGGTTACCAGAACAGATAATTTTTTTTTGAAAAACTATTTTTCTAAAGTATTTTTGGAAGAAGTGTTTTTAGAAACATGTCTTGATGAGTAATTTAAAGAGGAAAGTTTTTTTAGGAAAACATAATCCCCAAATAGCCATATACCTTTATCTTTCGAATTCTCCATTTTGAATCTTTCCTTTTTCGTTTTAGCATGGCTGAAGATCTTAACCTACCTGATGGTGTAACGATACCAGGATGGTATAGGAAGCTATTAGAGGCTAGGGCCGCCGCGGGTCCAGCCAATATTCCTCCACCACCAGTTGCACCCGTTCCTCCTCCTCCTCCTCCTCCTCGCGTAGATACTTTTGCAAAGACGTGCAACGAATTTAAGGCTATGGGTGGAAAACCTTTTCAAGGGTCAGAAACGTTTGTGGAAGCTAGAGATTGGCTTAGGAAGGTGGAAGAATTGCTAGAAATCTTTGAAGTGGAAGAAGGGAGGAAAGTTAAATTAGCAGCTTGGTTAATGAAGGGAGAGGCCTCGTTTTGGTGGGAGGTCACTAATGGGGAGCGTCCTGTTGATTCTTGGGCGGATTTCAGACGTAGGTTTGAGGCGAAGTTTCTCTCAAGGGCAGAAGAGAATTTATATACGGAAAGGTTCTTGACATTAAAGCAAGGAAGCTCATTAGTGAAAGAATATGTCAACAAATTTAATCAATTAGCAAGGTTTGGCTTGGACTTAGTGAACACGCCGGAGAAGAAGGCGCTGAGGTTCGTTAATGGATTGAACGAACCGTTGCAAGGGTTGGCTATGACCCACATCCCTATGGGGGCCACCATTGAGAAGCTTGTAGACATGGCACTCATGCACGAGGAGAAGGGCGCTAAAGCTGATAAGGCACCCGAGAAGAAAGGGGATCCGAAGAAACCACAACAACAAAACAAGAAGGGTGGTAAAGATAATAATGGCAAGGGAAAGAAGAAATGCTTTAATTGTGGGACACCAGGCCATCTCAGCAAGGATTGCCGAAAGAAAAAGAAGACTGGCTGTTTTCACTGTGGCGAAGCGGGACATCTACGGAAGGACTACCCAAAGAAGGGGCAGAGGGCAGGAGCTACCTCGGGAGGATAGGTGCAGGCTCTTATGGCACCAGGGCAGGTAAGGGGACAAGTTCAGGATCTCGCGGTCCCGCCGCTGCAAGAACGAGGAAGAACCATTTCTGTTGAAAGCTTAGTTTTTCTATTTGATCATCCTGTCCATACCTTATTCGATTCGGGCGCATCGCATTCGTTTATCTCTACATCATTAGTTGAATCACTACACTTAAACACCAGTTTAGTAGAGGATCCCTTAGTTGTTTCGAATCCAATTGGGGGCTCAGCTTATTTGTCCTTGATGTGTTTGGATTTGAAAATTTCTATACTTAGCATTGAGTTTAGATGTGATGCTTATGTGTTGGGCTTCACGGGCTATGGGCTAATTTTAGGAATGGATTGGTTATCCAGAAATGGGACCGTTCTTGATTGTGAAAGGAGAGTATTTAGGCTCGTGACTCGCCTTGGTAACGCTCTCGAAATCTTTTGTAGTCCCATAAATTCCGTTATGCTAAGTAATTTAGAATCGCTTGACGCGTCTGAGGAAAATCTACAATCTGTTAGAGTGGTCCGAGAATACTCGGATGTGTTTGAGGAGGTGAAGGGCTTGCCTCCGAAGCGGGAGATAGATTTTCGAATATATCTTGTGGATAATGCGAAACCAGTATCTTTGCCAGTACGCCACATGGATCCACGTGAAAGGAGGGAACTCGATAAGCAAGTGAAGGAGTTGCTTGAGAAGGAGTTCATAAGACGAAATATATCGGAGTGGGGTGCTCCAGTAGTATTTGCCACGAAGGCGGATGGGTCCCTTAGACTTTGTGTGGACTATAGAGAACTTAATAAACTTACTAAGAAGAACAGACACCCACTGCCGAGGATTGACGATCTCTTGGATCAGTTAGTTGGCGCCTCAGTGTTTTCGCAGTTGGACTTAGCCACTGGTTTCCATCAATTGAGAGTGGCTGAGGATAGCATTGACAAGACTGCCTTTAGGACTCCGGACGGTTTCTATGAATGGCTAGTGATGCCCTTCGGTTTGACAAACGCCCCAGCATACTTTGTTGATTTGATGAGTAGGGTGTTTAGGGAGTACCTTAACAAATTCGTGGTAGTCTTTGTAGACGACATCCTGATCTTTTCTAAGGATGAAGAAGAGCATGCCCTACATCTTAGGGAAGTGTTGGAGACCCTACGAGCGCATAACCTTAAAGCTAAATTTTCCAAGTGTCACTTTTGGAGGAAAGAAGTGCGATTCTTAGGGCACGTGGTTTCCAAGGAAGGGATAGCTGTGGATCCCGCGAAGGTGGTGGCCATCCAAGATTGGAAGGTCCCTAAAAATGCTACCGAAGTAAGGAGTTTCTTGGGTTGGCTGGCTACTATAGGAAGTTTATCAAGGACTTCGCAAAGATATCAGCTCCATTGACACGCCTGGCGAAGAAGAACCTAGTTTTCACATGGGACGTAGATTATGATGATGCGTTCCAACGTTTGAAGAGAGCTTTGACCTCAGCCCCAGTCTTAGTGCTGCCAGATGGGAGTAAGCCATTTACCGTTTATACTGACGCTTGTGGGGCATGACTAGGCGCAGTCTTAATGCAAGAGGGTAGGGTAATAGCCTATGGCGGAAGGCAGTTGAGAGTGCATGAGAAAAATTACCCTACACATGACCTAGAGTTGGCCGCTATTGTTTTCGCGCTTAAGTCTTGGCGTCATTATCTTCTTGGTGAGAGATTCGAATTATTCACTGACCACAAATCGCTAAAACACTTATTCTGTCAAAAGGACTTGAACTTAAGGCAGCAAAGGTGGATGGAGTTCTTAGCATCCTATGACTTCGAGATAGCATATACCCCTGGCAAGGATAACGTAGTGGCAGATGCCTTAAGTAGAAAAAGATTATCCTTAAGTCCTTTGTTTGTTGAGCGGCTAAGTTTAGAGTTCATCTCTATGTTTGATTTTAGGCCTTCCGTTGACTTTGTACCCGGTTTACTAGCATCCTTAGAGGTTAGACCTACGCTTTTGGGACGGATTGGCGAGGCACAGCGAGACGACCCAAAGTTGGTTGAATTAGTAGAAAAGCTCAAAGGAGGGGAGTCATCAAGCCGTCTCCGTAGGTATACCCTAGACGATAAGGGTTGGTTACGTAGGGACGGTAGACTTTGTGTACCAAAGGACGATGACCTAAGGAAGACCATTCTTGACGAAGCACATCGTTCGAAGATGACCATTCATCCCGGCAGGGACAAGATGTACAAAGACATGAAGCGAGTTTTCTTTTGGGCCGGTATGAAGAAAGATGTGGCCGAGTATGTCGCTAGATGCTTGGTGTGCCAACAAGTAAAAGCGGAGCAAAAGAAACCCGGTGGGTTGCTTCACCCATTGGAGGTTCCACTGTGGAAATGGGAAAGCATCTCGATGGATTTTGTGGATGGATTACCAAGATCAAGGAAGAGTAATACGGGGATTTGGGTTATAGTAGATAGACTTACTAAGAGCGCCCATTTTATTCTCGTAAAGAGGAAAAGGACTGCTTCATGGTTAGCTTCTGTATACGTCCAAGAGATAGTTCGTTTGCACGGTGTTCCTTCTAGCATAGTGAGCGACCGCAATCCTATTTTCACTAGCGAATTTTGGAGAAGCATACAAGAGGTGGTAGGGACTCAGTTATGTTTGAGCACCGCATATCATCCTCAGACGGACGGCCAGACCGAGAGGGTGAATCGCATTCTAGAGGATCTTTTGAGGCTATGTATCCTAGACTTTGGGGGTACATGGGAAGAGCATCTTCCATTGGTGGAGTTCGCATATAATAATAGCTTTCAGTCCAGCATTGGCATGGCACCTTTCAAAGCTCTTTATGGACGACCTTGTCGTTCACCTACATGTTGGTGGGAATCTACGGATAAGAACTTACTTGGGCCCGATATGATTAGGGAGACTTCGGAGAAGATCGACTTGATTCGAATGAGGATGAAAGCAGCGCAAGGTAGGCAGAAATCTTATGCGGATAAGAGCAGTACAGATCTTGAGTTTGAAGTTGGAGACATGGTCTTTATCAAAGTGTCTCCATTACGGAACGTTGTTCGCTTTGGATCCGTTGGGAAGTTAGCACCAAGGTTCGTAGGGTCGTTTCCTATTGAGGAAAGGATTGGGCAGATGGCGTATAAAGTGGAGTTGCCTGAGAGACTTAGTGGTGTACACGACGTATTCCATGTGTCACATTTGAGGAAGTGCTTGCACGAGACCGCGGAAGTGGTAGAGTCGAGCTTGCTTAGAGAGGTGGAGATCGAGCATGATGCGACGATTCGACGAGCTCCTACGCGCATTCTTGGGTCAGAGATCAAGAAGCTGAGAAATCGAGAGGTCTGACTAGTCAAAGTACAATGGGGAGATGATGAGAACAACGCTACTTGGGAGACGGAAGAGAAGATGCGTTCGTTTTACCCTTTTCTTTTTGAGGGTATGTCCTTTAATTTCTCCTTTATCGCTTATCTTGTACTTATCTTACCTTTAGAGTATCCTCTCGCTAGTATCTTTGACCTTTAGTTAACATAATCCTATGATTGAAACATGTGTTTGAGACATGTTATGTATGACGGATGCACGTGGATGCAAGTGTTTGCTAGTGGTTGCTCGTGGATGCATATACACACACCATTAGGCACTAGATCGGCTCTGTCGCTTCATATTGCATATTGCATATTTATGGCTGTATTTAGTAAAATGGATGTATGATGATTGTATTATCATATGGATACTACATTCGGATTATGATTGTGCACGCATATAGAGATAATATGTAGCATTAAGGAACTTTTGCATACATAATGGACGCATGGCATTATCATGATTTGCATTATGGAGGTCAACTGAATCAGTGGACCGCCTGATTTTGCATTAGATATGGACATATACACACTGTGCATTTAAACACGAAAGCATTAGAAGTCTATAAGGACAATGGATGCCTGTGTTTGATGGTTGAGTAGATGGACGATTGAATGTTAGGATATACATTCTTCTTGACTTGAAGATTTCGGGGTCGAAATCCTTTAAGGAGGGGAGAATGTAACACCCCGTAATTCTGTTAATATTAATATTCACAAATTAAAGAATAACTAATCTCAGACGTGAGAATTGTGGGAAACGGGTTGCACCATTGTGTTCGTCTTGGAATTCTGGTTGAAATAGAGTCCGAGTTTGCGTGAATTGGACTTTGTATGAAGAAGTTATGGCCATCGGAAGTTTCAGAAAATTCAAAACAGCCCGCAGGAAATTTAAAATTCAAACTGAAAGTGCAGAAGCGGGCTGGGCGGGAAAAATTCCCGCCCAGGCAGGTCGACTGGGGAGTCGACACTAGTGTCGACCTCCCCCCAGGTCGACTATAGTGTCGACCTGGTCAGTCGGCTAGGGTTTTGACTGAGCCCAATTCTGAGCTGCTGATGTGTCTTTAGGGCTGAGTTGGCAAATTAAACGGTTCAGGTTAGTTCTGAGTTGATCTGACGGTCTAAATAAATCCTAAACTCTATAAATACCTAGGTAGTCTCTCACCCTAATTCACATGAAAAATAGAATAGCTACCGTCATACAGCCGCCATGGAACTCAGTCTAGCCGCCGCCAACTAAGAAGGAAGAAAAGCTAATCAAATTCTAATTCTACTCAACTCTAAAGCAAATCAGGACTCTCTTTTCTTCTCTAAATTGTGAGTATGATGATCTTAACAAGATTATTGTTAAACTAATTAGGTTAAGTCATGAATGGATTATGAGTAGATGATGTGAATTGTCATATATGTTGTTGTAAACCTTATGCTATCATGTATGTTATAAATCCTGTGCTATGTGGTGATGATATCCTATATGTTGTAAATCATGCTATGATAATGTTATGTATGTTGAGAGTTTCTATGCTAAGTTGTGATGAATCATACATCTTAAAAAGCCGTGATGTTACTATCTATGCTAATTAGTTCATGTTAATCAAATCATAATATTGATACTATTTGGGCTATGTTGATCTATATGACAAGTCACATATGCAAGTTTAGGTTGATTAGTAAAAATTATGAACATATGCCATGACATCTAGAATTATGCTATGACATATGTGAAATTCTATGCTAGTTCACACCATCATTATGTTGCCTAAAACCCCATATGCAAGTTTATACATAAATTTGGGTTATGATCATATCACGTAAATTGTGACATTTAACAAGTTGACACCTTTAGATCCTTAACATGTGTAGTTTATGCAAGTTTCACCCCTATTATGATTGGATTATTTTATTTGTTTATATGTTGTGATAATTTATCTTTGTGCTATGAGTTAGACTACTCGAGTCTAACGTATATTCTGCGTTGAATAAGCGAACGTATAAACGTGGGGTAGGGGTAATATTAAGGATTTAATAATAAGAAGTTGGGGTGCAATTGATATGATTTTGCATGCCATGAATGGATGGCCATAATTGAGTCAATTATGAATATCATTAAAGTTGGAAGTAACTAATAATTTGAATAGGGAATTATTAAAACTGGGGCAAAAGATTATAAGTGATAATCAATGCTTAGGACAAGAGGTTGGACTCGTTTGTGACGTAAACCTGCCCGGACCCGCCCGGCAAATCCAGTGGTCACAAATGTCAGCCCAATGTGAGAGTCCTAGGCCTAAACTAAAGCATAACAGTTGTAAAGACACGAGGTTAGACTCTTTTATGGTGTAAGACTGCCCGGACCCGCCCGACAAATCCAGCTGCCATAAATGCCAGTCTAATGTGAGAGGTCTTTATGAGGTTATGGCCTGAATGAATAAAGAAATACTTAACCAGATAAACATGTAAGGTGGGACATGGGGGTTAAGTAGGTGCCTTGGGTGGCATGAGGAATCTAGTGGGTGCCTTTAGTGGCATGTGAAATACGATTAGTAAGACTTAACCAAACACACATGTAAATGAACATGACTAAGAGGGTTAAGTGGGATACACTAGTGGTGACAAGCTTAGGTGGTTAGCTTGTGGGGGCCCATTTCAACCAG
Source organism: Allium sativum (assembly GCA_030737875.1). NCBI lineage: Eukaryota > Viridiplantae > Streptophyta > Magnoliopsida > Asparagales > Amaryllidaceae > Allium > Allium sativum. The sequence continues at coordinate 142,467,200 of CM060913.1, read as the reverse complement.
TATCCCAAACGTATCTTTGTGGGCTCGACCCAAGTCGAGGACGGGACACGCATGCTGGGTTTGACTATAAGAGGCCAAAACGAGGAGCGGTGGTAACGCAAGTCCAACGGGTTTCATATGCGTGTGTGGACCTGGGCAAGTAGGTAAGACGTTGTTGCATCGTGTAGGTATAAGCCGTGCATTCTCAAGTTGTATCGGGTTGCCACTTTAAGGGAGTGATACACCCCACTATGGGACCAGCACGGGTATCTACGAGTAGGGAGTCGATTGAAAGAGGGTAGTGGGGTACACCTCGTGGAGATAGGGGCAGACGGCACCTATGTAGTCAGCTAGGGGTACGTAAGGCTATTTATATAGTTTCTGTGTGAAGCAAGTGGGATCAACCTTTAGGGTGACTGGTGTGGTGCAGTGCAGTGTAGTAATGTGCGGTGTAGTGTAGTAATTATTTGTTAGTAATTAGGTGTGCCTTAAATGTTATCTTTATCTGCTCTTCCATACCTAATAGTTTATAGACATTTACTTGTCTTCCAGCTTATGCCTTAGTCTAGTTATTTTGATAATTGTATTTTTAGAATTATCATACTCGCCAGACTTTATGTCTGACCCCCTCCATTTCTATCCTTTTTCCCCCTCCAGGTCCTCAGGTTGGGCCCAGCTCTAGTGGAGTTTGATTGTATTGCTTTATCTCTCTTGGAAAGCTTGGACCGTTGAAGTAAAGTCCAGCTTGTTATCTTTTTAATGGCTATTTATGTAATGGGATTATGTATTTTGTTTTATGAAGATGGATATTGTACTTGACTCTGATTTATGGTTTTATGATGTAACAAACATGCTTAATTTCCGCTGTAATAAAATGAAGTTTTTAGATTTCCAAGTACTACTTATTACCTGTCTTGTTGTAATTTTTCTGTTCTATATTCACTTAAAACCTCCATGGAAGTTAATGAATTCCCTTTGTGAGTGACATTAACGGACGTGGGGTGTTACATTTCTTCACGACATTGATCAAGAAAACATTCATATAAATCATCATACAAAATCATGCGTAAAATCAGAGACGTATTATGGTTTCTTAACCCTATATAAACCACGTCATCATATGCATTTTATGCACCGAAAACCAAACAACAAAACTCGAGAGCAAAAGAAAAATCAAATCAGAATACTCACTGGTTTCAATTGCAATTCCCTGAATCATTGATGAGCAAAAGAAAGACAACCGACCATTTTTTATTAAGTGTTAAAAATGGAGGGTTTTGTTTTTTATTTTAATGTTTTTTTATTTCTTTTATAAACGATTCATCTGTTTTTCTGTAAAACTAGGGATACCTAGTTATAGGATTTATAGCTAGGGTTTACGAGTTACAGGATTGTAACTCGGGGTAAACTGACCTTGGGGATAAAGAGTAGTCCAGAGTCTCGAGTGTAGGTGTAACGACCCAGAAATTTCGATGATTGGAATATACGATTAATTAAAGAATATAATATTAATGATCAATTTATGTTGATATTTGAATTAAAAATCAAATATATTGTTCTGTATGGATTTAATTCAGTTCAAAACATTGGTAGAGAAACATATATTTATTGTTGAATAGTTGAGTTGAATTTGGTTGGATATTGAATTGGATTTTTAATCCGACTGGAAAATATAAATAGTATTGACGTTAAATAAAATTAGAGATTTTATTTAGAAATATATGGAAAAGTGGCTGGGTTATGTATATGTAAAGACATTGAAATTAACAGTTCAAAATTTAGAATCAAACAAAGTTGTTGATGGACAACCGAAATAAAATTAGTGAACTGATAAATTATTTGAGTTTTAAAATACCATTGGAGTCAGATTGCAATTAAAGTTATTTTAACGCGTCCAAAACGCGAAGACAAAATGGTATGTAAAATTTTTGTCACATTTGGAGACTGTACGAATATTAGACCGTTCCATGAAATTTACGATAGAAATTAATATTAAATAAACTGAATGCTACCTACCCCAGAAGATATTTCACCAACCCAACTTCTGATATATGCCACTACGCTATTCACTGATGAACATTGTTCTTATCCCCGATTTTTCTTTTATAAAATGAAGCACTTTGTTCCTTTTTCACAATCAGAAATCTTCTCCAAATCAAGGCCGAAGTTTTCCTCCTTTTCATTGTTAATGGCTGAAACCCCTTTCAATTTAACGACCTCCATCGAGTAAACCACTCCACAGTTTTTTCTTTCAACCAAAAATCAAATCGCTGCCCTTAACCCTAATCAGAGTCTTTATCCCTAATTCGAAGCCACTGGCTACCACTCTGCCATCAATTCGCCACCTCCAATCAAAATTAGTTCTTTGTATCGCCGTTCCTCCTACAAACTAAAACCTAGCATCTGATATACGCAACTACGCTATTCACCGATGGACATTGTTCTTAACCCCGATTTTTCTTTTATAAAATGAAGCACTGCGTTCCTTTTTCACAATCAGAAATCTTCTCCAAATCAAAGCCAAAGTTTTCCTCCTTTTCATTGTTAATGGCTGAAACCCCTTTCTATTTAACGACCTCCATCGAGTAAACCACTCCACAATTTTTTCTTTCAACCAAAAAATCAAATCGCTGCCCTTAACCCTAATCGAAGTCTTTATCCCCAATTCAAAGCCACTCGCCACCGCTCTACCATCAATTCGCCACCTCCAATCAAAATTAGTTCTTTGTCTCGTCATTTATCCTAGAAACTAAAATCGTAGCCACCACGAAGTCAAGCACCACCACGTCGTTGGGAGCCCGGAACCTAGCAGTTAAAAATCAAGCTTTGAAGTTGTTGTCTGCTTCATCTTCGCTTATCTAAGGTGAGTTATCTCACTCACGATTAATCATGGTTCAAGCATTTTAATTTCAATATAAAAACTAAATTGAATTAGTTAAATTTGGGTTTTGATTTGTTGTGGGCCGCTGCTCTTGTTTGTTGAACCCAGTTTGATGATGTACCCTCATTTGTTTATGTTAGTTCGGCCACCAGTATGCCCGGTTAAAATTTGAGAGCATGAATATCGATCTATGACCAGTCTCTCCACTTTGTTCTAAACCTGAAATTGCATTATACTTGTACTTCCTAAATAATCCAAATGTATAAGTATAGAAGTATATGTATACGCGTATATTTATGCATTTAGATTACTGACTTGAGTCACTACTCGTTGTTTCCATGTGCATGTCAGTGTTAGCCATGACTGTGTGTCACTTTGAAATTGGGTAACCTGAACTAGAAGCTATAAGCTAATTTGATACATACATTCGTTCCTATATGCACCACTCGGATTTGTTGGTTCCCAAACCGTTATGTTTCTGGTTATCATACCCTGGTTAATGATTTTCCCGTTAACTTTCGTTTGTAAAAATAATTCATAGCTGCATGGAAACCCAATGATATTTGTATAACTTTAAAATTTGATCACTTTAAAGTTTAGATTGTGGCATTGTTTGAATCATATACCAGCTGTGGGTCTTGTTTAGTTTGCCGACTAAATAAGAAAAAACTGTAGTACAGGGAGGTAATATGAATAAAGGGCTGCTGGTTACATTTAAACTCATGGCTTTGAAAGCATATTAGAAACTTGTATCTGCTAGCTATTGGTAACAGGAAGAACTTGCTTTGCATGGGTATTAACAATGTGTTATTGTGATACCCAAAATTGGGTATTGTATAACACTATGCCTACATTACATGAGAAGTGCATGTGACACCCCTATCAGTTGACTAAAACAGAAACACTGTTGACACAGAGATGTTTAAACCAAAGTATATGTATTTATTTTACCTTATGAAGTTTTATTTATCACACTGGACTATACACTTGATTTAAGCTTTAATATAGACTCTTAAATGGTGTTGCAATTCTGGACATTCATTCGATGATTAATCATGCCACATACTGTTGCCATGTTACCTGCACGGATAAGTACTGCTTTAACTTGGGAAACACACAATTGATCATGAATTGCCTGTTGAATTTGTTGTTGCTATGGATTTAGTCGAAACTGAATATATGTGGCCCTTATGATTACACTGCATTATATGGTCTGCAAAATAAATCCATATTTATGCATTGCTATATATAGTGTTCCACCTTATTTGTCCTGCATATGTTCTCATACTATTGATAAATCATAATGGAAGAGCTATTAAATAGTTAACACCTCTGCATATATTCTACTGGACCATTTTGCATTAGGCTAAGGAGATCCAATAAAACGTTAGAGCTCATTCATCATTTTTGCTTCGATAGTACGTATAAGATAAATACTTTATGATAGTGATTTGTGTGATATCTAAGTTAAAGACATTTGCTCGTTTGGTCTGTATGGCCTATATACGAAATAAGGACCATGGTATTGTCTTTTACTGAAAATTTCATTCATGATATCCCCTCAGTTTGATACCAATGTGAACAGTAAGGTTAGTGTTAGTATATATACACACTCTTGTCCCATAGCTTGCTGTTTCGATATTGACCATGACCGCGGACATGTTGTGTATACATGAATTTTAGAACTATTCATGTAATCTAAAAGTAACCATTGTATTTCAGTATTGAGACCCTCATTGCTAGTTCCATAACATCCGCCTGGTTGTGACTCTTGTACCCCCCCGTTGTACATTCCTTGTTACTTGAAACATGATTTTTAGTGTATATATGGGGTAGGTCATTGAACACATATGTATATATATACCACTGTATGTGTATATACATGTCATCGGCATACGTATATATATAAGTACATGAGCTGTCCTGACCAGTTCGTCCCAAGTTGTTGTGTAAGATTTAATGTATTGTTTGGATAAACTCGCAGTTTCTATTGAAGTTAATTTACTTGAACAAATGATTAATCCTGACTCGAGTGTTTTATGTTTTTGCACGGAACGCTCGGGTCAGACCCGAGAATTACAGATTTAAAGATTTCAGCCTAGGATCCGAAGATTGGTAAAACTGGGGATTCCAGACGACACGCACTCTGAAGATTTAAACAGTAAATATTTCTTTGTATTCAAACTATTTTCATTCCGCTGTATATAGAAAGGCTTTGAATTCAAAAATTCTGAGTTATAAATAAAAGATTTATTCCATTATTCAATACCGTGTCATTTATTCTGTATTTTTTGTGTTAATTCTGTTTTTAAACTCTGTAAGCTAAATACGCTCCGTCGATTTGGATGTTTTAAATTGGTTCAACAACTAGTTTGAAGCGGTCAAAAAGGCGGGACGTTACAAGTGGTATCAGAGCTTTGGTTTATTCAAAGCCAGCTTATTGAGTTTAAATGAGTTAGAAAAACGGATTTTGAAAATAAAAAGGTTTTGAAAAGTAAATTTTTGAAAGCATAAATAATTTTAAATGATTTTGAAAGTATTTTGGGTTTAGTATTTTGAAAGTAATACAGAGGAAACAAAAATTGATTTTGAGAATTAAAATTTTCGGAATCCCCAGTCTTTAGAAGTCTTCGAATCCTTGCATGCGAGAGCTAATCTTCGGTAAGGTCCTATTAGATTTGAAATTTGAATCCATCACCCAATGATATTAAGGATAGATAAGTATAAGAGAATTGACAAATCAATTTCCCTAATTTTATGTTTTAGCAGCTGAAATTGATAGGGAATAAAAATCCAAACGAGCATTTGAATGAGACAGGGAACATTGGAATTGTTTCGAAAATGAAACGCTATGTTTTAGTTCAGTATTCGGAATACAAATAAAAAATAAAAAAATCGTAAGGATTATAATTGGAATTCGACTGTGTCAAGCTGTATTAGTAATTATTTAGAGTATCATAACTTGGCAAGTTAAATTAAAATTGGTTTCGAACCAATAATGTATAATTGGATATATAGATTCGATAATAAGTCATAAACTTGTTGATTGATTAACAAGGAGTGGAGTGTAAACGAGAGTTATAAGTGAAGTGAAATATGAATGAAGATAGATTTAAATCTATATTCGAATGGAATCAAAACTGATTTAGTGTGACGGGTTCATATTCCGATAAAAGGAATAACATTTACTTTTTAGAAGTGAATAACATTTGAAAGCAAAAGTATTGCAAATGGAATTAAGGATAAAGGAAATGGAATTGATCAGTACAGTGAAATTATTCTGAAGTTCAGAATATAAATCAAATGAGATTTTTTCGAAGTTCGGATTATATTATAAAATAAGAAGTTATTCGAAATGAAGTTATGGTGGAAGTCAATTGTGTTGGAATTTAGAAATGTGTTGTTATTTTCCGTTTTAATTAGAATTTACTATTTTATTAAGTAATTGTTTATATAAAGTATATTTTTAAAGTTAAATATATTGAAGGCGGGAATTATTGTTATAATCAACGATTTTCGTTAAATAAGTAAATTTGAAACTCGAAATTTACGAGGAGGAATGATTTGTTGGTGTTCGAAGTTGTGAACTTGATCTATTTCGAAGTTAATAATGTTGTTCAGTTAAGGTCTGAGAGGTAAATATATCCTAACTTAATTGACTTCATTGCTGACTAAGAAATGATTAGGATTTGATACCAAGAGTTTGTTAGGTGAAGTAAGCTAATGAGTCTCAACAATTGAGTGGGAATAGCGATGTTTTATTCAACATTAGTTTTAATCCGAATAACGAAATTAGAAATGTCTCCCCTCAGAATAAAGTATATTTCCGGTAGAAAATAAAGCTATGTGAATATATGGAATTATTTTCCAATGGGAATAAGAGTTTTTATGGAATTATAGAATATGAATAAAGATCGTGAGGAGCAAACGGGTTTTGATAAATCAAAATATCGAGAACTGAAGAATAAAAAGCCGCATAGTGAGAACGAAGGGCGGCCGATGTAAGAGAAATGGTTTTGAAATTTGAATTCGGAAATTGCATAAGCAATAATTTGATAAGAAATGGAGTTAGGGAATTTAGAACTCGGTTGGAGATTAATGGAGTTGAATAATTTCCTGAGTGTTAATCTGATGTTGGTTTCGACCTTCGATGTTTGTACATAGGGAGTTGTTCGCTTGCTAATTGACGGTCGAAGGATGTGAACATGAAAGAGAAATAGAGCGTGATGAGAAATTTATTATCAAAATGAAATAAATTCTAGAATTTCGGAAGTATAAATAAAATAAAATTAAGTGATGAGCTTAATAATAAGCAAATTGATTTATAGCCAATACAATAGATTCATAAATTTGTGTTTGAAAAGATATTAGGTATCTTGAATTGATTAAACTTAAATTTTGAAATTTGAATGAAAATTTGAGGATGTTCGATTAGAAATAGTGGATATAGAAATTTTCGGAACTTATATGAGAAATGCATGAAAATATAGCGAAGTCAAGAGCTATTGATTTGGAAGGTAATCGATATGAAATGAAATCGTATAAAACAGAATTAATATAAGAACGATGGGCTGAAAAACGTGCTTTGGAAATCTTATGTAAATTGATATAAGTATGAATTATGAGAAGTACGAGATAATATACTATATGTATATAGTATTATATGTTTTCAAATTTCGATAAGGAAAGTACCTTCCTTCTCCTTTGAACTTCGAGCTTTGTTGAGATATGCTGCTGGTGGCAGTAGGTTTTCCGGACATAAAACTCATGAGTTGCCAATTGAGCACGACTGCCAGCGTAATTCGCAGGGCTGCAGATAGCCTACGGCAGTCGGATGTTTCCTGAGGGAATCAGGCATAACCATTGTGATCGCTGCGATCTGGAGTCGTGGGAATTCGATTGTGTAGTGAAATTCGCAGGGCTGCAGATACCCTACGGCGGACAGATGTTTCTTGGGGGAACCAAGCGTAACCATTGTGACTGCTGTGATCTACAGTCGAATTATAAGGGCGTAATCCGCAGAGCTGTGAAAGCTTACGGGTATGGATGTTTCCTGAGGGAATCAGGCGTAACCATTGTGTACCTGCGGTCCACACGGCATATCTACAAGTGAAAGAGATGTAACCACTAGAGTTACTAAAGGTAGAGTGAAGCCATGCAATGTTGAAATATCTTAGTGATAGTGAGCCACCTGTTTGATGCAGCACTGTGTCTTCGTGACTTGATTGGTCTTCGTGACCCGATTTGTCTTTATGACTTGATATGTCCTCGTGATTTGAAGTATCTTCATAATTCCATGATTTGTTTTGTGGGTCTGAGATAGAGCATTCAACGCTCAGTAACCTCAGTTTTTCTTTTGACTCTTGAATATTTTTCATTGATTTGTCCAGGACGAAATTCGCAGGGAAGTGATTTCCTATGGATACAAATGTTTTCTAGGGGATCCAGACGGAACAATTGTGTATCTGCGATTCATGAACAATCAACATTATCAATATCACATTGGTGCTTTCCGTATCTATTTTAAAGAGAATTTTTGAAACATATTTTCACTCGGAGTTGAAGCAAGGATATTTAGTACTTGGAGATCTTAGTCGTGCACCTGGCTAGTGTATGCCTAACATCTGTGAGAACGACAATAGACTTGTCAAACTTCGAGTTATCAAATATTTTCAAATAAATGATTTGAAATTAAAATGTATCTAACTTAATAAGTTAACAAAGAGAATTTCGGAATATTTTCAAAGTCCATAGCTTTGTAAATAATCATACAAATATTTTCAGTTGGAATTTCGTGTTATATATAAAAGATTTTGGGTTTTTGGAAAATTTCCAAGTGGACAATTTTGTAACTTGAAGATAAGTTGTTATTTACACTCTTCAATGATGTTGGAAAAGATTGGATGGATTGAATGTAAGGAGATCGGGTTGAGGGTTGCTAAGCCTAGACCCATTATAGTTGCAATGATGGATAACTAAACTTTGACAGATGGGGTCTATAAAGAAATTTGGAATAATTTGAGAGGCGTAAATCCAACTTATGCAAATTTTGAAATTTAAGAAGAAGTTAGTTTTGGAGAGAAATTTAATGATCAGAGAAAATTGAATATGATGGGAACAAAGAAGATTGATAACTTGAATATCGATATTTAAAACAGTTGCGGAATAATTTCACACAAATATGGAGATCTGAAGTGTACATTGGTATAACTCTAACAATTTTTCCTTTTCGAGGACGAAAAGTTTTAAAGGGGGGAAGAATGTAACGATCCAGAAATTTTGACGATTGGAATATACGATTAATTAAAGAATTTACTATTAATGATCAGTTTATGTTGATATTTGAATTAAAAATCAAATACATTGTTCTGTATGGATTTAATTCAATTCAGAACATTGGTTAAGAAAAATATATTTTTTGTTGAATAGTTGAGTTGAATTTGGTTGGAAATTGAATTGGATTTTTAATCCGATTGGAAAATATAAACAGTATTGACGTTAAATAAAATTAGATATTTTATTTAGAAATATATGGAAAAGTGGCTTGGTTATGTATGTGTAATGACATTGAAATTAACAGTTCAAAATTTGGAATCAAACAGAGTTCTTGATGGACAACCAGAATAAAATTAGTGAACTGATAAATTATTTGAGTTTTAAAATACCATTGGAGTCGGATTGCAAATAAAATTATTTTAACGAGTCCAAAACGCGAAGACAAAATGGTACGTAAAATTTTTGTCACATTTGGAGACGGTACGAATATTAGACCGTTCCATGAAATTTACGGTAGAAATTAATATTAAATAAACTGAATGCTACCTACCCCAGAAGATATTTCACCAACCTAGCATCTGATATACGCAACTACGCTATTCACCGATGGACATTGTTCTTAACCCCGATTTTTCTTTTATAAAATGAAGCACTGCGTTCCTTTTTCACAATCAGAAATCTTCTCCAAATCAAAGCCAAAGTTTTCCTCCTTTTCATTGTTAATGGCTGAAACCCCTTTCTATTTAACGACCTCCATCGAGTAAACCACTCCACAATTTTTTCTTTCAACCAAAAAATCAAATCGCTGCCCTTAACCCTAATCGAAGTCTTTATCCCCAATTCAAAGCCACTCGCCACCGCTCTACCATCAATTCGCCACCTCCAATCAAAATTAGTTCTTTGTCTCGTCATTTATCCTAGAAACTAAAATCGTAGCCACCACGAAGTCAAGCACCACCACGTCGTTGGGAGCCCGGAACCTAGCAGTTAAAAATCAAGCTTTGAAGTTGTTGTCTGCTTCATCTTCGCTTATCTAAGGTGAGTTATCTCACTCACGATTAATCATGGTTCAAGCATTTTAATTTCAATATAAAAACTAAATTGAATTAGTTAAATTTGGGTTTTGATTTGTTGTGGGCCGCTGCTCTTGTTTGTTGAACCCAGTTTGATGATGTACCCGCATTTGTTTATGTTAGTTCGGCCACCTGTATGCCCGGTTAAAATCTGAGAGCATGAATATCGATCTATGACCAGTCTCTCCACTTTGTTCTAAATCTGAAATTGCATTATACTTGTACTTCCTGAATAATCGAAATGCATAAGTATAGAAGTATGTGTATACGTGTATATTTATGCATTTAGAATAGTGACTTGAGTCACTACTCGTTGTTTCCACGTGCATGTCAGTGTTAGCCATGACTGTGTGCACTTTGAAATTAGGTAACCTGAACTAGAAGTTATAAGCTAATTTGATACATATAATCGTGTATGATGCTTGAGACTGGACCAATATGCACCACCCGGATTTGTTGGTTCCAAAACCGTTATGTTTCTGGTTATCATACCCTAGCTAAATGATTTTTCTGTTAACTTTCGTTTGTAAAAACAATTCGTAGCTGCATCGAAACCCAGTGATATTTGTATAACATTAAAATTTGAGCACTCTAAAGTTTAGACTGCGGCATTGTTTGAATCATATACTAGATGTGGGTCTTGTTTAGTTTGTCGCCTAAAAAAAAAACTACAGTATAGGGAGGTAATATGAATAAAGGGCTGCTGGTTACATTTAAACTCATGACTTTTAAAGCATACGGGAAACTTGTATCTGCTAGCTATTGGTAACAGGAAGAACTTGATTTGCATGCGTATTAACAATGTGTTATTGTATCAAAATTGTGTATTGTATAACACTATGCCTAAATTACATGAGAAGTGCATGTGACACCCCTATCAGTAGACTAAAACTGAAACACTGTTGACACATAGATATTTAAACCAAAGTATATGTATTTATTTTACCTTATGAAGTTTCATTTATCACACTGGACTATACACTTGATTTAAGCATTAATATAGACTCTTAAATGGTGTTGCAATTCTGGACATTCATTCGATGATTAATCATGCCACCTGCTGTTGCCATGTTACCTGCACGGTTAAGTACTGCTTTAACTTGGGAAACACACAGTCGATCATGAATTGCCTGTTTAATTTGTTGTTGCTATGGATTTAGTCGAAACTGAATATATGTGGCCCTTATGATTACACTGCATTATATGGTCTGCAAAACAAATCCATATGTATGCATTGCTATATATAGTGTTCCACCTTATTTATCCTGCATATGTTCTCATACTATTGATAAATCATAATGGAAGAGTTATTAAATGGTTAACATCTCTGCTTATATTCTACTGGACCATTTTGCATTAGGCTAAGGAGATCCAATAAAACGTTAGAGCTCATTCATCATTTTTTGCTTCGATAGTACGTATAAGATAAATACTTTATGATAGTGATCTGTGTGATATCTAAGCTAAAGACATTTGCTCCTTTGGTCTGTATGGCCTATATACGGAAATAAGGACCATGGTATTTTCTTTTACTGAAAATTTCATGAATGATATCCCCTCATTTTGATACCAATATGAACAGTAAGGTTAATGTTAGTATATATACAAACTCTTATCCCATAGCTTGCTGTTTCGATATTGACCATGACCGCAGACATGTTGTGTATACATGAATTTTAGAACTATACATGTAAGCTAAAAGTAACCATTGTATTTCAGTATTGAGGCCCTCATTGCTAGTTCCATAACATCTGCCCGGTTGTGACTCTTGTACCCCCCTTTGTACATTCCTTGTTACGTGAAACATGATTTTTAGTATATATATGTGGTGGTCGTTGAACACATATGTATATATATACCACTGTATGTGTATATATATGTCATTGGCATACGTATATATATAAGTACATGAGTTGTCCTGACCTGTTCATCCCAAGTTGTTATGTCAGAGTTAATGTATTGTTTGGATAAACTATTTTATCGCTGTTTCTATTGAAGTTAATTTACTTAAACAAATGATTAATCCTGACTCGAGTGTTTTATGTTGTTGCATGGAACACTCGGGTCAGACCCGAGCATTACAGATTTAAAGATTTCAGCCTAGGATCCGCAGATTGGCAAAGCTAGGGATTCCACGAGACGCGCACTCTGAAGATTTAAACAGTAAATATTTCTTTGTATTCAAACTATTTTCATTCCGTTGTATATACAAAGGATTTGAATTCAAAAATTCTGAGTAATGAATAAAAGATTTATTCCATTGTTCAATACTGTGTCATTTATTCTATATTTTCTGTGTTAATTCTGTTTTTAAACTCTGTAAGCTAAATACGCTCCGTCGATTTGGACGTTTCAAATTGGTTCAATCACTGGTTTGAAGCGGTCAAAAAGGCGGGACGTTACAGTAGGATTAGAGTATTATCAGGGTTTATGAATTTACAGTATTATGTAAGTGGGAATCTGTTTTAAAGCCTAGTAGAAATCTTAGGGAATGCAGCAGTAGGCAAGGATTTTCAAAGCTGGCTACAATCTGTGTCTTTTACTTATCGCATTTATTTACTATGTTATTATATGTGCTGTAGTATTTTAGTATCTTTTAAAACTCCATAAAACCCTATTCATTCCCCTCTAGTGTTAATCTAGATCTAGCAAGTGGTATCAGAGCCTGATATTTTCATTAACTCTAGAGTCACGGATTGTTCTAGTTGTCAGGTTAACGTGAGTCGGTCAAGCCATATTCTAACTTTTTTGATGGTACACACATTTTTTAAATTGGAAATCTGAAATGGAATCCTATTTAAAATCTGTTAATATTAAATGTTGGGATGTTGTTATCAATGGAGGAGAAATGTAAGATAAGAAGAATAAAATTAACAATGCTTATGCTACGTATATTATTTATTCCTATCTTAGTAAAAATTAGCTTAAATATATTTCCCTCTATTTGAATGCGCATGATATCTGGAAAACTCTCGATGTGTTGTATGACATTGACGACAACAGCTCAAAGCCCTGAAATGCTAAGTCAAGTTCAGATATGTGTTTAGCAGGAGTTATAGAAGAAGACTCAACAGATAATTCAGATAATAAAGACTTTTCATAGGAAGATTTAATTCATCTTTGTAATGATTTAGAAAATCTGTTGAGAATCTCAAATCTCAAAATAAAACTCTAAAATCTGAGAAACTAAAGTTGATCAACAAAAATAATATTTTGGAATTAAAACTTGTTAGAAAATTAGAAAAATCTGGTTGCAAAAATTGTTTGAAATTGAAAAGTGATTTAGCTCATCGCAGTGAAAATTTTGAATAGCTGGAAAAAGAAATTATGATTCTAATAGATAAAAGGATGAACTAATTTGTAAAAACAATCTTTTGCAAAATAAATTTAAAATTTTTAAGAAGAATAAAAATTCCAAAAATAAAATTGTTGAAAAACAAAAGTTGCTGAAAGTCGAATCCATTTTAAATAAGCATGAGAAAGAAATTGAGAAATTCAAATTTTTTGAAAAAATTGAATCTGAAAAATAAAAATGTTTTGAAAATGAAATTTCTAAGTCTAAGGCTAAAATTGAAAAATTTGAAAATGGAAATTTGGTCTTAAAACAGAAATATGCCGAGAAGGAAGAATTTTCCATGAATCAATATTCGAAGCTTGTAAATGAGAATAATCTTATGAAATCCAAAGTCAATGATTTTGAGTTGAAATTTAATAAATTTTCAAATTGTCAAAATTCTTTGAATTCACTATTAAGAAATAATTCCAAATTTGAAAACAAGAGGCGTTAGGTACACAACTACATTTGAGCATGGCATGCCATCCTCAGGCAGATGGATAGACTGAGAGGGTTAATAGAGTTCTTGAGGATCTTCTAAGACTGTGTATCATAGACTTTGGAGGGACTTGGGAGGAGCATCTCCCACTAGTTGAGTTTTCCCACAACAATAGTTAACAATTGAGCTTAAGAATGGCACCCTTCGATGAACTATATGGACAACCTTGTAGATCGTTGTCTTGTTGGTGGAAGTCTATGGATAGACTTCTACTTGGACCTAAGATGATTCGAGATACTTCTGAGATGATTGATCTTATCCGCCGAAGAATGAAAGAAGCTCAGGACAGACAAAAATCATATGCTGATAAAAGGAGGACCGACATGGAATTTGAAGTAGGAGATATGGTCTTCATTAAAGTATCACCTCTAAGAAATGTAGTTCGCTTTGGGTCAGCAAGGAAATTGGCACCGAGATTCGTGGGGACATTCCCTATAGTGGAGAGGATTGGTTAGATGACTTTTAGGATTAAGCTACCGGACAAACTAGCATGCGTACACAATGAGTTTCACGTTTCCCATTTGAGGAAATGTCTACATGATACAATAGAGATAGTGGAGTGGAGCACACCTGAAGGCATGGAAGTTAATAAGGAAGCATTAGTGAGAAAAGTTCCTACTCATATCCTTGAATCAGAGATTAAGAAGCTACGTAACAAGGGAATAAGATTAGTAAAAGTACAGTAGGGAAAAGATCATGAAGATGCAATGTGGGAACCCGAAGCTGTGCCGTTAATGCCCCGCTATTACCCCCGCTATATCATGTAGCACACTACCATCGCTACGCTTTTCCTCAAATGGACACTGATATGGCCTCTCTGCTTTAACCCCTGCTATATTCTGCTATTCCCGATATATCACCTTTTTTCCACTATATTTTGTTATTCCCGCTATATTTTAGATGAAATAAATAAACTAAAAACTGAATTTTATGCATTAGAAAAATTGTTAAATTAGGTATTTTAATCAAATTTTTAATATCTGCTTCTAGAAACAAAAGTACTCTAATATGTTATTGAATTTAATTAATTTAAACGAAAGTTTATGTTAATTTGTCGATATTTGTATTTAAAATAAAAAATATACTAAATAAAAGTCAGTTATATATTCTTAAAAACATTATGAAGGGGTTATTTATGTTATTTCAGAGTCATCCCCTATATCCTGCTATTTCCTCTCTTTATCCCTGCTATAACTTATTGGACCTCTACCGCATTAGATCCCCTAAACGCTTTAACTGCAAAAACCCAAAGATAGGATTCGCGCTTCTTACCCTTTTCTTTTTCAAAGTACATTCTTAACTTCTTTTCCAAGATTTTACTTTGCATTTGCTTCTATTATTCAAGTATGTTTATCCTATCGTTCGAACCTTTCGACCCATAGATAGAATCCAATGGTTGGAAACTTGTGTTTGAAACATGTTATGATTGATGGTTGCAAGTGGATGCAAGTGTTTGCTAGTGGTTGCTCGTGGATGCATATACATACACTAGGCACTAGATTGGCTCAAGCACTTACATATTGCATATGGATGTATATGCATTTTAATTTTATATGGATGGAAATGGATGAATCATCATATGGATGTTGCATTTTGATGAATGATTGTGCACACGTATAGAGCTTATATGTTATATTAGGGTTATTTGCATACATCTTGGATACATGGCACAAACATATATTGTGTTAAGGAGGCCAATTGAATCCGTCGGCTGCTTGTTTTTTGCACTAGTGTAAGGACATATACACACAACACCTTTGCATATGTTCATACAAGCATTAGAAATTCTTAAGGAAAATGCACTACAAGAAAAATGATTTTTTGTAGCGCTCAAAAACCACTACCAATCATTTTTGGTGGCGTTTCGATAATCGTTACGAGAAAACATGCGACTAAAAATCGTTGCAAATTGGTTGCACTATTTTTAACGCCACTGTAATTTCTTTTGTTGTAACGTTTATTAAACACCAACAAATATTTTTTGTCGCACTAAATAAACGCCATAAAAAAATCTTATAATGTTATTAATAAAATTTTCAATTTTACCCCTGGTTTATGGTTGCATTAATTCAACACCACTAAATATCTGTAGCGTTTTTAAATCGCAAATAAAAATTATTAATTAATTTCTCTGTTTTCCCTGCAATTATTTTCTGCTAGCAGTCTATTTTGTTTCTGCAATATCAATCCATAATCATTCCCATACTCATGACGTTCAAACAATCAGAAAAACAATTAACCATATAATTAAGTAAAATATGGATAACCGATTCAATACAATAGTTTTCCATATAACTGACCAAAAACTCACATACAATAACCACTCTGATATACAAATTTACACCGTCTATACAAAGAAAATGTTATACCCCTAATGTACACATCTAGTACAATAAACACATTGCTCTTTGAAGTGATGCAACATATAGTCAGACAGCTCCTCCCTGATTTCACAACAAGATACACAAATGTTAACAAGTTATGTTAACAAGCCAGCAGATTATGAGTCATCGTAAAACATGACTGGAAATACTAGGCAATGCAAGTTCATATGTTTGTTACTTTCGTATAAATACAATATACTAATGTGTAGCTTTAGTAGCAGCTGAACACATGTGACAATACAAAATACAAGACGCAGCTAAAGCCAGCTTTTATGAGTTCCATTCATGTAAACAGTAAAGTAGTGTACAATAATTTAACGTGAACTCAGCCATTGAAAGTACTTCCATGGACAGTTTCATTGGAATGGTGAACTCAACCATTGAAATGTTTATGTGATATCTATATACAGCAGTGAAAAGACCTATTCGTCAAACTGTATATAGCAAAATTAGACTACCAAATGTTTATGTGATAACTTACTTCCATTGAAATGGTGAACTCAGCCATGTTTCCTATATATATGTGATGTATAGAAGTTTACAACCACAATTTAGGAACAAAAAATAAATATTGCTCTACTTACAAAAGGATGAATATTCTACTTAGGTTGTAGGAAACAAGCTCTACTTACAAAAGGATGAATATTCTACTTAGGTTGTAGGAAACAATCATTAATCTATATGTAGAACAATGGGTGAAAAAATAGCACTGAATTTCAATTCTGCCAATCTATGTGTAGAACAATGGGGGGGCACAATTCACATAAACAATGGCTACAACAACACAATGAATACTGTTTTATAATTTAACATTAAGCAGAATAGGATTGCAAATAAACATTTCAATGCAAAATGCATAACATAACTAAAAAGTTCCAAATCAATACTGCTAAAGCATCTGCCAATCTTGCCTCTAGAAGTTCCACTCGAGTTGCTTTATCCAAATTACTTGAAGAAATTTTCTTAACTTCAGTTTTCAGATTATGCAAATTGGGCTTGTACTCTCTCAGCTTTGTCAGCAATACAACTTTAACACTTGGTTGCAAACTTCTTGCCTCAAGATCCATTTTCCTAATCTAAGCATATATATATATATATATATATATATATATATATATATATATATATAGACATAACCCTTCAGCATCACTCAACCATGTTTCTTGATCAATTTCAGCATGTCATCTGTACATGTAAATAGCCATGTTATTTCTCTCCATGATCTACGATCTTAGCTGAAACATATGCATACATACACACATATATTACACACACATGTATGTATATGTATATGGGATTAGAATTACCCTAGATGTACCTAAGGTTTACCTGTTTTCCTACCTCCTATTATTAACATTGATGGCCTAACATGCACATGCAATCATGCTCTCGCAAATATTCTTAGCTTTGCTAATCTGCATAATATAGCAGAACACAAACCAGTTTAAACAGCAGTGACTTGGGATTAATTTTAGGATAAACTGTGCTAACATGCAGCAATAAGAAATCATACAGTATCAGTTTGTCTCATAGAAAATCCAAGAGCACGCCTGTAGTGTTTGTAAGTAATAGGTACTATACGCAATCAAAATTTGTTAAGAAATATAACAATAGTAAATTAACAAAATAGATGAAGTTTTTGTAACTAGTAGGCATGTCTGTAGAGTTCCGAGCAATGCGACAAACTTGAAGAGCCTTTTGAACTGTAGGCATATTCAGATAAGAAGAAATATAATTGTCTGAACAAATGTAAGACCGGATCTCAAACTCCCCTTGTACGGTATAATCATTTCTTATATAACGCCAATTCAGGTTGACCGGATCTCTATTCAGTTTCCCACATCAATTCAGGCTCCTCTAGCCTCAACAATATTGATAATCGAGATTGCAAATACGGTTCAGGCTCAGCTTGATCGTTGATGGCCTAACATGGAAATTTACAATCTCAACTATTAATATTGATGGGGGAAGAGCTTAAAACTAATTGTCTTCGTCCCCTACGTAACATAATGCTTCTCCAGAGCATACATGGAAATTTTGTATGAAATGTATCAGAATGTTACATAATCCATGTACCATTACATAATCCTTGAGTGATCTGCCTATGCACAGAAACTAGGTATGTTAACTAATGTAATATTCATTAGCTAACACAAATTTTTGAAGATCCTAACATTGTTAAGTAGTACTGCCAGAAAGTAAATTTTAGAACCATGGCGACCGGATGTTCAGTAATTTTAAGATATTGCGAATATTAAGTCCTAAATCACGAGTTATATGCATACACCTGAAGATAAAAGAGGAATTGAACCAGCATTTTTTGAGCTGGTCGAGGAAATGTTCCGAAATGATAAAGTTTATCATATGGACAAATGTTTTTACCACTTACTGTTTAATAATTTGGCCTAGTTAACAAACCAACTAAACTTGACTTATCTTGGGAGTTATTGAATTGATCCATTGAAACTTATTTATTTTCTGAAATTGATTTACTGAATTTTGAAGCTCTTTAATGATTGAAAAAATTATTTTAAATTTTTCATCATTCTGGAGTGTTTCCTCAACCAGACCACAGAAAGCTAGAACAATACCTCTCTTACCTCAAAGTATACGCTTAGAACTCGTGATTTGTTTCTTAATAAGTCGTAGTATCCTAAAAATACTAAACCCCAGCCGACATGGATCTGAAATATACCTCCTGACAGCACTACTATACACTAACAACGAACTTTGATAGGAGATCCTTCCATGTTAGTGTTCCGTTTCAAATTAATTGTCGATTCATTGATACGAGATCAATACCTCTCCTACCTCTAAGGTAAACTAAATTTACGTAGTCACTTAACTTAATTTAGTAACTCCCAAGTCAAATTAACTTAATTTAGTAACTCCCAAGTCAAATTAACTTAATTTAGTAACTCTCAAGTTAAATTAACTTTTAGTCACCCCCAAGACAGATTTATTGTCAGCTCATATAAATTAGACCTCTCGGGACACAAAATTAACTTGCTCATAATTCTGAGATTTCTCGAAATGTTCACATACACTTGATATATACACCACTCATAAACATATGTGCTCATGCTTCACAGATACGAAACATAGTTTCACCTGCATTATCTGTGTCTGTATGCGCATAATCATTATATGCTATATATATACATGTGCTGATGTATGTCATTATGTATGTATGTATATATACGTACATACACATACATTGTTGTCAAATATCCTAAAATCTTGCGATTTGAATCCTGATCCAACCTGAATCTCTCCGTTTACGACTCTATTTTTACATTACGATTCAAACTTAGTTATAAAAAAACACATTCAACTCAAATTACCATATGTAATATACTTGTTTAGATTCATAATCACTTGACAGTGCTTTTAAAACAAAATAAGAATGAAATTAGAGGGAAAAAATTTGAGTTTTAAATTTAATTGTTGAAATTCAAACATCTAAATCAAATTCAAAGTGCATATTAAACCCATAAGTAATGATATTCGGAAACTATGACTTATGATTTAAAATCCATTTTGATTTGAAAAATAAACTTTACGATTTACGATTTAAATCCCATTTTAAAAACCTTGAATATATATATATATATATATATATATATATATATATATGGGAGGCAGTCTGGATTCACATGTTCATTGTTCACGTATATGTACTCCTATACATGCAAATCAGATGGAATAAAATAAATTAAATTAACATACCTAAACACATTTTGATTGCAATGTAGATATACCTGTTTTGAACCTGTTTCTCTGTTCAGTTTCCCACATCAATTCACGTTTCTCCCCTATAAATATCAATATCGAGACTACAAATACGGTTTAGGTTCAACTTGATCATTGAAAGCCTAACACAAATTTTGCAATCTCGATTATTGATATTAATGGGACAAGAGCCTAAAACAAATTGTCTTTGTCCCCTTGGGTTCTCCTGAGCCTATAGAGAAATTTTGTATGAAATGTATCAGTTAAGTGTCACTCTATTATACTACACAATTTCAGTATTCACATATACTTGTATACATGCATATAAGATGAAATATAACAGATTAAATTAGCATACATAAACACATTCTGATATACTTGCATAATATCACATATTGCAATTCATAAACTCCCAAGTCATAAGCTGCAAAATTTTGTATACCAAGTAGCTCACATATATAATTCATGCATTGCAAGGTTCCTATACATATACAAATATATATGTTTATATATATATATATATATATGTGTGTGTGTGTGTGTGTGTGTATATGTACATATATGTATGTCAATGTAGTATGTTTGCTGCAAGTACTCAATCAAGCAATTTAAATGAACATGTTAACATTTAAAATCAATGTCCATACTAAATTCCAATCAGTATAGACTATAGTTCAGGCAATAAACATATATGTACAAAACAGGTTCAAAACCCATTCGGGGCAGATGCAAACACTAGAAATCAACACTGTTTGGTAATTTTTTCGGGTATACTGTCAAAACTCAAAGTTAAAAACCCATTCGATTTAGAAGTAATTTAATCTGGTATATTATCAAAACCCAAAGCTCAAAAGTAACCAAAAACCCCAGATGTAAAACCCATTTACAAACACTTTTTCCAGAAATCAACTATTTGGTTTGTGGTTGCAGATTTCAACACTCAGTAGATTTTAACTGTTCAAAACCTTAAACGATAGAATCCAAACAAAATTAGATAAATCAAGTTTGGTTTTAAACCTTTCTAGCTTTACCGATTTCACGATCTTGAATATGGTTAGGAATTGAATCGAATCGCTTTGTAGCGACGCTGAGATGAACCGCCTCTACTAGCATCCATACCAACGTTGAACGAGATAGTCTTTACAAATTCGAATTTAACTGAGAAATAATAAGTGGGAGATCGAAAGGGGTAAAAAGCTAGGGTTTTTTCTAGAAAAATAAAGAAAAATGATCGGGGGTTAAAACTTAAAACATGTTAAGTATGAAGGAATAGGAAAAGAAATTAGGTTGGTTACGTTTCGCCTAGGACACGCGGACTTTTGTTTACGAAGAGGCGGGAATGTGATTTTTTTTACTGCGCTTACATTGGTCATGAAAACACTTTTGCTTGCATTTCCACTAATTTTTGCAACAAAAAATCTTTTTTCTTGTAGTGATGGATGCCTGAGGATTATTGATGAGTAGATGTTGTAAGTGGTTGTTACAATAGTAACATTCTTCTTAACTTAGAGATTTCGGGGACGAATTCCTTTAAGTATGGAGAATGTAACACCCCAAAATTTAATACACTAACCATACTTTAAAGATAATAAAAATGGGAAGCTGACCTACAACGGGTTTAGGTCGACCCAAGTACATTGGGTCAACCCAGAGGGTCGGCAGGTCAACCCACCTAGATCCAGGGGGATTCTAAATTGCATATTTAGACAGTTTTTTGGGTAGATTCGTTGCTGACTAAACGCTACATGTACGGTTTAGATTAAAACCGTAGAATCTAAAGGCTGAGGTTAACTATGTGAATGTATAAGTAGGTGGCTTTCTCCCATTCAAATACACACAAATTTCTTTATACCTTCTGCCTCCAATCTATTTTGAAATAAAAATATATATAATGGGGGAATGTTGTTGAAGCCTAGATCTACAGAGATAACTCAAAGATTTGCATACAATAGTAAGAGGGATATGAGTGGACATTTCTTATGGCATATATATATATATAAGAGATTTATTCTTTTCTTCACCAAGACCCACGATGAGTTCCTTGTTATTTTCAGATTTGATACATAGAACCCTATCATGATAGTTAAATAAAATTGGATTTAGGATATACAGTGTTTTAAAGATAATTGCTATGATTTTTCTTCACTGTTAATTACCTATGCGATTATTATAAGTAAAACATATGCCTTTACTGTCTAATGATTGATTGGTTATGTGTGTATATCTTCCTTTTCCCTGTTTTTATGTTTTAGTTTATTTCCAGTCTTGCCTATATGCCTATGTGATTTGATTTTATTCTCCTTCCTCTGTTTTCCCTTTTTGTTTACGCTAAGTCTAGGACTTTTAAGCCTACGCTATATCCGATTAAAGTTTGCTTATAGAGAAATAGGGGTAATAAGAAATGACATAAAAAGAGGAATTTAGGCATGTTGTTAAATTGAGCACTGTTTAACTATAATTTGGGAAAGGGATAATATGCCATGTTGATACTTGCTGTAAATTGATAAAAATGGATAATATGCATAAATTTGTACATGGTGTAATTTTGGGACATAACTGAACATATCATGCATATGTATAAACATGTTAGGTTTGGCTTAATACAGACATTAAGTAAATGACATGTTGTAAGTATCGGATGTAGGTCAATAAACCGAATCACTACAGTAATTGTATACATTTGGGTAGGTGTTTAAGGGAAAGGGTTGTACGCACATATATATTACAACCATGCTTATTAGTAAACCTGAACTTGCTAGGTTAAACTTGATTATTAATAAGCTAAGAGGTATCAAGTTCTGCTATTGTATCGGGTTTTGGGGACTCTTAATTCCTAGTTACTTGGGGGCACAAGATTAGGGGTTTCGCTTGTGTCAATCTGCTGCTTGGAACCCATATCAATCAGTATCCCAGTTGGTATTTTGTTAGAGGGCCTCGCACTAGGTAGGGGCCAGGACACGCTTTCCTGAACTGGACATAAGAGGTTCAATTGGGAAGGTGGGTACGTGCACGTTTCGGCAGAGTCATGAGCGTGCATGAGTCTGATTAGGGAAACTATACCGCTGTAACACTAGTAAATAGGTCTGTGTTATGTAAGTTGATGGGTTAGGGAGTAATACACCCTACTGCATAGGCTGACAAAGGGTATTTACGTATTGGGTTGTCAATCGCATAGTTAGTAATTATGGTACACCTAATTATGCTGTTATGTAATTAGGGTAACACCTAATCCTGTTACGTAATTAGGGTACGCCTAATCCTATTATTAATTCTGCTATTAATTCTTTTATTATGTAATTAGGTTAAAAACCTAATCCTATTATACTTGTAATGACTTGGTATTTACACATATCACTGACACAGATATTGATTGATCGTGAGTACGTATTTACAAATATGATTTAAAATCCAGACTTTGAAATTTCAAAACATGATAATTTATGTATAACAGCATTTACATATGCAGCATTTACTAAAACCAATTTTTACACATTCATGTATGGTAGCATGGATTAAATAGCGTTTGTTTGAATTGATTTTACACACGTATGGGTAATAACACTTTTACATAGCATGTATTTATGATGCCATTTTTGTTTTACATGTTAGTTCATTTTTAAAGGATTTTAGAATTTGATTTTTACAAAATTTTGATTTGAAAACTTTTAACACTTGAATTAAGCATGGCAAACCCCATTTTTTTGTTGTCAAAGCAAGTTCAAAAGACAAGTTCAAGTTACATATACACACACTAAAACATTGAATACCATTCCTTTTGCAAGCATGTTCATAAACAAAAGTGCAAAGATGCAACCTACCCTAGAAATTAGCTAGAAAAAGGGATTTTAGGAGGATATATGTTCACACGGCAAATCATATTGTATCAATATATTTTCAGTTTTCAAATCACTCTCTTTTCTATCAAGATTTCTTGAAAATGACATTTTCCTTTTGCATTTTCAAGCCATGTTTGTTTTGTCATAAAACATATGCATAAAGATTACAAAATCTTGTATATATGTATGTAGAATCTTACCTACACTAGACCAATTCAAAAAAACAAGGATTTTTTAAAAGATTTTCTAGACATATTCTATCACATATTTAATTGTACCAAACTTTCAAATTTTGCCTAACCTTGGAAGGCTAGTAAGATTTTAAATATTTTGTTGTTAAATCAAATTTTCATGAGAAGATTTTTGGGTAGAAACCCAAGGAAAAACTGAACTTATTTGATACTAAAGGGGATACTATAATTTGTTTAAAACCGAGAAGATGTAGTGAAGATCATGTATGGTACATTTTCATTTGAGATGATATATCATAGAAACCAATGGGAAAAGAGATGAACATGTGCAAGTGTTTTCAAGGTAGATAATGCTGAGGTAAGCCATGTGAATATGGTGGTAGTACTTTGATTTGATAAGAGAATAAGATCTTTCTTTTTGAGTCGTCTTTCATTTGCAACAAAACAAAATTTGAAAACAGTTTTTAAATGCACCATATTTTAATGATTTTCACCACTATATAAGGTCATGATCACACACCATTTTTCTACACAACACAAGCTCCTTAATAGGATCAGTAAAAAGGGAATAAGGCCAAGGGTTTCAAGCAATTCTGGTGAGTAAACCTGCTCTTAAAATTCTGTTTTGGTTTTCCTGCTGTTTTGTGGTTGAACTATGAATGAACTTGGTTTTCTTTTGTGTTCTTGTTTAATTAACATGTCATGTATTGTTTGCTTGTTTGAAATGATGATGGAATCATTGATTGTTGATAGAAAAACTTAATTATTATGGTGTTAAAAAGGGGTAGTGCCTGATATTGTTTCCAGACCTGTTATGCTGAATGAAACTTTGCAAATATAGGTAGATCAGTAGATCTAGGTTAAGGGATTGAAAATAAGGCATTAAACTATGTTTTTAAAACCTTTACCTAGTTATACAAGTGTACAAAATGAAACATTCTTGGAAAAACCATTACTGTCTTTTAAAAGCAAAAGCACAAGAAGCTCTCTGGTTCATAAAATCAAAATGGATTTTCAAATGATTTTAAAACTTGATTTGAGTTTATAAACATAATCACGACAGCAAATGATGATTTTTAACAGTAGTTTCAATATTTTTAAATTCGTATGTTAAGAGAATTTTGGGTTGATCAGAAAATGAAACTATGACCAAATTCTGGCGATGATGGCTATCGTAGGAAAAATACAAACCGATTTTTATAATGAGTAGATTGAGAGAATTTGATGAAATTAGGTTTTAATTTGGTTTTTGGGTTTGGTTCAGGTTTAACAGAACTGCTCTTCCTCGGAGGGGTTAGGAGGTTACAGTCCTGGGGGGAAAGGGGCGTCGGGGAGTGGTGGTGGCGTTGCAAGATGGCGGCGGCGGCTCATGGTCTAGGCGAGGAGGTGGGGTGGTTTTGTTGGATGGGTTTTGTTGTCTAGAAATGGAGTTGCACGGTGAAAAATCACCCTGGCCGTGGAGATGGCGATCCTGGTGTTGGAGAAGAATCAGCGGGGGACGAGTGACATGCGTGGATGATCGTTGGAGGTGTATGGTGGCTCCAGCGTATGTGTACGTGCATGCAACAGTGAGAGGAGAAGGAAGAAGAAGGAGAAGAAGCGGCATTGTGATTTTGTGTGATCGGGCAAGCAAATGCTGTGGTTTCTGAAGTGGTGCTTTAGCCAACATGCTACTTTGCCATTTTCAGTTTTAAACAAGGATTTTAAATATATTTTTAATTTAAAACTAGTTTTAAATAAAATAATGTTTTAAATAAAAAGAGAAAATAAATATTTAAATAAAAATAGGATTTTTATTTAAAGTCGAGACAGGAAGTGAATCAGGAACTGAAATTTAAAAAATGTCATTATAAATTTAATTTATAATTTGAAAGGATTTTCAAAAGGAAGTATTCAAATTGTAAACAAAAAGAAATTCGATCAAGTGTAAATAGATCAAATATGGCTTTGACCAAAGACAAGCAGTTGACACAGAAGCTGTAATCTTTATTAAATTATAAATTTAGTTATAATTTGAATTTACTTATCAATGAAATATTTAAATATTAAACAAACAAGGTAAAAAGAACCCATATGTAACACATACACTGACCTGTCAGTTTTAAACTGTAATCGAAATTTTCCGGTACTAGTAACTGATCGTGTACAGTTCTGAAATTTATAACATAAAGAACTGTAAGTCATATTTTAATCATGTTCAGATAAATATATAAAAATAGATATTTTTATTTGTATAGATCAAGTATAAGAAATAAAAAGAGAAATTTTATTTGATTTATAGAAGAAAATGTAAAATAGATCAGGTATAGGAATCAAGAAGGGAAAATTTGACGAAAACGATACCAAGTGAAAAAGCTGCAACACAAATCCATTTGTGAATAATCAGATTAAGGAATAATGATGAGAAATATTTTTTCTAAAGAAAAATAAAGTAAGTATTCATTTTAAAGGTAACTAACAAAACAGAAAGAAAAACCGTGTGCAACGCACACACTAAAATTGACCGTTTTGAAAAGATAACCAAAATACCAGATATAGATTAGATGATTATATACTGATGAGTTTAACTGTAATTATGTATGTGAATTTGATTTGAATCAAGTTAGATTAATGATTGAAAAAGAAAAATATTCGTTAATCATTTCAAAGAGACCGAAATAAATATTTCACTTTGATTTGATTATACGCCGCACGTCAAAGATTTTTAAATTGAAGACGACGAGATAAAAGGGCTATTTTTAAATAGTGCCTTCGTTTGTCCAGTCCCAAGACAAATTGTATGGACGAATGTATGACAAAGTATTTTCAAAGGAATCACGTACGTTGTTTCTTCAAACGTACCAGTTGCTGACACAGAAGGGAAAGTTCTTTAACCCGACAACCATAGTATTTTTTTGGAAATTAATTAGTGACTTTCGATGGATTTGATGATGTTGCATTAAAAGAAATTAAACAGTGATAATGAAAAGGTAAGTCTAGCCTCAAGCCTCACACCCAGGAAATGACAAAAATCAGGTAGGCAGCATGGCTATGTGGGTCGCTCCCATTAGGGTGTAGCATCACCTATCTAGAGAAATTCCTTTTGTTTCTTAATCTATCGATTCTACCCATTCGGGAATGGTTGCTGTACACAGCCATTAGTGATATACATTCAATACACTCAAGAGAAATGAGTGGTTAGTCGTGTGTGGGCCGGGTTGCAAGACGTTCTTGTTGAACCCAGGTGTATTTGCCTCTAGAGATACATCATCGGAAGGTGGTCCCATACCTTATCATAGTTGGAAATCCAATTTCCATAAGCGCCCAGCGGTTTTTATTTGTATACTATGTAGGACAATGTGAGATGCAAACATTCTTCTAAATTCTAATTTAATTGTGAAAACTTATAGATACTATGATAATATCTGTTTTAAAGTATACAAAGTGTTTTTGATCCCATAAGGCAAAAACCCATTCCGTATTCACAGCGTGGTCTTATGAGATATTTTTATTTCTTTAAATCTGTTTTAAATTGTTTACTCATACCAGTCCCCTGACTGACCCGGAGTTTATTTTTCTGTGTTTCCCTTAAACTCTTGGGTATTCATAACACTTGTTATGAATAGACAAGTGAATCAGAATTTGATAAAACTTGAGAAGCTGGATGAAGACTTTCTGTTGCTGATATACTTATCATGTCTACTGTATAATTAAGTCTGCAAGTTAGTCATCGATGATATGTATAATTAAAGATGTATTATGAATGGCTTGTATCACTAGATATATGATGCTCTGGTGTAATAAGTTCCGCTATGTAATGTTATAAAGTATTTTGTAAAAATTCCGCTGTGAGATTCTGATGTTTCTATGATTTTATCTTCTATCTATTCTTATTCTTATTAATGACACGACTTTCAATGTGTTCGAAAGTTGGGTCGTTACAATACTAGTATTGATGCAGACACAGCCTATTTTAGGATATAAATGTGAAGCATAACTCGGTCACTGTTTATTCATGTTTGTCCTGATGCTCCTGTTTATCTAGTTTATCCTGTTTATGATGTTAACCTGTTGCCTGATACTCTACTTTCTCATCCAACCTTGTTTACCTGTCTTGGTATTTCTTTTTATGCACATTTAAAAATCATTGGAACTCGCCATACTCTATGTATAACCCTTTTGTTTCCTTCTCCTCCCCCTCCCCCCAGGTCCTCATAGTGGAAGCACTCATTAGTGACCAGGATTTTCTCTTATAGCTTGGACTTGGACTTTCCTGAGATATACCGTTTTGACTTGCTCTTTACCCTATCATGGCTTGTGACAAGGATATGATTTTATTTATAGCAGTATATTATTTTGTTTTGAAAGATAAATTTGATACACTTTGTTTTGATGTAAGTGGTTTTGAGACTACATTTTATTTTTTAATAATGAATTTGAAATTTTTCGCTGCTTATTTACATCTATTTTGTTAATTTCTGTATTGTTTATCTACTGCGCTTCACGGAACTTAATGCATTCTCTTATGAGTGACATTAACGGACATGGAGTGTCGAGACGACCCAAACCCCGTACTGACGGTGGCAAGGGTAATCCTTGGAATATAACACAGAAACAGATAATAACAGAATAGAAATTAAATAAATACACCAGATAATGCACAATAGAATATACTGGATAAACGTAATCATCAGAGTTACACAGTATACAGTATCATACTCAGTACAAATACAGTTTAACTATACATAAATGTCTACAGCGGAAAACAAACATAATGTACAATAGGAGCAGAACAACATAAAAAGAGATAAATGATAGAATCCATCTTCAGCTCCAACTATCCTGAAAAGCCTGCTAAACCTGAACACAAGGCTGCCCGTGTAGAAAAAGGGGCGACCGAGTTTGAGAGTGAAACAAACTACGAGTCAGTCATGGGACTGGTATGAGAAATCTACTCAACACACTTAAAATATGGCTAATCACAGGACCACGCCACTTTCGTGGAACGGGTTTACTCCATTGGATTGACAGTGCTTTAAAACAAATCATTCTTTTAAACATCGCAATGCTTTTTATAAAAATGAAGCCATTATAAGACTCAATTCCCATCACACAATGTAACGCAAACCGGAGGATAGAGTTTTACTTTATAATGGCCAAAATATGATTGATACGAATAAAACAAAAGCATTTGATATTATTACTAGTGTTTACATGTTTCAAAAACAATTTCGAATCATAACTATCAATCATAGACGGCAGGGGTACCATATATCATGTCGTCACATATATATACATATATATACAATCAAAACCGCATGATGTCGTATTAGGAAATTGGATTTCCGTCATGAACCAAGGCAAAAGATAGTCCTTACCGACTTCGAGACTCTCTAGCCCGAGCCTCAGGCAAGTACTCAGTCAAGCCTTTGGATCGTCAGGGACGGTCCACCGATGTTGATTAAAATTCCTGAACAATGCATTTCCCTGCCCTATGGGGCGTAAATCAGCCAACGAATGACTCCATCGGACCTGGATCGTCCGATCTAACCGAGGCGCCTCACAACAATAACAACCACATAAGTCAAACTCTTCAGGGCGTGTAAAACTACTGACGCCACTTCTAGCTAGAAAGAAACACATGCCCTCCCTGATGTCCTCTCCCATTTCTGGTTCATACCGGGTGTGAGGCTTGCGAATTCATGTTATACACAAAGCTACGCCACACAGGCGGTTCTTTGATCATCACCACAAGACTTCGCTTTTCAACAGAAGCCCTGATCACTGCATCTTAGCATGCCACATAGGCAATTCACACCGTGCAACTGATAGCTATCAATCACACAGAATAAATTCCAATGTCAGACACACTGTCCATTTGCAAGTCCGTTCTGGGTCTGAACGAAACTGGAGGCACTATGTACCTCGCAAACCCATCGATCACCACGTATGTCTAGACGATCACCACTCATTATTTATATTTCGGGATGCCTCCCAATTAGGACCTCGGTTACCATCCAAACGAGGTGAAGATCTCCGGTCTTCGACCACCGTCTTCATCTTCGATTTCTTATCGTCGATTCAGTTATTCAGAATGGGATAAACCCGGTCTTTCTGAGCCACTCGCGTATATAATAAAAAAGTGCAGCACTAACATACATACGCATCATTTCAATTCATTAGTCACTAACCGTCAATCAGTAAGAGAACGATTTCCCAAATATTAACCCCGAAGGCCGAAACCAACATTAGATAAATACCCAAGAAACCATTCGACTTAGCCAAACTTCAGTTAGTTCCTAAATTTCACATCCATATTGTTTATAATATTTTATAATGATTTATCACTATTTTTATTTATTTTAAAATAGCCAATTTATTCAAAACGACACTTCGGGCCATAACGCGACCGTGGCATAGTTTTTCTTTATATTTGTTTTACACATATCTGAAAATCTAACCATTGGATCTTCACAAAATTTACATCATTAGAAAGATCTTTTCAAAACGAATCCAACGATTCCAGTTTTGGGAAAATCCGACTGTCGGATCTCCCGGTATAATCGTTTGAAGTTTCGATTTCAAAATACGAACTACAGCGTCGTTATTCGATTAAATATAATTACATATATATATATATATATATATATATAATCAATTCTGGCGCTGTTTTTCTTCAGATTTGAATTAAACATTCCATACAATACAACCATTGGATCTTTACAAAGTTGGTGCCGTTGGAAAGATATTTCCAAAGCGGACCCAACAGTTGCGGTTTCGGGAAAATCCGATGGTCGGATCTCCCGCACTAATCGTTTGAAATCACGGTTTCAAAATATGAACTGCAGCGTCGTTATTCGATATATTTCAATCCTATTTATATATATATATCGATTCTTCGATTTCAAAACCATATGAATTTCATACATTTGATAAAAATGATATTTTTATCTAATTGTTTTCTATTTCAACACTTCACTATTTTTAACAATTCATGTATATAATAAAAATGTGATTTTTAATGTAAAACAATTTATTTCAAAACACGATTATTTTATATATTTCATATAGGTGATAAAAATAGGATTTTTATTATTAAACAATTTAGTTCAAAACAAGGTTATTTTATATAGTTCATATCGATGATAAAAATTGGATTTTTATTATAAAACACTTTCTTTCAAAATATGAATACCATTCAACACATGAATTTCAATTCAACGAATGAATTTCGATTCAACACATGAAGGTTTTCTATAGTTTATATATATCGATAAAAAGGTGATTTTTATATTTGAAAACAAGAATACCATTCAACACATGAATTCTATTCAACGAATGAATTTCAATTCAACACATGAAGGTTTTCTATAGTTTGTATATATAGAAAAAAAAGGTGATTTTTATATTTCAAAACACGAATACCATTCAACACATGAATTCTATTCAACGAATGAATTTCAATTCAACACATGAAGGTTTTCTATAGTTTATATATATCGATAAAAAGGTGATTTTTATATTTGAAAACACGAATACCATTCAAAACATGAATTCTATTCAACGAATGAATTTCGATTCAACACATGATGGTTTTCTATAGTTTATATATATGAATAAAAAGGTGATTTTTATATTTAAAAACACGAATACCATTCAACACATGAATTCTATTCAATGAATGAATTTCAGTTCAACACATGAAGGTTTTCTATACAACGAATAAATATAGTTTCAACAAATGAAAATAATTCTAACACATGAATATTATTCAAAATTTCGGCAGCATAACGACAGGGTAGTTAAAACCGGGACCGTCCCTAGTACGACTCCTCGCTCTACCTTAAAGCCTCGCAGCTTTTGACAATGGGGAATCATGCATCTAGTTCGCACGCAGGCGGCATGTATATTTATTTCATTTCCACAAACTAATCCTATGTGGATTCAACCAAATATTTCTCAACCACAAACGGGTATTTTTCAACCACAATCAATCAATATCAACCACAAACAATTCCAATCAACCATTCGCTATCAATCAATTTTCACACCAATCACAACCAATAAATATCGTCCATGGTTTGTGGACGAGGGGCGTATATATATATATATATATTTATATATAGCATTTCGCTTCGATTTCAACACATATATAATTTTTACAACGCATATATAACTTATACATCGAACGTACAACTTATACAACGCTTATACAAGAGGTGTACAATGCTTATATAACTCATACATCGACTATATAATTTATACATCGTCGTTTTCCATTGTTTATAAATTAGAAATGTCACATTGGGATCCACTCCACGAAAAATAGCAGAAGGCTCAGAAAAAAATGCGGTCTCTTCTAGAAGGTAGAAGACGTCCACACGAGTCCACTGTCTCCTGTTTCATCGAATTTCGTCATCGTATGATAAAGATACGATTTTTCAAAGTTTGCAACGCTTTTAAATGTGAAAATCAGTTCAAAATGGCCAAAGCCGTACCTTTTAGAAATCGCTCAAAACTAGGTTTTGAATTTGCGATCAAACGGAGTAACGGTTTCACGATCGGGTTGCGCGAGGTCGAAGGGGGAGGTGGGGCGCTGGTTCGCCGGAGGTAGGCCCCAGTTCGGTGGCGGCAGGCGCGAGAAACGGCGGGAGGAACTTCTGAACTTTGGAGGCGCGATTCTCCCTCCACACTCATCGAAAATTATCAAACCTTATATGGATGTGAAGATCATGAGAAGTACTACAAAAACCATAATTGCGGTGGTGGATTTCATTTAGCGGATTAGAAGAAAAAGAGGAGAGAAGGTGAAAAACAGCTTCCGTCGTGCGCCAGGTATTGAGTCGGGGAGAGAGAAAAGGAAAGAAGGAATATGATTGGTCGGACCCTTTTTTTATATTTATTTAATTTTAAAATCCAAAAATACCCCTTGCCCCATACTAACTCCAATCCAAACCCAACGACTGTCTTCCCTAGCGTTTAAACCCCATTCTGAACACAATTGGATATGTTTCGTAGGCCCATTCGACTGTTTCAGTCAGTTTTCATTCAATTTAAAATATATAACATTCAATATTCGATTTAAACGTACATTTCAATTTGCCAGGGTCACAAACTGATTCGAAAAATTCCAAAAAATAAATCTGGCTATGTTTTGACGATACGGTCCCAACAAAACTAGTTTCGTCGAATTCTGAGACCGTTTGCAAAAAGGGCCATTTCTGGTCGATCCAATTTAACTATAATTAACCAAAACACATTTTCCTTTGCCATGCTCACATAATAGCTTCAAAAATTATGAAATTTGAAACCTAGCAATAACTTTACATCCCGGATCCAACAAAAGTGGTTTCGACGAATTCCGAGGTCGTTTGCAAAATGGCCAATTTCATGGGCTATATAAATTCCATAGCGACCTTTCAGAAAATTCATTTGGCCATAACTTTCGCATCCCGCTATGAAACTTCGATTTTTCAGATTCGTTAGAAAGGTATTCACTAACAGATTTAAATATTTTTGGTTTCACTCAAATCCGTTTTGTTTTGCACCCGGTATAGTCAGTCAAAGTTTGAATTCAAATTTTGAAACTACCGCGCCATTTCAGGCCTCGTTTATAATTCAAAGTAATTATATTTATTTTCAAACATCGATTCAAACTCACTTTTCATTGTTGTTATTTTAAATATTTATTTTAAATATTTATAATCCACTATTTTAACCAATTTAAAATTTTTAAATTAGTTCAGATTTTCCGGGTCGCTACAATCTTCCCCTCTTAAAACTTTTCGTCCCCGAAAAGGAACAAAGTCGAAAGTGGTTAGATTAATCAACTCTACGTTCGATCTGGCTTCCATTCTCCAACTTTTCAGTTTCTGAGAATTTTCAAATTCTTCAAAAAAATTGGCTAACACCCGGAATTTTCGAAAAATTTCGCCATAACCTCCTTTGTACGGGGAGAGGTTTGGAAATTTATTGGGCCGTATTAGGTACCCAATAAATCCTAATAAGCATACACATATTTATAGTGATATATTCTGGTGTTTACAGGGGAGCGTGTACAGATAATAACTCCATAGAATAAATTCTCGTCACCCCGTCAAAGCCTGAGGGAGTGTGTATTTTAATTGCTCCAGAGGATAAATCCTCGTCACCTCGTCCCGTGTGGGAAATAAATAGTCCATGTGCCATATCTAATGACTAGAGAGATGTGATTATTGTCAACTCCAGACCCGTGTGGGGTTTTTATTAATCTGGCAATTTTATCGTTACAATTTAAATAGTCCATATCAGTCATCAGTTCAACCTGTAAAATATAGTCATCGCCATACAAGCCTCTCGCTCGTATGGTAAATCTTCCACCTCGTCATACAAGCTCCAAATGCTTATGTGGTATATGATGAAGTATGCCTATCTTCAGAAATATGCCATGTGATGTAGTTCAAAATTAATTGTTACTATCCTATGGCGACGTTTATTATTACACACAGAATAACCAGCACTCCACATCCAATGGCATTCACAGGAGTTAATATAATAATATTTCGCATCCAACTCATTCAGGTTTACCTATTTGTCGGGCATGCAAATAAATTCTTTAATCAACAGCTATCCATTTACCTGTTCAAACATATATAATGCACATGTATATATTTCTATCTATCTTCTAAACAGTTCAATGTGTGATATAATTGAATAAATTCTACCATTCATTCTATTATTGATTAAATTAACTATTGTTTTAATAATTTTAATTAATCAAATCTACTATCACACAACACAAACAACAATCAAATTGTTTTTAACTTTTCAAAATCATACAAATCAATTTCTATATTCTTTTAAAATCATTCAACTATAGAATTAAAAGTGCACATCCATGGAAAGAAAATAACAACAGAGTAGAGAACTAATTAGTTATGCAAAGTATGGTAAATGTACCTTGCACAGGGGTCAATCAGAGATATCCACTCGGCATCTAGGATAGGCTTTCTGAATGCTCTCCTTAATTTCCCAAGTACAATCTTGCGGATCTCCACTCCATTGCACTTTGACTAAGTGAACCTTTTTGTTCCTCAGCTCTTTGTTCTCTTTGCCGATAATCTTGAGTGGCTCTCTTCTCACAGCCAATTCTGGGGTAATTTCAATATCCTGTTGAGCTGCTTCTTCCACGATCAAGTCTGGATCATGAACGTGCTTTCGAAGTTGAGATATGTGAAATACATCATGCACTCTAGGCAACCAATCAGGCAATTTAACTCTATAAGCGAGAGTTCCGATCCGTTCCAGAATAAGAAACGGACCAATGAATTTGGGTGCCAACTTCCCAGTTTTACCGAATCGGATAACTCCTCTCATCGGAGATACTTTCAGATATACATAGTCGCCAACAACAAATGATATATCCCTTCTTCTCCTATCGGCGTAACTCTTTTGTCGGCTTTGAGCGGCCAGTAAGCGTTTCTTAATAAAATCGACTTTGTCGGTAGCTTCTCGGATCATATCAGGTCCCAATACAAGTCTATTACCGGGTTCGACCCAACAAGCAGGAGATCGGCCCGGTCTACCATATAATGCTTCGAATGGCGACATTGTCAGGCTCGCCTGGTAGCTGTTGTTATAAGAGAACTTAGCCAAATGTAAATGGTCTTCCCATGATCCACCGAAATCTAGAACACAAGCCCACAATAAATCTTCTAAAATACGATTCACCTTCTCAGTCTGACCATCTGTCTGAGGATGATAAGCGGTGCTTAGATTCAGCTTTGTTCCCAGCTCAACTTGAAATGCCTCCCAGAATTTTCTAGTAAATATTGTATCTCTATCACTGACTATACTGAGGGCACTCCGTGTAGTCTAACTATTTCCTTGAAGTATATCTGCGCTAGACTCTGAGCAGTTCAGTTTGATCTGACAGGTATGAAATGGACGGTCTTCGTGAAGCGATCTACGATCACCCAAATACTGTCATTTCCTTTTCTGGTTTTGGGCAAACCATCTATGAAGTCCATGGAAATATGTTCCCACTTCCAACCAGGAACGTCTAGCGGTTGCAATAATCCAACAAGTTTTTGTTGGTCGCTTTTGACTAGCTGGCAAGTAGGGCATCGTCTAACATATAAAGAAATGTCCCTCTTCATCGACTTCCACCAGAAAGTGCATTTGATGTCATTATACATTTTCTTTCTCCTGGATGGATACTAAGTTTTGACTTGTGGCATTCATCCAGTACTTCCTTTCGGAGCTCAGAAATGTTAGGAACACAGA
The DNA here is from genome assembly GCA_030737875.1 of Allium sativum. NCBI lineage: Eukaryota > Viridiplantae > Streptophyta > Magnoliopsida > Asparagales > Amaryllidaceae > Allium > Allium sativum. The sequence continues at coordinate 142,430,772 of CM060913.1, read as the reverse complement.
TTCGACCTTTGAGCCTTAGAATCCCATCATTATCAACTTGAAAACTCGAGGGTTCGCCTTGTTGAATTATCTCTCTGATTTTCTGAATGAAGTAATCATCCTTCTGAAGTGCAGATATTTTATCTTTCAGTGAAGTCGTGATAATAAAACTGGCGATCATTTCATTCTTTCGGCTTAACGCATCAGCCACGACGTTGGCTTTCCCTGGAGTGTATATAATCTCAAAGTCATATGCTGTAAGAAACTCCAGCCAACGTTGCTGCCTCAGATGCAAGTCCTTCCGGGTGAATAGACAATTTAGCGACTGGTGATCTGTAAACAGTTCAAATCTCTCACCCATAAGATAGTGTCTCCAGATTTTCAAGGCGAATACTATAGCCAATAACTCAAGATCATGAGTTACGTAGTTTTTCTCATGCGGCTTCAGCTAACGGCTAGCACAAGCAATCACTTGACCTCTTTGCATTAACACTGCGCCAAGGCCTTCTCTAGAAGCGTCTGTCCTGACTTTTAGATCCTGATTGTCGTTGATGATGGTTAACACTGGAGCTGTTGTTAATCTTAACTTCAGCTCTTCAAAAGCCTCTTCACTTTCTAGAGTCCATTTGAATTTAGAGTGCTTCTTTGTAAGCTTCGTTAAGTGACCAGATATCTTCGAAAAGTTTTTAACGAACTTCCGGTAATAACTAGCCATCCAAGAAAACTGCGAACCTCTGTAGGAGTACTAGGCTGTTTCCAGTTTTGAATTGCTGTGATTTTACTTGGGTCCACAACAATTCCTTTCAATACGACGTGGCCTAGAAATTTCACTTCATCTTGCCAGAATATACATTTGGATAGTTTGGCTTTTAATACATTCCTTCTGAGGATTTCCAAAACCTGTTCCAAATGTTTTTCATGTTCGGCCTTTGATTTAGAGAAGATTAGAATATCGTCAATAAAAACCAGAACAAATTTATTCAAAACTCCTCTGAACACTCTATTCATCAAATCGACGAAGTATGCTGGAGCGTTACATAAGCCGAACGACATTACTAACCACTCGTAGAATAAGTCTGGACCTCTGAATGCTGTGATTGGAACACACTCTTCGACAATTCAAAGTTGATGGAAGCCTGCAGCTAGGTCCATTCTTGAGAATACTTGTGCTCCATTCAGACGATCCAATAAATCATCAATTCGCGGCAATGGATATTTGTTCTTTATTGTCTGCTTGTTCAAATCACGATAATCCACACATAGCCGTAGAGTACTGTCTGATTTTGGGACAAACACCACTGCTGCACCCCAATCAGAGAAACTAGGCCTGATCAGACCCTTCCATACTAGCTGTCGTGTTTGATTGTCAAGTTCTTCTTTCTCTTTCAAGGACATTGTTCGAATGGCGTGAACTACCGGCCTTGCATTCGGAATCAAAGCGATCTTGAAATCAATTTCCCTCTATGGAGGTAAGCGAACAACTTCTTCAAACACATCCGCATAATTCTGGAAGACAGGAATATCTTTTATAAGGTCGGGAATATTCTCTGTGACTTTAGGGATATTTTCTATTTAGGCTGGAGAAACATCGAGAGCTGCCCAGAAGTCTTTTCTATTAGATTTCCGACCTTCACACGGTATGGTTATATAATTCCCTGATTTAATCTTAGCCCTAACAACTCTCTCGGCGCATCTAACCTCTGCTTCATATTTGGTTAGCCAATCCAATCCTTGGATAAGATCGAATTCAGTAAAATTCACGACGATAGAGATAGCAGGGAATTTATAGCAGGAAAAAGAGACAGGTACTGCACAAACCCAACTGAGATCGATGGAACCCCCGACCGGATTTTGGACAGTCATTGGTTCTTTGAGCTTCTTCAAATTCAAATCCAGTTTCTTAGCCACATTCTTTGCAATAAAGCTTCGCGACGCGCCTGTATCAAATAGTACTTTAACTGGAATATTTTTGACATTAAGCGTTCCTTCCAAAACATCAGCCCTTTCTTGACTAGCTGAGGGCTCAGAAGTCTCTACTACTTCATTTATATGTACTGCTTCAGATTTGTTTGAGAGTTGGCACTCCCGTGCAATATGACCTGCTTGGCGGCACTTATGGCATCTCCTTTCCCCATGTGGGTTCTTCTGTTTCTTAGTGGGCTTAGATCCACTCATGATCCGTTTCTTTAATGATCTGCAACTTATCGAGAGATGTCCTCCCCTATTGCAGTTATTGCATACAGCTGTCGTTACAGGTTCGTTCCCAGATTCACCCCTTTTTCTCTTGGAACTGGGCTTCTTACTGACCTAGACATTGTACTGGCCTCAGGACGATCAGTTTCAGAATTAATTTTATTATTAGAGCTGACTTCCTCTTCGTAAGGCAACATACCTTTCTTGTCGAGATCCTCATATTGGTAAGCCATGTATATCATTTCAGAAAAAGGAAGCTTCACATTCCTCAATATACTATTCTGATATTTCCTTTGCAGGCCATGAATAAATCTTAGATTCTTCCTCTTTGGATCTTGAATCAGATAAGGAGCAAAGTGAGAAAGTTCGTTGAATTTCTTATGATATTCTGGGATGGTCATATCACCTTGTATCAGATAAGAAAATTCATCACATAATCGCTCAGTTGCTTCGGGAGGAGTAAATTTTTCTAGGAAAATTACTTTGAATCTATCCCAGGTGTCACCTTCTGGATTATCTTTAACAACTGAATCCCACAAAAACAAAGCTTCTTCTTTGAGTGCCCAAGACGCCAGTAATCTTTTCTGATCATCTCTCAGCTTTAAACCCTCAAAGATTTTCTCTGCAGAACGGATCCAAGCTTGTGTTTCCATAATGGACTCTTTGCCTAAGAATGGCGATCCACCCAGATTTTGAAATCTCTTGAATAGAACTTCTAAATTTGATTCTGGCTGTGGGAGCACAACTGGCTCATTAGCTGGTCGAGCCATACAATTGTTTCTTCTGTTCCTGTCACTCATTTTCTAGTGCATCTGCAATTAGCAGACAAAGTGTCAAGTCAACAGAAAAGATATTTCAAAACATAGAGACAAATACTTGAATGTAAATGTGTCTACTGGGGTGTATTTCATTCTGTTACTCATACCAGGATATTACTTATCCTGTCTGTAATGAGTTACCCGTCCAAGAACACTACTAGTTCTATTTCTGACGAGTTCGTTCATATGTTATATTCCAGAACTAAGCATAACCAAGGCTTTGATACCAAATGAGACGACCCCAAACCCCGTACTGACGGTGGCAAGGGTAATCCTTGGAATATAACATAGAAATAGATAATAACAGAACAGAAATTAAATAAATACACCAGATAATGCACAATAGAATATACTGGATAAACGTAATCATCATAGTTACACAGTATACAGGACCATACTCAGTACAAATACAGTTCAGCTATACATAAATGTCTACAGCAGAAAACAAACATAATGTACAATAGGAGCTGAACAGCATAAAAAGAGATAAATGATAGAATCCATCTTCAACTCCAGCTATCCAGAAAAGCCTGCTAAACCTGAACACAAGGCTGCCCGTGTAGAAAAAGGGCCACACGAGTTTGAAAGTGAAACAAACTACGAGTCAGTCATGGGACTGGTATGAGAAATCTACTCAACACACCTAAAATATGGCTAATCAAAGGACCACGCCACTTTCGTGGAACGGGTTTACTCCATTGGATTGCCAGTGCTTTAAAACAAATCATTCTTTTAAACATCGCAATGCTTTTTATAAAAATGAAGCCATTATAAGACTCAGTTCCCATCACACAATGCAACGCAAACCGGAGGATAGAGTTTTACCTTATAATGGCCAAAATATGATTGCTACGAATAAAACAAAAGCATTTGATATTATTACTAGTGTTTACATGTTTAATTTCGAATCATAACTATCAATCATAGACGGCAGGGGTACCATATATCATGTCACCACATATATATATACAATCAAAACCGCACGATGTCGTATTTGGAAATTGGATTTCCGTCAAGAACCAAGGCAAAAGATAGTCCTTACCGACTTCGAGACTCTCTAGCCCGAGCCTCAGGCAAGTACTCAGTCTAGCCTTTGGATCATCAGGGCCGGTCCACCGATGTGGATTAAGATTCCTGAACAATGCGTTTCCCCGCCCTATGGGGCGTAAATGAGCCAACGAATGACTCCATCGGACCTGGATCGTCCGATCTAACCGAGGCCCCTCACAGCATTAACAACCACATAAGTCAAACTCTTCAGGGCGTGTAAAACTACTGACGCCACTTCTAGCTTGAAAGAAACGCATGCCCTCCCTGATGTCCTCTCCCGTTTCTGGTTCATACCGGGTGTGAGGCTCGCGAATTCACGTTATACACAAAGCTACGCCACACAGGCGGTTCTTTGATCATCACCACAAGACTTCGCTTTTCAACAGAAGCCCTGATCACTGCATCTTAGCATGCCACATAGGCAATTCACACCGTGCAACTGATAGCTATCAATCACACAGAATAAATTCCAATGTCAGACACACTGTCCATTTGCAAGTCCGTTCTGGGTCTGAACGAAACTGGAGGCACTATGTACCTCGCAAACCCATCGATCACCACGTATGTCTAGACGATCACCACTCATTATTTATATTTCGGGATGCCTCCCAATTAGGACCTCGGTTACCATCCAAACGAGGTGAAGATCTCCGGTCTTCGACCACCGTCTTCATCTTCGATTTCTTATCGTCGATTCAGTTATTCAGAATGGGATAAACCCGGTCTTTCTGAGCCACTCGCGTATATAATAAAAAAGTGCAGCACTAACATACATACGCATCATTTCAATTCATTAGTCACTAACCGTCAATCAGTAAGAGAACGATTTCCCAAATATTAACCCCGAAGGCCGAAACCAACATCAGATCAATACCCAAGAAACCATTCGACTTAGCCAAACTTCAGTTAGTTTCTAAATTTCACATCCATATTGTTTATAATATTTTATAACGATTTATTGCTATTTTAATTTATTTTAAAATAGCCAATTTATTCAAAACGACGCTTCGGGCCATAACGCGACCGTAGCGCTGTTTTTCTTTATATTTTTTTTACACATATCTGAAAATCTAACCGTTGGATCTTCACAAAATTTACATCTTTAGAAAGATCTTTTCAAAACGAATCCAACGGTTCCAGTTTCGGGAAAATCCGACGGTCGGATCTCCCGGTATAATCATTTGAAGTTTCAATTTCAAAATACGAACTGCAGCGTCGTTATTCGATTAAATATAACTATATATATATATATAAATATAATCGATTCTGGCGCTGTTTTTCTTCAGATTTGAATTAAACATTCCAGACAATCCAACCATTGGATCTTTACAAAGTTGGTGCTGTTGGAAAGATATTTCCAAAGCGGACCTAACGGTTGCGGTTTCGGGAAAATCCGATGGTCGGATCTCCCGCACTAATCGTTTGAAATCACGGTTTCAAAATACGAACTGCAGCGTCGTTATTCGATATATTTCAATTCTATTTATATATATATATATCGATTCTTCGATTTCAAAACCATATGAATTTCATACATTTGATAAAAACGATATTTTATCTAACTGTTTTCTATTTCAACACTTCACTATTTTTAACAATTCATGTATATAATAAAAATGTGATTTTTAATGTAAAACAATTTATTTCAAAACACGATTATTTTATATATTTCATATAGGTGATAAAAATAGGATTTTTATTATAAAACAATTTATTTCAAAACAAGGTTATTTTATATAGTTCATATCGATGATAAAAATTGGATTTTTATTATAAAACACTTTCTTTCAAAATATGAATACCATTCAACACATGAATTTCAATTCAACGAACGAATTTCGATTCAACACATGAAGGTTTTCTATAGTTTATATATATCGATAAAAAGGTGATTTTTATATTTGAAAACACGAATACCATTCAACACATGAATTCTATTCAACGAATGAATTTCAATTCAACACATGAAGGTTTTCTGTAGTTTGTATATATAGATAAAAAGGTGATTTTTATATTTCAAAACACGAATACCATTCAACACATGAATTCTATTCAACGAATGAATTTCAATTCAACACATGAAGGTTTTCTATAGTTTATATATATCGATAAAAAGGTGATTTTTATATTTGAAAACACGAATACCATTCAACACATGAATTCTGTTCAACGAATGAATTTCGATTCAACACATGAAGGTTTTCTATAGTTTATATATATCAATAAAAAGGTGATTTTTATATTTAAAAACACGAAACCATTCAACACATGAATTCTATTCAACGAATGAATTTCAATTCAACACATGAAGGTTTTCTATACAACGAATAAATATAGTTTCAACAAATGAAAATAATTCTAACACATGAATATTATTCAAAATTTCGGCAGCATAACGGCAGGGTAGTTAAAACCGGGACCGTCCCTAGTACGACTCCTCGCTCTACCTTAAAGCCTCACAGCTTTTGACAATGGGGAATCATGCATCTAGTTCGCACGCAGGCGGCATGTATATTTATTTCATTTCCACAAACTAATCCTATGTGGTTTCAACCAAATATTTCTCAACCACAAACGGATATTTTTCAACCACAATCAATCAATATCAACCACAAACAATTCTAATCAACCATTCGATATCAATCAATTTTCACACCAATCACAACCAATAAATATCGTCCATGGTTTGTGGACGAGGGGCGTATATATATATATATATATATATATATATATATATATATATATATAGCATTTCGCTTCAATTTCAACACATATTTAATTTTTACAACACATATATAACTTATACATCGAACGTACAACTTATACAACGCTTATACAAGAGGTGTACAACGCTTATATAACTCATACATCGACTATATAATTTATACGTCGTCGTTTTCCATTGTTTATAAATTTGAAATGTCACATTGGGTTCCACTCCACCAAAAATAGCAGAAGGCTCAGAAAAAAATGCGGTCTCTTCTAGAAGGTAGAAGACGTCCACACGAGTCCACTGTCTCCTGTTTCATCGAATTTCGTCATCGTATGATAAAGATACGATTTTTCAAAGTTTGCAACGCTTTTAAATGTGAAAATCAGTTCAAAATGGCCAAAGCCGTACCTTTTAGAAATCGCTCAAAACTAGGTTTTGAATTTGCGATCAAACGGAGTAACGGTTTCACGATCGGGTTGCGCGAGGTCGAAGGGGGAGGTGGGGCGCTGGTTGGCCGGAGGTGGGCCCCAGTTCGTTGGCGGCAGGCGCGAGAAACGGCGGGAGGAACTTCTGTACTTTGGAGGCGCGATTCTCCCTCCACACTCAACGAAAATTATCAAACCTTATATGGATGTAAAGATCATGAGAAGTACTACAAAAGCCATAACTGCGGTGGTGGATTTCATTTAGCGGATTAGAAGAAAAAGAGGAGAGAAGGTGAAAAACAGCTTCCGTCATGTGCTAGGTATTGAGTCGGGGAGAGAGAAAAGGAAAGAAGGAATATGATTGGTCGGCCCCTTTTTTTATATTTATTTAATTTTAAAATCCAAAAATACCCCTTGCCCCATACTAACTCCAATCCAAACCCAACGACTGTCTTCCCTAGCGTTTTACCACCATTCCGAACACAATGGGATATGTTTCGTAGGCCCATTCGACTGTTTCAGTCAGTTTTCATTCAATTTAAAATATATAACTTTCAATATTCGATTTAAACGTACATTTCAATTTGCCAGGGCCACAAACTGATTCGAAAAATTCCAGAAAAATAAATATGGCTATGTTTTGACGATACGGTCCCAACAAAACTAGTTTCGTCGAATTCTGAGACCGTTTGCGAAAAGGCCCATTTCTGGTCGATCCAATTTAACTATAATTAACCAAAACACATTTTCCTTTGCCATGCTCACATAATAGCTTCAAAAATTATGAAATTTGAAACCTAACAATAACTTCACATCCCGGATCCAACAAAAGTGGTTTCGACGAATTCCGAGGTCGTTTGCAAAATGGCCAATTTCACGGGCTATATAAATTCCATAGCGACCTTTCAAAAAATTCATTTGGCCATAACTTTTGCATCCCGCTATGAAACTTCGATTTTTCAGATTCGTTAGAAAGGTATTCACTAATAGATTTAAATATTTTTGGTTTCACTCAAATCCGTTTTGTTTTGCACCCGGTACTGTCAGTCAAATTTTGAATTCAAATTTTGAAACTACCGCGCCATTTCAGGCCTCGTTTATAATTCAAAGTAATTATATTTATTTTCAAACATCGATTCAAACTCACTTTTCATTGTTATTATTTAAAATATTTATTTTAAATATTTATAATCCATTATTTTAGCCATTTTAAAATTTTTAAATTGGTTCAGATTTTCCGGGTCGTTACAAGTGTCATATGTTGAATTGAAAAATCGGTAAGCAGATAGCGAATGGAGGAGGAAGGTATGTTAGGCAGTGGTAAGACGCCCAGAAGCGTAAATTTGAAATGTTGAAGAAGAAAGATTGTTAACTTAAAAAGGGTAATTAAATAGGTTAATTATGTAATTAGTAAAGATAATGTTATTTTTATTAATTCAAACTCATTAATGCGATAAATCTCTCTTACGAGGTCCAATCAAGACGTCTCTTGTCAAGTTGATTCATAACAACGTTATCTACCCTTTGGAATTGGAGTTGTGGTAATTTAAGCAAGTTAAAACTTTGGCAAGTTCCAAACGCTATTCAGAATTTAACGGATTTAGGATGCGTAAACGACAATTGAAGCAAAGGTGAGTAAAACTCGCTGCTTTGATCTACTAGTATAAAATATAGTGAATAAAAATATTTATTATTTGCTTGATTTTGATAACTTGTGTGTTGTTGGTTTAGATAAATTATCATATTATACACTATCTATTGGGATTGATCAAATTGATTGATTGTTTGAATTAAATCTAGGATTGCGAAATAGCTTCTTGAAATGCGATTAGTTTGTTTGAATTTGATTTGGATTACTACGTAGCATCTCTAATAGCAATTAACATTTTTAAATCGTATTCAGTTTTGTTGCAAGTGTTTGATTTTATGTGAATGATTAATTGAAATATTATTGATTACGTCTTCTAATTGTTATGTAGTTAATCTAAATTACATGCTTGGTGTTATCTATTTGGCCAAGTAAACACCATTTAGAAATTGATTAAACTTGTTCTTATTGACCTCTATTAGTAGAATAAATTACCATTCTACTATTTTATTAATTTGGTTGTTTGTGTCAGTTACTTATATTGAGTACGTGTTTTATTAGTTTTGACTGCTAATTGTTTATTTATTTAGATATGCATGTTTATTTAAATACTATGTATGTCTGGAAAGATAAATTGAATATATGTTAGACTATTTAAGTACCGTTATGATTACTAAGCCTCATGGAATAGATATTTTTAATATATGGATTTTAGGCTATTGTTGTTTATGGTTTCTCTAAGATAGAGACGTAACCATCGCGTAATTGTAGTCACTAAGTTCAGTTGAAATAAATAATTTCAAAATTATTATTCATTTAAATTTCATTATATTTCTAAGTGAAGAATCATTATTTTAATAAGGTTTTAAATTGAATTTGTTTGATTTTTTATCGAATTTAAGGCTAATAATTATTTATTTAAAAGTATTTTCAATTATTTTATAATACTGTTCAAAATTTATAAATTCATATTTTAAACATTTAATAACAGTTTATTGAAATGATAAATTATAACTTCTTAGTAGGGCCTAAAGTTGAACAACTATCTTATAAATAATGTTTTAATTTTGATTATTTCTTTATTAGTAATGATTTTAATTTATTCATTTATATTTTCAAAAGAAAATCAATTTCTATGTATTACGTAATGATTTAAAGATTATCAATATTCAGAAAAAATTGTTTGTTTATTTAATTATATCCAATTTATTAATCTTTTAATTTTAGTGGTTTGAAGATCATTAGTTATCGAATTTAGGACATCTAAAATTAAAATAACTTATTTGTTTATAATTGTTTTAAAATAAGAAATCACTTATTTATAAGGTAGGAAAGAGTTTCTACTTTACAATAATAAAATATTATAATTTTAACCTAGTTTTATAGTAAAATTCTTATTTATTCACATATTGAGAGCAGTAAATTATTTAAGCAAAGTATCTTTAATATAAATTATTTTATAAAAGATTTATTTAAAAAAGTTCTTTACTAATATGAATGTCTACTTAATAAGAAAATTTTAAAAGGATTTATCAAAGAGATTTATCAAAGGGATTAAGATTTGATCTTCTTCAAAATGGTGATGTGGACATTAGTTTTGCACTTAACACCAAAAGAATCATGTTTGAGATTATTTTTATACCCATCCTTTTTTAAAATCACTTTGTTTGATTCTTTAAATATGATTTGGAAATAAGAATGCTTCTAGAATATACTAACTGATAATATAAGTTATGAATATATTTTCAACGTACTGAAAATATAATGTTTTCCAAATATACTTAGGTTAAGAGATAAGTATAAGAATATTTCAAGTAAATATGTTGAAATGATATATTATAAATGAAATATTAATTTTAGAGAGGCATAGAAATTAACATGGGTAAATTAATCTTTTTATTGATTTGTTGTTACTATATTTGATAGTTAAAAAATGAACTAGCAAATCTAACATTTTTAACTCTGGAAGTTTATCCAAAAAATAAGGAGGAAACCTGTTCTCATAAATGGTTAAGAGAAGAACTCTGCACTTACGTGTTGTTGGTTTATTTCTAAGGAACCGGAGTTGAGTGTTCTGTAAACTATCGAGTATTATTTCGAAAATGCCGGGATAGAGCCCACTTTCCCAAAAAACACTTCGATTTGGCTGATGCGTTTCGAACTGGAAATATTAAAGGTAATTGAAGATGGATTTATTTGGTTTTGTCCAGGCCTAGAACAAACTTGCATGGATGAATGAAAGCATCACATATCTTTGGAAGGCAATGTTAGCATTCTAAGATATTCCGCTATTTGTAAGGTAAACATAACATTTAGCCTACCACCCAGTAAATGAATAAAGCAGGGGAAAGCGGAAGGGCTATGTTGGTCGCTCCCATTAGGATATGATCAATCCATATCTAGAGTCGATTTATCTTGGTATGTTGTGGGGCCCTGATATGGTTTTTTATTAACCGGGGTGATCATATTCGGTGTCATCCATTTTAGGGATGGTCTGGTCTTGAGTAGCTGAGGTGCAAATTAACACAGCCTCCCGTACATTTTATCTAGAGATGTATGAATTCGTTGGGTTGACCCTTATCCTTTCATAGTTGGAATCCATTCTCAAGAATGAACCTTTAGATATGGTTGTATATTTATTATGTTGGAACGTGAGATGCAAGCATTTTGACTATTTAATATATTTATTTATGGGTTCTAGACACTATTTAATATCACTGATTTATAATAGAAGTGTTTTGATTATCATAAGGTAAAAAGATGTCCGTATTTGTGCGCGGCGCGGTCTCGCGAGATGCCTTTAATTTCAAAGGTCTATAAGCTAAAGGAATAAATTACCTATGATTTAAGTATACTCACACTAGTTTTCTAGTCTAACCTGGATGTTATTTTGGGATAATGCTCGGGTCAGACCAAACATTTTTTTTTCTTCAAGTTAGCTTTGCTTATTTAGAACTTATGCAAGGGGCTAGAGGGCCAAGACGTATTCTCGTATCTTTATTTACCACTATGTCTGTTATTTTATTCTTCATCGTTATTAGGACATGTTGTTATAATTGACCATATTGATTTATGGATTTAATTTTTGATATATGTATTAAATTCGTAATTTTGATTTGTGTAAAGATTATTGTGTATATTGCAGATTACTCATTCCGCTATGAGATTATGTTATATGTTTTCATTCTTTTACCCAAAAGACATGTCTTTCAAGCAACTAAATGACCGACACAAGAATACCGTGGATGTATTAAGTTTCGTCTTTAGTGGTAAGAAAGGCTAGTTCATTACACTTGGTATCTGAGCGTGAGAGAACACCTAAGTTTTGGTGGGGAATACTCATTTGAGATAGGGTAAGCGAGACCCTAGGATGAGTTTGAGTGTATTATATATGAGCGTATATTTGTCTGTGATATAAAAATGATTTGTGTCGATTAATTTGTTAAGTCTAAATTTTGGATTTTTGGTTGATACGTGGGACACCATAGTATCGATATGTATTCCAAGACACATGAATAGAAAATCAACACACATTAAATACATAAATTCATGGCGTTCATCAAAATCAACACATCTAAACAGTTCAGTAATATCAGTAACTAGGCATCAGGTATGAGATTCCTCTTTTTTTATTATTATTAAAACTAGAAATTAATCTCTTATAGTACAATTTATATAACAGTTAAATTAAGTTATACAGTCTATGCAGATTTAACATAAATATGCAATTTAAACAATCAAATAGCAAATAATATAATCATATCATGACATGAATTTAATTTAACTAATAATCAAATATTTTAGTAAGATGTGAGTGGGTTTAATCACTCACCTTTGGTTCCAAATGAGATTGAAATCCGAATTTTAGCCCAAAAATCAATCGTCTCGGAATCATTCCAAATCAGCGTTGTCGCGAAGAGGTCATCAATACGATCCCAATGCAACTTATTTCGTCCAAAACCAACCTTGCAGCAGAAATTTATGAATGTTTGAAACATTGGAATTTAAATTATAATGGTAAATTAAAATGTCCACCACACCATACCTGCCACGTCAGCCTCCTACCTATCTTCTCCATCGCAATTTGTTTCCAGTTTAGAACATTCAAATCCAAAGCAATGCCGCTCCTTGAATCCACCGCACCCCCTTACATCCACTGAAGTCCGATCTGACATCACCTCAGAACCGCCGCCTCTGACTTCCCCCTCGCCCCAACTACAGCCACCTTCGGCAATCTCCATCGTTCCCAAACCCCCCTAATACGCCCTGAATTCACGGATAGATTCTAGCAAATATAAGTTGTTAAAGTAACGACATGGATTTTTGACTATTTAAATTGATAATAATCCACACATGTCGACCCAAACAGATCACAAATGCAGGTAGTTTTTGGGAAAAATAAAAGAAAAGCAAGGAAGAAGAGAAGACAGTAACAGAATCTCACAGCGAAAGAATAACATATAACAAACAATTAACAGTTCAAAAAAACATTTAAAACATATACACTTGAGTTACACTACTCTTGGTTATCAGAGTTTCACTAGTACAAATATATACAGAAATGCAGCGGAAGTAAAGTTCAGCGGGAAATACATAAATAGAATAGATATCTATACCAAATCTTCATCTTCGTTCTCCGAGGCAAGAAATCTTCGCTAACTGCAACTCGAATCTGACCCGAGCGTATTGCATAAAAAAAAACACAACAAACACTTGGAACAGAACTAAATCATCCTCATATTAGTCAAATTAAATACGAAATAACATGAGTGTCATGGGTGTAGTAACTCAAGAAATGTTACGAGGTTTCTCCATCTCTTAAGGATTCGTTAATGTAACGTCCCACTTTTCAGCACAATTTAGACCGACATTTAACTACCATTGTCAACCCAAATTATACAGAAAGCAGAATGTTAAGAGAAAGAAATTAGAGGATGAGAGTGAAAGAAAGAAATATTAGAATAGAAGAAAGAAGAAGAACATCAGAAGCTCACAGCGGAACGAAAAAAATATGTAATATAACAACATATCTTTATACGAATGAAAATCTTGTATACATACCAATCATCAGAGTACACATGAATCAGATACAGCGGAATAACATTAAATAACTAATGGTGAAGCAACCTACTCCCAGCTTCTGAAACTCCAAGCGAAAACTAACTTGACAAATATGTTCGGTCTGACCCAAGCACATTTTGAAGCAAAGCAAAAACACACGGGTCAGTCTGAAGTAATTTCAGTGCTAAATTCACATCAACAATCGGTTTAACTTTTGAAATCCTTTTTGAAACAAAAGGATAATAATAAGACCAGTCCACACATAAGCACGGGCGGATTTTTACCTTACTATAACCCAAACCATTTTTGAAGAATAATATTTTTCTGATATTATAATAATGTCTATCAACCACAAATAAATAGTAATCTAGTGGCACGCTTGCATCTCACGCTCCACATATATATTATACAATCAAAACCGCGGCCCCTTATTGGAAATTAGATTCCGACTATGACAAGGTATGGGACCACCTGCTGATAGTGTATCTCTAGAGGCGAATACACTGGGTTCAACAAGAACGTCTTGCAACCCGGCCCACACTTGACCGACCACTCATTTCGCTTGAGTGTATCGAATATATATCACCGACGGTTGGTGTAACGACCCGGATATCACCCGACCCGATCAACTGCTTAATCGACCAAGACCGTACAAAACCCGAATATGTTAACTTTGGGAATACAACACATCAGAAAAAATAACAACAGACTTTTATAAACATTATAATAATGTTACATCATAGTACAGAATATCAGAGTACATGGGTAAATAATACAACGGAATATAAATTACAATAGATATAATACAATGTAGCGGAATGATTAAATTAATCACAGCAGAAGACCATCAATGCTCTGGACACAGCTCTAAGCTTCGATCCAGAATTCTGCTTAATATATCTACAAAATAAGCTACTCGGCTGCCCGTTTGGAAAAGAGGGCACCCGAGTTTGCAAAGTGAAACAAACTACGGGTCAGTCATGGGACTGGTGTGAGAAATCTTTATTTAACTTATCTAATAATTAAGCTAATCACAGGAGCACGCCGCTAAAGTGGAACGGGTTTACTCCATTGGATTGCCAATGCATAAATAAAGTAAATCGTTAAAACAACGCAATTCTTTTTAGGAAAATGAAACCATTATAAGACTCAAGTCCCATCACACAATGCAACGCAAACCGGAGGATAGAGTTTTATCTTATAATGGTCAAAAATGCTTGATACGATAAAAACGGATTTGTTATTATTACTAGTGTATATATGTTTTAAAAACCTTTCAATCATAATGTATTAATCATAGACGGCATAGTACCCCATCCTACTTTGTCGCTATATATAGGTATACAACCAAAACCGCATGATGTCGTATTGGAAATCGGGTTGGTTTCCATCATGAGTCAATGCTAGGAAAGATCTCCTGGCTAATTCGAGACCCTCTAGCAATGTCTCAGGTTTCAGACGCTGGAAAACCCTTGGATACAGCAGGGCCGGTCCCCCAATAGTGCAATGGGTTGGATTGGCAATTCCTGAACACACGCTTCCCGATCCTATTGGACCTATAAATTGGCAATTGCGGCCAATAAAAGTCCGAGGCGCCTCAAAATCCATCAACCATATAAGTAAAATATCGGGCCATGTTAAACACAAACACCACTTCTAGCTAGAAAGAAACATGTGCACTCCCTGCGTTCCCTTACTCCGTTTTTGACACATACAGAGGTGTGAGGCTCGCAAAGCAACAAAATACACAAAGCTATGCCTAAATAGGCTATGTTTTGATCATCATCCACATGCTTTGCTTTTCAACAAAAGCCTTAATCAATTGCATCTTGGCATGCCACATTGACAGTCCACACCATGCGATTGATAACTATCAACACACAACCTCTAAGGGTGTTAAGCAAGAGAATAAATTCTCCACCACCAACGGTTGTATATTAATAGAAATCAATTTACATAGAATGAAATTCAACATCAGACACAGATCTATTTACGAGTCCGTTCTGGGTCTGAATGGAACTGGAGGCACCTTATACCTTGCATATCCGAACGATCAACAATATGTTCGGACAACTACCACTGAAACCCTTTCAAGGCAGCAACTCCAATCAAAGGCATCAGTAGTCCTCATCCATTCGATGTGACGATCGCAGGTCTTCAACCACCATCTTCATCTTCGACTTTTAATCGTCGTAGTAATTATTCAGAGTGGTTAAACCCGGTCATTCCGAAAAACTCGCGTATTTTTATAATTAAAAATCAAGTGTTAGTGATACATCCAACGTCTCTTTCCAATTCAGAATATTCTTTAAATAAAATATTCATATTATTAGGGAAAGCTTCCCATTAATTTTATCAAAGATAAAATCTTTTAAATTTATTCTTAAATCTTATTTTCAAAGATTTGTTAAAATTCCAATTCAGTTTTAAGATCAAAAATCACTACTTTACAATTATTCCAATTTAAGGAATAAATCTTATTTTTAACTGGGTTAAAGAATCAATGTCATTTAAAAACATTGTTCACGATAAACCCAAAATCATTTTCCAATAAATAAATATAAATTTAAATACCAATAATCTTAGTCGAAAGACTTATTCTTTATTTAAAAGAAATCCTTTGTTTAAAAAATATTCATTATATAAAAGATATTCCGAATCGGAAAGTGACTCAATCATCTACCGTATAACTTTGGTTATATGGATTTCATACATCGTATGTAAATGACAATACTAATAATAAATAATCATCAAACCATCCATTCAACATTCAGAGTGAAGTTCCCGAATGTGTGAGCATTAAAATGAAATAATAACGCTCATCGCAGCCTATCAATCTATCGATTGACATATGGATAAATATTGGGACTAGTGTATATCAATTATCATCCCAATACCCGTGTGGGGTTTTCAGCCAACAACAATACATATAAATAATTATTTGGTTAATTAATTTAACCAATTTTGATACTACCAACATGTTGATAATGATGGACAAAACGATATTTTATTCCTAATGTCGAAATAAACTATATTTGACTTGCATAATTTCTTTTACATTTTTATTATATAATAGAATGTAATTTATTTATATGATATTAAAAAGGATAATTTTCATTATACTTAATTTGTATGTAATTATTCTTAACGTAAAAGAAATAATCTCATTTGTATATATTTTAAGGTATAACTCAACACATAAAATGTTTATTTTAAATTGCATACAAATTCTAATGTACGCATTGACATACAAAGATGTCGTTTTATCTCACCTATATATTCTAATCTATGTTTAGACCAAAAATATGATTTTTATATTTGAATATAAGTTCTAATGCAAGTTTGCAATAAAAATGATTTTTATATTTGCATATAAATTATATTTGTGTTTAACTCTTTCAATTGACAAAAATGTAAGTTTTGTTTTAATTCAAATCTAATTAACAAAAGGCAAATTTTGTTTCAACTATTATATTTTTAACAGAGATGATTATTTTGGTTCAACTAAGCTATTTGTCCAAAATGGGTATTTTGATTCAACTAGTCTACTTTGACAAAAGTATATATATTGACAAAAATATATGGTTTGCTCTAACTAGTCTATTTTGTCAAAAATGAATATTTTGACAAAATGTATATTTTGAGTTAACTACTCTACTTCAACAAAACAACAAAGATGACGACTTTGGTTTGTTGACAAATCTAGTTCAACAAACAAATATAAGTGATGAGTTTGTTTTGTTGACAAAATGATGATGTTTTGTTTTAGCCATTACAGTTTGACAAAAGTGACAAAATGTAATTCAGCTACTGTAAATTGGTAATGGTGAATGTTTCTGCTTCATTCTTTTAAGCAACACAAAAATGGATAGTTTGCCTCATTCCTCTAAAATGACAAAAGTGAATACATTTTTCTTAACCTTTTTAAAATGACAAATTAAATAATTTTGTCTCATTCTATTTAAATGATAAAAATGTATCTTTTTGTATGCAACAAAAGGACAGATAAACCTTATTTATCTATTACTCTTTTTATTTTAGCTAAGATGACACTAAAAGTATATCTTTTTAATTCTAATCTTTTTGTTATAATCTATGATGAAAACAAAAACATTTTATTTAATTTAACAAAATTACAACAAAGATGAATTCATATTATCATAATCTTTTTACTTGCTCTAGTTTTAAAGTAAAAATGATATTTTAAATCCTATTCTTTTAACTATATCTAAATTGTAATAAAAGTGTAACTTCCTAAATTATGCTTTTTATTTGCATCTAAAATGCAAATAAAAATGTAATATTTTAATTTATGATTTATTTGCAAATAAAAAATACACCTTCTAATTCAATATTTTATTTGCATCTAAAATTGCAAATAAAAAACACAACTTATGATTCAATATTTTATTTGCATCTAAAATTACAAATAAAAATGCAACTTCTTATTCAATAATTTATCTACATCAAGGAATAAAAATAAATATGCAACTTTTAATTCAATAGTTTATTTGCACCAAAGAATGCAAATATAATTTCAACTTTTAAATGAAAGCGTATTCATAAAAAGTAATCTTTTAAATTTCAGTCTTTTGATTATAACAGATTATCCATAAAAATGTAATCTTAAATGTTTGATCTTTTTGTTTAAACTAACTACATTAAAAATATAGTCTTTTACTTCTACTCTTCTTATTGTGATAAATATTCAATAAAATTTTAATCTTTTATTTTACTGACATGTCTGCCAAAAATGTTATTTTTATGTAATCCTCTTTAATGTAATCATCTTACAAAATGAAATATTTATTCCGATGTAACATTCTTACAAAGATGACAGTTTTAAATAAAATGATCTAAATGACATTATGTACCAAAAATGACATTTTATTCTTATCAAACATTTCGAACAAAATGTTATTTTATTCGAATCAAACATTTCATACAAAGATAAAAAAGGTGACCTTTATTGTTAATCTAATGTTTTGTTTGCATCTAAAATTGCAAATGAAAATATGATTTTAATTCTAGTGTTTTGTTTTCATCTAAAATTGCAAACAAAAATATGTTTTTATATTTCAAAGTACATTACATAAAAGGATGCAAATAAAAGAACATTTTATATTCCTATGCATATTTGCATAAAAGAATGCAAATAAAAGAACATTTTATATTCTCTAAATATATTTGCATAAAAGAATGCAAGTAAAAGAACTTTTATTTCAATGTATATTTGCATCTAGTGATGCAAATAAAAGAACAATTTATATTTCTAAATATAGTTGCATAAGAGAATGCAAATAAAAGAACATTTTATATTTCTATGTATTCTAACAACATATAAAAGAGTATTTGGTATGTATACATTTTTCTATGTAATCTAAGGACATTTAAAAGAGTATTTTATTTGTTTATACTTTCCTATGTGTTCTAATAACAAATAAAAGAGTATTTTGTATATATACATTTTCCTATATAAACTAATGACATATAAAGGAGTATCTTATATGTATACACTTTCCTATATAATCTAATGACATTTAAAGGAGTATTTTATATGTATACACTTTCCTATATAATCTAATAACATTTAAAGGAGTATTTTATATGTATACACTTTCTTATATAATCTAATGACATTTAAAATAAATGACATTAAAATATTTTAACATGACTGACTAATTCATCTCACATAAATGACAAACTCATTCTACAATAAATGACAAATTCATTTTAACCTAAGTGACAAATTTCATCTTAGCATAAATGAGGTTTTTATTTCAAAAATGTAATTTCTATTTTAGTGGAACATTTCATTCAAAAAGGTGATTTCTATTTTAATGTATGTTTTCTATTAAAATATGATATGTTAAAACAGAAATGTTAATTTATTCTAATCTTTTTATTTAAATCAAACATGAAAATAAAAATATTGTTTTTATTTTATACTTCAAAATTTGACACACATGAATAATTTACATTCTGCATATACAACAAAAGTATAGTTTTTATTGTATATACTAAATCCTGTCATACATGAATGCATAATCCAATTTGATGATTCATCGCAATCACACAACAAATAAACACTGCACCAATTATACATACAACATCAACATGAAATAAGTATACATTTCACATCGAAATAAATAATTAAATTTAAATTTTAAAATAGAAATCTCACCGAGCTTTTAATTCAGAATAATTCAAATCTGAAATTTGGCCGAAATTTGATCTTCTCTATTTCTGACCTAGTCAGCTTCATAGTGTAGATCTGATTCATACGAGTCCAACGCTTTCAGTTTCGTTTGATTCTGATCCAGTTTGCAAAAGTTAAAGCGTTTTAAATATTAATTATATTAGTTAACAATCAAATATTATTTAATTAAAGTATATTAGAGCATAACCCTTTCTTCCTCCTCAGACAAATTAAGGCCGTTAGTTTTCACCTAAGCTTTAGAACTAGGTCTCCATTTTCACCGCAGTCCGTTCAACTTCGTCTCGATCAGGATATGCCACGCCGGAGAGCTACGGGAGGCGCACAAAGGAGACCTGCTCAGGTGTAGCTCGGTCGAGCCTAGGGGGAGGGCGGCGGTGGAATTAGGTGCGGGTTCAGGGGTCAGAGTCGTGACGTATAGGCCACCAGGGATTGGTCAAGTCGTATAGAAATGAAGAGCAAGGAAGCCTCTTCGATATTTCCTAAAGGATTGGATCTAATTTGCTATGAATTGGAAGAATTTGAGGAGGGAAGTCGCTGGGTTTTTGGCCATGGATTAGAAGGGGTGGCGGCTACAGTAAGATGGATTAGGGTTAGAGGAAAATGATGTGTATTTTATATTATTTTAATGTTAATTTTGCAATTAAATCCATAAGCTTTAAACCAATCCAATTTCAGTCCAACTGGAGTTTACCCCACCCAATAGCCCCCGTTCCGGATCCAACGGGCTAGGTCCCGTCAGCCCAAACGGTGGTCTGTGGACTAAATTATTTAATTTAAAATTCAAATCTTTTATTTAATCAATTCAATCTTACATTTAAATTCACCGGGGCCACATACGACCTCTAAAAATTACAGAAAAAAATATATTTAGCTTTGTTTTGACGATATGGTTCTAATAAGATCAATTTCGTTGAATTCTGAGACCATTTGAAAAATGTCTATTTTCAAGTTGATTAAATTTGACTCAAATTAACAAAACACGTTTTCTTTTGCCATGCTCACATATTAATTCGAAAAATTATGAAAATTGAAACCTAGCAATAATTTGACATTCTGGTTCCAACAAAAGTGGTTTCGTCGAAAACGGACGTCGTTTGAAAAATGATTGTTTTTAATATTAAAATATATTTATATATATTCTATAATGACTATTCTGAATTTTAAACAGGGCATAACTTTTGATTCCCGCTATGAAATTTCGATTTTTCAGATTTGGTGGAAATATATTTTTAAATAGATTCTAATATTTTTGGTTTCACTAAAATCCGTTAAATTTTGAATCCGGTACATTCGCTCAAAGTTCAAGTTTGAGTTTTCAAACTACAGTGCTATTTCTAACTCCTTTCATAATAAAATTAAAATTTTCGTTCTAACTTCGATTAAAATATATTTTCTCATCGTTATTATTTCAAATAAATTATTTTTACTAGTAAAATTTCTAAAATAAAATTTTTAAATTGGTTCAGAATTTGCGGGTTATTACAATCACCCCTACTTAAAATCTTTTTGTCCTCGAAAAGGATAGAAGCTAAATGTTGTTAAATTAACCAACTCAACTTTTAATTTTAATTAATTTTCAGTTTAGTTCAATATTAAATTGATTTAGTTAAATTTGTCATTCTTTTATATATTGGTTGAATTAATTATCATTCCAATATTTTAATTAGTTAAACTAATTATCAAACATCACAACCAGCAATCAGATAGGCGATTAAATTTTCAAATATATATAACTTTTATATATAATCAAATATCATATTTTTAGTGTAAATCATAGCAATAGACCCTATCTCGTTTTGGTTCTCACACCAGTCAATGGAAATATAGATATACCACTTTCGAAACTCGGACATAAATTTTGATGATGTTTCGAACCACCATCAGAACATCTCCAGGCGACTAAATTGTTATTCTATATCTATCTAGTATATTTTAGGCTTCGAATACACGCTAGCTAGGCATATATACAAAATCTTTATATACCCGATTGTCCAATATAAAATAAAATAATATATTCAAATACGTATAATAAGATTTTAAAATTTCAAAACTAAATTTGTTTTCATTTTTTAATTTTAAAAATTAATACTCTTCACACTCGTTCTAGGATACTACTGATCCCATCTCTAATGAGTTATTCTTATTGGATATTACTAATCCAATCTCTGATGAGTCTTTTGTTCAGTTCTAATGAGTTGTACCCAAAAGATTTGAGCTAACCAGAGCTCTGATACCAACTGTAACGACCCGGATTTCACCCGACTTGATCAACCGCTTGATCGACCAAGACCGTACAAAACCCAAATACGTTAACTTTGGGAATACAACACATCAGAACAAATAACAACAGACTTTTACAAACATTATAATAATGTTACATCAGAGTATAGAATATCAGAGAACATGGGTAAATAATACAGCGGAAGATAAATTACAATAGATATAATACAATGCAGCGGAATGATTAAATTAATCACAGCGGAAGACCATCAATGCTCTGGACACAGCTCTTAGCTTCGATCCAGAATCCTGCTCAATATATCTATAAAATAAGCTACTCGACTGCCCGTGTGGAAAAGAGGGCACCCGAGTTTGCAAAGTGAAACAAACTACGGGTCAGTCATGAGACTAATGTGAGAAATCTTTATTTAACTTATCTAATAAGTTGGCTAATCACATGACCACGTCGCTAAAGCGAAACTGGTTTACTCCATTCGATTGCCAGTGCATAAATAAAGTAAATCGCTAGAACAACGCAATGCTTTTTAGGAAAATGAAACCATTATAAGACTCAAGTCCCATCACACAATGCAACGCAAACCAAAGGATAGAGTTTTACCTTATAATGGTCAAAAATGCTTGATACGATAAAAACGAATTTGATATTATTACTAGTGTATGTATGTTTTAAAAACCTTTCAATCATAATGTATTAATCATAGACGACATAGTACCCTGTAATGACCCGCATTCTACGCATCATAGGATCGTAGAATATTTATTTCTGTCACATACGAAGTCGTATGGTCATGTAACTTTGGGGGACGACTATTGGGGTCATTTCCCATGTTCATGATTTTTCCTGATTTTTAAATGACCATTTTACCCCTAGTTGGCACTGTTTTGGCCATAACTTTTGACTGGAAAGGAATTTTGACCTGAAACCACTTCCATTGGCTTCGGATGATGGTTTCTCTTTCCGTAGAGTGGTCAGATTAGCCAAACGGACTCACCGTTTGGGAGATATGGCTGAAACAAGTTTCAGATGGTGAAAAACAGCTTAATTGGGCTTAACCGGGTGATTAGCAGCTAGGCCCAGAGGGGAATTTCGGGTTTAGAGGTATAGGAGGACTGATTAGGGTTAGGTTATCACTTTCATTTCAGTTTTGAGCCGCCACAAACCTTCTTGAGACCTTAGTAATGGCTTCCATCCTCTAAAACCATCCCAAAACACATTTTTAGTGAAGATTAAGCCTAAACTACATCAAAACAAGGCCAAATTGCAACAAAGCAAGGTTGGAGCTGCTGCTATACATAGGAATTCGACCCAAACAGAGGATACTTCAGATTTGGTGTTTTATTTTGTGGCCAAGGTTAGTGATAACATCGTTTTGACACTAATTACAGTCAATTAAGGGTAATTAGTGAAGATTAGCGAATTTATACACTAATAAATTCTGGAAAAATTCTTAAAATTCTGAAATAATGTTTTAAGGCTCTATTAGAAATTTGGGTTAATTTCGATGTGTTTTGCTAATTGTATGCTTGAACATGATTAAGAGTGATTAGGGGAAAATGAGGGGTTCTAGCTATGTTTGATCCATTTTAAATCTATCAAATTGTTGTTATGGTGTTTGCAATTGATGTTACATGTTGCTATGACTCTATGGTATGTTTTATGATTGATTAGAATAGTTAAATTGGTCGAAAACGTCGTCGAATGGCGTAGAAAGCTCGCTGGAAAGTTGCAGAAGTGTGCAGGTTCCGAACCGGTTCGGATCGGAGTAAGGGGTCGGATCGGACTTGTGAACTGACCAAGGAAATTCGACCTGGATTGGAACCTGTCACTGGAGGAGGCTTAGCGAGAAGGAAGGCTGTTTACTTAGAGTTGGAGTGGACAAGGAGATCGGATCGGAAGCAAACATTTGGGAGAACTAGCAAGAGGGAAGGCCACGCGGATCAGATGGCAAGGAGGGATCGGATCGGAATACGTGAAGAAATGAGGGAGCGGATCGGAGCACTGGAAGAAAGGACACCCGACCCGACCCGGAGGAGGACACCGACCCGACCCGAAGTGGAGTACCCGACCCAAACCGAATGGAAAGATGGCAAGGAAGGAGGACCGAACCGAACCGACGAGGGTAATGACCATTGAACCGAACCGTATTCTAGGGCTGCTACTGCACGACGACTCTTCTGAAGACCCACTCCAATTCGATCAAAACCCGAGATGCAAAGGAAGTCCAAATGAGGAGCTTTGACTCAGGATCCAGCTGGGAACCAATGAGTGGGCTTCATGATTGGGCTTTGCTGCGGGACGCGTGCCAAGGGTTATCGACGTCTATAGCTTTGGACCACTATGGTAGGAGGTACGAAGGCGGATTCAGGGCCATTATGGCATCGGTAGAACCAAGGGCTATAACCAATGAAGTGGGTCATTGGAATGTTTGGTCATGACTCCAAATGTTTGGCTTGGTCACAGCAGGGTTTCTACAAGTCGGGACTCGTCGTTACCTCATTTTGTCTAGTGTTCCAAAGTGTTAGATATCGTATACTTTACGCACTGAGTGAGAGACGTAAGGATGGTTGCTATGCTTGATTTTTTTTTGACATGCACACCCCACCCCCGTATTCTTACACTATTTATTATGGCACCTTAGAGCATTGTACGTTATGTGGTACTAACTCTTTGGTTGCAGGTCCAGGTTCAGGTATGGTTTAGTATACCTGTTATTATTCTGTTTAGATGCTTATCGCTCATACCAGGCTTTATGTCTGACCCAGAGTTTTATGTCTCCTCTTATTACTCTGGGTGCTCACACGAGCAGACTAGAGACAGGTTAGCTGGTGATGCACGGGTAGATGATCCGGAGACGAGCAGGAGGCTTCCACGTAATACATATAAATAGTATTCTCCCTGTGTTGTTGAAGATCACTACTTGGGCATTGGTGGTGAATCTTCTACTTTAGCTTTCTTTTGTTTAGAGACAGAAAATTTGGAAAATTGTAACAAGCTGTATTTGATTTCCGCTGCTCTGATGATGGATGTTGATTTTAGTTATCAGCTTATGCACCGTCTCACCTATTTTATGTCAAGTATGTTATTATTATATTTTATTCCATGCGCTGTGAGACATTCTACAGGTTCCTTGATTAGTTTATTCTCTTCTTTCCTTTCTTTGGCGACCGTTCCGTGCTAGTCGGGGCATGTGTACAGTGCACTTCCGGAGGAAATGCAGGCTGGTGCAGAGCGGGCCGTCACATACCCCATCCTACTATGTCGCCATATATAGGTATACAATCAAAACCGCATGATGTCGTATTGGAAATTGGGTTGGTTTCCATCATGAGTAAAGGCTAGGAACGATCTCCTGACCGATTCGAGACACTCTAGCAATGTCTCAGGATTCGGACGCTGGGAAACCCTTGGATACAGCAGGGTCGGTCCCCCAATAGTGCAATGGGTTGGATTGGCAATTCCTGAACACACGCTTCCCAATCCTATTGGACCTGTAAATTGGCCATTGCGGCTAGTAAAAATCCGAGGCGCCTCAAGATCCATCAACCACATAAGTAAAATGTCGGGCTGTGTTAAACCCAAACACCACTTCTAGCTAGAAAGAAACGTGTGCACTCCCTGCGTTCCCTTGCACCGTTTTTGACTCATACCGAGGTGTGAAGCTCGCAAACCAATGAAATACACAAAGCTATGCCTAAATAGGCTATGTTTTGATCATCATCCATAAGGCTCTGCTTTTCAACAAAAGCCTTGATCAATTTCATCTTGGCATGCCACATTGACAGTCCACACCATGCGATTTGTAACAACCTGCGTTCTACACATCGAAGGATCGTAAAATATTTATTTCTTTCTTATACGAAGTCGTATGGTCATGTAAAGTTGGGGGACGACTATTTGGGTTATTTCTCATGTTCATGATTTTTGTCAATTTTAAAATGACCGTTTTGCCCCCAAGCTGATCTTGTTTCGTCCATAACTTTTGATTGGAAAGGAATTTTGAACTGAAACCACTTCCATTAGATTCGTTTGATGGTTTACCTTTCCGTAGAGTGGTCACGTGCGAAATCGGACTTACCGTTTGGGAGATATGGCTAAAATAAGGTTTGGAAGGTGAAAAACTGCTTAACCGGGCCAAATAGGGTGATTATTGAATTGGCCCATAACCCATTTCAGGATTATGGTTATGGGGAGACTGAAATGAGTTAGGGTTTCATTTCATTTCAGTTTTCTAGCCTCCACTTACCTCTAAGAAACCCTAAAAATGGCCTCCAACCTCGAAATCATCTTCTAATCAAGGATTAAGCTTAGCAACATCAAATCAAGGGACATCTACACCAAATCAACGTGAGAGATGCTGTTTAGCATTGGGATTCGCACTAAATCAGAGATTTAATTCACATCTAAGTTTTGTTTGTGGCTAAGATGAGTGATTTGCATAGTTTCGCACTAATTATGGCTAATTAAGGGTAATTAGTATTAATTAGCGAATTTAAACATGATAAAATTCTAGAAAAATATTTATAAAATTCAAAATGATGTTTTAGACCTCTGATATGAATTTGGGTTAATTTTGTTAAGTTTTGTTAATCATATCATTAGTTTCACCTAAACATGCTTAAGAGGAAATATGGGGTTTTGGGTAGGTTTGATCCATTTTAACCTATCATATTGATGTTTTGGTGTTTGAGGTCACTTCTATGTGTTGCTATGACTGTATGGTATGCTTTGTGATTGATTACAATAGTTAGATTGGTCGAAAACGTCGTCGAATGGCATAAAACACTCGTTGGAAAAGTTTCAGGAAAGGTCCAGGTTTTGAACAGGATCGGATCGGATATGGGGGCTCGGGTCGGATAAGTGAACTGGGCAAGGGATTCGATCGGATCGGAACTTGGCACTTGAGAAACTTGGCGAAAAGGAAGGCCATGCTAGTTGAACTGGGATCAGATCGGCTAAAGGAGGGGGATCAGATCGGAGTGAACGAAGGACGAGGGGAGCTGATCGGAGTGAAGGAAGGGCGACGGGGCCAGATCGGAAGCAAGAACAGGGGATCAGACCGGAAATGACTGCCGGAGTACTCGAGCTATGAAGATCCGAACTGAACGGAATTACTCCCACGACCCGAACAGAAGAGACCGAACTGATGAAGCAAACTGATGGAGCAAAAGGGAACCCGAACCAAACCAATACGACGTGAAGGACTCGAACCGAACCAATGGCAAGGAGGAATCCGAACCGATCCAGTATTGACCAATAACCCGAGATGCAAAGGTAGTCCAAATGGAAGTTAGAGCTCAGAATCCAGTTGGAACTAATGAGTTTACTTCGTGGTTGGACTTTGCTGCGGGGCGTGTGCAAAAGGGGTTGTCGGTATTCATAACTTTGGTTCACCATTGAGAGATGGATAGTGGGCTTGTAGTGATAGTTACACGGGATTGGATTCCGTCATGGCCCAGAGTATTAGGTGGCCAAAATAGTGGATATCGTATACTTTACGCACCGAGTGAGAGATGTGAGGATGATTGTTATGCTTGATCATTTGACATCACTATGACATGCACACACCCACCCCGTTACCTTTACACCATTTGAAATGGCACCTTAGAGTGTTGTACAATATGTAGTGCTAACTCTTTGGTTGCAGGTCCAGGTTCAGGTATGTTTTAGTCTACCTGTTATTGTTCTGTTTAGATGCTTATCGCTCATACCAGAATTTATGTCTGACCCAGAGTTTTATGTCTCCTCTTATTACTCTGGGTGCTCACACGAGCAGACTAGAGACAGGTTAGCTAGTGATGCGCGAGTAGCTGATTCGGAGGCGAGCAGGAAACTTCCACGTATGATATATAGATGTCCTCCCTATGTCGTTGATGGTCGCTACTTGGGCATTAGTAGTGTACCTCCTTTATCTTGCTCTTGTTTTTTTTGAGACAGTTTGAAAAGTTGTAATAATGTTAGCTTTGGATCAAAAGCTGTACTTGGATTTTCCGCTGCTATGTTAGCTTATTTTCAGCTTATGCACTGTCTCACCTGTTTTATGTCAAGTATGTTGTTATTATATTTTGTTCCGTGCGCTGTGAGACATTTTACAGGTTCCTTGTTAGTTCATTTCCTTCTTCCCTTTTCTTCTGACGATCCGTCCCGTGATGACTGGACATATGTACAACACACTTTTGGTGTAAATGTCTGTTGGTGTGGGGCGGGCCGTCACATTTGGTATCATAGCTCTAGGTTGCGTAGTTATCCTAGGGAAAGACACTAGGGAGAGATAGTACGTATATGAGAGAGCGTATTTGTGATTACTTTGGTTTTCAAAAGCTATATATATACTATTAGTAGTATAAGAATGAAGTCGTAGTGCACTAGCACCACTTTGGGGTTGTTAATCGTTTCCCCTTTTACAGATTGACGATGAGCCGATATGCAAGAGGTGCTGGTAGGGGAGCCAATAATGGGAATGTTGTTGACATGATGGCGATGTTTACTGATCTCATGAGTGTCATGCTTAGGGAGGTACAAGGGGCAGTTCCCAATCCCGGAAATGGTGGTGGTCTAGTAGTGCAGGCGCCTAGGGTTGATTTCGCCAAGTTATGCAAGTATTACACTAACCTTGGTTGGAAGCCGTTCCATGGAACGGAGTCGGCCACATATATTAAGGATTGGTTGGATAGCTGTGATCGTATCTTCGACGACTTGGGTATTGAGGATGCGATGAAGAGAAGGCTAGCATCTCGTCAGCTGCAAGGGCGAGCGATGAATTGGTGGAATGCCATTAAGACAGCTACTCCTGAGGATCAAGTTACTTGGAATCAGTTTAAGACTCGCTTTTGTGATAAGTTTATTCCAGCTGCTCATAAATCAGAATTGTTCAGGAAGTTCTTGGAGCTTAAGCAGAATGGTAGGGCAGTCTCGGAGTACATCATAGAATTCGATACTTTATCGAAATATGGATGGTCCCTTATCGATACAGTCAAAAAGAAGAACGAGAAGTTCATAACTGGCTTGGATGGGTACTTGGGGGAAAGACTTATAAACCATATCGATGAGACGTTCGAGTCTATTATAGGAAAGGCATTAAGGTCAGAGAGCCTTTTTCCTAAGTCGAAGACTGAGGTTGCTACAGCATCTGCGGAGGAGCCAAAGCCGCAAGGAGGCGGTGAAGGCAAGAAGAATTCTCAGAACAAGAGGAAGCAGAACCCGACCAAGGATGGTCAGAATAAGAAAAATAAGAAAGATGGCGAATGCTTTAGTTGTGGCAAGAAGGGTCACTATGCCAGAGATTGTCGAGAAAAGCCTGGGAAAAGGAAGTGCTTTAACTGCGGCCAGGCGGGACATCACAAGGATGATTGCGCACAACCTCCTAGGGAGAAGCAGATTGTGCAAGCGTATGCTATCAACGCTGTTCCTTCTTCGTCGAATGCTCCAAGTGCGGCGCAGAAGGGAAAGGGTGTCGTTATAAAAGGTATGCTTTCTATTTAAGATGTTTCTGTTCGGGTATCGTTTCACAAACCCGAGATAGTCGATAGACCTCTAATTATGACGAACCCGATAGGTTGTTTGACTGATCTTAGTATGATTTGTTGTGGTTTGGTCTTATCGAGTCATGGATGTATGTTTCCTTGTGATTGCTTTGTTTTGGGCTTTACTTGGTTTAGCATTATTTTGGAGAGTCGATTTACTCTAAAAGAATAGGGTGGTATTAGGTACCTACCTAGTGATGGCGATAATAACTGGAGTTAACGAAGCTGAAAGTTTATCGTTGTAATAAGTTATAGTTGTCTCTGGGAGGCAAATGAGTGCTCCAGTGCTAGATTGTTTTGCTAGTATCACCTCACATGGGTTGTCCGAACTCGGAGGAGATGTTCCTTGGGTGCTTGTCTGATATTGGTTTAGGCCTTCAGGGCTTGTGCTTGGGGAATGTTGATTTCGACTAGGATGGTTTGCGTGAGGGGTAAATAGTTGTTGTGATTTTTTTTCATTGGATGATATCTTGGTTTACTCGAGGAGTGATGGGCAGACGGAACATGACAAGACTGTTCAATGGTATAGACTGTTCAATGGTATAGACTGCCCAGAGTTAGACTCGATAGGGTTATGAGATTGCTTGACTAGGACTCGAGAAAGATGCAAAGCAATAGATTGTTTAGAACCCTATGTTGATGTTCTCTTTGGATAGTAGGACTTTGAAGGAATAGGATGTGTTCGTTGATCATGGAAGATACAATGAAGATTAGGGCGATTCAAGTTGGACTTGAACTCGTAAAAGGAAAATGGGTGTTCGTTGATCTTGGAGATGTAACGAATAAGGAGACGACGACTCATGTTGGACTAGAGTTTGTCGGTAATGGATACTCAAGACTGGGTCTGAGTTATAGATTAACTCGGGTTGGACTCGAGAAGGCTGCAAGGAATTGGATTCGGCTTGAGTTGGACTCGAGAGGGCAGCAAGACAATGGATAGACTTGGGTTGAACTCAAGTATTTTAGGCGGACTAAAAGCAGTGGTATCTGGGGACGCCCGTTACCTTGGATCCGTTGGACGTGATCTAGTTATCCTTGGAGGATAAACGTACGGTAGTCCATAGGGAGGTGGGGCTTCCATTGGCCTAGGATTGGTTGGACCAGTCAAGAAGGCATCGGTGTATGTATGGAGGCTGGGCTTCCATTAGTTAGACTGCCCAGAGTTAGACTCGATAGGGTTATGAGATTGCTTGACTAGGACTCGAGAAAGATGCAAAGCAATAGATTGTTTAGAACCCTATGTTGATGTTCTCTTTGGATAGTAGGACTTTGAAGGAATAGGATGTGTTCGTTGATCATGGAAGATACAATGAAGATTAGGGCGATTCAAGTTGGACTTGAACTCGTAAAAGGAAAATGGGTGTTCGTTGATCTTGGAGATGTAACGAATAAGGAGACGACGACTCATGTTGGACTAGAGTTTGTCGGTAATGGATACTCAAGACTGGGTCTGAGTTATAGATTAACTCGGGTTGGACTCGAGAAGGCTGCAAGGAATTGGATTCGGCTTGAGTTGGACTCGAGAGGGCAGCAAGACAATGGATAGACTTGGGTTGAACTCAAGTATTTTAGGCGGACTAAAAGCAGGGGTATCTGGGGACGCCCGTTACCTTGGATCCGTTGGACGTGATCTAGTTATCCTTGGAGGATAAACGTACGGTAGTCCATAGGGAGGTGGGGCTTCCATTGGCCTAGGATTGGTTGGACCAGTCAAGAAGGCATCAGTGTATGTATGGAGGCTGGGCTTCCATTAGTTATTGTTGTTGGTTGGACCAGACATACTAGAATCGACATATTGAGATTGGTTAGACCAATCATGAAGGTGTCGATGTGTTTATGAATTTAGCAGGTGATAGGTAGGACTTGTTTGATGGATGTTATGGTTGCTATGTTTGTTCCTATCTTTCTTCTCTTGAGTAGACTATCACCTGTAGGGTTCCAACGATGGGGAACAAAGTGATTGTAGTAGGACTTTGAGCCAGTGCAGTAGAGTCGTCATGACTCGAGGGACAAAGGGGACATAGTAAAGGATTAGTAAGGCTATGAGCCAGTGCAGCGGAGTTGTTATGACTTCATGGGGCAGAGTGGACATAGCAAAGGACTAGTGGCTATGGATCAGTGCAGTGAAGTCGCCATGACTCCATGGAGCAGAGTGATCATAGTAAAGGATTTGGGTGCAGTAATAGTTGCATTGAGTAGGAAACATGCCAGTTTAAAGGTTATGCTTCTGGGATGGAAGCAACTAGAGTATATCACAGGATATGATTTTAGACCTAAGTATGGATTAGATCCAAAAATGTTAGCAAGTTTGACGATTAGATCGATTTTGATGGAGTGAATTGGTTCCAGTTAGAGGAACGATCCTAACCTATTGGAATCCATCTCTAAGGTAGAGATGGATATCGATGGCGAGAGATTGATCAAGTAAGGACTTGATCGAGAAGGATTGTAACAACCCGTATTTCGATAACATGATTAAGACGAGGATCAAGGCAGAATTTAATTTTAAAATTTGAATCAAGGAAAACGGGCTATGCCATTGCGTTCGTCTCGGAAAAATACGCGAAATAGAGTCCAAGTTTTCGAAAATCGGAGTCCGTATGACCAAGATATGGCCTCGCGAAGTTTCACGAAAAATTCCCAAATTAAAGTATACTTAATTAAGTGAAATGGGTTGCGCAGAGAAATATATATATATTGATATATATATATATAATTGAAAATTAAATAAATAAATATGCAAAAATGTTCAAAACAGCGAATTGGGATAGGGGAATAACCGAACCGGCCGATTTTTGAGGTCGACCCGAGCGCGCTGGGTCGACTAGGGGTTAATCCAGGGTGTTTGGCTGTCAACCCGTGGGCCGATTCGCTCAAATGCAGATTGTGCATTTGGATGGTTCGCATGGTTCATCTTTAATCTAAAGGCCCTAGATGGTTCCTACACTTGACTTCTTCCCCAAGACATGCTTTGATGGCTTGGATTGAATCTAGGTTTAATCCTATGGCCTAAAACACTTGCCTAATCTATAAATAAGACCCTAACCTATCCTAAATCCTCATTATTCATTCATGCAACTAAACTATGGCAAAATTCCTACTCTCATGGCCTCCACTCAACTATCCTAGCCTCCACTTCATTTCTATGAGAGGTTTCATGATCATGAGAGTATTAGAGAGTCCCTATGTTAGTATGAGAGCTTCTCAAGTTGATTTCAAGGCTAAAGCTTTGATCTTTGTTCATAAAGATGGGGTTTTTATTGATTTGGAGTGTTCATCTTTGGATTTTTGGGTGATGGCATGCATAGGCTTCATCACAAGCTTTAGTTTAATCGATTTAGGCCTTCATAGCTATGTAAGCCCTTTCCCTACTCTTAGATATTAACTATGAAGTTAAATGTTCATGTAGAAAGTTTGGGTTTGATCATTGAGAATGATGCATGCTAACATGTTATGCAAGTTTATGAAGTCATTATCTTGATCTTATGAGCAAAAAGCTACAACCTTTATGTTTAAATGTTGCATTATGCAACATGAGAACCTTCATAATCTTCTTGTCAACTTGCATATGAAATCATAACCCTTATATGATGATATATGCGAGTTACTAGTCATCATTCTATGTCTTTAGTCACCATGATTCGTTTATGTGCCAAGTTTGGGTTTATGCATGTTTTTGAGGTGTAAGAATTAACATGCAAGTAATGAACACATTTGTGCCTCATTTGCCACCATGATTAACTTGTGGCTTAATACCCATTTTTGTCATTCCTTTGCCAAGTCTCTTCTTTTAATCCAATACGTTGTTGCGAACGTATATGCGAGTTTAAAAGCGTTGGGTTATGTTATGGGTAATTTCTAATGACATGAAAATACAACTTGAAAACATGGCTTGAAATATAACATGGAAGTTGACATGTAAGTATGCATAAAAACATAAGCTTGGGAATTTACCTATTAAGTTAGGTCTACCCTTTGGGAATTTACCTATTAAGTTAGGTCTACCCAAATGCTTGAAAAACTTGTAACATGTTTTGGAAACATGATGAACATGACACTTAGATAATATAAGTGTGGCCAACTCGAGGTTGGGTTGAGTTTGCAACGTAAAACTACCCGGAACCAACCGGCCTAACTAGTAGTTGCAAACAATAGGACCCAATGTGAGAAGTTGGTCATGTTGTGCTTGAACCCGAGGTTAGACCAAGTTGTGGTATAAAGCTACCCGGAACCGACCGGCTTAACTAGTAACCACAACAAAGTCTAATGTGAGAGGTTGGGGTGCATTAAGTAATTAATGTCACATGATAGGGTTAAGTTAATTTGATTAATAACTCTTAACCAAATATGACATGGATAAAGGGGTTAAGTAAATTGGTTAGGCTAATGATACTTAACAAAACATGACAAGGTAGGGTAGGTTAAGTGATTTGATTTGCCTAATGACGCTTAACCATTTTTATACGACTAGTGGACGGGGATTGAGTTAACCAACACTTAATCAATCCAACATGATAATTTGGCAAGGTTAAGTAAGTTTTCTTAATGACACTTAACCATACAAGATGATTAGGGGATGGGGTTAAGTAATTTGCACCTAACTAATCCGACACGGTAATTAGATGGGGTTAAGTAATCCACACTTAACTAATCTAAACACGGTAATTCGATGGGGTTAAGTTAAACACTTAACCAATTTAAACTCAGTAATTCAATGAGGTTAAGTAACCAATACTTAACCAACTTAACGTGATTATTTAATGGGGTTAAGCAACTTATACTTAACCAATTATACATGATGATTTGATGGGGTTAAGTAACTAAAACTTAACCAATCTAATACGCGGACCTGATAAGGTTAAGTCATAAGACCTTTTTAGAATATACTTAACCATTGTAGTACGATTAGAGGATGGGGTTAAGCCAACCTATACTTAACCAATCCGACTCGATAATTTGATGGGATTAAGATAATCTATGCTTAATCGATCTAGCAAGATAATCCGATAGGATTAAGGTAAGCTAGTACTTGACCAATTTGACTTGATAGGGTTGAGTCATGAGCCTCTGGGTACACTTAACCAACTTGTGGGACTAAGTCTTGAACTTAAATACTTAGCCAATCTTTGACGTGATTCGTGGGCGGGTTAAGTCATGGACTTGAATGATAACACTTAACCCAATAGACAAACCCTAGCTAGAAGAACTAGGTAGAAAACCGTGGTTAATCAAGGATAACGGGAGAGGAAGCTAAGTGGTAAACCTTAGTTAAGGGTAACTAAGTAATAATTCTTAGCTAAGGACATAGGACTAATTCTCAAAATGATGAGTAACCTGATACGGTAGGTCATCGCTTAGTATACGAGGGGGAGCAAGTTATCTGACTTGGATAAAAGCTCCAGCGCACTGGGTGCCGAAGTGGAAGCTTCGGGGGACGTGAGGATATTCTTGGGATCCCTCTGTGGGCTGCCAGGTAATTATACTAGGCCCATGAGAGGTTAAGGTCTGCGTTAGAAGGACCAAGAGTATGCCTTGGTTGCTATGCGAGCAACCTAAAGACTGGGATGGATTAGCGTGGAGTCGACGATTCTTGTTTTTGCCCTGGATAGCGCATCGCCGACTACCTACCATCTTTAGTCAATCGTGTACGTGCGGAAAGGCAGGGAACCCCCAACAGACCATGTGCTTGCTATCGAGTCATGGGTGAGGTTGGCCCGTAGGAAAGTGGGCTATAGTGGGGCCGTGGAGTGGTTCTTATACATGATTTTTCTTGGATTGCCTTTCAGTAGTTGAGGGAGGGGTCACGTGGGACCATAGCCACGGGTACAAAAACAGACCTTGATATCTGCATCGGCAGACGATTTAAAGCTCCCGACCGAGTTCCGTATTTCTTGATTTGCCCTGGCACGGAACTCGGATGGCACATTGGGGAACATGTGCATCTAGACATGGAAAACGATTCATGATACATACGTGGGATCAAAGGCGCGGTTGACGGGTGGCGTAATCCCTAGTGGTCCTAGGTGGCCAAAACCCAAACCGAGACACGGAAACGTTCATTAGGTAGCATAATCCCTAGCGGTCCTAGGTGGCATAAATCCTAAGTGGACGCGCGATAGTTCATGGTAAGGAAACACAACTAGATCAAGGGTTGCAGTCCAAAACAGCTTCAAGGATAAACCGTTTACATGGGAAAGCCCGTACAGCCTACGGCAAAGAACTGAACTTATACATGGAAAGAAATATATGAGTAACCTATATATGCGGCATATTAGGTTGACAGGGACCATTACACGACTTCTGAGTAAGGGTCATTCACGGATAACACGTAATACAGTTGGGATACTAGTACGGTAGGTGCAGAGCAGATATACATGATAGATACCATGGGACGTTATACGTGATAGATATCTTGGAATATTATACTTGATAGGAACCTGACGATGTGATACCTTGTTTTGTCTTGACATCGTAATTTATCATGACATCTTAGTTTATCTGAGTTCAGTAGTTCATCCTGTTATTTTGATTTAGCTTACCTATCTTGTTATCATGCTTATGTTCATCTCAGTTTCTCATGTCAGTTAACTTTACTAGTTTTTATACTAATAGTAGATAGGGCTTACTCAGTCTTTTTGACTGACCCGTTTTGTTTCGCCTCTTTTCTTCCGTTCCCCTCCCAGGTTACAGGGAGGAAACACTGCTGTTTAGTTCGGACTTCTTCTGCTTGAAGGTCATCATGGATGGCTTGGACTTTTCCTGGCTATGGCTACTTTACTGTTTTTATTTGGGGAATAATTTATGAAAAAGTCTTATGCTTCTTTACTATTGCAAGACAGGTTTTGATGTACTCTGATGTAAAATGCTTTAGACCTTATGTATTCATGTTTATGAAAGTTCGATTTTACTTCCGCTATTTTATATGTTCTGTCTTGTGATATTTCTGTGCATGTTTACCAATAATGTCCCTCTAAAGCTAGTGCATTCCTTTGCGAGTGACCCTAGCGGAGGCGGGGTGTTACATTTGGTATCAGAGCAGAAGGTTACCAGACTGGGCAAAAGTTTTTAAAGACCTTCTGAAAACTATTTGAAAACCGTTTACAAAGAAGCATTTTTCAAGAAAATTTTCTTTTAAAAGAAAAAGGCTATTCCCCAAAGGCCATTAGCACTATCCTTGTTTCCTTAATTGAATCTCTTTCCCTTTCTTTCCTCCATCTGTAGTCACAGTGGTTTTAACTGCGACTAGTCTTTTCTATCTACGAAAGTGCTTTCCATGCGATGGAGGTGGTTCTCGAGAGACCAGTGGCCGCGTTATAAGAAAGGATAGTGAGAAAGAGGATAAAGGATACGAGCTTAAGGATGAGCAACTGGTTGGTATGGCTTAGTCCTCAAAGGAGGGAGAAAGATGAACAATGAAACTCATGACGAGAGAGTACCTTTGGCATGGTAAAACGGGGTGGATAGTTAAGTATTATGGGACAAGGACAAGATCATCGGGAGGGTAATAGTATGCTCTTATTTCTAGGGTACCTCGGAAGGAGGGTAACGATCTTGTTAAAGGTTTAGCTTTTCTTCTCTATCATCCCGTTAGGACTTTGTTTTGATCATCGTATCATTTAAGTCTGCTTCGATATTTAAGTCTCTGCACCTTAAGTACTAACGTAATAGAGAATCCCATTTTTGTCTCAAAGTCCTATTGGAGAATCAGTCCATTTATTCATGGCTTGTTTGGATTTGAGAATGTCTATGTCAAGTGTTGAGCTTGGAAATAATGCTTATGTTTATAAGCTATGGATGGATTCTAAGGATGAAGTGGTTATCCAGTAAGGGGTGCCACTCTTGGTTTTGATAGGAGGGTAGTTAGACTCTTGACTAGCCTTGGTAATACCCTCGGAGTCTCGTGTAACCTTTTGGGTTCGGTCATGATTAGTTACTTAGAATCCCGTGATGCCTTTATTGGAAATTTGAAGCCCGATCGAGTGTTGTTCGCCGATAAGATGGATGGTTTATTTCCCTTATGCATGGGTTATGGAAATCACCCTAGTAAGTGCGCTTGGTAACCTGGTTGACATCTGTTTACTTTCAAGAAGAAGTTCTTCTACATGGAATACCTTATAGTATATAAACAAGATCCAAGATTCATTAGTGAATTTTGGAAAGCTTGCATAAGATCATGCGTACGCAGTCATGTTTGCGCCAAGTATTCTAGGAAAAGGATAAGTGCAAGTGGAACGAGAGGCGACAAAGAAATGAGTTCCAGCTCATGTTATGGAAACAGGAAATAAGAAGCTGCGAAAGCGTGAAGTTAAAAGACGGTCAAGGCACGATGGAATTAAGCCCAAGGAAATACGACTTTGATGGTCAAAGACTAGATACACGCATGATATCTCTTTTTGGGAGTATATTCTTGATCCCTGTTTTCTGTAAAGCTTACTTGTAGACTATCTTTTGTGGACATCCTCTCGGTCCTATTTTCTGTTACAAACCCCGTAAGGAGTTTGTCTTGTTTATCTTCTCGACCCTGTTCCAGGGAATTCTAGGTAGAACCCTATGGATGTAAACATGTATTTGAAACATGTTATGATTGATATGGTTGCAAGTGGTTGCTCGTGGATGCGCGAATACACATTAGATTCTAGCTCGACTCGGTCACATTTCATATTGCATATGCACGAGTATTTATACTTGTTTATGGATGAAATCGAATGTATTATCATGCGGTTGTTGCATATGAATGAATGATTGTGCACACATATAGTATCTATATGACTAGGACTATTCGCATACATGTTGGATTCATGGCACTATACATATTTTTGCATTAGAAAGATTATTCAGGCCTGATCATTAGCACTAGCTAAGGAACATGTACACACACGTTTTGCATACATTCATACAGCATTAGAAATCATCTAAGGACAATGGTTGCTTGTGGATGATGTTTGGAGTAGATGGATGATGGATGGTAGGATATGTTCTTCCTAACTTGGAGATTTCGGGGACGAAATCCAAAAAGGTGGGGAGAATGTAACAACCCGTATTTCGATAACATGATTAAGACGAGGATCAAGGCTGAATTTAATTTTAAAATTTGAATCAAGGGAAACGGGCTATGCCATTGCGTTCGTCTCGGAAAAATACGCGAAATAGAGTCCGAGTTTTCGAAAATCGGAGTCCGTATGACCAAGATATGGCCTCGCGAAGTTTCACGAAAAATTCCCAAATTAAAGTATACTTAATTAAGTGAAATGGGTTGCGCAGAGAAATATATATATATTGATATATATATATATATATATATATATATATATAATTGAAAATTAAATAAATAAATATGCAAAAATGTTCAAAACAGCGAATTGGGATAGGGGAATAACCGAACCGGCCGATTTTTGAGGTCGACACGAGCCTGCTGGGTCGACTAGGGGTTAATCCAGGGTGTTTGGCTGTCAACCCGTGGGCCGATTCACTCAAATGCAGATTTTGCATTTGGATGGTTCTCATGGTTCATCTTTAATCTAAAGGCCCTAGTTGGTTCCTACACTTGACTTCTTCCCCAAGACATGCTTTGATGGCTTGGATTGAATCTAGGTTTAATCCTATGGCCTAAAACACTTGCCTAATCTATAAATAAGACCCTAACCTATCCTAAATCCTCATTATTCATTCATGCAACTAAACTATGGCAAAATTCCTACTCTCATGGCCTCCACTCAACTATCCTAGCCTCCACTTCATTTCTATGAGAGGTTTTATGATCATGAGAGTATTAGAGAGTCCCTATGTTAGTATGAGAGCTTCTCAAGTTGATTTCAAGGCTAAAGCTTTGATCTTTGTTCATAAAGATGGGGTTTTTATTGATTTGGAGTGTTCATCTTTGGGTTTTTGGGTGATGGCATGCATAGGCTTCATCACAAGCTTTAGTTTAATCGATTTAGGCCTTCATAGCTATGTAAGCCCTTTCCCTACTCTTAGATATTAACTATGAAGTTAAATGTTCATGTAGAAAGTTTGGCTTTGATCATTGAGAATGATGCATGCTAACATGTTATGCAAGTTTATGAAGTCATTATCTTGATCTTATAAGCAAAAAGCTACAAACTTTATGTTGAAATGTTGCATTATGCAACATGAGAACCTTCATAATCTTCTTGTCAACTTGCATATGAAATCATAACCCTTATATGATGATATATGCGAGTTACTAGTCATCATTCTATGTCTTTAGTCACCATGATTCGTTTATGTGCCAAGTTTGGGTTTATGCATGTTTTTGAGGTGTAAGAATGTAACATGCAAGCTAATGAACACATTTGTGCCTCATTTGCCACCATGATTAACTTGTGGCTTAATAACCATTTTTGTCATTCCTTTGCCAAGTCTCTTCTTTTAATCCATTACGTTGTTGCGAATGTATATGCGAGCTTAAAAGCGTTGGGTTATGTTATGGGTAATTTCTAATGACATGAAAATACAACTTGAAAACATGGCTTGAAATATAACATGGAAGTTGACATGTAAGTATGCATAAAAACATAAGCTTGGGAATTTACCTATTAATTTAGGTCTACCCTTTGGGAATTTACCTATTAAGTTAGGTCTACCCAAATGCTTGAAAAACTTGTAACATGTTTTGGAAACATGATGAACATGACACTTAGATAATATAAGTGTAGCCAACTCGAGGTTGGGTTGAGTTTGCAACGTAAAACTACCCGGAACCGACCGGCCTAACTAGTAGTTGCAAACAATAGGACCCAATGTGAGAAGTTGGTCATGTTGTGCTTGAACCCGAGGTTAGACCAAGTTGTGGTATAAAGCTACCCGGAACCGACCGGCTTAACTAGTAACCACAACAAAGTCTAATGTGAGAGGTTGGGGTGCATTAAGTAATTAATGTCACATGATAGGGTTAAGTTAATTTGATTAATAACTCTTAACCAAATATGACATGAATAAAGGGGTTAAGTAAATTGGTTAGGCTAATGATACTTAACAAAACATGACAAGGTTGGGTAGGTTAAGTGATTTGATTTGCCTAATGACGCTTAACCATTTTTATACGACTAGTGGACGGGGATTGAGTTAACCAACACTTAATCAATCCAACATGATAATTTGGAAAGGTTAAGTAAGTTTTCTTAATGACACTTAACCATACAAGATGATTAGGGGATGGGGTTAAGTAATTTGCACCTAACTAATCCGACACGGTAATTAGATGGGGTTAAGTAATCCACACTTAACTAATCTAAACACGGTAATTCGATGGGGTTAAGTTAAACACTTAACCAATTTAAACTCGGTAATTCAATGAGGTTAAGTAACCAATAATTAACCAACTTAACGTGATAATTTAATGGGGTTAAGCAACTTATACTTAACCAATTATACATGATGATTTGATGGGGTTAAGTAACTTACACTTAACCAATCTAATACGCGGACCTGATAAGGTTAAGTCACAAGACCTTTTTAGAATATACTTAACCATCGTAGTACGATTAGAGGATGGGGTTAATCCAACCTATACTTAACCAATCCAACTCGATAATTTGATAGGATTAAGATAATCTATACTTAATCGATCTAGCAAGATAATCCGATAGGATTAAGGTAAGCTAGTACTTGACCAATTTGACTTGATAGGGTTAAGTCATGAGCCTCTGGGTACACTTAACCAACTTGTGGGACTAAGTCTTGAACTTAAATACTTAGCCAATCTTTGACGTGATTCGTGGGCGGGTTAAGTCATGGACTTGAATGATAACACTTAACCCAATAGACAAACCCTAGCTAGAAGAACTAGGTAGAAAACCGTGGTTAGTCAAGGATAACGGGAGAGGAAGCTAAGTGGTAAACCTTAGTTAAGGGTAACTAAGTAATAATTCTTAGCTAAGGACATAGGACTAATTCTCAAAACGATGAGTAACCTGATACGGTAGGTCATCGCTTAGTATACGAGGGGGAGCAAGTTATCTGACTTGGATAAAAGCTCCAGCGCACTGGGTGCCGAAGTGGAAGCTTCGGGGGACGTGAGGATATTCTTGGGATCCCTCTGTGGGCTGCCAGGTAATTATACTAGGCCCATGAGAGGTTAAGGTCTGCGTTAGAAGGACCAAGAGTATGCCTTGGTTGCTATGCGAGCAACCTAAAGACTGGGATGGATTAGCGTGGAGTCGACGATTCTTATTTTTGCCCTGGATAGCGCATCGCCGACTACCTACCATCTTTAGTCAATCGTGTACGTGCGGAAAGGCAGGGAACCCCCAACAGACCATGTGCTTGCTATCGAGTCATGGGTGAGGTTGGCCCGTAGGAAAGTGGGCTATAGTGGGGCCGTGGAGTGGTTCTTATACATGATTTTTCTTGGATTGCCTTTCAGTAGTTGAGGGAGGGGTCACGTGGGACCATAGCCACGGGTACAAAAACAGACCTTGATATCTGCATCGGCAGACGATTTAAAGCTCCCGACCGAGTTCCGTATTTCTTGATTTGCCCTGGCACGGAACTCGGATGGCACATTGGGGAACATGTGCATCTAGACATGGAAAACGATTCACGATACATACGTGGGATCAAGGGCGCGGTTGACGGGTGGCGTAATCCCTAGTAGTCCTAGGTGGCCAAAACCCAAACCGAGACACAGAAACGTTCATTAGGTAGCATAATCCCTAGCAGTCCTAGGTGGCATAAATCCTAAGTGGACGCGCGATAGTTCATGGTAAGGAAACACAACTAGATCAAGGGTTGCAGTCCAAAACAACTTCAAGGATAAACCGTTTACATGGGAAAGCCCGTACAACCTATGGCAAAGAACTGAACTTATACATGGAAAGAAACATATGAGTAACCTATATATGCGGCATATTAGGTTGTCAGGGACCATTACACGACTTCTGAGTAAGGGTCA
The DNA here is from genome assembly GCA_030737875.1 of Allium sativum. Classification (NCBI taxonomy): domain Eukaryota; kingdom Viridiplantae; phylum Streptophyta; class Magnoliopsida; order Asparagales; family Amaryllidaceae; genus Allium; species Allium sativum. The sequence goes on along the minus strand of CM060913.1, from coordinate 142,388,050 downwards.
TTCACGGATAACACGTAATACAGTTGGGATACTAGTACGGTAGTTGCAGAGCAGATATACAGGATAGATACCATGGGACGTTATACGTGATAGATATCTTGGAATATTATACTTGATAGGAACCTGACGATGTGATACCTTGTTTTGTCTTGACATCGTAATTTATCATGACATCTTAGTTTATCTGAGTTCAGTAGTTCATCCTGTTATTTTGATTTAGCTTACCTATCTTGTTATCATGCTTATGTTCATCTCAGTTTCTCATGTCAGTTAACTTTACTAGTTTTTATACTAATAGTAGATAGGGCTTACTCAGTCTTTTTGACTGACCCGTTTTGTTTCGCCTCTTTTCTTCCGTTCCCCCCCCAGGTTACAGGGAGGAAACACTGCTGTTTAGTTCGGACTTCTTCTGCTTGAAGGTCATCATGGATGGCTTGGACTTTTCCTGGCTATGGCTACTTTATTGTTTTTATTTGGGGAATAATTTATGAAAAAGTCTTTATGCTTCTTTACTATTGCAAAACAGGTTTTGATGTACTCTGATGTAAAATGCTTTAGACCTTATGTATTCATGTTTATGAAAGTTCGATTTTACTTCCGCTATTTTATATGTTCTGTCTTGTGATATTTCTGTGCATGTTTACCAATAATGCCCCTCTAAAGCTAGTGCATTCCTTTGCGAGTGACCCTAGCGGAGGCGGGGTGTTACAAGGATGGCTTCAAAAGAATAAGGGACTAGTTGTACCCAACGTAGATGGACTGAGAAATGAAGTGCTTAGAGCATATCATCACTCGAAATTGACCAACATCCCAGTGGTAACAAGATGTATTGAGACATGGATCAGACCTCCCACTGGGAAAGGATTAATAGGGACGTTGGGAAGTTTATGTCCAAATGCATGAATTGCCAGTTAGTTAAAGCTGAGCAAAGGAAGCCTAATGGTTTGTCATAACCGTTGGAAACAAGTCTCAAATGGATTATATTGATAGTTTACCAAGGACTAGGTCAGGTCATGATTGTATTTGAGTGAATTGTATATTAGAAAATGAAGGCTACCCAAGATAGGCAAAAGACTTATCTCGATAAGAGACGAAGAGATTTGGAATTCTTCATTAACGACTTGGTGTTCGTCAAGATCTCTCCATTGAGAATGTGATTCGGATTGGTTGGAGAGGTAAGTTAGCACCAAGATTTGTTGGTCCATTCCCAGTCCTTGAGCAAGTTGGGAATTTGGCGTATGAAGTAGAGCTACCTGACAAGATGGCGGGAGTTCACAACGCATTTCATGTTTCCCAGTTAAGGAAGTTTGTGCAAGACCCTAATGTGGCTATTTCACCAGATCAGTTGGACGATATCGAGATTGAATCCGAGGCAGTTGATAACCGCAAGCTTATGCGTATTGTTGGGAACGATACGAAGCAGCTTCGAGGGAAGGCGGTGAAACTAGTCAAAGTCCAGTGGGGGTGAGAATGAAAAAGACTGTACTTGGGAAACAGAGGAGGATATAAGGAAGAAGTATCCAGAACTCTTTGCCTGGTAAGGTTTTGATAGTGATAGTTTCTTCCCTTGTTAGTAAACTGCATGCTACTACTTGTTTTGCATATTGATTGTTGTTTTATGGTTGATAGGCATGCGGGAACCTTTGTGTGTTTTGGTTAGGGAATTTTGAGGGCGAAATTTCTTAAGGGGGGAGAATGTAACAACCCGCATTCTACGCATCGAAGGATCGTAGAATATTTATTTCTTTCTCATACGAAGTCGTATGGTCATGTAGAGTTGGGGGATGACTATTGGGGTTATTTCTCATGTTCATGATTTTTGTCAATTTTTAAATGACCATTTTGCCCCTGGCTGATCTTGTTTCGTCCATAACTTTTGATTGAAAAGGAAATTTGACCTGAAACCAATTCCATTAGATTCGTTTGATGGTTTACCTTTCCGTAGAGTGGTCCCATGGAAAAAACGGACTTACCGTTTAGGAGATATGGCTGAAATAAGGTTTGGAAGGTGAAAAACTGCTTAACCGGGCCAAATAGGGTGATTAGTGAATGGGCCCATAACCCATTTCGGGATTAGGGTTATGGGGAGGCTGAAATGAGTTTGGGTTTCATTTCATTTCAGTTTTCTAGCCTCCACTTACCTCTAAGAAACCCTAAAAATGGCCTCCAACCTCTAAATCACCTCCAAATCATCTTCTAATCAAGGATTAAGCTTAGCAACATCAAATCAAGGGAGATCTACACCAAATCAACGTCACATACATGTTTAGCATCGGGATTCGCACTAAATCATATATTTGATTCAGATCTAAGTTTTGTTTGTGGCTAAAGTGAGTGATTTGCATAGTTCCTCACTAATTATGGCTAATTAAGGGTAATTAGTGTTAATTAGCGAATTTAAACATGATAAAATTCTGGAAAAATATTTATAAAATTCGAAATGATGATTTAGACCTCTGATATGAATTTGGGTTAATTTGGTTAAGTTTTGCTAATCATATCATTAGTTTCACCTAAACATGCTTAAGAGGAAATATGGGGTTTTGGGTAGGTTTGATCCATTTTAACCTATCATATTGATATTTTGGTGTTTGAGGTCACTTCTATGTGTTTCTATGACTGTATGGTATGCTTTGTGATTGATTACAATAGTTAGAATGGTCGAAAACATCGTCGAATGGCGTAAAACACTCGTTGGAAAAGTTTCAGGAAAGGTGCAGGTTTTGAACCGGATCGGATCGGATATGGGGGCTCGGGTCGGATAAGTGAACTGGGCAAGGGATTCGATCGGATCGGAACTTGGCACTTGAGAAACTTGGCAAAAAGGAAGGCCATGCTAGTTGAACTGGGATCGGATCGGCTAAAGGAGGGGGATCAGATCGGAGTGAACGAAGGACGAGGGGAGCCGATCGAAGTGAAGGAAGAACGAGGGCGCCTGATCGGAAGCAAGAACAGGGGATCGGACCGGAAATGACTGCCGGAGTACTCGAGCTATGAAGATCCGAACCAAACGTAATTACTCCCACGACCCAAACAGAAGAGACTGAATCGATGAAGCAAACTGATGGAGCAAAAGGGAACCCGAACCGAACCAATACGACGTGAAGGACCCGAACCGAACCAATGGCAAGGAGGAATCCGAACCGATCCAGTATTGACCAATAACCCGAGATGCAAAGGTAGTCCAAATAGAAGTTAGAGCTCAGGATCCAATTGGGAACCAATGAGTTCACTTCGTTATTGGACTTTGCTACGGGACGTGTGCAAAAGGGGTTGTCGGTATTCATAACTTTGGTTCACCACTGAGAGATGGATAGTGGGCTTGTAGTGATAGTTACACGGGATTGGATTCCGTCATGGCCCAGAGTATTAGGTGGCCAAAGTAGTGGATATCGTATACTTTACGCACCGAGTGAGAGATGTGAGTACGGTTGTTATGCTTGATCGTTTGACATCACTATGACATGCACACCCCCATCCCCGTTACCTTTACACCATTTGAAATGACACCTTAGAGTGTTGTACAGTATGTAGTGCTAACTCATTGGTTGCAGGTCCAGGTTCAGGTATGTTTTAGTCTACCTGTTATTGTTCTGTTTAGATGCTTATCGCTCATACCAGGCTTTATGTCTGACCCAGAGTTTTATATCTCCACTTATTACTCTGGGTGCTCACACGAGCAAACTAGAGACAGGTTAGCTGGTGATGCGCGAGTAGCTGATTCGGAGGCGAGCAGGAGGCTTTCACGTATGATATATAGATATTCTCCCTATGTCGTTAGTGGTCGCTACTTGGGCATTAGTAGTGTACCTCCTTTATCTTGCTTTTGTTGTTTTTGAGACAATTTGAAAAGTTGTAATAATGTTAGCTTTGGATCAAAAGCTGTACTTGGATTTTCCGCTGCTATGTTAGCTTATTTTCAGCTTATGCACTGTCTCACCTGTTTTATGTCAAGTATGTTGTTATTATATTTTGTTCCGTGCGCTGTGAGACATTTTACAGGTTCCTTGTTAGTTCATTTCCTTCTTCCCTTTTCTTTTGACGATCTGTCCCGTGCTGACTGGACATGTGTACAGCGCACTTTTGGAGTAAATGTCTATTGGTGCGGGGCGGGCCATCACACGATTGGTAACTATCAACACACAACCTCTAAGGGTGTTAAGCAAGAGAATAAATTCTCCGCCACTAACGGTTGTATATTAATAGAAAGCAATTTACATAGAACGAAATTCAACGTCAGATACACTGTGACGACCCCAAACCCCGTACTGACGGTGGCAAGGGTAATCTTTGGAATATAACACATAAACAGATAATAGCAGAGCAGAATTAAATAAATACACCAAATAATGTACAATAGAATACACTGGATAAATATAATCATCAGAGTTACATAGTATACAGGATCATAGTTAGTACGAATACAGTTCAGCTATACATAAATGTCTACAGCGGAAAACAAACATAATATGTACAATAGGAGCTGAACAACATAAAAAGAGATAAATGATAGAATCCATCTTCAGCTCCAGCTTTCGAGAAAGAGCCTCCTAAAACCTGAAGACAAGGCTGCCTGTGTAGAAATAAGGGCACCCGAGTTTGCAAGTGAAACAAACTACGAGTCAGTCATGGGACTGGTATGAGAAATCTACTTAACACATTTTATAATATGGCTAATCACAGGACCACGCCACTTTCGCAGAACGGGTTTACTCCATTGGATTGCCAATGCTTTAAAACAAGTAAATCTTTTAAACTTTCAATGCGTTTTACAAAAATGAAGCCATTATAAGACTTAGCTCCTATCACACGATGCAACGCAAACCGGAGGATAGAGTTTTACCTTATAATGGCCAAAATATGCTTGATACGAATAAAACAAAAGCATTTGATATTATTACTAGTGTTTATATGTTTCAAAAACAATTTCAATCATAACTATCAATCATAGACGGCATGGGTACCATATATCATGTCGCCATATATAGGTATACAATCAAAACCGCAAATTCACATATTTGGAAATTGGATTTCCGTCATGAACAAAGGCAAAAGATAGTCCTTACCGAATTCGAGACTGTCTAGCCCGAGCCTCAGTCAAGCCTTTGGAGCGACAGGGCCGGTCCACCGATATGGATTAAAATTCCTGAACACTGTGTTTCCCCGCCCTTTGGGGCGTAACTGAGCCAATGAATGACTCCATCGGTCTCGGATCGACCGATATATCCGAGGCGTCTCGCAACAGCAACAACCACACAGGTGAAAATAATATGAATGTCAGCCAGTTTGAGCACTGACACCACCTCTAGCTAGAAAGAAACGCATGTCCTACCTGAGGTCCTCTCCCATTTCTAGTTCATACCAGGGTGTGAGGCTTGCGAATTCACGTTATACACAAAGCTACGCCACATAGGCGGTGCTTTGATTATCAACAACAAGACTTTGCTTTTCAACAGAAGCCTTGATCACTGCATCTTAGCATGCCACACGAGCAATTCACACCATGCAACTGATGGCTATTAATCACGCAGAATGAATTCCAATGTCAGACACACATTCCATTTACAAGTCCGTTCTGGGTCTGAACGAAACCGGAGGCACTATATACCTCGCATACCCATCGATCTCCACGTACGTCTGGACGATCACCACTCATTATCCATATTTCGGGATGCCTCCCAATCAGGACATCAGTTACCATCCAACCGAGGTGAAGATGTTTGGTCTTCAACCACCGTCTTCATCTTCGACTTCTTATCGTCGATTCAGTTATTCAGAATGGGATAAACCCGGTCTTTCTGAGCAACTCGCGTATATAATAAACAAGTGCTACACAAACACAACATATGCCTTATTCCAATTCATCAGTCACTAACCATAAATCAGTAAGAGAACGATTTCCCAAATATTAACCCCGAAGGCCGAAACCAACATCAGATCAAAACCCAGAAAACCATTCGACTTAGCTAACCTTTAGTTAGTTTCAAAATTTTGAATTCCATATCGTTTATAATATTTTATAACGATTTGTCACTATTTTTATTCATTTATTTATAGACAATTCATTAAAACGACGCTTCGGGCCATAACGCGGTCGTGGCGCTGTTTTTCTTCAGATTTGATTTACACATATCTGGAAATCTAACCGTTGGATCTTCACAAATTTTATATCATTAGAAAGATCTTTTCCAAACGAATCCAACGGTTCCAATTTTGGGAAAATCCGACAGTCGGATCTCCCGGTACACTCGTTTGAAGTTTCGATTTCAAAATACGAGCTACAGCGTCGTTATTCGATTTAATTATATATATATATATATATATATATATAATCGATTCTGGTGCTGTTTTTCTTCAGATTTGAATTAAACATTTCAGACAATCCAACCGTTGGATCTTCACAAAGTGGGTGTCGTTGGAAAGATATTTCCAAGGCGAACCCAACGGTTTCGGTTTCGGGAAAATTCGACGGTCGGATCTCCCGCACTAATCATTTGAAATCACGGTTTCAAAACACGAACTGCAGCTTCGTTATTCGATATATTTTAATTATATTTATATATCTATATAAATATAATCGATTCTTCGATTTCAAAACTATTTTCTTTTCATACATTTGATAAAAATGATATTTTTATCCAACCGACATTTATTTCGACACTTCACTATTTTTAATAATTCATGCACATAATAAAAATGTGATTTTTATTTCAAAACAATTTATTTCAAAACACGACTATTTTATATAGTTCATATAGATGATAAAAATATGATTTTTATTATAAAACAATTTATTTCAAAACATGACTATTTTATATAGTTCATATAGATGATAAAAAAATGATTTTTAGTATAAAACAATTTATTTCAAAACACGACTATTTTATATAGTTCATATAGATGATAAACATATGATTTTGATTATAAAACAATTTATTTCAAAACACGACTATTTTATATAGTTCATATAGATGATAAAATATTATTTTTATTATAAAACAATTTATTTCAAAACACGAATACCATTCAACACATGAATTTCTATTCAACGAATGAATTTCTATTCAACACATGAATGTTTTCTATAGTTCGTATATATAAATTAAAAATGCGATTTTTATTGTTAAAACAATTTATTTAAAACACGAATACCATTCAACACATGAATTTCTATTCAACACATGAATGTTTTCTATAGTTCGTATATATAAAATAAAAATGTGATTTTTATTGTTAAAACAATTTATTTAAAACACGAATACTATTCAACACATGAATTTCTATTCAACACATGAATGTTTTCTATAGTTCGTATATATAAAATGAAAATGTGATTTTTATTGTTAAAACAATTTATTTAAAACACGGATACCATTCAACACATGAATTTCTATTCAACACATGAATATTTTCTATAGTTCGTATATATAAAATAAAAATGTGATTTTCATTGTTAAAACAATTTATTTAAAACACGAATACCATTCAACACATGAATTTCTATTCAACGAATGAATTTCTATTCAACACATGAAGGTAGTTTCAACACATGAAAATAATTCTAACACATGAATATTATTCAAAATTTCGGCAGCATAACGGCATGGTAGTTAAAACCGGGGCCTTCCGTAGTACGGCTCCTCGCTCTACCTTAAAGCCTTGCAGTTTTTGACAATGGGGATTTCATGCATCTAGTTCACACGCAGTCGGCATGTATATTTTTCTTTTCCACAAACTAATCCTATGTGGTTTCAACCAAATAATTCTCAACCACAAACGGGTATTTTTCAACCCCAATCAATCAATTTCAGCCACAAACAATTCTAATCAACCATTCGCTATCAACCAATTTTCACACCAATCACAACAATAAATATCGTCCATGGTTTATGGACGAGGGGCGTATATATATATATATATATATATATATATATATATATTCATATTTATATAAGTATATTTCACTTCTATTTCAACACATATATAATTTTTACAACGTATATATAACTTATACATCGAACGTACAACTTATGCAACACTTATACATGAGGTGTACAATGCTTATATAACTCATACATTGACTATATAATTTATATATCATTGTTTTCCATATCGTTTATAATTCAGAAATCTCACATTGGGTTCCACTCCACCAAAAATAGCAGAAGGCTCAGAAAAATATGCGGTCTCTTCTAGAATATAGAAGACATCCACACGAGTCCATTGTCTCTTGTTTCACTGAATTTCGTCAACAAATGAAAAAGATATGATTTTTACAGTGAAGTCAAAAACCGTAGCACTTTAAAGTGCTATAATATCATTTAATTAAAATCAGCCGTTACATTTCTTTCGATGTTCAAAACTAGGTTTAGCTTTTTCGATTAATCCATGAAGCTATAGCCCGATCAGATTATACAGCGTCGAAGGGCTCCAAGAGAGCTTCCTTGCGCCAACTGTCTCGTCCAGCTTGACGGCGAATCCAGCTCACGGCGAAGGCGCGAACTGATGAACTTTGGGGCGTTGGATCTCTGAATTTATATCAACGAAAAAATCGAAACCAGGTATGGATTTGAAGCTCGTCTCGAGCTCTTCAAAATCTTCAACTGGATCGAAGGCTATTGATGAGTGGATTGAGAGGAATTGAGGAGAGAAGGAAAGGATGTGTTTCCGCCGTGCGTCGAGCTGATACGGGGAGAGACAACGTGGATTTGTCCCGATATGATTGGGCCAGGGATTTTTTTATATTTATATATTTTAATAATCCGAAAATACCCCTTGTCACACACGAACCCCAATCCAAACCCAACGACTGTCGTCCCTAGCTAAATACCCCCATTCCGAACACAATGGGATATGTTTCGAAGGGTCATTCGACTGTTTCATTCAGTTTTCCTTCAAATTAAAATATAAAACATTCAATATTTAATTTGAACGTACATTTCAATTTGTCGGGGCCACATATTGATTCTAAAAATTCCCGAAAAATAAATCTAGCTATGTTTTGACGATACGGTCCCAACAAAACTAGTTTCGTCGAATTCTGAGACTGTTTGAAAAATGTCCCTTTTCTGGTCGATCCAATTTAATAGAAATCGACCAAACACATTTTCCTTTGCCACGCTCACATAGTAGCTTCAAAAATTATGAAATTTGAAACCCAACAATAATTTGACATCCCGGATCCAAAAAAAGTGGTTTCGTCGAATTCTGAGGTCATTTGCAAAATGGCCATTTTCACGGGCTATATAAACTCTATAGCGACCTTTCTAAAAATTTATTTAGCTATAACTTTTGCTTCCCACTATGAAACTTCGATTTTTCATATTCGTTAGAAAGATATTCACTAACAGAATTAAATATTTTTGGTTTCACTAAAATTCATTTTATTTTGCACCCGGTACAGTCAGTCAAAGTTTGAATTCAAAATTTGAAACTACCGCGCCATTTCAGGCCTTGTTTATAATTAGAATTAATTATATTTATTTTCAAATGTCGATTCAAACTTACTTTTCGTCGTTATTATTTAAAATCCACTAAAATAGCCAAATTAAAATTTTCAAACTAGTTCATATTTTCCGGGTTGTTACACACACATCCATTTACAAGTCCGTTCTGGGTCTGAACGGAACTGGAGGCACCTTATACCTTGCATATCCGAATGATCAACAATACGTCCGGGCAACTACCACTGAAACCTTTTCAAGGCAGCAACTCCAATCAAAGGCATCAGTATTTCTCATCCATTCGATGTGAAGATCGGCAGTCTTCAACCACCGTCTTCATCTTCGACTTTTAATCGTCGTAGTAATTATTCAGAATGGGTTAAACCCGGTCATTCCGAATAACTCGCGTATTTTTATAATTAAAAATCAAGTGTTAGGGATACATCCAACGCCTCTTTCCAATTCAGAATATTCTTTAAATAAAATATTCATATTATTAGGGAAAGGTTCCCATTAATTTTATCAAAGATAAAATCTTTTAAATTTATTCTTAAATCTTATTTTCAAAGATTTGTTAAAATTCCAATTCAGTTTTAAGATCAAAAATCACTACTTTACAATTATTCCAATTTAAGGAATAAATCTTATTTTTAACTGGGTTAAAGAATCGATGTCATTTAAAAACATTGTTCATGATAAACCCAAAATCATTTTCCAATAAATAAATATAAATTGAAATACCAATAATCTTAGTTAAAAGATTTATTCTTTATTTAAAATAAATTCTTTGTTTAAAAAATATTCTTTATATAAAAGATATTCTGAATCGGAAAGCGACTCAATCATCTACCACATAACTTTGGTTATATGGATTTCATACATCGTATGTAAATGACAATAATAATGAATAATCATCAAACCATCCATTCAACATCCAAAGTGAAGTTTCCAACTATGTGAGCATTAAAATGAAATAATAACGCTCATCGCAGCCTGTCAATCTATCGATTGACATGTGGATAAATATTGGGACTAGTGTATATCAATTATCATCCCAATACCCGTATGGGGTTTTCAGCCAACAACAGTACATATAAATAATTATTTGGTTAATTAATTTAACCAATTTTGATACTACCAACATGTTGATAATGATGGACAAAATGATTTTTTATTCCTAATGTCGAAATAAATTAAATTTGACTTGCATAATTTCTTTTACATTTCTATTATATAATAGAATGTAATTTATTTATATGACATTAAAAAGGATAATTTCATTATACTTAATTTGTATGTAATTATTCTTAACGTAAAAGAAATAATCTCATTTGTATATATTTTAAGGTATAACTCAACACATAAAATGTTTATTTTAAATTGCATACAAATTCTAATGTGTGCATTAACATATAAAGATGTCGTTTTATCTCACCCATACATTCTAATCTATGTTTAGACAAAAAATATGATTTTTATATTTGAATATAAGTTCCAATGCAAGTTTGCAAATAAAAATGATTTTTATATTTGCATATAAATTCTATTTGTGTTTAACTCTTTTAGTTGACAAAAATGTAAGTTTTGTTTTAATTCAAATCTAATTAACAAAAGGTAATTTTTGTTTCAACTATTATATTTTTAACAGAGATGATTATTTTGGTTCAACTAAGCTATTTGTCCAAAATAGGTATTTTGATTCAACTAGTCTACTTTGACAAAACTATATATATTGACAAAAAATATGGTTTGCTACAACTAATCTATTTTGACAAAAATGAATATTTTGACAAAATAAATATTTTGACTTAACTACTCTATTTCAACAAAACAACAAAGATGAAAACTTTGGTTTGTTGACAACAAACAAATATAAGTGATGAGTTTGTTTTGTTGACAAAGTGATGATGTATTGTTTTAGCCATTACAGTTTGACAAAAGTGACAAAATGTAATTCAACTATTGTAAATTGGCAATGGTGAATGTTTCTGCTTCATTCTTTTAAGCAACACAAAAATGGATAATTTGCCTCATTCCTCTAAAATGACAAAAATGAATACATTTGTCTTAACCTTTTTTAAATGAAAATTAAATAATTTTGTCTCATTCTGTTTAAATGATAAAAATGTATCTGTTTGTATGCAACAAAAGGACAAATAAACCTTATCTATCTATTACTCTTTTTATTTTAGCTAAGATAACACTAAAAGTATATCTTTTTAATTCTAATTTTTTTGTTATAATCTATGATGAAAACAAAAACATTTTATTTAATTTAACAAGAATACAACAAAGATGAATTCATATTATCATAATCTTTTTATTTGCTCTAGTTTTAAAGTAAAAATGATATTTTAAATCCTATTCTTTTAACTATATCTAAATTGTAATAAAAGTGTAACTTCCTAAACTATGCTTTTTATTTGCATCTAAAATGCAAATAAAAATGTAATATTTTAACTTATGATTTATTTGCATCAAAGAATGCAAATAAAAATACAACTTCTAATTCAATATTTTATTTGCATCTAAAATTGCAAATAAAAAACACAACTTATGATTCAATATTTTATTTGCATCTAAAATTGCAAATAAAAATGCAACTTCTAATTCAATATTTTATCTGCATCAAGGAATGCAAATAAATATGCAACTTTTAATTCAATAGTTTATTTGCACTAAAGAATGCAAATATAAATTCAACTTTTAAATGAAAGCATATTCATAAAAAGTAATCTTTTAAATTTTAATCTTTTGATTTTAACAGATTATCCATAAAAATGTAATCTTAAATGTTTGATCTTTTTATTTAAACTAACTATATTAAAAATATAGTCTTTTACTTTTATTCTTCTTATTGTGACAAATATACAATAAAATTTTAATTTTTATTTTACTCACATGTCTGCCAAAAATGTTATTTTTATGTAATCCTCTTTAATGTAATCATCTTACAAAATGAAATGTTTATTTCGATGTAACAATCTTACAAAGATGACAGTTTTAAATAAAATGATCTAAATGACATTATGTACCAAAAATGACATTTTATTCTTATCAAACATTTCAAACAAAATGTTATTTTATTCCAATCAAACATTTCATACAAAGATAAAAAGGTGACCTTTATTATTAATCTAATGTTTTGTTTGCATCTAAAATTGCAAATGAAAATATGATTTTAATTCTAATATTTTGTTTGCATCTAGAATTGCAAACAAAAATATGATTTTATATTTCAAAGTACATTACATAAAAGGATGCAAATAATAGAACATTTTATATTCCTATGTATATTTGCATAAAAGAATGCAAATAAAAGAACATTTTATATTCTCTAAATATATTTGCATAAAAGAATGCAAATAAAAGAACTTTTATTTCAATGTATATTTGCATCAAGTGATGCAAATAAAAGCACAATTTATATTTCTAAATATATTTGCATAAGAGAATGCAAATAAAAGAACATTTTATATTTCAATGTATTCTAACAACATATAAAAGAGTATTTGGTATGTATACATTTTTCTATGTAATCTAAGGACATTTAAAGAGTATTTTATTTGTTTATACTTCCCTATGTGTTCTAATAACAAATAAAAGAGTATTTTGTATATATACATTTTCCTATATAAACTAATGACATATAAAGTAGTATTTTATATGTATACACTTTCCTATATAATCTATGACATTTAAAGGAGTATTTTATATGTATACACTTTCCTATATAATCTAGTGACATTTAAAGGAGTATTTTATATGTGTACACTTTCCTATATAATCTAATGACATTTAAAATAAATGACATTAATTATTTTTAACATGACTGACTAATTCATCTCACATAAATGACAACCTCATTCTACAATAAATGACAAATTCATTTTAACATATGTGACAAATTTCATCTTAGCATAAATGACGTTTTTATTTCAAAAATGTAATTTCAATTTTAATGGGACATTTCATTCAAAAAGGTGATTTCTATTTTAATGTATGTTTTCTGTTCAAATATGATATGTTAAAACAGAAATGTTAATTTATTCTAATCTTTTTATTTAAATCAAACATGAAAATAAAAATATTGATTTTATTTTATACTTCAAATTTTGACACACATGAATAATTTACATTCTATATATACAACAAAAGTATAGTTTTTATTGTATATACTAAATCCTATCAAGCATGAATGCACAATCCAATTTGATGATTTATCGCAATCACATAAGAAATCAACACTGCACCAATTATACATACAACATCAACATGAAATAAGTATACATTTCACATCGAAATAAATAATTAAATTTAAATTTTATAAATAGAAATCTCACCAAGCTTTTAATTCAGAATAATTCAGACCTAAAATTTGGTCGAAATTTGATCTGCTCTGTTTCTGACCTAGTCAACTTCATAATGTAGATCTGATTCATACGAGTTGAACGCTTTCAGTTTCGGTTGATTCTGATCCAGTTTTCCAAAGTTATAGCCTTTTAAATATTAATTATATTAGTTAACAATTAAATATTATTTAATTAAAGTAGATTAGAGCATAAACCTTTCTTCCTCCTCAGACAAAGTAAGGCCGTTAGTTTTCACCTAAGCTTCAGAACTAGGTCTCCATTTCCACCGTTGTCCGTTCAACTTCGTCTCGATCAGGATACGCCACGCCGGAGAGCTACGGGAGGTGCACAAAGGAGGCCCACTCAGGTGTAGCTCGGCCGAGCCTAGGGGAAGGATGCCGGTGGTCATAGGCTGGGTTCAGGGGTCAGAGTCCCCACGTACGGGCCACCAGGGATTGATCAAGTCATATATAAATAAAGAGCAAGGAAGCCTCTTCGATATTTTCTAAAGGATTGGATCTAATTTACTATGGATTGGAAGAATTTGAGGAGGGAAGTCGGTGGGTTTCTGGCCATGGATTAGAAGGGGCGGCGGCTACAATAAGATGGATTAGGGTTAGAGGAAGATGATGTGTATTTTTATATTATTTTAATGTTAATTTTGCAATTAAATCCATAAGCTTTAAACCAAACCAATTTCAGTTCAACTGGAGTCTAACCCACCCAATAGCCCCCGTTCCGGATCCAACGGGCTAGGTCCCGTCATCCCAAATCTCTGTCTATGGCCTAAATTATTTAATTTAAAATTCAAATCTTTTATTTAATTAATTCAATCTTACATTTAAATTCACCGGGGCCACATACGATCTCTAAAAATTACAGAAAAATATATTTAGCTTTGTTTTGACGATATGGTTCTAATAAGATCAAATTCGTCGAATTCTGATACCATTTGAAAAATGGCCATTTTCAAGTTGATTAAATTTGACTGAAATTGACAAAACACGTTTTCTTTTGCCACGCTCACATATTAATTTGGAAAATTATGAAAATTGAAACCTAGCAGTAATTTGACATTCCGGTTCTGTGGTTTCATCGAAAACGGAGGTTGTTCGAAAAATGACTATTTTTAATATTAAAAAAAAATATAAATTCTACAGCGACTATTCTGAAATTTAAACTAGGCATAACTTTTGATTCCTGCTAGAAAATTTTGATTTTTAGGATTCGTTGGAAATATATTTTTAAATTGATTCTAATATTTTTGGTTTCACTAAAATCCGTTAAATTTTGAATCCGGTACATTCGGTCAAAGTTCAAGTTTGACTTTTCAAACTACCGTGCTATTTCTAACTCCTTTTATGATAAAATTAAAATTTTCGTTCTAACTTCGATTAAAATATATTTTCTCATCGTTACTATTTCAAATAAATTATTTTTACTAGTAAAATTTCTAAAATAAATTTTTTAAATTGGTTCAGAATTTGCGGGTTATTACAGTTGGGATCAGCAACCGTCTCCCGAAAAGGGACAGCATCGATGGATTAAAGAAGCGAAAGGAATTTCTCCAGATAGGTGATTATACACACTAATGGGAGAGACCCACATAGCCATGCTGCCTGCCCGATTTCTGTCATTTCCCGGTTGACGAGGCTTGAGGCTAGAATTTAACTTTTAAACATCTGGTTGTCATTCACTTTGAATGTCACATCATCAGATCTGCCAGATATCGCTAATTGACTTCCACAAAAATACTTTTAGTTGATAGGCTAAGAGAAAGGCCTTTCTCCGCCACCAATATGGTACATTTGAAGAAATCAACGTACGCGATCACTTTGGAAATACTCTGTCAGACATTCGTCCACACAAGTCATCCAGGAACAGGATGAACCAAAGGTACTCTCATACTGCATCCAATATAGGAATCACCCTATGGATCAGTAGCGAGAAGTCCTTGCACTCCGTAGATTCCAACCACGACAGAACCACAGTACATCTTTGGTTGCAGACCGAAGATGTAACACCACATAATTCTGTAACATTAAGTTTCACAGATTAAAGTATAAATAATTTTTAGAAGAAGAATTAAGGGAAGTGGGTTACGCCATTGCGTTCGTCTGGAAATTCTGCTTGAGATAGAGTCCGAATTTGCGTAAATCGGACCCCGTGTGAAGAAGTTATGGCCTTCAGAAGTTTCAAGAATTTAAATAAATAAAAACATATACAAAATTCGAATTCAAAACGCACACCCGGGTTGGGCGGGAAATTTCCCGCCAAGGACCCAGGTCGACCAGGGGGTCGACCTCCCCTGTTTTTCCAGATCTGGACTGCAATGATTTTGACCTATTCTTCACAGACCGGATGGCTTCTAGGGCGATCTAATGGCTCTAAAACACTCTCTACACATATAAAAGAATGCCTAGACCAAAGGTTTCTCCACATAAGTTCTTTGAGGCGTTTACATGCTGTTTCTCGCTATTCTAGCCTCCACCATTAAGATAAATCTTATTCTCCACTAAAACAAGTTATAGTTCTTCTTCAAATTGGAGATTCAAATCAAGAGAAAGCTTCAAGAAGGGAATCAAAGGCTAATTCAACGACTTTGAGCAACGTCATGCGAATCATAGCAAATCACCATAACGCTATCTTATTATCCTTTTCTAAACCGATCACTGTAAGTTCGATTATTCCTTAGATTTGAACGTGTAATTGGAATCGTGAATGTAATGAATCAAAATAAAGAACTGTACCAATTTGCAAGTTAATTATCTTTGATTCGTGCTTATGTCAAATCAAAAGTTATCTATGCCTTTGGATCTGATTTTCGACCATGACTATGAGACTTTTGCATAAGACTATGACTATGAGACTTTTGCCTAAGACTATGACTATAGAACTTTTGCCTAAGACTATGACTATGAAACTGTTGCCTATGAAGCTATTGCCTATGACTATGACTATGCCTATGACTATGAGACCTTTGTCTAAGACTATGGCCATGAACTGTTGCCTATGAAATTATTGCCTACGACTATAAACCATAACTATGAGACTATTGCCGATGACATTGATTAAGAAATTATTGTGATTAGTCGCCCATGACTATTGTGGTTAATTGCCTATGACTATTGTAGTTAGTTTCTTATGACTGTTCCCCTTTGTTACAATTAACCGATCATGTTGTACCTTGAAATGGCATTATGTTGGACTAAATCACCTATGCCTATTCGCTTGATTATGTGGATCTCATATTAGTGTGTATAGTTTATTCCTATTCACTATTATGTACATCGAACCTGTTGGAGCCATTATTTTTGCATGCCTAATCTTTTATATCAATTCTTGTTCTTATCCCCTATTCCTTTTGATTAGTGCCATTTCATGATTACATAGAAAACTTGTGAGATCATGTTATAGGTACGATTATGATGCGGGGATTAGGCGTAGCTTAATTAAGTTAATTTGTCATAACAAATATGTTGGCATAATCTAAATTTGCTATAATAATGAATGAATTTACATGCATATTAGACTTGGGCTTAAATTGATAAATTTAATTGGCCGTAAAGTGTGTAATTGGCGTGTAAACCAAGTTTTGGACATAAACGGCAAACTAGAATATTAAATCTAGTTTTGACATGAACCGTAAACTGGAATATTAATCTAGATTGGGTATTAATTGAAAAAGGGCAATATTAAATCTAAATTGGTATAAATTGCAAGTTGGGTTAATTGATTGGTAAATCAAGTTTTGGGCATAGAATATAAGTAAGTTAACTTGCATGACAGTTGAATATGATCTAGGCTAAATTGGTTTACGGAAAAATTTACATAAATAGTTAATATGTAAATTTAGTAAAAGATGAATATGCCTAACCCAAGGTTAGACTGAGTTGTGGTGTAAAACTTCCCGGAACCGACCGACACATCCAATGACGACAACAATATCTGTCTATTGTGGGTGGTTAGTGCATCAAGCCCGGAAAGACCCGAGGTTAGACTGAGTTGTGGTGTAAACCTGCCCGAATCCGACCGGCACATCCAGTGACCACAACAATATCTGTCTAATGTGGGTGGTTAGTGCATCAAGCCCGGAAAGATCTGAGGTTAGACTGAGTTGTGGCGTAAACCTGCCCGGAACTGACCGGCACATCCAGTAACCACAACAATATCTGTCTAATGTGAGTGGTTGGTGCTTTAATTAATAAATTAAGGCTCTTGAATAAATCAAGCTAGAAATGGCGAGGTTAAGTAATTAGGGAAACACTTAACCATAATAACATGTTAATTAGACAAGTGGGCGAGGTTAAGTAAATTTAGAACACTTAACCGTTATAACATGTTAATTAAGCAAATGATAGGAATAAATTAACTAAAGTAACACTTAACCAATATATAATGACATGTGTTGGGGTTAAGTAATACAAGAGGAAAACACTTAACCAATTATATAACACGATGTATGTGAAGGGTTAAGTTAACACGAGAGGGCAACACTTAACCAATATAACATGGTTTGAGGTAGGGTCAAGTTAACACCAGAAGGAAACCCTTAACCAACATGACTTGACGAGTGGGTGGGTTAAGTTAACTTGAATTGATTAATGATACTTGACCAATATAACTTGATGAACATTTGGGGTTAAGTTAAATGGGAATTACTTAACCAATATAACCTGATGAATTAACAGGGTTAAGTTAATAAATCACACTTAACCAATCCAACATGATAAGCAAAATAGGTTAAGTTAATTAGAACCACTTAACCAACACAACTTGACAAGTAGGAGGTTAAGTACACGTCGGGTAGGTGGGTAATATTAGTAAATATAGGCCCACAAAACTTAAACATTATACAAACATGCTTGGATCGATGGGAGGGTTAAGTACATCTCGTGTAGGTGGGTAATATCAGTACATATAGGCCCACAAACTTAACCTGCAACACCCCACATACGTTAGTGTCACTCACAAAGGGAATGCACTAAGTTCTGCGGAGCATTTAGGGTAAAATATGCAGATAAATTACAAGACAGACAGAAATTAAAACAACGGAAAATAAAACTTTGCTTTATTGATAAAATAGTTCGTGCAATGATTTCTTTGCAATATCAGAGTATCATCTGTCTTACAAAATAAAGAAGAATAAAACAACATTTATATTCCCCAAATTTAGCAAGAGCCAGCCATAGCATCTGAAAAGATAATCCAAGCAAAACTTCGACAAATCTTCAAGCTGGAAAAGAGTGACAGTCCAACTTAACCTGAGCTATACTATTCCCTCCTTTACTACCTTGGGGGGGGGGAACGGAAGAAAAGAAGACGAAAGAAAAATAGAGTCAGACATAAAGCTTGAGTAAGTTCAGTAACTTCTAGCATGTGAACATGGGAAAACAAAACGACATGAATTAACTGAATACAAGATAACACCATGATGATAGGGTTAGCAAGATTAGACAAGATTAACACAGGATATGCTAAGACAAGATAAACTAGATATGCTCTAGTACTTTCGCCGCTTCGCTATTTCCTTGTTATACTGGTTTCTATATCTCTGCACCGCCTAACTAGTGTCCCAACTAGTAACGATAACGTGATCCGAATCCCTGTAGTTTCCATTGCCTTCAGGCATACATTTATTATTTATTACCTAGATCTAATCTAGGGTTTTCTATCAAGTGCTTTCTAGATTTAACTAGAGGTTACGCTATCTGCTGAACGCTTCTCGGATTCAGGGTTTATGCCACGTAGTCCAACTAGGGATTATGCTACCTGTCGAACGATTCCCCCAAGTCTAGGACACACTACCTAGAGTGGTATATGTTCCTATATTTCCCCACGCATGTATCGCGAATCGTTATCGCTTGTCTAGATGCACATGTCCTATAATGTGCGACTCGAGTCCTGTGGCAGGGCAAATCAAGGAATACAGAACTCGGTCGGGAGCTTTCAGATATCTGCCGATGCATATGCTAAGGTCTATTTTTATTCTAGTGGCTATGGTCCCACTTTACCCCTCCCTCAACTAATGAAAGGCACACCTTGAAAAATGAGAACTATACGCCGGCCCCCGGTGCCCCACTATCCTATGGCCATCCTCACCCATAACTAGATAGCAAGTATATGGTCTTTTGGAGTTCTCCGCCTTTCTGCTTCACGTATCTCGATTGACTGAAGATGGATGGTAGACGACGAGTTGCTATCACAGGGCTACCGTTTTCTCGCCGAATCACGCCGGTTCATTCTAGTCTTTAGGTTGCCATATATTGCAACCAAGGCGTACCCCTAGTTCTTCTACGCATACCTTAACCTCTGTGAGCCCAGGAGGATCATCTGCAGCCTCACAGAAGGATACCAGGAGTACCCTCACGTCCCCTCGAAGCCTCGGGCTTCGTAACCCAATTCGTTGGAGCCTTCTTTTTAATCAGACGGACGTTCGCTCCTTCCCGTGTCATACTAAGAATTACTACTTAGTTCTGCTAACTAAGGTTTACCACTTAATTTCCCGAATCGTTGTTTTCTTAACTAAGGTTTACTACTTAGCTCCTTTTAACTAAGGTTTACTACTTAGTTCTCTTTCCCGTCAATTTGGATTGGTTAAGTGTCATTAGTCAATTCAAGCCAACTTAACCCTCTTCATTCATCCTGTTAAACTGGTTAAGTGTTATTAGTAATTCATGATGACTTAACCCTACCACAAACCAAGTTATATTGGTTAAGTATTTCTTATTACTTAACCCTACCCATTCATCCTGTATTGGTTAAGTGTTCCTTGCCCGTCTGTTTTAACTGACATGTTATTATTAATGGTTAAGTATTATCCCTTCATGTTTTAGACTTAACCCTATTCCTTTATCACAATCCGATGGTTAAGTGTTCAAGCTTACTTAACCCTACGGTTTAGCCCAACTAACATATCAGATTGTCCAAGTGTATTTACTTAACTCCAACCTCTAGTCTAGTTAACATGTTAATTTGGCTAAGTGTATTAACTTTACTTAACCTCACCTTCTAGTCTAGTTAACATGTTAATTTGGCTAAGTGTATTTACTTTACTTAAACCAACCTTCTAGTCTAGTTAACATGTTAATTTGGCTAAGTGTTTCCTTAGTTACTTAACCTCTACAAATCTTTTCTTGTTACCATGTGAAGTTGGTTAAGTGTCCCTATGGACTTAGCCCACCCATCCTAGCTTAACTGTGTTAAGTTGGTTAAGTGTTTCTATGGACTTAACCCTCCCATTCTAGCTTAACTGTGTTAAGAACCTAACCCCACCCACCGGTCTGGTTATCATGTTGAATCGGTTAAGTGTCTTAGTTGACTTAACCCTGCCATTCTTGTTCTAGCTTTAACTAAATAAATTAAAGCCGCTACCACTCACATTAGACAGATATTGTTGCGAATACTGGATATGCCGGTTGGTTCCGGGCAGGTTTACATCGCAACTCAGTCTAACCTCAGGTTAGGGATGTCCATGTTTTCTAAGTTCAAAGGGTTTTGATTAATTTCCAAATCAGGTTTTAAAAGTAACCATCCCGTCCGTCGGATCAGTTAGGGATAGCCAGGGAGAGCAGGAAACTTGTATTTTCCAAACCCAAGCCTAGACACTATCCTCTCTGTCACCCTAGAACTTTCTGGTGTATTATTAAAAGAGATGTCGTTAATAAACCTTTAATTTGTCTACATTTACATTTTCTCATTTAAGACAAATTCTATAAGTAAATCATTCCTAATTTAGTTATTTCCTAATCACTCTTTTAATAAATTGTCACAATTATCATTATGGCCCATTCTCCCCTCTATATCATATTTATGCCCTTTTGGTATGTAAACTATACCAAATTAAGTGTCACTAACCATGATTTTGCTAAACATGACAATTACTCCCTATTATGGACAATTTCAAATTTATGCAAATATACTTCATATGCGAAATTAGATAATCCAATTTTGAGTTAACATTCTAATTTCAGTTCATGTCAAACTAGACTTATTATTCTAGTTCACAATTCATGTAAAATTTATCCAATTTGCATTTCTATGAACATTCCATAATACATGTCCCCAATTTATGCCAATATACTTCTTATGCCAAATTAGATAATCCAATTCTGATTTAACATTCTAATTTCAGTTCATGTCAAACTAGACTTATTATTCTAGTTCACAATTCATGTAAAATTTATCCAATTTGCATTTCTATGAATATGCCATAATACATGTCCCCAATTTATGCCAATTTCCAAGTTAAAACTATGCTTTTAGTAAATTTGATATTTTTCCCAAATCGTATTCCCACCATTCGTATAATCGTGATTCAATCTAGATTATAGATAAATCTAGATTCGTAGAAAATAGGGAATGAACCAAAGATGCTATGCAAAAGATAGACATAATAGCTGGCATAAAAAGGGTTGAATAACGATGTAGGCTCAAGAACATGGGTAGACCTAACTTAATAGGAAAATTCCCAAGGTCTAAAACCAAAGAAAACCAAGAATAGACAGAATAGAGACGTAGGTTCAAGAACATGGGTAGACCTAACTTAATAGGTAAATTCCCAAGGTCTAAAACCAAAGAGAACCAAGAACAGACATAATAGATAATTGGGTTTAGACCCAATTTCACAGTCACAAAACTTAAGCAACACTTTCCTAGTCATGAATCACAGTTGTTCTTGTTATGTCATAGGTAATAGTTTATGTTTCCTAATCAAAGGCATAGGCTTGTGTTTATGGTCAAGGAAATAATTCTCTAGTCAGAGTCACAGTCATAGGAAATGTTCATAGTCATAGGCAATGTCCATAGTCATAGGCAATGTCCATAGTCATAGGCAATGTCCATAGTCATAGGCAATGTTCCTAGTTAAAGAGGCATATAGTTTTAAGGTCCATAGTTTCATAGTCACAGTCTTATCTGTCATCGAATCATAACAGTTCTTAATTAAGTCCAAAGATATAGGCATAGATTCGAATAGAAAGATTTGGCATATTCTTTTATTCCTTTAATTCATGTCACGAACAGAGAGAAACATTCAAATCTATAAAGTAACTGACTTACAGAGATTAGATTAGAATAGAAAGAAGGCGTTGCTATGATTCGTGCGACGTTAGCCTTTAATCCTTATCTTGAAGTTTTGATCTTGATTTGAATCTCTTCTGGACAATTTGAGCAGCATAACCTGTCTTGTATTTTCGTAGTATTTTCTTATTTTTATTTATTTATATATTTTCTCAGAGGCAGCATAAGGATAGAAAAGAATTGTGAATAGAGAAGGAGACTAGGGCTGTTTATATAGTGTTAGGCGGACGAACCTAGGCAGAAAACGTGACCAGATACATCAGAACGAACCAGGTGCCGAAAGCTGGAAAAAGCAGGGGGGTCGACCCCCAGGTCGACTACCCAGTCGACCTAGGTGACCCAGGTCGACTACCCAGTGACCTAGGTGCCTTGGGCGGGAAAATTCCCGCCCAGCCCAATCTGGGTCCGATTTTGAATTTGAATTCGCTTTTCTGAACTGTTTTGAAATTTGAACTTCGCTGAATCTTCCGAAGGCCATATCTTCCTCATAAGGACTCCGATTTACGCAAAATCAGACTCGTTTTCATGCAGAATTCCGAGACGAACGCAATGGCGTAGCCCGTTTCCCTTGATTTTGAATTTAACTTTTAATTCTGCCTTGATTGGCGAATCCTAGTGTTATAGAAGTACGGGGTGTTACATTCTCCCCCACTTAAAGGATTTCGTCCCCGAAATCTTCAAGTTAGGAAGAATGTGTCCTACCATCCAATCACCCATCTACTCAACCATTCACTCACAGGCATCCATTGTCCTTAAAAGATTTCTAATGCTTTCGTGTTCATATGCATAGTGTGTGTATATGTCTTTATCTAATGCAAAATCAGGCGGTCTACTGATTCAGTTGTCCTCCTTAATGCAAATCATGTCAATGCCATGCGTCCAATCATGTATGCAAGCATTCCTAGTTATGTACAACTACATGCGTGCACAACCATTCATCCATATGATACCCTATCAAGTTGAACTTACAAACAAATACATATCTGTAAATGCAATATGAAAGCGTCCGAACTGATCTAGTGCCTTATACGTACGCATATGCTTTCATGAGCAACCAGTTGCAACCACTTGCAACCATCAACCATAACATGTTTCAAATACATGTTTACATCCATTGGCTTCTACCTAAGGATCGAAGATACGACCTAGAGGATATACTTTGGAAAGAGAGAAACAATTATGCGTAAAGCTCCTACAAATAAAAGAAATCAAGGATGCACCCTTACAGAAAAGGGTATGATGCTAGTATCTAGCCTTCTTGAGCTTTACTCCGCTGTATCTTAACTAATTTAACTTCACGATTGTGAAGTTTCTGACCTCCATTTCCAAAATAAACAGATGTTAACTATGATTCCCAGTGTACATACCAAGATGGTTCGAGGTCTCTCCTCTTAGCTTATCCATCACGCCATAACTATAAGGGTCGAAAGGTCACTACGTGCTTTTTAGAGTGCCTGCCACAACTATTCAGCTCTCACGCAAACCATCCTAGTCGAACTCGACATCCCTCAAGTACAAGCCCTAAAGGCCTAAACCAATATCAGACAAGCACCCAAGGAATATCTCCTTTGAATTTAAACGATCTACGTGAGATGATATAAGCAAACTCGATAGCTATCCTCAAATCCCTACTAACCAAAAATAAACTGGTCGGACCACCATCTGGATTTGAGACTCTAGTGGGATCTTTCTATTACACAAGTACTATGGTGCAGAGACTCAACTATGGAAGTGGATATGAACAAATGCGAAGCGCTAAAACGAACAACAAAACTAGACTCTTCCAACAGAACTTTACTACCTTTCTCCTAGGTACGCTTGGTGGTGAAAGTATGTACTTGCCCTTCTGAAAATCTTGTTCCTCGTTCTTGCCCTTGTCCTTAATTATACGCCCTATCATACCCTAGTAAAGATACTTCCTCTTGTCTTAGGTTTTATAATTTCTTCCTCCTTCGTGAGCTAAATCTACATCCATGAATTCCTCATCCTAGGGTTATGCTCCTTAGCCAAACTCCTCATCCCCTTCCGTGTGTAGTCATGTTGACAAATCTCTCGAAAGCTGCTTCCATCGTACAGAAAACTCTATAAGCTTGAAAGAAAACTGGCCATAGGTGAAACAATCTACAGCTATGGATGGAAGCCAGGCACGACTTCGCCCATGGACGAGGTTACCTCCTAGAAAGCCAGGAGCCCCAGAGACTCAAGAAAGAAGGAGACAAGAATTCAAACAGTGGAAGAGAAGATAGTGCGTATGGCTTTGGGGAATATGCCTTTAAAACAAATCTTTTCTCTTGAAAATGCTTTTTTTAAAACCGTTTTGAAAATAATTTTTCAAATCCTTTATCTGACCCGGTAACCTTCAGCTCTGATACCACGTGTAACACCCCACATCCGTTAGTGTCACTCACAAAGGGAATGCACTAAGTTCTGTGGAGCATTTAGGGTAAAAGATGCAGATAAATTACAAGACAGACAGAAATTAAAACAGCGGAAAATAAAATTTTGCTTTATTGATAAAATAGTTTGTGCAATGATTTCTTTGCAATATCAGAGTATCATCTGTCTTACAAAATAAAGAAGCATAAAACAACATTTATATTCCCTAATTTTAGCAAGAGCCAGCCATAGCATCTGAAAAGAGAATCCAAGCAAAACTTCGACAAATCTTCAAACTGGAAAAGAGTGACAGTCCAACTTAACCTGAGCTATATTATTCCCTCCTTTACTACCTGGAGGGGGGGGGGGACAGAAGAAAAGAAGACGAAAGAAAAACAGAGTCAGACATAAAGCCTGAGTAAGTTCAGTAACTTCTAGCATGTGAACATGGGAAAACAAAACGACATGAATTAACTGAATACAAGATAACACCATGATGATAGGGTTAGCAAGATTAACACAGGATATGCTAAGACAAGATAAACTGGATATGCTCTAATACTTTCGCCGCTTCGCTATTTCCTTGTTATACTGGTTTCTATATCTCTGCACCGCCTAACTAGTGTCCCAACTAGTAATGATAACGTGATCCCAATCCCTGTAGCTTCCATTGCCTTCAGGCATACATTTATTATTTATTACCTAGATCTAATCTAGGGTTTTCTATCAAGTGCTTTCTAGATTTAACTAGAGTTTACGCTATCTGCTGAACGCTTCTCGGATTCAGGGTTTATGCCACCTAGTCCAACTAGGGATTATGCTACCTGTCGAACGATGCCCCCAAGTCTAGGACACACTACCTAGAGTGGTATATGTTCCTATATTTCCCCACGCATGTATCGCGAATCGTTAATGCTTGTCTAGATGCACATGTCCTGTAATGTGCGACCCGAGTCCTGTGGCAGGGCAAATCAAGGAATACAGAACTCGGTCTGGAGCTTTCAGATATCTGTCGATGAAGATGCTAAGGTCTGTTTTTATTCCAGTGGCTATGGTCCCACTTGACCCCTCCCTCAATAATGAAAGGCACACCTTGAAAAATGAGAACTATACGCCGGCCCCCGGTGCCCCACTATCCTATGGCCATCCTCACCCATGACTAGATAGCAAGTATATGGTCTTTTGGTGTTCTCGGCCTTTCCGCTTCACGTATCTCGATTGACTGAAGATGGATGGTAGACGGCGAGTTGCTATCACAGGGCTACCGTTTTCTCGCCGAATCACGCCGGTCCATCCTAGTCTTTAGTTTGCCATATATTGCAACCAGGGCATACCCCTGGTTCTTCTACGCAGACCTTAACCTCTGTGAGCCCAGGAGGATCATCGGCAGCCTCACAGAGGGATACCAAGAGTACCCTCACGTCCCCTCGAAGCCTCGGGCTTCGTAACCCAATTCGTTGGAGCCTTCTTTTTAATCAGACGGACGTTCGCTCCTTCCCTTGTCATACTAAGAATTACTACTTAGTTCTGCTAACTAAGGTTTACCACATAGTTTCCCGAATCATTGTTTTCTTAACTAAGGTTTACTACTTAGCTCCTTTTAACTAAGGTTTACTATTTAGTTCTCTTTCCCGTCAATTTGGATTGGTTAAGTGTCATTAGTCAATTCAAGCCAACTTAACCCTCTTCATTCATCCTGTTAAACTGGTTAAGTGTTATCAGTAATTCATGATGACTTAACCCTACCACAAACCAAGTTATATTGGTTAAGTATTTCTTATTACTTAATCCTACCCATTCATCCCGTATTGGTTAAGTGTTCCTTGCCCGTCTGTTTTAACTGACATGTTATTATTAATGGTTAAGTATTATCCCTTCATGTTTTAGACTTAACCCTATTCCTTTATCACAATCCGATGGTTAAGTGTTCAAGCTTACTTAACCCTACGGTCTAGCCCAGCTAACATATCAGATTGGCTAAGTGTATTTACTTAACCCCAACCTCTAGTCTAGTTAACATGTTAATTTGGCTAAGTGTATTAACTTTACTTAACCCCACCTTCAAGTCTAGTTAACATGTTAATTTGGCTAAGTGTATTAACTTTACTTAACCCCACCTTCTAGTCTAGTTAACATGTTAATTTGGCTAAGTGTTTCCTTAGTTACTTAACCCCTACAATTCTTGTCTTATTACCATGTGAAGTTGGTTAAGTGTCCCTATGGACTTAGCCCACCCATCCTAGCTTAACTGTGTTAAGTTGGTTAAGTGTTTCTATGGACTTAACCCTCCCATTCTAGCTTAACTGTGTTAATAACCTAACCCCACCCACCGGTCTGGTTATCATGTTGAATCGATTAAGTGTCTTAGTTGACTTAACCCTGCCATTCTTGTTCTAGCTTTAACTAAATAAATTAAAGTCGCTACCACTCACATTAGACAGATATTGTTGCGAATACTGGATAAGCCGGTTGGTTCCGGGCAGGTTTACATCGCAACTCAGTCTAACCTCGGTTTAGGCATATCCATGTTTTCTAAGTTCAAAGGGTTTTGATTAATTTCCAAATCAAGTTTCAAAAGTAACCATCCCGTCCGTCGGATCAGTTAGGGATAGCCAGGGAGAGCAGGAAACTTGTATTTTCCAAACCCAAGCCTAGACACTATCCTCTCTGTCACCCTAGAACTTTCTGGTGTATTATTAAAAGAGATATCGTTAATAAACCATTAATTTGTCTAAATTTACATTTTCTCATTTAAGACAAATTCCATAAGTAAATCATTCCTAATTTACTTATTTCCTAATCACTCTTTTAATAAATTGTCACAATTATCATTATGGCCCATTCTCCCCTCTATATCATATTTATGCCCTTTTAGTATGTAAACTATACCAAATTAAGTGTCACTAACCATGATTTTGCTGAACATGACAATTACTCCCTATTATGGCCAATTTCAAATTAATGCAAATATACTTCTTATGCCAAATTAGATAATCCAATTCTGATTTAATATTCTAATTTCAATTCATGTCAAACTAGACTTATTATTCCAGTTCACAATTCATGTAAAATTTATCCAATTTGCATTTCTATGAACATGCCATAATACATGTCCCCAATTTATGCCAATATACTTCTTATGCCAAATTAGATAATCCAATTCTGATTTAACATTCTAATTTCAGTTCATGTCAAACAAGACTTATTATTCTAGTTCACAATTCATGTAAAATTTATCCAATTTGCATTTCTATGAACATGCCATAATACATGCCCCCAATTTATGCCAATTTCCAAGTTAAAACTATTCTTTTAGTAAATTTGATATTTTTCCCAAATCGTATTCCCACCGTTCGTATAATCGTGATTCAATCTAGATTATAGATAAATCTAGATTCGTAGAAAATAGGGAATGAACCAAAGATGCTATGCAAAAGATAGTCATAATAACTAGCATAAAAGGTGTTGAATAACGACGTAGGCCCAAGAACATGGGTAGCCCTAACTTAATAGGTAAATTCCTAAGGTCTAAAACCAAAGAAAACCAAGAATAGACAGAATAGAGACGTAGGTTCAAGAACATGGGTAGACCTAACTTAATAGGTAAATTCCCAAGGTCTAAAACCAAAGTGAACCAAGAACAGACAGAATAGATAATCGAGTTTAGACCCAATTTCACAGTCACAAAACTTAAGCAACACTTTCCTAGTCATGAATCACAGTTGTTCTTGTTATGTCATAGGCAACAGTTTATGTTTCCTAATCGAAGGCATAGGCTTGTGTTCATGGTCAAGGAAATAATTCTCATAGTCACAGTCACAGTCATAGGCAATGTTCATAGTCATAGGCAATGCCCATAGTCATAGGCAATGTCCATAGTCATAGGCAATGTCCATAGTCATAGGCAATGTTCATAGTTAAAGAGGCATATAGTTTTAAGGTCCATAGTTTCATAGTCACAGTCTTATCGGTCATCGAATCATAACAGTTTTTAATTAAGTCCAAAGATATAGGCACAGATTCGAATAGAAAGATTTGGCATATTCTTTTATTCCTTTAATTCATGAGTTCATAGTTAAAGAGGCATATAGTTTTAAGGTC
Organism: Allium sativum; assembly: GCA_030737875.1. Taxonomy (NCBI): domain Eukaryota; kingdom Viridiplantae; phylum Streptophyta; class Magnoliopsida; order Asparagales; family Amaryllidaceae; genus Allium; species Allium sativum. The sequence continues at coordinate 142,358,697 of CM060913.1, read as the reverse complement.
CATAGTTTCATAGTCACAGTCTTATCGGTCATCGAATCATAACAGTTTTTAATTAAGTCCAAAGATATAGGCACAGATTCGAATAGAAAGATTTGGCATATTCTTTTATTCCTTTAATTCATGTCACGAACAGGGAGAAACGTTCAAATCTAAAAAGTAACTGACTTACAGAGATTAGATTATAATAGAAAGAAGGCGTTGCTATGATTCGTGCGACGTTAGCCTTTAATCCTTATCTTGAAGCTTTGATCTTGATTTGAATCTCTTCTGGACAATTTGAGCAGCATAACCTTGTCTTGGATTTTCGTAGTATTTTCTTATTTTTATTTATTTATATATTTTCTCAGAGGCAGCATAAGGATAGAAAAGAATTGTGAATAGAGAAGGAGACTAGGGTTGTTTATATAGTGTTAGGCGGACGAACCTAGGCAGAAAACATGACCAGATACATCAGAACGATCCAGGTGCAGAAAGCTGGAAAAAGCAGGGGGGTCGACCCCCAGGTCGACTACCCAGTCGACCTGGGTGGCCTAGGTCGACTACCCAGTTGACCTGGGTGCCTTGGGCGGGAAAATTCCCGCCCAGCCCAATCTGTGTCCGATTTTGAATTTGAATTCGCTTTTCTGAACTGTTTTGAAATTTGAACTTCTCTTAATCTTCCAGAGGCCTTATCTTCCTCATACGGACTCCGATTTACGCAAACTCGGACTCGTTTTCATGCAGAATTACGAGACGAACGCAATGGCGCAACCCGTTTCCCTTGATTTTGATTTTAACTTTTAATTCTGCAGTGATTGGCGAATCCTAGTGTTACAGAATTACGGGGTGTTACATAACCGTTAAGAAAACATGCTAGAATCGGTGGGAGGGTTAAGTACATCTCGTATAGGTGGGTAATATTTGTATATATAGGCTCACAAACTTAACCAGCAGGAAACCCTAGTAACGGGGACCCATTTCAGCAGTAACCCACATAGATGTGTCATGGTACCCTGAAACTCGGCAGGGTGGGGCACGATTACTGAGCTGATTATAAGCGGTCAAAATAGCGATAGGCGTTACGTCAGTGTAGGTTCCGACAGTTTACGGGCATGCACGTACTCCGAAGTGGAAAAAGCAGGCACTGGGTACTAGTAGTTATACACTGTGCATCTTGAATCATGTCGGGTCGCTATCATAAGGCTTGATACACCTTATGGTGGGGCCAGCACAGAGTATCTACACGCAAGAGAGGGCCGACTGACACAGATACATGGAAAATTAATACAAAATAGGTAGCATAATCCCTAGTTGGACCTAGGTCATGTAAATCCTGAATCCAGAAGCATTCAATAGGTAGCATAAACCACAGTGGCCCTGGGTAGTGTAAACCCTGGTTGAATCTTGCAAGCGCTCGATACTAAACCCTAGATGAGATCTAGGTAATAAATGGAATCCCCAATATAGATGTACACCTGAAGGCAACCGCAAATACGGGGATTGGGAGCATGTTATCATATGATCATAGATTACTAATTTGGACACTAGTAAGTAGTGCAGAGATATAGAAATCAGTATAACAGGGTAGTTGCAAAGCATAGAAGGAGTAGAAGCGCATTCAGTTTATCGGTACATTCAGTTTATCTTGCCATGTCCCATGCTTACCCCCATGTTATCTTGTTATTATGGTCTAGTCTTATATTTAGTATATTCATCTCATAACCCTTTTCCTCGTTTAAATACAAAGAATCACTGGACTTACCAGACTTTATGTCTGACCTAGTTTGCTTTCGTCTCTTTTCTTTCGTTTCCCCCCAAGGTAGTCAGGGAGGGAAAAGCTCAGCTCATTTTGGGGCCGTTACTCTTTCCGAGCTTGAAGATTCTTTGGCGCGTTGCTTTGAACTCCATTTTCTATTGCTTTGGCTAGCTCATGATTTATTGGTGAATATCATTGTCAGTTTGTGCTTCTTATATATTAAACAAGACAGTTGCTTTCTTGTAATAAGTATTGGTGTTGTAAAACAATCTTTGTACAAGCTGTTTTAATCAATAAAGGTTATTTATTTTTCGCTACTTTATTTTTCTGTCTTGTAATTTTTCTGCATCTTGTACTAAAAAAATGCTCCACCAAAGTTAAGGCATTCCCTTTGTGAGTGACCTTAACGGAGGTGGGGTGTTTCACTTGGTATTAGAGCTGAAGGTTACTTGATCAGATAAAAAGATTTGAAAAGTTATTTCAAAATGGTTTTAAAAGAAGCACTTTCGAAAGAAAAGTTTTGTTTTAAAGGCATATTCCCCAAAGCCGTGTGCACTATCTTTTGATCCTCTATTTGAATCCTTGTTTCCTTCTTTCCTAAGTCTCCGGGGCTCCTGGCTTTTTGGGAGGTAACCTCATCGCGGCATGGTTTCGTAGGCTCGACAAGACTACGACACTTGTCAAAGGGCAAACAAGTGCCCAACTTCCATCTGTAGCCGTATCAATTTCACCGGTGGCTAATTTTCTTTCGAGCTTTTTAGAATTCTCCGTGCGATGGAAGCAACTTTCGAGAGACATGTCAACAAGTTACACAAGGATGGCAAAGTTGAGAATGAGGGGGTCTGGCTACGGAGCACAACCCAAGGATGAAGAACTCATGGATATAGACTTCATTCACAAAGGAGGGAAGGAAAGAATAGTAAAACCTAAAAATAAGAGGATGTATCTTTATTATGGTATAACGTGTCGTATAATTAAGGGCAAGGGAAAGAATAAATGACAGGATTTTCTTGAAGGCTAGTGCATGCTTTCACCGCGAGCATACCTGAGAGAGAGGCAGTAAGATTTTGGTTGAAAGAATTTTTCCTTTTTGATTATCCTGTTAGTACTCCTTCTGATTTTAGCGCTTCACATCCGTATATATCTGCTTCCATATTTGAGTCTCTGCACCCTAGATATTGTGTAGTAGAGGATCCCATTATATCTCAAATCCAATTGCTAGTTCGGCCCATTTATCTTTGACGTGTGAGGATTTGAGATTAGCTATATTTATGCTTATGTTTTTTTGGGCTATGGGTTGATTCTAGGCATTGATTGGTTAGCTAGTAATTATGAAACAAGGGAAGTTAGACTTTCGACTCACCTCGAGAATACCCTTGAGATTTCGTACGATCCTAAGAGGTCAGTTTGTCTTAGCTACCTAGAATCGCTTTGCTTATCTATCGACGATTTTCGATCCGTTGGAGTAGTCCATGAGTACGCAAGATGTTTTGATTAGGGTAGGGGTTTTCCCCCTAAAATTCGAGATAGACTTCCGTATGTATCTAGACGACACTGAAAAGCCAGTTATGCGATCAACGATAATTCTAGAGCAAGATTGGTGAGGATAGCCAGAGTCGGTAAAATGCTCAATTGTTTGGTTGTTTTGTTAGTATAATTTCACACAAATCGTCCAAATTCGAAGAAGATATTCCTTGGGTGCTTGTCTAATATTGGTTTAGGCCTTTGGGGCTTGTACTTTAGGGATGTCGAGTACGACTAGGATGGTTTCCATGAGAAATAAATGGTTGTGGCAGACACCCTAAGTAGAAAAAAAGACTGACCTTAAGAGAGGTAATAAGCACCTAGTAACCATTAGCTTTAGACCCTCAAACTTGCAGCATGATGGATAAGCTAAGTAGAGGAGAGACCTCTAATCATCTTAGGATATACACTTGATATCATGGTTAATATCTGTTTATCTTGGAAAGATATTTCGACTACATTGGATACCCTCTAGCATGGTAAGTGATCGAGGGCCTATCTTTACTAGTGGGTTTTGGAAATGGAGGTAAAGAAGCTTCGCAACCATGAAGTTAAATTAGATAAGGTACAGTGGAGTGATACTCAAGAAGATGTGACTTAGAAGACGGAAGACTAGATACGCGCATCATACCCTCTTTCTAGAGGGTATATCCTTGATCTCTTTTACTAGGAATTTTAGGCATTCTTGTTTCCATTTTTTTATGTATATCCTCTAGGTTCTATCTTCGTGATTCTTAGGTAGAAACCAATAGATATAAACATGTATTTGAAACATGTTGTGATTGATGGTTGCAAGTGGTTGCAAGTGGTTGCTCGTGGATGCATACACACATATGGCACTAGATCGGCTCAGTCACTTTCATATTGCATTTGCATATATGTATTTGTTTATGGATTGAACTTGATGTGTTGCATTTGAGTGAATGGTTATGCACTCATACAGAAATGATAGGTATCATTAGGATTGCATACATATTGGATGCATGGCACTGACATAATTCGCATCAAGGAGGTCAACTGAATCAGTAGACCGCCTGATTTTGCATTAGATAAGGACATATACACACACTATGCATATGAACATGAAAGCATTAGAAATCTTTTTAAGGACAATGAATGCCTGTGATTGAATGGTTGAGTAGATGGATGACTGAATGGTAGGACACATTCTTCCTAACTTGAAGATTTCGGGGACGAAATCCTTTAAGGGGGGAGAATGCAACACCCTGTAATTCTGTAACATTAAGTTTCACAAATTAAAGTGTAAATAATTTTTAGAAGAAGAATTAAGGGAAATGGGTTACGCCATTGCGTTTTCTGCTTGAGATAGAGTCCGAGTTTGCGTAAATCGGACCCCGTATAAAGTAGTTATGGCCTTCAGAAGTTTCAAGAATTTGAATAAATAAAAACAGATTCAAAATTCGAATTCAAAACACACACCCTGGCTGGGTGGGAAATTTCCCGCCAAGGACCCAGGTCGACCAGGGGGTCGACCTGGGGGTCAACCTATGGGTCGACCTCCCCCTATAGGTCGACCAGGGGGTCGACCTCCCCCTATAGGTCGACCAGGGGGTCGACCTGGGGGCCGACCTGCCATGTTTTTCCAGATCTGGACTGCAACGATTTTGACCTATTCTGGGCGGACCGAATGGATTCTAGGGTGATCTAATGGCTCTAGAACACTCTCTACACCTAAAAGAATGCCTAGACATGAGGTATATCCAAACAAATTCTTTAAGGCGTCTACATGCTGTTTCTCTCTATTCTAGCCTCCACCATTATAACAAATCTTATTCTCCATTAAAACAAGTTATAGTTCTTCTTCAAATTGGAGATTCAAATCAAGTGAAAGCTTCAAGAAGGGAATCAAAGGCTAATTCAACGGCTTCGAGAACGTCACGCGAATCATAGCGAATCGCCACAACGCTATCTTATTATCCTTTTCTAAACCAATCACTGTAAGTTCGGTTATTCCTTAGATTTGAACATGTAATTTGAATCGTGAATGTAATGAATCAAAATATAGTACTATACCAATTTGCAAGTTAATTATCTTTGATTTGTGCTTATGTCAAATAAAAAGTTATCTATGCCTTTGGATTTGATTTACGACTGTGACTATGAGACTTTTGCCTAAGACTATGACTATGAGACTTTTGCCTAAGACTATGACTATGGGACTTTTGCCGAAGATCATGACTATGAAGCTGTTGCCTATGAAGCTATTGCCTATGACTATGACTATGACTATGAGACCTTTGTCTAAGACTATGGCCATGGACTTTCGCCTATGAAATTATTGCCTACGACTATGAATCATAACTATGAGACTATTGCCTATTACATTGATTAAGAAATAATTGTGATTAGTCGCCCATGACTATTGTGGTTAATTGCCTATGACTATTGTAGTTAGTTTCTTATGACTATCCCCCTTTGTTACAATTAACCAATCATGTTGTACCTTGAACTGGCATTATGTTTGACCAAATCACCTATGCCTATTCCCTTGATTATGTTGATCTCATATTTAGTGTGTATAGTTTATTCCTATTCACTATTATGTACATCGAACCTGTTGGAGCCATTATTTTTGCATGCCTAATCTTTTATATCAATTCTTGTGCTTATCCCCTATTCCTTTTGATTAGTGCCATTTCATGAGTACATAGAAAACTTGTGAGATCATGTTATACGTACGATTATAATGCGGGGATTGGGCGTAGCTTAATTAAGTTAATTTGGCATAATAAATATGTTGGTATAATCTAAATTTGCTATAATAGTGAATATATTTACATGCATATTAGACTTCGGCTTAAATTGATAAATTTAATTGGCCGCAAAGTGTGTAATTGGTGTGTAAACCAAGTTTTGGACATAAACGGTAAACTAGAATACTAAATCTAGTTTTGACATGAACCGTAAATTGGAATATTAATCTAGATTGGGCATGAATTGAAAAAGGGGAATATTAAATCTAAATTGGTATAAATTGCAAGTTGGGTTAATTGATTGGTAAATCAAGTTTTGGGCATAGAACATAAGTATGTTAACTTGCAAGACAGTTGAACATGATCTAGGCTAAATTGGTTTACGAAAAAATTTACATAAATAGTTAATACGTAAATTTAGTAAAAGACGAATATACCTAACTCGAGGTTAGACTGAGTTGTGGTGTAAAACTGCCCGGAACCGACTGGCACATCCAGTGACGACAACAATATCTGTTTAATGTGGGCGGTTAGTGCATCAAGCCCGGAAAGACCCGAGGTTAGACTGAGTTGTGGTGTAAACCTGCCCGGAACCGACCGGCACATCCAGTGACCACAACAATATCTATCTAATGTGGGTGGTTAGTGCATCGAGCCCGGAAAGACCCGAGGTTAGACTGAGTTGTGGTGTAAACCTGCCCGGAACCGACCAGCACATTCAGTGACCACAACAATATCGGTCTAATGTGATTGGTTGGTGCTTTAATTAATTAATTAATTAAGGCTCTTGATTAAATTAAGCTAGAAATGGTGAGGTTAAGTAATTAGGGAAACACTTAACCATAATAACATGTTAACTAGACAAGTGGGTGAGGTTAAGTAAATTTAGAACACTTAACCGTTGTAACATGTTAATTAAGCAAATGATAGGATTAAGTTAACTAAAGTAACACTTAACCAATATATAATGACATGTGGTGGGGTTAAGTAATACAAGTGGAAAACACTTAACCAATTATATAACATGATGTATGTGAAGGTTAAAGTTAACACGAGAGGGCAACACTTAATCAATATAACATGGTTTGAGGTAGGGTCAAGTTAACACCAGAAGGAAACACTTAACCAACATGACGTGAAGAGTGGGTGGGTTAAGTTAACTTGAATTGATTAATGATACTTGACCAATATAACTCGATGAACGAATGGGGTTAAGTTAAATGGGAAATACTTAACCAATATAACCTGATGTATGAACATGTTTGAGTTAATAAATCACACTTAACCAATCCAACATGATAAGCAAGATAGGTTAAGTTAATAAGAACCACATAATCAACACAACTTGACGAGTACGAGGTTATGTACACGTTGGGTAGGTGGGTAATATTAGTAAATATAGGCCCGCAAAACTTAACCATTTTACAAACATGCTTGGATCGATGGGAGGATTGAGTACATCTCGTGTAGGTGGGTAATATCAGTACATATAGGCCCACAAACTTAACCGTTAAGGAAACATGCTAGAATCGGTGGGAGGGCTAAGTACATCTCGTATAGGTGGGTAATATTTGTATATATAGGCCCACAATCTTAACCAGCATGAAACCCTAGTAACGAGGACCCATTTCAGCAGTAACCCACATAGATGTATCTTGGTACCCTAAAACTAGGCAGGGTGGGGCACGATTACTAGGCTGATTATAAGTGGTCAAAATAGCGGTAGAGGGTACGTCAGTGTAGGTTCTGACGGTTTACGGGCATGCACGTACTCCGGAGTGGAAAAAGCAGGCACTGGGTACCAGTAGTTATACACTGTGCATCTTGAATCGTGTTAGGTCGCTATCATAAGGCTTGATACACCTTATGGTGGGGCCAGAATAGAGTATCTACATGCAAGAGAGGGCCGACTGACACAGAAACACGGAAAATTAATACAAAATAGGTAGCATAATCCCTAGTTGGACCTAGGTCGCGTAAACCCTGATTCCGAGAAGCGTTCAATAGGTAGCATAAACCCCAGTGGCGCTGGGTATGGTAAACCCTGGTTGAATCTAGGAAGCGCTCGATAGTAAACCCTTGATTAGATCTAGGTAATAAATGGAATCACCAAAATAGATGTATATCTGAAGGCAACTGCAAATACGGGGATTGGGAGCACGTTATCATATGATCATGGATTACTAGTTTGGACACTAGTAGGTATTGCAGAGATATAGAAATTAGTATAACAGGGTAGTTGCAAAGAAGAGAAGGAGTAGAAGCGCATTCAGTTTATCGGTACATTCAGTTTATCTTGCCATATCCCATGCTTACCCCCATGTTATCTTGTAACTATGGTTTAGTCTTATATTTAGTTTATTCATGTCATGACCTTTTTCCTCGTTTAAATACTAAGAATCACTGGACTTACCAGACTTTATATCTGACCTAGTTTTCTTTCGCCTCTTTTCTTCCGTTCCCTCCCCTGGTAGTCAGGGATGGAAAAGCTCAGCTCATTTTGGGGCCATTACTCTTTCCGAGCTTGAAGATTCTTTGGCGCATTGCTTTGAACTCCATTTTCTACTTCTATGGATAGCTCATGATTTATTGGGAAATATCATTGTCAGTTTGTGCTTCTTATACATTAAACAAGACATATGCTTTCTTGTAATAATGGTGTTGCAAAACAATCTTTGTACAAGCTGTTTTAGTCAATAAAGGTTATTTATTTTTCGCCGCTTTATTTGTCTATCTTGTAATTTTTTTGCATCTTGTACTAAAAAAAATGCGCCGCCGAAGTTATGGCATTCCCTTTATGAGTGACCTTAACGGAGGTGGGGTATTTCACTTGGTATCAGAGCTGAAGGTTACCAGATTAAATAAAAAGATTTGAAAAGTTATTTCAAAATGGTTTTGAAAGAAGCACTTTCGAAAGAAAAGTTTTGTTTTAAAGGCATATTCCCCAAAGCCATATGCATTATCTTTTGATTCTCTATTTGAATCCTTGTTTCCTTCTTTCCTAAGTCTCTGGGGCTCCCGGCTTTCTGGGAGGTAACCTCATCGCGACATGGTTTCGTAGGCTCGACAAGACTACGTCACTTGTCAAAGGGCAAACAAATGCCCAACTTCTATCTGTAGCCATAGCAGTTTCACCTGTGGCTAATTTTCTTTCGAGCTTTGTAGGATTCTCCGTGCGATGGAAGCAGCTTTCGAGAGATATGTCAACAAGTTACACAAGGATGGCAAATTTGAGAATGAGGGGGTCTGGCTACGGAGCACAACCCAAGGATGAAGAACTCATGGATATAGACTTCGTTCACAAAGGAAGGAAGGAAAGAATAGTAAAACCTAAAAATAAGAGGATGTATATTTATTATGGTATAACGGGTCATATAATTAAGGGCAAGGGAAAGAACAAATGACAGGATTTTCCGGAAGGCGAGAGCATGCTCTCACCACCAGCATACCTGAGAGAGAGGCAGTAAGATTTCGGTTGAAAGAGTTTTTCCTTTTTGATTATCCTATTAGTACTCCTTCCGATTTTAGCGCTTCACATCCGTATATATATCTGCTTCCATAATTGAGTCTCTGCACCCTAGATGTTGTGAAGTAGAGGATCCCATTATGGTCTCGAATCCAATTGCTAGTTCGTCCCATTTATCTTTGACTTGTGAGGATTTGAGAATAGCTATATTTATGCTTATGTTTTTTTGGGCTATGGGTTGATTCTAGGCATTGATTGGTTAGCTTGTAATTATGAAACAAGGGTGGTTAGACTTTCGACTTGCCTCAAGAATACCCTTGAAATTTCGTATGATCCTAAGGGATCAGTTTGTCTTAGCTACCTAGAATCACTTTATTTATCTATCGACGATTTTCGATCCGTTGGAGTAGTCCATGAGTATGTAAGATGTTTTGATTAGGGTAGGGATTTTCCCCCTAAAATTCGAGATAGACTTCCACATGTATCTAGATAACACTGAAAAGCCAGTTATGCGATCAAGGATAATTCTAGAGAAAGATTGGCGAGGATAGCCAGAGTCGGTAAAATTCTCAATTGTGTGGTTGTTTTGTTAGTATCATCTCACATAGATCGTCCAAATTCAAAGAAGGTATTCCTTGGGTGCTTGTCTTATATTGGTTTAGACCTTTGGGATTGTACTTTAGGAATGTCGAGTTCAACTAGGATGGTTTGCGTGAGAAATAAATGGTTGTGGTAGATGCCCTAAGTAGAAAAAAAGACTGACCTTAAGAGAGGTAACAAGCACCTAGTAACCATTAGCTTTAGACCCTCAGACTCGCAGCATGATGGATAAGATAAGTAGAGGAGAGAGCTCTAATCATCTTAGGATATACACTTGATATCATGGTTAATATTTGTTTATCGTGGAAAGATAGCTCAACTACATTGTATACCCTTTGGCATGGTAAGTGATCGAGGGCCGATCTTTACTAGTGGGTTTTGGAAATGGAGGCCAAGAAGCTTCGCAACCATGAAGTTAAATTAGACAAGGTACAGTGGATTGAAGCTCAAGAAGATGTAAATTAGAAGACGGAAGACTAGATACGCGCATCGTACCCTCTTTCTTGAGGGTATATCCTTGATCTCTTTTGCTAGGAATTTTAGGCATTCTTGTTTCCATCTTTTTAAGTATATCCTCTAGGTCCTATCTTCGTGATCCTTAGGTAGAAACCAATGGATATAAACATGTATTTGAAACAAGTTATGATTGATGGTTGCAAGTGGTTGCTCGTGGATGCATATACACACATAAGGCACTAGATCGGCTTAGTCACTTTCATATTGCATTTGCATATATGTATTTGTAACACCCCGTAATTCTGTAACACTAAGATTCACAAATCAAGGAAGAATTGAATTTTTAAATCAAAATCAAGGGAAACGGGCTGCGCCATTGCGTTCGTCTCGGAATTCTGCATGAGATATAGTCCGAGTTTGCGTTAATAGGACTCCGTATGAAGGAGTTATGGTCTTCAGAAGTTTCAGAATTCGATTTAAAATTCGAACAGGTCAGAAAACGAGTTCAAAATTCAAAATCGGACCCAGATTGGGCTGGGTGGTAATTTTCCCGCTCAAGACCCAGGTCGACTGGGTAGTCGACCTGGGGGTCGACCTCCCTGCTTTTTCTAGATCTGTAGTCTGGTTCGTTTTTCCGTATCCGGACGCCATTCTGACCTGATTCGTCCGCCTAATCCTATATAAACAGCCTTAGTCTCCTTCTCTATTAACAATTCTTTTCTATCCTTATGCTACCTCTATGAAAATGTATAAATAAATAATAAATAAAATAATATGTAAAATAAATCAAGACGAGGAAATGCTGTTCAAGACTTTCAAGAAGAGAATCAAGTCAAGCTAGGATTCAACTGAAGATTCAAACAACTTCAACGACTGTTTTTCTGCGAATCTAATCTAATCTCTGTAAGTTGGTTACTTTTTAGATTTGAAAGTTTCTCTCTGTTCGTGACATGAAATTATTGGAATAAAAGAATATGTCAAATCTTCCTATCAGTGCTTATATCCTTGGACCTAATTAAGAACTGTTATGATTCGATGACCAATTAGGCCTTGCTTATGACTATGAACATTGCCTATTACTATGAACATTGCCTATGACTGTGACGGTGACTATGAGAAATATTTCCTTGACTATGAACACAAGCCTATGCCTTTGATTAGGAAACATAAACTATTGCCTATGACATAACAAGGACAACTGTGATTAAACACCTATGATTCATGACTAGGAAAGTGTTGCTTAAATTTTGTGACTGTGAAATTGGGTCTAAACCTGATTATCTATTTTGTCTATTCTTGGTTTTCTTTGGTTTTAGACCTTGGGAATTTACCTATTAAGTTAGGTCTACCCATGTTCTTGAACCTACGTCATTGTTCAGCCCTTTTTATCTCATAAGACTTTCAGACCTATAGGCCTTCGATGTTTTAGATCAATTTCAGTGAAATTCGTTAGGTCTATAATTAGTAAATTATCATTTTATGCCAGTTATTATGCCTATCTTTTTCATAGCATCTTTGGTTCATTCCCTATTTTCTACGAATCTAGATTTATCTATAATCTAGATTGAGTCACGATTATACGAACGGCGGGAATACGTTTTGGGAAAAATATGAAATTTACTAAAAACGTAGTTATAACTTGGAAATTGGCATAAATTGGGAACATGTATTATGGCGTGTTCATAGAAATGCAAATTGGATAAATTTGACATGAATTATAGGATGTGTAATTTGAATCTAGTATTGACTTGTAAATCTAGCATTTACATGAACTGTGAACTAGAATAGTAAGTCTAGTTTGACATGAACTGTAATTAGAATGTTAAATCAGAATTGGATTAGCTAATTTGGCATATTGGCATAAATTTGAAATTGGACATAATTGGGAGCAATGGTCATGTTTGGCAAAAATCATGGTTAGTGACACTTATTTTGGTATAGTTTACATACCAAAAAGCATAAATATGATATAGAGGGGAAAATGGGCCATAAGAATAAATGTTGACAATTTACATTAAAAGAGTGATTAGGAAATAAGTAAATTAGGAATGATTTACTTATAGAATTTGTCCTAAATGAGAAAATGTAAATTTAGACAAATTAAAGTTTTATTAATGACATCTCTTTTAATAATACACCAGAAAGTTCTAGGGTGACAGAGAGGATAGTCTCTAGGCTTGAATTTGGAAAATACAAGTTTCCTGCTCTCCCTGGCTATCCCTAACTGATCCGACGGACGGGATGGTTACTTTCAAAACCTGATTTGGAAATTAATCAAAACCCTTTTGAACTTAGAAAACACGCATATGCCTAACCCGAGGTTAGACTGAGTTGCGATGTAAACCTGCCCGGAACCAACCGGCACATCCAGTAATCGCAACAATATCTGTCTAATGTGAGTGATCGCGGCTTTAATTTATTTAGTTAAAGCTAGAACAAGAATGGTAGGATTAAGTTAACTAAGACATTTAACCAATTCAACATGATAACCAAACCGATGGGTGGGGTTAGGTTCATACTGACACTTAACACAGTTAAGCTAGAATGGGAGGGTTAAGTCCATAGCAACACTTAACCAACTTAACACAGTTAAGCTAGAATAGGAGGGCTAAGTCCATAGGGACACTTAACCAACTTAACATGGTAACAAGACAAGATTTGTAGGGGTTGAGTAACTAATAAAACACTTAGCCAAAATAACATGTTAACTAGACGAGAAGGTGGGGTTAAGTAAAGTTAATACACTTAGCCAAATTAACATGTTAACTAGACTAGAGTTGGGGTTAAGTAAATACACTTAGCCAATTTGGCATGTTAGCTGGACTAGACCGTAGGGTTAAATAAACTTGAACACTTAACCATCATATTGTGATAAATGAATAGGGTTAAGTCTAAAATATGATGGGATAATACTTAACCATTAATAACATGTTAGTTAAAACAGACGGGCAAGGTTAAGTTAAAAAGGAACACTTAACCAATACAGAATGAATGGGTAGGGTTAAGTAATAATAAATACTTAACCAATATAACTTGGTTTGTGGTAGGGTTAAGTCAACATGAATTACTGATAACACTTAACCACTTTAGCAGGATAAATGAAGAGGGTTAAGTTAGCTTGAATTGACTAATGACACTTAACCAATCCAAATTGACGGGAAAGAGAACTAAGTGGTAAACCTTAGTTAAAAGGAGCTAAGTAGTAAACCTTAGTTAAGAAAACAACGATTCTGGAAACTGAGTGGTAAACCTTAGTTAGTAAAACTAAGTAGTAATCCTTAGTATAACAGGAAGGAGCGAATGTCCGTCTGAAGGCTCCAACGAATTGGGTTACGAAGCCCGAGGCTTCGAGGGGACGTGAGGGTACTCTTGGTATCCCTCTGTGAGGCTGCAGATGGTCCTGCTGGACTCACAGAGGTTAAGGTCTGCGGTAGAAGAACCAAGGGTATGCCTTGGTTGCAAAATATGGCAACCTAAAGACTAGGATGGACCAACGTGATTCGGCGAGAAACCGGTAGCCCTGTGATAGCAACTCGTCGTCTACCATCCATCTTCAGTCAGTCGAGATACGTGAAGCGGAAAGGCGGAGAACTCCAAAAGACCATATACTTGCTATCTAGTTATGGGTGAGGATGGCCGTAGGTTAGTGGGGCATAGGGGACCTGCGTATAGTTCTCATTTTTCAAGGTGTGCATTTCATTAGTTGAGGGAGGGGTCGAGTGGGACCATACCACTGGAATAAAAACAGACCTTAGCATCTGCATCGGCAGATATCTGAAAGCTCCCGACCGAGTTCTGTGTTTCTTGATTTGCCCTGCCATAGGACTCGGGCCGCACATTACAGGACATGTGCATCTAGACAAGCGATGACGATTCGCGATACTTGCGTGGGGAAGTCTAGGAACATGTACCATTCTAGGTACTGTATCCTAGACTAGGGGACATCGTTCGATAGGTAGCATAATCCCTAGTTCGACTAGGTGGCATAAACCCTGAATCCAAAAAGCGTTCAGCAGATAGCGTAAACTCTAGTTGAATCTAGAAAGCACTTGATAGAAAACCCTAGATTAGATCTAGGTAATAAATAATAAATGTATGCCTGAAGGCAACGGAAACTATAGGGATTGGGATCACGTTATCGTTACTAGTTGTGACACTAGTTAGGTGGTACAGAGATATAGAAACCAGTATAACAAGGAAATAGTGAAGCGGCGAAAAGTATTAGAACATATCCAGTTTATCTTATCTTAGCATATCATGTGATTATCTTGTCTAATCTTGCTGACCCTATCGTCATGGTGTTATCTTGTATTCAGTTAATTCATGTCGTTTTGTTTTTCCATGTTCACATGCTCAAAGTTACTGAACTTACTCAGGCTTTATGTCCGACTCTGTTTTTCTTTCGTCTTCTTTTCTTCCGTTCCCCCCCTCCAGGTAGTAAAGGAGGGAATAGTATAGCTCAGGTTAAGTTGGACTGTCACTCTTTCCCAGCTTGAAGATTTGTCGAAGTTTTGCTTGGATTCTCTTTCCAGATGCTATGGCTGGCTCTTGCTACATTGGGGAATATAAATGTTGTTTTATGCTTCTTTATTTTGTAAGGCAGATGATACTCTGATATTATAAAGAAATCATTGTACAAACTATTTTATCAATAAAGCAAAGTTTTATTTTCCGCTGTTTAATTTCTGTCTGTCTTGTAATTTATCTGCATCTTTTACCTTAAAATGCTCCACAGAACTTAGTGCATTCCCTTTGTGAGTGACACAAACGGATGTGGGGTGTTACAATATCTGTTTATGGATTGAACTTGATGTGTTGCATTTGAGTGAATGGTTGTGCACTCATATAGAAATGATATGTATCGTTAGGATTGCATACATATTGGACGCATGGCACTAACATAATTCGCATCAAGGAGGCCAACTGAATCAGTAGACCGCCTGATTTTGCATTAGATAAGGACATATACACACACTATGCATATGAACAAGAAAGCATTAGAAATCTTTTTAAGGACAATGAATGCCTGTGATTGAATGGTTGAGTAGATAGATGACTGAATGGTAGGACACATTCTTCCTAACTTGAAGATTTCGAGGATGAAATGCTTTAAGGGGGGAGAATGTAACACCCCGTAATTTTTTAACATTAAGTTTCACAAATTAAAGTATAAATAATTTTTAGAAGAAGAATTAGGGAAGTGGGTTACGCCATTGCGTTCGTCTCGAAATTCTGCTTGAGATAGAGTCGGAGATTGCATAAATCGGACCCTGTATAAAGAAGTTATGGCCTTCAGAAGTTTCAAGAATTTAAATAAATAAAAACAGATTCAAAAATCGAATTCAAAATACACACCCGGGCTGGGCGGGAAATTTCCCGCCCAGGACCCAGGTCGACCTGGGGGTCGACCTCCCCCCTATAGGTCGGCCAGAGGTCAACCTGGGGGTTGACCTGCCCTGTTTTTCCAGATCGGGCAAGCAATGATTTTGACCTATTCTGGATGGAACAGATGGCTTCTAGGGCGATCTAATGGTCTAAAACACTCTCTACACCTATAAAAGAATGCCTAGAACTAAGGTTTCTCCACACAAATGTTTTGAGGCGTCTACATGTTGTGTCTCTCTATTCTAGCCTCCACCATTAAAATAAATCTTATTCTCCACTAAAACAAGTTATAGTTCTTCTTTAAATTGGAGATTCAAATCAAGTGAAAGCTTCAAGAAGGGAATCAAAGGCTAATTCAACGGCTTCGAGCTACGTCACGCGAATCATAGCAAATCACCACAATGCTATCTTATTATCCTTTTCTAAACTGATCACTGTAAGTTCGGTTATTCCTTAGATTTGAAGGTGTAATTGGAATCGTGAATGTAATGAATCAAAATATAGAACTATACCAATTTGCAAGTTAATTATCTTTGATTCGTGTTTACGTCAAATCGAAAGTTATCTACGCTTTTGGATCTGATTTATGACTATGACTATGAGACTTTTGCCTAAGACTATGACTATCGGACTTTTGCCTAAGACTATGACTATGAAAGTGTTGCCTATGAAGCTATTGCCTATGACTGTGACTATGACTATGAGACCTTTGTCTAAGACTATGGCCATGAACTGTCGTCTATGAAATTATTTCCAACGACTATGAATAATAACTATGAGATTACTGCCTATGACATTGATTAAGAAATTATTGTGATTAGTCGCCCATGACTATTGTGGTTAATTGCCTATGACTATTGTAGTTAGTTGCTTATGACTATTCCCCTTTGTTACAATTAACCGATCATGTTGTACCTTGAACTGGCATTATGTTGGACCAAATCACCTATGCATATTCCCTTGTTTATGTGGATCTCATATTTAGTGTGTAGCTTAGCTAGTTTATTCTTGTTCACTATTATGTACATCGAACCTGTTGGAGCCATTATTTTTGCATGCCTAATCTTTTATATCAATTCTTGTGCTTATCCCCTAATCCTTTTGATTGGTGCCATTTCATGAGTACATAGAAAACATGTGAGATCATGTTATACGTACGATTATGATGAGGGGATTGGGCGTAGCTTAATTAAGTTAATTTGGCATAATAAATATGTTGGAATAATCTAAATTTGCTATAATTCTGAATGAATTTACATGCATATTAGACTTGTGCTTAAATTGATAAATTTAATTGGCCACAAAGTGTGTAATTGGCGTGTAAACCAAGTTTTGGACATAAATGGTAAACTAGAATAATAAATCTAGTTATGACATGAACCGTAAATTGGAATATTAGTCTAGATTGGGCATGAATTGAAAAAGGGGAATATTAAATCTAAATTGGTATAAATTGCAAGTTGGGTTAATTGATTGGTAAATCAAGTTTTGGGCATAGAATATAAGTATGTTAACTTGCATGACAATTGAATATGTTCTAGGCTAAATTGGTTTACGAAAAAATTTACATAAATAGTTAATATGTAAATTTAGTAAAAGACGAATATGCCTAACCCGAGGTTAGACTGAGTTGTGGTGTAAAACTGCCCGGAACCGACCGACACATCCAGTGACCACAACTATATTTGTCTAATGTGGAAGGTTAGTGCATCCAGCCCGGAAAGACCCGAGGTTAGACTAAGTTGTGGTGTAAACCTGCCCGGAACCGACCGGCACATCCAGTGACCACAACAATATCTGTCTAATGTGGGTGGTTAGTGCATCAAGCCCAGAAAGACCCGAGGTTAGACTAAGTTGTAGTGTAAACCTGCCCGGAACCGACAGGCACATCCAGTAACCACAACAATATCTGTCTAATGTGAATGGTTGGTGCTTTAATTAATTAATTAAGGCTCTTGAATAAATCAAGCTAGAAATAGTGAGGTTAAGTAGTTAGGGAAACACTTAACGATAATGACATATTAACTAGACAAGTGGGTGAGGTTAAGTAAATTTAGAACACTTAACCGTTGTAACATGTTAATTAAACAAATGATAGGATTAAGTTAACTAAAGTAATACTTAACCAATATATTGTGACATGTGGTGGGGTTATGTAATACAAGAGGAAAACACTTAACCAATTATATAACACGATGTATGTGAAGGGTTAAGTTAACACAAGAGGGCAACACTTAACCAATATAACATGGTTTGAGGTAGGGTCAAGTTAACACCAGAAGGAAACACTTAACCAACATGACGTGACGAGTGGGTAGGTTAAGTTAACTTGAATTGATTAATGATACTTGACCAATATAACTTGATGAACGAATGGGGTTAAGTTAAATGGGAAATACTTAACCAATATAACCTGATGAATGAACAGGTTTAAGTTAATAAATCACAATTAACCAATCCAACATGATAAGCAAGATAGGTTAAGTTAATAAGAACCACTTAACCAACACAACTTGATGAGTAGGAGGCTAAGTACACGTAGGGTAGGTGGGTAATATTAGTAAATATAGGCCCACAAAACTTAACCATTATACAAACATGCTTGGATCGATGGGAAGGTTAAGTACATCTCGTGTAGGTGGGTAATATCAGTACATATAGGCCCACAAACTTAACCGTTAAGGAAACATGCTAGAATAGGTGGGACGGTTAAGTACATCTAGTATATGTGGGTAATATTTGTATATATAGGCCCACAAACTTAACCAGCATGAAACCCTAATAACAGGGACCCATTTCAGCAGTAACCCACATAGATGTATCATGGTACCCTGAAACTAGGCAGGGTGGGGCACGATTGCTGGGCTGATTATAAGTGGTTAACATAGCGGCAGGGAGTACGTCAGTGTAGGTTCCAACGGTTTACGGGCGTGCATGCACTCCAGAGTGGAAAAAGCAGACACTGGGTACCAGTAGTTAAACACTGTGCATCTTGAATTATGTCGGGTCACTATCATAAGGCTTGATACACCTTATGGTGGGGCCAGCACAGAGTATCTACACGCATGAGAGGGCCGACTGGCACATGGAAAATTAATAAAAAATAGGTAGCATAATCCCAAGTTGGACCTAAGTCGCGTAAACCCTGAATCCGAGAAGCGTTCAATAGGTAGCATAAACCCCAGTGGCCTTGGGTAGCGTAAACCCTGGTTGAATCTAGGAAGCGCTCGATAGTAAACTCTAGATTAGATCTAGGTAATAAATGGAATCCCCAAAATAGATGTAAACCTGAAGGCAACCGCAAATGCGGGGATTGGGAGCACATTATCATATGACCATAGATTACAAGTTTGGAGACTAGTAGGTAGCGCAGAGATATAGAAATCAGTATAACAGGGTAGTTGCGAAGCAGAGAAGGAGTAGAAGCGCATTCAGTTTATAGGTACATTCAGTTTATCTTGACATATCCCATGCTTACCCCCATGTTATCTTGTTACTATGGTTTAGTCTTATATTTAGTTTATTCATGTCATGACCCTTTTCCTCGTTTAAATACTAAGAATCACTGGACTTACCAGACTTTATGTTTGACCTAGTTTGCTTTCGCCTCTTTTCTTCCGTTCCCCCTCGTAGTCAGGGAGGGAAAAGCTCATCTCATTTTGGGGCCATTACTCTTTCCGAGCTTGAAGATTCTTTGGCGCATTGCTTTGAATTCCATTTTCTACTGCTATGGCTAGCTCATGCTTTATTGGGGAATATCATTGTCAGTTTGTGCTTCTTATATATTAAACAAGATAGATGCTTTCTTGTAATAAGTATTGGTGTTGTAAAACAATCTTTGTACAAGTTGTTTTAATCAATAAAGGTTATTTATTTTTCTCTGCATTATTTGTCTGGCTTGTAATTTTTCTGCATCTTGTACTAAAAAAATGCTCCACCGAAGTTAAGGCATTCCCTTTGTGAGTGACCTTAACGGAGGTGGGGTGTTTCAGAAGATTATTAGCAGTTCCTCCATTTATGAAAATCTATGGTCTTCAATGCTCCATCTCGATCCCTCTCAAGTGGGTTTCGTATGCAATGTTGATTCGAAGTGGTTTTAGGTCTAGTTCCCATCTCGGTCTCTTCGAAACAACACGTCAAAAGGTCCAATAAAATATTTTCTTAATAGTTTGGTGTTTTAACTATCAACGTCAAACCAATACGGTCAAGTATGTTGGAAGCTCAGGTTCTTATTTTTAAAATTGTTTATTTGAAACTCTTATCGAATCATTTAAAATCATTTCATCGACTTAAAGTCGATTCCATTTAAATCGCTTACCATCTTATCCTTTGTTTCGTTATTTGGAAATAATATATCTTATTTATTCTCACTTCGTTTATTCTCCTTAAATTCTGAAAATATCGCTATATTCACTTTATTACTATTTCTAAAAACCAGTGTTATATAAATAGTCTATAGGTATAATTAAAGCTATATGTCTCGATTCAGATTAAACAACGTTAATGTACATTGTTTAATTTAAACCCTTTTGTATTAAATTTCATTTCAAACCTTGCAATTGAATTGCAAATGCTCGACGAGAATAACATCTCCTTTTCAAACTCCTTTACCGTTACGAACCAATACCATTTCTCGATAATAGCGAAGTCAATCAAGTTGGAGTATTTTATTTACCTCTCAGACCTTAATCGACAGCGTTCTTATCTTATAGTAGATAGAAGTTCGCAACTCAAAATCCCATGCCCTTCTAATATCAATCTAATCTTACTTCATTTTTTTCATTAAACTATGGTTTTATGAACCATATCTTTTCTTTTGAACAACTCGATCGACCATCTCTATTTTACTTAATATATTATTAAGTAAATCGTTTACTCGAATATTAACCATTTGCTTCAAGATTCCTATATAGTAATCGATACATAACTCAGATTATATTACACTGGTCCATTCGCTAATATCTTTTCCAAAAGCCTTTTCATCTAACTTTAGATTCATGACCATAAACTCTTTTCTCAATTTCTTTTATTCAAATCATTAACTATCCTTTTTATCTTTCTAATTCCATTTCGATTACGCCATTCACTTAATTTGGTTCTTAAGTTAAAGGTTTATTTAAAGCCCTGCCTTAGTTTATAACTTCGAATCCACTTTTCTTATAAACTTGGATTTTGTTCACTAATCCAAAACTCCTTTTAACATCGTTAAAACAAGTGGCTGGATTTTATAACCAAAAATGCTTTTATTTACTTCATTACATAAATCGATAAATATTTCCATTATAATATGGTTTTACAAATCATCTCCTTATATTTGAAAAATCCCTTTTTCAGTCATATCTATTTTACTGAATTTTTGATTAAGTAAACTCCTTTCCCAATCACCAAATTTCTAGCTTAAAAATCCTTCTATTAACATGTTTTTTAAACTAGATTTCATCAACTGAAGTACGTTACTTCATGTTTACTAGGTTAGTTAATTTTGGATGATAATACTTTATTTTATAAGTAACAAACTATTTTATAGTCATCTGAAATATGGTTACTTAAGGTTAATAAGCTCTTATAAACACTCGTTAAATCTAAATAATAAAATCTTATTCAATTGCTTCTCGTGGAATTAATAATCTCATATTACTAACCCTTTGGTTAATACCCGACCTCTTTATGTGATAAAATTATATAATTTACTTTAACATTCCTTGTTATAACCAAAGTTATAAATATCGTCTTTACTTAAAAATTTGTTATTTAATAACTAAATCAAGATTTAAATTTCGATTTAGTTAAACTAAAAATTTTAACTTCAAAATACATCAATTCGCCTAACGGCGAATAAATGTATCAATACGATGGATTTTAGACCATCTACTGCCAATTACCCGATCAATACTGCGTATTGGTTTAAAACATGACAATTATGAATTTAGATTCAACAAATCAATATTTATTCAACCATCGAGATCTAAACATGATATAATATAAATTAGGGTAAACAAATAATATATAATTTGTTGAGGAATCCGGTTGGATTCCTCCAACCTGTTCTCCCCTGCACAACAGTTTATAACATCGTTTAACACTAATATATGAAATAACATGCATTCGAACGGTCAATTTATAAACATGTACAACCAATCAACCAATAAAAATCATCCACAGTGTCCATTCAGCCAATTAATGATAAATATTAATAACATGGATTTAACACATCGCAGTATTTCAGAAGTGTAAGAATTAACTCACCAGTTTTGTTTCTGACGATGTTTCGTCGCTTTACATAGTTTTAAACTGGGCGTTTAGAACTACATAAAATTCCATGGTCTCAGAATCACTCCATTCTGGTTCGTATACGTCAGGATCGTTGATACGAAACCGTCGTCTCCAGTTTCGTCCAATTCTGTTTACGGACGCAAAAGTTATATGACTTATAATATTTGATTTTAAATTTAAGTAATGATTAAATTAACTTCCATCATTAATATCAATTAATTAATAATTTTGGTTAGTTAACTAACTATTAATTACCTTTATTATTGCAATCCACGTCATCATAGTGGACCAGGTCCACGCATTTATCTCCCCTTCACAAATGAAACTGATTTTCTTCTTCCAGCTTTACACGAAACAGAAAAACTGATACCCCTTCAAACCATCGTTCTCTTCACCCCATCCTACTGCAGTTCACCAGAGGCTGACCACACCGACAGCCGCCTCGTCCTCCTCCTTACCACGACCACTAGCATTCCTTAAATCGATGGCTTGGTGAGTACACAATAGTCCTAAAACTTATTGCTAATGAACACACACCTCAAACTACCATACCACGACATCGTCCGACTACCGGAGTCGATCTTCTCGTCACCGCGAGTTTGCCACGATCCCCCTCTACAATCGCCAGGAACGCTAATCACCAGAACTCCGTCGCCTTCCCAAAAATCTGAACCCAGATCTAAGAATTAACCCAAAAAAAGGCCCCCGTTCAACTCCTCACCGGCTGCCAACCCCACCACCGGACCCCACCAGTCCAGCACTGAAACGACCGCCTCCTCCCCAGCTATCACCTCACACCGGTCCCATCCACTCCAATGCCCCACACCTCCTCCACGACGCTGAAAACCGCGCCCCACTCTAAAGAAAACTACATAGCAAACCCCTATGTTTCTCACGCCCAACCACCAACGTCATGTCATCGGACCACCGGTCAGTACCCTCACCTGAACCAACTTACCCCTACCTCCCTCGCCTGAAACGAAAACCCACCAGGAGGTGCCAGTTTGCCAGAAACAACCAAAATTGTTGCACCCTTTTAGCTCCACAGTTCAAAAGGAAAGACCCCACCCCCCCAAAACAATGATCGCTCCATACAAATCTCAAACCAGATCGAGCCTTAACTCACCAGCAATCCAAAAATATAAGTTATTGAATTTATAGGGATTTAATGAAATTGTTATAGAATTTATAAGTGGTGAGCTTTTACTGAAGGCTTTGAAGCAAGAAGAAAAAAACGGGAAATTGATTTGGGAATTAGGGTGTCACCGTGCTATATTATATAGGAGAAAACTATAATATTTTATTTATTTTTTTAATATTCTTATTATTTTATTTTTGATTTGACTGACGATTTTTATCTAACGCGACTAACGATTTTTATTCGTACCTATCGCAATTTCAAACTTTATTTATTGATAACTGTGACCACACACGAACTCTAATCATAACGGAAATGGACTGCATAATATAATTCGACGTTACGGTCCTAATGAATCTTGTTTCGTCGAATTCTGAGTCCATTTGCTCAAACGACGCTTGTTTAAGCTCAAATGGTCGTTTTTTATTCGTAATTTATTTTGCCACACTCACAGAATAACTCTGTTTTGTGTGTAACTTGAAATATAACAATAATTTGTTGTTACGGTCTCAATAAAATTTGTTTCACTAAAAACAGAGATCATTTGAATAAAGTTCCTTTTAAAAGGCCTAATTTGAATTAAAATAAACCAATTTTAAAATACCTCAATATAATAATATCAAAATATTTCAATTGGACATACTGGAGAAGAATTTCATATATTTTCAAAATAAAATATCCCAGGTTGAATTCTGAGCCAAAACGATATTAAATAAATTGAAATCCCTATATTTCTTTATAATAAATCTCTATAATAAATAAACGAATTCCATGACGACTATTCGAAAATTTGATTTGGCCATAAAACAAAATCTACACTATGAAAACTCGATTTTTCTGCTTCATTACAAAGATATTATCAAATGGGTTCGGACATTTCTTGTTTCAAAGAAATCCGACTTGTTTTGAATTATGTATAACCAATTGAAGTTCAAAACATTATATTACAAACTACCGCGGCGCTGCAGCTCGTTATATAATTAAAATTATAAACTAGACTTTTAACAGCGCTTAACAAACGAGATTGTAAATAAAATTAAATCTAAACATACATAAATCTCCTTACATTACCAAATCATATAACAGCGGAAATTAAACGAATTTCGACTATTTAGAAGTTACATTATTATTTATATATATTTAAATAAATAAATGATTCAAATTAATTAATTTCAAACCATTTAAAATTCAAATCAATATTTAAAACAAAATTAAATATTAAATTAAATGGTTAAAAACCCGGGTCGTTACAGTTAAACTAATACATACATAGTATAATACGCTATTATGATAGTGTTTTTCCAGCGAAGAAAATATAATAAAAATAGCGTGAGCGAGATTACCGTATTACCCTTACGCCATTAATAGGCATCACAGTCTATACAATACGTAAATTCACCGTACTGGTGTTATCAGAGGGCACTCCATAGAAAGCAACAAGAAATCAAAATCGTATGGGGGTCGATAAGGATAAATATGATGCAACGAACTGGGATTTTCAACCCAGAAAATCAACATAAAACCCATGTTAATTATTCAGGCATCGAAAATTCCAAATCATTAATAGAAAGAAATTAGAGGGTGAGAATAGATAAGATAGAGAATTTGAATAGAAGAAGAAGGAGAAGATCACCACAGAACAGAATCAGAGTAAACACGAATCTCACAGCGGAACGAATAAAATATATTATACAACATAACTTTGAAATAAAACAGTGTATATATATACAATAACATTATCAGAGTACAACACTTACACACAGCGGAAATAACAATAGCTATATAGTTCTGAAGCCTCCTGCTTCAAGCTTCTCCAAGCGTATCTGTGAAAACCTGAACTACTTGACTGCCCGTACAATTTGGGCACCCAAGAGTTTAGGGAGAAAACAAAACAAAATAAACTCTGGATCAGTCATGGGACTGGTGTGAGTAAACTCAAATCATCGGTTTAACTTTTCAAATCCTTTTCAAAAGCAAGATAATCGTAAGACCGATCCACACATAAACACAGACGGTTTTTACCTTACGATAACCCAAAACAGTTTTGGAAATCGATACTTTTCTGATATTATAATAATATCTAATCACAAGTAATTAACAATCTAGCAGAACGCTTGCATCTCACGTTCCACATATATAGTATACAAACAAAACTACGAGCGCTTATTGGAGATTGGATTCCAACTATGACAAGGTATGGGACCACCTGCCGATAGTGTATCTCTAGAGGCGAATACACTGGGTTCAACAAGAACATCTTGCAACCCGGCACACACATGACCGACCACTCATTTCGCTTGAGCGTATCGAATGTATATCACCAACGGTTGGGAGCTACCCACCGTCTTCCCGAAAAGGGACAGCATCGAAATAGACAATAGAATGAAATGGATTTTCTCTAGATAGGTGATATACACCCTAATGGGTGTGACCCACTTAGCCATGCTGCCTGCCCGATTTCTGTCATTTCCCGGTTGATGAGGCTTGAGGTCAGAACGTATCTTTGAAACACTTGACCACCATTCACTTTGAATGCCACATCGTCATACCCGTCAAATCACAAATTGATTTCCTCAAAAATACCACGGGTATAAAGCTAAGAGAAACGAATTCCTCTGCCACCAAACGTAAGTACGTTTGAAGAGATCAACTTACGCGATCCGTTAGATATACTCTGTTAGACATTCGTCTATTCATGTTTGTCCTGGGATTGAACAAACCGAAGGCACTATTCTGTAAACAGGATAGCCCTTGCATAACTCCATCTTCAATATTTGATCGCAACACTAACGTCCATACAGCGTGGTTTTCAGATAATGAATCTGATCCCTGTCTCTCTGTATTGACGACGTAAAATGGTCAAGAACTTCGATAGTCGGTGATTTAACCATCAAAGAAAAACAGGTGTGCAACCAACGATATTATTTCCAGATGGAAATCCTATAGACCAATCATCATTCAACGTTTATCTCTTTTTAAATTAAGGTATCTCTACTTAGCCATTTTCCCATTTCTATATACTCGTAAATTCTCATTTTCTAAATTTAGAAAATATACTTTATAAATCATTTGAAAACATCACCAAATTTACTTCCATTTCTTGTATCCTATATTATAAAACATTCCTAATCCTTATTTGGAAAACGTTTCCAAAATTCTTCCTTTGATTTAAACTGATGTTTAAATAAAATACCTCTAGACCAATTCGAACTCTTCCACTCATTGGCTCAATTCACTTGACCAATCTTCACTACCGAACCTTACCCATCCCTTAGTTAAAAACGAAGCCAATCAAGTTGGGGTATAATTTACCTCTCAGACCTTAACTGAATGACATTTCTAACCTCGGGATAGACAAAGTTCAACTTTCAAATCTTTTAACACACTTCCTTACGTTGCTCTCGGACTCGAATTAAGAATCCACTTCTTTTACCAAAATCCTTTGATTATAACCATAATGTTATAACTCCAGGCTTTCGAAATATATTAACTTAAATCTAGCGTATATAACTTAATTTGGATAAATGACAAACTACTAATTGAGTATCAACAAGTAAACTAAATTTTGAAACGGAAAGTAAACATTACTTCCCTTAATTCGATTATATCGAATTCCAATGTATAATTCACTCTCGGATAATCACTATTCGATAATACTCTCCTTCGGATAAACTATATTTGATTCCTCTTGTTCGAATAACTAATATTCGATAATCCTTTTCTTCGAATAACTATATTCGAAAATCTCCCTTCGAATAAGCCATATTTGATAATTCTCTACTTCGAATAATTATTCGATTTAACTCACTCCAAATGAACTATATTCGATTACCCTTCTCAAGTAAACTATATTCGATAACTCTACTTCGAATAAGTGATATTCGATAACTCTACTTCGAATAAGTGATATTCGATAACTCTACTTAAGTGATATTCGATAACTCTACTTGACTAATTAGACTTATTAACTTCTATCGATTAACTACTATTAGATTTTACACCATTCGCTTGACTCTAGATCACAGCGGTCTCAATAGTTACGCCTGATTCCCTCAGAAAACATCCGATCGCCATAGGCTATCTGCAGCCCTGCGAATTACGCTAGCATTCGTATGAAATGACAACTCTTCCTGAATAACTAGGTTTGACTAACTCTACCCCTATAAAACTATATTTGATCAACTCTGATTGAATAACCAATATTAATTTAAATCCAAATCTGATTAACTAAGTTCAGTTACTCTATCCGGTCAACTCTTTTATTTGAATAACTAATATTCGATAATCTCTCTCTCTCTACGGATTTTATTTAATCCCTTTTACATTTTGAATATCGAAATGGATTTCATCACTCCGTTTAAAACAACTCCAATTTCCTATTATCCAAATTCACTATTGAATTTGCAAATCTCAATTATCCACTGATAATTATATTCTAATTCATTTATAAACTTTTTTTTATAAATCTCAGCACTTGTTTTCATTATTAAACATGTTATTCATTTCTAACCATTCGAAATTCCCTTTCTGTTTAACTTTACTTAAAAACCCACTATTCTTAATAAATGTGTTTACTCGCAAAACCTTTTGCTTAAATCCATTTTTCACACCAACGTGAAAAATATTCCTTTTATAAATGTTCCTTTGATTTCCTATGAGTATTTTCTTTTATAGATATCTATACTTACTTCTTATTACTTCTATCAATTAATTTACAAATAACGGTCTCTTAAACTTCTATATGTGTTCATATTTTATACAGCAGTTCCTTATTAACTTTTCGAATAACCTTCTTTTATAGAATCCTTTTTTATTTTATAAAATTCTAGGATCCCATATTCACTTCGTACATTCCTTTATAAAATACTTTGATTTTATAAGAATATTTTCATTTCAATATACATTATGAAAATTTCTTCTTATATAAAATCCTTTGATTTTATACAAATATTTTATTTCAAATTATATTTTGAAATTTCCACTTTTCGCATCCTAGTTTTTCTTTGGTATTTAGAGTTACCAATAACCAGAATGGACACACCAAATCAACAACAGATTTTAATCACATCACATATCACAATATATGACAAACAGAAAAATAAGTGTTGAGGAACCCAGTTGGGTCCCTCCAACCTATTTCCCTGCATCCACAGATGTCAGTCAACACAAATATAAAATATTCTGATAACAGAGTCAATATTTCGATACGATTTATATATATCGTTATCGATAATTTCAGCCAATTGACTAGCAGTTCAACCAAACAACCAACACACAACAAAGCAAACAGTAATTTCTATTCTAAAAATACTTTATAGAAATATAAAATGATCAGAGTTAGTGAGAGTTACTCACATTGGACGACGATCGTTAAATAACGATATATTGGCCATTGATTTGATTCAGGCATTTAATTTCACCGTAAATCCAAATGAACTCCCAATTCACTCTTGGTCAGTTCCATGGCGTAGCCACCGTCAATACGATTTCTACAGATCTTGTGTTACTGAATTCCGATATCATATGAGTTAGATATTAACATTACACGTTAATACACATTTAAACAAAGCTTAAATTTATGTGTATGAATTGGGCCTTACCGTACTTTTTTTGAAAACCAGCCCACCCTATTTCTCTTTGCTGACCCCTACCGTATACTCCTGTCTTTCTCAACTCAATTTCTGTCCCCTTCCCCTCTAATGAAATACACGTTGGTCTTGGTTTTCTTTTTTTTGTTTTCTTGTATAAACCTTTTTATTTTCTTCTTGGCCTTAAGCATTTATAAGGCAGCCCACTCATGTTTACAGACCAACCCGCCCCCATCTATTTCTCCTTTATCTTTACTAAACCCGTCGCCTGTACAAGCTCAAAACCATTTTCAGAGCATTCTTCCGCCCCATACTCCCCCTCTCTTGCTTAAACCTCAAACTGAAATGATCTTTGTTCATCTTTTCTTAGCCTCTTTAAACCCATACCCAACATCTGGAAGTCGAACAAGGCTTCTGCCTCGCGACGTCAGGAACCCAAAACAACAATACAGAAATGGGATCGACACTTAAACCCATGGAATCCGCTCAAAACCCGTCAGTAGGTGCGCCTTTAACCTGCGATCGACACTCCAGCTTCCAATCCGCACAACAAGGCCTCTATTCTCCGATAATCGGAACCCTAACTGTGCTGTTGCTCTATGGGCATCCAATAACTGGCGTCACACTCTCTGAAAGCTATATGGAAATGAAGAGCAAGCAGACAGGAGTTCGAAAATACATGAATTACAATTTTCAGGATTTTGTATGAATTTTGAAGATTTTTTTTCTAGGAATAAAAAGTGGATTTAGAAGTTCACGATTTGTAATAGGGAAATGGAGGTCGGTTCCTGGTTTCTGAAAAAGTGGTTTAGGGTTAGAGGATTAGGATAAATTTATAGGTAGGTTTTGATAATTTTTTATTCGATTATTTTATTTATTTTTCCCGTGTCGCTATTTGTATGTGCTGTTTAAAAATCCCTGTGATCATGTACAATACCCAAAAATCACGGAAATGGACATGCAGCTACAATTTGACATTACGGACCCAATGAAACTGGTTTCGTCGAATTCCGACTCCGTTTCCTCACACAGCTTATTTTTAAAGTCAGAAAATCGACTGTTTTTCATATTAAAAATCCATACGGCCACACAATGACTTCAAAAATCACGGAAATTGAAATATAACAATAATTTGACATTACGAATCCAACAAAATTGGTTTCATCGAATTCTGAGGTCGTTTGCAAAAGTGGTTATTTTTAAAGCTCAAAATAAACCATTTAAATATATAAATATATTTAAAAACATTTAAATTTAATATTTAAAAATAAATATTATCGTATATATTCGCAGTGGAATACCATACAGCTCCACTGGGATTTATAACTCGATTATTTCAAAATTCCCAATTATATCGATACTCGATTTATATTAAAAATCCTTTTAAAATATAAATAAATCGTTATAAATTATAAAGGAATTCCATAGCAACTTTTCTAAAATTTGATTTGGACATAAATAAAAATCTACATGGCGAAATCCCAATTTTTCTCTTCCACTTGAAAAATATAGTTCACCAGGTCCTAACGTTTCTTGTTTCACAGAAATCCGAGTTAAAACGGCTTCTGTATACTCGTTTAAAGTTCAAATCGCCAAATAACGAACTGCCGCGCCATTTCAAGCTCGATTTTAATTATAATATAATTAACGTTCAAACTGTCATTCAAATAATATATTCGTTAATATAATTCAACTCTAAACTGAATTAAATATCACAGATGATCCAGTTCACACCATATTGTGAATTCCACAATTTTCTGACTATTTCAGAAATTAAATATATTATTTATTTTAATTAAATATATCCATATAATTTAATTCAACGGCCATTTAAGTCTCTAAATCACTTTTAAAAAATTAAATAAATTAATTATAATACCAAGAAAAATGCGGGTCGTTACATTCTTCCCCCCTTAAAATAATTTCGTCCTCGAAATTGCTAAGGTAGGAAACAAGCCTTACTAACTGGTTAAAAATTATTTGTTTAATTCTTAACTCCAGTTTCAACTGATCAATTTATTTCAATTAAATATTTAATTAATTTCGATTAACGAAAATTTTCTAAATTTTTGAAAATTTTCTAACACCCTAAATTTTCGGAAAATTTCGCCAACACCTCCTTTGTTCCGGTCAATTTTTCAAACCCCAACTCGCCTCTCTAGGACCTTTTCTTTCAAAAAGAAAATCAAAAAGCCAAGCGGCTTGCCGATTCGGCGCATAAAACCCCATATGGAAATTTAAACATGTACCTTTTTGTCGGGCATATCATTATGTCCCTTCCACTTGCTTCTACACAATACCTGTTGATCATATACCCATCTATACCAATCGATTTCCAATCGATTTCCAATCAATTTCAATCAATCAAATCTCAAATCATGTCAAACCAAACTCATTCTCAATCTCCAAATTCCATTACCAATTCCAATTCTTACTTACCAACCCAATATACATTCATAACTCGCAATCCCATTTTTATTTGATATCGCTCTATTTCAATTCAATTTCCAGTTAATTGGTTTCAATTCAATTCATATTCGTTTTCACAAATTCCTTTAATTCATACTATCTTCGTGGGGATTTTAAACAGTTTAATCTTTCTAAAATAAATTATTTCCTTTCGGGATTCAAAACAACTTCCTTTTCCCAAAATAACTCGAAAACAAAATCTTTGGTAGTAATCCGTCACTTAGGACTCGAAAATGAACACTGATGATGTGGCCAGCATCATCAGAGTTACTTACCAGCTACTGAAGTGAGCTCAGTACTATATCACTTTAAAACCCATTTTTAAACAATTCCATTTTGAAATCTTTTCAAACTATCATTCACGAAACTTGTAAACAATTTAAAATCTCCCAGGATCTTAAAATTTTCTTATATTTAACTCAAATCCTTTTATGAACACTTTTCCTAGTTTTTAGAATTTTAATTCCAATTTTGATTTAATTCAGATTTAATTAATCTGCTTTTATATTATACGAACTCAAATTGGTTATTTATATAACCATTTCAATGATAATCAACCAACACATCCAATATATAATAATTCCAAGATATACTTTTCTTTATATCAAATATACTTTGGGTAAAATTATTTCATTTACCCTCTTTCAAAACATACTGTGTTGGTTTATCGTATTTAAGTGTTTGGTAATCCTTATCGATACAGTGGATCAAACTGATCGACCAGAATTCACAAACGACTCAACAATTGAATCTCCACAATATAAAACAATTTTTTATAAAATCTACAAATACGTTCACTCGTATATATACACTCAAACTCAATCTAGGGTATTACTAACCACATATCTACTGAGTCACGCCACAGAGCCAAGGTAATCACTTAACCTTCTGCTCTGATACCACTGTAACGGACTGGGATTTTCGACCCAGAAAATCAACATAAAACCCATGTTAATTATTCAGGCATCGAACATTCCAGATCATTAATAGAAAGAAATTAGAGGGTGAGAATAGATAAGATAGAAAATTTGAATAGAAGAAGAAGGAGAAGATCACCACAGAACAGAATAAGAGTAAACACGAATCTCACAATGGAACGAATAAAATATATTATACAACATAACTTTGAAATAAAACAGTGTATATATATACAATAACATTATCAGAGTACAACACTTACACACAGCGGAAATAACAATAGCTATATAGTTCTGAAGCCTCCTGCTTCAAGCTTCTCCAAGCGTATCTGTGAAAACCTGAACTACTTGACTGCCCGTACAATTTGGGCACCCAAGAGTTTAGGGAGAAAACAAAACAAAATAAACTCTGGGCCAGTCATGGGACTGGTGTAAGTAAACTCAAATCATCGGTTTAACTTTTCAAAATCCTTTTCAAAAGCAAAGATAATCGTAATACCGATCCACACATAAAACCGACGGTTTTTACCTTACGATAACCCAAAACAATTTTGGAAATCGATACTTTTATGATATTATAATAATGTCTAATCACAAGTAATTAACAATCTAGTAGAACGCTTGCATCTCACATTCCACATATATAGTATACAAACAAAACCGCGAGCGCTTATTGTATATTGGATTCCAACTATGACAAGGTATGGGACCACCTGCCGATAGTGTATCTCTAGAGGCGAATACACTAGGTTCAACTAGAACAACTTGCAACCCGGCCCACACATGACCGGCCTCTCATTTCGCTTGAGCGTATCGAATGTATATCACCAACGGTTGGGAGCTACCCACCGTCTTCCCGAAAAGGGACAGCATCGAAATAGACAATAGAATGAAATGGATTTTCTCTAGATAGGTGATATACACCCTTATGGGTGCGACCCACTTAGCCATGTTGCCTGCCTGATTTCTGTCATTTCCTAGTTGATGAGACTTGAGGTCAGAACGTATCTTTGAAACACTTGACCACCATTCACTTTGAATGCCACATCGTCATACCCGTCAAATCACAAATTGATTTCCTCAAAAATATCACGGGTATAAAGCTAAGAGAAACGAATTCCTCCGCCACCAAACGTAAGTACGTTTGAAGAGATCAACTTACGCGATCCGTTAGATATACTCTGTTATACATTCATCCATTCATGTTTGTTCTGGGATTGAACAAACCAAAGGCACTATTCTGTAAACAGGATAGCCCTTGCATAACTCCATCTTCAATATTTGATCGCAACGCTAACGTCCATACAGCGTGGTTTTCAGATAATGAATCTGATCCCGGTCACTCTGTATTGACGACGTAAAATGGTCAAAAACTTCGATAGTCGGTGATTTAACCATCAAAGAAAAACAGGTGTGCAACCAACGATATTATTTCTAGATGGAAATCCTATCGACCAATCATCATTCAATGTTTATCTCTTTTTAAATTAAGGTATCTCTACTTAGCCATTTTCCCATTTCTATATACTCGTAAATTCTCTTTTTCTAAATTTAGAAAATATACTTTATAAATCATTTGAAAACATCACCACATTTACTTCCATTTCTTGTATCCTATATTATAAAACATTCCTGATCCTTATTTAAAAAACGTTTCCAAACTTCTTGCTTTGATTTAAACCGATGTTTAAATAAAACACCTCTAAACCATTTCGAACTCTTCCACTCATTGGCTCAATTCACTTGACCAATCTTCACTACCGAACCATACCCATCCCTTAGTTAAAAACGAAGCCAATCAAGTTGGGGTATAATTTACCTCTCAGACCTTAACTGAACGACATTTCTAACCTCGGGATAGACTAAGTTCAACTTTCAAATCTTTTAACACACTTCCTTACATTGCTCTCGGACTCGATTTACGAATCCACTTCTTTTACCAAAATCCTTTGATTATAACCATAATGTTATAACTCCAGGCTTTCGAAATATATTAACTTAAATCTAGCGTATATAACTTAATTTGGATAAATGACAAACTACTAATTGAGTATCAGTAAGTAAACTAAATTTTGAAACGGAAAGTAAACATTACTTCCCTTAATTCGATTATATCGAATTCCAATGTATAATTCACTCTCGAATAATCACTATTCGATAATTCTCTCCTTCGAATAAACTATATTTGATTCCTCTTGTTCGAATAACTAATATTCGATAATCCTTTTCTTCGAATAACTATATTCA
Organism: Allium sativum; assembly: GCA_030737875.1. Taxonomy (NCBI): domain Eukaryota; kingdom Viridiplantae; phylum Streptophyta; class Magnoliopsida; order Asparagales; family Amaryllidaceae; genus Allium; species Allium sativum. Next base: position 142,324,185 of record CM060913.1, on the reverse strand, counting down.
AAAATCTCCCTTCGAATAAACCATATTCGATAATTCTCTACTTCGAATAATTATTCGATTTAACTCACTCCGAATGAACTATATTCGATTACCCTTCTCAAGTAAACTATATTCGATAACTCTACTTCGAATAAGTGATTCGATAACTCTACTTCGAATAATTGATATTCGATAACTCTACTTCACTAATTAGACTTATTAACTTCTATCGATTAACTACTATTAGATTTTACACCATTCGCTTGACTCTAGATCACAGCGATCACAATGGTTACGCCTGATTCCCTCAGGAAACATCCGACCGCCGTAGGCTATCTACAGCCCTGCGAATTACGCTAGCAGTCGTACGAAATGGCAACTCTTCCTGAATAACTAGGTTTGACTAACTCTACCGCTATATAACTATATTTGATCAACTCTGATTGAATAACCAATATTAATTTAAATCCAAATCTGATTAACTAAGATTAATTACTCTATCCGGTCAACACTTTTATTTGAATAACTAATATTCGATAATCTCTCTCTCTCTCTCTATGGATTTTATTTAATCCCTTTTACATTTCGAATATCGAAATGGATTTCATCGCTCCCTTTAAAACAACTCCAATTTCCTATTATCCAAATTCTCTATTGAATTTGCAAATCTCAATTATCCACTGATAATTATATTCTAATTCATTTATAAACTTTGTTTATAAATCTCAGCACTTGTTTTCATTATTAAACAAGTTATTCATTTCTAACCATTCGAAATTCCCTTTCTGTTTAACTTTACTTAAAAACCCACTTTTCTTAATAAATGTGTTTATTCGCAAAACCTTTTGCTTAAATCCATTTTTCACACCAACATGAAAAATATTCCTTTTATAAATGTTCCTTTGATTTCCTATAAGTATTTTCTTTTATATATTTCTATACTTACTTCTTATTACTTCTATCAATTAATTTACAAATAACGGTCTCTTAAACTTCTATATGTGTTTATATTTTATACAGCAGTTCCTTATTAACTTTTCGAATAACCTTCTTTTGTAGATTCCATTTTTATTTTATAAAATTCTAGGATCCCATATTCACTTCGTACATTCCTTTATAAAATACTTTGATTTTATAAGAATATTTTCATTTCAATATACATTTTGAAAATTTCTTTTTATATAAAATCCTTTGATTTTATACAAATATTTTATTTCAAATTATATTTTGAAATTTCCCCTTTTCACATCCTAGTTTTTCTTTGGTATTTAGAGTTACCAATAACCAGAATCGACACACCAAATCAACAACAGATTTTAATCACATCACATATCACAATATATGACAAACAGTAAAATAAGTGTTGAGGAACCCAGTTTGGTCCCTCCAACCTGTTTCCCTGCATCCACAGATGCCAGTCAACACAAATATAAAATATTCTGATAACAGAGTCAATATTTCGATATGATTTATATATATCGTTATTGATAATTTCAGCCAACTGACTAGCAGTTCAACCAAACAACCAACACACAACAAAGCAACCAATAATTTCTATTCTAAAAATACTTTATAGAAATATAAATTGACCAGAGTTTGTGAGAGCTACTCACATTGGACGGTGATCATTAAATAACGATATATGGGCCATTTATTTGATTCAGGCGTTTAATTTCACCGTAAATCCAAACGAGCTCCCAATTCACTCTCGGTCAGTTCCATGGCGTAGCCACCGTCCATACGATTTCAACAGGTCTTGTTTTACTGAATTCCGATATCGTATGAGTTAGATATTAACATTACACGTTAATACACATTTAAACAAAGCTTAAATTTATGTGTATGAATTGGGCCTTACCGTACTTTTTTTGAAAACCAGCCCACCCTATTTCTCTTTGCTGACCCCTACCGTATACTCCTGTCTTTCTCAACTCAATTTCTGTCCCCTTCCCCTCTATTGAAATACACGTTGGTCTTGGTTTTGTTTTTTTTTCCTTTCTTGTATAAACCTTTTTATTTTCTTCTGGGCCTTAAGCATTTATAAGGCGGCCCACTCATGTTTACAGACCAACCCGCCCCCATCTATTTCTCCTTCATCTTCACTAAACCCGTCGCCTGTACAAGCTCAAAACTATAATAACCCGGAAATGCGAGCCAGTTTAAAATTTTTATTTTTGGCAATTATAGCGAAGTTTGAATATTTAAAATAGATTATTTTAAATAATGACGACGAAAAATTTATTTGAATAGATTAGAACGTATATATTCATATAGATCGTCGTTAGAATATAAATAATTACATATAATTATAAAAGAAATTGAAAATGGTGCAGTAGTTCGATAATTCGATTTCAAACTTCAATTGAATGTACAGGGTGCAAAATAAACCGGATTTTAGCGAAACCAAAAATAATAGGATCTATTTGGGAATATCTTTCCAACGAATTCGAAAAATCGAAATTTCATAGCGGGGATCAAAAGATATGTCCAGTTGAAAATTCAGAATAGTCGCTATGGAATTCAGGCCCTTAAATGACCTCGGATTTTGACGAAACCACTTTTGTTGGATCCGGGATGTCAAATTATTGCTTGGTTTCAAATTTCATAATTTTCTGAATCAATATGTGAGTGTGGCAAAGGAAAACGCGTTTGACCAGTTTTAGTTGATTTTAATCGACTGGAAAATGGCCATTTTTCAGACGGTCTCAGAATTCGACGAAATTAGTTTTGTTAGGACCGTATCGTCAATACGAAGCTAGAAAATATTTTTTGGGAATTTTTAGAGTTAGTGTGTGGCCCCAGTAATTTGAAATGTACGTTTAAAATTCAGTATAATGATTTAAAATGTAAATTCAACGGAAACTAATCGTAACAATCGAATCAGCTTACTGTACATATCCCATTGTGTTCGAAATGGGGGTAATTAGCTATGGATGACAGGCGGTGGGTCTCGTTGTGAGTTCGAAAATAAAAGTTGCTTTTTGAAATAAATTAATTAAATAAATATAAATATAACTATCCCTCCCTCTCTCTGAATTCTCTCTCCCCGTCGTTTTGTTTAAAGTGAAATAAAAAAGGAGAAAAGAAGGGCGCGGAGGAACCCTAGGTGCCACGAGGATCATCGGCGTCACACCCAGCCGGAGTACCTCCCCTCGCGCCGCCAGTAGCCGCTCGAGCCCTCCAGCCTCCCCCTGGACCCACACCCGACCACCGCGCCCCCCTGTCGCCGCCAATCGGAGCCGCTCCAATGAACGCCGCCGCCCCCTCTCCTTCTTCTTCCCCCTTAGCCTCTCCATCTCGACCTCTGTAAACCGCCACCCCATTGTCCACCCCACACCTCCAGCCTAGAAACCCTAGCCGATGCCCAAATCCCCAACCGCCTCCGACAGTGCAGAAGCCCCCCTCTCCAGCGACGAGCACCAAGGCCATCCACCCCAACTCCAGGACGCTGTGAGTTCGTTTGTTCTTTTTATTCGTTTATTTTTGTTTAGCTTTGTTTATTTTAATGAATGAAAAAAAAATCAATTTTATTATATGATCAAGTATAGAAAGATTGGATTTTTTTTATCACATAAAGAATTGATGTTTAAATATACAAAGGAATGATTTTTCTTGATTTGAAAATATAGATACACTAGCAAAGATCGAATCTTTAAATTAGCAAAGACTGATTGTTATATTGTAGAAGGTTAAAAATATAATTTTTACATTATAGAAGTGTTAAAAATTTGATCTTTATATATGTAGTGAATCAAAAATATGATTTTTACTTGTGTAGAGTATTAAAAATTTGACCTTTATATAGTAGAAGATATAAAAATACTATTTTTATATAAGTAGTGTATTGAAAATAAAATTTCTATATAATAGAGAATATAAAAATATAATCTTTATATTTGAAAAGGTGAAATCTTTATATAGAGGATAGCGAAGCAAAAATAGAATTTTTATCTATATACTAGCGAAGCAAAAATAGAATTTTATCTATATAGTAGCGAAGCAAAAATAGAATTTTATCTATATAGTAGCGAAGCAAAAATAGAATTTTTATCTATATAGTAGCGATGTAAAAATAGAATTTTTATCTATATAGTAGCGATGTAAAAATAGAATTTTTATTTGTATAGTAGCGATGTAAATATAGAATTTTTATCTATATAATAGCGATGTAAAAATAGAATTTTTATCCATATGAAGTGATTATAAAAATTGAATTTTTATATACATAGCAACAATATAAAAATATGATTTTTATATATGGAGTGGCTACGGGCAACGAAAGTGACAAAAGGCGAGAACAGTGATGATTCCCTACATTGGAAGTGTCGTGGAGTTGGGATAGCTTTGGTGAGAATTTCTCACTCTTTATTTAATCTCTTTTTCTAGTTATATATATATATATACTAGGATGCAGACGGTGTTTAGTAGCACCCGACACTCATCATCCACAGACCATGGATGGCTTGTTTGTTTGATTGATGTGTTGAGAAAATTGTTTGTGATGTTGATGTGAAATAGATAATAAAATATATTCATTTGTTGAAATAAAATAATTTGGTCGTTAAAAATATAATTTTTAACATGGATGTGAATAAATAAATATTCATTTACAAACCGGACGGTTTGTTTATGTACACCTATTTGAAGGACATTGATTGGGACGATAAATTTTACACATCGCCCAACTTCACAAATAAAATCTGTGTTTGTTGATTTGAAACCCCACATGGGTATTGGGATAAAATACGGCATACACTAATCCCAATAATTAGTTGTATGTTGATCGATTGATTGACAGGCTGTTATAAGCGTTAGATATCTATATTTGATGCTTATACAGTGTAGTGCACTTTGGATGATGGTTGATTATGTATCGTTGCTATTATATACATGTGTGTATGGAATCCATATAATTAACGTTATATGGTGATTGATTGGGCCTCATTCCAATTTAGAAATTAAAGAATATTGTAAAATAAAGGTTCATGTGTTGACAGTACTCATCCGTTGAGATTAGTCATGTGTTGAACGAAATATTTTAACAATAAAATTTACATCTTTATCATATATAAAATTAGAAACTAACTGGAAAATAGATAAGATGAGTGGTCTCCTGGATATCGATCTGATGTTGGTTTCGGCCTTCGGGGTTAATATTTAAGGAATCGTTCTCTTACTAATTTACGGTTGGAGTCTGATTTGAAATCAAACGATAGATACCATAATTTTTATAAAATATATTAAATAATAAAAATAGTCACACGTGGACAGTACTCGTTCGTTGAGATTAGTCATGTGTTGACAAAAATATAGATTCATGTATTGAATGGAATAAATATTCATTTGTTGAATAGAGTAACGAATTTATTGAAATATATAAAGCCACGTTGATTAGAGATGCGCTATTTTGACGTGAACGATATTTATATCGATTATATTCATTTTTATAATTGAATTGAATATATAACGAATTCGAATTGAATTGAATATAAAACGAATTCGAATTGAATTGAATATATAATGAATTCGAATTGAATTGAATATAAAACGAATTCGAATTGAATTGAATATATAACGAATTCGAATTGAATATATAACGAATTCGAATTGAATTGAATATAAAACGAATTCAAATTGAGTTGAATATAAAATGAATTCAAATTGAATTGAAAATTTGATTTGAATTTGAAATGGAAGTAGAAATTGTTTTTGAAATGAATTTAAAACTATTTATAAAGTTCGTTTTAAATAGGAATCGACCAAATATATATTGTATAAATTATATATATAATATAATGGCCTGAATAGAACGCGTCGCGCCGCGTGAAACACCCCACCTCCGTTAGGGTCACTCTCAAAGGGAATGCCCTAATTTTGGTGGAGGTTTATAAGTATAAGTCACAGATACACAAGACAGGTATAAATACACATATTTCTGAACAGCAGAAAACAACAGCAACTTGTATTTCATCAAAATACGTGTTACACAAACCATGCCATAATTGTCTTACAATACTTCCAAAACATTACATTTTCATAACTGTCTTGATTTCATAACTTAAAGAAGCATAAAAAAACATAAGTAAACTGCATAAGTCCCCATAGTTGATATCCAAAGCCATAGTCCAAAACGAAATAGATCCAAGCAATACATTCTTTCTCTTCAAGCTGGATGTGAAAACTGGTCAAGCTGCGGTATTCCCTCCCTGTGGACCTGGGGGGGGGGGAACGAAAGAAAAGAAGACGAAAGAAAAGTAGAGTCAGACATAAAACCTGAGTAAGTCTAGGACTATTCAGTCTATGAATAAGAAAATGAGCATGATAAGTACAAACTGGAAATGGGAAAGCACCGTAAACTAAGTTAAGTTGTCTACAGTCGAATGTACTATCGTACCCCATATTAATCTCTGCACCCCTATAAACTAGTTCCCAACAGGCACCCCATAATCAGGGTGAAGTGATCCATTTTTAATGATCGGCTCCTACTCGCATAGTTACATGTGTCTTACGGCCCCCGATGTTGTAGCTACCTATGTTGGTCCCACCATGGGGTGTATCAAGTCCCATGGTGGCAGCCCGACACAATTCTAGAATGCACAGGTATACTACTGGTGCCCAGTGCCTAATTTTCTGCGCCGGAGTGTGTGCACGCCCGCACCCCGTTAGAACCTACACTGATGCACCACCGTCGTCGATTTGACCTCTTACAGTCAGCCCAGTAATCGTGCCCCACCCTGCCTAGTTCAGGGTATCCTGATACACCTTGTAGGGTTACTGCTGAAAAGGGTCCCCCGCTACTAGGTTTTCTATTTCTAGCCAACACGCTAAGTTGGTTAAGTGTTCTGTATAAACCTAACCCCCAATCAGTCTGTATAGTTTAGCATGATCAATTTGATTAAGTATTAATTCAATTTACTTAATCCTACCAATCCTGACTCAGCCTTAATTGTCTTATTAAAGCCTCAACCACTCACATTAGACAAGTATTGTTGTCACTGCCTGTTGCCGGTTGGGTCCGGGCAGTCTTACGTCAAAACTCAATCTAACCTCGGGTTTTTATTGGGCTCAGTGTTTAACCACCCACATTGGATAGGTATTGTTGTGACTACTGGACAGCCGGGCGGTTCCGGGCTGGTTTATGTCACAACTCAATCCAACCTCGGGTTAAACACATCGTATTTTCTAAGTTTACATATTTTGTCTCTTTTCTTTTTATATGTAAATATTTGCAGCCCATTATTCGAATTCATCTTTATTGGTTAAAATTAATTTATACCACTTAAATGTTTTCAAGGTCGTTGGCATGCGTCAAACATGCCAACACATATGTTTTATATTCTTAACCCAACGTCATTACCCCCATTTTATACATTTGCTATATTATGTTGGGCTTAACATTTAAGCCCAACTTAGCCACATGAAAAAGGGGAGGCTTAGAACATGATGTATATATATTCTAACTAACATCAAAAGGGGTGTGTGAACGCATGAACTTGCAACATAACGATCTAATTAAAATAAATTAGGCACTTGTGAACTTGCATTGTAATATCATATAATCTTAACATGAAACATACCTAAACATGAATCATGTTTTTAATCTAGTCATGTAAACTTGCATTTAAAATGTGAACCTAACTTAATTATGTATCCCATATATTATCACATGATTTTGATAGCAACATAGGCCTAAAACATATTTTCAATTAGGCATAATACCAAACGTAATCTAGTCATGTTCATAGAGTCAACACAAGTTCAAAAAGATGCTTGCTTTTGTAACTAATACAAAAGTATGGTTTTCACTTGAATCATGATGCCTATTTCAACATAAATTCATATGAATCATAATACCCAAATGGATCCAACTACACTAAAAATGATCATAAAAATATACATAGAAGGATCTAAAATCATGTTGGCATAATAGTGAATCATATACTTGCATGAATCTCAACTTGGTTGTAATAAACTACTACAAACATATAGTTGTTAACTTTCAACATGAATCATATACTTGCAAATATCCAATAGGTCTAACATCATTATACCACAACATCCCAAATCTATTCATAATTAGAATCATAGCAACATACAATTATGAATTATCATCACCACAAATTAAGTACAATTCCATTTCTCATTTTACACAAATCAAAACTCAATTATTCATTCACATCGGAATAGCATTCTACTTACAACGTATGACGAATCTTCAATTCAGGATTCTGAATTCTGAATTTGGAGATGCTATCCTTTATTGTAGGCGTTGTTTTGACTTAATTGTCGTTTCTTTAAGCTTTTGAATTGACTCCTAATCGTCTCTCAATTTTGACGGCTACTCCTAGTCTTTCTTCAGCAGCATGACGGTCTCATTCTCATTTTTATTTGTGTGAATTAGGTGGAGTCTTAGGTCCTTTTTATAGAGTTTGAGAATTGATTAGAGTCGTCGATGGAGCTTAGATTAATATTAGCCGTTCGTTTTAAAGAGAAACCAATCAGGAGTTGACCCCTAGCCCCAGTGACAAGACAAAGCTCATAAATTCGGCCAAGCATAGACTAGGCCAGCCAGGAGGGGCTGGGTTCGACCTGGCTCAAGGGCCAGGTCGACTACCCAGTCGACCTGGGTGACCCAGGTCGACTACCCAGTCGACCTGGGTGCCTTGGGCGGGAAAATTCCCGCCCAGCCCAATCTAAGTCCGATTTTTGAATTTTGAACTCATTTCTGAACTGTTTTTGTCTGTTTGATTTTTAAACTGAATTCTGAAACTTCCGGAGGTCATATCTCCCTCATACGGTGTCCGTTTTACACAAACTTGGACTTTATCTCAAGCAGAATTTTGAGACGTATGGCGTATCCCGTTTCCCTTAATTCTTTGATTTGAAATTAATTATACTTTAATTTGTAAATTTCACTGTTATAGAATATACGGGGTGTTACATTCTCCCCCACTTAAAAGGATTTCGTCCCCGAAATCTTCAAGTTTAGGAAGAATGTATATCCTAACATCCAAACGTCCATCTACTCATCCATCAAACACGAGCGTCCATTGTCCCTTAAAGACTTCTAATGTTTCATGATCATATGCGAAGTGTGTGTACATGTACTTATCTAATGCAAAATCAGGCGGTCTACTGATTCAGTTGACCTCCTTAATGCAAATTTTGTAAGTGTCATGAATCCATTATGTATGTAAATTTTCCTATTCATGATTCTACATGAGTGCACAATCATTCATATTAATGCAACATCCATATGACAACACATTAAACTTTAACCATATATGAATATAAATACATATATGCATATGCAATATGAAGTGACTGAGCCGATCTAAAACCTAGATTGTGTGTATATGCAACCACGAGCAACCACTAGCAATCACTTGCAACCACTTGCAACCATCATCCATAACATGTTTCAATTACATGTTTTCATCCAAAGGGTTTCTACCTAAAAGATAAGGTCGAGGAGATATACCCTAAAAGATAGATAAAGCATAACTTAAGGAAAAAGAGAGATCAAAGATGTACCCTCGAAAAGAAAAGGGTATGCTGCGCGTATTCTAGCCTCGGTTTCCCAAGTCGCGTCTTCCTCGGCGTCGCTCCACTGAACTTTGACGAGCTTGACTTCGCGGATTGCGTAGCTTTTTCACTTCAGTTCCTAAGATGCGTGTTGGAACTCTCACGGTTGCTTCGCGTTCCACTTCAGCTTCTTCAAGGATGTTTGGCTCTACCACTTCAGCAGATTCATGTAGACATTTTCGGAGGTGCGAAACGTGAAAGACGTTGTGAACTCCAACTAGTTTTTTGGGTAGCTCTAATCTATAGGCCATCTTCCCAACCTTCTCGATGATAGGAAATGGTCCTACAAATCTCGGTGCCAGCTTTCCAGTGGATCCAAAACGAACAACGTTCCTTAGAGGAGATACCTTAAGAAAAACTCTGTCCCCAACCTCAAACTCAAGGTCGTTCCTTCTCTTGTCAGCGTAGGATTTCTGTCTATCTTGGGCCATCTTCATCCTTCTTCGTATTAAGTCTACTTTCTCTGAAGTCTCTCGGATCATATCTGGTCCAAGTATGAGCTTGTCAGTAGACTCCCACCAACAAGTGGGCGATCGGCACGGTCTTCCATATAAAGCTTCGAAGGGTGCCATTCCGATGGTGGCTTGGTAGCTGTTGTTGTAGGCAAATTCCACCAAAGGAAGATGGTCTTCCCATGTCCCTCCGAAGTCAAGGACGCACAGTCTTAAAAGGTCCTCCAAAACTCTGTTCACTCTTTCTGTCTGGCCGTCGGTTTGGGGGTGATAGGCTGTACTCAAGCATAATTGTGTGCCTACCGCTTCTTGCAGACTCCGCCAAAACTCACTTGTGAAGATAGGGTCTCGGTCACTAACAATGCTGGAGGGTATTCCATGGAGTCGAACAATTTCCTTGAGATAAAGAGATGCTAGGGATGAGGCCGTCCTTTTACTCTTGACAGGTAAAAAGTGGGCGCTTTTAGTAAGCCTATCCACTATTACCCAAATGCTAGTGTTGCCTCTTCTAGACCTAGGTAGCCCATCAATAAAGTCCATTGAAATGCTATCCCACTTCCACTGTGGAACCTCTAGGGGATGGAGCAGACCGCTAGGTTTCTTTTGTTCCGCCTTAACCTGTTGGCAAATCATACACTTATAAACGAAATCTGCCACGTCCTTCTTCATGCCGCTCCAAAAGAAAGTTCTCTTTATGTCCTTGTACATTTTATCTCAGCCTGGATGTATCGTCATCTTGGAGTGATGTGCTTCCTCAAGAACCGTCTTTACTAAATCCCTTGTCTGTGGGACGCATAGTCTTCCGTCTCGCCTTAGCCAACCCTTATCGTCGATGGAGTATCTGTTGAGGTGACTTGAAGTCTCACCCCTAATTAGCCTATCAATCGTCTCCACAAGCTGAGGGTCTTCGCGTTGTTCTGTCCCTATTGAGTCCACCAAAGTCGGGCGTACTTCGAGAGATGCTAGCAATCCCGGTACAAAATCAGAGGAGAGCCTAAAGTTAAAACTGGCTATATACTCCAAGCTTTGCCTTTCTATAAAGAGCGGGCTTAGGGTCAGTTTCTTTCGGCTCAACGCGTCTGCCACTACGTTGCCTTTGCCCGGAGTGTAGGAGATCTCGAAATCGTACGAGGCAAGAAACTCCATCCACCTTTGTTGCCTCAAGTTAAGGTCCTTCTGCGAGAAGAGATACTTCAAAGATTTATGGTCAGTATACAGTTCGAATTTCTCACCTAGGAGATAGTGGCGCCAAGACTTAAGTGCAAAGACGATGGCGGCCAACTCGAGATCATGGGTTGGGTAATTCTTTTCGTGCACTTTCAACTGTCTCCCCCCATAAGCTACTACCTTTCCTTCTTGTATTAAGACAGCGCCTAGTCCTGTCCTGCATGCATCCGTGTATACTGTGAACATCTTGCTTCCATCTGGCAACATCAGAACTGGGGCTGTTGTAAGAGCCCCATTTAGTCGTTGGAAAGCAAACTCGCAATCCAAGTCCCAATTGAACACTAGATTCTTCTTTGTCAGCCTTGTGAGTGGAGCTGAGATTTTCGCAAAATCCCTTATGAATTTTCGGTAGAAACGTGCTGGTCCTAGAAAACTACGGACCTCGGTTGCATTCCTTGGTGTCTTCCAATCCTGTACCGCTACTACCTTAGCAGGGTCCACAGCTAACCCTTCTTTGGATACTATATGCCCAATAAACCTTACTTCCTCTCTCCAAAAGTGGCATTTGGAGAATTTGGCTTTTAGTTGATGGACTCGCAGAGTTTCCATTATTGCCCTTAGGTGCTGAGAATGTTCTTCTTCACTCTTTGAGAAGATCAAGATATCGTCTACGAAGACTACCACGAACTTGTTGAGGAAATCTCTGAACACCCTACTCATTAGGTCCACGAAGTAAGCGGGTGCGTATGTCAAGCCGAAAGGCATGACAAGCCATTCAAAGAAGCCGTCTGGGGTTCTGAATGTTGTTTTATCGATGCTATCTTCAGCCACCCTTAGCTGATGAAAACCGGTCGCCAAATCGAGTTGGGAGAAAACTTACGCTCCTACAAGCTGATCAAACAGATCGTCAATTCTGGGGAGAGGGTGCCTATTCTTTTTCGTTAGCTTGTTGAGCTCCCTATAGTCGACACATAGACGGAGTGAACCATCCGCCTTTGTGGAAAACACCACTGGAGCGCCCCATTCTGAAATGCTCCTTCTAATGAACCCCTTCTCTAGAAGCTCTTTAACCTGTTTACTGAGATCTTTCCTTTCCCGTGGAGCCATGTGTCTAACGGGAAATGCAACGGGCTTTGCATTATCTACAAGATATATGCGGAAGTCTATCTCCCGCTTCGGAGGTAAGCACTTCACCTCTTCGAGGACATCTGGATATTCACGGACCACTTTAACCGATTGCTAACTCTCAACGGAAGCATCAAGCGATTCAAGATAACTAAGCATAACCGCATACGAGGGATTACAAGTAATTTCCAGAGTGTTACCGAGTTGGGTCAGAAGCCTAACCACCCTTTTCTCACAATCAAGGATGGCACCATTACTGGATAGCCAATCCATGCCCAAAATCAAACCATATCCCGAGAAGCCCAAAACAAAGGCACTACATCTAAATTCTATGCTTAGAATAGAAATTTTATCCCACACAGATCATAGACAAATGAGCTGGGCCCCCGATTGGATTTGAAACAATTAAGGGGTCCTCTACCATACTAGTTTCTAGGTGCAGAGATTCTACTAAAGCAGATGAAATAAAGGAGTGTGATGCGCCAGAATCAAATAAAGTGCGAACTGGGTGATCATAAAGATAAACCACACTTTCTACAGAAGTATTTGTACCACGCTGTTGCAGAGGTGGCGCTTCTAGCACATGAACCTGTGCCCCTGAGGTGGATCCAGCCCTCTGCGCCTGCCCTCGCTTCTTTGGGCAATCCTTAGCCATGTGGCCTGTCTCACCGCAAGAAAAGCACCCACCATTCAACTTGGCCTTCTTTTTCCGGCAGTCTTTCACTAAGTGCCCCACTTTGCCATAGAAATTACACTTCCTCTTCTCTTGGGACTTGTTGTCTTTCCCGCCCTTCTTAAAGTCTGTCTTCTTAGGCTGTAAACCCTCTTTCTTCCCTTGAGAGCTTTCTGCCTTTGTCTCCTTCTTGCCCTTATCTTCTTCGTTCAGCAATGCCATCTGCACCAACCTTTCATACGTAGCTCCCATGGGTATATGGGTCATGGCCAAACTGTGTAATGGCTCATTCAATCCTTTGACAAAGCGGAGAGCCTTCTTGTGCGGAGTGTTGACTAGGTCCAGTCCGAACCTAGCCAGCTGATCGAACTGATTAACGTACTCCTTGACTGTCATATTCCCTTGCTTAAGAAATAAGAATTTTTCCAATTGAAGACTCCTTTCAGCCTCTGAGAGAAATTTAGCCTCAAACCTTGCCCTAAAGTCCTCCCATGTTTTCACTGGTCTTTCTGCATTGGTAACTTCCCACCAGTAGGAAGCCTCACCTTTAAGTTGCCATACTGCCAGTTGTACCTTCTGCCTATCTCCTACTTCAAAGATGACGAATAAGTCCTCGGTTTCCTTCAGCCAGTTCCTGGCTGCTACGAAGGACTCGGTTCCATGAAAGTCCTTCCCTCCCATAGCTTTGAAATCTTTACATATCTTAGCAAAAGTATTACCACACGGAGGAGGTGGAGGAGGAGGTGCTGCTGCAGCTGGATGATTTCCTACAGCTGGGGGAGGAGGAATAGTGGGACCTGGCTGATTGGCCCTTACTTCTAAGAATCGTCTGAACTAACCAGGTATTGGTACACCCTCTGGCAAGTTAAGTTCTTCGGACATGCTGAAACAAAAAGGATAGATTCAAAACGAATGATAAAGGATAGTACCTATGGCTTTAGGGGAATATGCCTTTTTAAAATAAAATAACATTTTATCTTTAAAAATGCTTCTTTAAATTTTCTTTTAAAAATAAATTTTCAGAACTTTTTATCTTTTCTGGTAAACCTATGATCTGATACCAAGTGAAACACCCCACCTCCGTTAGGGTCACTCTCAAAGGGAATGCCCTAATTTTGGTGGAGGTTTATAAGTATAAGTCACAGATACACAAGACAGATATAAATACACATATTTTTGAACAGCGGAAAACAACAGCAACTTTTATTTCATTAAAATACGTGTTACACAAACCATGCCAAAATTGTCTTACAATACTTCCAAAACATTACATTTTCATAACTGTCTTGATTTCATAACTTAAAGAAGCATAAAAAACATAAGTAAACTGCATAAGTCCCCATAGTTGATATCCAAAGCTATAGTCCAAAACGAAATAGATCTAAGCAATACATTCTTTCTCTTCAAGCTGGATTTGAAAACTGGTCAAGCTGCGGTATTCCCTCCCTATGGACCTGGGGGGGCGGGGGGGGGGGGGATCGAAAGAAAAGAAGACGAAAGAAAAGTAGAGTCAGACATAAAGCATGAGTAAGTCTAGGACTATTCAGTCTATGAATAAGGAAATGAGCATGATAAATACAAACTGGAAATGGGAAAGCACCGTAAACTAAGTTAAGTTGTCTAGAGTCGAATGTACTATCGTACCCCATATTAATCTCTGCACCCCTATAAACTAGTTCCCAATAGGCACCCCATAATCAGGGTGAAGTGATCCATTTTTAATGATCGGCTCCTACTCGCATAGTTACATGTGTCTTACGGCCCCCGATGTTGTAGCTACCTATGCTGGTCCCACCATGGGGTGTATCAAGTCCCATGGTGGCGGCCCGACACAATTCTAGAATGCACAGGTATACTACTGGGGCCTAGTGCCTAATTTTTCTACGCCGGCGCGTGTGCACGCCCGCACCCCGTTAGAACCTACACTGTTGCACCACCGCCGTCGATTTGACCTCTTACAGTCAGCCCAGTAATCTTGCCCCACCCTGCCTAGTTCAGGGTATCCTGATACACCTTGTAGGGTTACTGCTAAAAAGGGTCCCCCGCTATTGGGTTTTCTATTTCTAGCCAACATGCTAAGTAGGTTAAGTGTTCTATATAAACCTAACCCCCAATCATTCTGTATAGTTTAGCATGTTCAATTTGATTAAGTATTAATTCAATTTACTTAATCCTACCAATCCTGACTCAGCCTTAATTGTCTTATTAAAGCCTCAACCACTCACATTAGATAGGTATTGTTGTGACTGCCTGTTGCCGGTTGGGTCCGGCCAGTCTTACGTCACAACTCAGTCTAACCTCGGGTCTTTATTGGGCTCAGTGTTTAACCAACCACATTGGATAGGTATTGTTGTGACTACTGGACAGCCGGGCAGTTCCGGGCAGGTTTATGTAACAACTCAATCCAACCTCGGGTTAAACACATCGTATTTTCTAAGTTTACATATTTTGTCTCTTTTCTTTTTATATGTAAATATTTGCAGCCCATTATTCGAATTCATCTTTATTGGGTAAAATTAATTTATACCACTTAAATGTTTTCAAGGTCGTTGGCATGCGTCAAACATGCCAACACATATGTTTTATATTCTTAACCCAACGTCATTACCCCCGTTTTATACATTTGCTATATTATGTTGGGCTTAACATTTAAGCCCAACTTAGCCATATGAAAAAAGGGAGGCTTAGAACATGATGTATATATATTCTAAGTAACATCAAAAGGGGTGTGTGAATGCATGAACTTGCAACATAACGATCTAATTAACATAAATTAGGCACTTGTGAACTTGCATTGTAATAGCATATAATCTTGACATGAAACATACCTAAACATGAATCATGGTTTTAATCTAGTCATGTAAACTTGCATTTAAAATGTGAACCTAACTTAATTATGTATCACATATATTATCACATGATTTTGATAGCAACATAGGCCTAAAACATTTTCAATTAGGCATAATACCAAACGTAATTTAGTCATGTTCATAGAGTCAACACAAGTTCACAAAGATGCTTGCTTTTGTCACTAATACAAAAATATGGTTTTCACTTGAATCATGATGCCTATTTCAACATAAATTCATATGAATCATAATACCCAAATGGATCCAACTACACTAAAAATGATCATAAAAATATACATAGAAGGATCTAAAATCATGTTGGCATAATAGTGAATCATATACTTGCATGAATCTCAACTTGGTTGTAATAAACTACTACAAACATATAGTTGTTAACTTTCAACATGAATCATATGCTTGCAAATATCCAATAGGTCTAACATCATTATACCACAACATCCCAAATCAATTCATAATTAGAATCATAGCAACATACAATTATGAATTATCATCACCACAAATTAAGTACAATTCCATTTCTCATTTTACACAAATCAAAACTCAATTATTCATTCACATCGGAATAGCACTCTACTTACAACGTATGACGAATCTTCAATTCAGGATTCTAAATTCTGAATTTGGAGATGCTATCCTTTGTTGTAGGCATTGTTTTGATTTAATTGTCGTTGCTTTAAGCTTTTGAATCGACTCCTAATCGTCTCTCAATTTTGAAGGCTACTCCTAGTCTTTCTTCAGCAGCATGACGGTCTCATTCTCATTTTTATTTGTGTGAATTAGGTGGAGTCTTAGGTCCTTTTTATAGAGTTTGTGAATTGATTAGAGCCGTCGATGGAGCTTAGATTAATATTAGCCGTTTGTTTTGAAGAAAAACCAATCAGGAGCTGACACCTAGCCCCAGTGACAAGACAAAGCTCAGAAATTCGGCCAAGCACAGACCAGGCCAGCCAGGAGGGGCTGGGTTCGACCTGGCTCAGGGGCCAGGTCGACTACCCAGTCGACCCCCAGGTCGACTACCCAGTCGACCTGGGTGCCTTGGGCGGGAAAATTCCCGCCCAGCCCAATCTGGGTCCGATTTTTGAATTTTGAACTCATTTCTGAACTGTTTCTGTCTGTTTGAATTTTAAACTGAATTCTGAAACTTCCGGAGGTCATATCTCCCTCATACGGAGTCCGTTTTACGTAAACTCGGACTCTATCTCAAGCAGAATTCTGAGACGAACGCAATGGCGTATCCCATTCCCCTTAATTCTTTAATTTGAAATTAATTATACCTTAATTTGTGAATTTCACTGTTATAGAATATATGGGGTGTACACCGCGGCAGTTCATGAATTTCGACCATTGATTTCGAACGGACATTACGGGAGATACGACCGTCGGATTCTCCTAAAACCGGAACCATTGTGTTCGTATCGAAAAGAGCTTTCTAACGAATATTAGAAATTTGAAATTTGAAATCTAACGGTTGGATTTGGAGATACGTCCAAATCAAATTTGGAAAAGGTCGTTGTAAGTGCAGTTCGATGGCCGTTGATGGAAATCGACTGTACGGGCCTTGATAAAATTATTAAAAATAGTAATAATTTGTGTAATATCATAAGAAATGATTTGGGAAAAATTGGGATGAAAAACTCCATATTTGAAAAGATAAAAATAGATTTTTATCGAAATGAACTAGTTTTGAACTAAAATTAAAACCCATTTATTTTTAAATAAATAAATTGGATTTGAAATGGGTTGTAAATAGACTTGATTTGTGGGTTTATTGTGTAGGGTGTTTTAAATAACACTTGTTCTTTTACCCGATAATAAATAAAATGTGATTTGGGTTTATCGTGAACTGTGTTTTAAATGACATTAGTTCTTTAACCCAGTAAAAGGAGTTTTAATGAATCTGCAATTAAATTGAAATGTGAATTGATAATTTAAATTATCAAATTTGGAAAGTGAGCGGGAATGGAGTATTACCAGTTTTGCTCCAAAGCGATAGTTAAATCTTTAATTAGATTTGAACGTGAAATGGTAATTAATTTTACCGATAACACCGTGGTGTTAGATATGGAGTATTACCAGTTTTTCATCATGGGATGAATAGGTTGGGATTGGGAAATAAAATAAATAATTACTTCGGTGTGGTTCGCTAATTTCGACTAGTTTGGAAAACCATAATTTGGTTTGAAATGACATCCAAAGGAAGATTAAAGAATAGATTTAAAGAATTTATCTTTGATAAAATTAATGGGAACCTTTCCCTAAGAATTGAAATTTAGGAACTAGCTGTAGGTTAGTTAAGAAGAATGGTTTCCTAGGTATTGATCTAATGATGGTTTCGGCCTTCGGGGTTAATATTTGGGGAATTGCTCTCTTACTGATTTACGGTTAGTGACTAATGAATTGGAATGAGGCGTATGTTGTGTTTGTGTAACATTTGTTTTTAAAATACGCAGGTTGTTCGGAAAGGCCGGGTTTATACCCATTCTGAATAACCAATTCAACGATAATTCGAAGATGATGACGGTGGTCGAAGTCCAGAAGTCTTCACGTCGTTTGGATAATTACTGATGATCCTGATTGGGCTGTACACCCAAGAGGATGGAAATAGTTGGTGGTCGTCCGGACGTACTTAGAGATCGATGGATATGCGAGGAAAGTGCCTTCGGTTTCGTTCAGACACAGAACGAACTTGTAAATGGATTATCTGTCTGACATTGGATTTTATTCTGTGTTGATTGATTTCTGTTAAATATATATCTGTTTGGCGGCAGAGAATTTATTCTCTTGCTTAACGCCCTTCTCTGAGACGTACGAGCTTAGAGGTTATATATCGATAGATATCAATCGCATGGAATGAATTGCCTGTGTGGCACGTTGAGTTGCATGGATCAAGGCTTCCGTTGAAAAGCAAAGTCTTGTGGTTAATGATCAAAGCACGGCCTTTGTGGCATAGCTTTGTGTATAGCGTGGATTCGCGAGCCTCACACCTCGGTGTGAGTTAAAAACGGGATAGTGACTGCGGCGAGAGCACGACGTTTCTTTCTAAATTTGGTGGTATCAGTGACTTACCAGTCCTGACATTTATATACTTTTCACCTATGTGGTTGTTGGATGAGGCGCCTCGATTTTAGGTCTGTAAGGACCGGGAAACTTGTGTTCAGGAATACTAATCCACTAACGTAAGTGTGGACCGGCCCTGAAGATCCAAGGGTTGCCCAGAGTGTGTAGTCCGGAGGCATTTGCTAGAGTGTCTCGAAGTGGAGAGGAGCTTGCCCCTTGCCTCGACTCATGACGAAAATCCAATTTCCAATACGAGATATTTTGGTTTTATTTGTAGAGCCTAGTATGGCGACATGATAGATGGTACCTATGCCGCCTAGGATTGATATTTATGATTGAAAATGTTTTGACACTATACACTTATTATAGTATCAAATGATTTGTTTTTAAAACGTACCAAGCATGTTTGGCTATTATAAGGGAAAACCCTATCCTCCGGCTTGCGTTGCATTGTGTGATGGGACCTGGGTCTTATAATAGCTTCATTTTTCGAAAAAGCATTGCGTTGTTTATTCTATGCGCTGGTATTCTTGGGAGGAAACCCGTTCCGTGTTATACGGCGTGGTCCCTTGAATTACTCTCTTTTAAAGTAAAGCTTTAAATAAATTTTTTATTTCTCACACCAGTCACATGACTGACCTGGAGTTTATTGTTTTAACCTAAACTCTGGGTTCCCTTATTTTCGACACGGGCAGCTAGTAGTTTTGGTTTTGCAGATTTATATTCACAGGATCCTGATTTACAGCTGGAATGATGCTCGGAAAGCTCTGTATCCGTGCATTACTTTTAGTTGTGTTTTATATTGTTTTTCCGCTGCTATGTAATTGATTGTAATCTCTGATATTTATCGAATGTATAGTATTCATTTATACTCTGTATATTCTTGTATCTGATGGAATTGTTGTAATAGCAATGAAATGTTCTTCCGTATGCGTTCCTTTGTGTGTTGTTCTCGGAGTATCCGCTCTTTCCCTCACGGGGAAGTTACGGGTCCTTTCATTTGGTATCAGAGCTTTGGTTTACAGAGCTGGAGAACAAGACACATTAGAACCATACGAAAGAATTCATCAGATATTGGATTAGTAATATCCAATTAGAATGACTCGTTACAGATAGGATCAGTAGTATCCTAGAACGAGTGTGAAGAGTATATTTTTCAAATGAAAACAATTTTGTTTTGAAATTTAAACCATTTTATACGTATTTGAATATTTATTTATTTTGAATTTGGACAATTCAATATATAAAGATTTTGCATATATGCGTCATGAACGTATATTCGAAGTTTTAATATACTGGATAGATATAGAATCACATTCTAGACACCCGGAGATGATTCTGATGATTAATATATCATCATCAGAATTTGTGTTCATGTTTCGAAGGTATGATATCTATATATTTCCATTAGACTGGTGTGAAAACCAAGACTTATATAGATAGATTTATTGTTGTGATTTATATATATCAAAAAATTATGAATTTGAAACGCTAATCCACTAATTGATTGGTGTTTGTATTGTTTGTTTATTTGTTAGATAATTTTCGAACCATTTAGCCTAATTGTACCAAATATTGAATTGTATTGAAAATTGGTCGCATTTGCTTGCATATACATGTACTTACATTGAACAGGTCATAGCAAGGAGGCTAGAGCAGAGAATAAAATTTGTTTGTCCGACAAATAGGTACATGTTTATCATAATTTACTATTTTGTTTGGGTGATGATGATTTTATGAGCCGATTGGCTTTTTCTTTTTCTTTTTGAGATCAGAAGGCCTGTATGGCAATTTCGGAATTTTCCCCGTGCAGGGGAGGTTATGGCGAAATTTTTCAAAAATTTAGGGTGTTAGCCAAATTTTTGAAAAGTTCTTAGAAACTGAAAAGTTGAAGAACTTAAGCCGTAAAGAAAATATGGAAATTTGAGTTGATTAGTAAACAACTTTCGGCTTCGTTCCTTTTTGGGGACGAAATGTTTGAAGTTGGGGAGATTGTAATAACCAGGAAATGCGAGCCAGTTTAAAATTTTTATTTTTGGCAATTATAGCGAATTTTGAATATTTAAAATAGATTATTTTAAATAATGACGACGAAAAATTTATTTTGAACAGATTAGAACATATATATACATATAGATCGTCGTTAGAATATAAATAATTATATATACTTATAAAAGGAATTGAAAATGGCGCGGTAGTTCGATAATTCGATTTCAAACTTCAATTGAATGTACCGGGTGCAAAATACACTGGATTTTAGCGAAACAAAAAATATTAGGATCTATTTGGGAATATATTTCCAACGAATCCGAAAAATCGAAATTTTATAACGGGGATCAAAAGATATGTCCAGTTGAAAATTCAGAATAGTCGCTATGGAATTCAGGCCCTTAAAAATGGGAATTTTGCAAATGACCTCGGATTTCGACGAAACCACTTTTGTTGGATTCGGGATGTCAAATTATTGCTTGGTTTCAAATTTCATAATTTTCTGGATCAATATGTGAGCGTGGCAAAGGAAAACGCGTTTGACCAGTTTTAGTTGATTTTAATCGACTGGAAAATGGCCATTTTTCAAATGGCCTCAGAATTCGATGAAATTTGTTTTGTTAGGACCATATCGTCAATACGAAGCTAGAAAATATTTTTCGGGAATTTTTAGAGTTCGTGTGTGGCCCTGGTAATTTGAAATGTACGTTTAAAATTCAGTATAATGATTTAAAATGTAAATTCAACGGAAACTGATCGTAACGATCGAATCAGCTTACTATACATATCCCATTGTGTTCGGAGTGGGGGTAATTAGCTATGGACGACAGGCGGTGGGTCTCGTTTTGAGTTCGGAAATAAAAGTTGCTTTTTGAAATAAATTAATTAAATAAATATTAATATAACTATCCCTCCCTCTCTCTGAATTCTCTCTCCCCGTCGTTTTGTTTAAAGTGAAATAAAAAAAGGAGAAAAGAAGGGCGCGAAGGAACACTAGGCACCACGAGGATCATCGGCGTCGCACCCAGCCGGAGTCCCTCCCCTCACGTCGCCAGTAGCCGCTCGAGCCCTCCAGCCTCCCCCTGGACCCACACCCGACCACCGCGCCCCCCTATCGCCACCAATCGGAGCCGCTCCGATGAACGCCGCCGCCCCCTCTCCTTCTTCTTCCCCCTTAGCCCCTCCATCTCGACCTCTGTAAACCGCCACCCCATTGTCCGCCGTAGCCCTCCAGCTTAGAAACCCTAGCCGACGCCCAAATCCCCAACCGCCTCCGACAGTGCAGAAGCCCCCCTCTCCAGCGACGGGCACCAAGGCCACCCACCCCAACTCCAGGACACTGTGAGTTCGTTTGTCCTTTTTATTCGTTTATTTTTGTTTAGCTTTGTTTATTTTAATGAATAAAGAAAAAAAATCAATTTTATTATATGATCAAGTATAGAAAGATTGGATTTTTTTTATCACATAAAGATTTGATGTTTAAATATACAAAGGAATGATTTTTCTTGATTTGAAAATATAAATACACTAGCAAAGATCGAATCTTTAAATTAGCAAAGACTGATTTTTATATTGTAGAAGGTTAAAAATATAATTTTTACATTATAGTAGTGTTAAAAATTTGATCTTTATATATGTAGTGAATCAAAAATATGATTTTTACTTGTGTAGAGTATTAAAAATATGACCTTTATATAGTAGAAGATATAAAAATACTATTTTTACATAAGTAGTGTATTGAAAATAAAATTTCTATATAATAGAGAATATAAAAATATAATCTTTATATTTGAAAAGGCGAAATCTTTATATAGAGGATAGCGAAGCAAAAATAGAATTTTTATCTATATAGTAGCGAAGCAAAAATAGAATTTTATCTATATAGTAGCGAAGCAAAAATAGAATTTTATCTATATAGTAGCGAAGCAAAAATAGAATTTTTATCTATATAGTAGCGATGTAAAAATAGAATTTTTATCTATATAGTAGCGACGTAAAAATAGAATTTTTATCTATATAGTAGCGATGTAAAAATAGAATTTTTATCTATATAATAGCGATGTAAAAATTGAATTTTTATCCATATGGAGTGATTATAAAAATAGAATTTTTATATACATAGCAACAATATAAAAATATGATTTTTATATATGTAGTGGCTACGGGCAACGAAAGTGACAAAAGGCGAGAACAGTGATGATTCCCTACAATGGAAGTGTCGTGGAGTTGGGATAGCTTTGGTGAGATTTTCTCACTCTTTAATCTCTTTTCCTAGTTATATATATATACTAAGATGCAGACGGTGTTTAGTAGCACCCGACACCCGTCATCCACAGACCATGGATGGCTTGTTTGTTTGATTGATGTGTTGAGAAAATTGTTTGTGATGTTGACGTGAAATAGATAATAAAATATATTCATGTGTTGAAATAAAATAATTTGTTCGTTAAAAATATAATTTTTAACGTGAATGTGAATAAATAAATATCATTTACAAACCGGACGGTTTGTTTATGTACATCTATTTGAAGGACATTGATTGGGACGATAAATTTTACACATCGACCAACTTCACAAATAAAATCTGTGTTTGTTGATTTTAAACCCCACATGGGTATTGGGATAAAATACGGCATACACTAATTCCAATAATTAGTTGTATGTCGATCGATTGATTGACAGGCTGTTATAAGCGTTAGATATCTATATTTGATGCTTATACAGTGTAGTGCACTTTGGATGATGGTTGATTATGTATCGTTGCTAT
Organism: Allium sativum; assembly: GCA_030737875.1. Lineage (NCBI taxonomy): Eukaryota > Viridiplantae > Streptophyta > Magnoliopsida > Asparagales > Amaryllidaceae > Allium > Allium sativum. Next base: position 142,300,521 of record CM060913.1, on the reverse strand, counting down.
TATATACATGTGTGTATGGAATCCATATAATTAACATTATATGGTGATTGATTGGGCCTCATTCCAATTTAGAAATTAAAAAATATTGTAAAATAAAGGTTCATGTGTTGACAGTACTCATCCGTTGAGATTAGTCATGTGTTGAACGAAATATTTTAACAATAAAATTTACATCTTTATCATATATAAAATTAGAAACTAACTGGAAATGGATAAGAAGAGTGGTCTCCTGGATATTGATCTGATGTTGGTTTCGGCCTTCGGGGTTAATATTTAAGGAATCGTTCTCTTACTAATTTATGGTTGGAGTCTGATTTGAAATCAAACGATAGATACCATAATTTTTATAAAATGTATTAAATAATAAAAATAGTCACACGTGGACAGTACTCATTCATTGAGATTAGTCATGTGTTGACAAAAATATAGATTCATGTATTGAATGGAATAAATATTCATTTGTTGAATAGAATAACGAATTTATTGAAATATATAAAGCCGTGTTGATTAGAGATGCGCTATTTTGACGCGAATGATATTTATATCGATTATATTCATTTTTATAATTGAATTAAATATATAACGAATTCGAATTGAATTGAATATAAAACGAATTCGAATTGAATTGAATATATAACGAATTCGAATTGAATTGAATATAAAACGAATTCGAATTGAATTGAATATATAACGAATTCGAATTGAATTGAATATATAACGAATTCGAATGGAATTGAATATAAAACGAATTTGAATTGAATTGTATATAAAACGAATTCGAATTGAATTGAATATAAAACGAATTCGAATTGAATTGAATATATAATGAATTCAAATTGAATTGAAATTTTGATTTGAATTTGAAATGGAAGTAGAAATTGTTTTTGAAACGAATTTAAAACTATTTATAAAGTTCGTTTTAAATAGGAATCGACGAAATATATAATATATATATATATAATATAATGGCCTGAATAGAACGCGTCGCGCCGCGGCAGTTCATGAATTTCGACCATTGAATTCGAACGGACATTACGGGAGATCCGACCGTCGGATTCTCCTGAAACCGGAACCGTTGGGTTCGTATCGAAAAGAGCTTTCTAACAAATATTAGAAATTTGAAATCTAATGGTTGGATTTGGAGATACGTCCAAATCAAATTTGGAAAAGGTCGTTGTAATTGCAGTTCGATGGCCGTTGATGGAAATCGACTGTACGGGCCTTGATAAAATTATTAAAAATAGTAATAATTTGTGTAAAATCGTAAGAAATGATTTGGGAAAAATTGGGGTGAAAAACTCCATATTTGAAAAGATAAAAATAGATTTTTATCGAAATGAACTAGTTTTGAACTAAAATTAAAATCCATTTATTTGTAAATAAATAAATTGGATTTGAAATGGGTTGTAAATAGAATTGATTTGTGGGTTTATTGTGAAGGGTGTTTTAAATAACACTTGTTCTTTAACCCGATAATAAATAGAATGTGATTTGGGTTTATCGTGAACTGTGTTTTAAATGACATTAGTTCTTTAACCCAGTAAAAGGAGTTTTAATGAATCTGCAATTAAATTGAAATGTGAATTGATAATTTAAATTATCAAATTTGGAAAGTGAGCGGGAATGGAGTATTACCAGTTTTGCTCCAAAGCGATAGTTAAATCTTTAATTAGATTTGAACGTGAAATGGTAATTAATTTTACCGATAACACCATGGTGTTAGATATGGAGTATTACCAGTTTTTCTTCTTGGGATGAATAGGTTGGGATTGGGAAATAAAATAAATAATTACTACGGTGTGGTTCGCTAATTTCGACTAGTTTGGAAAACCATAATTTGGTTTGAAATGACATCCAAAGGAAGATTAAAGAATAGATTTAAAGAATTTATTTGATAAAATTAATGGGAACCTTTCCCTAAGAATTGAAATTTAGGAACTAGATGTAGTTTAGTTAAGAAGAATGATTTCCTGGGTATTGATCTGATGTTGGTTTCGGCCTTCGGGGTTAATATTTGGGGAATTGCTCTCTTACTGATTTACGGTTAGTGACAAATGAATTTGAATGAGGCGTATGTTGTGTTTTTGTAACATTTGTTTTTAATATACGTGGGTTGTTCGGAAAGGCCGGGTTTATACTCATTTTGAATAATCAATTCGACGATAAGTCGAAGATGATGACGGTGGTCGAAGACCAGAAGTCTTCACATCGTTTGGATAATTACTGATGATCCTCATTGGGCTGTACACCCTAGAGGATGGAAATAGTTGGTGGTCGTCCGGACATACTTAGAGATCGATGGATATGCGAGGAAAGTGCCTCCGGTTTCGTTCAGACCCAGAACGAACTTGTAAATGGATTGTGTGTCTGACATTGGATTTTATTCTGTGTTGATTGATTTCTGTTAAATATATATCTGTTTGGCGGCGGAGAATTTATTCTCTTGCATAACGCCCTTCTCTGAGACGTACGAGCTTAGAGGTTATATATCGATAGATATCAATCGCATGTCATGAATTACCTGTGTGGCATGCTGAGTTGCATGGATCAATGCTTCTGTTGAAAAGCAAAGTCTTGTGGTTGATGATCAAAGCACGGCCTTTGTGGCGTAGCTTTGTGTATAGCGTGGATTCGCGAGCCACACACCTCGGTATGAGTTAAAAACGGGATAGTGACTACGGGGAGAGCACGACGTTTCTCTCTAGCTTTAGTGGTGTCAGTGACTTACCAGCCCTGACATTTATATACTTTTCACCTATGTGGTTGTTGGATGAGGCGCCTCGATTTTAGGTTTGTAAGGACCAGGAAACGTGTGTTCAGGAATACTAATCCACTAATGTAAGTGTGGACCAGCCCTGAAGATCCAAGGGTTGCCCAGAGTGTGTAGTCCTGAGGCATTTGCTAGAGTGTCTCGAAGCGGAGAGGAGCTTGCCCCTTGCCTTGACTCATGACGGAAATCCAATTTCCAATACGAGATATTTTGGTTTTATTTGTAGAGCCTAGTATGGCGACATGATAGATGGTACCCATGCCGCCTAGGATTGATATTTATGATTGAAAATGTTTTAACACTATACACTTATTATAGTATCAAATGATTTGTTTTTAAAACATACCAAGCATGTTTGGCTATTATAAGGGAAAACCCGATCCTCCGGCTTGTGTTGCATTGTGTGATGGGACCCGGGTCTTATAATATCTTCATTTTTCGAAAAAGCATTGCGCTGTTTATTCTATGCACTTGTATTCTTGGGAGGAAACTCGTTCCGTGTTATACGGCGTGGTCCCTTGAATTACTCTCTTTTAAAGTAAAGCTTTAAATAACTGTTTTAGTTCTCACACCAGTCACATGACTGACCTGGAGTTTATTGTTTTAACCTAAACTCTGGGTGCCCTTATTTTCGACACGGGCAGCTAGTAGTTTTGGTTTTGCAGATTTATATTCACAGGATCCTGATTTACAGCTGGAACGATGCTCGGAAAGCTCTGTATCCGTGCATTACTTTCAGTTGTGTTTTATATTGTTTTTCCGATGCTATGTAATTGATTGTAATCTCTGATATTTATCGAATGTATAGTATTCATTTATACTCTGTATATTCTTGTATCTGATGGAATTGTTGTAATAGCAATGAAATGTTCTTCCGTATGCTTTCCTTTGTGTGTTGTTCTCGGAGTATCCGCTCTTTCCCTCACGGGGAAGTTACGGGTCCTTTAAAAAACCATTTTCGGAGCATTCTTCCGCCCCATACTCCCTCCTCTCTTGCTTAAACCTCAAACCGAAATGATCTATGTTCGTCTTTTCTTAGCCTCTTTAAACCCATACCCAACATCTGAAACTCGAACAAGGCTTCTGCCTCGCGACGTCAGGAACCCAAAACAACAGTACAGAAATGGGATCGACACTTAAACCCATGGAATCTGCTCAAAACCCGTCAGTAGGTGCACCTTTAACCTGCGATCGACACTCCGGCTTCCAATCCGCACAACAAGGCCTCTATTCTCCGATAATCGGAACCCTAACTGTGCTGTTGCTCTACGGGCATCCAATAATTGGCGTCGCACTCTCTGAAAGCTATATAGCAATGAAGAGCAAGCAGACAGGAGTTCGAAAATACATGAATTACAATTTTCAGGATTTTGTATGAATTTTGAGGATTTTTTTTCTAGGAATAAAAAGTGGATTTAGAAGTTCACGATTTGTAATAGGGAAATGGAGGCCGGTTCCTGGTTTCTGAAAAAGTGGTTTAGGGTTAGAGGATTAGGATAAATTTATAGGTAGGTTTTAATAATTTTTTATTCGATTATTATATTTATTTTTACCGTGTCGCTATTTGTATATGTTGTTTAAAAATCCCTGTGATCACGTACAATACCCAAAAATCACGGAAATGGACATGCAGCTACAGTTTGACATTGCGGACCCAACGAAACTGGTTTCGTCGAATTCTGACTCCGTTTGCTCACACAACATATTTTTTAAAGTCAGAAAATCGACTGTTTTTCATATTAAAAATCCATACGGCCACACAATGACTTCAAAAATCACGGAAATTGAAATATAACAATAATTTGACATTACGAATCCAACAAAATTGGTTTCGTCGAATTCTTAGGTCGTTTGCAAAAGTGGCTATTTTTAAAGCTCAAAATAAACCATTTAAATATATAAATATATTTAAAAACATTTAAATTTAATATTTAAAAATAAATATTATCATATATATTCGTAGTGGAATACCATACAGCTCCACTGGGATTTATAACTCGATTATTTCAAAATTCCCAACTATATCGATACTCGATTTATATTAAAAATCCTTTTATAATATAAATAAATCGTTATAAATTATAAAGGTATTCCACAGCGACTTTTCAAAAATTTGATTTGGATATAAATAAAAATCTACATGACGAAATCCCAATTTTTCTCTTCCACTTGAAAAATATAGTTCACCAGGTCCTAACGTTTCTTGTTTCACAGAAATCCGAGTTAAAACGGCTTTTGTATACTCGTTTAAAGTTCAAATCGCCAAATAACGAACTGCCGTGCCATTTCAAGCTCGATTTTAATTATAATATAATTAACGTTCAAACTGTCATTTAAATAATATATTCGTTAATATAATTCAACTCTAAACTGAATTAAATATCACAGATGATCCAGTTCACACCATATTGTGAATTTCACAAGTTTCTGACTATTTCAGAAATTAAATATATTATTATATTATTTATTTTAATTAAATATATCCATATAATTTAATTCAACGGCCATTTAATTCTCTAAATCACTTTTAAAAAATTAAATAAATAAATTATAATACCAAGAAAAATGCGGGTCGTTACATATGGCAAGGCACTCAAGGCAATACCCAAGGTAGGATTCTACCATTTGCGCTCCCGGACCGGTGGTAACGCATAACAGCCACTACTGCCCACCTCAGAACACACTCCCAAATCAAAAGGGCGCCCAAATCGTCACATAGTCATAGAGATGGTATCGAGGAAGCGTGTCCGATGAGAGGTGCTACCTCTATTAGTCACGGTATAGCTGCTATTTTAGTCACTTTAATTATGACTCGAAGGTCAAGGTCATTTCGTCATCATTCGCCTTCCTCAGTCCAATAATTGCCTCCAAGTCATCATGCTTCGTTCTGGATAATTCAACATGTGCACAGTTGTTAAAGTGCTATCGGCACTGATAGAGAGTATGTCACTTACCAACTTCGGTCTCTTTAATAACCAACGCTTACATTTTTCACATCAGTCGGTTCTTTTACTTTTCATAAAGGTTCGCTGCCATATCCAAAATATCATGTTTGTTCCGAACCAATTTATATTCAAAATAGTATATAGTTTCATATAAACGTATCGCCGTCATTCCAAACCGATTATATTCCAAACTAGAATATATTTCCAAATCAGTATATTATAATCATATAATATTTCAAAATCGAGTTATATTCAAGTAGGATATAATTCATCTCAAAAGATTATAGTTATTCCCAATTGATTTATGCTCGAAATCCATTTCATATTCATAATATACATTTTTCATATCAATTCATTTTCATCCTTTCGGCGCTCCCATTTATATTCAATTAGAATATAATTTCCATTGAAATATGATAATCGTTATACAATCGATTTGTATTCAAATAGAACATAACTTCATATCAAAACTTCATTTGAATCACGGTTCAAATCAAAACAATTTCATTTAGGATGAAATCACAATCATTTTATATAACTAGGAAAAATAGATGATTATAAAATAAAACCTTGATATAAATTTATACATAATAAAATAGTTACAGTAAAATAAGACAATTTAAACCACTATGAATATACATATAAATAAAGCGTTTCTACATAATTTTAAACAACAGAATATGATATAACTTATTTATAAACAAAATACTATGTTGGTCACCAAATTTATGAAGATAACTTTTGAATAATAACATATAATTTATTTGAAAACAACGGTATATATATAGTTTTTATAAAAATAAATTTAAACCATAGTTATTTCTTCCTTCAAAATTCCAATAACTTGAAATCTCTATTCCGGTCTTGATGAAATTCGTTTAGCTTCCATATCTCGTTCCAAACATCATTCAAACCAACCGTTCGATTTAGACGATTCAAATCCATATTCATACTAAATTCGAAGAAATTACGAGTAAACATCAAATAACTTTATTTCCTATGTTTAATTCATAGAGGATCATAAAATTCACATCTTACCATAAATTTGAAAATTCCAATACATACTTAAAAATCCAAATTTTCAATTCTTAGTTTTTTCTGGATAATTCCCTTAACAAATTCATTAAACATTCATGGTTCAAGTTTAAAGGAAAACAGAACATATTAAACATTGAAATATTTCCTTCAATAAAATTTCCATCAAATAAAATTCTCGAATATTTAAAATAATCATTTAACCAACCGATGTCCATATATAATTCTCTATCCTATGGCCAAGTGATATCAAATTTAATTATTCGATATTTCAGGGATGGATATATATCATTTCAATCCAAATCAGGGTCACAAATATATATCATTCCAACCTGTGTTCTTAATTTATTTTTAATCTATTAACCCCGATTGATTCGATGCCCATAACATCAAGGGTAAAAATGGGATTAGTCGTCACAAGAAGTATACAACATCCCTGTACAGAATAAAGGAACATTTCAGGATCAATATCAATTTAGTAACCAAATCAAACCAATACATCTGTTACAACCATTTTATTGAAATGGTAAATAATAAATCATTTCACTGGTTAAGAAGGGTCGGGATTCCTAACTAGTAATTTTGTTGAACTAAATTACTAGTTATCAACTTAAATTTCAGATTAACACACTTGCATTTCAGTTTAAGCAACAAATCAACAATCAACACAACCATGCAACCAAACTTATTTCATAATTTATTAAATAAATATGGGAATCATTCAGTTAATCGTGAGCGAGAAAATCACTCACCTTTAGGTCTTTAGTGGATCGAACGTCCAACCAAAGCCCAAAATTTTCTGGTCTTCAAACGTAGCCAAACTAGTACCAGAACGTCTGCAATTTCGTCATGATTCCAACGCACCCAACCGCATCCAAATCTGAATTCAAACGCAAAAGTTATTAGCATTTTATCATTTGAATTTTTGAAAATAAATACATTAATAAAATAATTTTTCTCACCAACCAAAATCTGCCACGTCATCACCCCCCAAATCTACTTCCTGCTCCAAACCCGTTCAGCTACAATAGCCGACGCACAAAACCGATTCAAGTCGTGCCTTTGACCATCCGTTTCCACCAATTCCGGTCACTTCAAGACCAGAGACCACCTCCAACCGAAAGCTTATTGAAAACCGCACCTCCCTAAACCAGTGCCTCCGCTTCCGGTGGTGTCTTCCGCTGGCGCGACGTCAGCCCCAAAGTAGGTTTTCAAACCCTAAATTACGAAACTTCATCTATCCCTTGAGCTATATAACCTCCGATCACATGCATCCAACTCGTATCGATGTTCTTAACAATACCCAGAAGCCCAAATCTCCGATTAGAGCCTAAATCAAAAATCCCCAAAATCGAGCTCAGGGTTTCGATAAGAGCAACTTTGACCGTCAATTTCCTGCAACCTCAGGCACTACATGTCGAAACAAAGGGTACCCGTAGCTTCGTATCGTCAAGGCCTTCAATTTGATATATAATTTGCTATGGTTTGAGGAGGTTTAAATTTAAAGTATGGACTTTTATCTGAGCTAGGGTTGTAAATTTATTTCTACCATTGAAGAAAAAGGAATAGACAGATGGGAAAAATATACATGAATGAGGAATGAGCTGGTTAAGGTTAGGAAATTTATTTATGTATATATAAGGCCCAATACAAGAATTAACAATTATCCAATTACATTGACCTCCTTCACATTTTATTCCGTACAATCAAACGAAAAATCTGATTGCGACGAAATTTCGAACTCTACAAAAATTCACCATAATCCAATGGAATTGGTTTCGTCGGATTCCGAGACAGTCACCAAATAGTTATATTTCATAGTTAATTAATTAATAAAATATCCAGTTATTCGTTTAATTGTTTTTAATTCAATTTAAATATTCATTAAATTCCATTTTAATCTAATTATAATTTAAACAAATTTTATAATAGATTTCATAAATTTTAAGTTCCCAAATTTGATCATTTATCCATTTAAATTTATATTTCAATTATTTCATTAAACAACTCAACTTTTAATAAATTTGTAAATATTATAATCAAAATTTCAATTCTTTATCATTATAACAAAAATAAATTTTCATTTATGTTAGTGAAATTTACTTCAGTACTATAACTATTAAAATTAAGCTATAATCAACTTTATGAATAGATTTCAAGTAATTAGATTCCTCAAATTTGACTAATGACAATTTAACATCTAAATTTTAGTTATAAACCAAACAACTCAAGTCCTATTCAATTATTTAAATATTAATTCAAAATTATACAAATACTAATATAAGTTAAATTAAATTTATCTATATATATTCTATTCAAATAATTATTATTATCAAAATCAACAAGATTCACATTTTAACCATTATCGTTCAATTTATTTATACTAAATGTAAACTTTAAATATATGGAAATTATGGGTTGTTACATTCTCCCCCACTCAAATCTTTTCGTCCTCGAAAAGAGAACGAAATAAAATATCGAGCACATACATACTTTCACATCCATACTTATAAGGTAGCATTTATAAAATAAGTTATGTAGTTGTAAAATCTCATAAATTTTTTAACTCCCGAAATCATCGAAAATTTCGGCAGCATCTCCTTTGTACGGAGAGGTCCGGAAAAATCATAATGTAAATAAGAACTAAAATATACATCCCATCACTCAATGAGGCATCCCAAAAATGGGGAAAACACATATATAAAATTATAAAACCATGTAACACAAATATGAACCTTCTTTAGCGTTTATTTGCAATTTCATTTATCTTAGCACTTTAGTATTTTGCGCAAGTGAGCTCCAACGTAACGCGATTTCCTTAAACCTGCTACATACTCACATATGCATAATAATTAGACATATATATACTACATAGCAAATGTATATAACTTGTACAACTTATACTAATCATTTCAACTACCAAACAACAATACTCATGACAGGCCAACGAACAAATCGTGGTTTATCACCCTTCAAATGATGGAATTTGACCAAAGCATACTATGAAAAAGTTGTTGAATTAGTTTCAAGCTTTCCGAACTGTCCAGATTCATCGAATTCAGACTATCCGTTCAAAAGTTATGACTGTTTTAGCGAGAGCGAACACTTCAGCCCACACAATGAAAAATGCAGGCCTGAGTTGTTCAACCCAGTTTTCGACTGTTTAAACATTAAAATCTTACAAAGCATATTAAAAAAGGTTTAGTTTAGATCTCAGGCTTTCCGAATTGTACAAGAACATCAAAATCTGATGATCCGTTAGTAAGTTATGGCCAAAACAATATTGATATATGTTTTAGGTTTTTATTTTCGGCGCATAGAACTACGACTATCGCTCGGCTTTCACCCTAATAAACATGAAAATTGGACAAGGCTCTAATAACAAAAGTTTTAGCTCAGTTCTTGAGGTTTCCAAAAAGTCTGGAATCATCATATTCCGATCATCCATTCAAAAGTTATAGTCATTTTTGCTTCAGCTCAAGTTGCATATTTCATAATTGACAAATTTACATTACACAATTTTTAAGTTTCAAATTCTCCAACTCCAAATAAAAATTTACTTTCGCTCCACCATGCTCATATTATGGTTAATTTCCCCGTTTATAATGGACAATTCAGATTTCAATAACCAGTTATTATATTTTATTCGGTGTCTCAACTCTTTGATTTCAAAATCCTAGTAAATCTTTAACGCTCGCTCGATATTGGTTATCGCTTCATTTTTCATACAATAGATTTTACATTGAATTTGGTTTCCCCCTTCTCCTCATTTCAATTTATCAACAATTCACATTTTACAAGAAAACTTAAGTCCTTTTCATTTCTTCTCGAGCTTTATAATTACCCAATTCATGAGTTTTTGCCATTTTTAATTTACACAACAAATTTTTCTACTTCATTTTAGAAGACTTTAAATGAATTTAGTTTCACACTAGTTTCGATTTCCTCCAGCACTTCTATCGACCAGATTCGGAATTTGTTCAACTTTATTATCACTCATGTTTAGGCATTTTAATGATGATTTATCTTCTCTTAATATTTGACTCCATCCCTTCCCTTTATATTTAATTGCCATTCGTTATTATATAGTTCTTTATTATTCATTCTAATTACCACTCATCATATTCCCATTCCATATTCATTTTTTAATTACTTTCTACCCTTCATTCCTGAAGTTTTACATTTTACTTCAACTCGTTTAACTCAACAAAAAATTTAAATTTTCATTTCCCACTTAAGGTTTCTAGTAATACGGATTTCCTTTTAATTCAATTCACTTAGCACGATTAAATTAAATTTTCATTTTACGTCTTAATTTAGTTTTAGTTCATAATTGAAAATTTTAATTGGTAGAGAACTTGAAGATCATGATTCTAGGTTTATTTTGATTTTTACTTGAACAAATTATACTTATCATTTTATATAGAAAATTTTACCATAAAAAATTAGATTCCAAGATCCTTTTCAAAAAAATTATAAAATCACTGAGTGGTATCCCCCACGTAGACTCTTCAAAATAAACATCGACAATGTGTGCACTCATTACCGAGGTTATTTCTAAGGTCCGAGAAGGGGTTACACTTCTATTCCATTGAAAATTATTTGAAATCGTTTCCATTTTGAAAACACTTACTTATAACACCATGTTATTTCAAAATCTTGGCAAATCTATTTTCAAAAGCACCAGAATCGAGTTCTCAAATTCTTTTCCATTTTATTTGCAAAATATATTTTGCAACCAATTATGTTGAATTGATCTCATTTTCAGAATTCTCTGAACCCACTTAATTCCCTATTAGACTTATTATTTAATAAACTATAATAGATAATAACATAATATTATTATCTACTTATGAAGAATCCATATATACTTATAACCAATAATCTATTTGATATATTTAAAATATAATACAAAACCATATTACATCGGTCCATTCTGTCAGATTATTTAGAAATTCCTATCGATTCCATGGCATCCCATATTGATATACACGTAAATATGTATATTTTATCCACATATTTATCTTGTTTTCTCTTTAAAATAACTAATACTGTGTATTTGTAGTTGTGTTTCAAGATTATTTATGATGAATGGATGAATGCACTTAATTGTTGAAAAGCTTGAAGAATTGGTGCAAGAAGAGTGTTGATTTTTAGAGCTAGATTAAAGTTTGAAGACCTAAAGAAATGTTGATGTTCAATCACCTTCTTCTGCATATTTTAATGTCAATATTCAACGCTTTTCAATAATGATCACTTGGAGTTCTTATTCATTCTCAAGGCAATTGGAGTTGAAGCCCGCAACCTATTTTCTTTACATGTGTTTACATTAGCTCATTTGCAAGGCCTCTCATTCTACAGTTTCGTTCACACTGGCTTATGTGTTGTTTAAGATAAATCTTTTGTCCCACATTGTGTAATGAGCCTCTTAGTCTTGGCCAATGCAAATATAAATACATTTTATCTCATTCATGTAAAAACACACTTAGTTTTATTTTGTATTTCTCTTTTTGGAATAAAACTCTTCTTCTCCCTTTCTCTTTACTTTTTATTGTATTTTATCTATGTTGTATATATTTTGTTTCACTTCTTCTTTAGCTATGTCTAGCTAATCTCCTTTAGTTAGCGAGTGATGACGCTGGATTAGATTCAATATGAATTACATAGCCAAAGAGATTAGAACTTCATGTATGTAGATCTAGATCTGAACCAAGGGTTGGATCTGAACCTTCATACTTTGTGTCGTTTAAGAACTATGCCCCTTCAAAGGGTGTAGTCGAGTTCGATCTAATGTTTATCAGATTTAGATATAATATTTAGGGTTTTAGAAATAAATTAATGAATCTATCATGATAGCCTATGGTTGTTTAAGAGCTTAGCTCCTGCATAGGCTATACTTGTTGTTATTCACATATTTGTTTCTAGAAACATAATTATCGTTGATTCTTGTTTGTGAAAGAAACATGAATTAGATCTATTTAATCTTTTTGGCTATTGATGTATATTAATCTAATTTATGTCATCGTTCCCTAATTGCCTTCTTTAATTATATAAATCACTCTTTTTATTTAATTGCTGTTATTTTCTGTGTTTTCAATCAATCAAAATCCTGGAATAACTAGATTAGATTTACTAGTTCAAATATTTTTGGTCCCAGAGTTCGACACCCTCTACAACAATCCATGTTGCTTAGGAAAGTCGAACGAATTTTACAGTTGTTTAATTTGTTCGCAAACAAATTTTGGCGCCGTCGCCGGGGACCAAAATAATTTTTGTTAGTAAATCCTTCAAATTGTATTTTTTTTATTTTTATTTTTTTTCTTTTCTTTTTAGATTTCCCTCATAAAAAAACACAAAAATATTTAGTTCTTGTTAGTTGATTTTTTTTCTTTTTATATATAAAAGAATCTCTAAATTAGCTTTGATTTGGTATTGCTGATTTATTCCGTGATCTGCTAATTAAGAGAGAATTTTTTTTTGCAATTTTCTTATTTCTTTCCCTTTTCATTGCCTTTCTTATTTATTTCCCGTTTCATTGCTTTCCATTTTTACAAATTAAATAAACAAAAAGAAGTACCTTCATTTTTAGACAAACCGACATTATTTTCAATCTCTTTCCTGATTTCTCTACAATTTCTTTCCTTTCAATTCTTACAAATAAAAAAATCTTGCCTTCTTTTAATTCCTTTCTTTATAGCCTTTCCATCTTTCTTAATACAATTTCTTTATTTTTTTCTACATTTATTCTTTTCCACTTTTTTTTCTTTTCTTTCATTCCGCTTTTCTGTATCCTTTCAAATTTCTACAATCTCTTTTCAAATAATCCGCTTTTCTACAATTTATTTCAGACTTCTCTCTGCTCCTCAAACGTGTTGAAAATCATCCCCAACCTCTCCCTGCAATTCTCCTTCCTCCCATATTGCCTTGCCATCTTCAACACCGTCACAACAACTCGACCTTTGAAACCATCTCACAGTCTCAACCCTCCATCCTCATCACAACCTCTAACATCCGCACAAACAGACTTCACCCTAATAATTCAAACAACCACACAAGTCATGATCTTCTCAAAACCCCCCTATTTGCCTCACATTCAAACCCCTTTTCTACTCAGCAATTTGAAAAAAAAACTTTTACAATTTTTATTCCTTTCATTTTCTGTTCACCAACAAATCGCCACTCCCGTATTCACGTCTACATCCACCCGCCCATACAAGCGCTATCATACCCTCCAAAAATCCCATAAAGTCCATAACGAATAAACAAAATCCACAAGATTCAAGTTCCAAGCATAGCTCCAGTCCGCAACCAAAACTACCCTTCACGCAATTTCCAGACCAACACCTTCTCCCCATCCCCACTGTTTTCAACACCATACCCCAGTGTCCACACCAAACTGCAGTCACCCACTTCCTTCGTCCTCATAAACAAATCGCGCCCATCACAAACCAGATCACGAAAATTTTCAAATTCCAACATCATAAACCCTAGCCTCGAATTCGTAAGTTTGACAACCCCATTCTCCGTTCGACGGTGGCAAGGGTAATCTTTGGAATATGACACATAAACAGATAACAGCAGAACAAAAACAGATAATGCACAATAGAATACACTGGATAAACATAATCATCAGAGTTACGCAATATACAGGGTCGTACCTAGTACAAAATACAGTTCAGCTATACATAAATGTCTACAGCGGAAAACAAACATAATATGCACAATAGGAGCTGAACAGCATAAAAAGAGATAAATGATAGAATACATCTTCAGCTCCAGCTATTCAGAAAGAGCTTGCTAAAACCTGAATACAAGGTTGTCCATGGAGAAAAAAAGGGGGGCACCCGAGTTTGCAAGTGAAACAAACTACGAGTCAGTCATGGGACTGGTATGAAAAATCTACTTAACATATTCTACAATATGGCTAATCATAGGACCACGCCACTTTCGTGGAACGGGTTTACTCCATTGGATTGCCAGTGCTTTAAAACAAGTAAATCTTTTAAACATCGCAATGCTTTTTATGAAAATGAAGCCATTATAAGACTCAATTCCCATCACACAATGCAATTGTAACGACCCAGAAAATCTGAACTAATTAAATTTTTTAAATTGGCTAAAATAATGGATTTTAAATATTTAAAATAAATATTTTAAATAATAGAGATGAAAAGTGAGTTGAATCGACAATTGAAAACGAATATAATTAATTATAATTATAAACAAGGCCTGAAATGGTGCTGCAGTTTCAAAAATTGAATTCAAACTTTGTCGGACTATACCGGGTGCAAAACAAAACGGATTTTAGTGAAACCAAAAATATTTAAATCTGTTAGTGAATACCTTTCTAACGAATCTGAAAAATCGAATTTTCATAGCGGAAAGCAAAAGTTATGGCCGAATGAATTTTCGGAAAGGTCGTTGTGGAATTTATATAGCCCGTGAAATTGGCCATTTTGCAAACGACCTCGGAATTCGACGAAACCACTTTTGTTGGATCCAGGATGCGAAGTTATTACGAGGTTTCAAATTTCATAATTTTTGAAGCTAGTATGTGAGCGTGGAAAAGGAAAACGTGTTTTGGCCAATTATATTTAAATTGGATCGACCAGAAATGGGCCTTTTTGCAAACGGTCTCAGAATTCGACGAAACTAGTTTTGGTGGGACCTAATCGTCAAAACATAGCTAGATTTATTTTTCTGGAATTTTTCGAATCAGTTTGTGGCCCTGGCAAATGGAAATGTACGTTCAAATTAAATGTTGAATGTTTTATATTTTAATTTGAAGGAAAACTGACTGAAACATTCGAATGGGCCTTCGAAACATATCCCATTGTGTTCGGAATGGGGTTAAAACGCTAGGGACAACAGTCGTTGGGTTTCAATTGGTGGTCGTGTCAGAAAACCCCTTTAAAACTTCCCCGACCAATCAGATTTTTTATAAAAAAAATACTTTCTCTCTCCCCGACGATCGAAGGCGGAAACCTATTCGCCAGTTCCCGAGCTTTTTCCGGCCGCCACACACCTCGTTGACCCCCGACCCATTGGAACTTTTTGAAGATCTCCCTTCCACCTTCAAATCCATACCACACTCGACCCCCACCATCGCGTATCCAGCGAGATCCACCTCCCTCAACTTCCGCCGTTTCGAGCTCCGCCACGCCAGTTGGGTCCCACCGAGCTGCACATTACCACCACGCGCGCGAAGGTCTCTCGTAGCTCTTCGACGCTGTATCCTCCGATCGAGCTGCAACTTCGCGGATTGGAAGAAATCGGGCGACCTAGTTTTGAACGAAATAGTGAGTATACGGTTTATATTATTTAAACTGATTTCAACAGTTTAAAACCGTTGCAAACTTCAAAAAATCATATCTTTTTGCTGTGTTAACGAAATTCGATGAAACAGGAAACATCGTGACCGTGAGGACGTCTTCTACATTTTAGAAGAGACCGCATATTTTTCTGAGCCTTCTGCTATTTTTGGTGGAGTGGAACCCAATGTGAGATTTCTAAATTATAAACAATATGGAAAACGACGATGTATAAATTATATAGTCGATGTATGAGTTATATAAGCGTTGTACACTTCTTGTATAAGCGTTGTATAAGTTGTATGTTCGATGTATAAGTTATATATGCGTTGTAAAAATTATATATGTGTTGAAATAGAAGTGAATTGCTATATATAAATATATATATATATATATATATATACGCGCCTCGTCCACAAACCATGGACGATATTTATTGATTGTGATTGATGTGAAATTGATTGATAGCGAATGGTTGTTTGGGATTGTTTGTGGTTGAAAAATACCCATTTGTGGTTGAGAAATATTTGGTTGAAACCACATAGGATTAGTTTGTGGAAATGAAATAAATATATACATGCCGCCTGCATGCGAACTAGATGCATGATCCCCATTGTCAAAAACCGCGAGGTTTTAAGGTAGAGCGAGGAGCCGTACTAGGGACGGTCCCGGTTTTAACTACCCTGCCGTTATGCTATCGAAATTTTGAATAATATTCATGTGTTTGAATTATTTTCATTTGCCGAAACTATATTTATTCGTTGAATAGAAAACCTTCATGTGTTGAATTGATATTCATTCGTTGATTAGAAATTCATGTGTTGAATGGTATTCATGTTTTAAAAATAAAAAATCACATTTTTATATATATATATATATATATATAGAAACTATAGAAAACCTTCATGTGTTGAATTGATATTCATTCGTTGAATTGAAATTCATGTGTTGAATGGTATTCACCTTTTGAAATAAATTGTTTTATAATAAAAAATCACCTTTTTATCATCTATATGAGCTATGTAAAATGACCTTGTTTTAAAATAAATTGTTTTACAATAAAATCCTATTTTTATCACTTATATACACTATATAAAATAATAGTGTTTTGAAATAAACTGTTTTAAAAAAAAAAAATCCTATTTTTATCACTTATATACACTATATAAAATAATAATGTTTTGAAATAAATTGTTTTACAATAAAAATCCTATTTTTATCACTTATATACACTATATAAAATAATAGTGTTTTGAAATGAATTGTTTTACAATAAAAATAACGTTTTTATTATATACATGAATTGTTGAAATGTGAAGTGTTAAAAATAGCAACTCATTCAAATAAATATGCATAAGTTGAAATATTCATTAATTAGCTAATGATATGATTTTTGCCTATGCATGCAACATTAGAATGAATGGTGTTTTTAAACCAAATGGAATCAAATATGAAGTTGAATGGAAAATGGTAAGTGATAAGAACTGTATATATGTACATGCATATTTATTGAACAGGTTATGGCAAAGGGGCTAGAGAAGAGGAATAAAATTTTTGTGCCCAACAAATAGGTACACATTTACTGTTTTGTTTGGGTGATGATTTTATGAGCCTGTTGGCTAGCCGCTTGGCGTTTTCTTTTTCTTCTTGACATAAGACGCCCGTGTGGCTATTTGGGAATTTTCCCAGCCCCTCCCGTACAAAGGAGGTTATGGCGAAATTTTCCAAAATTTAAAGGCGTTAGTGAAATATTAGAAGTGGAAGCAATATAGGAATTTTTGAATGAACTATATTTATATAATTATATAAATATAAATAAAATTAAAACGAAACGTGGCCGTGCAGTTCGCATTTTGAAACCGTGATTTCAAACGATTATACTGGGAGATCCGACCATCGGATTTTTCTAAAATCCCAACCGTTGGGTTCGCTTTGGGAAAATCTTTCCAACGGCACCAACTTTGTAAAAATCCAACGGTTGGATTGTCTGGAATGTTTAATTCAAATCTGGAGAAAAACAACGCCAGGGTCGATTATATTTATATATATATATAAATATAATTATATTTAATCGAATAACGACGCTGCAGTTCGTATTTTGAAATCGAAACTTCAAACGATTGTACCGGGAGATCCGACCGTCGGATTTTCCCGAAACTGGAACCGTTGGATTCATTTTGAAAAGACCTTTCTAATGATGTAAATTGTGTGAAGATCCAATGGTTAGATTTTCAGATATGTGTAAATCAAATCTGAAGGAAAACAGCGCCACGGCTGCGTTATGGCCCGAAGCGTCGTTTTAAATAAATTGGCTATTTTAAAATAAATAAAAATAGTGATAAATCGTTATAAAATATCATAAACGATATGGAATGGAAGTAAACATAATTTGCTCAATTTATGTGGTAATTGATGGTTGGATGTGTTTGGTGTGAAAATTACATTAAAGAACAAAATTGTTGTTGTCGAATGATTTAACCATTGAAATAAATTAATGTGAAATTCTAAATATACGTGAATTATTTGAAAAGGCCAAGTTAATTCTCATTTCAAATAATTGACCGACGATTGAAAGTCGAAGATGAAGACGGTGGTCGAAGACCGGAGATCTTCACCTCGTTTGGATGGTAACCGAGGTCCTGATTGGGAGGCATCCCGAAATATGGATAATGAGTGGTGATCGTCCAGACGCACGTGGTGATCGATGGGTTTGCGAGGTATTTAGTGCCTCCGGTTTCGTTCAGACCTAGAACGGACTTGTAAATGGACTGTGTGTCTGACATTGGATTTTATTCTGTCTTGATTGATCTCTATCAAATATACATCTGTTTGGCGGCGAAGAATTTATTCTTTTGCTTAACGCCCCTCTCTGAAACGCACGAGCTTAGAGGTTGTATATCGATGGACATCAGTCGCATGGCGTGGATTGCTAGTGTGACATGCCTAGTGGCAAATGATCCGGGCTTCTGTTGAAAAGCAAAGTCTTGTGGTGATGATCAAAGCACTGCCTGTGTGGCGTAGCTTTGTGTATAACGTGAAATCGCGAGCCTCACACCCCGGTATGAACCAGAAACGGGAGCAGGACCTCAGGGGGGACGTGCGTTTTCTTTCTAGCTAGGGTGGTGTCAGTGACCTACCAGCCCTGACATTTATATACTTTTCACCTATGTGGTTGTTGCTCTTGCGAGGCGCCTCGGTTTGATCGGACGATCCGGGTCCGATGGAGTCATTCGTTGGCTCACTTACACCCCAAAGGGTGGAGAAACGCATTGTTCAGGCATTATAATCCACTTCGTGTGGACCGGCCCTGACGATTCAGGGTATGGTCGCGGCTGTACCTGAGACACGGGCTAGAGCGTCTTGAATTCGGTAAAGACTATCTTTTGCCTTGGTTCATTACGGAAATCCAATTTCCAAATACGTGACTGTGCGGTTTCGATTGTATATATATATATTTGGCGACATAGTGGCATGGGACGCTCATGTCGTCTATGATTAATAGTTATGATTTGAAATTGTTTTCAAAACATATAAACACTAGCAATAATATCAAATGCCTTTGTTTTATTCGTATCAAGCATATTTTGGCCGTTATAAGGTAAAAACTCTATCCTCCGGTTTGCGTTGCATTGTGTGATGGGAACTGAGTCTTATAACGGCTTCATTTTTATAAAAAGAATAGCGATGTTTAAAAGAAAGATTTGTTTTAAAGCACTGGCAATCCAATGGAGTAAACCCGTTCCACGAAAGTGGCGTGGTCCTATGATTAGCCATATTATAAATGTGTTGAGTAGATTTCTCATACCAGTCCCATGACTGACTCGTAGTTTGTTTCACTTTCAAACTCGGGTGCCCCTCTTTCTACACGGGCAGCCTTGTATTCAGGTTTAGCAGGCTTTTTCTGGATAGTTGGAGCTGAAGATGGATTCTATCATTTATCTCTTTTTATGCTGTTCAGCTCCTATTGTACATATTTTGTTTGTTTTCCGCTGTAGACATTTATGTGTAGCTGAACTGTAATTGTACTAAGTAAGATCCTGTATACTGTGTAACTCTGATGATTACTTTTATCCAGTATATTCTATTGTTCATTATCTGGTGTATTTATTTATTTCTGTTCTGCTATTATCTGTTTCTGTGTTATATTCCAAAGATAACCTTTGTCTCCGTCAGAACGGGATTTGGGGTCGTCTCAGCAATTCAAACCGGAGGATAGAGTTTTACCTTATAATAGCCAAAATATGCTTGATACAAGCAAAACAAATCATTTGATATTATTGCTAGTATATATATGTTTCAAAAACAATTTCAATCATAACTATCAATCATAGATGGCATGGGTACCATATATCATGTCGCCATATATATATATATATATATATATATATATATATATATATATATATAATCAAAACTGCACGGTGTCGTATTTGGAAACTGGATTTCCATCATGAACCAAGGCAAAAGATGGTCCTTACCGAATTCGAGACTGTCTAGCCCGAGTCTCAGGATCAGAACGCATCGACTCTTTGGAGCCACAGGGTCGGTCCACTGATGTGGATTAAAATGCCTGAACACTGCGTTTCCCCGCCCTTTGGGGCGTAAATGATTCCTACAACTCCATCGGCTCCACATAGTCACAGATATATCTGAGGCGCCTCGCAACAGCAACAACCACACAGGTGAGAATAATATAAATGTCAGAGCTGGTAGGTCACTGACACCACCCTAGCTAGAAAGAAACGCATGTCCTTCCTGGATCCTTCTCCCGTTTCTGGTCCATACCAGGGTGTGAGGCTCGCGAATTCACGTTATACCCAAAGCTATGCCACACAGGCCATGCTTTAATCATCCACCTCAAGACTTTGCTTTTCAACAGAAGTCGTGATCATCTGCCACTTAGGCATGCCACACAGGCAATTCACTCCATGCGACTGATTTCTATCGATATATAACCTCTGAGCTCGTGCGTCTCAGAGAAGGGCGTTAAGCAAGAGAATAAATTCTCTACCGCCAAACAGATATATAATTAATAGAGATCAATCAGCAAAGAACAAAATCCAATGTCAGACACACAGTCCATTTACAAGTTCGTTCTGGATCTGAACGAAACCGGAGGCACCCAATACCTCGCATATCCGTACAATCGACAAGTACGTCCGGACAGCTACTACTTCAGCCCCTTCAAGGTAGCTACTTCCATCATGAGCATCAGTAGCACACCTCCTTTCGACGTGCAGATCATCAGTCTTGCATCATCTTCATATCTTCGACTTTCACTCGTCGATCAATTATTTGAAATGAGAATCAACTCGGCCTTTTCAAATAATTCACGTATATTTAGAATTTCAAATCAATTCATTTCAATGGCTAAATTATTCGATATCACTAGTTCTGTTCTTTAATGTAATTTTCACGCCAAACACATTCAACCATCAAATATCACATAAACCGAGCAAATTCAGTTTATTTCCATTCCATATCATTTATAATATTTTATCACTATTTATTGCTATTTTTATTTATTTAAAAATAGCCAATTCATTCAAATGACGCTTCAGGCCATAACGCGGTCGTGGCGTTGTTTTTCTCCAGATTTGATTTACACATATCTGAAAATCTAACCGTTTGATCTTCACAAATTTTATATCATTAGAAAGACCTTTTCAAAACGAATCCAACGGTTTCAGTTTTGGGAAAATCCGACGGTCGGATCTCCCCACTAATCGTTTGAAGTTATGATTTCAAAATACGAACTGCAGCGTCGTTATTCGATTTAATTTAATTTTATATATATATATATATATATAATCGATTCTGGCACTATTTTTCTTCAGATTTGAATTAAACATTACAGACAATCCAACCGTTGGATCTTTACAAAGTTGGTGTCGTTGGAAAGATATTTCCAAAGTGAACCCAACGGTTGTAGTTTCGGGAAAATCCGATGGTCGGATCTCCCGCACTAACCGTTTGAAATCACGGTTTCAAAACACGAACTACAGCTTCATTATTCACTATAATTTAATTATATTTATATAAATATATATAAATATAATTCTTTCTTCGATTTCAAAACCATATACACTTTATATATTTGATAAAAATGATATTTTTATCATCAAGAATATTTATTTCACACATCACCATTTTTAACACTTCATATTCACAATAAAAAATGTAGATTTTATTGTTCAATCTCTATATTCAACATATGAACGTTTTCGACTTCACACATACGATAAAATATGATTCTTATCGTTCTAGTCCTTTATTCAACACAGGAATATTTTCTATAGTTGATATATATAATAAAAATGTGATTTTTATTGTAAAACAATTTATTTCAAAACACGATTATTTTATATAGTCTATACATGAGGCAAAAATGTTATTTTTGGTGTTAAAATAATTATTTAAAATACTAATATTTTATATAGGCTATATATATAATAAAAATGTGATTTTTATCTTACAAATAATTTACTCAACATATGAATTTCTATTCAACACACGAATAAAGTTTCAACACATGAAAATAATTCTAACACATGAATATTATTGAAAATTTCGGCAGCATAACGGCAGGGTAGTTAAAACCGACACCGTCCCTAGTATGGCTCCTCGCTCTACCTTAAAGCCTCGCAGCTTTTGACAAAGGGGATTTTCAATATCTAGTTCATACGCAGACGAATTTTCCCATATACTAATCCTATTGGGATTTCAATCACAATCAATCATTTCTAATCAACCATTCATGATATTCACTAAATTTCACATCAACCAATCCAAACAATATCACAACCAATATATAACGTCCATGGTCTATGGACGAGAGGAGTATATGTATATATTCGTATATAAATATATTTAAATTCATTTCAACGCATATATAATTTTTACAACGCATATATAACTTATACATCGAACATACAACTTATACAATGCTTATACATAAGGTGTACAATGCTTATATAACTCATACATCGACTATATAATTTATACATCGTTGATTTCCATATCGTTTATAAATTAGAAATCTCACATTGCTTTTCGCGTTGCCAAAAATTGTAGCAAGCTCAGAAAATTATCCGGACTCTTCTAGAATGTTGAAGACGTCCTCACGGTCCCGGTGTCCCTTGTTTCACTGGATTTCGACAACATAGAAAAAAGATATGATTTTTACAATTTTGCAACGGATTTAAAGTGTTAAAACAGTTCAAAATAGACAAACCCTTACCTCTCCGTAACCGTTCAAAACTAGGGTCTCGATTTGCACTCAATCCATGTAGTGTTGCGACGATCGGAGGGTACAGCGTCGTAGAGGGGAGAAGGGCGCCTCCGTGCATGGTGGTCCCGCCTGGTGCGACGGCTGAAGGAAGGAGGGGCGGCGTCTCGAAGTACGTGACTTTGGGGCGATGGTTCTCGGCGATGGAGAGACGAGGGGAGGTGCAACAGGTATGGATCTGAAGGGGAGATCGAGATCTACAAAAAGCTGAACTGGAGGGGGTGGTTTTGGTGAGCGTGGCAGCCGGAAAGGAGGAGAGAAGGAATGAATAGGGAGCCGCCGTTCATCGCAGAAGATCATGGGAGAGAGAGTTTGAATGAGCCAATAGGATTTTTTCTATTCATTTATATATTTTTAAATTTCTAAAATACCCCTTATCTCCTACAAACCCCAATCCAAACCCACCGACTGTCGTCCCTAACTAAATACCCCCATTCCGAACTTAATGGGATATGTCTCTCGTAGGCCCATTCGACAGTTTCAGTCAGTTTTTCTTCAAATTAAAATATAAAACATTCAATATTCGATTTGAACGTACATTTCAGTTTGCCGGGGCCACATACTGATTCAAAAAATTCCAGAAAAATAAATTTAGCTATTTTTTGATGATACGGCCCCGACAAAACTAGTTTCGTTGAATTCTGAGACCATTTGAAAAATGGCCATTTTCTGTTCGATCCAATTTATCAGAAATTCACCAAACACATTTTCCTTTGCCACACTCACATATTAACTTCAAAAATTATGAAATTTGAAACCTAGCAATAATTTGACATCCCAAATCCGAAAAAAGTGGTTTCGTCGAATTCCGAGGTCGTTTGCAAAATGTCTTTTTTCAAGGGCTATATATATTCTATAGTGACCTTTCTGAAAATTCATTTGGCCATAACTCTTGACTCTCGCTATGAAACTTCGATTTTTTAGATTCGTTAGAAAGATATTCACTAACAGATTTAAATATTTTTGGTTGCACTAAAATCCATTTTTTTTGCACCCGGTACAGTCAGTCAAAGCTTGAATTCCAATTTTGAAATTGTCGCGCCATTTCAGGCCTTGTTTATAATTTAAAATAATTATATTTATTTTCAAACATCGATTCAAACATACTTTTCATCATTATTATTTAAAATATTTATTTTAAATATTTAAAATTCACTAAAATAGACAATTTAAAATTTTTAAATTGGTTCAGATTTTCCGGGTTGTTACAGTACGCTCCAGACCTGCCACCTGATTGGAAAACCCTAGCTTCGCAACCCGGCCCTCATCATGAAACCCAATCACCACAAGCATCACTTTCCTTTTGACACCCCCATACACCCAGACCTCTGTCGCGAGACCGATCCCCAAACCCAAATCGAAACTTTGAACTGATTCAAAAACCTGAACAATCGATTTGGTATTTATTTTTATTTTCTTTCTATTTTTTGATTTTGGAAAAGAGAATAAAAGAGGCCTATTTTTGGAGTTGAGAGCAATGGTGGTGTTTATTTGTAGGGTGTGATACTCGACTAATTTGTTACTTGTAAAGAGGTGCGTGTTTTCCTGAACTTATTCTTTGTAGACTATTTCCTTATTGAGTGCGTGATTTTTAGTTTTGTCCTTTTAGATTTGGTGCGCAATCTCTGGAAAAAAAATCTGATTCTTTATATTTGAAAAAAAAACTGAAAAAAATGGAGTGCTTCTTTGATAAAAAAAAAAACGTGTGGCTTAACCATTTGTGCCGCATGAGATGTGGGCTAGTTAATTCTGTTGGGTTCTTCTTTCTCTTGTTTTCTTTATTTTCTCATTATTGAATTGCTTCATTCCCCTCTTTTAATTCTAAAAAAAAAGGTTGTTGTTGTTTGATTTTTGCTAAAGTTGAGTTTAGTTGTTTGTTTATTTTATTTAGTCGAGTCCATTTCTAATTTACGTTTTTTTTTTGTTTCAAGACATTTTTTAGTTCCATTTATTTGTTTTGATTTTCCTTTGTTTTTATTTTCTCTTTTTTTTTAAAAAAGGACCAAAGTGAGATACAGTGCTCAACCAAGTGAATGGAAATTCAAAGGTTAAAGGATTTTCAAGCAGTCGATTTGAATTGTTGGAGCAGTTGCACACCAAGTGGGGTGTGAACACTCCAGCGCTACTCAATTGCACTGGACGGACTGCTAATCACTGTAAAATTTTCTAAACCCTACAGGTGCTCTTCTGCAATGAAAAATATATAGAAATTGCATGTAAAAAATTTCTGCAGGTGCCGCGGCTTGCTTGTAAAAAAAATTATTTCTGTAATTTATTATTTTGTATTTGTTCTACGACTGAATATTTTACCAGTTGATGTGTGGTTTAAAATTTTAAAATGAACGTGGGACTAATCGTAAAGTTTATTTTTGAAATCGAATCAAGGCTTCCCCAAAGCTCATAGGACAAAATATTTGTTAAATTGATAATTAGGATTGATACTCTCATGGTGTCTAAGGAACGGTAGAGTCTCGAACTCAAACAGGTTCTTAAACCTTCAGTTGTGTTTCTACGGTGATTCGTGGCACACTGATAACCCCTGTCCGAACCTGGCCTAGACTTATATTCATATAATCCGAAGTTGTTAATTTTAACATTTTTTTTAAGGAGATTTCTTAAAAATGTCTCAATTCCCTTATTTCTATGCATTTTACGATATTTGTGAAAATCAATATAATCCATATAATTTTACACTAAATTCATATGGATATTTTAATAACAACTATTGTACAAGTAATTTGGACTATACGCCACCAACTTTTCAAAATTTTCAAAATAATTTAGATTGATCACCACAAAATTGTAAAAATAACGATCAACTCTCAAGTCTTGAAATAAGTATTCAAGCTCTACTTGAAGAAAGTCGAAGATTTAATGAATCTAGTCAAGGATTAATTGAATCAATGAGCAACAATTCAAGTGAAAGTTTTCAAAATAATCAAAATCCAATTTCACCTCGAAACTCAAATGATTTTGATTATAAACTTTGTCAATTCAATTTTGAACTCCAAAATGAATTTCAAATTCAAAATGGAAATGCAAATCAATTTTCAAATGATTTTGGCAATGGGAATAATTCCAATTGTGGTGCTACTAAAAACTTTTGTTCTCAACAATTTCAAACTAAAAACTCTCATGTAAATAACTGTAAATTTGATTTTGTTAAGCAAACGAACGAAATTGACGACTACTTGAAGTTTCGTGAGGAACAAAATCAAATCCAAACATATGATGATTCGAATGATAATCCACCTTTGCCAACAATTGATGATTTTCTACTAATAACTTTTGAAATTGATGAAAATCTTAATGAAGTTGTTTAAAGCTCTATAATTGATTTGAATTTAAGTTCTCTTGAAAATGAAGACATCAATCTTCAATTTGATCTTCCTCTCTAAAATTATGAAAATTTTCAAAATTTATTAACTTTAGATTGTCAACATGAAAAAAATGATGAAGTTGTTAACAATTGTTTAAGTGAGGACGACATTGATGAGCAAAAAATTCTTGAATTGATCGACGATAATGTTGTTGTGTCTGAAAATGAAACATTTGAAAATTTTGAAATTCTTAAGATTGAAAATAATGAAACTGCTGAATGTGATCTTAAACAAAATAACAATTTTTCTGAAACTGTTGAAATTCCTTGCGACTTGATCTTTTCTACTGAACCTCACTATGATCACTTGTTTTTCAATGATAAATTTCTGCAGTATATGAACTCTTTTTGGAATAACACTGTTTTTGAGAAAACACGATTTCGAAATTTACTGAAATTCATTTGCTTGGTTTTAACTTTAGGTTTACAAATGAACCTTTACTCAACAAAATTTCAAATATCAAAGCAAAACTGAACAATATTTCCCAAAACAAGTATAGGGGTGAGAACGATGCACACGTCACTCAATTTACATATCATCTGAACAAGTCAAACTTTGTTTTTGAAATTCAATTCGATTTCCGGATTAATTATAAGCTCAATATTTTAAAATTAGCAACTCAAACTTTTGAAAAAATAAAATTTGTTTCTCCAAATCTGAAATTTAATATGAAATCCTTTATGATTTGGTTTTCTATGCTTAAGCTGTGTCTCATAATCTTAATGAGGTTGACCCCTTAATCCATCGTGGACCGACTCATATATTCGATGACCGCATATTTTTTACACGCACATTTGGTAAGTCGCACTAACCCTCTTTTGTACATATGTAAATATTTATCTTCTGTTCATTCATTGTGCCATGCATCGATTTTGGGGGCACAATCGAAATCAAGCATGGGAGTCTCATTTTCATTCTGCTTTGCATAGTTTAAGTGTGCATTTTTTCCCTTTGTCCTTTTGCATTTTTTTTCCTTTTCTAAAAAAAATCGCACTTCTGTTTACTTTTAAATAAGACATGATGGAGTTATTAGCATATAATTTTGGTTGCTCAATTAAATTGTTTGGAAATTTACTTCTCTTAGCGGATAACGGAAGGGAAGTTTGAATTATGAGCAAATTTGGTGTAACTGGTATATTGGGAGATCCATGGGCGATGAGTACGAAATGTTTTCTGAATTGTAATCTGATTAAATGAATGGTTGATTTAGACTACTTGCGATAACATTTTAGATTGTTTAAGTGAATTTGTGCTAAGATATTCTCGCTTAAATCTCTCTCTTATGTAAAAAAAAGAAAAAGAAAAAGATTCAAGAATGTATATATATAAAAATAATCCAAGGGTATCTAACATTGCTAGTACATCTTGCGTTGGTGTGCAAACCTACCAAGCTCTTTCCGACATCTTGTTGACAATGTCAGTGTTGATATATTTGGTCTCATTTTATGAGTTTGACACCTAAGGATTATTTACATCTTGTTGACAAAGTCAGCGTCGGTCTGCACAATCTGCCAAGATCTGTCCCAAACTCTCACGGGTGGTATACCTTGGTCTTTTCGGTTAGGTGTTTATAAATATTAATAATGTAAATATTTTGTAATAAAGAGAGAGTAAGTACTTGAAATCCAAGCACACTCTTCACTTATTCCCCCTAACTTGTTAACAAATAGGAAGTTGAGATGTCATTTTACAATTGTTGATACCAATTATAAAATTCATTTCATACTTGCACTATGTTTCTACCAAAACAACTGGCCAAGCTGGAGGAATTTGTGACGATAGCATGACTTTTCTTTGAAGTTTTGATTAGTAACAAACTCAAATTTCATAGTGATGACCCAAATTTGTGTTAACTCATTCGTATAAAATTTAAAAGTAAATTGTTCATTTGTAAATATTCCTTTAAAAGCTTGCATTCATCTTGTAAATATTTTCTAATCTTTCATTATGTAAATATATTTTTCTGTGTAAATTTTGGATTTTGTGGGTAGTATTCGCTGAAAACCCTCACGAGACAACACTCGTCCTGCATATGCTCATTGCAATCATGCTCCCTACGAAAACTGATTTATCTTAGTTTTTTTTACTTTATTCGAGGACGAATAAAAAGATAAGTGTGGGGGTATTTGATATACATGTAAATATGTATATTTTATATGCAAATTTATCTTGTTTTCTCTTTAAAATAACTAATACTGTGTATTTATAGTTGTGTTTCTAGATTATTTATGATGAATGGATGAATGCACTTAATTGTTGGAAAGCTTGAAGAATTGGTGCAAGAAGAGTGTTGATTTTTAGAGATGGATTAAAGTTTGAAGACCTAAAGAAATGTTGTTGTTCAATCACCTTCTGCTGCATATTTTAATGTCAATATTCAATGCTTTTCCATAATGATCACTTGGAGTTCTTATTCATTCTCAAGGGAATTGGAGTTGAAGCCCGCAACCTATTTTCTTTGCATGTATTCACATTAGCTCATTTGCAAGGCCTCTCATTCTACAGTTGCGTTCACACTGGCTTATGTGTTATTTAATATAATTTTTTGTCCCACATTTTGTAATTAGCCTCTTAGTCTTGGCCAATGCAAATATAAATACATTGTATCTTATTCATGTAAAAACACACTTAGTTTTATTCTGTAGTTCTCTTATTGGAATAAAGCTCTTCTTCTCCCTTTCTCTTTACTTTTTATTGTATTTTATTTATGTTGTATATATTTTGTTTCTCTTCTTCTTTAGCTACGTCTAGATAATCTTCTTTAATTAGGGGGTGATGACGCTGGATTAGATTCAATATGAATTACGTAGCCAAAGAAATTAGAACTTCATGTATGTAGATCTAGATCTGAACCAAGGGTTGGATCTAAACCTTCATACTCTATGTCGTTTGAGAGCTATGCTCCTTCACAGGGTATATTTGAGTTTGATCTAATGTTTACTAGATTTAGATCTAATATTCAGGATTTTAAAAATAAATTAGTGAATCTGTTATGGTATCCTATGATTGTTTAAGAGCTTAGCTCCTGCATAGGCTATACTTGTTATTTACACATTTGTTTTTAGAAACCTAATTATCGTTGATTCATGTTTGTTAAAGAAACATGAATTAGATCTGATTAATCTGTTTGGCTATTGATTAATATCAATCTAATTTATGTCATCGTTCCCTAATTGCCTTCTTTAATTATATATATATATATATATATATATATCTCTTTTTATTTAATTGCTATTATTTTCTGTGTTTTCAATCAATCAAAATCCTGGGATAACATGATTGGATTTACTAGTTTAAATATTTTTGGTCCTAGAGTTCGACACCCTCTAAAACAATCCTTTTTGTTTAGGAATGCCGAACGAATTTTATAGTTGTTAACAATTGTTTAATTTGTTTGCAAACAAATTTTGGCGCCGTTGCCTGGGACCAAAATAATTTTTGTTAGTAAATCCTTCTGGTCGTGTTTTTTATTTTTATTTATTTAATTCTCTTTATATTTCCCTCATAAAAAAACACAAAAATATTTAATTCTTGTTAGTTGATTTTTTTTCTCATTTTTGTTTTCTTTTTATATATAAAAAAAATCTCTAAATTAGCTTTGATTTGGTATTGCTGATTTATACCGTTATCTGCTAATTAAAAGAGAATTTTTTTTGCAATTTTCTTATTTCTTTCCCTTTTCATTGCCTTTCTTGTTTCTTTCCCGTTTCATTGCTTTCCGTTTTCACAAATTAAAAAAAATATCTTCGTTTTCAGACAAACCGACATTTATTGTCAACCTCTTTCCTGATTTCTCTACAATTTCTTTTCTTTCAATTCTTACAAATAAATAAATAATAAATCTTGCCTTCTTTTAATTCCTTTCTTTATAGCCTTTCCATCTTTCTTAATACAATTTCTTTCTTTTTTTTCTACATTTATTTTTTTCCACTTTTTTTTTTCTTTTCTTTCTTTCCGCTTTTCTATATCCTTTCAAATTTCTACAATCTCTTTCCAAATAATCCGCTTTTCTACAATTTATTTCAGACTTCTCTTGGCTCCTCAAACAGGTTGAAAATCATCCCCAAAACCTCCTTGAAATTCTCCTTCCTCCCATTGTGTTGCCATCTTCAACATCGTCACAGCAACTCAACCTTCGAAACCATCTCACAATCTCAACCCTCTATCCTCATCACAACCTTTAACATCCCTACAAACAGACTTCACCCCAACTATTTATACAACCACACAAGTCACGATCTGCTCAAAACCCCCCTATTTGCCTCACATTCAAACCCCTTTTCTACGCATCAATTCGAAAAAAAAAACTTTTACAATTTTTATTCCTTCCTTTTTCTACTCACCAACAAATCACCACATCTAGATTCACGTCCACATCCACCCACCCATACAAGCGCCATCATCCTGTCCAAAAACCCCATACAGTCCACAACGAACAAACAAA
The DNA here is from genome assembly GCA_030737875.1 of Allium sativum. Taxonomy (NCBI): domain Eukaryota; kingdom Viridiplantae; phylum Streptophyta; class Magnoliopsida; order Asparagales; family Amaryllidaceae; genus Allium; species Allium sativum. The sequence goes on along the minus strand of CM060913.1, from coordinate 142,269,348 downwards.
ATCCACAACATCCAAGTTCCAAGCACAGCTCCAGTCCGCAACCAAAACTACCCCTCACGCAAATTCCAGACCAACACGTTCTTCCTATCTCCACTGTTTTCATGCCCACATCACCTCAAATCCGATTTCTAAAAGTTCCACTGTCTTGACACCACATACACATTACATCTGTTTCAACACCATACCACAGCATCCACACCAAACTACAGTCATCCACTTCCTTTATCCTCATGAACAAATCGCGCCCATCACAAACCAGATCGCGAAAATTGTCAAATTCCAACGTCATAAACCCTAGCCTCGAATTCATAAGCTCCAGACCTACCACCCGATTGGAAAACCCTAGATTCACAACCCTGCCCTCATCACGAAACCCAATCACCATAAGCATCACTTTTCTTTTGACACCCCCCATACACCCAGAGACCTCTATCACGAGACCGATCCCCAAACCCAAATCGAAACTTTGAACCGATTCAAAAACCTGAACAAATGATTCAGTATTGATTTTTATTTTCTTTCTATTTTTCAGTTCTGGACAATAGAATAAAAGAGGCCTATTTTTGGAGTTGAGAACAAAAGTGGTGTTTATTTGTAGGTTGTGATACTCGACTAATTTGTTACTTGTAGAGAAGGGCGTGTTTTCCTGAACTTATTCTTTGTAGACTATTTCCTTATTGAGTGTGTGATTTTTAGTTTTGTCCTTGTAGATTTGGTGCGTAAGCTCTGGAAAAAAAATATGGTTCTTTATATTTGAAAAAAAACTGAAAAAAAATGGTGTGGTTCTCTGATTAAAAAAAAACGGGTGGGTTGACCATTTGTGTCGCGTGAGATGTGGGCTAGTTAATTCTGTTGGGTTCTTCTTTCACTTTTTTTCTTTATTTTCTCATTTTTAAATTTCTTCATTCCCCTCTTTTAAATCTATATTAAAAAAACGTTGTTGTTGTTTGATTTTTGTTAAAGTTGAGTTTAGTTGTTCGATTATTTTATTTAGTCGAGTCCGTTTCTAATTTACTTTTTGTTTTTGTTTCAAATCATTTTTTTAGTTCCATTTATTTGTTTTGATTTTCCTTTGTTTTTGTTTCTCTTTAAAAAAAACATGACCTAAGTGAGATACAGTGCTCAGTCAAGTGATACGGGAATTCAAAGGTCAAAGGATTTGCAAGTAGTCGATTTGAATTGTTGGAGCAGTTGCACACCAAGTGGGGTGTGAACACGCTAGCGCTACTCAATTGCACTGGACGGACAACCGATCACAGTAAAATTTTCTATACCCTACAGGTGCTCTATTGCAAAGAAAAATATATTGAAATTGCATGGAAAAAATTTCTGCAGGTGCCGCGGCTTGCTTGTAAATTTTTTATTTCTGCAGTTTATTATTCTGTGTTTGTTCTGTGACTGAATATTTTTCCTATATATGTGTGGTTTAAAATTTTAAAACGAACGTAGGATTAATTGAAAAGTTTATTTTTGAAATCGAATCGAGTATTCCCCAAAGCTCACAGGACAAAATATTCATTAAATTGACAATTAGGATTGATACTCTCATGGTGTTTAAGGAACGGTAGAGTCTCGAACTTAAACAGGTTCTTAAACCTTCAATTGTGTTTCTACAGTGATTCGTGGCACACTGATAACCTCGGTCCGAACCTGGCCTAGACTTGTATTCATATAATCTGAAGTTGTTAATTTTAACATATTTTTTTAAAGAGCTTTCTTGAAAATGTCAAAATTCCCTTATTCCTACGCATTTTACGATAGTTGTGAAAATCAATATAATCCATATAATTTACACCAAATTCATACGGATATTTTAATAACTACCATTGTACATGTAATTTGGACTGTACGCCACCAACTTTTCAAAATTTTCAAAATAATCTTGATTTTGCATCACAAAATTGTCAAAATAACGATCAACTCTTAAGCCTTGAAATAAGTGTTCAAGCTCTACTTGAAGAAAGTCAAAGATTTAATGAATCTAGTCAAGGATTAATTGAACTAATGAGCAACAATTCAAGTGAAAGTTTTCAAAATAATCAAATTCCAATTTCACCTCCAAATTCAAATGATTTTGATTATAACCTTTGTCAATTCAATTTTGAACTCCAAAATGAATTTCAAATTCAAAACGGAAATGCAAATCAATTTTCAAATGATTTTGGCAATGGGAATAATTTCAATTGTGGTGCTACTGAAAACTTTTGTTCTCAACAATTTCAAACTGAAAACTCTCGTGCAATTAACTATAAATTTGATTTTGTTGAGCAAACAAAAGAATTTGACGACTACTTGAAGTTTCATGAGAAATAAAATCAAATCCAAACGTATGACAATTCGAATGATAATCCACCTTTGCCCACAATTGATGATTTTCTACTAACAACTTTTGAAACTGATGAAAATATTAATGAAGTTGTTGAAAGCTCTATAATTGATTTGAATTTAAATTCTCATGAAAATGAAGACATCAATCTTCAATTTGATCTTCCTCTCTCAAATTCTGAAAATTTTGAAAATTTAGCAACTTTAGATTGTCAACATGACAAAAATGATGAAGTTGTTAACAATTGTTTAAGTGAGGACGACTTTGATGAGCAAAAAATTCATGAACTGATCGACGATAATGTTGTTGTGTCTGAAACTGAAAATGAAACATTTGAAAACTTTGAAATTCTTAAGAATGAAAACAACGAAACTGCTGAATGTAATCTTAAGCAAAATAACAATTTTTTTGAAACTGATGAAACTCCTTGCGACTTGATCGTTTCAACTGAACCTCACTATGATCACTTGTTTTATAATGATAAATTTCTGCAGTATATGAACTCTTTCTGGAATAATACTTTTTTGAGAAAACACGATTTCGAAATTTAATGAAAATTCATTTGTTTGGTTTTAACTTTAGGTGTACGAATGAACCTTTAGTCAGCAAAATTTCAAATATCAAAGCAAAACTGAACAATATTTCTCAAAACAAGTGTAGGGGTGAGAACAATGCACACGTCTCTCAATTTACGCATCATCTAAACAAGTCAAACTTTGTTTTTGAATTTTTTTCTGAACCCCGGCTCACTGGCTTCTCTTTAGTTGCTATAGAAATTCAATTTGATTTTCGGATCAATTGTAAGCTCAAAATTTTAAAATTAGCAACTCAAGCTTTTGAAAAAACAATTTTTTTTTCTAAATCTGAAATGTAATATAAAATCCTTTAAGACTTGGTTTTCTATGCTTAAGCTGAGTCTCATAATCTTAATGAGGCTGATCCATTGGTCCATCTGGGACCGTTTCATATATTCGATGACTGCATATTTTCTGCACGCACATTTGGTAAGTCACACTAACCCACTTTTGTACGTATGTAAATATTTATCTTCCATTCATTCATTGTGTCATGCATCGACTGTGGGGACATAGTCGAAATTAAGTATGGGAGTCTCATTTTCATTCTATTTTGCATAGCTTAAGTTTGCATTTTTTTTTCCTTTCTCTTTTTTCATTTTTTTCTCCTATTCTAAAAAAAATCGCACTTCTATTTACATTTAAATAGATGGAGTTATTAGCATATAATTTTGGTCGTTTAAATAAATTGTTTGGAAATTTACTTCTCTTAGCGGACAACGAAAGGAAAGTTTGAATTATGAGCAAATTTGGTGTAACTTGTATATTGGGAGGTCCGTGGGTGATGATTATGGAATGTTTTATGAATTGTAATCCGATTAAATAAATGGTTGATTTAGACTACTTGCGATAACATTTTAGATCGTTTAAGTGAAGTTGTGCTAAGATATTCTCGCTTAACCCTCTCTCTTAAGTAAAAAAGAAAAGAAGAAAAGAGAATGTATATGTATAATTATAATCCAAGGGTATCCAACATTGCTAGTACTTCTCGCGTTGGTATGCAAACCCGCCAAGCTCTTTCCGACACCTTGTTGACAATGTCAGCGTTGATATATCTTGGTCTCATTTTATGAGTTGGACATCTAAGGATTACCGACATCTTGTTGAGAAAGTCAGCGTCGGTCTGCACAATCGGCCAAGCTCTGTCCCAAACTCCTACGGGTGGTACACCTTGGTCTTTTCGGTTAGGTGTTTATAAATACTAATAACGTAAATATTTTTTAATAAAGAGAGAGTAAGCACTTGAAATCCAAGCACGAACTTCACTTATTCGACCTAATTTGTTAACAAAAAGGAAGTTGAGATGTCGTTTTACGATTGTTGATATCGATTATAGAATTCATTTCATATTTGCACTATGTTTCTACTAAAACAACTGGCCAAACTGGAGGAGTTTGTGACCATAACACGACTTTTGTTTGAAGTTTTGATTAGTAACGGACTCAAATTTCATATTGACGACCGAAATTTGTGTTAACTCATTCGTATAAAATTTAAAAGTAAATTGTTCATTTGTAAGTATTCCTTCAAAAGCTTCCATTCATCTTGTAAATATTTTCTAATCTTGCATTTTGTAAATATTTTTTTTGCGTTCAACTTTTGGATTTTGTGGGTAGTATCCACTGAAAACCCTCACGAGACAACATCGTCCTACTGGGGATACCTACAGGTTTAAAGGCTTGTTGCATATGCTCAATGCAATCGTACTCCCTACAAAAATGGATTTATCTTATTATTTTTTTACTTTATTCGAGGGCGAATAAACAGATAAGTGTGGGGGTATTTGATATACACGTAAATGTGTATATTTTGTCCACATGTTTGTCTTATTTTCTCTTTAAAAAAACTAATATTGTGTATTTATAATTGTGTTTCCATATTATTTATGATGAATGGATGAATGCACTTAATTGTTGAAAATCTTGAAGAATTGGTGCAAGAAGAGTGTTGATTTTTAGAGCTGGATTAAAGCTTGAAGACCTAAAGAAATGTTGTTGTTCAATCACCTTCTGCTGCATATTTTAATGTCAATATTCAATGCTTTTCAATAATGATCACTTGGAGTTCTTATTCATTCTCAAGGCAATTGGAGTTGAAGCCCGCAACATATTTTCTTTGCACGTGTTCACTTTAGCTCATTTGAAAGGCCTCTCATTCTACAGTTGCGTTCACACTGGCTTATGTGTTATTTAAGATAAATCTTTTATCCCACATTGTATAATGAGCCTCTTAGTCTTGGCCAATGCATATATAAGTACATTGTATCTCATTCATTTAAAAACACACTTAGTTTTATTCTGTAATTCTCTTCTTGGAATAAAACTCTTCTTCTCCCTTTCTCTTTACTTTTTATTGTATTTTATTTATGTTGTATATATTCTGTTTCTCTTCTTATTTAGCTTTCTCTAGCTAATCTCCTTTAATTAGGGAGGGATGACGCTGGATTAGATTCAATATGAATTGCATAGCCAAAGAGATTAGAACTTCATGTGTGTAGATCAAGATCTGAACCAAGGGTTGGATACTCTGTGTCGTTTAAGAGGTATGCTCCTTCACATGGTATATTCGAGTTCGACCTAACATTTACTAGATTTAGATCTAATATTTAGGGTTTTAGAAATAAATTAGTGAATCTGTCCTGATAGCCTATGGTTGTTTAAGAGCTTAGCTTCTGCATAGGCTATACTTGTTGTTATTCACATATTTGTTTCTAGAAACCTAATTATCTTTGATTCATGTTTGTGAAAGAAACATGAATTAGATCTGATTAATCTATTTGGCTATTGATGAATATTAATCTAATTTATGTCATCGTTCCCTAATTGCCTTCTTTAATTATATAAATCTCTCTTTTTATTTAATTGCTGTTATTTTTTGTGTTTTCAATCAATCAAAATCCTGGAATAACTTTATTGGATTTACTATTTTAAATATTTTTGGTTCTAGAGTTCGACACCCTCTACAACTATCCTTGTTGTTTAGGAAAGCGGAACGAACTTTATAGTTGTTTACAATTGTTTAATTTGTTCGCAAACACATATATCGACCAGAATTAATAAATATTCAACAGAACAAGTCAACCCAATATAAAATCACTTTGTATCAAAATTACAACTATGCTCTCTCATATATTCACTCGAACTCATTCTAGGGCGTTACTAACCCTATCTCTAATGAGTTAGTTCTGAAACAGAACCAAGGTTATCGCTAACCAATGCTCTGATACCAATCTGTAACGACCTGGATTTTTGATTGTTTAAATCGACAATAATCCACACATGTCAACCCAAACAGATCGCAAATGCAGTTAGTTATTGGGAAAAATAAAAGAAAAGCAAGGAAGAAGAGAGGACAATAACAGAATCTCACAGCGGAAGGATAACATATAATAAACAATTAACAGTTTAAAAAAAACTTTTAAAACATATTCATTTGAGTTACACTACTCTCGGTTATCAGAGTTTCACTAGTACAAATATATACAGAAATGCGGCGAAAGTAAAGTTCAATGGGAAACACATAAATAAATAGATATCTATACCAAATCTTCGTCTTCGTTCTCCAAGGCAAGAAATCTTCGCTAACTGCAACTCGAATCTGGCCCGAGCGTATTGCATAAAAAAACACAACAAACACTCTGATCAGAACTAAATCATTCTTATGTTAGTCAAATTAAATACGAAATAACATGAATGTGATATACACGTAAATGTGTATATTTTATCCGCTTATTTATCTAGTTTTCTATTTAAAATAATTAATATTGTGTATTTATAGCTGTATTTTCAGATTGTTGATAAAAAGCTTGGTTTAGAGCATTTGATGGATAAAGCATGAAGAATTTGCTTAAAAGTAGTGAAGTTGAAATTACTAAAGCTTGAAGAGTTTAAAGCTTGAAGAACGGTTGCAAATAGAGTTCAGTTGGGTAGATTTGGCTCACTAAAGACTCATATTGCGTTCACATTGGCTCATTTGCAGGGCATCTCACTCATGTTGCGTTCACATTAGCTCGTTTGCGAGGCCTCTCACTCTATAACTGTGTTCACACTAGCTTATGTGTTAGTTGGGCTAATTCTTTAGTCCCACATTATGGAATTTGCCAAGTAGCCTTTGTCATATCAGCTATAAATACACTTTATCTCATTCATTGTAAAACACATTTGGTTTTTATTCTGTAATTCTCTTCTTGGAATAAAATCATTCTTCCTCTGTTCTATTTAGTTTTAGTTTTATTTATGTTCATGTTATTTAATTTCTGTTTCTCTTCTTCTTTAGCTATGTCTAGCTAATCCCCTTTGATTAGGGGGTGATGGCGCTAATAGATATGATTCAATATGAATCACATAGCCAAAAGATGAGGACTTTATACATGTAGATTTGGATCTGATCAAGGGTTAGATCTGAACCTTCATATTCTGTGTCGTTTAAGAGCTATGTTCCTTCATAGGGTATATTCATGTTCGATCTAACAGTTATCAGATTTAGATCTAATTTTAGGTTTTTAGAAATTAATTTGTGAATCTGTCCTGATAGTCTATGGTTGTTTAAGAGCTCAGCTCCTGCATAAGCTATGCTTGTCGTTATTTACTTATTTGTTTCTAAGAATCTATTTATCGTTGATTCGTGTTTGTGACAGAAACATGAATTACATCTATATTTATTTGTTGACTATTGATGAGTGTGAATCTAATCTGTGTCATTATCCCCTAATTGCTTTCTCTTATTAGATAAATCTCTCTTTTTTATTTAATTGCTGTTATTTTCTGTGTTTTCAACCAATCAAAATCCTGGAATAACTTGATTGGATTTATTAATTAAAATATTTTTGGTCCCAGAGTTCGACACCCTCTACAACAATCCTTGTTGTTTAGGAAAGCCGAACGAATTTTACAGTTGTTTACAACTGTTTGATTTGTTCGCAAACAAATTTTGGCGCCGTTGCCGGGGGCCAAAATAATTTTTATTTTAAAATCCTTCGACTTATAATTTTCTTATTTTTTTTTTCTTCGTATAAAAAAAATTAAAAAAAAATATTGATTGATTCGATTTGGTATTATTCATTGATACCGTAATCTTCCAGTTAAGAGGAAAAAAAAAGAGTTTCGCCTTTTATTTCATTTCCTTCCTTTATTGTCTTTCCCATTTTCAATACTTTCCCTTTTCACCTTTTTCAATTTTCAAAAATAAAAAAATTGCAAATTTCATTTAGATTTGTTTACCATTACAAGTTCTTTCTTTTCACAACAATAAATTCTGAGATATCCTTCCTTTTTCTCATTCCTTTTCTGGTCTATACATTTCTTTTCCTACAAGTAAATAAAAAAAATCTTTTCTTTCCTTCTTTGTTTTTCTACTGCAATACAAAACCTCACTGCTCCTCCCTCTTCAATCACTATTCACATCAACAGACCTCCACAAACCATCTCCACCTACTTTGACTCAAACCCATACAGACATCAAAACTCATGCACAAACCAGATCACCACCATACACTACTTTACACGCATCACCTTTTCCTCCTACTGTCATCACGCCATTCACACCACTGCCCTCTCTCGCCACCGACTCCTTTCAATCAACATCCCACTGCCATATTCTAAACCACTACTGTTTCTCACAAAGCCTCACCATCATCAAACCGTGCTTCCCACAAATTCCCACCCACCGTAGTTCCTCCAACAAGCATAACCAGAACATACAAAACGCCTACCACAGATCACAACTCCAGGCGTCGTTGTACTGAAGCACAAACAAGGTTCACAAACACAGATTAAATACTTTGGAAACCCAAAATTCGAAACACCTCAACCAAAAAAAAACCATTATTTCGAATTCACCTCCTCCTATCAAACACCACAATCAACCTTTTTCAATCACCGCCATCTTCAAAACCTTACTTCCATTCATACTTCATACACAAACTGCTGCCTCTTTACATTACAAACCCGTCCATCAGTTCACACAATACCACTCCAGCTCCACAAGCGAACAAGCTATTCAACACCATCTGCACTTCAACAATTCTTCCACTTCATCACTTCCATCCTCCATTAACAAAGCTATTCACTGATACACCAGTCAACATACAACACCTCTGCCTCTCTCACTAAATTTCATAACCCAATACTGCGCATCAAATACCACTCCAAATCACCTCTCCCAAACCATCATTATCAATACAAAACCACAACTTCTTCTCCCAATTCACAACCCATAATCCCTCCTGAAATCAACATAACCGATTCAAATCCCTCCGCCTCCCCCTCTAAACGCAATCGCTCACTCCTTCAAGAGCCTGGGCAACTCAATACCCCGCATCAAACTCGTATCCGCCACATCCTTCCAATTGAACATCGAAAACCCCACTGCGAAGTTCAACACAAAACCCTAGTTCGCTCTTCAATAATTCAGAACCTGAAATCCAACTAGAATCCACCCTGCTCCTGTGCCACAGCATCACAGCAACAATTCAACCCCTTTCCTAAAAACCACCACCCGATTGGAATTCAATCTTTGATTTACTATGAATTTTATTTTCCCTGATGACTTCTGCTTTACTTGCGATTTATTTCTACTGTCTCGATTTGAGGAATCAAGGGTACTAGATAGGGCAACGTGGCCTTGCTTTTGTGTTTGTTCGATTATTGGGCTTGGCCGTTTTCAAGTGTATTAGGGCTTGCGTTAAGTTTTTTTTATTGTTGTTTTCTCATAATTGGTTCTCATTTTTTTAGTTTTTGATTTTGTTTTTTGTTTGTTCTAAAAAAAAAAGTGTGGGTGCATCTGTCTTTTTCAAGTGGGTGAGCCTAGCTTCATTTGTGTCGAGTCTTTAATTGTGTGCGTTAGTTTTTGGCTTAGTTTGAGTCGTTTTAATTTTTTTTTTTTTTTTGTGTTTTCATTTTGAGTGAGTTTATTTTTTTTTTCTTGTTTTGTTTTCTCCCTTTCAATTGTTTTCTCCTTCTCTTTAAAGAAGCCCGAACCCGTGCCGCAGCGCAGTCAAACAATTAATAGGAGTTGACAACAACATAAAGCAGCAGACTATTCAGGGTTTGAGCGGTTGCACACCAAGTGGGGTGTGAACGCGCTAGCGCGACTCAACTGCACTGGACGGACTGCCGATCGAGGTGAGTTTTTCTAAACTCTACAGGTGCCATGCTGCAAATAAAAAAATATATAGACATTGCTTGTAAAATCTTTTGCAGGGGCAGCGGCTTGCTTTTAAAATCTTTTGATTTCTGTGATTATTATTTCTGCATCTGTGTTCATTCTGTTAAGGGCAATACCCCAATTCACATAACGTGAGGGATTTCATCACCCTTTCCTTAGCCCACAAACTGCATTCCTAGAATCTGACTAATAATAACAGATAGACGTTGGACATAAGGGAGTCGCGGGCTCATCTAGGGCTTAATTGTATTTTGATAGTTGACTCATTTGGAACGAATTATTTCTTGGTGTCTAGACTACGGCAGAGAAATAACCGTTTATAAATTTTACGGTGATTCGTAAATATTATATCGGTTGTTACTCTGAAGGTACTTAAACCTTCGGCTGCATTGCTAGGGTGATTCCTGGTGCACCGATAACTCGTGTCCGTTAACTGGCTGAGAAATCTTTTGGTCTAAGTAACCAAACATGTCACTATATAATTTTGAGTTAGGAGCCATTAAGGACAGAAAATTTCATTGTAGCTAATTTCTGTGTGTGATTGTTTTGTGAAAAAAAAATTCAAAACTCCTCAAAACAAATAAAAATTTGAAAAACAAGAACAAATAAAAAAAATTAACATTTTTTTCTTTTAAACCTCTCTAGTCTATAAGTCGTACTTATTCAAAAAAAACTCCCATTTTCAACATTTTTTTCTTCCTTCTCACCTCTTTCCAAACTCCTCCATTGTCTAAATTTCATTGACAAACTCTCTTTTTCTTCTTTGTAGTGCATGCAAACTTGGACCCGTGACCAAGAATCTCGTCTTTTAGTTAGAATCGAACCACCTTCTCTTTCCTCAAAAACCAATTTTCCCGAACAACCTTTAGAAATGGGTAACGAACCCGCACCTCGTACCCTAATGGATAGAATTCTTCCCGATAGAGTTTCTGTGCCTTCTTGCATTCAGTTACCCAATCCCGTGGGTAACCACTTTGAAATCCGATCGAGTCAGATAAACATCCTTCCCAAATTTGGAAATTTTCTCATGATGAACCATATAGTTTCTTAACGAAATTTGAATATGCTTGTGCAACCTTTAAATTACAACAGTTATGTGAGGATGGTATTAAACTTCGTTTGATTCCATTCGCACTAACTGACTCCGTAGAAAAATGGTTTCACAGCTTACCCCCAAATTCGATTAAAAAATGGGATGAATTTACAGTAGTTTTCCTTAAAAAATTCTACCCCCCAGAAAAAACAGCTAGAGTCAGAAATGAAATCACCAATTTCCACCAAAAAGGGGGTGAATCTTTTTGGCAATACTTCGAAAGATTTAAAGAACTGCTGTTAAGTTGTCCCCATCATGGTTATGAAACATGGTCGCTATGTCAAACTGTATATGATGGACTTGATAATAGTACTAGGCAAATGTTAGAGTCCATGTGTCAGGGCAATTTTCTAAAACAGACTTACGTAGAAGCTTGGGAATTTCTGGACGAGTTAGCGGAAAAATCGAAACAATGGGAACGAACAAATGAAAAATCTCTCTATTCGCGATCCAGTAGTAATTCTGTTGAATCCTCTTCTTCTTCTAATACTCTTGTTGATGCCATACTGAACGTTGTTAGAACACACACTCAGTCTAATAACGCTTCCCAAGCCATGTGTCACATCTGTCTTGACTCCAATTACATGGCTGATGACTGTCCCTAGTCCCTTGAGCAAGTAAACGCTTTCAATAGACCTAACAACCACCCAAATCTTTCTTATGGTCCAAATAACCCCCTGATGAACAGACCTTTGAATTGTGCATTTCCAAACAATGCTGTGGATCCTCCTCTTAGGCAAAATCAGTACACTTCGAACCAGGCGCCTTTCCACAATCAAACGGTTGTACCCTAATATGAAAAACGCCTTTCTACGATTGAGGGGAATTTATCTGAGGTAAGCAACCTATTAGCGCAAATGACTAAGCAAACTGTTGAAAATCAAAACAAGCTAGACAACTCCCTCCAATCATATATGCAAGTGAACTCCAAAAACAAATGTCTCACTTAACGCTAGATTAACTGAACGGGAAAAGGGTACTTTTCCAAGTCAACCCATTCAAAACCCTAGAGGACAAAATTCAAACCCCAACCAAATTCACATCATTCAGGATTCAAACGTTAGTCAATTGAATGCTGTCACGACTCTTAGATCCAGCAAAAAGATTGACAACCATGTGGTCAACCCGAATGCTTTACCGGACGATCTTCCAAACCCTATCAAAAATTCGACCAACTCAGATAAAAACATTGAGCCAATTTCTGACAAGGACCATCCTCAAACTCAAGTAGCGCAACCTACTGAGTTGTCTGCTCCATTTCCTCATAGACTCCGACCTAGGAAAAAGATTGATCAGCTAGAAAAGACGCTTGAAATATTTAAGCAAGTTAAAGTGAACATTCCTCTTTTAGATATTATACAGCAAGTTCCACAGTACGCGAAATTTCTAAAAGATTTGTGCACTCTAAAACGTCATACACAAGTACCTAAGAAAGTTTTTCTAGCGGCAACTCTAAGCGAGGTCTTGTCCCAATCAATGCCAGTGAAATACAAAGATCCTGGCTGCCCCACAATATCACGTACTATTGGGGACAAGAAAATCGATAGATGCCTGCTAGACTTAGGTTCTAGTGTTAACTTGCTTCCATATTCCGTCTATCGCCAATTAGGGCTAGGAGAACTGAAACCCACCAAGGTTACCCTTCAACTTGCTGACCAGTAAATTAAGAAACCTGTGGGCGAAATCGAGGATGTGTTGATCAAAATAGGCGAATTCATCTTTCCAGATGATTTCATTATCCTAGAAACTCAACAGGTAAGCAATCCTGCGAACCAGATCCCTTTGATTTTAGGACGACCCTTCTTAGCAACCTCTAATGCGCTTATCAACTGCAGAAATGGGTCTATGAAACTTTCTTTCGGTAACATGACTGTCGAGCTAAACATCTTCAGAACTGAAAATTCTCCTAACTCTTATGTGGACCAGTTTTCTGAAATCCATGTTGTCCATGATAATGAATCTGAGCTCGACCATCTGAGCAACGAAATGGAATCAAATTATGAAACATTATTTCAAGATATTCCCGAAAATGTCTCTGATTCAATTTCTGTTGAGCCGCTCACGATTGAGCCTATTCCTCAACTAATTTCTTCAATTGAGTCGTCCCCAAAATCTGAACTCAAAGTGCTGCCCAGTCATCTTAAGTACGCTTACTTAGGAGATAATGAAACTTTTCCTGTCATTATCGCTTCTGACCTTCCTCTAGAGTAGGAACAATTGCTCCTTCCCATTCTTAAGAAAAATAAGGAAGCAATTGGTTGGTCCATGGCTGATATTAAGGGGATTAGTCCTTCGATAGTCCAACATCGAATCCACCTTATAGATGATGCCAAACCCACTCGTGATCCCCAGCGTCGACTAAACCCCATCATGAAAGAAGCAGTTCGTGCTGAAATCCTTAAATGCCTTGACAATGGAATCATCTACCCGATTTCTGATAGTCAATGGGTTAGTCCGATTCATGTCGTACCTAAGAAATCAGGGATTACCGTGATCCAAAACGAAGCTAACGAGCTTATCCCAACCCGCACCCAGACCGGTTGGCGTGTTTGCATTGACTATAGGAAACTTAGCGCTGCAACACGAAAGGATCATTTCCCTCTGCCATTTATCGATCAAATGTTAGAACGACTAGCTGGTCATGAGTACTATTGTTTCCTTGATGGGTACTCGGGCTATAATCAAATCCCTATCGCTCTTGATGACCAAGAGAAAACCACTTTCACTTGTCCGTTTGGTACATTTGTGTACCGACGTATGCCTTTTGGTCTCTGTAATGCACCTGCAACCTTTCAGAGGTGCATGATTAGTATTTTTTCTGATATGATCGAGCGATTTTTGGAAGTGTTCATGGATGATTTTTCCATCTTCGGGGATTCATACACTGAGTGTTTACATCACCTGGATCTTGTTCTTAACCATTGCAAAGACAAACACTTAACGCTTAATTGGGAAAATTGTCACTTCATGGTCAAACATGGCATTGTTTTAGGATGTCATCTCTAATAAAGGAATTGAAGTAGACAAAGCCAAAATTGAGGTTATCTCAAATCTTCCCATTCCCAAATCTGTTAAGGACATCCGATTTTTTTAGGTGATGCTGGTTTTTACCGTCGCTTTATAAAAGATTTTAGCAAAATAACTCGACCTTTGACCAATCTTCTTGGTAAGGATGTTCCTTTCGACTTCAATTCTGATTGCATTTCATCTTTTGAGCATCTTAAAAATGATCTTGTCTCTGCCCCGATCATCTGCTATCCTAATTGGAAGCTGCCTTTTGAAATCATGTGTGATGCCTCGAATTTCGCTGTTGGCGCTGTCCTAGGACAACGTATCGATAAGATTCTTCACGTCATTTACTATGCGAGTAAGACTTTGAACGATGCCCAAATCAATTATACGACCATTGAAAAAGAACTTTTGGCAGTTGTTTTTGCTCTAGAAAAATTCAGTCCTTATCTAGTTGGCTCACACATCACGGTTTATACCGATCATTCTGCACTTAGGTACCTTTTCTCTAAAAAGGATGTTAAGGCTCGCCTCATTCGTTGGATCCTTCTACTTCAAGGATTTGACCTTACCATTAAGGATAAAAAAGGATCCGACAACGTTATTGCAGACCACTTGTCTCGTCTTCCAAATGCCCCGTCTTCCTCTCTTCCGATCAACGAGAATTTCCCCGATGAACAACTGTTTTCTCTATCCACTGATCCTTGGTTTGCTGACATTGTCAACTACTTAGTCACAAGCAGACCCCTTCTTTTTGGTCTAAGCAGGATAATCACAAATTCTTTTCTCAAGAGAAACATTTTTATTGGGACGACCCCTATCTTTTCAAGTATTGTCCTGACCAAATCATTCGAAGATGTGTTCCTGACACTGAAACTCACAGTGTCCTCACTTTCTGTCATGACCAAGCCTATGGTGGTCACTTCGGACCCAAAAAGACAGCCGAAAAGGTTCTCCAATCGGGTTTCTACTGGCCCAACCTTTTCAAAGACGCGTACAAATTTTGCAAAACTTGTGATCGATGTCAATTCTTAGGGAAAATTTCTAAACGGAATATGATGCCCCTAAACCCCATTCTAGAGGTTGAAATTTTTGATGTGTGGGGTTTAGACTTCATGGGACCCTTCCCTAATTCTTTTGGGAACCTTTACATTCTCTTAGCAGTTGATTATGTTTCCAAATGGGTCGAAGCTATTCCATGCAAAACAAATGATAACAAGGTTGTTGTGCGCTTCTTGAAAGAAAACATCTTTTCTAGGTTTGGCACACCTCGCACAGTAATCAGTGATAATGGAAAACACTTCTGTAACCGTTCTTTTGAAGCTCTCATGAGAAAGTATTCGATAACCCACAAGTTATCTATCCTTACCATCCTCAAACTTGTGGGCAAGTTGAAGTATCGAATAGGCAGATTAAACAAATTCTTGAGAAAATTGTGAATCGAAATCGTAAAGATTGGTCTCAAAATTTAACCGACACTCTTTAGGCTTACCGCACTGCTTTCAAAACAAACTTGGGTATGTCCCCTTATCGGCTGATTTTTGGTAAGCCATGTCACTTGCCAGTTGAACTAGAACATAGGACGTTATGGGCAATAAAAACTTTGAATCTTGATTTAGAGCAAGCAGGTGAACATAGGAAGCTTCAACTCAATGAACTTGATGTAATTCAAAATGATGCCTATGAAAATGAACGAATTTACAAGGACGGAACAAAGGTTTTTCATGATAAAACAATTTTACGAAAAAAATTCATGCCAGGTCAAAAAGTTCTATTGTATGACTCAAAACTGCATTTATTTCCGGGAAAGTTAAAATCTAGATGGACAGGACATTACACTGTACGGATTGTTTTTCCATATGGTGCGGTAGAAATTGAGAATCCAACCGATCGATCATCCTTTAAGGTCAATGGTCAACGCCTTAAACCTTACTTGGAACCAATACCCGACCAAGAGGAAGAGCTCATGGTCCTCCATGAGCCACATTACATTCGGTAAGACGCACTAACCCTCTTTTGTACATATGTAAATATTCTCTTAATTGTTTTTCCCTTTCACTAAGATATGTCTGATTAAGACTATGAGGACACAGTCACACTCAAGTGTGGGGGGGAATTTACATTAGATCAACAATCAAATTTTATGAAGTAGGTCATTCATTGAACAGGGATTAACTCAAAATTCATAAATAACACCTTGGTTCTTGTTTGATAAGTTGAATTGTTGGGTGATGGGAATGAACATTATCTATTCATTGAATTGTAATGTGTCTTTTTAAGATGCTAGCTTGAGACTGTACAGACGTTAGTCGTGTTCTGGAGTAAGCGTGTCAACCCTTGATATACATGTTAGAATGTGCAAGTAAAAATGATCAAAAAAAATTAAAAAAAAATAAACAATGAGTTTGCACCTACATATGTTGGATTTTCTGAGTTCGTTTTCATGCATAATATTCTTCTCACTCAAATTTTCACATTTGTAAGTTCTAAATTCCACTTGGCCCAATTAAGGAGAAATGACTCATTGTAGCGTTCTTCTTCGATACCCCACATTATTCAAACCCAAGTTTGTAGTCGATTTACATCCTTATTTCGACAAGTTTATCTTATATTGGTATGCTCATGAACCTTTGTTTAAAGGTCAATAAAAAAAACGTCACTTTTTATACCAATATTACACTACCCACTCCGTACTTGTTTTAAGGTAGGATAACCATATACCACATCTTATTTTATATGGGTTATCTATCTTACGAAACTTTGCTTATCATTCCTTTCAGCTTTTTGTATAACATCAATCCAGACTTGTGTGTTGAATTAAGGTTATAGAAGTAGAGTAACTAGGGCACAAAACTTTCCTTTCATAAAGTGTTAGTTTAGTAGAGAAGGAATCAAATGAAATCATGTACGGCATCATTCCATTCCATCTCCATTCATCATTCATCATGCAAAAGAAAAAAAAAGAAAAAAATAGAAAAAAAATAGAAAAAAAATGAAATAAAGAGAGAGTCTCTCAGAATAAAATAGTCATTCATCATTCTTGACTATAAAGTATTTAGTTCCATTCCATCCACATCCATTATACTGTACTTGGAAGTGAGGATGGTAGTAGAGGAGATGAAAGGAAACAAAAATGTTCATATGTGCCTTAGTATTAATTTGTCTTTTGTAGCTTGAAGTTCAACTAATACACTTGCCCTCTTATCTATAACATTTTTTGAACTTACAAAATTCTCCTTCATCTATGCATAACTCACATCCAATACAGTACAGTTACAGTGGTGCAAAATTGTTAAAAAAAAATGAATAAATGATTGGGTACACATTGTCGATGTGTAGAACTTTGGTTGACACCACGCTCTTAACCTTTAAGACAATTACAGTGTTATCAAGGAATTACAATTCAGCTTGAAAATTTTTATTCATTTTTGCACCAACAATGGGATGGACAACTTGGGATTGAACCGTTATTATTGAAGTTAGGTAAAGTCCTTGGAATATGAAAGACCTTAAATATATTGTTTGATTAATCCGCGTACATAAGACGCTTTGGATTTTGTGGGTAGTATCCGCTGAAAACCCTCACGAGACAACACCCGTCCTACTGGGGACACCCAGAGGTTTAACGGCTTGTTGCATATGCTAAATGCAATCGTGTTTCCTATGAAAGTGTGACATATCTTAGTTTAGTTTATTCGAGGACGAATAAAAAGATAAGTGTGGGGTTATTTGATATACACGTAAATGTGTATATTTTATCCGCTTATTTATCTAGTTTACTATTTAAAATAATTAATATTGTGTATTTATAGCTGTATTTTCAGATTATTGATAAAAAGCTTGGTTTAGAGCATTTAATGGATAAAGCATGAAGAATTTGCTTAAAAAGAGTGAAGTTGAAATTATTAAAGCTTGAAGAGTTTAAAGCTTGAAGAACGGTTGCAAATAGAGTTCGGTTAGGTAGATTTGGCTCACTAAAGACTCATATTGCGTTCACATTGGCTCATTTGCAAGGCATCTCACTCATATTGCGTTCACGTTAGCTCGTTTGCAAGGCCTCTCACTCTACAGCTGCGTTCACACTAGCTTGTGTGTTAGTTGGGCTAATTCTTTAGTCCCGCATTATGGAATTTGCCAAGTAGCCTTTATCATATCAGCTATAAATACACTTTATCTCATTCATTGTAAAACACATTTGGTTTTTATTCTGTAATTCTCTTCTTGGAATAAATTCATTCTTCCTCTGTTTTATTTAGTTTTAGTTTTATTTATGTTCATGTTATTTAATTTCTGTTTCTCTTCTTCTTTAGCTATGTCTAGCTAATCCCCTTTGATTAGGGGGTGATGACGCAAATAGATATGATTCAATATGAATCATATAGCCAAAAGATGAGGACTTTATACATGTAGATTTGGATCTGATCAAGGGTTAGATCTGAACCTTCATATTCTGTGTCGTTTAAGAGCTATGTTCCTTCACAGGGTATATTCGTGTTTGATCTAACAATTATCAGATTTAGATCTAATTTTAGGTTTTTAGAAATTAATTTGTGAATCTGTCCTGATAGTCTATGGTTGTTTAAGAGCTCAGCTTCTGCATAGGCTATGCTTGTAGTTATTTACTTATTTGTTTCTAAGAATCTATTTATCGTTGATTCATGTTTGTGACAGAAACATGAATTAGATCTATATTTATTTGTTGGCTATTGATGAGTGTGAATCTAATCTATGTCATTATC
The DNA here is from genome assembly GCA_030737875.1 of Allium sativum. Classification (NCBI taxonomy): domain Eukaryota; kingdom Viridiplantae; phylum Streptophyta; class Magnoliopsida; order Asparagales; family Amaryllidaceae; genus Allium; species Allium sativum. The sequence goes on along the minus strand of CM060913.1, from coordinate 142,250,442 downwards.
CCCTAATTTCTTTCTCTTATTAGATAAATCTCTCTTTTTTATTTAATTGCTGTTATTTTCTGTGTTTTCAATCAATCAAAATTCTGGAATAACTTGATTGGATTTATTAATTAAAATATTTTTGGTCCCAGAATTCGACACCCTCTACAACAATCCCTGTTGTTTATGAAAGCCGAGCGAATTTTACAGTTGTTTACAACTGTTTCATTTGTTCGCAAACAGAATGTCATGGGTGCAGTAACTCAAGAGATGTTACGGGATTTCTCCATCTCTCAAGGATCCGTTAAACTAATACATACATAGTATAATATGTTATTATGATAGTGTTTATCCAGTAAAGTAAATATAATAAAAATAGCGTAAGCGGGATTACCAAATTACCCTTACGTCAATTATAGGCATCACTGTCTATACAGTACCGTAAATTCACCGTATTGGTGTTATCAGAGGGCACTCTATATAAAGCAACACTAAATCATAATCGTATGGGGCTCGATAAGGATAAATATGACAAGGCACTCGAGGTAATACCCATCGTAGGATTCTACTATTTGCACTCCCGGACTGATGGTAACGCATAGCAGCCACTACTGCCCACCACGGAACACACTCCCAAATCAGAAGGGCGCCCAAATCATCACATAGTCATAGAAATGGTATCGAGGAAGCCTGTCCGATAAGAGGTGCTACCTCTATTAGTCAAGGTATAGCTCCTGTTTTAGTCATTTAAATTATGAACAGATGGTCAAGGACATTTCATCATCATTCGCCTTCCTCGGTCCAATAATTGCCTCCAAGTCATCATACTTCGTTCCTGATACTTCAACGCGTGCACAGTTGTTAAAGTGGTATCAGCACTGATAGAGAGTATGTCACTTACTGACTCCGGTCTCTTTAACAACCAACGCTTACATTTTTCACATCGGTCGGTTCTTTTACTTTTCACAAAGGTTCGCTTCCATATCCAAAATATCATGTTTTTTCTGAACCAATTTATAATCAAAATAGAATATAGTTTCATATCAACATATCGCCATCATTCCAACCAATTATATTCCAGACTAGAATATATTTCCACATCTATATATTATAATCCTATATTATTTCAAAATCGATTTATATTCAAGTAGAATGTACTTCATCTCAAAAGATTATAGTTATTCCCAATCGATTTATGTTCGAAATCCATTTCATATTCAAATAGATTATACATTTTTCATATCAACTCATTTTCATCCTTTTGGCGCTCCCATTTATATTCAAGTAGAATATAATTTCCATTGAAATATTATAATCGTTATACAATCGATTTGTATTCAAATAGAACATATCTTTATATCAAAACTTCATTTTAATCACGGTTCAAATCAAAACAATTTCACCTAGGAAGAAATCACAATCATTTTATATAACTAGGAAAAATAATAATTATAAAATAAAACCTTGATATAAATTTATACATAATAAAATAGTTAGAGTAAAATAAGATAATTTAGACCACTATGAATATACATATAAATAAAGAGTTACTAAATAATTTTAAATAACAGAATATGATAAAACTTATTTATAAAAAAAATAGTATATTGGTTACAAAATTTACTAAGATAACTTTTGAATAATAACATATAATTTATTTGAAAACAACGGTATATATATAGTTTTTATAAGAATAAATTTAAACCATAGTTATTTCTTCCTTCCAAATTTCAATAACTTGAAATCTATATTCCGGTCTTGATGGAATTCATTTAGCTTCCATATCTTGTTTCAAACATCATTCAAACCAACTGTTCGATTTAGACAATTCAAATCCATATTCATACTAAATTCGAAGCAATTACAAGTAAACATTAAATAACTTTTTTCCAAAGTTTAATTCATGGAGGATCATAAATTCACATCTTACTGTATATTTGAAAATTCCAAAACATACTTAGAAATCCAAATGTTCAATTCTCAGTTTGTTTTGGATAATTCCCTTAACAGATTCATTAAACATTCAAGGTTCAAGTTTAAAGGAAAACAGAACATATTAAACATCAACACATTTCCTTTAATAAAATTTCCATCAAATAAAATTCTCGAATATTTAAAAAAAATCATTTAACCAACCGATGTCTGTATATAATTTTCTACCCTATGTCCAGGTGATATCAAATTTAATTATTCGATATTTCAGTGATGGATATATATCATTTCAATCCAGATCAGGGTCACAGATATCTATCATTTCAACTTGTGTTCTTAATTTATTTTTAATCGATTAACCCCGGTTGATTCGATGCCTGTAACATCAAGGGTAAAAATGGGATTAATCGTCACAAGCATACAACATCCATGTACTGAATAAAGGAACATTTCAGGATTAATATCAATTCGGTAACCAAATCAAACCAATACATCTGTCACAACCATCTTATTCAAACGCTAAATATTAAATCATTTCACTAGTTAAGAAGGGTCGGGATTCCTAACTAGCAATTTAGTTGAACTAAAATAACTAGTTATCAACTTAAATTTCAGATTAACACACTTGCATGTCAGTTTAAGCAACAAATCAACAATCAACACAACTATGCAACCAAACTTATTTCATAATTTAATTAAACAAATATGGGAACCTTCAGTTAATTGTGAGCGAGAAAATCACTCACCTTTGGGTCTTTTGTGGATCGAACATCCAATCAAAGCCCAAAATTTTCCAATCCCCAAACGCAGCCAAACCATTACTAGAACGTCCGCAATTTCTTCATGATTCCAATGCACCCAACTGCGTCCAAATCTGAGTTCATACGCAAAAGTTATTAGGATTTTACCATTTGAATTTTTGTTAATATACAAATTAATAAAATAATTTTTCTCACCAACCAAAATCTGCCACGTCATCACCCCCAAACCTTCTTCCCGTTCCAAACCCGTTCAGCTACAGTAGCTGACGCACGAAGCACATTCAAGCCGCACCTTTGATCATCCACTGCCACCAACTCCGGCCACTTCAAGACCCGAGACCATCTCCAACCGAAATCTTATCGAAAATCGCACCTCCCTGAACTAGTGCTTTCGCTTCCATTGGCGTCCTCCACTCGCGCGACATCAGCCCCAAAACAGGTTTTCAAACCCTAAATTACGAAACTCCGGCTATCCCTTGAGCAATAGAACCTCTGACCACATGCATCCAACTCGTATCGATGTTCTCAACAATACCCAGAAGCCCAAATATCCGATTAGAGCCAGAATCAAAAATCCCCAAAATCAAGCTTAGGGTTTCAACAACAACAACTTTAACTGTCAATTTCTGGAAACCTCAGGCACTGCATGTCGAAATAAAGGGTACTCGTAGCTTTGTATCATCAAGGCCTTAAATTTGATATATAATTTGCTATGGTTTGAGGAGGTTTAAATTTAAAGTTTGGATTTTTATCTGAGCTAGGGTTGTAAATTTATTTCTACCATTGAAGAAAAAGAAATAGATAGATGGGAAAAATATACGTGAATGAGGAATGAGCTGGTTAAGGTTAGGAAATTTATTTATGTATATATAAGGCCCAATGCAAGAATTAACAATTGTCCAATTATCCAATTACATTAACCTCCTTCACATTTATTCTGTATAATCAAACGACAAATCTGATTGTGATGAAATTTGGAACTCTACAAAAATTCATCGTTCCAAATCCGATGGAACTAGTTTCGTCGGATTCCGAGATAGTCACCAAACAGTTAAATTTCACAGTTAATTAATTAATAAAATATCCAATTATTCGTTTAACTGTTTTTAATTCAATTTAAATATTTATTAAATTCCATTTTAATCTGATTATAATTTAAATAAATTTTATACTCGATTTCATTAATTTTAAGTTCCCAAATTTGATCGTTTATCCATTTAAATTTATATTTCAATTATTTCATTAAACAACTCAACTTTTTATAAATTTATAAATATTATAATCAAAATTTCAATTCTTTATCATTATAACAAAAATAAAATTTCATTTATGTTAATGAAATTTACATCAGTACTATAACCATTAAAATTAAGCTATAATCAACTTTATGAATAGATTTCAAGTAATTAGATTCCTCAAATTTGACTAATGACAATGTAACGTCTAAATTTTAGTTATAAACAAAACAACTCAAATCCTATTCAATTATTCAAATATTAATTCAAAATTCAACAGGTACTAATACAAGTTAATATATATATATATATATATATATATTCAAATAATTATTATTATCAAAATCAATAAGATTCGCATTTTAACCATTATCGTTCAATTTATTTATACCAAATGTAAACTTTAAATATATGGAAATTCTGGGTTGTTACATTAAAATTCGATCCAACCTTATAGATTTGAAGAGCTCAAAATTCTCTTCGATTTTCATGCAGAAAGAATTTGAAATCGTTGAATGGATTGAAAGAAATTAAGGAGGGAAGGATTGAAACTTGCGGCCATCGAATAAAAAGGCAACGGCTGAAAATTTTAGGATTTTGAGTAATTATTTTAATAATAAATTATCGTTTTGCGTGTATATAAGCCGAAATTCGGACTGAGTCTAAATCAGGTCTGCTTACTGCCTAACTGTAATAACCCGGAAATCTGGGCCAATTTAAAATTTTTATTTTGGCAATTTTAATGAATTTTGAATATTTCAACAACAACAACAAAGCCATATATCCCAAACAAGTTGGGGTTGGCTAGATATGGAACCCAGAATTAAAATAAAATAAAATTAATAATGATGATAATATATATATAAAGGGTTTAAAATAACCAAGCAAATAAAAAGTCGTCCGATAAAGGGTTTTTTTTTAAATAATAATAATAATAAGTAAAAATGTTCAATAAAAGTGAAATAAAATCTAAAATAGTAAATAAAAAGTAAAAAGGTTCAGTAAAAAAAAATACTATGGTTCTGGTACATGGATTGCCAATTTCCATGCACTCCTATCAACTACCAGCTCTTCCGATAAACTCCAGTTACTTAAATCTCTCTTTATTATCTCCTCCCATGTCATTTTAGGTCGACCTCTACCTCTCTTTGGGCCTTCGGCGCGACCTAGAATTCCAGCGCGTACAGGTGCATCGTATGGTCTACGTTGGATATGTCCAAACCATCTCAAGCGGTATTGGACTAACTTCTCTTCAATAGGTGCAACTCCAAGTTTTTCCCGAATATCCTCATTTCTAATCCGATCTCGTCTGGTATGCCCACAGCTCCAAAGCGGCATTCGCATCTCTGCTGTACTTATCTTCTGGACGTGTTGCCTCTTAGTAGGCCAACATTCTGCACCATATAACATTGTAGGTCTGATTGCTGTCCTATAGAACTTTCCTTTAAGCTTCTGAGGAATCTTCCGATCACAGAGAATGCCAGATGCAAGTCGCCATTTCACCCATCCTGCTTGAATTCTAAAACTAACATCCTTATCAATCTCTCCATCAAACTGCAACATAGATCCTAAATATCAAAACGATTCCTTCTTAGGTACTACTCTACCGGCCAGGGTAACATCTCCGTCGTCTGACCTGACACTGCTAAACTCACACTTCATATACTCTGTTTTAGTTCTGCTAAGTCTGAAACCCTTTGATTCCAAGGTCTCCCTCCACAACTCCAGTTGTCGATTAACCCCTATTCTACTTTCATCAATCAGCACAACATCATCGGCAAAGAGCATACACCAGGGAATCTCCCTTTGTATATCTTTTGTGATTTCATCCATCACTAATTCAAAAATATAGGGGCTCAAAGCCGAACCTTGATGTAACCCTATGTTAATTGGAAAGTCTCTGGTCTCACCATCGTATGCCCTAACACTAGTCATAACCCCCTCGTACATATCCTTAATAAGGGTAATATACTTTGATGGCACTCTCTTCCTTTCTAATGCCCACCACATAACCCTCCTCGGTACTCTGTCATAAGCTTTCTCCAGGTCAATAAAAACCATGTGGAGATCTTTCTTTTGCTCCCTGTATCTCTCCATAAGTTGCCTAATCAAGAAAATCGCCTCAGTGGTTGACCCTCCCGGCATAAAACCAAATTGATTCCTAGAGACACTTGTCAACCTCCTCAAACGCTGCTCGCAAACTCTCTCCCAAAGCTTCATTGTATGACTCATAAGCTTAATTCCTCTATAGTTTGTGCAACTTTGAATATCTCCTTTATTCTTGAAGATTGGAACTAAAATGCTTCTCCTCCACTTATCTGGCATTTTGTTTGATTTGAAAATATTGTTGAACAACTTAGTTAGCCATCTTATCCCTGCATCTCCAAAGCATTCTACACCTCAATAGGAATATCATCAGGCCCTACCGACTTGCCTGATTTCATACGTTTCAACGCCCCCTTTACCTCAGCTTCTTGAAATCTCCGCACAAAATGTCTATTGGTGCTATCGGCTAAGTCTTCCAACTCGATCGAAGAGCTATCACTTTCTTCGTTGAAAAGCATATCAAAGTATTCTCTCCACCTATTCTTTATCTCATCTTCCTTCACCAAAAATCTATCATTCTCATCCTTAATGCATTTAACCTGATTAAAGTCCCTTGTCCTCCTCTCGCGTAGCCTAGCTATTCTGTAAACATCTTTTTCGCCCTCCTTTGTACTTAGCCTTTGATACAAATCTTCGTACGCTCGTCCCCTTGCTTCACTCACTGCTCTCTTTGCAGTCTTCTTTGCCACTTTGTACCTGTGCATGTTCTCTTCGCTTCTATGATGGTACATGCGTTTGTAGCATTCCTTCTTCTCTTTGATAGCCTTTTGCACCTCGTCATTCCACCATCATGAATCCTTGGGTTCTCGCGTGCTTCCTCTTGTTATCCCAAATACCTCAGTGGCGACTCTCCGAATTCAAGTTGCCATTGCATTCCACATGGAATTTGCTTCTCCTTCCACATTCCAAGCTCCTTCTCCCATCACTCTATCTTTAAACACCCGTGAAGTATCTCCTTTGAGTTTCCACCATTTCGTCCTGCTAATCTTCGCTCTCTTATCCTTCACCACCCGAAGACGAAACACGCATACCAACAGCTGGTGTTGTGAGACGACACATTCTCAAGGTATGACCTTGCAATCAACACAATCTCGTTTACTATCTCTTCTAGTTAAGACAAAGTCAATCTGGCTAGCCTGTTGGCCACTACTGAAGGTGATCAGATGTGATTGCCTCTTTCTAAAGAAGGTATTAGCAATCATGAGATCAAAAGAGAGAGCAAAATTCAAAATATCTTCACCCTCTTGGTTCCTACTGCCAAATCCAAAACCACCATGCACTCGCTCAAAACCCCCGCTAGATGTGCCAACATGGCCATTGAAGTCTCCTCCTATAAAAAGTTTCTCGCTACTATGCACATTCCTAACCATGACATCCAAGTCTTCCAAGAACTTCCTTTTGGCTTCTTCACTTAGACCTACCTGTGGGGTATATGCGCTAATGACATTCAGAACTGTCTCGCCAGCTACTAGCTTAACTAGGATGATCCTATCCCCTCGTCTTCTGACGTCAACCACATTGTTCTGAAGGTTCTTGTCAATCAAAATGCCTACCCCATTCTTGTTACGTACTTCTCCCGTGTACCACAATTTGAAGCCAGTGTTCTCCACCTCCTTCGCCTTCTGACCCACCCATTTAGTCTCTTGAACGCACAAGATGTTAACCCGTCTCCTAATCATAGTATCCACTATCTCTCTTAATTTTCCTGTTAAGGACCCTACATTCCAACTACCTAACCGAACCCTACTATCGTCGACTAGCTTCCTTGCCCCTCGCATCCGCCGAGAAAAATGTGAGGACCCTTGCTCACTTATCACCACACCGGGGCGTCGGTGTAGCGCGCCACTAAGAGAATGGCGGCCCAGCCCTTGCATATTTTACACCATATCCAAGCCTCGATATAGCACGTCGCTAAGAGGGTTACGCCCCAACGATATATCATAGGGTTCCATATCCATAAGAGTGGCTAAGTTTTTACGTTGGCTCGCCAAGCCTATCACAACCCTCCTCCTTTACCCTGGCTTGGGACAGGCTGCATAGAAAACTACACAGGCGGAGTTTTTGAATATTTAAAATTAATATTTTAAATAAAAACAACGAGAAATTTATTTTGAATAGAATTAGAACGTATATATTTATATACGACGTCATTAGAATATAAATATTTATTTATATATATAAAAGGAATTGAAAATGGCGCGGTAGTTCGATAATTTGATTTCAAAATTCAAATGAATGTACCGGGTGCAAAATAATCTGGATTTTAGCGAAACCAAAAATATTAGAATCTATTTGAGAATGTCTTTCCAACGAATCCGAAAATTGAAATTTCATAGCGGGGATAAAAAGATATGCCCAGTTGAAAATTCAGAATAGTTGCTATGGAATTCTGGCCCTTAAAAATGGAAATTTTGCAAACGACCTCGGATTTCGACGAAACCACTTTTGTTGGATCTGTGATGTCAAGTTATTACTAGATTTCAAAATTCATAATTTTTCGAATCAATATGTGAGCGTGGCAAAGGAAAAGCGTTTGACCAGTTTCAGTTGATTTTAATCGACTGGAAAATGGCCATTTTTCAAACAGACTCAGAATTTGATGAAACTAGTTTTGTTAGGACCGTATCATCAATACGAAGCTAGAAAATATTTTTCGAGGATTTTTCGAGTCAGTATGTGGCCCCGGCAAATTGAAATGCACGTTCAAATTCAATATATAGAGTTATATGTTGATTTTGACGAAAACGGATCGAAACGATCGAATCAGCCTACGATACATATCCCATTGTGTTCAGAATGGGGGTAATTAATTATGGATGACAGGCGGTGGGTCTCGTTTCGAGGTCGAAAATAAAAGTTGCTTTTTAGAATTAAAATATTAATTAAATAATAAAATAAAATAAAACCCCCCATACCCTTTCCTCTCAGCCCCCCTCACCCTCCCCCCCACCCCCGTTTAATTTAAAAAGAAAGAAAGAAAAAAAACCTAAAATCGCACGCCAACAACTCCAGACTCGCTGTCGACCGCCGCCGTGCCTCCTTAGGTCGGCGCCTCCACCCTCTCGCTCCCCTCTCTCCTCCCTTTCCTCCCTTGTAATAACCCGGAAAATACGAGCCAATTTAAATTTTTTAAACTGGTCATTTCAAAGGAATTTGAACAATTGAAATAGAATATTTCAATAAAATAGTGAATTAGAAATAGTGAGTCAGTTTGAAAATTTGAATTCAAACTTTGACTGACTGTGCAGGGTGGAAATATAACGGATTTTAGTGAAACCAAAAGTATTTAAATCTGTTTATCAATACCTTTCTAACAAATCTGAAAAATCAAAGTTTTATAGCGGGAATCAAAAGTTATCGCCGAATGAATTTTCAGAAAGGTCGCTATATAGAATATATAGCCCTTGAAAATTGATATTTTGCAAACGACCTCGGAATTCGACGAAACCACTTTTGTTGGGTCTGGGATGTCAAATTATTGCTAGGTTTCAAATTTCATAACTTTTGAAGCTAGTTTGTGAGCGCGGAAAAGGAAAATGTGTTTGGTCAATTTCTGTTAAATTGGATCGACCAGAAAATGGCCATTTTTCAAATGATCTCAGAATTTGACGAAACTAGTTTTGTTGGGACCGTAGCGCCAAAACATAGCTAGATTTATTTTTTTGGAATTCTTCGAATCAGTTTGTGGCCCTGGCAAATTGAAATGTACGTTCAAAGTTAAAAATTAAATGTTTTATACTATAATTTGAAAAATAACTGACTGTAACAGTCGAATTGGCCAACGAAACATATCCCATTGTGTCCGGGATGGGGGTATTTAGCTAGAGACGACAGTCTTTGGACTTGAAAAGGAGTTCGTAGGAGAAAAACCTAATTTTCTGAAATATATATATTCCGGCGAATTAGAAAATTCCATTCATTATTTAAAAAATAAAAAAAACCCGTAACCCTCCACTTCAACGGCGAAAACCCGATCCACCCTTCTCTCCTCGTTTGCCGCCGCCTCCGACACCTCCAGCCAACGCCACCACCATCGTTCGCCTCGTCTCCCCCTCCTCTTTAAATCCGACCCACCCACGACCGCCACCATCGCCTCCTCCTCCTGAATCGAGCGCCCAAAGTCCAACTCTTCCCATCGCCGCCGACGACGCCACCGACCGCCGAGCTGCACCAAACCACCACCGATAGGAATCCCGCTCGAAGCTCTTCCACGTCCAACTCCCTGATCATCATTTAGGCCAGCGGATTTCGCGAAAACCGCAACCCTAGTTTCGAACCATCGTGAAAGGTGAGTCCTTTTTTATGTCTGCTCATTGAAAAATCATATCTTTTTGGTGTGTTGACGAAATTCGATGAAACAGGAAACATCAGGTCCGCAAGGAAGCTCTCTACCACATAGAAGAAGCCGCGGATTTTTCTAAGTCATCTACGATTTTTAGCACTCCGCAAACCAAGGTGAGAAATCTAAATTAAAAGAATTTGAATGGAAAAATGTCATGTATAAATGATATAAGCGAAATATAAATTACATACGTGTTGTATACCTCATGTACATGCGTAGTGTAAGCTATATAAGCGAAGTATGAATTATACATGCAAAGAATAATTGATATATGTGTTGAAATGCAAGTGAAATATAGCAATAATATATATATATATATATATATATATATATATATATATATACTCCCCTCGTCCACAAACCATGGACGATATTTATTGTGGTGAATTGGTGTGAAATATTGGATGAAAAATATGAATGGTTGAATAATTGTTTGTGGTTGATATTGTTTAGCTGTGGTTGAAAAATACCCATTGGTGATTGAAATGAATTGGAAATATTTGTGGAAATAAAAATAAAACATGCCGCCCACGTGCGAATTAGATGCATGAATCCCCATTGTCAAAAACCACGAGGTTTTAAGGTAGAGCGACGAGCCGTACTAGGGACGGTGCCGGTTTTAACTACCCTGCCGTTATGCTGCCGAAATTTTGAATAATCTTTATGTGTTTGAATTATTTTCATATGTTGAAATTATCTTCATGCGTTGAAATTAAAGTCATGTATTGAAACTATATCCATGTGTGGAAATGTTCATGTGTTGAAAAGTGATGTGTGAAAATTAAATTCATTTGTGAATGAATGAAGTGTTTAAACAATAAAAATCACATTTTTATAAAATATATGAAGGTTGAAAAATATTCGCCTTATATTTAAATAGTTTCGACAATAAAAAAATTCCATCTTTCTTATATGAACAACATAAATAAAATATCCATGTGTGGAAATGCTCATGTGTTGAGAAATGTGTGTAGTGGAAAAGTTTGTGTGTTGAATAAAAAGATCGAACAATAAAAATTACATTTTTATTGAAACTATGAAGTGTTGAAAACATTCATTTGTCGAATAAATATTTTAAATGATAAAAATATCATTTTTATCATATATGTGATATGCTAAAGATATGCGGACGTTGAAATAAAAATTTGTGAAGAAATATTATTTTTAACATGCATAGGAACTAAATAAAAAAGTCATGTATTGAAATCTATTTTAGTTCGCTAAAATTATCATTTTTAATTGTGAGGTGTTAAAAATAGCCACTTGTTCAAATAAAATATGCATGAGTTGAAATATACATTAATTAGCTAATGATATGATTGTAGCCTAAGCATGCAACATTAGAATGAATGGTGTTTTTAAACCAAAGTAAATCAAATATGAAGTTGAATGGAAAATGATAAGTGATAAAAAATTGTATATATGTACATGCATATTTATTGAACAGTTTATAGCAAAGGGGCTAGAGAAGAGGAATAAAATCTTGTGCCCGACAAATAGGTAACACATTTACTGTTTTGTTTGGGTGATGATTTTATGAGCCTGTTGGCTAGCCGCCTGGCTTTTTCTTTTTCTTTTTGACATGAGACGCCCATGTGGCTATTTGGGAATTTTCCCAGCCCCTCCCGTACAAAGGAGGTTATGGCGAAATTTTCCAAAATTTAAAGGCGTTAGTGAAATAATTGAAGTGGAAACGATATAGGAATTTTTGAATGTACTATATTTATATAAATATATAAATAAAATTAAAACAAAACGTGGCCGTGCAGTTCGTGTTTTGAAACCGTGATTTCAAACGACTAGTGCGGGAAATCCGACCATTGGATTTTCCCGAAACCGCAACCGTTGGGTTCGCCTTGGAAATATCTTTCCAACGGCACCAACTTTGTGAAGATCCGACGGTTGGATTGTCTGGAATGTTTAATTCGAATCTGAAGAAAAACAGCGCCAGAAACGATTATATTTATATTTTTATATAAATATAATTAAATAAAATCGAATAACGACGCTGCAGTTCGTAAATTTAAATCGTAACTTCAAATGGCTAGTGTGGAAGATCCGACCGTTGGATTTTCCCAAAACTGAAACCGTTGGATTCGTTTTGAAATGACCTTCCTAATGATATAAAATTTGTGAAGATCCAACGGTTAGATTTTCATATATGTGTAAAACAAAATTAGTGAAAAATAGCGCCAGTGCATCGACACGACCTGAAACATCGTTTAATTAAATACGGCTGTTTTAAATTAAATAAAAATGGCGATATATCGTTATAAAATACTATAGACGATATAGAGTGGAAATAAACCAATTTTGTTGTGTTTGCTTGATATGTGATGGTTGAATGTATTTAACATGAAAATTATAACTAAATAACTGAAATGTGAATGTTGAATAGTCCAACCATGTGATTAATTGATTTGAAAATCTAAATACACGTGGGTTATTTGAAAAGGCCGAGTTCATCTCATTTCAAATAATCGATCGACGTTGAGAAGTCGAAGAGTCGAAGACGGTTGAAGACCGACGATCTTCACACTAAATGGATGGGCGCTACTGATGCTCGTGATTGGAGTAGCTACCATGAAGGAGCTGAAGTAGTAGCCGTCCAAACATACTGTTGATTGTACGGATATGCGAGGAATTGGTGCCTCCGGTTTCGTTCAGACCCTGAACGGACTTGTAACTGGACTGTGTGTCGGACATTGGATTTTGTTCTGTGCTGATTGATCTCTGTAAATATATGTCTGCTTGGCGGCGGAGAATTTATTCTCTTGCTTAACGCCCTTCTATGAGACGTACGAGCTCAGAGGTTATGTATTGAGAGAAATCAGCCGCATGGAGTAGATTGCCTGTGTGGCATGCCTAAGTGGCATATGATCAAGGTTTCTGTTGCAAAGCAAAGTCTTGTGGTTGATGATCAAAGCATGGTCTGTGTGACGTAGCTTTGTGTATAACGTGAATTCGCGAGCCTCACACCTCGGTATGACTCAAAAACGGGAGAGTGACTGCAGGGAGAGCACAACGTTTCTTTCTAGCTAAGGTGGTGTCAGTGACCTACAAGCCCTGACATTATATATACTTTTCACCTGTGTGGTTGTTGGAATGCAAGGCGCCTCGATATAGGTCTGTAAGGACCAGGAAACGTGTGTTCAGGAATAATTAATCCTCAAAAGTAAGGGAGGACCGGCCCTGAAGGTCTAAGGATCATAGTGGGGTCCTGGGACATTTGCTAGAGTGTCTCGTATCGGAGAGGAGCTTGCCCCTTGCCTCGACTCATGAAGGAATCCAATTCCCAATACGAAATATGCGGACGTGATTGTATTACTAGTACGGCGACATAGTAGATGGTAGCTATGCCGCCTAGGATTGATATTTATGATTGAATTTGCTTTTGAAACATATATGCACTAGTAATAATATCAAACACTTTTGTTTTATTCGTATGAAGCATTTTTCGCCATTATAAGGTAAAACTCTATCCTCCGGCTTGCGTTGCATTGTGTGATGGGACTTGAGTCTTATAATGGCATCATTTTATAAAAAGCATTGCGATGATTTAATCATTTACTTTATTTCATGAACTACCACTCATTGGAGTAAACCCGTTCCGCGAAAGTGGCGTGGTCCTTTGATTTGCCTTATTATTGTTGATTAATAAGTTAAGTAGATTTCACATACCAGTCCCATGACTGCCTCGTAGTTTGTTTCACCATGCAAACTCAGGTGCCCTCATTTTCACACGGGCAGCCTAGTTACAGGTTTCTGACGCACTTTTGGCTCATGGCGAGGCTTGACTACACCGTGTTGACTTGGATTTTCTCCGCCATTATTGTATCTATATTATGATTCCGCCATTGGCGATGTAGACTGATATTTATTTTGTGTACTCTTTATGTATGATTCCGCCTCAGGCGATGGTGACTGATTATGTATCATTATACACTAAGTTGTATCCTGTACTGTGCTTCTCTGATGTGATGATATCTATATGATTCCGCTGTCATATGTGTGTAAATTATTTTATTTTCTGTTTATGCTATTATCTGTGATCTGCTAATGATGATTAATGTGTTATATTCCAATGATTATCCTTAACACCGTGTCATGGGGTTTTGGGATCGTCACATCCCTTCTCTCTCCAGCATACCACGAACCCTCGTACTGCGCCCAACCTCAAAACCGCCACTGAAGTCCTGGCGCACCACCCCACCACCGGCGACACTCCTCCACCGACCGCCATCGACCAATGTGAACCCCAATCCCTCAGAGAAAATGAGAATCCAAGGTAAATTTTTATTTATTTACTTATTATATAATGTAACTAGTTTGAAAGCATAAAAAAAATCTGTTTTTAACATAAATTGAAATCAGTTTTATGTATATGGTTTAGTTTAAAAGATAAGATTTTTATTTAATTTAAAGATGCGATTTTGTTTATACGAAAAGAAGAAATTTTCAAAAGTAAAAAGAAGTGATTATTGTTAAGAAAGGTTTAATTTTATAAAAGGAAAATTTAGTTTTTTATAATAGTAAAACATAGATTTTTATTTAAAGTAAAGGTAGGATTTTTGTTTAAAGTAAAGGTATGGTTTTTATCAATATGAAGTAGCAATATAAAAAGAATGATTTTTGTATACACAAAAGAAGTGATTTTCATATGAACGATATTGATATAAAAATATGATTTTTATATTAAAGGAAGACTAAAAATATAATTCTTATATTCAAGGAAGAATAAAAATTTGATCTTTATTATTGCAAAGGCGATGAAAAAATATAATTTTTATTTTATAAGAAACGCTATAAAATATAAATTTTATAAGGTGGCAGCGAAGTAAAAATAGAATTTTTACATAACAAAAGTATAGATTTTTATAGCGAAGAAATATATAATTTTTATATATAAAGTGCCATTATAAAAATGAGATTTTTAAAATGAACATCATATTACAAATATGATTTTTACTATGAACAGCGAGATGAAACGGATTAAAATCAAAAAATAATTCCGACGGTTCAGAAATGAAATGGTGGAGTGGAACCTCAAGGTGAGAACTCCTCAACTTTAATTTATTTCTAGTTTGAAATATATACTAGGATGCAGACGGTGTTTAGTAGCACCCGACACCCGTCGTCCACAGACCATGGACGGCTTGTATACTTGTTCGTTTGATTTTGATATGTAGTTGATTGTGTGATGTGATGTGAAATGAAATGAAATATTTTATAGTGGAAAATATTTTATAGATAAAAATATAATTTTTAATGTGTATATAAAATAAATAATATAAACAAATCGAACGATTTGTTTATATACACACATTTGAATGATATTGATTGGGATGATAAATTTTACACATCGCCCAACTGCACAAATAAAATCTGTGTTTGATTGTTTGAAAACCCCACACGGGTATTGGGGTGATATATGACATACACTAATCCCAATAATCAGTTATATGTCGATCGATTGATTTAAGACTGTTATAAGCGTTGAATATTTATTTTTGATGCTTATACAGTGTAGAATGCACTTTGGATGATGGTTGATTATTTGACATTGTTGATATATACATGCGTCGTATGGAAATCCATAGAAATAAAATCTATGGTAATTGATTGGGCCTCAATCCAATATTGAAAAGAAATACTTGAAAAAGAAATATTTGAAAAGAAATATTTGAAAAAGAAATATTTGAATAGAAATATTTGAAAATAGAAATATTTGAAATAGAATATTTGAAAATAGAAATATATGAAGCCGTGTTGATTAGAATGATGCCATTTTGACGCAAACGATATTTATATCGATTATATTCGTTTTTATAATGAATATTCAAAAGTGATTTCAAAATCGAATATTTTGAAAATGAATTCGAATCGAATTGAAATTGAATGGAAATCAAATAAGAATGAATTCGAATTGAAATTGAATTGAAAACGAATTGAATTGAATTAAAAATCGATTTAAATTGAAATCAATTTGAGTTGAATTTAAAACGAATTTATATTGAAAAAAATTCAATCTTGATTTGAATTTGAAAATGAAGTTGAAATCCTTTCGAAAACGAATTTAAAACGATTTATAAAATAAGTTTTAAACGGAAATCGACGAAGTATATATTATATATAATATTATGGCCTGAATAGAACGCGCCGCGCGGCGGTAGTTCGTGAATTTCGACCATTGACTTCGAATGGATATTGCGGGAGATCCGACTGTCGGATTCTCCTAAAACTGGAACCGTTTGGTTCATATCGAAAAGATAATTCTAACGAATATTAAAAATTAGAAATCTAACGGTTGGATTTGGAATTATGTCCAAATCAAATTTGGAAAAGGTCGCTGTAAGTGCAGTTCGATGGCCGTTGATGGAAATCGACTGTACGGGCCTTGATAAAATTATTAAAAATAATAATAATTTGTGTAAAATCATAAGAAATGATTTGGGAAGAATTGGGATGAAAAACTCCATATTTGAAAATATAAAAATAGATTTTTATCGAAATGAACTAGTTTTGTACTAGAATTATAATTCTATTTATTTTTAAATAAATAAATTGAATTTGAAAAGGGTTTTAAAAGTAACCAGAATTTCCAATAATTGAATTGGAATGAATTTGAATCGAAATTGTCTTTGGAATATTTCGATGTTGGATTTCGTGATGATACAGGTATTATTATGGGAATTTGAAAGATATATTTATATCGTTATTTCCAATACGATATTTGTTGGTCGTAGAATTTGATATTGAACATAACCCGATATATTTTCTATTAAGAGCCTTGTATTTAATATCAAATGTGATTTGGGTTTGTCGTGAATGGTGTCTTCATTAACACTGTTCTTAAGCCCAGTGGAGAAAAAGATTAAATCTTTTTATTTAGATTTAATGAAGTGTACCAATTAAATAATATTTAATTGGAATGGAATTGATATTGATTTTTGGGTTTATCACGAACAGTGTTTTAAATAACACTTGTTCTTTAACCCGATAATTAATGGAATGTGATTTTGGGTTTATTGTGAACCGTGTTTTTAAATGACACTGATTCTTTAACCCAATTAAAGATTAAAACTAAGTGTAGTTTTAATGAATCTTTAATTAGAATGAAAAGATGGAGAATGGGGTATCACCAGTTTTGCTCCAGGCGATAGTTAAATCTTTAATTTGTTTTGAACGTGAAATGGTAATTGAACTTACCAATAACACCGTGGTGTTAGATATGAAGTATTGCCAGTTTTACTTCATGGGATGAATAGGTTGGGATTGGGAAATTAAAATAAATGATTACTTCGGTGTGGTTCGCTAATCCCGACTAGTTTGCAGTGATATTCAAAAGATGATTAAAGAATAAATTTAAAGGAATTTATCTTTGATAAAATTAATCGGAACATTTCCCTAAGAAATGTGAAATTTAGAAACTAACTGTAGGTTAGCTAAGCAGAAAGGTTTCCTGGGTATTGATCTGATGTTGATTTCGACCTTCGGGGTTAGTATTTGGGGAATTATTCTCTTGTTAATTTACAGTTAGTGGCTGGTGAATTGGATGTTGTGTTTGTGTAACACTTGTTTATTATATACGCGAGTTATTCGGAAAGACCGGGTTTATCCTATTCTGAATAACTGATATGACGATAAGTCGAAGATGAAGACGGTGGTTGAAGACTGGAGTTCTTCACGTCGTTTGGATAATTACTGATGATCTTGATTAGGCCTTACACCAAAGAGGAGGGAATCAGTTGGTGATCGTCCAGACGTACTTGGAGATCGATGGATATGCGGGTGCCTCCGGTTTCGTTCAGACCCAGAACGAACTTGTAAATGGACTGTGTGTCTGACATTGGATTTCAGTCTGTGTGATTGATTTCCATTAAATATATATCTGTTTGGCGACGGAGAATTTATTCTCTTACTTAACGCCCTTCTCTGAGACGTACGAGCTCAGAGGTTATATATTGATGGTTATCAAACGCATGGAGTGAATTGCCTGTGTGGCATACCTAAGTGGCAATTGATCGAGGCTTCTGTTGAAAAGCAAAGTCTTGTAGTGGATGATCAAAGCACCGCCTGTGTGGCATAGCTTTGTGTAACATGAATTTGCGAGCCTCACACCTCGGTTGTGAACCAGAAGCGGGAGAGGACCTCAGGGAGGGCATGCATTTCCTTCTAGATAGAAGTGGCGTCAGTGGTTTTACACGC
This sequence comes from Allium sativum, assembly GCA_030737875.1. Lineage (NCBI taxonomy): Eukaryota > Viridiplantae > Streptophyta > Magnoliopsida > Asparagales > Amaryllidaceae > Allium > Allium sativum. The sequence goes on along the minus strand of CM060913.1, from coordinate 142,231,879 downwards.
CCTGACGAGTTTGACTTATGTGGTTGTTGCTGTTGCGAGGCGCCTCGGATCTATCGGTCGATCCGAGACTGATGGAGTCATTTGTTGGCTCATTTATGCCCAAAAGGGTGGGGAAACGTAGTATTCAGGCATAATAGTCCACATCGGTGGACCGGCCCTGACGATCCAAAGGGTTGATGCATTCTGATCCCGAAACATGGGCTAGATTGTCTCAAATCGTTGAGGACTATCTTTTGCCTCGGTTCACAGATGGAAATCCAACTTCCAAATACGTGACTTTGCGGTTTTATTTGTAGAGCCTAGTATGGCGGCATAGTGGGATGGGGCGCTTATGCCGTCTATAATTGATACTTATGATGTGAAGTTGTTTTATACACTATGCACTTATAATAGTATCAAATGATTTGTTTTAAACGTATCAAGCATTCTTGGCTATTATAAGGTAAAAAACCCTATCCTCCGGCTTGCGTTGCATTGTGTGATGGGACCTGGGTCTTATAATAGCTTCATTTTCCTTTATTTAGCATTGCGCTATTGTTTTATGCACTGGTGTTCTTGGGAGGAAACCCATTCCGTGTTATACGGCGTGGTCCCTTGATTTACCTAACTCTAAAAATAAAGATTAATAACTGTTTTAGTTCTCACACCAGTCACATGACTGACCAGGAGTTTATTGTTTTAACCTAAACTCTAGATGCCCTTATTTCGACACGGGCAGCTAGTAGTTTTGGTTTTGCAGATTTATATTCACATGGTCTTGGTTTATAGCTGGAATGATATCCGGAAAGCTTTGTATCTGTATATCTCCTTCAGTTGTGTATTGTATTATTTTCCGCTGCTATGTATTTAAATGTAATTTAAATCTCTGATATTTTTGTGTAATATTCATTTATACTCTGTATATTCGTGTATTCTGATGAATTGTTGTAATATACAATGAAATGTTCTTCCATTTGCGTTCTTTTGTGTGTTGTTCTCGAAGTATCCGCTCTTTCCTTACCGGGGAAGTTACATGTCCTTACAGTTGGTATCAGAGCTTTGGTTTACAAAGCTAGAGAACAAGACACATTAGAACCATACGAAAGAATTCATCAGAAATTGGGTTAGTAATATCCAATAAGAATGACTCGTTAGATATGGGATCAGTAGTATCCTAGAACGAGTGTGAAGAGTATATTTTTAAAATGAAAATAATTTTTGTTTTGAAAATTTAAATCAATTATTCGTATTTGATTATTTATTTTATATTGAATTTGGACTATCAGGTATATAAAGATTTTGCGTATACGTCTGATCCGCGTGTATTCGAAGTTTTAATATACTGGATAGATATAGAATCATACTCTAGTCGCTCGAAGGCGATTCTGATGATCGCTTGAGCATCATCAAAATTTATTTTCGTGTTTCGAAAGTGGGATTTCTATATATTTCCAATGGACTGGTGTGAGAACCAAAATTAGATAGGGCTTATTGTTGTGATTTGGCATCAAAAATCTGATTTTTTGACTATATATCAAAATTATGAGTTTGAAATGATAATCAACTAATTGATTGCTGGTTGTGTAGTTTGATTATTGGTTAAGTAATTAAAATTTGAACCATATAGCCAATTTGAACCAAATAGTGGATTGTATCGAAAAGTAGTCGCATTTGCTTGCATATACATGTAGTTACATTGAACAGGTCATAGCAAGGAGGCTAGAGCAGCAGAATAAAATTGTTTGCCCGACAAATAGGTACATGTTTACCATAATTTACTGTTTTGTTTGGGTGATGATGATTTTATGAGCCGATTGGCTAGCCGCTTGGCTTTTTCTTTTTCTTTTGGATTGAAGAAGGCCATGGGAGGCTATATGAAATATCCCGAAGTACCCGGTGCAGGGGAGGTTATGGCGAAATTTTTTGAAAATTTAGGGTGTTAGCCAGATTTTTGAAAAATTTGAAAAGTCCTTAGAAATTGAAAAGTTAAAGAACTTAAGCCGTAAATAAAATACTGAAAGTTGTGTTGATTTGTGAAACAACTTTTGGCTTCGTTCCTTTTCGGGGACGAAAAGTTTTAAGTGGGGGAGATTGTAATAACCCGGGAATCTGGGCCAATTTAAAATTTTTATTTTGGTAATTTTATTGAATTTTGAATATTTAAAATGAATATTTTAAATAAAAACGACGAGAAATTTATTTTGAATAAAATTAGAACGTATACATTTATATACGATGTTGTTAGAATATAAATATTTATTTATATATATAAAAGGAATTGAAAATGGCGTGGTAGTTCGATAATTCGATTTCAAAATTCAAATGAATGTACCGGGTGCAAAATAAACCGGATTTTAGTGAAACCAAAAATATTAGAATCTATTTGAGAATGTATTTCCAATGAATCCAAAAAATTGAAATTTCATGGCGGGGATCAAAAGATATGCCCAGTTGAAAATTCAGAATAGTCGCTATGGAATTCTGGCCCTTAAAAATGGAAATTTTGCAAACGACCTCGGATTTCGCAAAACCACTTTTGTTGGATCCGTGATATCAAGTTACTGCTAGGTTTAAAAATTCATAATTTTTCGAATCAATATGTGAGCGTGGCAAAGGAAAACGCGTTTGACCAGTTTCAGTTGATTTTAATCGACTGGAAAATGGCCATTTTTCAAACGGTCTCAGAATTTGACGAAACTAGTTTTGTTAGGACCGTATCGTCAATACGATGCTAGAAAATATTTTTTGAGGATATTTCGAGTTAGTATGTGGCCCCAGCAAATTGAAATGCGTGTTCAAATTCAATATATAGAGTTATATGTTGATTTTGACGAAAACGGATCGAAACGATCGAATTAGCCTACGATACATATCCCATTGTGTTCAGAATGGGGGTAATTAGTTATGGACAACGGGCGGTGGGTCTCGTTTCGAGGTCGAAAATAAAAGTTGCATTTTAGAATTAAAATATTAATTAAATAATAAAATAAAACCCCCCATATCCTTTCCTCTCAGCCCTCCCCCCCACCCCCTCCCCCCTCCCCCCCCCCCCCCCCCCCCCCGTTTAATTTAAAAAGAAAGAAAGAAAAAACCCTAAGACATAAAATCGCGACGCCATCAGCTCCAGACTCGCAATCGACCGCCGCCGTGCCTCCTTAGGTCGGCGCCTCCACCCTCTCTCCTCCCTTTCCTCCCTTCTCTCTCCAGCATTCAATGAACCCTCGTACTGCGCCCAACCTCAAAACCGCCACCGAAGTCCGGGCGCACCACCCCACCACCGGCGACACTCCTCCACCGACCGCCATCGACCAATGTGAACCCCAATCCCTCAGAGAAAAATAGAATCCAAGGTAAATTTTTATTTATTTACTTATTATATAATGTAATTAATTTGAAAGAATAAAAAAAAATCAGTTTTTGCATAAATTGAAATCAGTTTTATGTATATGGTTTAATTTAAAAGATAAGATTTTTATTTAATTTAAAGATGCGATTTTGTTTATAAGAAAACAACAGATTTTCAAAAGTAAAAAGAAGTGATTATTGTTAAGAAAGGTTTGATTTTATAAAAGGTAAATTTAAATATTTATAATAGTAAAACGTAGATTTTTATTTAAAGTAAAGGTAGGATTTTTGTTTATGGTAAAGGTATGGTTTTTATCAATATGAAGTAGCAATATAAAAAGAACGATTTTTGTATACACAAAAGAAGTGATTTTCATATGAACGATATTGATATAAAAATATGATTTTATATTAAAGGAAGACTAAAAATATAATTCTTATATTAAAGGAAGAATAAAAATGTGATCTTTATTGTTGGAAAGGCGGTGAAAAAATATAATTTTTATTTTATAAGAAGCGCTATAAAATATAAATTTTATAAGGTGGCAGCGAAGTAAAAATAGAATTTTTACATAAGGAAAAGTATAGATTTTTATAGCGAAGAAATATATAATCTTTATAAATAAAGTGCCATTATAAAAATGAGATTTTTAAAATGAACATCATATTAAAATATGATTTTTACTATGAATAGCGAGACGGAACGGATTAAAATCAAAAAGGAATTCAGACGGTTCATAAATGAAATGGTGGAGTGGAACCTCAAGGTGATAACTCCTCACCTTTAATTTATTTCTAGTTTGAAATATATACTAGGATGCAGACGGTGTTTAGTAGCACCCGACACCCGTCGTCCACAGACCATGGATGGCTTATATGCTTGTTTGTTTGATTTTGATGTGTAGTTGATTGTGTGATGTGATGTGAAATGAAATGAAATATTTTATAGTGGAAAATATTTTATAGTTAAAAATATAATTTTTAACGTGTATATAAAATAAATAACATAAACAAATCGAACGATTTGTTTATATACACACATTTGAATGATATTGATTGGAACGATAAATTTTACACATCGCCCAACTGCACAAATAAAATCTGTGCTTGATTGTTTGAAAACCCCACATGGGTATTAGGTGATATATGACATACACTAATCCCAATAATTAGTTGTATGTCGATCGATTGATTGACAGACTGTTATAAGCGTTGAATATTTATCTTTGATGCTTATACAGTGTAGAATGCACTTTGGATGATGGTTGATTATTTGTCATTGTTGATATATACATGCGTCGTATGGAAATCCATAGAAATAAAATCTATGGTAATTGATTGGGCCTCATTCCAATATTGAAAAGAAATACTTAAAAAAGAAATATTTGAAAAGAAATATTTGAATAGAAATATTTGAAAATAGAAATATTTGAAATAGAATATTTGAAAATAGAAATATATGAAGCCGTGCTGATTAGATTGACACCATTTTGACGCAAACGATATTCATATCGATTATATTTGTTTTTATAATGAATATTGAAAAGTGATTTCAAAATCGAATATTTTGAATATGAATTCGAATCGAACTGAAATTGAATGGAAATCAAATAGAAATGAATTCGAATTGAATTGAAAACGAACTGAATTGAATTAAAAATCGATTTAAATTGAAATCAATTTGAGATGAATTTAAAACGAATTTTTATTGAAAAAATTCAATCTTGATTAGAATTTGAAAATGAAGTTGAAATTGTTTCGAAAATGAATTTAAAACGATTTATAAAATACGTTTTAAAAGGAAATCGACGAAGTATATATTATATATATATAATATAATGGCCTGAATAGAACACGCCGCGCGGCGGTAGTTCGTGAATTTCGACCATTGACTTCGAATGGATATTGCGGGAGATCCGACCGTCGGATTCTCCTAAAATCGGAACCGTTCGGTTCGTATCGAAAAGAGCTTTCTAACGAATATTTGAAATTAGAAATCTTACAGTTGGATTTGGAATTATGTCCAAATCAAATTTGGAAAAGGTCGTTGTAAGTGCAGTTCGATGGCCGTTGATGGAAATCGACTGTACGGGCCTTGATAAAATTATTAAAAATAGTAATAATTTGTGTAGAATCATAAGAAATGATTTGGGAAGAATTGGGATGAAAAACTCCATATTTGAAAAGATAAAAATAGATTTTTATCGAAATGAACTAGTTTTGAACTAGAATTGTAATTCTATTTATTTTTAAATAAACAAATTGAATTTGAAAAGGGTTTTAAAAGTAACCAGAATTTCCAATAATTGTATTGGAATGAATTTGAATCGAAATTGTCTTTGGAATATTTCGATGTTGGATTTCGTGATGATACAGGTATTGTTATGGGAATTTGAAAGATATATTTATATCGTTGTTTCCAATACGATATTTTTTGGTTGTAGAATTTGATATTGAATATAAGCCGATATATTTTCTATTAAATGCCTTGTATTTAATATCAAATGTGATTTGGGTTTGTCGTGAATGGTGTCTTCATTAACACTGTTCTTAAGCCCAGTGGTGAAAAAGGTTAAATCTTTTTATTTAGATTTAATGAAGTGTACCAATTAAATAATATTTAATTGGAATGGAATTGGTATTGATTTTTGGGTTTATCGTGAATAGTGTTTTAAATAACACTTGTTCTTTAACCCGATAATTAATGGAATGTGATTTTGGGTTTATCGTGAACCGTGTTTTTAAATGACACCGATTCTTTAACCCAGTTAAAGATTAAAACTAAGTGGAGTTTTAATAAATCTTCAATTAGATTGAAAAGATCGAGAATGGAGTATCGCCAGTTTTGCTCCAGGCGATAGTTAAATCTTTAATTAGATTTGAACGTGAAATGGTAATTGAACTTACCGATAACGCTGTTGTGTTAAATATGAAGTATTACCAGTTTTACTTCATGGGTTGAATAGGTTGGGATTGGGAAATTAAAATAAATGATTACTTCGGTGTGGTTCGCTAGTCCTGACTAGTTTGAAGTTGAAACGACCCGAAAATCGCCTTTGCGGGAAATCGCCGGATACGCTTACTTCGGGCTACAACACATCAGAACAACAACAACAACAACAGACTTTTATAAACATCACAATAATGTTACATCAGAGTACATAATATCAGAGTATATTGAATAAAATTACAGCAGAAGATAAATTACAATATTTTAATACAATACAGTGCAGCAGAAATAAAATAACTAAGGCACTGGAAGACAACTATGCTCTAAACATAGCTTTAAGCTTCAATCCAGAATCCTGCTCGAGATAAGAACCTGTACACAAACTACTGGACTACCCATGTGGAAAGAGGGCACCTGAGTTTGTAAAGGTGGAAACAAACAACAGGTCAGTCATGGGACTGGTGTGAGAATTCTTAACTAATTTAACTAATAGTAATAGAGCAAATCCAAGGACCACGCCGCTAATGCGGAACGGGTTTACTCCAATGGATTGTCGTGCATATATTAAAGTAAATCGTTAAACAACGCAATTCTTTTTTAGAAAAATGAAACCATCATAAGACCCAAGTCCCATCACACAATGCAACGCAAACCGGAGGATAGGGTTTTACCTTATAATGGTCAAAAATGCTTGATACGATAAAAACGGATTTTGATATTATTAGTGTGTATAAGTTTCAAAAACATTTCAAAGGAAATATATCAATCCTAGGACACATAGATACCATAATACTATGCTTCCATACTAGTAATACAATCAAAACCGCATGAGGTCGTATTGGAAATTGGGTTTCCATCATGAGTCAAGGCTAGGGAGGAGCTCCTTACCGATTCGAGACACTCTAGCTAATGTCTCAGGATCCCCCGCTGTGAACCCTTGGATAGCTGCAGGGCCGGTCTACATATACAGATTCGTGGATTGGCAATTCCTTAACACACGTTTCCCGATCCTATAGGACCTATCATCCGAGGCGCCTCATTCCATCATCCACATAAGTAAATATGTCGAGCCGCGTTAAAACCCAAACACCACTTCTAGCTAGAAAGAAACGTGTTGCTCTCCCTGCGTTCCCTTCTCCTATTTTAGACTCCGCCGGTGTGTGAGGCTCGCGAAGTCACGCTATACACAAATCTATGCCTAAACAGGCTATGCTTTGATCAACCCACAAAGCCTGCTTTTCAACAAAGCCTTGATCATATGCATCTTAGCTTGCCACATCGTCACTCCATATCACACTACCAATCCTATGCCAAAATATATGAGAGGGTGTTAAGCAAGAGAATAAATTCTCCACCACCAAACATTCATACATTCGACAGAAAATCAATAAATACAATATAAAGGAATACAATGTCAGACACACATTCCATTTATAAGCTTATGCTCTAGGTCTGAGCGAAAGCCAAATCCACACAAATCAGCACTACGTCCGGATAACTACCATTTTAGCCCCGTCTTGGGAGCAAATCAATCAAGGGCCTCAACACTATTTACCCATTCGATGTGAAGATCGTCGGTCTTCAATTCTTCGAACGTCGTATCATTATTTGGAATGAGAGTAAACTCGGACTTTCCAAATAACTCTCGCATATATAAATTTGAAAACCATTTCATATCATTGTTAATAATTTATAACGATATGTCGCTATTTTTACTATACATACACATCCTAAACATAACAATGTATATTTTACTCTTCCATTTTTCAATTTACACCAAATGTATATTTGGTGTCGTATTTCTTTCTAACGAACATCCATTCATTAGAAATGTAAATTTCTAATCTTATTATTTACATTGAAAAATGTAAATTCCTATTCCTATAATATTAACATTGAGAAATGTAAACTTATACTTCAATATATCATTATATTGAAAATGTAACCTTTATTTCATATTCTTTTTACATTGGAAAATATAAATTCCTAATCATTCTTTTGTCTACATTGAAAAATGTAAATTCTTTTATTTGCATATAAAAATATAATTTCTATTTCATCCTTATTTACTTTGAAAAATGTAGGTTTCTATATTACACCAATTACATATAAAAATGTAGCTTCCTATTTTCCTTTTATTTACATTAAGAAAAATGTAACTTTTCTAATTCTTATTTACATTAAGAAAAATGTAAAACTTTTATAATCCTTATCTTATTTTATTAAAAATGTAACTTTCTTTTATAACAAACTTGGAGGTGAAAATATTCATTTCATTATTAACACATAACGGTGTGAAAATAACGTCAATTTCTAAGTTATCCATTTATATTTTAATATGGGCCAGACCTCTCACATTAGGCCTACAACTTGTGGATGCTGGATAGGCCGGTCGGTTCCGGGCAGACTTCTCGCACAAGTTGGGCTTAACCTCGTGTCTTGGCCCAATTTGTATTTGCGCACTTGGACCAATCACATTAGGCAGAACATTTGTGGCTGCTGGATATGTCGGTTGGGTCCGGGCAGACTTCCACCACAAATGTGACCTAACCTCGTGTCCAAGTACATTTTTAATTAATTATATAACTGTTCTACTAAAAATATTATTTTAAAATGCTTCTTATTTCAAAATATCTTATTTACATGGAAATCGACTTAATCCCATAAAATGTAATTTTTATTTAATTCTTATTTACATTAAAATGTAAACTTTTCTTCTTACATTAAAAATATAACATTTCCTTCGATCTAATCTAGTTTACATAAAAAAAAATAACTTTTCTTAATTCTTATTTACACTAAGAAAGATGTAACCTTTTTATATTTCCTATTTATTTACACTACATGTAAATAAATGTAACTCTTTATTTTTCCCCTACAAAAGAAAATGTACATAAATGTCCTTGCTAAGTTATTCTTCTTATTTACATAAGAAAGTGTAAATAAAGGTCGTCGCTATAAATACGTTCATTTTATTTACCTAGAAAATATAAATAAAAGTTCTCACTATCAATGTGTTCATCCTATTTACATAGAAAATGTAAATAAAGTTTTATCACTAAATTGTTCATTTTATTTACACAAGAAATGTATAAGTTGGTGTGTTCAGTTTATTACACAAAAGTGTATAATTGGTGCGTTCATTTAATCGCACAAAAATGAATAATCTGGGTGTGTTCACTTTCAATGCAAGCAAAAAGGATAATTTTTTGTGTCGTTCTATTTACACAAAAGTGAATAACTTTGTGTCATTTCTTTTCTAGCAACAATGTAATAATGTCCATTTTATTTCTAGCAAATTGACAATGTAAACAATGTCTACTTTTCATTCCTAACTAATTGACAACGTAACCAATGTCTATTTTTCATTATCCAACTAAATGACGATGTAAAATGTTATTTTTATATTCCAACTAAATAAGGTGAAATAAATGTCATTCTTCTTTTTAACAAACAAAATGATGTCTTTCTATTTAACAAACGAAAATGATATGGAGTCTTTTTCACTATCAACTAAATGACAGTGTAAATTGTCTTTTTCACTATCAACTAAATGAAGTCTTTTTATTCACTAACCAAAATGATGTCTGTTCTCTCCAAATTGACATGACGAAATGCGTTCATTTTTACTAAATTTACATAACGCTGAAAATGCGTTCATTTTTACTAAATTTACATAACGCTAAAAATGCGTTCATTTTTACTAAATTTACATAACGCTAAAAATGCGTTCATTTTTACTAAATTTACATAACGCTAAAAATGCGTCATTTTTACTAATTTTACATAACGCTAAAAATGCGTTCATTTTTACTAAATTTACATAACGCTACTAACATGTTCATTGTTATTCTAATTTACATTTCTTAACAAAAATGTCCTTTTATTTTAATTTACATTTTCTAATAAAAATGTCCTTTTATCTCTAATGCCTATTTTTTTTGTCATTCTTTTATATTTGACAAAATTAATATTTTTGTCCTTCTTTTACATCCAATAAAATGTATATTTTTATCTTTCTTTTTCATTTGACAACACATGGATTTGTGATAACCATAAAAGTGAAATTCTATCATCAACCTAAATTTGAAAAATAATTTCATGTTAACGATAGAAGTGAAATTTTATCGTTAATCTAAATTTAACAAGCATGGTGCAATTCTTTACAACTATCTTGTTCTATCAAACAAGAGACATATAAATTAATTCAATCATCCATCGCATTCATACAACAACCATCACCGAATAAATATATATAGCATTAACATAAATTATATACAAGGTGAATATACAATTTGCAGTGAAATAAATAAATAAATAATGTTATTTTAAAAAAAAATAGAATTCTCACCAAACCATTTAGATCTGAAATTTTCAAGGCGTATATATTTAATACTAAAGACAAATTTTTATACCAATAATTTTCGAAACTCGAAATATATAAGTGTTTAATGTTTTTCAATGTAGAAACATCATTTTGAACTCAATGGAAGTAGTTTCGAGTCCAAATTCCTTCGTATGGAGAAAGTAGTGTTTTTGTCCTTTGTAAATTTCATAGCAACCTTTCTAAATTTTAACTTGGGCATAACTTTTGATTCCCGCTATGAAATTTCAATTTTTCAGATTCATTAGAAAGATATTTTTAAATAGGTTCTAATATTTTTGGTTTCAATAAAATCCGTTAAATTTTGCATCATGTACGGTCAGTCAAAGTTCATGTTTGACTTTTCAAACTACCGCGTTGTTTCTAACTCTTTTTATAATTAAAATTAATTATTCATTCTAACTTTGATTTAAATCAATTTTTAATCATTACTATTCTAAATAAATTATTTTAAATATCAAAAACTCATTAAAATTAGTTAAAATAAATTTTTAAATTTACCCCCAAAATTCAGGGTTGTTACAGTCTCCCCCACTTAAGAACTTTTCGTCCTCAAAAAGGAACGAAGCTAAAAAGTGTTTAATTAACCAACTCATCTTTTATTTTATTCTAAATTGGTTTCTATAATTTTATTAGTTGAACTAATAATTACACTACACAACCATCAATCAATTAGTTGATTAACTTTTAAAATATATAACTTTGGTATATTCAAAAATCATATTTTCTGAAATAGATTATAATTACAAATACGTATATTATAGGCTTGTTACTCTCAACTCATTCTAGGGCATTACTAACCCCATCTCTAATGAGTTTTCTCATTCTAGGATACAACTGATCCTATCTCCAATGAGTATTCTTATTTGATATTACTAATCCAATCTCTGATGAGTCTTTTGTTCGTTCTAATGAGTTGTATCCCAAAGATTTGAGCTAACCAAAGCTCTGATACCAAAATGAAACGACCCGAAAATCGCCCTTGCGGGAAATAGCCGGATACGCTTATTTTGGGCTACAACACATTAGAACAACAACATCAGACTTTTATAATCATCACAATAATATTACATCAGAGTACAGAATATCAGAGTATATTGAATAAAATTACAGCGGAAGATAAATTACAATATTTTAAAACAATACAGTTCAGCGGAAATAAAATAACTAAGGCAGCGGAAGACAACTATGCTCTGGACACAGCTTTAAGCTTCAATCCAGAATCCTGCTCGAGATAAGAACCAGTAAACAAACTACTCGACTGCCCGTGTGGAAAGAGGGCACCCGAGTTTGTAAAGGTGGAAACAAACAACGGGTCAGTCATGGGACTGGTGTGAGAATTCTTAACTAATTTAACTAATAGTAATAGAGCAAATCCAAGGACCACGCCGCTAATGCGGAACGGGTTTACTCCAATGGATTTTCGTGCATATATTAAAGTAAATCGTTAAACAACGCAATGCTATTTAGAAAAATGAAACCATCATAAGACCTAAGCCCCATCACACAATGCAAAGCAAACCGGAGGATAGGGTTTTACCTTATAATGGTCAAAAATTCTTGATACGATAAAAACGGATTTTGATATTATTACTAGTGTATATAAGTTTCAAAAACATTTCAATGTAAATGTATCAATCCTTGGACACATAGATACCAAATACTATGCTTCCATACTAGTAATACAATCAAAACCGCATGAGGTCTTATTGGAAATTGGGTTTCCATCATGAGTCAAGGCTAGGGAGGAGCTCCTTACCGATTTGAGACACTCTAGCTAATGTCTCAGGATCCCCCGCAGTGAACCCTTGGATAGCTGCAGAGCCGGTCCACACATACAGCTTCGTGGATTGGCAATTCTTGAACACACGTTTCCCGATCCTATAGGACCTATCATCCGAGGCGCCTCATTCCATTATCCACATAAGTAAATATGCCGGGCCGTGTTAAAAACCAAACACCACTTCTAGCTAGAAAGAAACGTGCTGCTCTCCCTGCGTTCCCTTCTCCCGTTTTAGACTCCGCCGGTGTGTGAGGCTCGCGAAGTCACGCTATACACAAAGCTATGCCTAAACAGGCTATGCTTTGATCATCCCACAAAGCCTGCTTTTCAACAAAGCCTTGATCATATGCATCTTAGCATGCCACATCGTCACTCCATATCACACTACCAATCCTTTGCCGAAATATATGAGAGGGTGTTAAGCAAGAGAATAAATTCTCCGCCACCAAACATTCATACATTCGACAGAAAATCAATAAATACAATATAAAGGAGTACAATGTCAGACACACATTCCATTTACAAGCTTATGCTCTGGGTCTGAGCGAAAGCCAAATCCGCACAAATCAGCACTACGTCCGGATAACTACCATTTTAGCCCCGTCTTGGGAGCAAATCAATCAAGGGCCTTAACACTAGTTACCCATTCGATGTGAAGATCGTCGTTCTTCAATCGCCGTCTTCAATTCTTCGAACGTCGTATCATTATTTGGAATGAGAGTAAACTCGGACTTTCCAAATAACTCTCGCATATATAAATTTGAAAACCATTTCATATCGTTGTTAATAATTTATAACGATCTATCGCTATTTTTACTTTACATATACATCCTAAACATAACAATGTATATTTTACTCTTCCATTTTTCAATTTACACCAAATGTATATTTGGTGTCGTATTTCTTTCTAACGAACATCCATTCATTAGAAATGTAAATTTGTAATCTTATTATTTACATTGAAAAATATAAATTCCTATAATATTTTCATTGAGAAATGTAAACTTATACTTCAATATATCATTATATTGAAAATGTAACCTTTATTTCATATTCTATTTACATTGGAAAATATAAATTCCTAATCATTCTTTTGTCTACATTGAAAAATGTAAATTCTTTTATTTGCATATAAAAATATAATTTCTATTTCATCCTTATTTACATTGAAAAATGTAGGTTTCTATATTACACCAATTACATATAAAAATGTAACTTCCTATTTTCCTTTTATTTACATTAAGAAAAATGTAACTTTTCTAATTCTTATTTACATTAAGAAAAATGTAAAACTTTTATAATTCTTATCTTATTTTATTAAAAATGTAACTTTCTTTTATAACAAACTTGGAGGTGAAAATATTCATTTCATTATTAACACATAATGGTGTGAAAATAATGTCAATTTCTAAGTTATCCATTTATATTTTAATATGGGCCAGACATCTCACATTAGGCCTACAACTTGTGGATGCTGGATAGGCCGGTCGGTTCCGAGTAGACTTCTCGCACAAGTTGGGCTTAACCTCGTATCTTGGCCCAATTTGTATTTGCGCACTTGGACCTCTCACATTAGGCCCAACATTTGTGGCTGCTGGATATGCCGGTCGGGTCCGGGCAGACTTCCACCACAAATGTGACCTAACCTCGTGTCCAAGTACAATTTTAATTAATCATATAATTGTTCTACTAAAAATATTATTTTAAAATGCTTCTTATTTCAAAATATCTTATTTTCATGGAAATCGACTTAATCCCATAAAATGTAATTTTTATTTAATTCTTATTTACATTAAAATGTAAACTTTTCTTCTTACATTAAAAATATAACATTTCTTCCTTTGATCTAATCTAATTAACATTAAAAAAAATAACTTTTCTTAATTTTTATTTACACTAAGAAAGATGTAACCTTTTTATATTTCCTATTTATTTACACTACATGTAAATAAATGTAACTCTTTATTTTTTCCCTACAAAAGAAAATGTACATAAATGTCCATGCTAAGTTATTCTTCTTATTTACATAAGAAAGTGTAAATAAAGGTCGTCGCTATAAATACGTTCATTTTATTTACCTAGAAAATATAAATAAAAGTTCTCACTATCAATGTGTTCATCCTATTTACTTAGAAAATGTAAATAAAGTTTTATCGCTAAATTGTTCATTTTATTTACACAACAAACGTATAAGTTGGTGTGTTCAGTTTATTACACAAAAGTGTATAATTGGTGTGTTCATTTAATCGCACAAAAATGAATAATCTGGGTGTGTTCACTTTCAATGCAAGCAAAAAGGATAATTTTATGTGTCGTTCTTTTTACACAAAAGTGAATAACTTTGTGTCATTTCTTTTCTAGCAACAATGTAATAATTTCCATTTTATTTATAGCAAATTGACAATGTAAACAATGTCTACTTTTCATTCCTAACTAATTGACAACGTAACCAATGTCTATTTTTCATTATCCAACTAATTGACGATGTAAAATGTCACTTTTATATTCCAACTAAATAAGGTGAAATAAATGTCATTCTTCTTTTTAACAAGCAAAATGATGTCTTTCTATTTAACAAACGAAAATGATATGGAATGTCTTTTTTTTCATGAAACTGAAATAAATGATCTCCTTCTAATTCAACTAAATGACGGTGTAAATTGTCATTTTTCACTATCAACTAAATGAAGACTTTTTATTCACTAACCAGAATGATGTCTGTTCTCTCCAAATTGACATGACGCTGAAAATGCGTTCATTTTTACTAAATTTACATAATGTTGAAAATGCATTCATTTTTACTAAATTTACATAACGCTAAAAATGCGTTCATTTTTACTAAATTTACGTAACGCTAAAAATGCGTTCATTTTTACTAAATTTACATAACGCTAAAAATGCGTTCATTTTTACTAAATTTGCATAACGCTAAAAATGCGTTCATTTTTACTAAATTTACATAACGCTAAAAATACGTTCATTTTTACTAAATTTACATAACGCTAAAAATGCGTTCATTTTTACTAAATTTACATAACGCTACTAATATGTTCATTGTTATTCTAATTTACATTTCTTAACAAAAATGTCCTTTTGTTTTAATTTACATTTTCTAATAAAAATGTTCTTTTATCTCTAATGCCTATTTTTTTGTCATTCTTTTATATTTGACAAAATTAATATTTTTGTCCTTTTACATCCGATAAAATTTATATTTTTATCTTTCTTTTTCATTTGACAACACATGGATTTGTGATAACCATAAAAGTGAAATTCTATCATCAACCTAAATTTGAAAAATAATTTCATGTTAACGATAGAAGTGAAATTTTATCGTTAATATAAATTTAACAATCATGGTGCAATTCTTTACAACTATCTTGTTCTAACAAACAAGAGACATATAAATTAATTCAATCATCCATCGCATTCATACAACAATCAGCACCGAATAAATATATATAGCATTAACATAAATTATATACAAGGTGAATATACAATTTGCAGTGAAATAAATAAATAAATAACGTTATTTAAAAAAAATAGAATTCTCACCAAACCATTCAGATCTGAAATTTTCAAGGCGTATATATTTCATATTAAAGATAAATTTTTATACCAATAATTTTCGAAACTCGAAATATATAAGTGTTTACTGTTTTTCAATGTAGAAACATCATTTTGAACTCAATGGAAGTGGTTTCGAGTCCAAATTCCTTCGTATGCAAAAAGTAGTGTTTTTGTCCTTTGTAAATTTCATAGCGACCTTTCTAAATTTTAATTTGGGCATAACTTTTGATTCCCGCTATGAAATTTCAATTTTTCAGATTTGTTAGAAAGATATTTTTAAATAGGTTCTAATATTTTTGGTTACACTAAAATCCGTTAAATTTTGCATCCTGTACGGTCAGTCAAAGTTTAAGTTTGACTTTTCAAACTACCGCGTTGTTTCTAACTCTTTTTATAATTAAAATTAAATTATTCATTCTAACTTCGATTTAAATCAATTTTTAATCATTACTATTCTAAATAAATTATTTTAAATATCAAAAACTCATTAAAATTAGTTAAAATAAATTTTTAAATTTACCCCCAAAATTCAGGATTGTTACAGAAGTGATATTCAAAAGATGATTAAAGAATAAATTTAAAGGAATTTATCTTTAATAAAATTAATGGGAACGTTTCCCTAAGAAATGTGAAATTTACAAACTAACTGTAGGTAAGCTAAGCAGAACGGTTTCCTGGGTATTGATCTGATGTTGGTTTCGGCCTTTGGGGTTAGTATTTGGGGAATTATTCTCTTGTTAATTTACGATTAGTGGCTGATGAATTGGAATGAGGCGTATGTTGTGTTTGTGTAACACTTGTTTATTATATACGTGAGTTATTCGGAAAGACTGGGTTTATCCCATTCTGAATAACTGATACGACGATAAGTCGAAGATGAAGATGGTGGTTGAAGACCGGAGGTCTTCGCGTAGTTTGGATAATTACTAATGATCTTGATTGGGCCGTACACCCAAGAGGCGGGAATCAGTTGGTGATCGTCCATACGTACTTGGAGATCGATGGATATGCGGGGTACTAGGTGCCTCCAGTTTCGTTCAGACCCAGAACAAACTTGTAAATAGACTGTGTGTCTGACATTGGATTTCAGTCTGTGTGATTGATTTCCATTAAATATATCTATGTGGCAGCGGAGAATTTATTCTCTTGCTTAACGCCCTTCTCTGAGACGTACGAGCACAGAGGTTATATATTGATGGATATTAAACGCATGGAGTGAATTGCCTATGTGGCATACCTAAGTGGCAATTGATCGAGGCTTCTGTTGAAAAGCAAAGTCTTATGGTGGATGACCAAAGCACCGCCTGTGTGGCATAGCTTTGTGTAACGTGAATTCACGAGCCTCACACCTCGTTTGTGAACCAGAAACGAGAGAGGACCTCAGGGAGGGCATGTGTTTCCTTCTAGCTAGAAGTGGCGTCAGTGGTTTTACACGCCCTGACGAGTTTGACTTATGTGGTTGTTGCTGTTACGAGGCGCCTCGGATATATCAGTCGATCTAGGACCGATGGAGTCATTTTTTGGCTCATTTACGCCCCCAAAGGGCGGGGAAACGTAGTGTTCAGGCATAATAATCCACATTGGTGGACCGTCCCTGACAATCCAAAGGGTTGATGCGTTCTGATCCTGAGACATGGGCTAGATTGTCTCGAATCGGTGAGGACTATCTTTTGCCTCGGTTCACAGATGGAAATCCAACTTCCAAATATGTGACTTTGCGGTTTTATTTGTAGAGCCTAGTATGGCGGCATAGTGGGATGGGGCGCTTATGCCGTCTATGATTGATACTTATGATGTGAAGTTGTTTTATACACTATGCACTTATAATAGTATCAAATGATTTGTTTTAAACGTATCAAGAATTCTTGGCTATTATAAGGTAAAAAAACCCTATCCTCCGGCTTGCGTTGCATTGTGTGATGGGACTGGGTCTTATAATACCTTCATTTTCCTTTATTTAGCATTGCGGTGTTGTTTTATGCACTAGTGTTCTTAGGCGGAAACCCGTTCCGTGTTATACGGCGTGGTCCCTTGATTTACCTAACTTTGAAAATAAAGATTAATAACTGTTTTAGTTCTCACACCAGTCACATGACTGACCTGGAGTTTATTGTTTTATCCTAAACATTGGGTGCCCTTATTTCGATACGGGCGGTTAGTAGTTTTGGTTTTGTAGATTTATATTCACAGGGTCCTGGTTTACAGCTGGAATGATATCCGGAAAGCTTTGTATCCGTATATCTCCTTCAGTTGTGTATTGTATTATTTTCCGCTGCTATGTATTTAAATGTAATTTAAATCTTTGATATTTCTGTGTAATATTCATTTATACTCTGTATATTCTTGTATTTTGATGAATTGTTGTAATATACAATGAAATGTTCTTCCGTTTGCGTTCTTTTGGGTGTTGTTCTCGAAGTATCTGCTCTTTCCTTACCGGGGAAGTTACGGGTCCTTACACTAACAATATTGACGCCTTCTGAACGCAATGGGATAAGTTTCAAGGCCCAATTCCAAAGTCTATAGCAGTTTCTTCAAAAAGTCAATTATTTAACTGAATTGAACATATAAATTTATACGCATTTTAATTTCTTATGATCAAACTAAAATTCAAATGGCTATGAAATTTTAGATCATAAAATAATTTACCCTTTCTGATTTAATAAAATTAATTTCACTGAATTCTAAGATTGTTTGCAGAATGTAAAGTTCACATATTTATAAATAAAATATTCAAATTTAACTTTAAAATTTGAATACAACAGTTTAAAATATATAATCAAATCAAAAATAGAATTAAAATAAATTTCATGAATAAAATTTCTTTTTATATGAATTCCATATTGATTATCAAAATACTACAAATTATGTATTTCAACTATAAATTACATAAATCAAAATATTTCAATATATAAGTTTCAAATATCATTATAAATCAACATATAAAAATAAAAATTTTATATTTAACCAACATTATCCAAAATCACATTAAATTTAATAATCTAAATTATCACAAAATCTTGGGATGTTACACTATCCCCCACTTAAAAAATTTCATCCTCGAAAAGGTGTAGTAAGAAGGTTCACAATTTATATATGTTTTGCCAAATAATTTCTTATTCAACTTGTCTTGTTTATTGGTTTACATAATCAGTTTCATAGAGCTGCTGTTTAGCATCGGGATTCGCACCAAATCAGAGATCTATTTCAGATCTAGGTCTTATTTGTGGCTAAGGTGAGTGATTTGCATAGTTCCTCACCAATTATGGCTAATTAAGGGTAATTAGTGTTAATTAGCGCGTATTTGTGATTACTTTGGTTTTCAAAAGCTATATATATACTATTAGTAGTATAAGAATGAAGTCGTACTGCACTAGCACCACTATGGGGTCGTTAATCGTTTCCCCTTTTACAGATTGACGATGAGCTGATATGCTAGAGGTGCTGGTAGGGGAGCTAATAATGGGAATGTTGCTGACATGAGGGCGATGTTTACTGACCTCATGAGAGACGTGCTTAGGGAGGTGCGGGGGGGGGGGGGGGGGGGGGCGTCACATTTGGACTCATGAATAACCGAACCGCGATTTTTTTGAAAATTTGAATTATACATATCTTAAACTCGACAAGTCGAAATTTAAAATTTTTTCTTTCATTAGAAAATTATATTCCAAAAGATTCGTGTTTTAAAGAATTCCGACTTATTTTGAACACCTCACATTCATTTAAACTTAAATTCGGAAAATTACGAACTACCGCTATGCAACGAGCTCGTTTTAATTTTAAATTAATTAATTCGTTTAACCATCGTTAAACTTGTAAATTATAAACCAATTCACTTATATGTTCACAACTACTTAAACATTTATTCAACTAGAAAATATCGACTATCTTAGATCAACAAATATTCAACTATCTGTACCGATACATTTGATTTCAAACCAAAACAATCCACTTCGTTAGCTTATTTTGTTGATTTGGTTTATTCATCTGACTTAGTTAAATTAAATTTCGAACTTAAGTATATCAATTGCTTATTTCATACTTAAGTTTCATCATTTTTTATTTTACCGTTCATTATCCATGGCGATACTTGTATTATCTCATTGCTTACTCTTATAACATTTTAACTTCGTGTATAATTGGTAAGTTATGTATATGCCAAAGAAAAGGATTGAATATTATACAAGTTCAACAGTTTTAATATATCTTAGAATTCATTATTTAAAATTCCTTAAGAGTTTCCATTTTAAATTTTTGTAACTCTCTTAGATTCATTTTCCAATTATATAATTCGGTAATTTCTATAATTTCAATTTTAGTTCATTTCAACAATTTGAAATTCGTTAACTGTTAAAGAACTTAAAATTTCCAACTTCGGGTTCATTTCCAAATCAACTTTAAAATAATATATATATATATATTATCTTTTATATCAAACAATAATTTAAAAGATTTAAATGAAATCCAAATTTCCAAACAAAGTATAAAAATTCTAAGTGGTGTCTCTTCAGACTTGGTCTCTTGAAAATAATGTCGATAATGTGTGCACTCATTACTGAGATCATTTTCCAAGGAAAGGACGAAATATACACTTATTTCAAAATTCATTTGAAAACAATTTCCATATGAAACAACTTTTAAAATATAATTATATTAATTCAAACCATTTGCAAAACAATATTACAAAACCACCCAAAATTAAATTTCTCAAATTCATATTTAACTTGTTCTTATTTCATTACCAATTAATTTTCAGTATTCCATTTTTCTTAAGCCACTCAATAACCAATAGTTTTAATTATTTATTACTCGAGTAATAAATGATGAAAATTTAATATTATCATCAACAAAATCAAAATTCTTATATTTTTAAATAATCCTACATATTAATAAAATATAATTCAAAAAAATATTATGTCAATAAGTCATATCCAAGTGTTTAGGAATCCCTATCGATGCCTTAGCGTCCCAAGTACCGACCAAAATTCATAAATACTCAATGGAACAAACCAACACAATACAAAATCATTTTATACCAAAAATACAAGTACGTTCTCTCTTATACACTCAAACTCATTCTAGAGTATTACTACCCTATCTCTAATGAGTTAATCCCAAATAGAGCCAAGGTTTTCGCTAAACCAAAGCTCTGATACCAAATGTAGCATCCGAGATTTTTGACTGTTCAAATCGACGATGATCCTCAATGTTGACATAAACAAATCAAAAATTCGGATAGTTATTAGGACTTATATAAGAAAAAGATGGGAAGAAGAAAAACAAACACAAAATCTTGTAGAGGAAGGACAAAATATAATAATTAAATAATAGTTCATGAAGCTGTTAAAACATACATTTGATTTTATTTTACAATAATTATCAGAGTTAACTATCGTAAACATACCAATATTTGTTGTGGAATAAATAGTAATAATACGTCTGTTGAGCTCATCATCTCCATAATGGTGTCTTTAATAATTGAAAACTCAGGCTAACCCGAGCGTAAATGAAAAGACAAATACACTCGGATCAGAGCCAAAATATTGTCATATTAGTTAAATCAATTGTATGTGATAATATGAGTGCAATAACTTAAGAAACGCTATGGGAAATTCCACCTCTTAAGGATCCGTCAAACTAGAAACTATATAATATAATACGCTATTATAATAGTGTCTATGGTTAAATATAAAATATTAAAGTAGTGTAAGCAGGATTACCATTATTACCCTTACACTGGTTATACCGTTGTTGTACTGTTTGCTTATAAAACACCAGTACGTCGGCAAATAGGGATGCGCCGTGATACGAAAACATTAAATCAAAATCGTAGGGGGCTCGATCACGATAATATGACAAGGCATATGAGGAATGCGCAGAGTATGAATATACTAGTTGCACGCCCAGACCGGTGATAACGCATAGCAACAACTCCGCCCACCTCGAACAACACTCCCAAGTCACGGATGCGCATCAAATCAATCAATCAAACCGAGGGACTATAGTAATAAAGGAAGAAGTGTTGCCGATGGAGGTAGCTAACCCCACTTGGTCACAGTATAGCCCTACTTTATTCATTTTAATTATGACCCGAAGGTCAAGGACATCCATCATCATTCTCTTTCTTCAAATCCAGTAATCGTCTCCAAATCAACCTACTTCATTCTGGAACTCCACCGCGTACACAGTTATTAAAGTGGTTTTTTGGTATTGGCTGAGAGTATGACAGTATCCGATCCCGGTCTCTTTAACAACCAATCGTTTATATTTTTCACACTGGTCAGTTCTTTTACATTTCAAAGGGGTTCGTACTTCATATCGAAAATATCATATTTTCTTAAAACTCATTTCAATATTCAAGGTAGAATATATTTGATAATGAAATCTCGAAACAATTCCAATCCGAAAATAATTTAAATATTTAAAATAGTTGAAAAGTATAATAAAATAGTTTAATTATATAATTTTAGAAAGGTTTGAGATAAATAGTTTATACATAAAATAGAATTATCAAATTTTAATTATATCTATAGTTAGAATATTAAAGTAGTTTACAAAATAAATAGTTGACTCTTAAAATAGTTTATTTAAAATAATTAAAATAGATTAGTTAAAACTATATAGTTATAAGGTAAAATAGTTTATACAAAAAATAATTATTATACAAATATTTTATAAAATGGTTTAAAATACTATAGCTGGAATTGGAATCGTTTCTTCAAAATTTAACCAACAGGAAATCATATTTCAGTTTCAAAATTAATTCGACTAAATTTCGATACCATAATTCAAAAGGATTTGACTTCCTATTCGTATTCAATTCGATTCAATAGTTCGATTTCAAAAAGTTCGATTTAATAATTAAATTTGAATTATAATTCTCATTTTGAATTTTCAAAAAAAAATCTCGAATTCACAGTTCAATTATTACTATAAATCAAGTTAATTTAAAGTAATATTAAAGATAGATAAATAATTCAGTTTCGATAAATTTATTCTATATTCAATTTAGTTTTAATCCTCGTTATCCACATTTACGAATTCCTTAAAATTGAAAATTTTAATTTCAAGGCTTAAAGTTTGAATTTAAAGAAAATAGATTAATAATATCATTTATTTGTCTTTAAACCAAAATTTAAAAATTAAGGTTAAAACAATTTTTATTTAACCAACTGCTGTCTGTATATAATTTTCTATCCTATGGCCAGGTAATACTTGAAATTTAATTTTAGTATTTTGGGAAAGGATATACTTTATTCATTTTAATCCAAATCATTTCAACCTACGTTCTTAATTCATTTTAATGATAAATCCCGGGTTTATTTGATGCCCGTAACATCTAGGGTGATGGTTGGATTAATCAGCAAAAATTAATAACATATTTAAAACAATGTCGATAACTAGATGGATTACATATTAACGCAATAAATATATAAATTCAAGGCATACATCAAAATCAACACGTCTACATAGTTTAGTAATATCAGTTACTAGTTATCAATTATGAGATTCCTCTTATTATTATTATTATTAAAACTAGAAATTAATCTCTAATAGTACAAATTATATAACTGTTAAATTAAATTATACAGTCTATGAAGATTTAACATAAACATGCAATTTAAACAATCAAACAACAAACAATACAATCATATCATGACATAAATTTAATTTAACTAATAATCAAATATTTTAGTAAGATGTGAGTGGGTTTAATCACTCACTTATGGTTCTGAACGAGATTGAAATCCGAATTTTAGCCCAAAAATCAACATTCTTAGAATCAGTGCCATCACGAAGAGCTCATCGATACGATCCCCACGCACTTTATTTCGTCCAAAACCGACCTCGCCGCAGAAAGTTAAGAACATTTTAAACATTGGAATTTAAATTATAAAGATAAATAAAAAAAACAAAATCCAGCACACCATACCCAACACGTCAGCCTCCTACCTATCTTCTCCACCGCGATTTGTCCAGTTTAGAATTTTCAAACCCAAAGCAACGCCGCTCCTTGAATCCACCGCGCTCCCTTATATACACCAAAGTACGATCTGACATCACCCCGACAACCGCTGCCTCGAACTTCCCCTTCGCCCCAAGTACGGCCACCTCCGGCGATCTCCATCGTGCCCAAAACCCCATAATACGTGCTAACTTCACGGTTAGATTCTGCAAAATATAAGTTGGTAAAATTCGATGCAACCATATAGATTCGGAGAGCTCGAGATTCTCTTCGATTTTCATGCAAAAAGAATTTGAAATCGTTGAATGCATTGTAAGAAATTAAGGAGGGAAGGATTGAAACTCGCGACCATCGAAATAGAAAGGCGCCAGCTGAAAGTTTTAGGGTTTTGAGTTACTATTTTAATAATAAATTATCGTTTTGTGTGTATTTAAGCCGAAATTCGGACTGAGTCTAAATCTGGCCGACTTACTGCCTAACAATAGGTTCAGACGCCGTCTAAATACAATGGGATAGGTTTTAAGGCCCAATTCCAAAGTCCATAGCAGTTTCTTCTGAAAATCGATTATTTAACTAAATTTAACATATAAATTTATATGCGTTTTAATTTCTTACGATCAAACTAAAATTCCAATGGCTGCGAAATTTTAGATCATCATAAAATAATTTACCCTTTCTGATTCAATAAAATCAATTTCACCAAATTCTAAGATTGTTTACAAAATGTAAAATTCACATATTTATAGATAAAACAATCAAATTTAACTTTAAAATTTGAATTCAATAGTTTAAAATATCAAATCAAAAATAGAATTCAAAAAAAAATCATGAATAAAATTTCTTTTTGTCTGAATTCCATATTGATTATCAAAATACTACAAATTTTGTATTTCAATTATAAATTACATAAATCAAAATATTTCAATATTTAAGTTTCAAATATCATTATAAATCAACATATAAAAATAAAAATTTTATATTTAACCAACATTATCTAAAATCACATTGAATTTAATAATCTAAGTAATCACAAAATCTTGGGATGTTATATATTATAACGCTAAAAAAATTTAGTTTTAATAACATTTTTTAGACTACATATACTTGTGTAAAAAATACAGAAAATGTGCTAATGGCTTACCATTAAAGGGGTTTGAGTAAGCTCTGGGCTTTTCATCTTAACTATTTTGACCTACAAAAACAACGATGCTCAATAGATGATCCCCTAGAACTGTTTAAAACATAATGATTTTCTAAGTGCGAGAATTTGGTTTGTTGCACCTCATCTATCAAATCTGCTGATACAAAAGCAAGTATGAATGAGAGTTAAAATAGAAGGTAATGTTAACAAAATAGTAGCAAGATGCTAAAACAAGCAATCAAGTTAATAAAATAGAATAAAACATTCCTAGCATAATGAATATACTGTGTCTCAGCAATAATGGTGATTCCTCTCTGCTATATTGATTGACCAGACTTAAGGCATCCGATTAACATCATAGTATGCAAGTTTAGGCCTTTTCTGTGGCGCAATGTCAGCCTAAGGGAGAAAGTATTTAAGATATAAGTACATCAAATCTGGAGGAGTAATGGAGGCCGATCCAAATAGTTTCACATTATGATAGGGAAATTCTATTTCCCTTCAGTTATGTAGTAGAGCAAAAACGAAGAAGAACATAATCATGTCGGAGTGGATATCTAAATATGTACAAATCATTTTAAGAAGGTATAATCCATTAAAGTTGAATTCATTTTTTTGTTTCTTTCGCTGGATTAGACAGTTTGGTATTTGTCTCCTAGTCATGATAAGGATAACCAAGATATTACAAATTAATGAAAAAAATTATGGATTGCATTAGCTGACAATTACTTTTTGTATTGAGTTGTGCACATTGCAAATGGGTATTAGCAATTATGTTAAAAAAATTTGCATTATAAGAGACTGCATCGATAAAAAATAAAACAGTTATTTTCACAAAAAGAAAATGGTTAAGAAAATCCAAAATTTATGTGGAAATAAATTTGATTAAAGTGGCAATAAAAAATAATTGGAAATTTTGTAGTAAGTTTGATAATTAGTAAAATAGAAGGGAAAAATATTATGGTAAAAAATTAATTATTTGAAACACGAAAAAATGGAAAAGCAAACAGATGTAAATCAATTTAAAAACTAGTTCAACATTTTTCTACATGCACATATTTCATATGTATCTAGCCAACTATTTTAGAAGATGCAAATTGGGCCACATATTTAAACCGAAAACTTCAAAAGAAAAGATATTAACAGGAAAAATTAAGTTCATTGCCACAATTAATGTCAGTTTTAGATAACTGCATGTATAGTTATTAGTTTTATGATATAAGTTGGAATTACAAGAAAAAAGTAAAATATATTTATGAACACAATTTGAAATGAAAACCAAATTGCAAAATAAGAATATGAACTTCTAATTATGTGGAAAGAAACTATAAGAAGAAAACATCCTTCCAAAAAGAAAATCAGAATTCACTTACGTAGCATGTTCAAAGTAAGGGAAAAATTCAAAATTTAGTTACCTAACATGCTCAAGGAAAATGGGAGATCTAATGTGTAACAAATGATAAACGGGGGAATGAAACAAAGATACAACCCTATGCTCTAAGCATTTTGCAAATTCATTTGTACTAATCGGAACCTGCAGTCGCTATTTAAGGTACAATTCATGTTCTAATTTTAGGGAAATGTATTAAATTATATTGTAGATCTAGAATAGTGAACCATGTAACCTGCATAGGTAAGACATAGAAGAAGCAAGGAGGAAATACCCAAGTATTTAAATGGCTATGCAACAAAATTTCCAAATATGAAGCAATAAGCAAGCGATTCCAACCAAATGACGTTGAAGGCTATCAATTTGATGCAATTGGCCCAAAAGTTCGAATCCTATCCGATTCTCCAGCCCGAGGTTTGCGCGGCGTGCAACATTTATAGATTTCAGATGTTGAAAAGCATAAAATGAGTACGGAAATTGGGCAATAATACATATAAAATGAAAGAATAGAAAACAACCCAAATGTTTTGAACAGCAAAGCAATAAAATCTGCAAATAAGAAGCAATAAGTAGCCTCATCCAAAGGAGGTGAAAGGCAATCACTTTGATGCCTTAACTCTAAAATCTTGAATTCTGTTTGATGCTACATCTTTAAAATTGAAGTGGAACAGTCATCGATTTCATCAATCGAGCGATATAGGAAAAATATGATGGTTACATTTGTGAAGAGGAATGAAACAGGGGAAGAAAGACATAAGCGTAGATTCATTGTATGGAGATGATGAAGGATATTTTGAGAGAAGAAATTAGGTTGAAGCAAAGTTGAATGAGGTAGAACTATAATCAACAATCGACTTTTTCCAAATGTTTATACATGATTTCTCGTTTTGGAAGATAAGGGGTGTTAACCGGCTTTTTGGT
This sequence comes from Allium sativum, assembly GCA_030737875.1. Classification (NCBI taxonomy): domain Eukaryota; kingdom Viridiplantae; phylum Streptophyta; class Magnoliopsida; order Asparagales; family Amaryllidaceae; genus Allium; species Allium sativum. The sequence goes on along the minus strand of CM060913.1, from coordinate 142,204,450 downwards.
CCAATTCCCAAGAGTGCATCAGACAAGCTCAACTCAATGTATCACATGAAGTTGAGGTCGAAAAGAGATGCTTAGGAGTGAAGGAAACAGGATCAATAAGGGACTGCACCGTTCGTAACCTCGCAACATCTAGAAGACATCCCTGAACCAAGGCCTCGGATCTCGAAGGATTAACAAGCCTCAAGAGTCCGATCCCGGGATCCTCGCGCCCCTCGGAAGAACTTCGCACCGGGCAGGGCGCGAAATTCGCACTCCGCGGGCACGAAGTTTCGCACCCAGCGGGAGCGAAGTTTCGCACCCAGCAGGAGCCAAGTTTCGCACCCAGAGGGATCGAAGTTTCGCACCCAGAGGGAGCGAAGTTTCGCATCCAGCGTGCGCGAAGTTTCGTACCCGTTCTCGGGTTCGAAATTCTGGTATGTGCAAGTGGCGGGTTCGAAATTTCTGCTAGTGGTCCCATATTCCTACCTGCTCCTACCTAATCCTAACAATCCCCACTCCTATAAATAGCCCATGGCCTCACACTTCAAAAGGGTTGGATTTTCTTCAGTTGAGACCTTACTAGAGCTTCATAAGCCCCATTAATGGCTTCTTCTATTTGAGGAAGAAGGAGAGTTAAATATTCTTTTTCGCAAATACCTAGCATATGGCAGTTATGAAAGTGGATGTAATGAGGGTGGCTCTGCCTTGTAATTGTTGAGTGACTATTAAAATTCCAACATCCTTCTAAAGTGGACGTAGGCCTAATCCGTGGTCGAACCACTATAAATGCTTGTGTCATTCACCGCTTTCTTCTATTAGTCTTGCGACCGAATTAACCATTCCTAGTAATATGAATCTTTGGTGTTTACGACATTTTTTGCTGTCAACATTTGGTGCTTTCACTGAGAATTAACTCAAGATTTGCATCTTTCTTCCACATTATCATCTCGACATCAACGAGCTTAAGGTTCCTTGCTCAACCTGCTGTCAAGTATGCTTACGATGGTAAAGAAGTCAAAGAACGCAATGGTCGGTTATTCAGTCGCAGCCAAGGTCGTTACATCACAACAACCTCAACCGGTAGATTTCCTGGCCACTAATGAAACCGTCCCTCCTATTATGGACCTCGAAGCACCCGTTACACAAGCTAAAATTTGCATGCTTAATGAAAGATATGAGAACACCATGGTCGAGCTCAACCAAGCATTAAGGAATAACATCGACCTTATGCAGCAACTTCAAGAAAGTCAACACGTCGTCGCCCGACTTTAACTAACTTGGAACAATGCTCGACCCCGACCAACTGCCTCAGAAACTTCTTCTTCCGAGTCGAGGTGCCCAAACCAAAGGAGGAGGTTCAACCCTATCAACAACGTCGCCGCTGTACCAATGCTCTCGATAACGGTAACGGTCATGCCAACGACAATGGAAACGGCAACCGAACTACAGTCACATATAGCGAGGGGGCACAGTATCAAGACCGCCCTCGCTTGATTATCAACGACGGACCAGATCCTTCAAACCAACCTCTTCCTCGACACAACCCAATGGTCGCTAATCAGGGCGATGGGCCCTCTATTCTAATGGCTCGCGCTCCCCCAGAGCAGGATCTGCATCACCCTGCTCCACCTCAACATCCACACAAGACCCAACCATCGATGTCGAGAACATAGAGGATGACGATTCGGACATCCATCATAGAAGACGACCTCGCAATAGAACTCCGTGGCCACGTCAAAATCCATGGATCCCGATGGTGGATCCCCATCCAACTTACCTTCCCGACATGGTGCGAAGGATCATGAGGGAAATGCGAGGGGGCGTGCACGGCGCATGGGAAGCTCACATTAGGCGCAACCTCTTCACAAGGAGAGTAAATGAGGCCGAGTGGCCGAGGCGCTTTAGCATGCCACAAATGCCACTCTACAATGGCCCGCTGAGTCGCTTAGAAGCTACCTTTCCCGATTTAACATAGCTCTTGTCGAGGTCGAGGATCCAGATCCTCACACCATACTCTTTCAGCTAGCGAAAGTTGTTCTTCCTACTTCAGAGTTCGGGGGCTGGATCGATCAAAAGTAGCTAAAAAGCCTCGACGCCTTCTACGAGAAGGCATCAATACTTGTGCCAAGAAGAGGCAAGACGGAACCGGCTCTCCACCACAAGCCGTACCAATAATCCCCAAGCGGACACCGCGAATAACAACCTTAGGCGTAGGCGAGGCGGGGAGCCCTTCGACCAGAACAGGGGGCAGGTCCCTATAGGCCAAGGCTAAACAACGGCATGCCAGATGGACAGAATAGCGGGCAAGCCCCAGAAGAATCGAGAAAGCCTGACCCTCATCAAGCATTTGAGACCTACACCCCACTGAATGAAGACATAGAGACGATCTACTTGGAAACATGTAACACCTTGTCATACAAGAAGCCACGCGTCAGAGAATCAACTGACCGCGAGAAGAACACTGGGAAGTACTGTCGATACCACAATGTATACGGGAACTACACCAATGAATGCCGCCAACTTAGGGATGCAATCGATAGGCTTATTCGTGAGAAATGACTCGAGCAATATGTCCAGGAGCTTTTCCCCCTGAAGCAAACTCGCAGCCTCCAGTGCCAGCTCCACAAGCAGCCACTGAGGCAGCTCTGGGACCGTTTAACCCAAGGCAGGGAATTGTGATCAACACCATATGTGGTAGACCTTACCACATACATGGCAGTTTTCAAAAAATGGAGGAATATGTGAGTTCCATAAAGTATGCTACTAACGAGGCTTGCTCCGCTTTCCCTGAGTCTATCCCCGCCACGCTACAAAAAACCATGCGGGATGACATTATCTTCCGCGAAAGAGAAACGATAAGAGTGGAGATCCCGACCACTGAACCACTAGTCATCACTGCTCAGATCAGTGTCGCTTCCGTTCGAAAGATTTTAATCGATGGTCAACATCATCTTCAAGGCCACCTACGACCAGATGAAACTGGAAAGAATGATTTGAAGCCATGTCACGTCGCGATTCACGGCTACAACGGGGTGAAACGACCCAAAGTTCCCCGGTCTCCGAAGAGAAGAGAAAGAATGAATTGTTTTGAGAACACGACAAATCAGAACGCATACAGAAGAACATTTCATTGTATATTACAACAATGCATCAGATTACAAGAATATACAGAGTATAAATGAATATTACACAGAAATATCAGAGATTTAAATTACATTTAAATACATCGCAGTGGAAAATAATACAATACACAACTAGAAGAGATATACGGATACAAAGCTTTCCGGATATCATTCCAGCTGTAAACCAGGATCCTATGAATATAAATCTGCAAAACCAAAACTACTAGCTGCCCGTGTCAAAATAGGGGCACCCAGAGTTTAGGTTAAAAACAATAAACTCCAGGTCAGTCATGTGACTAGTGTGAGAACTAAAACAGTTATTAATCTTTATTTTTAAAGTTAGGTAAATCAAGGGACCACGCCGTATAACACGGAACGGGTTTCCTCCCAAGAATACCAGTGCATAAAACAAACAGCGCAATGCTAAATAAAGAAAAATGAAGCTGTTATAAGACCCAGTTCCCATCACACAATGCAATCGCAAGACGGAGGATAGGGTTTTTACCTTATAATAGCCAAGAATGCTTGATACGTTTAAAACAAACCATTTGATACTATTATAAGTGCATAGTGTATAAAACAGCTTCAAATCATAAGTATCAATCATAGGCGGCATGAATGCCCCATACCACTATGTCGCCATATATAGGTTATACAATCAAAATCGCAAAGTCACGTATTTGGAAATTGGGTTTCCATCTATGAACCGAGGCAAAAGATAGTCCTCAACCGATTCGAGACGCTCTAGCCCGCCCCTCAGGCAAGTACTCAGTCAAGCCTTGGATCCTCAGGGCCAGTCCACCGATGTGGATTAAACTTAATCCCTGAACATGCGTTTCCCCGCCCTATGGGGCGTAAATGAGCCAACGAATGACTCCACCGGACCCGGATCGTCCGATCAAACCGAGGCACCTCGCAACAGCAACAACCACATAAGTCAAACTCGTCAGGGCGTGTAAAACCATTGACGCCACTTCTAGCTAGAAAGAAACGCATGCCCTCCCTGACGTCCTCTCCCGTTTTTGGTTCATACCGGGTGTGAAGCTCGCGAATCAACGTTACACAAAGCTATGCCACAAAGGCCGTGCTTTGATCATCAACCACAAGACTTTGCTTTTCAACAGAAGCCTTGATCATTTGCCACTTAGGCATGCCACACAGGCAATTCACTCCATGCGTTTGATATCCATCAATATATAACCCCTGAGCTCGTATGTCTCAGAGAAGGGCGTTAAGCAAGAGAATAAATTCTCCGCCGCCAAACAAATATATATTTAATAGAGATCAATCACACGGACTAAAATCCAATGTCAGACACACAGTCCATTTACAAGTCCGTTCTGGGTCTGAACGAAACCGGAGGCACCTAGTACCCCGCATATCCATCGATCTCCATGTACGTCTGGACGATCACCAACTGTTTCCATCTTCTTGGGTGTACATCCCAATCAAGATCATCAGTAATTATCCAAACGACGTGAAGACTTCCGGTCTTCGACCATCGTCTTCATCTTCGACTTATCATCGTATCAGTTATTCAGAATGGGATAAACCCGGTCTTTCCGAATAACTCGCGTATATTTTAAATAAGTGTTACACAAACACAACATACGCCTCATTCCAATTCATCAGTCACTAACCGTAAATTAATCAAGAGAATAATTTCCCAAATATTAACCCCGAAGGCCGAAACCAACATCAGATCAATATCCAGAAAACCATTCTGCTTGGCTAACCGACCGTTAGTTTCTAAATTTTACATTCATAGGGAAAGGTTCCCATTAATTTTATCCAAGATAAATTCCTTGAATTTATTCTTTAATCTTCTTTTGAATTTCGATTCAACTAGTCGGGATTAACGAACCTTACCGAAGTAATCATTTGTTTTAATTTCCCAATCCCAACCTATTCATCCCATGAAGTAAAACTGGTGATACTTCATATCTAACACCACGGTGTTATCGGTAAATTCAATTACCATTTCACGTTCAAATCTAATTAAAGATTCTACTATCGCCTGGAGCAAAACTGGTGATACTCCATTCTCGATGATTTCAATCTAATTAAAGATTCATTAAAACTCCACTTAGTTTTAATCTTTAACTGGGTTAAAGAATCAGTGTCATTTAAAACACAGTTCACGATAAACCCAAAATCACATTCCATTAATTATCGGGTTAAAGAACGAGTGTTATTTAAAACACTGTCCACGATAAACCCCAAAATCAAAATCAATTCAATTCCAATTAAATATTATTTAATTGGTACACTTCATTAAATCTAAATAAAAAGATTTAATCTTTTCTCAACTGGGCTTAAGAACAATGTTAATGAAGACACCATTCACGACAAGCCCAAATCACATTTGATATTAAATACAAGGCTCTGAATAGAAAATATCCCGGCTTATATTCAATATCAAATTCTACGACCAACAGATAACGTATTGGAAATAACGATATATAAATATCTTTCAAATTTCCATAACAACATCTGTATAATCACGAAATTCGACATCGAAATATTCCGAAGACAATTTCGATTCAAATCCATTCCAATGCAATTATTGGAAATTCTGGTTATTTTCAAAACCATTTCAAATCCAATTTATTTATTTTAAAAATAAATAAATTACTATTCTAGTTCAAAACTAGTTCATTTCGATAAAAATCTATATTTATCTTTTCAAATATGGAGTTTTTCATCCCAATTTTTCCCAAATCATTTCTTATGATTTTACACAATTTATTATTATTTTTAATAATTTTATCAAGGCCCGTACAGTCGATTCCCATCAATGGCCATCGAACTGCACTTACAGCAACCTTTTTCAAATTTGATTTGGACGTATCTCCAAATCCAACCGTTAGATTTCAAATTTCTAATATTCGATACGAACCCAAAGGTTCCGGTTTTAGGAGAATCCGACGGTCGGATCTCCCGTAATGTCCGTTTGAAATCAATGGTCGAAATTCGCGAACTACCGCGGCGCGGCGCGTTCTATTCAGGCCATTATATTATATATAATATATATTTCGTCGATTTCTATTTAAAACGAATTATATAGATAGTTTTAAATTCGTTTCAAAAACAATTTCAACTTCCATTTCAATCCAAAGCAAAATTGAATTCTACTTTATAAATTCGTTTTAAAATTCATTTCTATTCAATTCAAATTTCAATTCAATTTGAATTCAATTCAATTCGCTTTCAATTCAATTTGAATTCGTTTCCATTCAATTTGAATTTGTTTTCAATTCAATTCAATTTCAAAATCGTTTTCTATTCGATTCAAATTGGTTTTCTATTCGATTCAATTCAAATTGGTTTTCTATTCAATTCATTTCGAAATCGTTTTCTATTCAATTCATTTCAAAATGAATAAAATCGATATAAATATCGTTCACGTCAAAATGGCGTCAATCTAATCAACACGGCTTCATATATTTCTATTTTCAAATATTCTATTTCAAATATTTCTTTTTCAAAATAGTTGTTATTATCAAAATATTTCGTTCAACACATGACTAATCTCAACGGATGAGTACTGTCAACACATGAACCTTTATTTTATAATATTCTTTATTTTCTAAATTGGAATGAGGCCCAATCAATCACATATAATATTAATTATATGGATTTTCATACATCACACGTATATAATAGCATTGAAAAATAATCAACCATCAACCAAAGTGCACCACACTGTATAAGCATCAAATATAGATATCTAACGCTTATAACAGCCTGTCAATCAATCGATCGGCATATTTAATCAATCAGGATGAGTGAACTTCAAATTTCATCCCAACACCCGTGTGGGGTTTCAAACAATCAAACACATATTTTATTTGTGCAGTTGGGCGATGTGTAAAATTTATCGTTCCAATCAATGTCCTTCAAATAGGTGTACATAAACAAACCGTGCGGTTTGTAAATGAATATTAATTTATTCACATTCACTCTATTCATATTCACGTTAAAAATTATATATTTTTAACGATAAAACATTTTATTTTAACATATGAATTTCTATTCAGTTCATTCTTTAAATAAAATGATATTTTTATTTTCTAACTTATTTTAGAAAATTTCGGCGACATAACGGCACGATACTAGAAACGGGACGAGGCCTAGCCTTATCCCCGGTCTAGTGAAGGCCCACGCCATTCACACATCAATCAAATCAATTTCTTTTCACCAAACAATTCCATTCAATCAAATATTCTAACTAACTACTCAACCAAACAATTTAACAAACAAGCCATCCATGGTCTGTGGATGACGGGTGTCGGGTGCTACTAAACACCGTCTGCATCCTAGTATATATATATATAACTAGAAAAAGAAATTGAAGAGTGAGAATTTCTCACCGATAGCTATCCTAATCTCCACGGCACTTCTAATGCAGGAAATCTTCACTGTTCTCGTCTCTTATCACTTTCTTCGCCCGTATTCTCTACATATGTAAAAATCGAATTTTTACTTCGCTATTCAATATATAAAAATCATATTTTTACTTCGATGTTCAATATATAAAAATCACATTTTTACTTCGATGTTCAATATATAAAAATCACATATTTACTTCGCTATTCAATATATAAAAATCACATTTTTACTTCGCTATTCAATATATAAAAATCGAATTTTTACTTCGATGTTCAATACATAAAAATCAAATTTTTACTTCGGTGTTCAATATATAAAAATCACATTTTTACTTCGCTATTCAATATATAAAAATCACATTTTTACTTCGCTATTCAATATATAAAAATCACATATTTACTTCGCTGTTCAATATATAAAAATCACATTTTTACTTCGCTATTCAATATATAAAAATCGAATTTTTACTTCGATGTTCAATATATAAAAATCACATTTTTACTTCGCTATTCAATATATAAAAATCGAATTTTTACTTCGCTATTCAATATATAAAAATCACATTTTTACTTCGCTATTCAATATATAAAAATCGAATTTTTACTTCGCTATTCAATATATAAAAATCGAGTTTTTACATCGCTATTCAATATATAAAAATCGAGTTTTTACTTCGCTATTCAATATATAAAAATCGAATTTTTACTTTCATACCTATATAAAAATTATATTTTTAATCTTTCTATAATATAAAAATCATATCTTTTAATCTTTCTATAATATAAAAATCATATCTTTTAATCTTTTCACTATATAAAAATTATATTTTTATCTAAGTAAAGAATATATTTTTAACTAATGTTAAGATTATATTTTTAACTAATGTTATTAAAACAAAGTTATTTCTATTTAAAAATATGAAAATAGAATAAAATAAAACAATGCTAATTCGGTTTTTAAAACAATGTAAATTCGGTTTAAAAAAAAACTTGCAGTGTTCTCGTTTTGGAGAAAAACCCGAAGTCGTGGTCTGAACTGGGGAGGGAGGGGAAGGAGGTGACTGGCGGTTCCTGTTTCAGCGAGCAGCAGCGGCGCCGAAGGTCTGGTGGCCAAGGCGAGGTGCGAAGATGTCGAGGCAAGGCGGCGGTGTCGATCTGGGTGATGCGGGTGGACTTCGACGCTGGTGGGTTATGATTGGGGCGTGGATGTGGGAGTTTGCGCGAAGCGCTGGATGAGGGGAGGGGAGAGGGAACGATGTGGAAGAGGGGCGGTGGACTTCGGCCTTGGAGGCGCGACGGACGGCGATGGCAGGAGGCCATCGATTTTCTCAGATCGGTTTTTATTTTATTTTATTTTTTTTATTTAAATGTCGGGCTTTGACTTTCTGAAAAGAGAAGAAGGGGGGTTAAGGGGAAAGTATTTTTATTTAATTAAATATTTTTATTTATTTTCTAATCCAAAAAGTAACTTTAAATTTCGATCTCAAAACGAGACCCACTACCTGTCGTCCCTAGCTAATTACCCCCATTCCGAACACAATGGGATATGTATCGTAAGCTGATTTGATCGTTTTGATCAGTTTCCGTTGAATTTACATTTAAAACGCTATATTGAATTTTAAACGTACATTTCAAATTACCGGGGTCACATACTAACTCTATAAATCCCAAAAAAATATTTTCTAGCTTCGTATTGACGATACGGTCCTAACAAAACTAGTTTCGTCGAATTCTGAGACCGTTGGAAAAATGGCCGATTTCCAGTCGATTAAAATCAACTGAAATCGGTCAAACGCGTTTTCTTTTGCCACGCTCACATATTGATTCGAAAAATTATGAAATTTGGAATCTAACAATAATTTGACATCACGGACCCAACAAAAGTGGTTTCGTCGAAATCCGAGGTCGTTTGCAAAATCTCCATTTTTAAGGGCCTGAATTTCATAGCGACTATTCAGAATTTTCAACTGGACATATCTTTTGATTCCCGCTATGAAATTTCGATTTTTCAGATTCGTTGGAAAGATATTATCAAATAGATCCTAATGTTTTTGGTTTCACTAAAATCCGGATTATTTTGCACCCGGTACATTCAATTGAAGTTTGAAATCGAATTATCGAACTACCGCACCATTTTCAATTCCTTTTATAATTATAAATAAAATATTTACATTCTAATGACGACGTATATAATATATACGTTCGAATTATATTCAAAATATATTTCTCGTCGATATTATTTAAAATAATCTATTTTAAATGTTCAAAATTCGCTAAAATTGTCAAAATAAAAATTTTAAACTGGCCCAAATTTTCGGGTTGTTACAATCTCCCCCACTTAAAACTTTTCGTCCCCAAAAAGGAACAAAGTCGAAAGTGATTTGATTAACCAACACTACGTTCGATCTGGCTTCCATTCTCCAACTTTTCAGTTTCTGAGAATTTTCAAATTCTTCAAAAATTTGGCTAACACCCTAAATTTTTGAAAAATTTCGCCATAACCTCCCCTGCACCGGGAGCCGCGGGAAAATCCCGAAATTGCCATATAGGCCTTCTGATCTCAAAAAGAAAAAGAAAAAGCCAAGCGGCTAGCCAATCGGCTCATAAAATCATCATCACCCAAACAAAACAGTAAATTATTGTAAACATGTACCTATTTGTCGGGCAAACAAATTTTATTCTCTGCTCTAGCCTCCTTGCTATGACCTGTTCAATATAAGTACAAGTATGCAAGCAAATGCGACCAATTTTCAATATAACCCACTATTTGATACAATTAGGCGTAATGGTTCAAAATTGTCAAACAAATAAACAAATAACACAATCATCAATCAATTAGTGGATTAGAGTTTTCAAATTCATAACTTTGATACATATACAAAAATCACATTTTTGATGCCAAATCACAACAATAAGCCCTATCTAGTTTTGGTTCTCACACCAGTCTAATGGAGATATGTAAATATCACTTCTTCAAAACACGAACATAAATTCTGATGATGATCGATCAATCATCAGAACCATCTCCGGGTGTATAGAATGTGATTCTATATCTATCAAGTATATTAAATTTTCAAATACACGTTTGCAAGGCGTATATGCAAAATCTTTATATACTGGACTGTCCAAATCAATATAAACTAAATAATCAAATACGAATAATTGATTTTAAATTTTCAAAACAAAATTGTTTCCAATTGAAAAATATACCCTTCACACTCGTTCTAGGATACTACTGATCCTATCTCTAACGAGTCATTCCCATTGGATTTTACTAGTCCAATATCTGATGAATTCTTTCGTATGGTTCTAATGTGCCTTGTTCTCTGAGCTTTGTAAACCAAAGCTCTGATACCACGATGAAACGACCCGAACTTCCCCGGTCTCCGAAGAGAAGAGAAAGAACGAATTGTTTTGAGAACACGACAAATCAGAACGCATACGGAAGAACATTTCATTGTATATTACAACAATGCATCAGATTACAAGAATATACAGAGTATAAATGAATATTACACAGAAATATCAGAGATTTAAATTACATTTAAATACATCGCAGCGGAAAATAATACAATACACAACTAGAAGAGATATACGGATACAAAGCTTTCCGGATATCGTTCCAGCTGTAAACCAGGATCCTATGAATATAAATCTGCAAAACCAAAACTACTAGCTGCCCGTGTCAAAATAGGGGCACCCAGAGTTTAGGTTAAAAACAATAAACTCCAGGTCAGTCATGTGACTGGTGTGAGAACTAAAACAGTTATTAATCTTTATTTTTAAAGTTAGGTAAATCAAGGGACCACGCCGTATAACACGGAACGGGTTTCCTCCCAAGAATACCAGTGCATAAAACAAACAGCGTAATGCTAAATAAAGAAAAATGAAGCTGTTATAAGACCCAGTTCCCATCACACAATGCAATCGCAAGCCGGAGGATAGGGTTTTTACCTTATAATAGCCAAGAATGCTTGATACGTTTAAAACAAACCATTTGATACTATTATAAGTGCATAGTGTATAAAACAGCTTCAAATCATAAGTATCAATCATAGGCGGCATGAATGCCCCATACCACTATGTCGCCATATATAGGTTATACAATCAAAATCGCAAAGTCACGTATTTGGAAATTGGGTTTCCATCTATGAACTGAGGCAAAAGATAGTCCTCAACCGATTCGAGACGCTCTAGCCCGCCCCTTAGGCAAGTACTCAGTCAAGCCTTGGATCCTCAGGGCCAGTCCACCGATGTGGATTAAACTTAAACCCTGAACATGCGTTTCCCCGCCCTATGGGGCGTAAATGAGCCAACGAATGACTCCACCAGACCCGGATCGTCCGATCAAACTGAGGCGCCTCGCAACAGCAACAACCACATAAGTCAAACTCGTCAAGGCGTGTAAAACCACTGACGCCACTTCTAGCTAGAAAGAAACGCATGCCCTCCCTGACGTCCTCTCCCGTTTTTGGTTCATACCGGGTGTGAAGCTCGCGAATCAACGTTACACAAAGCTATGCCACAAAGGCCGTGCTTTGATCATCAACCACAAGACTTTGCTTCTCAATAGAAGCCTTGATCATTTGCCACTTAGGCATGCCAAACAGGCAATTCACTCCATGCGTTTGATATCCATCAATATATAACCCCTGAGCTCGTACGTCTCAGAGAAGGGCGTTAAGCAAGAGAATAAATTCTCCGCCGCCAAACAGATATATATTTAATAGAGATCAATCACACGGACTAAAATCCAATGTCAGACACACAGTCCATTTACAAGTCCGTTCTGGGTCTGAACGAAACCGGAGGCACCTAGTACCCCGCATATCCATCGATCTCCATGTACGTCTGGACGATCACCAACTGTTTCCATCTTCTTGGGTGTACATCCCAATCAAGATCATCAGTAATTATCCAAACGACGTGAAGACTTCCGGTCTTCGACCATCGTCTTCATCTTCGACTTATCATCGTATCAATTATTCAGAATGGGATAAACCCGGTCTTTCCAAATAACTCGCGTATATTTTAAATAAGTGTTACACAAACACAACATACGCCTCATTCCAATTCATCAGTCACTAACCGTAAATTAATCAAGAGAATAATTTCCCAAATATTAACCCCGAAGGCCGAAACCAACATCAGATCAATATCCAGAAAACCATTCTGCTTGGCTAACCGACCGTTAGTTTCTAAATTTTACATTCATAGGGAAAGGTTCCCATCAATTTTATCCAAGATAAATTCCTTGAATTTATTCTTTAATCTTCTTTTGAATTTCGATTCAACTAGTCGGGATTAACGAACCTTACCGAAGTAATCATTTGTTTTAATTTCCCAATCCCAACCTATTCATCCCATGAAGTAAAACTGGTGATACTTCATATCTAACACCACGGTGTTATCGGTAAATTCAATTACCATTTCACGTTCAAATCTAATTAAAGATTCTACTATCGCCTGGAGCAAAACTGGTGATACTCCATTCTCGATGATTTCAATCTAATTAAAGATTCATTAAAACTCCACTTAGTTTTAATCTTTAACTGGGTTAAAGAATCAGTGTCATTTAAAACACAGTTCACGATAAACCCAAAATCACATTCCATTAATTATCGGGTTAAAGAACGAGTGTTATTTAAAACACTGTCCACGATAAACCCCAAAATCAATATCAATTCAATTCCAATTAAATATTATTTAATTGGTACACTTCATTAAATCTAAATAAAAAGATTTATTCTTTTCTCAACTGGGCTTAAGAACAGTGTTAATGAAGACACCATTCACGACAAGCCCAAATCACATTTGATATTAAATACAAGGCTCTGAATAGAAAATATCCCGGCTTATATTCAATATCAAATTCTACGACCAACAGATATTGTATTGGAAATAACGATATATAAATATCTTTCAAATTTCCATAACAACATCTGTATAATCACGAAATTCGACATCGAAATATTCCGAAGACAATTTCGATTCAAATCCATTCCAATGCAATTATTGGAAATTCTGGTTATTTTCAAAACCATTTCAAATCCAATTTATTTATTTTAAAAATAAATAAATTACTATTCTAGTTCAAAACTAGTTCATTTCGATAAAAATCTATTTTTATCTTTTCAAATATGGAGTTTTTCATCCCAATTTTTCCCAAATCATTTCTTATGATTTTACACAATTTATTATTATTTTTAATAATTTTATCAAGGCCCGTACAGTCGATTCCCATCAATGGCCATCAAACTGCACTTACAACGACCTTTTTCAAATTTGATTTGGACGTTTCTCCAAATCCAACCGTTAGATTTCAAATTTCTAATATTCGTTAGAAAGCTCTTTTCGATACGAACCCAACGGTTCCGGTTTTAGGAGAATCCGACGGTCGGATCTCTCGTAATGTCCGTTTGAAATCAATGGTCGAAATTCGCGAACTGCCGCGGCGCGGCGCGTTCTATTCAGGCCATTATATTATATATATAATATATATTTCGTCGATTTCTATTTAAAACGAATTATATAGATAGTTTTAAATTCGTTTCAATCCAAAGCAAAATTGAATTCTACTTTATAAATTCGTTTTAAAATTCATTTCTATTCAATTCAAATTTCAATTCAATTTGAATTCAATTCAATTCGCTTTCAATTCAATTTGAATTCGTTTCCATTCAATTTGAATTTGTTTTCAATTCAATTCAATTTCAAAATCGTTTTCTATTCGATTCAAATTGGTTTTCTATTCGATTCAATTCAAATTGGTTTTCTATTCAATTCATTTCGAAATCATTTTCTATTCAATTCATTTCAAAATGAATAAAATCGATATAAATATCGTTCACGTCAAAATGGCGTCAATCTAATCAACACGGCTTCATATATTTCTATTTTCAAATATTCTATTTCAAATATTTCTTTTTCAAAATAGTTGTTATTATCAAAATATTTCGTTCAACACATGACTAATCTCAACGGATGAGTACTGTCAACACATGAACCTTTATTTTATAATATTCTTTATTTTCTAAATTGGAATGAGGCCCAATCAATCACATATAATATTAATTATATGGATTTTCATACATCACACGTATATAATAGCATTGAAAAATAATCAACCATCAACCAAAGTGCACCACACTGTATAAGCATCAAATATAGATATCTAACGCTTATAACAGCCTGTCAATCAATCGATCGGCATATTTAATCAATCAGGATGAGTGAACTTCAAATTTCATCCCAACACCCGTGTGGGGTTTCAAACAATCAAACACATATTTTATTTGTGCAGTTGGGCGATGTGTAAAATTTATCGTTCCAATCAATGTCCTTCAAATAGGTGTACATAAACAAACCGTCCGGTTTGTAAATGAATATTTATTTATTCACATTCACTCTATTCATATTCACGTTAAAAATTATATATTTTTAACGATAAAACATTTTATTTTAACATATGAATTTCTATTCAGTTCATTCTTTAAATAAAATGATATTTTTATTTTCTAACTTATTTTAGAAAATTTCGGCGACATAACGGCACGATACTAGAAACGGGACGAGGCCTAGCCTTATCCCCGGTCTAGTGAAGGCCCACGCCATTCACACATCAATCAAATCAATTTCTTTTCACCAAACAATTCCATTCAATCAAATATTCTAACTAACTACTCAACCAAACAATTTAACAAACAAGCCATCCATGGTCTGTGGATGACGGGTGTCGGGTGCTACTAAACACCGTCTGCATCCTAGTATATATATATATAACTAGAAAAAGAAATTGAAGAGTGAGAATTTCTCACCGATAGCTATCCTAATCTCCACGGCACTTCTAATGCAGGAAATCTTCACTGTTCTCGTCTCTTATCACTTTCTTCGCCCGTATTCTCTACATATGTAAAAATCGAATTTTTACTTCGCTATTCAATATATAAAAATCATATTTTTACTTCGATGTTCAATATATAAAAATCACATTTTTACTTCGATGTTCAATATATAAAAATCACATTTTTACTTCGCTATTCAATATATAAAAATCACATTTTTACTTCGCTATTCAATATATAAAAATCGAATTTTTACTTCGATGTTCAATACATAAAAATCGAATTTTTACTTCGATGTTCATTATATAAAAATTACATTTTTACTTCGCTATTCAATATATAAAAATCACATTTTTACTTCGCTATTCAATATATAAAAATCACATTTTTACTTCGCTATTCAATATATAAAAATCACATTTTTACTTCGCTATTCAATATATAAAAATCGAATTTTTACTTCGATGTTCAATATATAAAAATCACATTTTTACTTCGCTATTCAATATATAGAAATCGAATTTTTACTTCGCTATTCAATATATAAAAATCACATTTTTACTTCGCTATTCAATATATAAAAATCGAATTTTTACTTTGCTATTCAATATATAAAAATCGAATTTTTTACTTTGCTATTCAATATATAAAAATCGAATTTTTACTTTCATACCTATATAAAAATTATATTTTTAATCTTTCTATAATATAAAAATCATATCTTTTAATCTTTCTATAATATAAAAATCATATCTTTTAATCTTTTCACTATATAAAAATTATATTTTTATCTAAGTAAAGATTATATTTTTAACTAATGTTAAGATTATATTTTTAACTAATTTTATTAAAACAAAGTTATTTCTATTTAAAAATATGAAAATAGAATAAAATAAAACAATGCTAATTCGGTTTTTAAAACAATGTAAATTCGGTTTAAAAAAAAACTCACAGTGTTCTCGTTTTGGAGAAAAACCCGAAGTCGTGGTCTGAACTGGGAGGGAGGGGAAGGAGGTGACTGGCGGTTCCTGTTTCAGCGAGCAGCAGCGCGCCGAAGGTCTGGTGGCCAAGGCAAGGTGCGAAGATGTCGAGGCAAGGCGGTGGTGTCGATCTGGGTGATGCGGGTGGACTTCGACGCTGGTGGGTTTTTATCGGGGCGTGGATGTGGGAGTTTGCGCGAAGTGCTGGATGAGGGGAGGGGAGAGGGAACGATGTGGAAGAGGGGCGGTGGACTACGGCCTTGGAGGCGCAACGGACGGCGATGGCAGGAGACCATCGATTGTCTCAGATCGGTTTTTTATTTATTTAAATGTCGTGCTTTGACTTTCTGAAAAGAGAAGAAGGGGGGTTAAGGGGAAAGTATTTTTATTTAATTAAATATTTTTATCTATTTTCTAATCCAAAAAGTAACTTTAAATTTCGATCTCAAAACGAGACCCACTGCCTGTCGTCCCTAGTTAATTACCCCCATTCCGAACACAATGGGATATGTATCGTAAGCTGATTTGATCGTTTTGATCAGTTTCCGTTGAATTTACATTTAAAACGCTATATTGAATTTTAAACATACATTTCAAATTACCGGGGTCACATACTAACTCTATAAATCCCATAAAAATATTTTCTAGCTTCGTATTGACGATACGGTCCTAACAAAACTAGTTTCGTCGAATTCTGAGACCGTTGGAAAAATGGCCAATTTCCAGTCGATTAAAATCAATTGAAACCGGTCAAACGCATTTTCCTTTGCCACGCTCACATATTGATTCGAAAAATTATGAAATTTGGAATCTAACAATAATTTG